>CM053787.1:160921128-162176962 GCA_028749045.1 Cupressus sempervirens
AATATCAAATCCTATAACCAAATTCATTAATTCCATATCCAAAAAATGCACATTTCTTTGACTTAGCTTCCAGGTTGGTTCTATTGTAAGATTCTATGTGAGAAAATGCTCCACAACCAAAGGTTTTGAGAAAAGAATAACTCACCTTCTTACCAGTCCATGCTTCCTTTGGAATACCACAACCCAAAGGAGTATAGGGACCTCTATTAATCAAATATACAATAGTATTGACAGCCTCTACCCACATGTGTAAGGGCAACCTAACATGCAACCTCATGCTCCTTGCACACTCCATTATAGTCCTGTTCATGCATTCAACCACTCCATTTTCTTGTGGAGTCCTTGGAACAATTTTTTGTCTATGAATACCATTAGTGGAGCAATAATCTTCAAATTCATGACTACAATACTCACCACCATTATCAGATCTGAGACATTTTAATTTCTTACTAGTCTCATTTTCAACCAAGCATTTCGATTTCTTAAAAGTCTGAAATACATTAGATTTCTGTCTAAGGAAATAAACCTATATTTTTCTAGTTGCATCATCAATAAATGTAACATAATAATGAGAGCCCCCAAGGGAAGATGCCTAAGCTGGTCTCCATACATCGGTATGCACAAGCTCTAATTTCTCCTTTTTGTTTTCTTTTCCATTCTACACAAAACTCACTCTCTTTTGTTTTCCATACACACAACTTTCATAGAAATCCATATTAACACATTTTAGACCTTGTAAAACTTTCTTTAAATGAAGTACTTTCATACCTTTTTCACTCATGTGCCCAAGTTTTTTGTGCCACAGTGCGGTATCCAAATTTATAGTAGCTATTTGTTCTCCCTGCTCAGCTGCAGCAACTGTTCTCAAACATTCATTTTTCTCTGGAAAATTAAAGTAGAAGGAACAATATGACCTATACAAAGATATAAGGTGCCTACTTTCATACCTTTTGCTACTACAAGGAAATCTTTTGAAGCCTTCCAATTTTTATCATTAAAAGTAACTACACAACCCTCATCACCGAGTTGCCCTACCAAAATAAAATTCCTACTCAACCTTGGAAAATATCTTACCTCATGTAGTAGTCAACGATTTCCATTCTACAACTTAATCTTAACTTTTCCCTTTCTAACAATCTGACAGGGTTCATTATCTCTTCAAAAAAAAGTCCAAAATCCTGTTGGACATAATCAATAAAATAACCTCTATGAGGTGTAGCATGAAATGAAGCACCAGAATCTAAAACCCATGAATCATCAACACTTTCTAAAGAAAAAAGCAAAACATCCTCTTTGGATTTTTCACTTACCACATTTGCCTCCTTGTCTCCATCTGGTTTATCTCCTTCATTTTTCTTTCGATTCCAACAATCTTTCCTTTTGTGCCTTGGTTTCCCACATTACCAACAGTCATTTAGTCCTTTCAATTGAGACCTCCTCCCCTTTGACTTTCCTCTTGATTTCCCATGATTTCTAGAGTTACTTCCTCTCTTAGTCGTTCTGCCCCTTCTTTGTGCATTTAAAGTACTTCTTGATGTAGATCCACGTGAGGTTTTCCTATGAGTTTTCTCACTCAAAACAACACCGATCACATCATCATATTTTAGGGTACTAGATCCAGGAACAAAATTACTCACAATCATTACCAAGCCATTCCAACTTTAAGGCAAAGAACACAAAATCAAGAGAGCCCTAATTTCTTCATCAAAATTGATACCCACATAAAATTACTAACTAGTAATAGTATTAAAATCATTTAAATGATCTGCAATAGATCCACCTTTTTCCATTTTTATATTAAATAAATACTTCATGAGAAATACCTTGTTTGAAGTGGAGGGCTTTTCATATAGTTTCACTAGGGTTTGCATCAATTCTTCTATCATCTTCACTTTTGTAATATTAAATTCCATTGATGGTGCCAAGCATAATTGAATGCTTCTAAGTGCCTTTCTGTCGAAAAGATCCCTTTCGTCATTTGACATAGATCCCTGATTCTTGGTTTTGCTTTCCAACAGCTTCCATAAATTCTTTTGATAAAGACAGTCTTCCATTTGCATCTTCCATAACTAGAAGTTCTGTCCATTAAACCTTTCAACCCTCTGCTTACCCTCATCTACCATCATTCCCACTCAATTGTGAGACTCCCACTTAACCGTGAGACTTTTCTGCAAAGGATAATTGAAAAAACAACCTGGCTCTGATACCACTTGTTAAGAATAAACCAAAAACAAAAATAACAATTACATGCAAATATAAACAATATCAAAAAATAATAGATCACATAGAAAAGAACACAAGACACCAAGATTTAACATGGTTCACCTAATCTCTGGGCTACATCCACCAAATAACAAGTCCAATATTTTTACGATCCAGTGATTACAACTTGATTACAATCCATAATCCTTTACAACTCAATATCTCCACAAGAACCAATTTCACATCATAACTTTGAAACAATCCCTAACCCTAAGCCCCAAAGAATTTATGATGTATAGTACTTTCCTGATCAGTCACCAAAATCTAACACCTTGTACCTCCTCAAATAGGTAATTATGATATTTTCCTGCTTAAACATCACCATAGATCTTAGGGTTTTGATCATATTCAATACATACAATGAATTTGTCCACCTTTTCATTTCCTCTTTTCTCTTCTAGAAACTTCTCCAAACTTCTCCTTGAATTCATGCATAGAAACACTCAAACATGGTTTTCCTTGAATTAAATTCTTCATGTCATCCATTCTTATCTTCAACACGCTTTACAGACCCTGAGAAATCAATTGTCTCCTAGAAATCATGATTTCCTCGTAATCTGTCAAATTTTGTCCGTCAGTCAACAATCTGTTCTGAAACTCAATCATCACTAGATTAATTAGTCACTACTATCTATTTTGTTTGGCACATTTACTAATACTCGGTTAGTACTGATTCTTAGTTGATACTATATTTTTCTTGTCTTATACTATCACTCGATTAGCACTAGCATTGCTCGAAATAAAATTCAAGTTTCTTAATCTTCGACTCTTTTTCTCGGTTAAGCCTATGCATTTGGTCTTTAATCCTTGATCACTTTTTCTAGACTTTAGTACAACTATCTTCTCCACCCAGGTTATGATTAAAGAATCACATTATCTTGTTAAAGTCCAATTGATCAAGTGCCCATTGTAGTTCCTCATAACTCAACCTTTCCTCTAAGTCCTTTGTTTTGTCTCATCTCTAAAACCTCTTCATCAATCATCTTGATATGACACTCTACTTAGATATCATCCATCTTACCAATAAGGTTTGACATCAATGACAACATAATAATTATTCCAATCATAGTTTCCAACAATCTCCCTCTTTGGCATTGATGAAAACACCTCTAGTTACCATGAAATCCAAAACATGTAATGCTTAGATCTTCTCCCTCCGTGTTTAGTATCATATTCTCATTAATATCCCTAGTTTCATTATAATTCTCACCTTAGTGTCTCACAATATCCCTTTTTAGTTGCATTCTTATTCTCATCCATACAGCTCTGATATGCAGTCACATAGACTCCCTCTATCATATCAGATCATTAAATCAATCAGGTTCCTTTGTATTACTAGAAACACCTTTCATATTTTCTCCCTCATTGCAACATCTCTTACTAATCAACTCTTCATGGATAACTCCCTCTTCATATGGTAACCATATATTATCTCCCTCTTTGACAACAATACCATAGACACTTCATATTTATCATACATATAAATATCATGTAGATATCTTCATTTTAGTACTTCTAAATCTTATTTACCATCTGTCATGTGTTCTTATGAATAATACAACATTATGTTATTCTCACTCCACTACTTTAGGCAACTCCTAAAGTATGCATTTCTGCATCAACTAGTTAGATATTCTGATCAACTCTTTTGATGCAAAGCTCCATCTTAGCTTAAGTAGCCTTAGCTAGGGGAATCATGCCTAATTTACCTCTTAGATACTCATGTTCATCCTTAGGTAACTCCTTAGTGAAAATATTAGCTATTTGCTCCTTGATGTTCACATATTCCAATCTCACTTCTTTATCTTGAACTAACTCTCTTAAGTAATGATACTTGATGACAATATGCTTGGTCTTTGTGTGCACTACATTGTTCTTTGATATATTAGTAGAAATTTTGTTGTCACAATAGATGACAACAGGATCAATGATATCTTCCTTCACCCCTTTCAACAATTGCTTGATCCACACAATGTTAGAACAATTCACTACTGCTACCACTTATTCAACTTCAACTATTAATTACCACATATTTAGCTACTATTAATTGTGAAATGTAGTTCTACTTCTCACTTGTCCATGAGACTAATATATTTCCTAGAAAGAAAGCTCCACTAGTTGTACTTTTTCTATCATCAACATTGCCTACACAATCAACATCTTTGTACACTTTTAGTTCAAACTTGTCATTCTTCTTGTAATATAAGCCACACTCTTCTATTCATTTAAGATATCTCAGTATTCTCCTAACTACCATCATATGATTCTCCTTAGGATATGCAAAAAATATTGCAACAACTCCAACTACCAGTGCAATATTAGTGATGCAATGGAACTAGTACTGGGTTTGAACTAGGTTCCTAGAATCCTCTTCACTAAAGGTTATGCAAAAATAATTATCTTTACAAAGTGAAAATACCGTAAACACTTATCACAATTATCAAAACCCAAAAACACTGATAGGAATCCCCAATCACAAGGAAGATCTAACAAAAATATAACTATTCACTAGTTGCTCTTAAGGGCATCACTAGGCATATTTTGTCACAATACTCACCAAATACACATGAGGACTAGGGGTGACTAAAAGAAATAATCATGGTCTACTTAGGTCCTAAGAAAAATGAATCAAACATCAGATTCAAACTATGCAACATTTATTGAGTAGTTGCTTCACAAACCTAAGGAATGACCTGTAGCTCTTGAAAACTGAAAACTTGATTCAGAATCAGCAATCTCCACATAGCCCAAGGAAATAATTGTATATTTAGATACTCTTTTCAGGTTTACATAACATTCCAAGGCACCAGGATCCCTAGATGAGAATGATGCAAGTAAAACTTGAAATCTTGCTTGGTGTAATTGGGCAATTAAGCCTCCAATAACAAAGGAAGTACTAAAACTACTGATCAAAACTCAAATCCAATACAAGGGAACATGAGGGGGTTCATATGAAATGATCAAAAACCAAATCTGAGGCCTTGAAACCTTCTTTGTGTTGAGTTATGGGAGATGCTGCTACAGATTCTTATCATGTACATGGATCTTACATGCCTAGGGAATCAAGTTTATCTCTCCTATCTACCTCTTTTGTCCTGAAACCAAAAGAATCCTAAAATAAATTTTCTTACCTAGGGCCATTAAATTCCCATTGTGGAATCTCAAGGTATTAGAGAAAATTGATAAAACCCTAGGTAGATATGCAAAACTATGATAAGAGTCAACAAAATTAAGATATCTAAAGTTATTCAATGAGTTAGAAACTCATTCCAAGTGAAAATTTAATTTTTTTCACTAGGATATCCAATCATGTTAGAATTCCACGTGTATGTGTCAAAGGGCGTACATACAACTTGCTACAACATCAGAATTGGTAGAAAACTTTGGTATCTTTATTGATTTAGAGAAAAATTACACATTGTGTGTCTACCACCTGCCTAAAAGGGACATATAGAATCTCCCAATGGTTATAAAAATAATTTTAACCAAATATGGCCATTGGGAGTTCAATTTACAACTTTCGCAAAAAGTTGCTAAAAGTTGCTTGACAACTTTTTAGAAACTTTACAATTTTAATGCAATTTTTCCTATAACAACCAAATTGGTTTCTAATAGATCCAACATGGATCAAAACATAATAAAACATTTAAAAATATTTTATTCTAATATTCTAGGCCATTTGACACCTTTGACCATAGTTGACCAAGGGCTTATAGGGCACCAATCTTGGAATTGATCTCACAAATGGGTCAAAATGAATAGCCAAAATTCCTAAACAATCCTAAAGATTCAAAAAAATTTCAAAGGAGTCTTAAGATTTCATATTTATAGCATTTATTTGGGTGCCCGTACACCATACTTCCCATGCACTTTAGAGCTCAAGTTCCCACTTGAGCCAAGTTGATCAATGGTAGTGCCATGTTGAAGGATCTATTCTTTTGTCATCCAATTAGAATCTATATCAAGTAGTCCTTTCCATTTAACAAGATACTACAAATATGTTTTGGTTTTGGTCTTCCTAAGGACTTTCGATACTAATATCCTCTCCAATTGCACTAGTTTTCTTGGAGGAAGATTTGTGACAAAATCTGATGTATCAACATTAGTTGAATTTGTAGAGGTACCTATAACATCACAACTTGCATCACCTTTGTATAGAGTTAGGTCAAAAACATTAAAGATTGGGGAAATAGACAAGGTGGGGGGCAAGGTTATTTCATGAGCATTTTCTCCCATTTTGTGCACCACTATGCATGGGCCAACTTTCTTCATGTGAAGCTTAGAGTATATTCCCTTTGGTAATCTTTCCTTTCTGAGGTATGCCCAAACTTTGTCTCCAATTTGAAAGTGAACTCTCCTCCTTTTGTCTGCATGTTCTTTATACTATTGACTGGTTTGCTACAGTTTGTTCTTTACCTCTTCTTAGACTTAGTTGATGATTTTTGCCAAGTCTTCCCCTTTAGAAGTTACCTTAAAGCCTGATAGTAGGTCTATGAGATCTAATGGACCTCTAGGGTGCAGACCATAGACTGTTTTAAATGGTTTTTTTTCTAGTGGATCTATTTAAGGAATCATTGAAAGAAAATTATGCTCAAGGGAGTATCACCTCCCAACTCTGATTGTATTTCTTGGTTAGGCACATAGGAAGATTCCCAAGTGACCTATTGACCACTTTTGATTGGCCATTAGTTTGAGGGTGATATGCAAAGCTACATGTCAGATTTGTGCCCAATTTTTTGTGAAGTGTGCACCAAAAATGACCTTGGAACTTCACATCCCTGTCTAAAGCAATTGTCTTAGGTAAGTCATGAATCCAAAAAAATAATTTAAAGAAAAGATGAGAAATGTGTGAGGCATAATTTGTACTTTTGCATGGCACAAAATACAACATTTTACTGAACCTATCAACAAAAAATACATTGTTAAAACCTTCTTTGCTTCTAGGGTTCCCATCATGAAATCCATTGAAATGGACTCCCAAGGTCTAGTAGGTATTGGAAAAGGTTGATACAATCCTTGACTTGTGGATACCCAAGGTCATGGTCTATTTAGGTCCTAAGAAACATGAATCAAACATCATATTCAAACTATGCAACATTTATTGATAGTTGCTTCACAAACCCAAGGAATGACTTATAGCCCTTGAAAAATGAAAACTTGATTTGGAATCAGTAATCTCCACATAGCCCAAGGAAAGAATCATAGATTTAGATACCCTTTTAGGGTTTACATAACATGTCAAGGAAGTAAAATCCCAAGATGATAATGATGCAAGTAAAACTGGAAATCTTGCTTGGTGTAATTAAGCAATTAGACCTCCAATAACAAAGGAAGTACGAAAAATCCCAATCAAAACTGAAATCCAATGCTTGGAAAATTAGGGGGTTCATTTGAAATGATAAAAAATCAAATCCTAGGCCTTGAAACCTTCTCCATGTCAAGGTATGGGAGATGCCACTACAGATTCCTAACATGCACATAGATCTTGCATGCATAGGGCATCAAGTTTCTCTCTCATGTCTGCCTCTTTTATCTTGAAACCAAAAGAATCATAAAATAAAATTGTCTTAAATTGGATTCCACCCATGGCCATTAAATTCCCATGGTGGAATCTCAAGGTATTAGAGAAATTTGATGAAACCTTAGGTAGATATGCAAAACTGTGATGACAGTCAGTAAAATTAAGATATCTAAAGTTATAAGATGAGTTAGAACCTCATTCCAAATGAAAATCAAATTTTGTTCACCAAGATATCCAACCATGTCAGAGGGCATCTGTACAACTTGCTACAACATCAAAATTGACATAAAACTTTGGTATTTTTATTGATTTACAACAAAATTACACATTATGTGTCTACCATCTACTTGAAAGGGATATGTAGACTCTCCCAATGGTTATAAAAACCATTTGAACCAAATATGATCCTTTGGATTTTGATTTGCAACTTTTGCAAAAAGTTGCAAAAAGTTGCTTGACAACTTTTTAACAACTTTGCAAATATAATGCAACTTTTGCCTATAACAAAAAAATTGGTTTCTAACCGATCCAACATGGATCAAAACATGTTAAAACATGAAAAAATTATATTCTAATATTCTAGGCTATTTGACACCTTTAACCATAGTTGACCAAGGGCTTATAGGGTGCCAATCTTGGAACTAGGTCTCACAAATGAGTCAAAATGAATAGCTAACATTCTTGAACAATCCTAAGAATTCAAAAGACTTTCAAAGGAGTCTTAAAATTGCATATTTATAGAATTTATTAGGGTGCCTCTGCACCAATTAGGTATGTTGTGAACAACATATTATAGCGTTTGAATCATTGATCTATACAATGTTTGGCTTACATCAATAGAATCATCATTCTTAGATAGCTTATGTCTAGTAGCCATAGGTGTGTTGACTAGTCTCGAGTCTTCCATCGCAAAATTTTTCAATATCTCCTTGATGTATTTTGATTGAGTAATGTAGATACCTTGCTTCATTTGGTATACTTGTAAACTAACAAAGAATTTGATCTCACCAAAAATAGACATTTCAAATTCCTTCATCTCTTCTACAAATGATTTGCATAGTGCATCTTGTCCTCAAAATATGATATCATTAACAAATAATTCAGCTAATAGTATCCCTTTACCACCTCCAATATTTAAGTACATATTACTATTATCATCAATTCTAGAAAATCCAATCTTTACCAAATAATTGTGCAACCTTTCATAGAATGCTCTATGAGCTTGTTAGAACCCATATAGTGCTTTGTGAAATTAACATACCATGTTCTTCTTGCTGGGATCAAAAAACCCTTTTGGTTGTTCAAGGTAAGCTTCTTCTTCCATTATTCCATTAAAAAATGTAGATTTGACATCGATTTGATATACTTTACATCCTTTATAAGTAGAATATGCATGTAGTGTTCTAACTGCTTCCAATCTTACAACTGGGGAAAATGTTTCCCCATAGTCAATACCTTCTTCTTGTACATATCCTTTGCATACCAATCTAGCTTTGTTCCTTGTTCCTTGTGAATTTTCCTTCTTATTCAAATTGTTCTCGAATACCTACTTGGTTCCAATAACATTCTTGTCCTTAGGCCTAGGTACTAGTGACCAGGTTTTGTTCTTTTCTATATGTTGAATTTCTTCATTCATTTCTTGAATCTAATATTCATTGTCCAAAGCTTCCTTTACCAATTTAGGTTCAAAATCACAAAGTAAGCATGTATAAATTCTAAGTCTTTTCCTTGTCATGACTCTAGAATATTTGCTTCTAATGATTTGTTCAGGTGCATGATGTATTCTCACATACTTTGCTAGAGTAGGTTCTTTTCTTCTTTCTTCTTGTATAGGTTCATCTTGAAAATTGATTTCAAGTGCATTTTATATTTCTTTTTCTAGTTGTAGTTGCTCAACATTGTCTACTGGATGTTGGGAAACTTCTTCATGTATCTCAACATCATTCTGTTGATGCTCGACACCTACAATCTGTTGCTCAATAGCTTACTACTATGGTTCAACATTCATAGTTCACTATTTCTTGGTAGTCTTGTTCTCTAGTTTAGGTAAGATGCAGAGAAAACCTTCATTGCCATATATGAATGTGTTGTAGTCTTCAGGTTCTATCTTGCATTAAAATTCATTTATTTCTACATATTCATCAACTTTCACATTTGTACTTTTCACAACTTTTTTAGTGTTAGAGTTCAAACAGTTATAAGCTTTTCTCTTAGTAGAATATCCTAGAAATATGCCTTCATCATTTTTAGTATGAAGTTTTCCATTTCTATTATCCTTTAGTATATAACATTTACTTCCAAAAACTTTAAAATACTTCAAATTAGGTGCATACCCATACCATAACTCAAAAGGTGTAATGTTTGTACCTTTCTTGACTTGTACTTGGTTCAAAGTATAGACTAATGTACTTACAACTTCTCTCTAGTATTTACGTGATATATTCTACTCCATCATCAATGTTCTAGCATATTACATGATTAATCTATTTCTCTGTTCAACAATTCCATTTTGTGGAGGGGTCTTAGGTGCTCACATCTACCTTTTGATTCCTCTATCATTGTAGAACATGTTGAATTCATTAGAGATGAAATATCCTCCTCTATCAGATCTCAAGAACTATAGACTTTTACCTATCTCCTTTTCAACTCTTTCCAAATATCACTTAAACAATTGAAAAACATCATATTTTTCTTTAAGAAACATCACAGTCATCATTCTAAAGTAGTCATCAAAAAATAAAATGAAATATTTATCACCATAGTAGCTTTGAAATCCAATAGGTACACAAAGGTCAATATGAACCAATTCCAAAATATTAGTACATGTATAGGTTTTTCTCTCGAAACTAAACTTTTCCATTTTTTCCAATTGACATTGTTTACACATAACATTATTAGGTTTCTTTAATATTGGTAATCCTCTTACTCTTTTCATTTTACTAATTCTTACAAAATTATCAAAGTTCACATGACACAACCTCTTATGCCATAACCATATATCTTCATTTTGTGCAAACAAACATGTCTCATCAGATAAATCTAGATAGAACAAGTTACCTCTTGTCTAATCACCACTTCCAATTAGCTCACTAGTGACATCAAATATCTTTGCATTCTTGTGATGAAATTAAACTTTGTATCTTGATTTGTTCAATTGTGAAACACTCAACAAATTATAGTTAAGTCCTTCAACCCAATAAATATTGTCACACTTGATCTTGTAAGTTAGTTGTATTGATCATTTATCTTTCACAAGACATGGTGCATCATTACCAAACTTAACACAACTACCTTTATTTTTTCCATAGTTTCAAACTCAAATCTATCACCAGTCATGTAATGTGAGAAATCAATATCAATTATCCATCTATCACCTTTACTCACATACGAAATTAATGTAGGTCTCTCATCTTCATTAGAATATTCTTTCATAGAAACACATACAACTTTTTCATCATTACTATCAAACTCATTATCAGTTTCTTCTTCATGAATATAACAAGATTTCTTACATTTGTCTTTGTAGTCCTTGTTTCTCCTATTGTGTTGGTCATCTTTTCTACCTTTGTACTTGCTTTCCGTTCTTTCATCCTTGTATTATTTGTTAGGACATCTTGCAACAATATCACCAACTTTGTTACATGAAAAACATATTATAGGAAGTTTACCTTTTTATTTTCCTCTTCCTTTTGGAAGTCTTCTAGCCATCAATGCTTTAAGCTTATCAAGGTCATCATCAGAAACATGACTATCACTTTTCACACACTTTCCTTTTCCTTTCTTGCTAAGAACCAATTGAGATTTGAAAATAGATTCAAGAGTAATTTCACTTAGAAATGGGGATCCCCTAGTTTAATTTTTCTCTTTCTAGATCCCTAGTCCAAGGTTTGAGTCTTTTTTAGGGTTTCTTCTAGTATTTTGGCTTAGTTTGGCTCTCTATTGAGAAACCTAGTTGTTTGGAAATGGAGATTTTTAAGAAAAATTCAATTTTTTATAATAAAGGGTGCACTAGCGCACCTAGCGCACCCCTAAAGGTGCGCTAGTGCACTAGTCACATAAAGAAAAAAACACATATCTCTTGGAAGTGCACACCTATGCACCTGTGTAGGTGGGCACCTCCAAGTGGTGTGCTTAATCCTGGGCCTATAAAGCCTGAGTCCCTGTCCCCTTTCTTATCTCACTTCTCCTCCGAATCTCCTAGCTACTGCACCTTCTCACCCCATAAGGTGCGCTAAAGCACTTCTCCATCTCCTATAACCCACATAACAAAAACATGTTAAAAAACATCCAAAGAAAAGGTGCACACCTTTTTTTGCATTAATAAATTAAAAAACTCAAATAAAACACTTAACAACTTCAAAACCTAAAAGACAAGCTTTCACCCAAGATAAAGGTGTGCAGGTGCGCACCTATCCAAGGTGCACACATGTGCACCTTTACTAAGGCTAAACATTCCCCCAAGTATAGAAAAGGCGTGCCAAGTGCACACCCTTTCTTATCGCCTTTGACATTCCTTTACATTATAAGGGTGTACATGTAGCACACCCCACAAGGTGCGCTAGGTGTGCACCCTTAGTGTTGAGGGTTTTGTATAGGAAGGCACACCTAGCACACCTCACCTTTTTTTTGTCTTCTAGAGGTGTTTTAGGGATTTTAAGGTGTTTTTAGAAATTTTTAGGTTTTAGGGTTTTTGGGTTGTGTTTTTGTCATAATTAGGGTTTGTTCTAATTAAGTTTTTCAACCTTCTAGACTAATGGATTTTTGTTTGAGTAGATTATATGGCTTCTTCCTTGTCCTCCCTCTTTGCAAAGATGGCTTTGAAACTAGTAGTCTTCAAATTTCAAGTTATTTTGACAAAATCACACTTCTAGGATGAATATTCAAAAATCTAAGATACTGAGCTAGGTCATATCGACTGGAATGCTTTCCTAGTTTTATGCAAAAAGCTAACCAAGAGGTCTACAATGGTATCTGCACTTATCAAATTAGGGCTAGTAAATGCAACATCACACTCGATATCAATACAGTCTTCGAAGTTGATTATGGCATTAACAGGGAACTATGTTTTAGAGGAAAGGGTTGTGAAAAGTATAACTGGAGAGATCATCCTAGATCTAAGGCCAAAGAATATAGAGACAATATTCCATCTTTCGAGAGTAGATTAGTACATCAAGTTAACATATCATCAAGCATAAAAGTGGTATAGAGAGCATGGAGAGGAAGCTCAGAAATCATTCAATCCTCATATCTTATCAATAAGACTCCTCTTGGATGAAAATCAGGCAAAGTAGATATGACAAGGGGCTATATGAAAGATGATATCAAACATGCTATAGTGCTCTTAAGTAGAGTCATGGGGTTACTAGCAGTTGAACACTTGAATATATGGATGGCACACTTAATTGAGACCATCAAAATAGTGAAGATGGCAATTGATTGGGCTTCAATTCTTAGTAAGAATTTATATGAGAAATTGATGGTGGTCAAGAACAACCAAAATTTCTATATGACATCCTATTTGGTGTACCTGTTAGCTACAAGAGCAACATATCATCAGAGATTGTTCAAAAGGGGCAACTTACAAAATGCAAATGCATCGCCTTATGTGGTATACCCCTAGTTGGTAAGGAAAAAGATTTCAAAGCACAATAAGGAGTACAAAATAGTGAATGATGCTTCATTTTAATAGTCATCTAGTTCATTGAGGGAGATTATGCAAAAAGGATGTTAGATGAGGCAGCGATAAAGATTATAGAAATCGGTGCCTATTACATCTAATTTAAAAAATTCACCTATTTGAGGGTAGTAGGTACAATTGTAAATCCAAAGAAGCTCCCTAGGTATTCATGTGATAGACTTATATTGCTGGAGATTGCATGACAACTCTTGTCTACATATGAGAGTGTAAGGAAGCAACATAAGAAGACCTGGGTATGGCCCATCACTATAGGTCTATTTAGTGTTGTCCAAAAATAGGATATTGTGACTTTTGAGTCTGAGTGGGATTGGTATCCCTTGGAGGAATATAACTCTCCTCATCCCTATTTTGATAACATTGGCAAAGTTTAGTACTTGGTGGGGAAACAATTCCAAAATGGAGATGCCATAGAGGATCATTGGATGAATGCAGTGGATGACTACGAAATCCAAATAATGGATTATTGTAGGATGACTCTTTATTTGGCAGGTAGTGCCTTGAAAATAAAGGTCCCTTTAAAGAGAGGTCCTAGATCCCTTGTACAATAGAGATAAGATATCTGATCAACCTATTATGAAGGCAAAAATTGATAAAGAGGAAAACACAAATATTAATGATAGGGCAAGGCATGTCATCCAATTAACTAAGGATTGGATCAAGAGACCATTCAAGATGGATCCAATTCCAAAAACCTTAGTTTTCCAAGATACAAATCACTCATTGAAAGGTAGAGGAGCCAAGGTGACAGTGGCAACATTCATATATTAGTCTCTAGTGAGGCCAAAAATAGTGCATCAACTTGATAGAGAAGTTGGATACTTCAAGGCCCAAAAGGGTAAAAATAAGAGGAAATGAACTTCTTGCCAGGAAGCTGAGCCTGGAGAAGAGGCAACTCTAGCACCAAAACACCAAGGGGCAGAGAATGTATAAGGAGAAGAGAATGTACAAGGGGCACATAATGTAGAAGTTATCTAGACTTAGGATAATCTGCTAGCGCCACTGCTAGAAAAAGGGAAAGGAGCTGAAATAGAAGCACAAGAAGTGTCTCTGCCTGCACAAGAGGAAGAAGCATCCCCATCAGCTCCCAAGAGAAGAAAGATTAAAACTCCAGTTAAAAGGAGACAAAAGGTGATAAGAAAGGTTATTCCTTTTCCATCAGTTCCACAAGTTATTCCAGAAGAGGAAGAAGAGGATGATGAAGATGAAGAAGATAACCTTCCCTTGAGTCAAAGGACTCATCTTGCTAGGGCTATAGAGGTAGAATGGAGAAGAAGCTCCACTATTACACCACCATCCATTCCTACACAACCTATTCAGGTTACAACTTTGAAGGATGAGTTGCAACAATGGATTGATGAGCAAGAAGATCAAGGGGCTAATGTCTTTCCAATGTTAGATTTTGATTTCATGCCTGTAGGCACTGAGTTGGTAGGTGACAAGATAAGGGATAATTTGACAAATCAACCTCCATGAGAGGATTGAAGTCAATTTCCACCTTATTCACAAGACCTTCAAGTGCTCTACCATCACTAAGCCAAGCTTTATTGTGCTTGGATAAAGGTTCAACTACTCCTCTCCGTCTGGGTAATGAAGAAAAAGTGCAAGCTAAACAAGAAGAAGAACTGTAACAAATACCCACTGATGAAGTGTTAGAGGAAGGGAAAATATATGGGGAACCTCAAAATATTTCCCAAGATACAGAGGTGAGGACTATGAACTCGACAGACACAGAGATGCCCGATATGGATCTCTCACAAAAGGAGAAGAATCCAGAGAGGAATGATAAGGGAAAACACATAGCAGTACAAGCTCCTTCTTCATCTAAGGATAAATCTCTGATGGAAGATGCTCCAAGATGGTTGAGAAAAGAGGTGATGGTTAGGAACAAACAGAAGTTGCATAGTATTGAGGAAGAGGGAATGAGAGAATTAATTAAAGCTCTCTTTAAACCTAAGCCACTTGTAGGTGATGCACAAACACTGGTCTTTGTTATGAGTGATCAAAATTAAGACTTGTTCACCCATGCTGCTATCCCTCCTCTACATATAGATATTGAGGATTTGACTCCAAAAGATTATCAAATCAAGGAGGTTTTTCTTGGAAAACCCACTGTGGATACTACTAAATTGTAGGTTACTACATGAATCAAAGAAGTGTTTAGGCAGTTAGAAGATGATGAGACTGAATTGTTAAACCTTTGGAAGTAGAATGAAATCTTAAGAGGGTATTTGAATGAATTAGTTGGTTTGTTGGATCCTGAAAATCTCAAGGAGACTCTAAATGTGACACCTGATAAAAGGGATAAGGAAACTGCACAATTATATCCATTTTTGAAGGCTTGTTAGCTATGTTGGAAATTTTTTGAAGAGAAAGGTGTATAGATCATACAAGGAAATCATAAAATACTACACAAAATGTAGAATAATGTAGATAAGCTGGTTTCTATATTGAACCAAGATTTTGGGTTAATGGACGAAGTGCATACCTAGGGTAAAGACCTGCAAGCATTGCAATCAATAAAGGGTAAGAAATATTGGATGTTGATGGATGTATATATTGCAGATGAGTTAGATAAAATAGATGATTGGATAGAGTAGATTGTAGATGGTAATAAAGTAATGGAAACATTACATGTAGATATTCATAAGCTCAAGGATCAAACCGAAGAGAAAATTTTAAAGGTAGAGAGACATTATAGTGATGCTCGTTTGGACATTTTTGAAGATGATTCAAGAGATAAAATAATGAATGTACAAGCAGTTGTTTAACAATTTTGGAAGACTTCTGAAGAAGCTTCCATTGATGAGGATATAAGACAGGCATTTAAGATTGAAGAGGTATTGTTAGAATTGGATGTGAAATTGGGAGATTTTGCAGAGAATCACATAGAGGTGGGCAACTATAGGAAAAAAGTAAAGGAAAAATACGAAGCTTTAGATTTTCCAAATGTAACGCAAGTCATTGAGATTATAAAGAAATTCAAGAGAAAATACCCATACATAGCTCTGGTATGAAAGGGAACAAAACCCAGAAGCTAGAATTTTAGTTTTAACACTTGGTAAAATTTTGCATTTTTGGACCTAGCTTCCGAGGTGCACTAGGTGCAGTTCTTCCAAGGTGAACTTCTCCCAAGGTGCACCGGAAGTTTTTAAAGAAGTCAAAGGTGTGCTGATAGTTAACTACCAGTTCCAAATTTAGAGCTTTCCATGCACTGGAAATGCATTTTGATGATAGTTTAACTCCTACAAACATCCAGTGAAGGTTGAGCTTCTATTTTTGGCACCTCCAGAGACTCCTACATCATCTAATGGCTTTCTTCTTCTTATTTGCTCATGATTTCGTTGTTTTAAGACATGTAAAGGCTCATACATCCATTAAATGATATAAATAAGGATAGAGCCCTACTTAGCACCAGTTAGAGAGTCAATTTGTACATAAATAGATTTGTTTTATTAGTTTAGAAGCATATGTTTACATAAAGAGATCTCTCACTCTCAACACAAATTGAGGAGATGATTTCTTATAAATTCAAGAATGTAATATGTATTCCAGACTATTATTTTGATGCAATAATATATGCTATTGGTGCTCACATTTAGAGTGTAGTTACTCTTGCCTAAGTGTGTTATATTTTGTGAATGTATGTTCATGGAGTGTAATGGAACCAATAGTTTTATTGTGTTATTTTGATTGAATAATCTTTTAATTTTGGTGTTTGCCACATGTTTACAAATTCTGTTGACATACTTAGTTGGAGAAGAGATCACTCTATTGTTCCTACATAGCTTTTTGTCTCGCATGAGCACACTTTTTGTGGCCTTGTGATCTAATGAAAAGTGAAACATCTTATGGTTACCGAATTCCCATTGATGATTGCATCAATGGAATTAAGAAAGTGCTATTCCTAATTTTATTGGTTACCTACCAATCTTTTCAAAGGCTTAACTCGTAGACATGTTGTTTTCGTGGCTTATGTCCATTAGGGATTTACTTTTCAAGTCATTTTCTTAAACTTCTTGTTACCCTATCTTTGTTATTTCCTTTTACAAATACCTGGTTAATTTAAGAATTCATATAGTTGCATAGTTAAAACTGCATTCATTATAAACATAAAAAATACAAAAATATATTTCTTTTTTTTGTGTGGTTACTTTTTTGAGATAGCAAGTAGATTCAACATCTTATCCAAAATTGGTCAGAACTAGCAAAGGCCTCCTTGTGAAAACTCATATTTATCTTCTACTGAGCAGATTCCAGTAGGTCACAAGATCACCCAGAACCTTGGAGTTGATGCTAGATTATCTTTTCAAGAGAGGAGTTTGAAAGGATTCCCGCCATTAAGCATCAAGAAAAACAACAAGTCAACAAGTAACAGGAATAAAATTATCAAAGTTTGACAATTTAAAAGTAGTAAGCCTACCAACCAAGCTTTCCAAATTCAAATTGTTACCAGGGGTACATTTGAGTTCTTGTATTGTAAAGACTCTAATAACATAAATAGGAAGTAGGGTTGTCAATACCTTGCTGACCAAAGTTTCATCATCAATATTTCCATTTGATTCTTTCATAGTAGTTATGACTTCTTTGACTCATCCAAATTATTGAGCAATGGTAACACCTTCTATCATTCTCATTTTATCAAATTTTCCTCTCAAGCTTTTTGATTTTTCTCTCAAAACATTTATGTCTCCTCCATAGATAGTTTGTAATGTATCCCACATTTGATTAGTAATAGTACACTCCTTTATGTCATCAAACTCGATACATCTTAGGGATGATCCAATCTCCAACATAGTTTGATTGTGTCCTTTCTTCTCTTTCATCTACTGAGCTATTAGAGGTCTTGGAATCTCCACAAATGTATTTTCCACATAGTGTATGGATCCTTCTCTAGTTTCTGCTAGATGCAACTTCATCAAACTTTTTCATGCAGGGAAGTTCTCTTTGTTTAACCTTGACACCTCCTTTTTGTAAATCTTGATCTTTAGCTTCAAGTACCTTCAAAATTTTCTCTACAAGCACCAATAGTATGATACCAATTGTTAGAATAATTAGAATAACTAAGAGGGGGGATGAATCGGTTGTCCTTAGGTCCAGATGCACTAATTAAACTTTTAATCACTTCAAATACCTCAGATCTAAACATTTAGTAGCTCGGTCTCGATAGTAGATAATTAATAACATAAACTTGCAGTTCACTACCCTTATAGTAAAAAACTTGCATAACGTAAAATATTTATAATAAAACATCTCAGATAACATCCACACAAGTATGACACTAGGATTTCATGTGGAAACCCAATTTGGGTAAAATCACCAGTAACATGCCACCAAATTTTTGCCCTTCTGAAGTGAGCTCTATTAGGAGCCAACCCTACACATTGATTAAAGGATTTACATATGACTATTAGGTCAAAATTGATTAGAGGATTTCAATACTGATACAATGGTTAGAAAGTAACAACAGGTTCATCTAACAAATACAAGTCACTTTGAAAATATAGGTCACAATTCGGTCAAATAGTTTCCTCATTTGTTGGCCTCCATTATCATCTCCATCACTAATTTGATTGGCAATCCTTCAAGCAATCACTCTTCAACTCAACATTTCAATTTTCAACCTTCTACTCAAGTTCATTATTCAACAAAATCAATAATTGCTTAAACCTTGTTAAGGTCTCCACCAACTCTGCTAACCTTTTTGAGTTTATCCATTGTGCCTCCTTAAATAGGCAATTCTATTCTTTTTTCACTTTAAAATTACCATAGATCTTAGGGTTTTGATTAGATTCAACACATACAATGAATTAATGTTAATTGATTTCCACAATCTAATGAATCTGTCCACCTTTTCATTTCCTCTTTTCTCTTCTTGAAACTCCTCCAAAATTCTCCTTGAATTCATGCATAGGAATGCTCAAACATGGTTTCCTTTGAATTAAATTCTCTAGGTCATCCATCCTTATCTTCAACATGCTTTATGTATTCCAAGAAATCAACAGTATCAGCTAGAAATCATGATTTTCTCATAATTTTTCAATTGTTGTCCTTCAATCAACACTCTATTTTGATTTTTTGGTCATCACTAGATTACTTAGTCACTACTAATTATTCTATTCAACACATTTATTGATACTCAGTAAATATTGATGCTTGGTCGACACTATATTTTTCTCGGCTTATACTGTCACTTAGTCAACACTAGCATTGCTTGGTATAAACTTCAAGTTCCTTAATCTTCTGCTCTTTTTCTTGGTCAAGCCTATGCATTCGGTCTTTTTGTGACCACTTCTAGGATTTAGTGCAACTGTCTTCTCCACTTAGGTTATGATTAAACAATCACATTATCTTGTTAAAGTCCAATTGATCAAGTGCCCATTGTAGTTCCTCATAACTCAACCTTTCCTTTAGGTCCTTTTTTTATGTCCCATATTTCAAATCCTTTTCATCAATCATCTTGATATGACACTCTACTTAGATATAAATTGTCTTACCAATAAGGTTTGGCATCAATGACAACATAAAAATTGTTGTTTCCAACAATTTACATATTTTTCATCTATAATAAATGCTAATTATTTGAAATACTATTGGATGTCAGGCAAAAAGGGAAGTAAAAAAATAATTTTCAAATTAAAAAATTGCTCAATTTTCATACTTACAATTTATTAAATGGATTTTCTGTTCTGACAACCACCCACTTTAAACCTTGACATGCGTGCATATAATATAATATAAAAATAAAAATATCATTCTTCACAGTTTCCCTTCATTTTTCCTTCGACCGATACTTTTAATTCCAAGTCCTAAGATTAAAGGACAATTATAATTTGTGACTTGCATCTCATTTTGGGGCAAATGGCATATACCTTCTTGAGAGACTATTTTGAAGTTTACAATCTATATTATTTATTTATTTTTTAAATTCATTTTTTAATGTGTTTTAGGTTACTGTAATTTAGGTATAATGTAAATGCATTTAGGGTTCATATCTTCTTAGGGTTTACCTTCTAAATCCAATTGATTCCACTGAGTCTTATATTATAAATTTGAATTTGGTAAATGTTAATTTTCTTTAGTTGTTTTTCATATAGATTGCGTATTATATTTATATTTTTTAAGTTTTTAAGAATATTTTATAGAAATTAGTAGTTCTTTACTTATTATTATTTTCTTTTTACAAATGTAAGATAGTAAATGCTTTCATTGGATTCTCACTTTATCATTTCAATTTGCTTTTAAATGTAGAGTTCAATCATCACTAAACATGTTGATTTGCTTACCTATATCAAAATTTTGTGTCTGCATATACAAATGTCACATGATTTTCTAGTTATTTGTATATACACAATTGTACTATGTTCTACAAAGATTCATAATAAATTCCTAATATATTATCATGGAACAAATTTAAAAAAAGCACAATTACTTTTTCTATGTTTGTCTCCTATTTGTTTTCCAAACATCTTACATATAAAATTAAAAAGTAATGCTAAGCATTATTCTTCAACACATTCACATATGTTTTTAGCTCTATCACAACTCTAAAACCATTAAGCATTTGACAAGAACTATATTACTTCACATCTCTCATTAACCTAGGTACCAAACATCTAACTTTAATATAATTCTAGTACAACCACCATTGCAAAATCCACCACCAAATACCATACAAGATATTGTCATGGATTGAAATAATTTTATTGAAAGTCAAAATATATAGTGATCTGGATGAACTAAATTTAATTATTCAATTAATTTCCCAAGGGTAACCATGATAAATTCATAGAAGCAGGTTGAGATGGATATTTATTTTGATAAGGAGTATTATGAAGGGGAATATGACATGGATACTAGGGAATAGGAATTGGGCTCAAGTAGGAAGGAATATGGAAAGAGGATTAAGAAGAAATATGGGAAAAATATTAAGAAGAAATAGGGAAAATTGAGTCCTACTGGAAATATGACCCCTGTAACCAAGAAACATACCAAAGTGATTATCTCTTCTGGTGACTACGATGAGGATAATTTTGAGATGGATACTGATACTGAAGACATGGGAACTAGCAAGATAATCCAACCTTAAAGGAAAATATAAAATAAAGAGAGGGGAAGGGAAAGTAAAAAGATGGTCACGAGTTCTTGATTGAATCTTATTTAGGACCAATATGGGGTTGATCCCTCTTTAGGAGATGAGGATAAATAGGGCATAAATTTTTCTCTTGCTAAGATAGACTAGACACCTATTGATGAGACCTCTAATTCCTCACCCAAGTCTAGTTCCCTTCCCATTGGTAGGATTATTATTTGGAAGAACATGGACATGAAGCTTGTGAGGCTTGGTATAGCTAGAGAAAAATTTGATCTCAAGGTTAAGGAAGTGGAGCCTAGTGTTGGAAACTTACAATTGGAACACTTTTTGTTTTTACATTGATGCCAAATCTATTGATGAGAAATGTTGCTACCTAATCTAAATGTCATATCTATTTGATTGATCAAGATGATTTGTGAAGTTATTCATAACTATAATACCTCGAAGAAAGGTTGAAGTCATGAAAGGGAAGTTGTAATAGACATTTGATTAGATAGACTTTGATAAAGTAAAGTAACTATTTATGTCAAGAAAGCTATGCTAAGTTGAGCAAACAAGTAAAATACTAAGGAGTGTTGAGTAATGCAAGTGTCAACCGAGCTACAATTAGTGTCGATCAAATCTAGTATTGACCAAGCATTAAAATTGACCAAACAAGTTAGTTGATGCCAAGAAAGAAGCTTTACAATGACCAAGTATTTCAGTGTTGATTGAGTATTAGAATTTAGAGATTGTTGATTGATAGTAAGAAAATAAAATCCAAAGAAATTGTAAGGTCAAGCTGACTCAGTTGATTTTCTTGGGAGATGTAAAACATGTTGAAGATAAGATTGATGAGTTACATCATTAAATTAAAGGAGATGACTATGTAAAGACCTAATAGACATATTCTAGAGATTTTTTTAGAGGATGATCAAGATGATGAATAGATACATTGAATCGAGTTGAATCGGATCATAAACCCTGATGTAGAAAATGATAAAGCATGAATTGCCTATTTAAAGAGGTATAGAACTGATCATTTGGTGCCATGTCCATCTGTGTATAGTCTAGCCAAGCTGAGCCCAACCAGTGTGTGTATGAGTGAGTTAGTATGTAAAGAGACATACATATTGAGGTTGATCAAAAGAACACTAGTGCGAAGCTAAAGAAGAAAGCTTGCATATATGATGTAAGGAGAAACCTAAGAGTGGACTGATTGCTTGAAGGGTAACCAAGCATATAAAGATAAGAGATGATACTGATGGGCTTATCAGTGCACCGTCATAAGGACTAAATGGAGATTTGAACCATAAAAAGTGAGTTATAATCACATAGATGAAATGTGCTGTTTAATTTCTTATGGCTATAAACAATTTGTATTGAAATCCTTTTAACATAGGTTGACCTAACAGTTATTTGAAGACATAATAGTCTATGTAAATCGTTTAACTAGGTGACGTTATAAATGGAATGATCAAAGGCCTATTACAAGGCCACTCCTAACAGGGTGATTATATCCTCTAACCAAGCCACATCTAACAATGTGTATTGTAACCTTTAATAGGATTGACTCCTAACAGAGCTCACTTCAAATGTGTGAAAAATAGTGACATGTTGCCAGTGGGTTTTTCCAATTGAGTTTCCACATAAAATCCTAGTGTTAAACTATGATGAATGTTTAAATTTGACAATGCATTCATTATGCAATGCAAGTTGTGTTTTTGGAAATTTTACAGTAAAGACCAAGCAACAATAGGATAAGGAAAATAGTGAAATGGTTAATGTTTAATTGTTCAAGTGGTACATATAGGCCTTGAGTAACTGATTCACTCCCCCTCTTAGTTATTCCTAATATTTCTAACAATTGGTATTAGAGCTCAATTCTTATAGAGAAAAATTTGAAGGTAATTAAAGCTAAAGATCATGATAAACAAGAGATATGTACCCAAGCTGAACAAGGAGAAATTTCTTACATAATAGACCTTGATGAAGCTACACATATCTAGTATCAGTGATGCTGCTATCAAATTTATGGACAATGAATATGTAGAAGTAACAACTACTCTTCTGATTTTTGAAGAATTGAGAAAAAAATTAGATCACAACCAAGCAATGTTGGAGATTGCCTCAGCCCTAAGCTATGCCAAGTTTGATGACCTAAAAGATTTCAATAATGCAAAGAAGATGTCAGACATATTGAAGACCATATATGGAGGTGATGAAAATGTTTTACAAGCCAAATTAGAAAGCCTGAGAGGAAAATTTGTTGACATAAGAATTATGGAAGGTGAGAACATAGTAAAATACTATACAAGAGTTAAATAGGTTGTTAATGCGATTCGAGGTGCAAATGGAGAGATTAGAGATGAAACAATGATAAGTAAGGTATTGAGTACTCTACTCCCTATCCATGACATTAGAGTCTCTACAATTCAAGAACTAAGATGCACATCAAATAACAACTTGACCTTAGAAAATGTAATTGGTAGACTTACTACTTTCAAGATGTCTAATTTTGATAACTACACACCTACTACCGTCAAATCTACTTTGAAGTCATAACTTGTTCTTAGCAAGAAGAAAGGAAAACATGTGAAGAGTGAAAGTGATAGTTCTAATGATGGGATTGATGAATTGGAAGCCCTTATTACAAAAAGTTTTGGAAGAGGAAGAGGTCAATACAAAGGTAAATACCTATCATTTATTTTTCATGCAACAAAGTTGGTCATATTGCTGCTAGATGCATTGACATAGAAGATAAGCATGAAAAGAAGGAAAGAAATTACAAAGGAAAAAGAGATGACAAAGACTAAATGAGGAGAAAGGATGAAAAAGGTAAGAAATCTTGTTATATTGCTAAAGAAAAGATTGATAATTAATCTGAGAGTAATGACGATGAAGTTTTCTATGCTTCTATGAAAGAAGATTCTAATGAATATGAGAAAACCACATTAATTTCTTATGTGAACAAAAGTGATAGATGGATAATTTATAGTGGATGTTCCAATAATATGATTCATGATAAACATAAATTTGAAGATATTGGTCCATAAAATGGTGGAGGTGTTAAATTTGGTAATGATATCCCATGTGTTATAAAAGGTAAAGGCACTATTCAACTGACTAACAAGATAACATGTGATAATGTTTACTAGGTTGAAGGACTTCATTGCAATTTTTTGAGTGTGTCACAGTTGAACAAAATAGGTTAGAGAGTTGAATTCCACAATAGAAAGGCCAAGATACATGATGGTGATGGTAAGCTTATTGGAAGTGGTGAGCAGACTAGAGGTAACTTATTCTACCTAGATCTATCAAGTGAGACATGTATGTTTACACTACAAGAAGATGTTTGGCTATGGAACAAGAGATTATGTCATGTAAAATTTAACAATTTGGTGAACATCAAAATGATGAAGAAAGTAAGAGGATTGCCTAAACTAAAGAAGCTTGACAATGCTATGTGTAAACAATGTTAATTAGGAAAGATGAGAAAGTCTAATTTCAAGAGTAAAACATATACTGCTAGTGATATTTTGGAATTGGTTCATACTGACCTATGTGGACCCATTGGTCTTGAAAGTTACCATGGAGATCAATATTTCATTGTATTTGTGGATGAATATTCTAGAATGATGAATGTGATATTTCTTAAAGCTAAATCTGATGCTTTTCAGTTATTCAAGTGACATTTAGCCAGAGTTAAAAAAGAAATAGGGAAGAGTTTGAAGTGTTTGAGATTTGATAGAGGTGGTATATTTTTCTCACATGAGTTCAATACATTCTAAAATGATAGAGGAATCAAAAGATAGATGTCAGCACCAAGGACCCCTCCCCAGAATGGGATAGCAAAAAGGAGAAACGTATCAATAATGTATTGTACAAGAACACTAATGATGGAGAGTAATGTGTCACAAAAATATTGGATAGAAGTGGTTAGTACTGCTATCTATACCCTGAATAGAGTATAAGTCAAGAAAGGTACAAATGCTACACCTTTTGAACTATGGTATGACTATGCTCCAAATGTTAAATATTTCAAAAAATTTAGTAGTAGATGCTGTATATTGAAAGATAATAGGAATGGAAAACTTGATGCAAAAAGTGATGAAGGCATATTCCTAGGTTATTACACTAAAAGAAAAGCTTATAAGTGTTTGAATTCTAACACTAACAAAGTTGTGGAAAGTACAAATGTAAGAATTGTCGAGTTTAAGAGGTGATACTTCATGTAATGAAGAACCTAAAGATTATAGTACATTCATCTATGTTGATGATGATGCTCCCAACACTCATAATGAACAAACATGTCAAACTACAAGTTCCGATCAGACAAGAAATGATGGAATGCAAATGAAATTTTTCAAACAAAAGAGACTGGATGCCAAGCAATAGACTAAAGATGTCATGTAAGGAAACTTGCAATGAAGAATATAACCATTTCCACATAACCCATAATAGATCTTAAATAAACATGCAATTAAAAATCCACATGCAAGATAATAGACAACATACCCACAAAAAAATGTGACACAAGATATACCCTGGGAAACCCTCATTGAGGAAAAAAACCTGACCTCCAAAAGCATTCATCACCATGTATTATTTAGCAAAAATACCATTACAATACAACCATGGAAGCCTTCAAAGCCATAGCCACAACCAAGAAATCCATGTGAACAAGCATGAAGCCACACATCCCATGCCATGCTTCCAACCTTCACAAATGCTCCCTTGGCTAACTTGTCAAACCTTGTCCCGCTCGACTCTTTCCCTTTTGCCTTCTTCTTCTCACACCAAAAACTAACCTTGTGGTTGCTTATATAGTAGCAAGTCCCACAAAATCACAAAGTGGTATTACATAAATCATGTGCTAAAACCATGTACTACCTAACCCATTGAATCCACATTTAATATTGAAAATTTAATTCTTTTTCGCCAATATTAAATAATTATATGAAATGTTATCACAATGTTACAATACAACTCATCAAGTATATCTCATGGGAATCTTTACATGTTGCACGTCCATCTAGGTGTAACATTACATAATGAAATAAAATAATACAATATAAAATTATTATGTAATGTGTGCAACACCCATTATCTCAACAATTTCTCACTTTTTGTATACATTGCATAGGGTCAATTTGTAGCCACATAAATGAGCAAGGGAACAATTCCTCCTAGCACATCCACCATCATGGATCAAAGTACACCAAGTGCTCCATCCTAGTACCTACAACAAATCAAAGTATCCAACATCTCAAACATGAATAGTCTCACCTCCTATTATGCCACTACCACCGAACATACATAGAAGCCATCCAAAGAGAAAGCCACCGAACCTGTCATAATTAGAAGATCATAAAATCCTATACCAATTGAAATGCCAAGGACAAAAAACTTTATCCGAAGGTAATCACATGTATCTGAATTTTCAAAATATCACAGTAAGTGCCAAACCCATCCAACTATCCATACCTCCAAAGGTACACCAAGTGAATCTCACATCATCAACATATCCAATTTGCAACCTTCAATCACAAGCC
The DNA here is from genome assembly GCA_028749045.1 of Cupressus sempervirens. Taxonomy (NCBI): domain Eukaryota; kingdom Viridiplantae; phylum Streptophyta; class Pinopsida; order Cupressales; family Cupressaceae; genus Cupressus; species Cupressus sempervirens. The sequence continues at coordinate 160,948,236 of CM053787.1, forward strand.
TCAAGAGAAATACCTACCACATATATACCAAGAAGTTCTCGTTGAAAAAGATAATGTCAAATCTATAACCAATCCACTCACAACATCTCAAACAAGTGAATCTATGTTATCTCAAGGACATCCACAACACAAACTAATAACCTGCAAAACAACTGATAAAAAATCTCCAACAATCTCCCAAGCTCTCCACAACCAATAGGGAAAAGAGATAAGGTAATAACCATGTAATCTCTCTCACATGACATACATGAGCACAAACTAGTGATCACAATCTCTAACCAATCTCAAATCCAATGTAAGTGAAACCAAACATCTAGGAAGATAACCAAGACCAAAGAAAGCCCATGTAAATCATAACCTATATCATGGCCTTCTACATACACCTCTAGATGTAAAATATGTAAGTAATATATCCTCCATAAAAATCCAACAAGAAGCCACAACAACACCCAAACCATACCATATAACTAATCATGGATGTAAGCCTCTCACAAGAAGATAAAACTCATCAACCATTCCTAAATGAAAGAATATGCCCAATATAAAACCATCTCCCAAACTCAACTAGCATAAAAACATATGAAAATGGAGATAACCAATACTAAACCATCTCTCAAATGAACCCTCTAGAACATACTAATGTACCATGGCTCAAGATCCATATCCATGAAAGACAACCATAAATATAATGCACCTGAGAGAAATAATGAGCTATACCTCTAAAGTAGAAAACCATAGAGTAGACCAAGAGTGGGGAATGAGAATTCTCATCAAGATATCCAAGTCTCCAACCAAGACTCATCTAAGAAGAATCTCCTCTCAAGTCCATATCAAGTGAATGCCCCTCCGAATTCCTACTAAAACTAAATAATTATCCCAACAAATAATTCTCTAATCCAAGAGAAATCAGCATAACCACCATCTCTAAGTATCTATGAGCACCTGTAACCAATCAATTCATGCCAACTCCAAATGAAACATTGCAATATCATGAAGTATCCGACTTATGATCAATGTACTCAATACCAAGAAACTAAACCAAGATCAATGTCAAAGTTCCAACCATGGCCTCAGGAACATAAACATGACAACATGATCTAACCATCTCAACCAAAGAGATAACATGCTCCATATGAACATACTATAACATGTCAAAACTCTAAATTTGTATCAAGAGTATACCATGACATAATAATAAAACCATCCTAACACCAAGGATAACATGTCAAATGAAAGCATAAACCACACCTTTACCAAGAACCCCATGAGTCCTTAAGATGCAACCATTTCCACACATCATGAAGAAAAACATCTCCACATACCATGAAGAACAATCTCCACAGACCATGAAGATAACCAAGAACCCCATGAGTCCTCAAGATCTAACTATATTCACATACCATGAAGATAAATAGTGCACCAGGAAAATTTCAAATGTGCTTCTACTACAACAGTATCTACGACAAACCTCAAACATCTAGAAACACTCAATAAATATATCAATGCCAACAACTCTTACTCAATCATGGTACCAATTCACCTCTTATATCATAAAAATCCTACATGAAGATCATCCAGGTTTACACTCACACAACCAAAGTGTCAGTACCAAGTGAAACCAAGATCTCCAAACCAAGAAGATACAAACCAAACCAGAAACTAATCTTGTATTTTCACCTCATCACTATCACAAGATCCCACTAAACTATGTATCAGAGCTATCCATGACATCATGATGAAAAACCTTTATCTACCCATTAGAATCAACCAAGGCATCAAACCATCAAAGAACTCAAAGTGGACATCATGAGCTCCTCAAAAGAAACCAAATAACCATGATCCTCAACTAGGAAGATATACCATCATAACTAAATTAGGAATCCAAATCAATGAACATCAAGGATGTACCTATATATCCAATCATATCATGCAAAAATCTATGACACCATGATCACATCCATGAACTAAGCAACTAACTCTCAAAGTGTCCAACCTGTCAAGATAAAGTAGTCAACCACAATCCTCTACCATGACTGTACCTGATAACAACATCTCATCCCTTCTACATGAAGAAAAAATTAGAAAATCATGTGACTTAGGGCATAGACAACCCAAATCCAAGACACCAATTTGAATATGCATCAGTAATAAAAGATCACTAGGCAAAGACAACCCATAACCAAGCTATAAATGTAATCTAGAACTATAGACCACTTACAATACTACACAACTTGTAGATGCAATAATTCATTATAAATATCCAAACCAAACACTGATAACCATATCATCATGAGACCAATCTGAAATATGAACTGATTATACAATGACATCAAATATTAAATCTCCAAAATATACAATGTCATAAACTCACAATTTTACCACAGTCAATATATATCATAAATCATTCAGATCAATATATAACCAATTAAACCTTGCCAATCCTACATCAAATCTGAACCAATGCGTAGAGATCTCCAAGGGCTTTTTGTCGGCTACTTGAAGTCTAAAATCTAACTTCGTATCCCCAAAGTTATGCCGTAATTTTTTCTCAAAATAAACATCATCTAACTTTTGGGCTCTTAAAACCTGACAAAATGTCAAAATCATAGAACCAACATCAAGTTGTAGTGATTTGAATTAGCTTTTCAATGCCTATAAGAAGTCTGAAATTTGATATTTTGAGAGAATGTTATGGCCATTTTACTAAGACAACCTTTTTACCATTTTCACTACGATTTTTTTGTGACAAACATTTTGACGGGATTAAATTTGGTGGCCATCACAAGCTGAAACTTAAAAACTCTTTCATTTCCTCTGAGCATGGCCAAACTAGGGCATATCATATATCAAAATTTATGGAAATATCAACCCGAATCCAATGATGAGGTCTTTTTTTACCTAGGAGGTCATTTATGCAAGTTTCCCCTTGAACCCCTCATTTAAATGAAACATCCAATAAATCTTTTTGTCCAACAATTTTACATGCCCAAAATATTTCAACATCCCATGGTAATAACAAACCCAAAACTCTCAGATCTATAATAAACAACTCATATATCTTGCCCTTTCTTTTATCCTCTCATGCATTTCTATGGATTCAATCTAGGGTTACAATAATAAAACCATAGTTTTGATAACACTTGTAAAGGAAATTGCAACAAAGAATATAACCATTTCCACATAACCCATAATAGAACTAAACTAAACATGCAATTAAAAATCCACATGCAAGAGAATAGATAACATACTCACAAAAAATTGTGACACAAGATATACCTTGGGAAACCCTCATTGAGGAAAAAAACCTAGCCTCCAAAAGCATCCATCAACATGTATTATTCAACAAAAATGCCATTGCAATAAAACCATGGAAGCCTTCAAAGCTATAGCCACAACCAAGAAAAAATTCACACATGCCATGCCATGCTTGCAACCACTTGTACATTTGGGTTCATTTTTTGACCTTTATTGGTCGAATTTTTGACCCAAATTTTGACCAAATTTGACCAACCCATTGGTCGATATTTTTCTGGTCAAAATTTTGACCAACTCACTAGTTGGTCAAAATTTTGACCAATCTATTGGTTGAAAACCCTCTTACAAGGATTGGTCAAAATTTTGACCAACAAAGGTAGAAAAAATTTTATGCATTGGTGGAAATTTTGACCGACAAAGGTAGAAAAAATATTTAGGTGTTGGTGGAAATTTTGACCAATGGAGGTAGAAATTTTGACCAACAAAGGTAGAAAAAAATTTAGGCATTGGTGGAAATTTTGACCAACAAAGGTAGAAAAAAATTAGGCTTTGGTGGAAATTTTGACCAATAAAGGTGGAAATTTCAACCAGCAAAGGTAGAAAAAAATTTAGGCATTGGTGGAAATTTCCACCAACAAAGGTAGAAAAAAATTTAGGCGTTGATGGAAATTTCCACCAGCAAAGGTAGAAAAAACCCAGGCGTTGGTGGAAATTTCGACCAATGAAGGTGGAAATTTCCACCAACAGGTAGGTGTAATTTTTTTCAAGCATTCTATAAAATAGTTCACATGTCTTGCCTATGATATGACATTTTACATGCATCTTACACTCTCTCATCTGGCTGATGATGGATTATGCAGAGTGATCTGAAACCATGATTCTAAAAAATACACACAATCAAATCCAAAATGAACTTGCACTACAAATGGATTGTGGAAATATGATATTGTTAATTTTGCATGCATGTCTATCAGGACAAATATATGTTTAAGTTGTGATTGTCCTGGTATACATGCATGCAATTTTACCAATATCATATTTCTACAATCCATTTGTACTACAAGTTCATTTTGGATTTGATTGTGTGTTTTTTAGCATCATGGTTTCAGATCACCCTGTGTAATCCATCATTAGCCAGATGAGAGAGAGTGCAAGATGCATGCAAAATGTCATATCATACGCAAGGCATGTGAACTGTTTTATAGAATGCTCGAAAAACACTGACAGTAACTAATATGAAGAATATATAATTAGTTATATGATTGAGAAAAATCATGTACTAGTGAGTTGGTCAAAATTTCAAGTAGAAAAATTTTAACCAATGGGTTGGTCAAATATGGTCAAAATTTGGGTCAAAAATTCAACCAATAAAGGTAAAAAAATGAACCCATTTGTACTAGTGCAAGTATACTCACCAAGTTGACTCTTTGAGTTCGGTCATCAAGTCACCCCACCACAATGCCTCATCAAGGTTAGTCTTTAGGTTCGCTCATCGAGCTTGCTCACCAAGTCAGTTCGCCATGTCACGTCTCTAAGTGGCCTTGCTAAGTTGGCTCACCAAATTGCCCCACCAAGTTTCCACTTTAAGCCCACTCACCATGTTAGATCGCCAGGCCAACTTCCCAAGTCAGCTCACCAAGCTGACAATTGAAGTATGCTCACCAAGTTGACTATTCAAGTGCGCTCGCCAAGTTGACTCAGAGTTCGTTCATCAAGTCACCCCACCAAAGCACCTCATCAAGGTCAGTCCTTAAATCTGCTCACCAAGTTAGCTTGCCAAGTTGCCTCACCAAGTTAGCTCGCCCACATGTCCCACCAAGTCCCCAAGTCTGCTCGCCAAGCTGACAATTCAAGTGTGCTCACCAAGTTGACTCTTTAAGTTTGCTCACCAAGCCCATCTCCTAGGTCAACTCTCCAGGTTAGCTCACCAAGTCACTCCCACCCAGTCACCTCAATGAGTTGATTCTATCAGTCAGCTCACCAAGTCTACTATTCAAGTACACATGCCAGGTCAGATTGCCAAGACAACCCACCAAGTCATGTCACCAATTCGACTGTTTGAGTATGCTCATAAAGTTGACTCTTTAAGTTCGCTCATCAAGTCACCCCACCAAAGCACCTCATCAAGGTCAATCTTTAAGTCTGCTCACCAAGTCATCTCACCAAGTCACTGCACCAAGTTGACTCACCATCTTGCCTCACCAAGTGGACTCGCTAAGTTGGGTCACCAACTTGCCCCACCAAGTCGATTGTTCAAGTATGCTCGCCAAGTTGACTCTTTGAGTTTGGTCATCAAATCACCCCACCAAAGTACCTCATCAAGGTTAGTCTTTAGGTTTTCTCATCCAACTTTCTCACCAAGTCATCTCGCCATGAAGTGGCCTCGCTAAGTCAACTTGCCAACTTGCCCCACCAGCACTCACCATGTTAGATCGTTAGGCTGGCTCCCCTAATCAGCTCGCCAAGCTGAAAATTGAAGTATGCTCACCAAGTCAACTCTCTAAGTTTTCTCACCAAGTCCACCCCCTAGGCCAACTCTCTAGGTCAGCTCACCAAGTCACCCCCACTTGCCCCACCAACTTGCCACTTTAAGTTGACTCACCATGTTAGCTCGTCAGGCCAACTCCCCTAGTCAGCTCGCCAAGCTGACAATTCAAGTACGCTCACCAAGTGAACTCTTTATGTTCGCTCACCAAGTCTGCCCCCTAGGTCAGCTCACCAAGTCACCCCCACCCAGTCACCTAAACGAGTCAACTCTTTAAGTTAGCTCACCAAGTCAGCTCACCCAGTGGTTTTACCACCTTGCCTCAGCAATTTGGCTCATTATTTGTGCTTGCCAAGTTCTCCCACTGAGTTGCTTCTCTAAGCCCACTCACCATGTTAGCTCACTTGGTTGGCTCACCAAGTCGACTATTCAAGTACACTCACCAGGTGGGCTCACCAAGTCACCCCACCAAGTCATGTCACCAAGTTGACTATTCAAGTATGCTCACCAAGTTGACTTTGAGTTCACTCATCAAGTCACCCCACCAAAGTGCCTCATCAAGGTCAGTCTTTGAGTATGCTCACCAAGTCAGTTCACCAAGTTGGCTCGCTAACTTGCCCCACCAAGTCACCACTTTAAGCCCACTCAACATGTTAGATCACCAGGTCGGCTCCCCACGTGAACTCGCCAAGATGACAATTCAAGTATGCTCACCAAGTCGAGTCTTTAAGTTTTCTCACCAAGTCTACCCCCTAGGTCAACTCTTTAGGTCATTTGTATCCCCTGCTATAGGTGGACTTGATCTCTGGCAAGCTTATTTTGACTGTATCTTTTATTTTCAACAATACCAATATTTTTAACTTGGCCTAGCCCCATCTTATTAGATGCTTGATCCATGTCACTCTACCAGCAATGAATAAGAATAACATGTGTATTAAAGATAAATCACTTGAGCTAGAAATTGTATCCATCTTTATGAATCTAAAATATGACATAGCAAAAAGTGGAATAGTTCTGATGGAGAAATATTATGAATGAGCCAACTTCAACATCAAATGCCTGAATAAAAATCAAAGTATACCTCAAATTCATAATATTTGCAACAATATAGAGACCTTCCTCTTCGTTCACTATCTACATTAGCCATTTGATTAGATGTATTTTGAGAATTAATGGAATGGTTCCGAGACAACAATAACCAAGAACCAACAAAGAAAAATCTAGCTAGGAAACAAACGATTGATAAAAATAATTTTGAAACTTGAAATAAAAAACAATCATTTTATCTTTGCCCCTAGATAAAGAAATAACTCTAATAGTAACAAAGATCAACAAGCACTTTAGCTTAGAAAATTAAAATCCATAGAAATCAAATATTTAACAAGTTATAAAACCATAATAAGTTCAAGGCCACTCATCCACTGAATGATTATTTGACTGCTCAATATATTGAATTAATAAGCCTAATTAGTCATCAGAAAACACACCAAATGCCGAGTGTGAATGTACTTGGCTGTGCTTCCATTATCATTGACCAAAAGGAGACCACGTATCTACATTACAACTAAAATGGCAGTTAAAATCTTATAATTAAGATAGCTCAAAATTTCAAAGGAAACCCTCATATTATTCCTAGAATTGGCATAAATTATGGCTAAATCTAACCTACACAGCATGTCGGTGAAGTTGAACTATGTGCAAAGGAAGTGTACCAATATTTTCCCCTTTTGCAACCATTTGAAATAAAAGTTGAAGTGAATCATCTTCAATCAGATTTTGTGCTGCTCCGGGGCGACTAGCCAATGCCTTCATTATATGCACTATCTTTCCTTCTACCTAAAAATGTTTAACCAATAACCACTATCATGCAAACCCACTTACAATTTTACATTTAGAAAACATCTACATATAGTGGATGCATGCATTTTCATAAGAAAAGGACTTCCCATATACATTGTGGTGTCTATACATTTGTCCAAAAATAAATATAAATTTGTTAAAAGATAATATAAAATTGTCCAAAAGTGCCTATTATTACCCAAAGAAGATCAGAACATGATAAAATTGGAAGTCGCGAGATAAAATGTCTAAATTAATTTTAAAGTTTAAACTTCAAAAACATGAGCTTAGTAGTTGAAGACATATAGCATAATCATTGAGTAGAAAATAAACCTTCACAACTAGAACTCCTCATGCAAAAAACACCCAAACTAAAGTTCTAATATTATGTTCTACATTATGCTCTCCAAGAACATCAGAGCTAGATAAATTTTGCTCAACAGTATGATTGTCAATCCCATGTGATGGACTCAACTATCCAAGATGAGTCTCTTGCTTCTCAACTAATGATGACTATCTAAATGCACCCTAGGAAACATCCAACTCAAGATGCTCAAAATAATTAATGCTTCCATAGGCTCTACAAACACTTAAGAGTTAGAAAATTTTCATTTAGCATCATTGTCATTCCTACATGATGAACTCAACGATACAAAATGAGTCTCTTGAACTTTAGTTAATGACATCACCAAAAGTAAACCCAAATGTAATCTCACCCTATTTGCATTACTTCTAAAGCAATATAGACAAATAATTGCTCCATACATATTTATAAGTTTACATTAAAAAATTCACTATGCAAAAAAATTGTAGAGTTGCATCAGAAGATAACCCAAAAAATGGGTCCCCAAAATAGAAAAAACATTTCATTTGTCATCCTCATTTGGTTTCGATTTTGTTAAATAAGTTTAGGAAGGTTTATGTCAAATTTTCACACACTATCCTGCACAGTCTAAAAATTAAGGTTTGTTGGGCTCGTGTGGGTATATTATCTAATATGTATCCATATCGTATCCATATGGATAAGATACGTGTGTCCAAGGAGGGGCAAATGTCTATCTAGCTACTATATGTTTAGGAGAGTAAAGAATTTATACTTTGTAACTACATCCACCCCCAATTTGGCAAAAGAAATAGAAGCAATGGAAATGAATATTTTAGGCTGTAGAGCTAAACAACCGAAAGAATAGCACCCAAAAAACCTTGTTTCCAAGCTTGAAACACTATTAGAGGAAAAACACTCAAGCATACGGTCCCAACCGAACACTTGTACCTATCTGCTGTATCCAACTTTCCTGAGGTGCCTTTAGGAACATGTGTAGATTGTGTAGAAGGATGTCATATTTGGCATCAAAAAGTGTATTTTTCATTTTATTATTTCACACCATGAGTTTGATTTGTGCAATAAATGTGACCATTCATGGGTGACTAGTGGTAGACAATGCATGCTCCCATCCTCTTCTCTCCTTCCTCTTCAGGTAACAATTGTAACTGCAAAAATGATTATGGTAGTTGAGTTGTTATGCAAATGGGTGAATGGATCATATATAAGGTTTAGTTTAGGATTTTATAAGGGGAAGAAGCTTGTGGGAAAACCAAACTATCCAACTTCCCTAGGGTGCCCTTGGGACCACTTGTAGATTTTGTATAAAATCATCATATTGCGCATCAAGGAAGGTGTATTTTGAATTTCAAGATTTAAAGCCATGAGTTTCATTTGCATGAGTAAAGTGAATACTCTAGGGTGATGTGTCATAAACTATACAAGTCTCCTTCCTCTTCTCCTTACTCTCCAAGTTGAAAATTGTAAATGCAAAAAGGATTATTGTAATTTTGAGTGGCATTGCAAATACGTGTGTAGGTTATATTTAAGGTGTGTTTAGCATTTCATAAGTATCACAAAAAAATATGTGGGCCCCTACTCCTTATTTTTCTTTCAATTTCTTTTAGTAAGTGTCTATGATTTCATATACTAGAACTATGATTCCTTCTTGTTAAATCAATTAAAGTCATGTACAATGTTCCTTTCTTGATTGGAGGTTGAGGCATTGTGTAAAAGAAGCTCTTTTGCTAGGCTCTTAAGTTTGTCAATGTGAGGTTTCAAAATTGCACACTCCATTTAAATGTGATAGAAGACATTTTTTCTAATCTTGGAGTCAGTCAAGATCCTTTAACTGTTCTCTACAACCACCTTTCAAATTAATGGGACAGACCAAAACAACATTTGTGGTATAAGCCATAAACCAGAGAATTTTACTACAGATATCTATACATTTTTTATTGCCAGGATTGGCAGAATGTGTGTAAGTTTCACCATAATAAATTGTGAATAATTAGAGCATGTAAGAGATTTATGTTTTGAAAATAAAATAAAGTTTGAAGATTGTCATTCACGTCATGAATTCTAGATGTGTAAAGTTGCATAGTTGCACACAAAGACAACCTGAAAAGACTCTCTGTATATGGTCTGCATTAATAAATATTCACATATACATAGAGATTAATGCATACACAATAAGCTCAGCTTTCCCAAACTATCTATCAGAGTATGACATATGAATTCAATTTCTTCCATCCATGAAGGACTATCAACAAAGACATGTTACTAAAGAAAGAAAATAACACACTATTTTGCAAATATTGATTTGTTCAAAAGAGAATAGCAATACATGTACTTGTAAAAGAGGCACACTCATACAACCACAAGCCAACCCACATATTGGCCATACTATTTGACAAAAACCAATAATTAGTGAAACATTTACTAGTTCACTAACAAAAAATAGTAATATACCCATTGGAAGTTGATTAGTTTCTACACAATATAGTGTGTAATACTCAATAAAATGTTTGTATTCTAAAACTTTGCCAGATTAAACTTAAAGGTTTTTTAAAAATTGCTACTTGACCTACCAATCCTCTTATCTGTCAAATTGTGGACCTAAAATAAGCTAGCTTAGCTATGATACAATTAGTATCATAATGAGCATAGAAGTGAAAAATATGGAGCAAAACATGATCCATAATTGGTTTACATGGCCAATTCTAATCTTTACACCCAAAACCTGTGTCCGTGCCTAGCATCTTTAAGTGGACTCTTATTCCACTACAAAATATACTTAAATTAATAGAAGTGAACATAAATTATGAAAACTAGTAGATCCATTTCTCCTGTGTGATTACTTAAAAATTAAGCATACTAATAAAAAATCATTTTCATAGACTAAAATGATAATAGTATTGTCACATGATTACAATTGCATTAAACAATGTCTATTAACTACCATGCATCATTTTTTTGCTTTCTGTTGAGGTGCTCTTGAGTCATGTATAGATTGTTAAATCAATAAAATGTGAAACAAAGAATGTGGATAAAATTATGAGCTTAAAGTCCAGCCTTAGGACCAATGCGGCAATGTTCAATGAAAAGTACTAAACCAATAAATAATGATCCTTCCAGGGAACTTTTCTTTGCTGCTGAACATCAATATTAAATATGTAGCTTTGATAAAACCAAATTTAGTGAAGTACTATACCTTTTTGCGCTCAAATAGCTTTTCTAATTGCATGCCAAATGGTTTTGTATTATGCTTCTGACTCTCCTTTTTCTTTGTCTTAGACCTACCTAGATTGAGATTGTTGTTCTCATCTAGTTGATTGTCACAGTGATGAAATCTACTAGGAGTTGTTTGAGAATGCCCAAGGGCTGCAAATTGTAGAATTAATTTAAAACCATACTTAAGATAATTATATTAAAACTTGTAGAATTAATTAATTTGGAATCACAATAAAAAAAATTGCATTGTCTTATATCCCTTGAGTTTCCTCATAAAAATGTACACATAATATTCCTACAACCTACTATTAATGCGGTTGCAATACAACAAAATTCTACATGATATCATCCAAATACCTTCCACGTGTGAAATAGCAAGTACTATACTAGTTTTCTTACTGATGCCTAAAGTTTATCAATAGAAATGTTCAATTAGCACAACTGGGACAAGTCGTAGATCACAACGAATTTTAAATGCAATAGGAATGAAAGAATGGTTTGTACCTGGCCTATCTAACTAATGATAGCTAGTAGTTGCTGAGGTTGCAATATCTTGCAAGATGTGGATTGTTACTAATATTTTTAGAGTGGAAAATTATGATTAAATCAAGAAAACTGTGATTTTCTGGCAATCTCTAACAATTTTTTCATTAAAAAATTATGATTATTGGACTTCAATAATTTTTGCACCAGTTGTTTTTTAATTTTTTCTTAACCTAACCTTGACCAATTTTCTTTCCCAAACTTAACACTAACCCAATGTTTTCCCATTATTTGAAAAAAGAAAAACATTTGTCTTGCCAAGTTATTCACAAGAAAGATATTTGCTACTCAGATAGCTATAATGCAAATATTGTTAAGACTTGGAGAAATATCAATGTTGAATTCATCCTATGTTAAGGCTTGGAGGAAAGCTAACTTAATTCAATACGATCTAATCCTATGATTAATCTAATTTTGAAACATGATTTTCATTAGATTAAAAAAGAAGCAGTCAACACTCCTACACATAACGTCATCTCTTTGTTCAACAATAGTTTCCATCTAAAGAAAGATGTTGGCAAAAATGCTGAACCAGGTACTTATTATTTACATATATCCATGTGGGCTTTAGAGAAAATTCAATTTTCTTAGTTACATGTTTATAAGTCAACCATATGGTACTCTTGCTTCCTATTTATGAAAAATTAGCCTTATTGGCACCTAGAAGGCTAGAAGAGACAAGTGTATTTTAATATTAGATTCAACAATTTTGATTGTGAAGATATATTGTAAGATTTGATTTGCTTGGATAATTCATTTGAGATCATACTAACAGGTAAAATATGTTGAGAAAAATGAGTGCAATTTTAGATAAACCCCCTAGACAAATTGAAACTGTAGAATGTTGAATCTAGGTTTTTATCAAGAGAGAGACATTTGATGTTGCTGCTCATATGACACAAATAAAAGATTGGATTCTCTGGAATCAAATGATTGATTAATGTCTTGCTAGTTTTAGCCTATGAGGGCTCAGTTCTATCTATCCATTGTGAATGTGGATAAAGAATGATTTTCTTACATGCTTTGATCTACAACGATCTTGGATGATAATTGTTACATTTTGCATATTTGTTTGGTGGAAATGTTTAATTTGTTTGGTAATTACTTATATTATAGTAGTTCACGGTTCAATGGTTTTTAGGATACATGTCTATCATAAGTTACCTACAAAATGTTGCTGCTGCTATCCTGAATACTACCTACTACACATGGCTTAGACACATCAACATAAGTATGTGCTTTGCCAATGCAAAAAATAATATAGCCCTTCTATTTATCTATCTATGATCTCAGTGTTACTTAAGCTTCATGTCAAATCTTGGACCAATTACTTAAAATGGTCCGCAGTGTCACCTAAATATATAACAGGGCATGTGGCCAAGTGAAGTGCATAGAGTATGGATATGGTTTAATATTGTACAAGTGTTCTTTGGTGTTTCTTTGAGTGTCAGTTAAACTAATTGTTCTTGTATAGGATTATTTTTTGTGTCTACTTTCCATTTATTATCTCTACAGATGCTTTCTCTATGTGGTCATTTAGTTGAAATGAGATTTCTTTCTTGGGTCCTTTGACATCTTTATAAAATACTTGTTGATTTTCCACTTTGTTTTATTGCATTACTGAGCATGAGTTTTGTCTGTTAAATAACAACTCCTATTTTCTCAAGAGGGCATTGGTTCTTCAGTCAGCAAGATCCCTGGCACAAAGGATGGCTCAATTGATTGGAAAGAGGTAATCTTTCAAATATTGGTCTTATATATTTTGGGTACTTTTTTTTGATGAATAATTACCTTTTCTATTAATAAAATATACTCAGTTTACAATTCACAAAAAAGGGGGCCAGGGGATACAAGATCACCCAGCAAAAGAGTTCAATCGGCTAAAGCTAGACTACAAACACAACCAAAACACTTTTGAAAAATATATATAAGTTGCAGTACTAGCCTTGTATGTGAGTAGATTCAATTCTACTAATGATATAAAAGGAAAAAACTCTATGGTTTTTTATGGCCTATGTATTAGTAGATAACAATTTTCCTTTGCCTGGCTGTTTAGCATTTCTATCTCATCTGCCTTTTATGACTCTGACTTTTAGCCTCATCTAAGGGGAGAATATTATCTTCATCTTTTTCTCTTATTTCATTTTTATTTTATTTCAAATGGGCATGATTCATGTTTCTCTTTTTCTGGTAGACAATCCTACATTACAGGCCTCATCTTTTTATGCTCTGCAAAACAATATTATTCTATGGTTTGCAGGACTTTTTTGGAAAACTGACATTTTTGACAGTTTCTGAGCAGCTAAATGCAGAAACCTATGCATTTTCTTTGTGTGATGTATGTAAACTCTTCTATAGGATTTTTGTTCAATCAATTTTTCACTAGTGTTTCTTCTTTTCAAGTACTTACCCTAAAATCTAGATGTTGAAATTATTTCAATCAAACAATATACTGATTTCCTTTATTGCTTTTCAGGTGTACACATTCAGCCCTACATTTCGAGCTGAAAATTCAAACACTTCACATCATTTAGCAGAGTTTTGGGTAATTTATATTCTATTTCAATTGTAGAGATTGGGTTTGTTCGATGTTAGAAATGTAGCTCTTATGTGTGATTTTTTTTCCCCTTATCACAGATAATTGGAGTATGACCCCTCTTAGAAACTGACCTCCTAATGACCCTTCTTAGAAATTGACCTCCTATCTCTGTTTTGTCACATTGTGAGCTAGAGTAGATGATTGAACCAAAGCTTTCTTTTGCTAATCTGAATGATGATATGGCTTGCACAACTACGTATCTCTAGTATATTGTAGGTCACTATTCATGCTATAACTTGAATGATAATTTATCTACATCTTCTACAAATTATGGTTTTAACTCCAAATTAGATATTCCCTTGCTTCATTTAAAATAGTTTGGCTGATTACGCATCTTATTTCTGCTCATTCTTAATGATTTTTTAACCAATCAATGCAATTATGGCAGTTGAGATACATTTTGGATAATTGCAAAGAAGATATGGAATTCTTTAATACTTGGATTGAGAAATGGATAATTTCTCTCTTAAATGCAAGTATGTAGATAGCTAGGTGGCCTTTATGATAGGTTTTTATTTACCACATGGAAGTTGCTTATACAAACTAAATATCGGCTTTTTAGTTTTTCCTATATTATTAATGTATTTAAGTAAAATTAGAAAACAATACTGAACTTCAGTAATGCTAATTCAAAATTCATCCTAATCTCGTTGAAAGTTTTGTTCTCTCTCATTTTGGATTTAATCAACACTTTTTTGAATGCCCTGGCAGAATGTAGCAGAAAAGGAGTTTGTGCAATTGACTTATATTGATGCTGTTGAACTCCTTTTGAAAGTGAAGAAACAATTTCAATTCCCAGTAAGTTAATGACTTTGAATATAAAATTTGTTATCTCTAACTAAAATGTCATTTAGTTTACTCTATGTGTAGATCTTGACAATATGTTTTTCACCACACAATATTAATTTGATTCATATATAATCCATTTATATTTTGCAATTTAAAATCGAGCTAGATATATTAATATTTTTAAAAATCTTCTAAATTCTCCTAATTGTTTCTATCTATGTATTTGAAAATTATTTTGAACTTATAATCTGACATATTAGAATGTTGTCATATATTGAATTTAGATTTCTTGGTAAAATTAACTTTCAAAGTAACCCTATGTTTTAACTTTTTGATTTTGCAACCATCCTATCTGCATAGGTTGTAATTAACTTTTTGATGAATTCAGACAACTTTGAGAATTGCAACCGGTGGAAAATTTGAAATTAAAGTAGAAAGCCTGAACTTTATGCATTCTTCTTTGAGGGTTTTGAGACTCCCAAAATTTGTTAAGGTGAATGGAATATGCCATTGTAGTTTTGAGAGTCTAAAGTACTAGAAGATTCAGCGGAATTTGACTATACATCCCAAAAAACTCAAAGGACTGGCTATTTTAAAGGGGGTAGATAGTGAGAATGTTGATGAGGTAAGTGCCATCTCTCTTATAAAATTCTCAGTATTTACATTTATGGAATATTTGGACTTAGAAGGCTATGATACACTAGTGAAGGTTCCAACAAGCTTTGGCTAGTTACAGTCTCTAAATGAATTGAATCTAAGTACATGTAGTAATCTCACTACACTTCCTCACAACATTGAAAACATATCTGCTTTGCAATTTTTGAACTTATCGCGTTGCCATAAATTGGCTAGCCTTCCACCCACCTTTGGACAACTTAAATCGTTGCTATTTTTAAACATGGCTAAATGTAGGGCATTTTCTTTTTTGCCACACAACTTTGGAAATCTATCTTCTTTGCAATTTTTCTAAGAACTGGCTGTATTACCTAAGAGCTTTGGAAATCTATGTGGTTTGTAGCTTCTCAATTTGAGTGACTATTCAAACTTACATAGCCTTCCACAATTATTTGGGCAGCTGAGTTGGTTGAAATCATTGTTTATGGATGCATGTGAGCACATGAATAGTCTTCCTGATAATTTTGGATAGCTCAAATCATTGAAATTTCTCACCATCAAAGGTTGCAATTGTATACGATGATTAGTAATACAAAGAACACTAAATATCAAATCAAAAAGTATTCACAAAACTAAATAAACGCAACTTCAAGATAGACTAAGATGAGCTCTCAATTGAGAATATGAGCCATTAATGGGCTCTCTCAATGAGAAGCTCTCTTGTTGAATAGCTTTGTCTAATTAGATAGGATGTATGCTCGATTCTCCAAAGGCTTCAATGGTGTTCTTGATGTATTTTGGCTTGGGTGAATGGATTTGATGTAAAATGGCTTCTCAAAAATGGCATTATGGCTTTACTTCATGATTGTGTTAAAATGGCTTGGGAGAGGATTCCTTAAATAGGAAAAGGGCTTGAGGGATCAAGGGCTAGGATGCAAGGATGGGAGATAGCTTATGGAAGGTTTAGATTGAATGAGAGGAAAGCACATGGATTGTGCTTCCTTACATCCAATTAGGGAGTGACACATGTCACAGGGTCATTGGTTAGAGCAAGAGGGGTTGAAGGGTCAACAAAGGAGGCTCAAAGCTCATAAAGACCCTCATAATGGCTTGTAAGAGCAATGAATGGGCTTGTAAGAGTCATTTATGGCTTTGTGGGTTTCATAAATTTTTATGGTTGGGATATTTGTAAGAGAGTTGAAATATTTTGACTTGGGTTGGATTAAGAAAGTCTTAAGCTTGACTTAGGAATGTGCAAATGATTAAGGCTTGGATTAGGCTTGGGTTAAGATTAGATTAGGCTTGTTAGAGATGGGAAAGTGGATGACATTTAATGAGGGTGGGTGAAGGACGAGATATTTGTTGGCTTTGGCTTGGGTTAGCAAGTCTTAACCCATGTTTAGTGAATGTGACAAGGTTAGGGGGGGGATTAGGATTAGGGTCAAAGATAAGGATTGACATCTTCTAGAAGAGTCTAGGCATTGGATGAGGATGAAGACTTTCTAGAAGAGTCTAGAACTTTCTAGGATGAGGATAAATAAAGTTTTATTTATTTCAAAGGTTTGGGTTGAGGAGATATTTATTAAAATATTTTTAATAAACATGAGGATTAATATTTAATCTTAATTAAATATTGAGTTGGAATTAGGGGTAGGAAATGATGTGATTAGCCTTTAATCAAAATTAAAGAAGGATTAGAAGATTTTGGAAGAGGTTAGTGGTCTTAAGGAAATTGGCCAAGTTTTGGGCAAAAAATAAATAAATAATTTATTTTGGGATTTTTGGTCAATTTATTAATTAAATAATTAATAAATAAGGAAATAATGTTTAAATAAGATTTAAATTTTTTTGGGAGGGATTTCTTAATTAAATATTTTTAATTAAGATAAAGGGATTTAATGGCATAAAAATAAATAAATAAATAAAATAATTAATTAATTAATAAATGATGATGTCATCAGGGACTTTTTCAAAAAATAAAAATACTTTATTTTTTAAAGGATTTTAGGTGTCTATAGCAACAACTGGAAGGCACTCAATGGTGGGTTCAGATCTGTAACTTCACTTATGGCATTGAGAGCATAAGATTGTGAATCATTGGATGAAGTGCTAGTGAACATCTTAGTTGAGATAAAAAGTTTGCTATTTCTAGAAATGGATGGATCACAATCACTAATTCAGAGGTGGGAAGAAATAGGACAGAGCTACCCTTTGATTGTCTCTGGCATTGGGGTGAGTATAAAGGTAAGGTTCTAATGGTTTGGCTTGAACATCACAATCTAATTTTTGGTTATTTAGGATCAGATGAACTATCTAATCTATCAAATTTTGACAAATCAATTAATAAGTGAAGCAAGTTTCTAGATTAGATTGTGTGAATAATATTTACATCAATGTTTCAAATCACACTACGTGATCCATCGTTAGGATGCAAGAACACAAAGGAGTATCCATTGTTAGGATTCAAGACATCTTGATGATGCATCCTCCTCTATGTTCATTGTTAGGATGCAAGAACATAAAGGAGGATTCATCATCAGGATACAAGACACAAGAACACAAAGGAGGATCCATCATCAAGATGCAAGACCACCTGATGATGCATCCTAATGATGGATCCTCCTTTGTGTTCTTGCATCCTAACAATGGATCACGTAGTGTGATTATTTATCCCTTGTGTTCTTGCATCCTAATGATGGATCCTCCTTTGTGTTCCTACATTCTAACGATGGATCACGTAGTGTGATTTGAACATTGATGTAAAAATCATTCACAATAGCTAATCCAAAAACTTGCTTCACATGAACCCTCTAAACAAGTCAGTGCTTAAAGTGTGTCATTTAAACTTGATCGGAGCTAATGTTGGGAAAATATTTCACTTTTTTGTTTAGTGAAAGCTTTATTTTTGAAGAGCTTAGCTTGGAAGACATAATTTACAGTTATATTTGTTGAGCATACAATATTTCATGGTGGAAGTAGATTTGTGAGTGTGGAGGGTGATAATGGACAATTGGTAGACTGGTCTTGGTCTTATTTTGTAGAGAAAGAAGAAGTGGAAGTGAGTGTGTTGATGATAATGTGCAATCTTTCTTTAGATTGCAACACACATGTTTTACAAGTAGTGAAGAAAGAACTAGAAAGGAGGATGGAGGAAAGCCATGGTAGGAAAAAGTTTCAGGTAGTGTATGTAGAGGTAGGGGATTCATTAGACAAGAGTGAAGAGCGTATCCACCAAACTCTTTGGAAGATTCTACCCAACTGTAGTTCTGCTTGCATGCCAACAAATAGTAGAACAAGAGAATTGTTTTCATTTGCTCTCTATAGTTTACTTGAACCTAAGTCAAGGTATGCAATATAGTCTTTACATACATGTATTTTTCAATTAAGAGTTCAAATGCAAACATACTGAAAATAGGTGGAATTTCAAAGTGAATATTTTCCAAATGATTACAAAGAGATGCTGAGATATTAGGGAGGGGGGTTTGGGAGAATCTTCTCTATAATTGTACACTTTTGCAAAGGGGAACAGTGATTCAAGACCGAAACTAGTACAAATAACACTATCACCTACTTTCACATGATTTTTCATAAGAAATTGGAAAACAACCTCAAAGATGTAGAACAAATTTGGGAGAGGGTGGAAGAAGTGGACCTCCAAAATAAGATATAGAAATATTGACTTTGGAAAGTAATTCCAATTAGCAAGAATTATACTTGTAAGGATCATATAAGATAAGTTCATGTGTTAAAAGACCACCTCCAACAAACTTGCGCAAGCTCGACAAATTTAGAAGAAAAGAAACACACCTTTACAAGAAACTTTCTATGTTATCTAAAAACTAACTAATAAGCTAAATATGCATAAATGACCATTAATATAACATTAAATAGTTTATTAAGCATGAGAATACAATAGCAATTCAAGATACGGGCTAACAAGGGTAAGAAAAATTATCAACAATTACTTAAAAGAATTTATTGTAAAGGGCTGACTAAGATGGAATATAATTCAGCAATAATTAATAATAAATAAAGAGCCAAGGAAGCACTCCATTATGAGTAAGTATGACTCTTTCCAAAGAGATACATAAAAGGTGTGACCCCTCAAGAATAGGAAATCTAAACATCAAGTGGAAAGTTAAAAGGAAATTGAGTCATAAAAAGTAGAAATAAATATAAACTTCAAGAATAGTAATTTTGTGAGAAAGTTTAGGAATAATATTAGATCACCATCGAATAGATGCATATATACCTTGAGGGAATTAAGTGATTGCTCATTGTAAGGAATTTAATTACATTTCCTTCGAAGGGTATTTAATAGTAGAATCATACAAAAAATTTCTATATGAAATTAGTTTTGAATTTACGAGAAATGGATTGTAAATAAGGACTGCTAGCCTTCCAAGTTTATGAGATCTCATGTGCACTAACCCAACATGGATTGAACAAAATTCCTATCATGCACATGGGTTGTGAGGCAAATAAGTGTTCCAAGGATTGATTAACGAGGACAGTCATCCTCCAAGGTGGGTTGAGGCATGGAATGGACCAAAGATCATACTATATTCATGGACCAGGAAGTGTATGAGTGTTCCCAAGCCAGAGGGTCTTATCAAGTATGCTACACAGAGATGGATGAACAAAGAATTCACCCATGTTCTCAAAATACAAAGACAACCATCCTTGAGATTTATGTTTAGAAAACATTTCCAACAAATTCTTGATATGATTATAGTAGAAATTTCCCTTGGAAAAATGATTAATGATATTGAGACACTTTGGTATAGAGATGCATGATGCTCATATGAATTTATATGTTACCATGAAAACTTGTTGATATTTAATTATAACACTCGTTAGAGTAGTTGTTATCATATATTCTTACTATTTAATGATTATTAATTCATATTAATGTAATATCTAAACCAGAATTATCTCATATATGCATCAAAATTAATAATATTTTATAGAAGTTATCTTTATAAATGAATTGCATACTCCAACTTAAGTTAAAATTGTTATTTTCAAGAAAAAATTAGGAAGATCCCAAGAAGGAACATTAAAATAAGAATAATCAAGAATCAACTGTATGGGGTCTTCATACCAAAAAAATGGCATACCCATCTTATCTCCATCCCCATTTCCTAGTGATCAAGGGTTAAATCCATTATGATTCAATTTATAAAATTATTTAATATTAAATATTCAATTTAATAGGAAGTAAAGTGATGAGTTTAGGGACAATATCAATTGGGCAAGGGGCACAACATTAGCTACATGAGTTATCCTTGGCTACAGTCTATGACTCCAAGCTAGATGCACACTGTTGTTATTGATGCACCCTAACACAACATCACCCAAGGATTATTTAAATTATTTTTCACATTACCTTATTATATACTAAGCCAATTGAGGAGTCAAGGAAAAAGAGTATACCAATGCATTTGCTTAATTTCATTAGATTTCTAAAGTTCATGCTTATATTGAATAATGCTTCTGAATTAAACTATGTTTGCAACATACCGTAGTAATTTTTCAGATTACACTCTATGATCCATCATCAAGAGGAAGAGAAAAAAAGGATTGTATAAAAAATAATTGTAGACACTGTTCAATCCAGAAGTAGTATTCAATGTGTTTGCTAGTAAATAAGGATACAAAAAGCTAAGTAGGAGAGTGAACCTTGTGACAAATTTTCTTATTATCTACTTTCTACAAAGTGAGTTACTTTACTTAAGAGTGGAATCAGGAAAACCAATTACAACTAGCATAAGGTTTTGTTCTATGGGATGTCCCATGATGATCAAATGGTTTCCCTATTTAGGTGGTCAGAAATAACATTTTGCAAAATCAAATGCAAGTAGCATATGTTCCTTACTGCTTGAATCAGACTGTATCATGCTAAAGAACTAGCTAAAACTATTCTATTGTTTTTAGAAGCTAATAAAGTAATGTAAAAGGCATTATTAATATATGAAGTTCAGTAAAAAATTGCAAGGGATTGTTCTAGCATATTGCAAAAGAGCCACACAACTATGTTACTTGTGCTATCTTTTAAATATGTAGTTATACCAATTCAGAAACAAGATACAAGTAACACATAAATGTGGCCTGGACTCGCAAGATCTTATTATGAGAAAAAAAAATCGATAAAGACAATAAGGTTTTAAAAATTAGGCCCATTGTTAAAACATTGTAAAGAATTTATTTATAAATACAATTCAAAAGAAAAATATAATAAGTAGAAAATGCAGGAGTAAAACACTAAAATTATTAAATTCTCTGGGCATAGAAATCACAAAAGCATGAAAGATACAAAATTTTCATTTGCACACGTTGTGATGGTTGCATCGCATAATCAGATCTTGTAGTAGGCATCAGTTTACAAATGATCAAACAAAGATCCATAATTTTGATCGATCATATATTTTTCCACAAGATCCTAAAGTAGAATGAGATTCTGTATAAAATAAAATAAATTGACAAAATATAGAAACTAGTGCAAACCATGAAACTTACTTGTAAACTTGCCACCACTTTGCATACTCAACTCCAAGATCTAGATTACTCTTCTCCGATACAACCACCACACTCTTGAATATGCTACCATACAATATTCTCCACCCTATAATAGTATGATTCATAGGTCCACTGTAGTACATGATAAGCACTATATTCCCATAAAACTTCCTCTACTTGATCAGATTTCCAATCTCAAAATTCACTTCACCTACTTCCTCTACACCAAGATGCAATGATGGAAGCTTTAAAGGCACACAATATTTTTTATCTTCGTGGAACACTACAACACTTTGCCTACCTAGCTCTAATGACAACAATCTTAGTTGAAGGTAACCCATAGCCAACAGATCCTGAAGACAAGTAGCAGTGAAAGTCACATCTTGTGAAGTCCAGAAGCCCTCCATAGCAATGGAATGGCTCAAATGCAAAATCTTCTCGAACAGGGTCAGTTTGGTAGACTTTCATGATATAAGAAACTTGATCAAATGACCTACATTAACATGGAAGTCCTCCTCATTTGAAAAAGGATATGACTGAGTTTGATCAATTTTGTGAGTAGTAGCAGGATAAATGGCAACATAACCACCAATCTCCCATAAAATCCTCTGTGCCTAGTAGCCCTTGAGTATATCAGAGGCCATAGTACCAACAGAAAAAAGAAGCATGAGTCCCCAAACTACAGGGATATGAATTAAAGTATTGAATGAATTGAAAAGGGCCATGATACCCTGTGGTAGGGAAACTGGTGGAGCATGTGAATCAAACCTAATATCAAATGCCTTAATTCCAAACTTTCTAGTATAGTAGAACACCGAATCCACATCAAGAAACCCATTGGCTATTCCCCGTTGAATAAATTGTTTTCCACTGTAAACCTCTTCATAGTAATCCTCAAGATTAACATCACCCACATCCTCTAAAGGCAACCCCTAAGGCCAAATAGATCTCTAACCAAAATGAATATAAGGGTTTACAATAATTCTATTATTTTGGCTATGCTTATTCACATACTGTAGCATGGGCTCCCTCCAGGCCTCTTCACCTATCAACTCTACGTCAAAATGGGTACTCAAATTCTTGTTGATTGTAGACCTACACTCATTTGCATCATATATTTTCTTGGCCCCATGTTGAATGGAAAACAAATATTTGACACTCTTTCTTACATACGAATTATAAGGAACATGATTGAGGATCTGATAGCCCAGGGTAGACTGTTGCTCTATAGACAAAAAAAGTGTACCCTTGACATTCCAGTCCAATGGCATCTCTAAATCTCCCACGGCCACAACCCACCAACCCTTGATCAACATGCTAATAGCAAGTTAAATGCATGCAATGGAAGAGGCATGTAATGAAATGAGAAAATCAAGGCGAATTTGTCCTCATAGGAATGAAGTTCCAATTTTTCCCGTGCTTAGGCAAATTTGTCCTCACGAAAATGAAGTCCCAATTTTTATCCCACTTGTGCTCATACCTTTAGGATTTCTTGCGAATTAATGAAAGTTTTTCTTTTTTACCCGTCGCATGAATGAATGAAACTTTTTTTTTTACATAAGCCTTGTGTTGGTTGAAATTTCGACCAACACGGGGCTTACATGTAAAAAAAAGAAATTTTTGGCTTAACATTCCAACCAACCTAAACTTATTTAGTTGATGGTCAAAAATTTTGGTAGAAAAATGAGGTTAAATGTAGTAGTGAACCTTCACAAATGCTCCCTTGGCTAACTTGTCAAGCCTTGTCCCACTTGACTCTTTCCATTTTGCCCTCTTCTTCTCACACCAACAAATACCCTTGTGGTTTCTTATATAGTAGCAAGTCCCACAAAACCACCAAGTGGTATTACATAAACCATGTGCTACCTAACCCATTGATGCCACATTTAATATTGGAAAATTAATTCTTTTTTCCCAACATTAAATAACTACATGAAATATTATCACAATGTTACAATACAACTCATCAAGTATATCCCATGGGAATATTTATATATTGCATGTCCATCTAGGTGCAACATTACATAATAAAATAAAATAATATAATATAACAATATTATGCAATGTGTGCAACACCCGTTATCTCAACATGTTGAGTCATAGACAGGAAATGTTGACCATCAGATAGTGAATGTAGAGCATTTAGAACCTATACCATAACCTGAACAAAGAAGAGGAAATGAGAGTGATATTATTTTTCTAGATGAACCTAAAGAAGAACCATGAAGGAAACTACATGTGTTAGCAAAATATGTGAGAAGACATCATAAACCTAATCAAATCATTAGAGTTGCAAAATCAAGTGTTATGACAAGAAGAAGACTCAAAGGTGATACATTCTTATTATGTTAATTTGAGCCCAAGTCAATAAAGGGTGCATTAGAAAATGAAGATTGGAAACAAAGAAATTGACTAGATCGAGAAGAAAAATACTTGGATTTAGTTCCAAAACCTAAAGACAAAAATGTCATTGGGACAAAGTGGGTTTTTAGGGACAAGCTCAATGAAAATGGTGAAGTAACAAGAAACAATGAAAGAGTGGCATGCAAGGGTTATGCAAAGAAGAAGGTGTTGATTATGGAGAAAATTTTAGTCCTATAGCCAGACTTGAAGTTGTATATGCTACTTTAGTATGCAAGAAACACTAATTTAATGAAAACAAAAGCATTAACATTAACTAAATTAACATAACATATAAGATAGACAAAGAGAAGCCCTCAAATGAGAATGTGAGCCATAAATGAGCTCTCTCAATGAGATTGTTCTCTTGATTTGGGGATGAGCCTAATTTGGATATGGATTTAGGATGTGTGCTCAAGGTTCTCAAACTAGCTTCAATGGTGTTCTTGATGGATTTTGGCTTGGGTGAATGGATTTGATGTAAAACTTGCTCTCAAAATGGCATTATAACTTTAGCTTAAAGGATTGTGATGAGATGGCTTGAGAGGGGATCCAATTAATAGGCTAAGGGCTTGAGGGTTTGAGGGCTAAGATGCAAGGATGTGGAAATGGTTAAGGAGGGCTAGGATGCACTCAAAGGGGAGCACATGGATTGTGCTTGTTTAGCACCAATCAGGGAGTGACACATGTCACAGGGTGAGTGGGTGGAGGAAAGGGCAAGGATGAGTCAACAAGGGAGGCTCAAGGCCTTAAAGACCCTCATAAATGCCTTGTAAGAGCAATGAATGGGCTTGTAAGAGTCTTTATGGCCTTGTAAGAGAATTCACGACTGGGTGGTTGGGATATTTTGGAGATTGTTGACTTTGCTTGGCTTAGGAAAGTCTTAAGCTTGCTTAGGGAATGTGACAAGGTTAGGGGGGGGGGGGATTAAAGGTGATTTAGGATTTAGATTAGGGATGTTAGAGATATGCAAGTGGATGGAATTCAATGAGGGTGGGTGAGTTAGTAGGTAAGCTTGGTTAGTATGGGTGGATGGGGTGGATTAGGCTAAGAAGGGGGTTTAGGGATAGGCTTAGGATGAGGATGAAGACCTTCTAGAAGAGTCTAGAATTTCATAGGATGAGGATAAAAGGGTTTTTATGAAATAAATAAAGTTTTATTTCTTTCATGGGTTTGGGTTGAGGAGATATTCATTAAAACATTTTTAATAAACATGAGGATTAATATTTAACCTTAATTAAATATTTTGAGTTGGGATTAGGGCTAGAAAATGATGGGATTAGACTTTAATAGAAATTAAAGAAGGATTAGAAGATTTTGGAAGAGGTTAGTGGTCTTAAGTAAATTGGCCAAGTTTTGGGCAAAAAATAAATTAAATATTTATTTTGGGATTTTTGGTCAATTTATTAATTAAATAATTAATAAATAAGAAAAATAATGTTTAAATAAGATTTAAACATTTTTGGGAGGGATTCCTTAATTAAATATTTTAAATTAAGACAAGGGGATTTAATGGGATAAAAATAAATAAATAAAATAAATAAATAAATAATTAATAAATGATGATGTCATCAGGGACTTTTCAGAAAATAAAAATACTTTATTTTCTAAAGAATTTTTAGGTGTCTACAGAAGTAGTCAAAACTCTACTTGTATACTCAACTTACAAGAACTTCAAGGTATATCAAATGGATATCAAATCTACATTCTTAAATGATATACTAGAGGAAAAAGTATACATTGAATATCCTAAAGGATTTTTAGATCCTGATAAAAGGAACATGGTATGTAAACTAAACAAAGCTCTGTGTGGATTAAAGAAAACCCCAAGAGCATGGTATGAAAGACTACATAGCTACTTAGTGAAAATTGGTTTTGAAAGGACAAATGATAACAACAACTTATATTTGAAGAATGATAAGAACAATGAAGTACTATTATTTGAGATATTTGTTGATGATATTATATTTGGACGAAGGGAAGCATTATGTAAATCATTTGCTGATGAAATGAAAAAGGAATTTGAAATTTCTATGTTTGGTGAAATCAAATTCTTTGTTGGATTACAAGTTTGTTAAATGAAGTTTGGTATTTTTTATTTCACAATTCAAATACATCAAGGAAATACTAAAGACTTTTGGAATGGAAGATTCAAAGATAGTGAGTACAACTATATCTATAGGACATAATATATCTAAGACTGATGATTCTACTGATGTGAACTAGACCCTATACAGATCCATGATAGGAAATTTGCAATATGTTTTTCACAATAGGACAGATATTGCTTTGGCAATGGGGATAGTTGCTAGATTTTTAGCAAGTCCTAAAGAGAATCACATGATGGCTATGAAAAGGATATTGAGATATCTATAAGGTATAGGAGACTGGATTATATTATAAGAGAAGTGATAGAGTTGAACTGAAGGTTTTTGCCGACTTAGATTGGATTGGAAATATTGATGCCAAAAAAAGTACTAGTGGAGGTGCATTCTTTCTAGGAAAAATATTGGTGTCATGGACAAGCAACAAGAAAACTTGCATTTCCCAATCAACAATCAAAGTCAAGTATGTGGTAGTTGTAGTGAATTGTTCAAACATAATGTGGATTAAGAAATTGTTGAAATGAATGAAAGAAGAGATTATAGATCCAATAGTTATCTATTGTGATAATAGAAGTGCTATCAACATTTCAAAGAATTCAATGATGCACACAAAGGAATATGTGAATACAAAGAAACAGATTGCTGACATAGTCACAAAACCATTACCCAAAGATGCTCATGAATAAATTAGAGGTAAACTAGGGGTGGTTCCCCTAACCAAAGCTACTTAAGCAGACAAGATGCATTTCATCACATGTGCTAATCAAAACATTCTACATAGTGGTGCAATACAACTCTACTTTGGTACATGCCTAAGGTAGAATACTTTAGTACATCATATCAGTCATAGAAAGATGACAAGTAACAACCACACATACAAAATCTACATAATTAAGATTTATGAAGAGTTTTGAAGCTGAGAGAGCTACACATCTTTGGATTGCTGTCAAAGAGGGAGAGATTTATAGATTACTAAAAGTGGGAGAGATTTCTAAGAGAAGTCAAATGGAGAGATTACTATGAAAGGAGGTAAGATGCACCATAAAGGGAGAAAATTATGTAAGAGAAATTGGATAAGAATCAAAATGAAACTAAGGATATTGGTCACTCATGGAAGTAAAATCTTTTAGATTGTATGGTAACCTAGTTACTACTAGTATTTATATGTTTGAGATGTTATCATCAATGCGAAAGAGGGAGATTGTTGGAAACTTACAATTGGAACAATTGATGTTTTGTCATTGATGTCAAATCTATGGGTGAGACATGTTGCTACCTAATCTAAATATCATATCTATTTGATTGATGAAGAAGATTTGTGAAGTTACTCATAACTATAGCACCTAGAGGAAAGGTTGAAGTTATGAAAAGGAAGTTAAAATGGACATTTGATTAGATAGACTTTGATAAATCAAAGTAATTATTTATGTCAAGAAAGTTAGGCTAAGCATAGCAAAAGAGTAAAATACTAAGGAGTGCCGAGTAATGCTTGTGTCAATCAAGCAATAGTTACTATTGAGAAAATCTAGTGTTGATCGAGCATTAGCATCAATCAAGCAAGTTAGTTGATACCAAGAAAGAAACTTTATAATGATTGAATATTTTAGTTTGATTGAGTATTAGAATTTAGAGATTTCCAGGTGAAAATAAGAGAAAAAAATCCAAAGAAATTATAAGGTCAAGCCAACTCAGTTAATTTTCTTGGGAGATGTAAAACATTTTGATGATAAGATTGATGAGTTGGACCATTAAATTTAAGGAGATGATTAGGTAAAGACCTAATAGAAGGATTCTAGAGAAGTTTCTAGAGAATGATAAAGGTGATGAACAGATGCATTGAACCGAGTTGACTCTAATCATAAACCCTAAGATCTACGGTGGATGTATAAAATGGTAAAACATGAATTGCCTATTTAAAGAGGTATAGAACCAATCATTTGGTGCCATGTCCAACTGTGTCTAGTCAAGCTGAGCTATGCCCAACTAGTGTGTGTATGAGTGAGTTTGTATATAAAGAGACATATAGAGTGAGGTTGATCAAAAGTGCACAAGTGTGTGAATGCAAAGCTAAAGGAGAAAGCTAGCAGCTATGATTCTGTTAGTGATAATAAAATTAGAGTAGAAGGATTAAGTGTTGGTGAGAAGAGTGGATTAATTTCTTGAAAGGTGACAAAGAAGATAAAGATTAGAGATGATAGTGAAAGGCTTATCAGTGAACTAACATAAGGAACGGATGGAGATCTAAACCAGAAAAAGTGAGTTGTAATCACACAAATCAAACCTATTTTTTTCTTTCTTATCATTGTAAACAATTTGCATTGAAATCCTTTTAATAGAGGTTGACCTAATAGTCATTTGAAGACTTAATAGTCTATGTAAATCCTTTAAACATTATGAATGGAATGGTCAAAGTCCTCTTACAAGGCCACTCCTAACAAGGTGATTAAATCCTCTAACTAGGCCACATTTAATAGTGTGTATTGTAACCTTTAACAAGGTTGGATCCTAACAAAGATCACTTCAAAAGAGTGAAAAAGAGTGACATGTTGCTTGTATTTTTTTCCCAAATTGGGTTTCCATGTAAAATCCTAGTGCCAAATTGTGATGAATGTTTAAATTTGATAATGTTTTCATTATGCAATGCAGTTATCTTTATGCCAGTTTTATAGTAGAGACCAAGCAACAACAGGATAAGAAGAACAATGAAGTGATTATTGTTTAATTATTTAAGTGGTACATATAGACCTCGAGCAATTGATTCACGCCCCCCCACCCCCCCTCCTTACACTAGTACATTTGCACTTATTTTTCTACCAATTTTTTTGACCAAAGTTATGATTTCATCTTTTTTTTTTGTTTTCACCCCACAATGGTAAAATTTTTTCTAAGTTTTCTTGAGTTGGTCAAAATTTTGACCACCTTGGCTCATAACAAAAAAAGAAATTTTGCATATGCTTAGAAAAGACGTAGCAACAACCCTCTTCTTCATCACTCTATGAAATAGATTTTAGTGTTGGAGTTAATATGATGAGGCTTATTAGGCCCTATTTGAATGAAGACTCTTATTCTAACACCTTGTACAAAATAGCTTTCAATGATGGAGATTAGGGAAATCGACGCAATGGACAATGTGATGAACCACCTATTGCTTTTGCTCTCATTGGACACAAATCTAAGCTTCTTCAATGCTTTCAAAAGACATGATTTCAAAGTGATCTACATTTAGCAGAAGCTGAGGCGTAGAAATTTGTTGGACTCCTGCCAAGGAGTTGAGAATGCACCATTATTGGGTGAGATGGTTCAGTGTGTGGTTTGGTGTGAGCTCAGTGTTTTGAAGGGGTTTCTTTATGAGAGGGTAGGTGTTCTTCCCCATTGCAAACATCAACTTCTCAATGCTTTGCCTATCGTAGGTCGCACCAGTGTAGAGCATGATGGGTTCATTCATTCATTAAATTGTCTCTAGCTCTTCATCTTTGATCAATATGTCGAGGTAGTAGCTTTCCATAATTTATTCTTTAGGTGAAAATACACAATTACAAGGATTATAAAGCCCTAATTAATGTGGCAATTAAAGGGAATATTTGGGAAACAAAACTGTATTTACGCCAAGACAAAATTCTTGCATTCTTTGTGGGTACAAGGTTTAACCCACATGAATGCATTCAAAAGGGTAGATATTGTTTATTAGGTTTAATTTGAGTAAAAACTAGTAAATTGGGGCAATTTTTTGTTTGAGATGCCACTAAAAGATAAGAGATTTAATACAATAAGGGCCTCATTTTTTTCTCATGCACAAATGTTCTTGATGCCTATCTTTATTCTTTATTCTTTATTCATCACTATATGATGTGCGATATCTACATACTTTTTCCTTTATTAGATTAAAAAATCATGTTTATGAATATCTCTCTCTGCATCAACACATGATAAAACCATTAATCATTAGATTAAGTGATATTCATTCTCTCTTCCTTTACCCGCTAGTATCATCAAGGAAAAAACCCTACTTTAAGTAATGGGACGACCCTCTTGGTTTTGAATCTTGATTGTTAGGGTCTAGTGCCCCATGTTACTACTAGACTATAGCTCATAACTCAATGGACAATATCTATACGTATTACCTATTGCTGATATATACTATATTATGCATGCTGCCATAGCTTCTTGTATGACAATATCATTAAAATGAGACAACGTGAGTATGGTATTTGAATTTCTTTTGTGTAATTGTGCTTACAATCTATGGCTGACATGTTAGAAATTTATAGCCATTCTTCATACGTTACTTTTGATTGGCTTGGACTCAATATCATTAGAATAGAGGGTGGCTTTAGGAAGTGTCAATGGCTTGCAATTCTTTTTGTAGATAGCTTCTATTACATCTTTTTGTTTCCATATCCTTCCTATGTCAAATTTATAAGGAGAATGTGAATGTGATTCTACGAGAGGGAGAATATTAAAACAATGAAATGTTGATATTGAACATTAGCTAAAACTTGCAATATTTGGCAAGGTATAACCCCAATTAGCTTAGCACTATTTTAAAACTATATTATTCAATTCATATTGATAATAAATGGATATTCCTAACCAAAAGATTAGAGTATGATCTTTGGCAAAGTACCTATCCATATATTAGTCTCTTGCATTGTATATTAATGCCAATTTTTGTACTAACCTAGCTAAATAGAATGGAAAATGATTGTTATGAAGAAATGAGTCTAAGCATTATTACATGTTTTTTCCTTTGAAACAACTGTTTAATGTAGGCTTGCCAGATTTTTTTGCTGACTTATTTATCTTATTGATGTAGGTAAAGAAGCTAATGAATATCATTTGTGACTACCATACACCATTGTAGAAATACATGGGTATGATGGACCTTTAGGTATTTTAGTTCTTTCACTCCAAAATACTTGTACTAATCGGTTGGATAGTTTTTTATTTTGAATGATAATTTCCATAGCTACAGAGTTGTATTTTATTATAATATTGAATAGATTGTGGGTTTGTGGAACTGGACAAATGAAAGCTATACTCCTAATTTAAAGTTATTCTCTGATATTGCCATGATCTGAATTTTGCAGTTTTAAACTATTAACTTATTTCCCTTTTTCCAATAAAATGATTTTATTTGTCTAGGACTCTTTGACATTCTCTCCTTGTTGACAATAATAACGAATATAATATATGTACAGAATGATTTGTGTAATTAATTTTCACTTGCAAATTGACATGGATATATATGAGCAGGAGAGGAATGAAAGATTGTTTTACAAGCTCTTGGTTGATCATGTTGAAGAACTACTTCCTATAGTCTACACATTGATAGTTTGCAAAGCTTGCCAAAAATTTGGAACTATTTTCAGGAGTCCATAGGGTCTTTACATAAGCTTGAAAGAAAGGTATGAACATCTATGCCATTCTTAATTTCATTTTTTAGATTAGGATCATTTAGTTTCCTTCATTACTAACTAAGGTCATGTAGTTGTATGGAATATGCATTCAATCCATATCTGAAATTTATGTTTCTATTTTTTTTGTCAACTCTTGTTTTTATACTACTATTTTTAGGGATTTTTTGGTTTGAGAAACACTTGTATGGATTGTCTAAGTTGGAGTGCCTAATTTATCATCGTCTATCATTTTTTGGGTAGTAAATATTAGAGTCCCTTATAACCGTTATCTTCTACTCTATAGGCACACATTGACTTATTATTTCATTGAATCATATGTTGTCCTTGATAATAAATATATCACATTGCTTTGTTACAAAATAGATAATATTTTATGGTCTCTTGTTCACATGTGAAAAAACTATCACATCTCTCTAGGATCTAATTTAGAGGTAATTGATTTTGGCAAGGGAAAGGTCCTTGACGTACTAAAGAATTGGCCTAAACAAAACATCAAGGTCATTGTTTCCACTAATGGTGAATACATTCTGGGACATGGAGATCTTGGATACCAGGTAAACTCATAGAGAATTTGAATTTTTATGTGGTATATTTCTACTATTTGGGATATAAGGGTTGTTGACATATTAGACAAGTTTGTTATTAGTGACACACACTTATTTAGATTCTATACAACTACCAAGCTCATTGAATAGTTTACAATGTTTGCCATGTAATTCAGTAGCCATCGAGTTCTACAGTTGCTACCAAGTCTTTTGGACTAATTCCAGTGGTTACCGAGTAGATTCAGGTAGTGTGGAGTCTTGCAGTCTAGATCGAGCATTTTAGTGTATACCAAGTTTATCAGTGGTTATCGAGTTTGTAGTTCAGGTGATGCAAAGCTAGTGTTAACCGAGCTACTTCATGGTAACCAAGTGATTTAGTGTTTGCTGAGTTGCACAATATCTATTGAGTCACTAGTGTAGACCAAGTTCAAGACTACTTGAAATTGATTTATATGGACCAAGCTTCTATGTCTACCAAGAGCATGATGATGCCAAGTAGTGACAGTGGATGCCGAGTATCAGAACCTCACTGAGTTAGTCTTTAGAACCCAAGTGTCTTCATGTGGGCCGACTTTGTAATATTTGTGTTAACTTGTGTCATGGCCAACTTTGTAATTTTGTAAATTGGATTGGTATATATATGTGATGTATTGTATCATATCCAATGTATGAAAATGTAAGAAAAAGTAAGAAAGTGCAAGAATGTGAATGTGAAAGCACATGTATTGTGAATGTAGCAGATAAAGAATTATAAAGGCCATATTAGTACAAGGAGTAGTAGTGACAAATCTATCACAAAAAGGTGATTAGTACACTAAGGAATCTCTATCAACAAACTCAGTTGCAAATTAGAGATCTACAACAGGTGAACCAATCAAAATCCTCCAACAAGGTAGACCTAACAATCTTTTCTAAATCTGTTTACCAAGTGCATACTTCATTGTATGTTTATAAATCCTCTCACAAGGTGGACCTAGTAGTCTTATTTGCTCCTAATAGGGTAGACCATTAGAAGTAATCAATGTAAGCCTTAACAAGCCAACTTTATGCTGCAGTACTAAAGTTTGTGGGTATCATCCCCACCCCAATTTTACTTTCTATTTGGAAGGTTTCTGGGTCCCCAAATCTTTGTGTTCAAATGTTATGGATGCTTTCATGTTTTCAGTTTCTCATGCATGCAATTAGATCAGATGTGATGAATTAAATGCTAATTGGTTTATTGGATTAAGAATTGAAATTGTTAAAGTTTTAGAAGTTATCGATTCACCCCTCCCCTCTCAGTAACTTAGCATAGTCTTGAATATATCCAAAAATTGGTATCAAATCTCTATGGTTCTTAAGAGAAAGTCTAATATCTTGAGAAAATATCAAGGATATGGAGATATTTATACTTGACAAAGCTATTGACAATGAAAAGTTGGATCTAGAAATGGCCATTGCCCAACTCAAGAAAGCTAAGGAGCAACTTTCCCAATCCCTGAAAAGAAGAAAAGAACTTGTAAATCAAATGAATGATTATATTTACATTGAAGAAAGAATTGAAGAATTTCACTCTTCAAGTAATTCAGATGAAGCAAATGATGCAATCAAAGAACTCTTAGAAAAGAATGGTTCCCTACAAGAAGAAGTAAGAAAGATGAAAAGAGAACAAGAAATTTAGTTAGTAAGGTTATGTGAAGTATTCAAATAAAGAAACAAGATAAAAGAAGAAATGGATGGAAGGAACAATGAGATCCATAACCAATCCCTTTAGCAAGCAATCCTTATTGATCAAATCTCCAATGCAAATGAGGAAATCATGAGCCTAAGACTTGAAAATGAAAGAATAAGGAATTCTCTAAATTTTGAAAGACAAATAAATGAAAGAATAAAAAATGAGCGAAGATATGAAAAACAAATCAGTGAAAAATTGAGAAATGACCTAAATATTGGGAAGCAAATCAATGAAAGAATGATGAAATCTCAAGCAGACATGGATCAACTGAATGAGAAAAACCTCTATAGGAAAAAAGGAAAAGTAGGAATTGGATACAAAGAAGAAGGTGAATCCTCCAAACAAGGTGCTTAAAAGAATTAAAGACCTACTTGAAATCATTGTAGTAAGATAGGTCATACATCAAACAAATGTTGGAGTAATAGAAAAGCAAAGTTCAATGGAAAATGCTACAATTGCAATTAGCATGGTCATAGAGCTAAGGAATGCAAAGAGAAACCTAAATTTGAAGGCAACTGTCATAAATGTAAGAAACATGGACACAAGGCATCAAAATGCAAAACAAAGACATTGAATCTTGCAGAGAAAATTGTGAAAGCAATATTTGGTTGGGATTACAATACTTGGTGTAGATGTCATTACTGTGGAGAATTTGGACACATTGGTATGAACTATGTTAAACATCATATGAGAAAAATAGACACCACTATAAGATGTTTCATTTGTACAAAACTTGGTCATCTTGCCAAGAATTGTATGAATACTGGTAAAATTGAAGATGAGAAGAAGGCAAAGGTTGATAACATTCAAAAGGAGATGAGATAGAAATGGATTCCTAAGTCTACCGAGGATACTAGTTCAAGTAATGATGGTCAAGTCACTCAAGAATTAGGTGACTCTACCAATTCCAATTAAGTTCTTAAGGAAGAACTAGAACTAGTCTATCAAAGAAGACATCAAAATTAGTTCCAGTTGAAAGGTGACAAAGATCTAAATCCATATGCAAGATACAAAGGGATCACTAAGAAATATATGTATTAGTTATTACCAAGTTACCATCTCTACCGAGTAAGGTTGGGTAATAGACTCTACCGAGCAAGGTCAAGTGTAATGAAGGCACTTACAATTACTAAGTAAGGAAGAATTTGTCCAGTGATCAATATAGAGTAGTGGATGATAGTTTTTCAAGCACTATGTCAACTCATCTACCACTTTACCAAGAATTAAAGGTAAAATTTTAACAAAAGACATGGAATTGAATTCATTTCTCACCGTGAATTTTTGAGTGATATTGCGAAGAGCTATTTTCTATGTGATCAAGTGACTTGAGAAAATTTCCTGCAAACATTTTCAAAGTTCTCTCAAGCCACTAAGTAAAAATGGAATTAAACAGTTGCAAGGTCAAGAAAGGTTCTGACTTGTTGGTTAAAGGTGTTGAATGGAAGGTGCTAGATTTCAAGCTCATGCTTGCAGTTGTTGAAACCCTAGATTCAAGCAAAGCTCAATCTCAAATCCCTCCTAAGGTACTTCTTGTTAATGACATTCAAACTCAATTTAAATGTGCAATTCAAGAAATTGGTACTCTAGAAATGGATGATGCCCTAGGTCAGTTATGTGTTGATGGAAGCTTGAAACCTGATCATCAACATTCAAAAGCAAAAGGATTAACTCACATTCCCCATATGCCCTGAGAGTTTCAAATTAAATGGATTAGGTATATCCTTAGCTAGGTGCATAATAAATAACTGTCGTTAGAGTAGCCAATATGGATAATGAAGAAAATGATTCATCGAATCATTGGCCTTCCCATGCTTACCAAAGCCAAAACAACTAAAACCCTAGGTCGAGTAGAATTGAAAAAGAAAACCCTAGCCGAGTGGGATGGCAAAGGTATGAAAATAAGTAGTGTCATAGATGTAGAGTTGAAGTTTGGTATTCATGTTATAGCTCATAAGATATATAGTTCAAGCCATTTTAACAGTGTATCATGTGAAGCGGTGGACTTGGTGTGTAGAGTGGTGAAGAATAACTTATCTTATGACCTTGCCAAGTTATTATTGAGGCAATTCAATAAGAATATGGAAAGTATTATAACCTCCAAGAATAAACCGTGTAAATTTCATCCTCTATTAACATGTTTATTCTTTTATGTCCAAAAGTTCTTCCCTTCCAAAGGCACTGTAGTCTGAAGAAAAGATGTGCCTGTATTGTACCAAATAAATGAATATATTGCAAAAATGGGTGAGAGCTATGGAAACATCATGGACAACTACTTCGATGTGTTCAAAGAAAAAATAAACAATAGGTTCAAGATACCTAAGAAGTTAGTTGAAGAGTACAAGGATGATGTGTGCTTCATGGTTGATTGTGACAAGGTGTACATCCAGGTAGTTAAGCCTAGAGTTGTGTGGGTGAAGCCTCTTGGCTATGAGGTAAACATTGATGAGACCAAAGATATCATTGAATCCCTTGTCAATGAACCTATTGATCCAAACACCACTTATTTTGGTACTTATGAAGAGGCTAAGACAAGAATAGAGCTAGAAACAAAGCTCCCACAGGCAGTTAACAAAGGGAAGAGGAGGATAGCCAAACTGAAATCTAGTGCACCTCTCATGTTAACCAAGGGTAAAGGTGAAGATGAGGAATAGGAAGAGGATGAAGAAGAATTAGAGGAAGAAGAATAACCTTTGAAGAAAAAGGACAAGGTGATCAACACCAAGCCTGCAAAGGCATCCACTGCAGTCTTCACAAGGTCTCAGAAGAAAGGAAGTGACATTGTACATAGTAGACCTCCACCCACCTTTCAAGAAAAATTGAAGAAAATGGAAGAACGATCTAGAATAAATTTTTTTGAATCTTTGAAATATGAGACAAGGACAGAGGCAAAGTAGAAACAAGTTGAAGAACTGGTGCTGAGAAAATTGGGTAAATGGAAGTACTCACCATACTAGATTGCCTCTCAGATATGTAATGAATTGATAGAGAAAATAAAGCCAATATGGGATTTTTCCATGAAAATAGTAAAAGACATATATGCACAAACCCTGAGGTAGTTACTACTGAGCATATCAGATGCTGAGGTTAAAGAGTCTTTAAATAAAAATGAAGATAAAATGACTCTAAGGTTTAATACTTGTCTAGTTTTGATTAAGGATATAGAGCATGTCATTAAGAATACTACAAACACTTGGAAGAACATTTATCATCTTCATAAACCAAGTCAATATCCAATTAAAGTAAAGGATGTTGATGAAGAAGATGATAAGGAGAAAGATGAGGAAGAAAATGTTGAAGAAGTGACTCATTTTGATAATGAGGAAGATGAAGAGGATCAAGGTGAAGAAGCTACCAAGGAAGATAAGCAAGATGATGAGGAGACTGACCTAGTTAAGATAGCTATTTTAGTCATTGCATCACTTTCTCACTCCCCAAGCAAACCTTTGACTACATCAAGAATGGAGACAACTTCAACAAGTTTGGTTGTGACTAACATAGATACATCAAATGTCCAATCACTCTTTGCCCCAACACAAATTAGTATATCATTGACATAAGTGAATTTCACTTCATCAATTGAGCTATAGATTCCCTCTTCATCTACTGAGTTGAGTTCTTTAGTCATCATCTCTCCAATTTTGACTTCTTTAGTTTTAAGTGCATCCATGGTAAGCTCTCTAGTTTTGTCTACTTTAGTTTTGGATTCTATAGTTTTGACTTCATCAATTTTTGATTCATCTAGCATCTCTATAAGTATTCCACTAGTTAGTGCTATATTAGTTTTTATTGTAAGTCTAAGCATGTCCACTAGTGTTTCCATTCTAGGTACTAAGGCAATAAGTGCAAGGACAATTGTACCTAAGGCTCAATTGAGTACAAAATTTTTTAAAGGAAAGAAGATAGAGGAAGATATAGTTTTGGATGAGGAAATAGAAATTTCCAAATGGGATATCTATAATCTTTCTATAGGCCAAATGCACATATTTGGTTTACTCCTCTAGAAAAAGGCCAAGCAGCAAAGACTAAGAGAGGAAAGAGACAGAGAGTATAAGATTATAGATATGCCAAGATTATTTTGATTGAGGCTAACTAAATTGAGGTTGCTTCTTCTCAACCTATTTTGTTTCAACTTGGAGAGGCTGTCCAAAAGTTCAAAGAGGACACCAAGGGTCAAGAAAATCTGGTTGAAAAGGCTAAAACAAAATTCAGTAATAAAGTGCTAGAGCACATTGCTCATCAAATAACTATTCATCAAGTTGAGATTTCAACAATTTTGCTCAATCTTGAGGCGTCCTATTCAAATGTGTCATCACTTTTTGCAAAACTATGTGATATCACTGAATACTAAGGAAGTTAAGGTAAATTGTCCAAAATTGATACTGATCTTAAAGCTAGTGCTCAACAACTACAACTTGACCCTAGTTCAAGCTCTGCACATTTTAAGAAGATTAAATTTTTTATAGACATGCAAGTTGAATTGTTAAGAGAAGAAGCAAGGATCTGTTCTACATTGGTTGATATATAAAACATGATCCTTCCAGTCATGGATTCTATGTAGAAACCCATTGTTTATTCAAAGATTCTGATCTAGGATAACAGCTTCTCTATTGCTGACCACATGATTGAATTATCAACAAAAGTGTAAATTTCCATTCACACATGGAAGGTATTACAAAAGAATTGGGATAAAACTTTGGCAATTACTCTCAAGGTACACTCTAAATTCTTATCTCATTTTGGTGTCTCAATGTAAATATGTTAGAATAAATCTTTGGCGTTATTGTCAAAAAGGGGGAGGATGAGATATGGGAGAATAGTTATAGGGGGAGATATGTTATTATATGTAAATAGTGGATCATATAGTATGGGGAAGAAATATGCTATGGTGAAGAAATACACTGTATATACTTACAAAGATCAATTTTGAAAAATCTTAAAAATAGACCAAGCTAGTATCACATGGTGATGAATACATGGTATTTAGTTTTGGGCCAATAAGTGTTTTTGTCACTAATGCCAAAGGGGGATATTGTTGACATATCAGTCAAGTTTGTTATTAGTGACACACATTTATTTAGATTCTATACAACTATCAAGCTCATTGAACAGTTTATAATGTTTTCCATGTAATTCAATAGTCATCGAGTTCTACAATTGCTATTGAGTCTTTTGGAATAATTCTAGTGGTTACCAAGCAGATTTAGCTAGTGTGAAGTCTTGCAGTTCAGATTGAGCATTTTAGTTTATACCAAGTTTATCACTAGTTACCGAGTTCATATTTCAGGTGATGCAGATCCAGTGTTAACCAAGCTACTTCATGGTAACCAAGTGATTCAGTGTTTACCAAGTTGCATAATATCTACCAAATCACTAGTGTAGACCAAGTTCAAGACTACTTGAAAGTGATTAGTATGGACCAAGCTTCTACATCTACCAAGAGCATGATTATGTCAAGCAGTGATAGTGGATGCCAAGTATCAAAACCTCACCGAGTCAGTCTTTAGAACTTGAGTGTCTTCATGTGGGCCGACTTTGTAATATTTGTGTTAACTTGTGTCATCATGACTTTGTAATTTTGTAAATTGGATTGGTATATATGTGTGATGTATTGTATCATATCCAATGTATGAAAATTTAAGCAAAAGCAAGAAAGTGCAAGAATGTGAATGTGAAAGCATATGTATTGTGAATGCACCAGATAAAGAATTATAAAGGCCATATTAGTAGAAGGAGTAGCAATGAAAAATATATCACAGAAAGGTAATTAGTACACTAAGGAATCCCTATCAGCAAATTCAATTGCAAATCAGAGATCTACTACTTTATCCTAATAGGTGAACCAATCAAAATCCTCTAACAAGGTAGACCTAACAATCTTTTCTAGATCTCTTTAACGAGTGCATACTTCATTGTATGTTTGTAAATCCTCTCACAAGGTGAACCTAGCAGTCCTATTTGCTCCTAATAGGGTAGATCATTAGAAGTGGTCAATGTAAGCCTTAACAAGCCAACTTTATGCCATAGTAGTAAAGTTTGTGGGTATCATCCCCACCCCAATTTTACTTTCTATTTGGAAGGTTTCTGGGTCACCAAATCTTTGTGTTCAAATGTTGTGGATGCTTTCATGTTTTCAGTTTCTCATGCATGCAATTAGATCAGATGTGATGAATTAAATGCTAATTGGTTTATTGAATTAAAAATTGAAGTTTTTAAAGTTTTAGAAGTTATTGATTCACCCCTCCCCTCTTCGTAACTTAGCATAATCTTGAATATTTCCAACAAGGGTGCATTTTGCATTTTATATTCTTTATTCCTATATTTATTTCTACTATTTGGAATATAACTTATAAGTGTACATTTTGTAATTTCTTTATTATTATATTTCTCTTCCAAACAATATGTTATATATATTTTTTCTATGTTTTGACAATTGGATTTTGTGTTATTTCATTGGACATGTTTGTTATGAACAATTTTCATCAGGGAATGGGAATTCCTATTGGAAAACCTACTCTGTATACAACACTTGGGGGAGTTCATCCTTCAGAGGTATTCATCGATAGTAATAATAGATTGTGTTTTAATGTACCTATCTAATTTTAGGATGTTATAGTGATATCTAACATTGTGTCTAGTCTTACAACTTGTATGTGAGCAATGCCTTCCAGTAACTATTGATGTTGGGACCAAAAATGAAATATTGTTGAATGATGAATTCTACATAGGGCTAAGACAAAGATGTGCTAGAGGCCAGGTTTTGTTCTTGACTAGAAAATATTTCATCTTTGCCTTTCTAATTTGTACTATGGCCCATGTCTGCACAACAAAACTTTCTAACTTAATTATGTGTTGAAGGAATATGGCAACTTCCTTCATGAGTTCATGTCTACTGTCAAACAAGCTTATGGAAAGAAAGTTCTTATCCAGGTCAACCTTGCTTTTAATTGAATGTCTCTTACTTGATATTTCTTTTTCAAATTGGGTTAATGATACAATTTAAGTTCTACTTTTCCCAAAAGTAATTGATAGTGAATGCCAGACACAATTTTTTGTAACCTTTGCATTTTCATATAATACCTAGTTTACCATGTTTAGATGTTTAAGAAAATAATGTATGCAAAGTATATGTTAGTACATTCTATGACAAAATCATAACATCAATTCTATTGTGCTATTTATATTTAGTGAGGAAAATCTAAGGAAGTTGAAGAAAAGTGTGCCCTTATGACAGTTTGAAGATTTTGCTAATCACAATGCATTTACCTTGCTAGAGAAGTATTCTTCAACTCACATGAATGTGAACCAAAAAAGCTTTAACGATGATTGGTGGTCCACAATGAGGTAAGAAAATTGTTCATTTTGTTGTTGTTCATGGCATATTGTGATGATCAAATCATGATGATGTTGTTGTTGCCAAGGTTCCAACCCTTGCTAGGCCATTGTGACCATGGGCAATGTACCCTTGTTGATCATGCTCAAAGTTTTGCATATTCATGTCAATGCTTTGGTTGTTCATGCCAAGTGAACTTATTCTTCAAACCATCATTAAGCTAGAGCTCTTACAAGCATTATGCCCTTGATTAGTGTTTAGGCTATTGTGTTTATAGGTTTGGACCATATGTGTTGATGTTTTGTGTTTATGCCACGAATGTTTTTCTGATGTACTTTTCACAAAAAAATTGATATGTTATTATTTAATTTTTAAAATGTTGATTTATAAATGTTCCTATGTTATAAAACATTTTCATTATTTTTGAAGATTTAATATTTGTAAGTCATTTGCACTTGCAAATATGCTTTCTATTTCCCTGAACCTATTGTGCAAGAAATAAGCTACAACACTACATTGATACTAACCCTTGTACCCTTGGAAAGATAAATGATACCTTTGATAGCATGCTTGAGAAGATTTCTGTTGGTTTTGTAAAATTAGCTTGCAATACAATAGTAATTTTTTGAATATTCAATGATGTGTCATCATGGCGAACACTCCTTACATGGCCTTTGTGTGTGCATCTTGATAATTATGCAATTTTTTATTCATGTCTTGTGAACATTGAGTAATTAATGTTGTAATGAACTTGTGGTAATAGGCAATCTTATATACCATTGCAATAAATAACATTTAAATTTTAGATTAAAAGAAATATATAGTTGTTTCATCCCTATCTTGGCATGTTTTCATATGGTTTTCTCTATGTCAAATGGCTTCCTAGATGGCTTATTTCTATAATGTCTTGAATAATTAATGATAGAGCATTTTTTTGTCTCTAATGATTTCTTTTTCAATAGAGGTAGACATATATAGGAAATATCTTAATTGTTGTCAACGCATTTATGAAGCTTCCACATCTATATGATGCTCACATGATGGAGTAGTATAGAGATGCCCCCTTTGGAGAATTGAGCCCCTATGTTTTTGCAATTGCTGATGCTTCATATTGGTAAACTTTTCAATCACTGAATGACATCAGATACTATGTTTTATTGGCTGATTACTGATGAAATTTTTTATTGATTAGGAGTCATTATAAATTAAGACATTCATTATCTTTGGAAGTTGATATTGTGAATTCTTCTTACAAGGTAGACATAACTCTTCCTTTAACTCTAATGGTAACTCTACCTTGCTTTCACCTAGTTCAGATCATTTTGAGTTTTGAGTTAAATAACCATAACTATGCCTTGGACCACTAGTCATCAACAAGAACCATCTAGTCCATTTTTCTCATTTATTATGTAGTGTGAGCACTTGTTGCCTTAAAAAGAATATTAAATCTTTTTACTGACAAGCATTTTTTGTTAATTAGGTTTTCAACAGAATAGGAAGAAGTTGACAATGATGGAGCTTTTGAGTATTTTTACTCCAGAGGACTAGTCCTTTACATTTTCTGAAGGAATCAATAGGTACCCTGATTTTATGTTTAAGGATAGAACAATGTTTGAACTTGGTTGTGGGAATGGATGGATATCCATTGCTTTAGCTAAAAAGTGGTCCCCTCAAAACGCAAGCTCTTATTAAATGCTCATTTCTACCAATTTGATTATTGTAGCATTGGAGATCTTTGATTTACCATTACTTTAATTGGACAAACCTAATTTAGTTCAAATTTTTTATCCTTCCTATGTTAAATGCTTCTCTTGTCTTATTGCTTAGGATGCAACTAAATTCTAACATTATATGGGGATTTTTTGATATTGGAGATTATTGTGTTGCACAAAAATTATGTATATTGTGTGTATAATAATGTGCACTCATACACCTATGCATGTCTAATATATTTTTAATTGATTCATTTATTCCTTTTACAGGTTTATGGTCTTGATATTAATCCTAGAGCAATCAAAGTTGCTTGGATAAACTTGTATCTAAACTCCTTAGATGAGAATAGGTTCCCAATTTATGATGATGAGGGGAGGACTCTACTTGAAAGGGTAAGATTCCATGAATTGGATCTCTTATCTTGCTATAGAGGACACAACATCATGGTTGATAGTATTGTGGCTTGCATTCCACAGGTACCCAATTCATGTTCTACAATATTTCTTTTCTTCATGATTGTTTCAACTAATTTCAAAGGAGCAAGATTGACTCCCTATTATTACTAGAGCTTGAATCATTGTAGTTGTTGCTTATAGAGCTATTAAAATGATTAGGATAGTATTTCTTGATGGTTTTAAAAAATGCAACTCCTAATTTTACAAGGTTGGATCTTCTTTCATGTCTTTACTTGAGACTATCAGCTAGGCTTAAATATATTAACTATAAGAAAAAGATCTTTGATCTCCTGGTTCAAAGTGCTATGTAGATACTAATCTAAATCAACATGCACTTCTAAATGAAAATATCGATGAGCAATAATAACAGAAAATATGCCGCTAAAGTTTTTCTTGCAGTAACTATAGAAGATTTAAACCATGTTTTCACCAAATCTTGTTCACTTAGATAATGTATTTCTGAAAATAAATCACAAATGGACAACAAAGATGCCATATTTATGGGTACAAATTTCAGACAAATGCCAAAAAGGCAAGAGTTTCTCTTTCCACAATAACTTAAAGTTGTCACCATTATCTCTGAAGCAATATATCACATAACAACATAGGCTACATATTATCTACTAAAGTAGCAAGCATATCCCATAAGAGCTTCTGTGCTAATTTGGTTTCCTATCCAATATGCACTTTTAAGGTTTATGGAAAGGAAATAATCATCAAGTTTAGGGGATATATATTAT
Organism: Cupressus sempervirens; assembly: GCA_028749045.1. Taxonomy (NCBI): domain Eukaryota; kingdom Viridiplantae; phylum Streptophyta; class Pinopsida; order Cupressales; family Cupressaceae; genus Cupressus; species Cupressus sempervirens. The sequence goes on from CM053787.1 coordinate 160,992,855, forward strand.
CTGAAGACTACTTTGCAATAGTATAAATTAGTGGAATCAACTTCAAGTAACTTATATGCAATCTAGATGATAGTTTTCTACAACCTCCTTGAGCAATTAATGATCCCAATCTATTTTGTGATCTAGCACCCATTTTATATGTTCTCCTCCATAGATTGTGTTTGTAAACTATACTTTCTGTCATTTTATTGATCACTTTTTTTCTATCATCATCATCCACTACAATGGCAAAAGTGAATTTCACTCAGGCACACTTGTTGTCATTTCAAAGTCATGTAAACTGCTATATATCCAAACTATATTCTTGATGGATTTTCAAAAAAAAAATTATGAGTCATTCTCTAAAGAATTTACCAAATAATGTCCCCTGCCTCGTAGTCAATTAGATAGATCTTGAAATAGGTACTGAAGCAATGTTGTTTTTTCAATATTCTCTTATTGCTTCCAATCTAAATGGTCATATGCCACCAAAACAATGCTCTTCACAAGTAAAATGTTGGTTCTATTAATGGATAAAAATTAGTTTGAGCCACTGTTGTGTCCAAATCTTGTATCTTGATATTAATGAAATTCTAAACTTAAAATAGAAATTAGACAATCCCACCTAAAAAGTGAGTGCATAATGTCTCTCATTATCATTTGATTCACAACTATATATATATATATATAGGCATCACCTAGAGGCTAGAGAGCATGTGCTAGACTAGAAATTTTTTAGTCAACTCAAAATTTGAGCTCCTATGCCACTCTTCCAAAGAAATTGGGGTGGTATATTTGATCTATATATCCATCCTTCAATGTGACCAACTTTGTTTTACAAAATATGCAATGGTATCTTAACAAGTGTAGAAGAATTAGATAAGATACTTAAAATGGAAGATCGCCTTTCATAATATAGAAGTGTATTGAATAAAATGAGACACCTTTAGGTTTCTGTGTCATCAAATATGATAATTCTTTGCCAAAAAAAGTTTTGTCAACCCCTTAAAGTTGTTTACCATCCTATACTCCAAGAATATGGATGCAAGCTTGCTTGGATCTTGGAAGTTAGTTTAGATATTGAATTCTGGGAGCTATGAAAAGGAAAGCACATATATCTCATGAGATCCACTAATGGCTTTCAAAAAGGAGCACCAATTTGTAAAATTTCAATGTTTAGGTTTCATCCAATCTACAATTTCTAGATGAGCAAATGTTGACTTTATGAGGTGTCTTGGTACACCTAACCTATATTGATGGTTGTTACATTCTCCGACAAGCAATATATAAAATTTTAGTTTCATGATCAGCCTTTAATAGTACTCGTAGTTGTTTCTTAGGCAAAATATTGGTTCAAATGTTTTTTTTTAGAAGAAAAATCTGTCAATTCTTTCGCAAAAAAACAACAAAATCAAATGCAATCCTCACTGAAATATGGATGGATCAAATCACTAGAATGACATTTTACAGTTTTTTATAATTCATGAATGAAGATATTATGTACTTTCAATGTTCACTAACATTAGCAATCCCATGTAGACATTCAAAAATTTCTTCAAGATGGACTTGTAGTAAACATCATGAAGAGAAATATGAAAATAGTTCTACCAAGCCAATTTATCTCAGTGAGCTCATCTAAAAAAAGATAGAAAAGGGTAAGAGTTTAATCAAATAGAAACTCCTATAAATTTTTTGAAGTAGTTTACATTAATGTTGTCAATATATAGAGGGTTTAAAAATTTATTCATCACCATATCATGATGCCAAAGATGACAAAAGGCCATTTATGGATATCTTTCCTGAACCAAGGATGATTCCTTTAGGAGCTTAGGTTTGTGAAGGTTTTACATAAACCAAAGGCATTTTTGAGATAGAGATTGTACCAAATTAAGCTTTGGAAAATGTTTTGTGTTGTCATGTGGTTTACAATGACTAAAATTGAAACATGATAATTTAAACCATCTAGATATGCACCCTCTATGTAGGCATTGACTTGATCCTAAGCTTCTTCTTCATCATGAAAAATGGGTTTGATGACCATTAAAAGATGCATCTTTTGTAGGCTGCCTTGATTATATCAAAGTTGAAGCACAAGATTATCCTATGCTCAACTTATGCATTTTTTCTCTTAGTTTGCTCTTAGAAATTCCCTCTTTTATGACTTGCATCATGTTTGCTTGTTCTTATTCTTGCCTATTTTTGGTCATGATATGTATTCAATGTTTTGAATTTGTACTTCCCAATATCTTTGTGGTTTTATTTTTGAGATCTTAATATAATATTATTATATGATTTTCTTGTGCATTACTAGCTAATTTCTTTCTGTACTTATTTTTGGTCCTGGTCTATCTTTAATGACTTAAATTTGTACTTCCCAATATGTTTGTGGTTTTTCTTTTGAGAGCTTAATATAATATTATTCTATGATTTTCTTGTGCATTATTGGCTACTGTCTTTATGACTCATCTTCTTTTTCAGCCTCACTGTCAGCTTTTTTGCCTTTGCTTTCTGATTCAATTTCCTCATCTCCTTGAATCATACCTTGGATTTCATCCTCAACCCTTGTTCAGCGTTAGGTTTTCTTAGAATATTTCATTTGATTTTTTGACTCTTTTGAATCTTACAATGCAAATTAACTTGATTTTTGAATAAATATCATAACCAGGAATCACCCTTCCAGCATGTTGTGGCTCTATTGGGAAGTTCTTATGCTTTAAATAATTTAATAAACATGTAGTTGGGCATGAGAGTTATGAAAACAACATTCTATTAATTGGAAGATACAACATAATATTTAGAAGAGATGGAAAATAATCCAAATGTTGTAGTTCTAATAGTAAGAGGCCTAGTGGATATGAACTCTAAATTCTAAAACACTCTTTAAAATTTTTTATAATGTTTTTGGTCAAGTGTGGGCTTCTCATTGTTTAAGACAACAACACCCCAAACTATTCAATGTTGTCCAACAGTTATCTTTTATGTCCTTTGGGTGTAGGTGTATTTTCAAGTTGAGTTTGAGTTTACTTTCAAGCATGGTCATGAGGTCAAGACTGCATAAAGTTTTAATGACATATAAGGTAATAGCCTTAAATGTAGAGAATCCTTTTTAGTTTTAAGAATTTAATAATTTTGATTTGGAGCTAGATTTATATTCTATCTAGGCATGTATCTTTCATTGATTGCAGCCCTATTTTGCTTCCCTTACATCTTTCTATATTCTTTTGTTCAACATAGGATGAGAGTATATTGTAATAGTAGCCTCACAAAATTGCAACTAGTTTCTATATATATGCTCTTAGTGATCTGTATTACTAATGCCAATGTGGCATTAGGTAACACCTTGGTTGGTCTGGGAAATCAATTGTCTTGATTTAGAGCTTTGAAGTTTGAACTATTCAAATGAACAATCACCCTTTCCTTTAAATAAAAATATTAGGCTAGTTTAAACTTAAGTTTTGATGTTGTCTACTGAAGGCAATTTTTTAGATTAAGGTAAAAATAGGTTTTGAAGGGGCCCCAAAACCCTTTACATTAAAGAGAAAGATAAACCTTTAAGCACAACCAAGTTTTAAAAGGACTTGAAACTAGCTAAATGACTAAACTAAGTTTTACAAGGACTTGTGACCAACAGATGTGACCAGAAAAAAAAACCATAAAAACACTAGAACCTAGACAGTCCACAGACTGGAGCAAAGCAACCTCAAAAACCACCCAAACCAGTATCCAACAAATCAGAAATGCATCTAGTTTACCATCACAATAAAACTACTCAGAAAAAGGGAACATAGGATTTTCCTTTTGATTTGAAGTTTCCCTTTCGCGACCGAAGGATCATATCTAAAGGGGGAGAAGAAGACTTAGTCTTCTTCCTTTTAACCACAATCTGACCATCCTTTAACTTCACTACCTCAGCAACCCAATCCTTAGAAGACAAAGACCCATGGAACCTAGGGGATGCAGAAGCTACAACAAACTCCTTATTAGAATTAGACAACATTTGGCCCCTAGGAGGAACATCTGAAATAGGGGGAGAGACCAAAACATCCACCTCAACCACCGACTCAGAATGAACGCTATCCTTAGCCATAGAATCTGCATGAACATGCAAGGAATGTTCCACCAAAGCATCCACCTCAACCACCAGCTCAGAACAGATGCTAGCCTTAGTCATAGAATCTGAAGGAGTAACCCAGGGCTGTTTAACCATGTAGTGCTCAGAGGAGGCCCCTGACCACCAAGAAGGTGCTCGCCTAGATTTGGATCTCCTAGCAGCACAATGAGCAACAATGTGACCTATCAAGAGATGTTAGAATTCTTTAGAATAACTGAGAAGGGGAGGGGGGGTGAATCAGTTATTCAAGGTCCAAAATTCCCTTTTAATGCCTTTTTACTACTTTTAATGAATCCATACACCTTTCATCCATCCAATACTTAAATCAATCATATAAGCAAGTTACTGTAAATCAATATGAAAAGATAAAACATTCAAGATCAACACATGACACAATGATTTACGTGGAAACCCAACTTGGGAAAAACCACCAGTAACATGCTACTTGATTCTCACTCTTCTGAAGTGATGTCTTGTTAAAGGCTTGCCCTGTTAAAGGCTTACAACACACTGTTAAATGTGACCCTGTTAAAAGATTTCACCAAATTGTTAGGAATGGGCCTGGTTAAAGGTCTTTAGAACATTCTCTTGGAATGTCACCCTATTAAAGGATTTATCTAATGGCTATTAAACCAACCTAAGTCCATAGGATTTAGACTTACTGTTACAATTGCTAGAAAGTAATGATAATGGTCTTTTGATCTGATATAACTTACAACATACTTTGCAGATTTCAGATCACACTCTTAGTTCAATCCTTATGCTTGGCTTTAATCACTTCAGCTCAGACTTCTTGTCTTCCTCTCAAGCTTCATCTCCTTGAGTCTTCTTACTCATTCTGCCAATGCAATCATCCTTGTGGTCGTCTATCCAAATGGAGTTTCTGTGCTTTCTTCTTCTTTGCACCTTTTTTCAGTACTTCATACTTTTATGCTAGACCACCTCTCTCTCTCTATATTAACTTTTGTCTCCTTAAATAGAAGTCTGATTTTCCTTTGCCGCTCAATTCTTCCTCTCCAATTTTAGGGTTTCAAAATGGATTAGGTAGGATACAATGTATCTACCCTATATCTTATTTTCTTCTAGAAACTTTGCCAGTTGTATTCTTAAAAGAAAAATGTTCTACATGGTGTTCTGTGCCACTAGCTCATCATTCTTTTCTTCCTTTTAATTCACATATCTCTAGATAACAACCTTGTTGGCTTAGATTTGGAAAATCTTTGATTTCCAAAATAATGCAACAACTCGGCATTATTGAGTTACTAGTGCTCGGCACCTCTGTGTTACTCGGCACCTATACCTGCTCGGCACTTGGTTCTGCTCGACACCTAGTTTTTCTCTGTGTCACTCGACATCTGAAGTTTACTTGGCATCTGGATTTTACTCGGCATCTAGAGTTTACTCAGCACCTTCTCTCTAATGAACTTAGTTTGAGCTTTACAAAATACTTAGCTAAAACCTTAAATCTTTGATATGTTTTAGTGTGCTCATTCTTTGTATCTTATAGTATGTCATCAAATACGCTTTTTCATCAATGGCTTAGCTAATCCTTGTACTTCATTACAATGCATCAACTTCAACCTTTCTCTAGGTGTTCTAGTTACATCTTATTGATTGCCTCCACCTTGACAATCAACTAATTGATAGTATTTGGATCACAAAAGCGATTGTCATTCCTGTAAGTAGCAAGTTTGACATCAATGACAAAACAATGATTGAGGACATTCTTTACCAGTTCCATATATTATGCTAACAACTTTTCTCATGATTATTTCAATCATTTCCAACAAGAGATAATTCTTGCAACAAAAAGGGATATCCTCGAAATCCAACAATTGTGTCCAAGAACCCCTTAGGGAATCCAAACAAATCGCCTCAGGTAGGCCCTTAGAAACATCCAAGTCAACAAGAAAGCGTGCACAGGTCAAATGGAGAATATCTGAAGTGTCAGCATCCACATATAAGAAATCACCAATAACATTTCCAATAGTTTCAAAAATCAAATCTTGCCAAAGATTGAATGGAAGATTAGGAAGTTGGACCCAGATAGGGAATTTATTAAAGGATTCCATGAGTGGATCAAAATCCATATGCCACGGTTTGGCCATAAGTTGAAATCTACCCAGCCAAGAAAAATTATTGTGACACAAAATAATCTTCTTGTCACTGGAACTTTGAAACTTAGCTATAAAAAAACCTTTTGCACACGGGAAGATGTGGACATTATTATCTATAAGTGACATCTAGTTCTTGGAGATCCAGACATGTAGATCAACAAGAGAGGGCCAGTAACCTCAGAAGAAAAATATGGTAGCCAAAGAGGAAAGATCTTCAGCCATATGAAAAATATCTTCAAAATATTCTGGGTCAAGAGAAACCTTAATGGGTTTTAAAGCACTTACAGGCGTCACAAGAGGGGGTTTAGATGAACCTGCATGAGGGGGAGTGCCATGTAAGCCAGCTTCGAAGGCAACCATGTTTTCAAAAGACCTAACCCCCTAAGAAGGAGGTGACCTAGGAGTCGAGCGAGGGGTAGAGGAAGCCCTATTTCCACCTGCAGAAAAGGCCGAATGCAGGGTAGCCCCTTTCATAGACTACCCAACATCACTAACACCCGCATGACTGGTAGGATTAGACACTACAATGAAGGATGAGGATGCAAGAATGCCTAGAGTGGGGGTACCAAATTTCATAGTAGGAGAGGAGGCCTAAACACCATGAGTGAGAGATCTAGCATTTCAAATAGGAGTGGAAGCCATTCAATAATTAGATAATTCTATGTTGAATATCATTTTACCGAAGGCAATGTTGTAGGTTGAAATTCATCTCAAAAAATAACGGTACCTGTGAATCATTTTTTCTTGGAAAAATATATTGCTGAAAAGCTTTATAAAATCACATTTTTTGTATTGTCTTCCAAAAGAACTATTTCAGGTTGTGCTAAGATGAGATTCATCTTGATAACTGATGGTGCTTGTGAATCATTTTGCTAGATAAAAATATTGCTGAAAAGCCTTAAAAATCACAATGTCACATTCTTTGTGTAGTGGTGATCATGGTGCCTTCTGTTATTGTTTATTTGCTCTATTTTAATTGTTCTCACTGCCAACTACCAAAAAATTATTTTGGTAGCTAAACTGACATGCAACTACTATCACTAGAATGCATCATTAAGATTATATCACGATACACATAGGTGTTGTAATAAGAAACAAGACTTTTCATCCTACCACAAGGTTTTCACACTTAGCCTTCTTGTTAAAACAATTTTTAACCAAGGCCCAAGTATAATGATGTAAGGACCCTCCTCATATGTACTTATTAAATATGAATTCTCTGTTAAAACCATTATAAGAGATTTAAATAGATATGAAGTAATGTTTTATGTTGTGAATGTCCTAACGAAAATTGAGATTAATTGATACATACATGTTTTAATACCCAGTGATTCGAAAGCTAATACATTATCTCAACTATTTAAACTTTAAAATTTCACTAATGATGATATGAGGTGTTTTTACCCAATGATGATGATGTTGATTATGATACCTTGATGATTAAGTTTTATGCTTTAGATAGTTCAGTATTCCTTAATTGGTGATGTTATGATGTTTAGGTATATGCATGCCTAACAATGATTATACTAGTACTTAATCTAAATTAATGAATAAGATATATGGATTATGTGATTATTGATAATTAAATGTGAGTAGAAATTAATTAAATAGTTAATTATATGAGAGAATCATGATTTTATTTATGTAACTATCTAGACAAGTTTGGAATATATGCATGTGATTTTCTTGAGCTACTGATGGGTGCAATGAGTGTGCAGGATATTCTAGCTAAAAAATCTAATGGAGAGATGAAACTGAACCCTATGTACCGAATTGTGGAAACCAAGGTTGAATATGATGAAAGATAAAAACCTTTTTGTTCATATTTTATTTGTGTTGTGGATTGAATGAATGTATCATTCTGTAATCTTTAAATGTTAATGTTTCGTAACAGTGTTTTTATAGTGTCACTTGACACTCGTGAATTGTATATGCATTCCAACATGATAGTTAGGGTTAACCAAGTGACCTAATGATTTAATTTAGATTAGGCTAGTGGCCTTTTTTCTAATCAATGAGTAATTGAGGTTAATTACCCTAATCTTGATTAGTGAGTAATCTGCATTTTAGAAGGTTGTTAGAAAGTCCTAAATTTTTCTAGCATTTGTTAGGTCCCTAATTAAGTCCTTAAATCCTTTAAACATGAAATCTAAGTGCCCAAGGGGTATGGGTATGGGTTGGAGACATTTTCCACCCCCTTAGCCCCTTTTGTTGACTTTCATGGTCACTCAAAAAGTCTATGTTTGCTTTAGTGCAAAAATTGAATGTTTTTACCATGGGTTGAATGACCTTAACTCCACTTAGAGGTTAGCCTTAGGTTTAGTTGAGTTAGAAGCCTATAGAATTTTAGGCAAGTGGGGGAAGTTATTGCATTTTAGAGGTAGTTGAGTTTTGATCTTATTTAGAAGCATTTTTGAGAGGGTTTTGGTTGTTACCCAATCTCTAGTTTTAGAGAGAAGTTTTGAAAGATTTAAGGAAGGAAGGAAAAGCTCATCTCAACTTGTTCATTTTACCATAACCTTATTGTGAAGGTAGGAGTTCTTCATCTCCTTTGTTCATGTTGTTCATGTTGTTTCATGCTTGGTTCATACTTATGTTATTTTTTTTTAATTGGTATGATTGTATGTATGTTGGGTATGCTTGGGAGGGATTGAAACATGTTTTCTTGAATGCTTTTCCTTCATGTTTTGCTTGATTTTTGAAAGGATTTTGTGGTTGTTTTGGCATTACTCACCCTTGGATACGGAAGAAGTGGCCATGTATGGGGGAAAGGCTTTAGTTGGAACCCAATAGCATAGAGTCTCTTCTCATGACAAGAAGAGTGAAAGAGGGTAGGGTGTTATGGGTCCCTACTTGTCATCACATACCATGTTTTGGAATTTTGAAAATTGAAGAAATGGAAGAATGAAAATCTTGAATTTTTAGCCTCGAAAGGGCTATGTTGTGGTATAGTGATCGACGTCTCCTATAGAGAAAATCCACCTTCTCCCTAGTCTGGTTCAATGTTAGACCTATTGTGCAAATCGAGATGGGAATGCATGCTTGGTTTACTCTTTATGTTTTACTTGACTTTTCTCCGGGTCAGTTCTTGTCTTCTCCATGATCACCGTGATGTATTGAAAAATTCGTGATGGATCCCTCATTAAGGTCCAAGAAGGAATTTTAGAATTGTTATTGAAATTCAGTTATGTTGGGATATGATTCCTGTGTAAAAATGTTATATTTAGACTTATTGTTGAAATGAAAATGATGTTAGGTGGAGCCCTTGAATTAGGTGGTTCCATAAAATGAATGAGAAATGACTGAACCATGTTTTTTGATAAAAATTGAATAATATTCTTATGATATTTCTAGTCTTTCAGTTTATGCATATGTTTTCTTAAAAATAGATGTATTGATGTTTCACCTTCCTGCGACATTCTTATGTTTCGAAATCCTATTCATTTGATTGAGGTTAACTATATATATATATATATATATATATATATATATATATATATATATATATATATATATATATATATATATATATAAAGTTATGCAATTTAAGTTTTAAACTATGTTGAGAAAAATTACATTTGATTGGTACTTAAATTTTGTAATTATACCTAAATATGAGAAAGTTAAGTAATTCTATTTGTATACTTATGTATTACATTTAATCCTTTTATCTCTTTAAAAAAAAATAAAAAAATTTGTTAGTGTGTTTTTGTCCTATATTTTGGGCATGACAAATGAATGCCAACATTTAAAGATTTGTTTATTAGAACATAGTTCATTTTGTTAATATAAACTGTAATTTAAATTGTTAAAAACTCATTTATACAATTTAAGGTTTGAATTTACTCCATAGACCACCAAAAGCTCAATGTATCCAAATATGATAGGCTTTATTTAGTAGCTTACTATATATGCTTCCTCTTGGAATGTTCTAGTAAGTGGGGATGAGTGAATACAACTTTTTTTTTTTTGTAAAACTACAGTTGGATTACCAGTATGGCATAAAGGATGTATCCCCCATTTTGTGATCATCCTATATGTAGGTTGTTTTATGTGAATAAATTTTGGTACCCCTTGGACAGTGTTTGTTCCTCGTACATGGGCATTGCCCATTTTTTACAAACCCTTTAGTGGCTCTCTTGGAATGCTTTTAAGACTGACATGGAGTCTTAGTCAAAATTTTTTTTTTTTCACTCAAATTAAGGAAACAATGATGGTAAATATATTTAAAAAATATGAAACATTTGTAGATTTCTCTAAGAAAAACTTGTTCTATTTGCTTTTATAAGGGGTTCTCATTTGACACTGACCTAGATATAAGAGGTTTTCATTTGACACTGACCTAGAACACGTTAATTTTCTCCTCATACTCTCTAGAGAGGACAACATAGTATAAAAAAAGTGAGCCATTTCTAAGTATTTTGGTATCTACATTTTTGATGTTCCATTATCATTAGAAGTGGGTGGTGGATGATTTTAGTTTTATACTCAAACAAGTGAATAGTTTTAATGAGAAGACAACACAAATGAGAGAGAAGATGGTATGTACACTGTTGATGAATTTAGGAAGATCCAAGGTGAGTTAGTGATGAAGCTTCATGTCCTTTGCTTGTGTGATGGACCTATAGGACTTAAATAATTGCTTCTTGGCTATCTTGGATTTATATTTTACCAGTCATGGTTTAAGTTTTGACTAGCTTGCAGTGTGATGGTAATTACTTTACTATTACCTTTGTGTATAGATACCTGTAACTCTAGATATACCTAGCCAAATTTCAAATAAATCTATAGTATGCTGGACCATACAATTAACTATGAAAATAGGCTTTTGGGGAAACTCTATTGAGGTTTTTGAATTGAATTAGCTGCTACACATATTAAATAAAATATTAATATCAATGTAGACTAAATTTGATATACCTACAGGGAGGAGTACCTTTATAATTAATCTCCAACACTGGCTCAAACCCAAACCCTTGAATAGGTTCAAATTTTGTGTATGATCACAAATTTCCACATTATTGGTTGAGTGTCTTTTGAATGTGAAACTGATAATACCTTTGCATCACTAGTTCAAATATGTCTGAAGCTCAATGTGCTATTTTGTACAACTATTTGTAGTTGAGTTTTAAGAGGATAGACTTCCATATTGTAGACATGTAATCTATTTTCTTACCTGAGTGGTTGCCTTTAGTCTATTGCCTTTGGTATACCTTGATCTTTGTACTATTGTATTTGTGCTTTTATTAAATAGAATGTTGTTTATCATAACTATTTATGCATCTTCTTAAGCTTTGGCATTTATTTACTTATAGATGAAGATAGCCAAACTTTAGCAGCAATAGCAATAGCAGCAACAACAACAACAATTACAGTAGTAGCAGCAGTAATAGCAACGACAACAAAACAATAGCCAACAACAACTTCAACAATAATCTTTGTTAAGTCAGCAATCCCAAGCTGCTAACCATCAACAAAAATAGTAGGAGAAAATTGGAGTTTCTACTGTAACTATTGATGGGAGTATGTCAAATTCACTTCATGGGAAAATGATGAGGTAGTTTTTGTAACTGTGGTGATCCTATATCTTGCATTAAACATTCTAGATGTAGATAAATAAAATGGTTAAATGTTGTATCTTAAATTTGAGCAATTTTGTTCTTTAATGCCCAGTATATTGTGTTTCAAAAAGTTTTTCCAATCATAGCAGATATCATTGTTTCTTGTGAAACTGTGAATATTGACATAGTTATAGGACCTATGAAACATAACAAGTTTCTCTTAGAGAAATATGAAAATGTAAAGCCCATGCACCTAAGCTGGAAACCTTCAAGTGAGTCTTAAATAGAGTTTGGTTGAGAAATCTTATTTCTAATTTTTTGTGATTGTGAAAGGCTGGCTCTAAAGGTTAGAATGGAAGAAATGAAAGCAACCTGGGTCATCATTTGGTCTAGCTAATAGCTTAGGAACTACAAATACTAATGGTCCCTCCCTAAGTTCTACACCCTTAACACCATCAACTCATAGCCTCAATACCATCAACTTAGCTATATAAACCTTATATCTTGACTACTTCAGATAATGGAGATAAATTTATATAAACAATTATATCTATTATGTCAATTTTAGTAATATTAATAATGCTCTAAGAATAACAAAATCAAATTTAGGATGGCAAGAAGTTTGATATATTTTTGATTCGTCTCTTTATGCATAAATGTCTATTTGTTCCATGCTATATCAAGCAATTGTTTCTTATCCAAGCCATTTAATTTGCAACCTTTTAAGTCTCTACAAAGATAAAGTTGGAGCGGGAGAATTTTTCTTCTCAAATGTGTCCTCTGATTATAAAGCATCCATTCCATTATCTTGTTCTCAAGATAATGGAATGGACACTTTACAATCAAGATAATGGAATGGACACTTTACAATCAGAGGACATCTTTGAGAAGAAAAATTCTCCTACTCCAACTTTATCTTTGTAGAGACTTAAAAGGTTGCAAATTAAATGGCTTGGATAAGAAACAATTGTTTGATACAATTTTTTTTTTTTTTTTTTGACCAAACATTGGTGGAAATTTTGACCAATTCTTGATAGTTTCCTACCAAGAATTGGTTGAAATTTCCACCAATTATAAAAAAAATTTCAACCAAACATTGGTGGAAATTTTGACCAATTCTTGATAGTTTTGTACCAATAATTGGTCAAAATTTCTACCAATTCTAAAAAAATTTCAACCAAACATTGGTGGAAATTTGGACCAACAATGACAAATCAGAGCTAGCAAAAATTAAATTTTTTTGACAAATGTATTGGTGAAAATTACCATGAACTGCTTGGTCAAAATTTTGACCAACTTGGGTCAAAAGTTTGACCAAAATTTGTCAAAAATTGAGTTTAAATTTACTAGTGTCAATTATTCTAAACATTTCTAACACCTAGAAAGATTTCATCTTAATGAACGTATTGATCCCTTAATGATTCTAGCAAAGAGGAAAACATGGATGTGCTCAACAATACCTGTAACAAGATGCTGGATAACTTTAGATCCATCAAATGGCTGGTCCATGAGATCAATTATTTCAAGGATAGGGTGATGACCCTAGAATGAAAATTTAATTCTCAAAAGGACATTGTTGCTAACAAGGAGAGCCCTAGTATGAGATCCTTAATTGATATGACAATCTTCTATAGCCCAGAGGCTAAATATCTAGAGTTAGACAACAAGGTAAACGATATAGAGGACTTCCTAAACGGTATTGCTAACTAGAGTTACAATATTCTTAAGGTATCCAATGAACACATTAAGATTCTCTAAAGTAAGTTGGAGAATTCACCTATAGAGAAGGCCATCATTGATGTTATTGATGATCAAGGTTCCACTATTGATAGTAAAGATGAGCCAGGGAAGAGGATCAAATCTAATGCTAGAAAGATGGTTTATCTTGGTTCTAATGAGATTATGCAACTCAAAGATGCTACAGGAAATATGAACTGGCTAGAAATTTAGGTTGTGGAGCTCCTTAAGAATATGGGTTAATGCCCTCTTTTGTCTCTTTGGTGTTGTTTGTTCTTTGGATTTCCTATTCTTTTCATTCCTTTTGTTGCTGTCTTTTATCTTTTTGTGACTGGCCTTTGTTTAGTGGTTGACCCTTTTTGGTTTTGTTTATGCTACTTTCTATGGGCTTAATGGTTAAATCTTTTTGATGCAATGTACAAGGTTTTAGGGGCCCTTCAAAACCTAATTTTTTTAATAAAAAACTATGAGAAATTCATAGGAGAAGCAAGAAGACATGCCATCTCAAGTTTATAAACTAGGTGAACAATGTTTTATACAATAGTTTACCCTACTTATCATATTTTTGTAATAGAGATTTAGTTTTCTTGAGAAAGTATTTTTTTTATAAAAGTTGTTATGATTTTTTTGCAACAATGATATCTTTTGACTTATTTGTTTGAATATTTGAGAGTAGTTAAAAATATAGCCTTTAATTTTGATTTTAAAATATAGCCTTTAATTTTGATTTAAAGATTGAAAGATACAAGGACTCTAGGTATTAGTTGTGGCAGTTAGATATGGAGTATCTTTTGGAAGAAAGGGATTTTTAAAAAGTTGTAGAAAAATAATGGATAACTAAGGGAATGCTTGATAAATATTTCACAAAGTTGGACAAGAAGGCACAATGAATCACTTCTTGCATCTTGAAGATACTATTATACATAGCGTGTAGAATATGATAGATGATATCTATCAAATGAAGAGTATTATCATTAATCTATATTTGAGACAAAAATATTTATTCATTAAAATTGAATAAAATAGACTCTATTTTTTTAAAAATTAACTGAATTATGACTTAGCTTACTTTTATTGATTTCAAAGTAGATGAGAAGAAACTATGTATCTTATTACTTTATTTTTTGTCAAAATTTTAGGAGAACTTAACTGCTGTAGTTAATTGTAGTATTGTAAAGCTAAATATGAACACCAATTTTCTACTTTATTTTAAATGAAACAAGGAGAAAATTTATGGATGATAAATGAAGGACCAAGGAAAAGGGTTTGTATAAACAAAATATTTAAAAATTAAAAAATCAATTCAAATCTAAATGATGGCCTATGAAAGCACCTACAACACATCAATAAATTGTGAGTCTCTTATTTAAGAGGTCTTGGGTCTGAGTCTACTTGAGCATAACTAATAATAATTATTTTTACAACAAATAATGATAATTTACCATGGCTTCAAACTATTATTGATTAAAAAATCTAAATGATGGCCTAAAAGTTAATGAAGAGGATAATAAAGATAAAAAAAAGAAAGCCTATGATGATTATTTTACTAAGAGTGCCTCTAATAATGGTGATCATGATAGTTATTCATAATAAAATTACTATTGGTGTCTCATTTTTTATTGGTTTTGGTTGCCTCCAACACTATATTATTCATCAAATGGAGAAACCTTTGTCATACCAAACTTATGATGGATAATTTTAACTTTGTGATAATGATATTTCAAACTATTGGTTAGGGAAATGTTTATTATTTCAATATGAGGGTTAAATTTCTCTATAGTAATTTGCACATTTCAAGGCTTTATTATTGAATAATTATTGTCATGTGATTCTTATAGTCTAAGTGTAGGGTGACTAGAGAGAATGAAATGATAACAAGGAACTTATGGTTTAAGATCTATTTAAGATTGATATCTTCACTTTTTTATTTTATGGATTGTATTAACACTTCTCAAAATACATAGGATGTCATACCATTAGTATGAAGGCCGCATTACCAAAAAGGTCTTAGAACCCTAAGTAATAAAAGATTATTGATATTTCTTTTGTTTATTCTAAAAATCACTTTGATTTCTATGAGTCTTGTGTGTCGAGTAAGAAAACATTTTTTCATTTCTAAATGGAAGTAGTAGAGTAGAGAGAGTGTTAATAAATTTTCAACTTGATGGATTTGGTTTAGTGAACGCTAATTAAACAAATTAATATCATTATAATGTTGTGTTCATTTATGTGTATTCTAGATAGAAAGACATTTTTCAAATTCTAATTCTACAATTTTCTTCATATTTAAGAAGTTTTAGGTACTTATATTAAACAATGAGGTTAAAAATAAATTAAAATGTGAAGACGATGGTAAACAAATTTCATAATTTATATGCCCAAGTAGGTAGTGTTTGATACATGACTATCACAAGTGTATGCCTTGATAGAATGGGGGTGCAAAAATGATGAACCAAGCTAGTGGATCAAAATTGGGGTAAGTTAGCTTTGTGATTGGCATAAATCAATCTTGAGAATCTTGTATTAACCTCCTCAATTTGTTCCTAATTGTCAATCTATGGATTGTAAGATCATGAAAATTGTTTCATCTATGTACTAAATGGATAAATACAGTAAGCTAAGTAGAATTGAAATGTAACTACACACACTAAAATATGAAAAATAAAAACTCCTATTCTAGTTTTGTGATAGGAAGTTATCAGAGATAATACGATAAGAACATAACATTTTTTCCTTCATTTTTACTAACAATCTCAAATGCAGTTCATGAATTGAACAAATAAAATATGACATAACAAAATATTTTACACGCTCATTAATAAATCATTAAATAACAATTGCATTAATCATTAATAACATGAAAAATAATATAAATCCTTTACTAAATCAAAGTAGAAATTAACTCAATCAAACTGAAATAATCTTAAACCATAGTACACATGTGGAGTGTCCTAAATTGTAGGTATGTACAATTTTGGTCCTTAGCAGTTGACATTATAAAGATATTATTGGCAAAAGGATGATTGGTATATGGTTGTCATTGATGGAAATTATAGCTATGCAACAAGGTGGCTATACAACTACACAAGTGATAAGAAACCCTATTTGTATTAACTAAGTCACGTCATTATAGAAAAAATGATCAATGAAAGAAAAATGTGCACTAAATGATTAGTGAATACAACAGAATGGTTGACAACATACATAAAGTTTATAATAGTCAAGGAGGAAGTCAAATAAAGTGATGCAATCACATATACATGATCTAAATGATGATTATATTCTATAATAATGATCCCAACATAACATCTTAAGAGCTAAGAAGAGTTTGGATTATACAAAGTGGAAAAAAAGAAGAAAATTACTTAAAGGATAGTTGGAATACTCAAAAATTTATTGAAAGGTTCAAATGAGATGATCATGTTGGATAATGTGATACTAAAGAGAGAAGTGTAAGAGATGTTAATTCAATATGAGTTGAATCATTGGATCAATATAAAACTACAATAAAGTGGTACATTGGGAAAGATAATACATTTGGACATTTCCAAGTAGTAGACAGGGAAATCCATGTGAAGGTTGTGTCAGATAGAATTGTAATCAAGAGAAAATTGTATTAAGACATTGAGATATGTGAGAAGCCTAAGATGAGAAAGAAGCTTTAGGTTTTAATGTATTCTAAAAATTAAGAGGAAAAAAAATCCCAATAGAAAGGTTATTAAAGAATGGTTTTGTAATGCAAAAAATAAGTGTGTGAAGGAATTAATTGGGAAGAGATTGAAGGGCGAAACTTAGAAATCAAAGAGATAATAGTGGAAGTAGAGAAGAGAGATAATTAGATATGATAGGAAAGGAGTACAATAACCAAATCATTAACTTAATTTTTCCCTAATAATTACAATAGTTAAATCCCTAAATCGGGTGAACCCTAATAGGTTCTAGTTATAAATCCCCTAATAGAGTATCATCTTAAAAGAGTATTGTCAATTCCATGACAAGGTAGATCCTAGAAGATCTATTATAATTTTAAAAAGGTAAAAGTCACTCCTAATAGAGTGAACCCTTGGAGATGGTAGTTGTATGCTCCAAACCCAAAAACTCATATACTAAAGTAGTGAGATTTGTCAATATCATCACCACTATGGCATTCACCCTCTAACAAGAGTTTCCACAAAACCAAAATAAGATGGATATGAGTTGTGGTTTGATTATTTTGTTCTTTATTTGATGGTACCTGTAACATGCTTTATATCTTAGAAGTTTACATTTTAGTTTTTTCGATCAATAGTTAAAGTTTTGAATTAACCTATTAGTATTGATTTACCCCCCTTCTCCCAGTACCTAATAATATATAGTGACCTAGCTCAAAACTAATCACAAACTACCCTTATTTGCTACTTGTTATTTTGTCAAATAGTTCATCTGCAAACTTAAAAAAAACTTCTACGATTACTATGCAAGCTCCTCAATATGATGCTACCTTTTAATGCATAAAATACCAAGGAAATATGATGCATCTATAGCCAAGACATTTTTACAAACACTTGGCATGCAATCTAAACTGTGCTGCTAAAGATTAAGATTGGATATGTATTATGAAATTTCATCAAACATTTGTAAACTATACTATTGGAAGTAAATAACTGATTTTAGGAACTGTTGAGCAATAAATTAACTCGATGAAGCAAAATAGGGCCAATATGTAGCCCTTCTTAGAACAATTGCATCTTCAGATTTGGAAAACTATTTGGTACCAAGAAACTACTTACAAAATTATGCAATGCTAGGACTAATTACAAAGATCTATCAAGCTCATTGAACAAGGTGTACAGTGATTATATAGTTGGGTACAAAATTGAGACCAAATTCAACAAACAATGCAAACCCTGATTACTCCTACTACCTGCTGATATTTAGCTATTGCAATGATAATATAAGAACTTAGTACTAATGTAACAATAGATAGTCATATGTTGATGAAGAACAAAAAATTTGCACTTCCCTAAACTGTCCTTTGCTGCAGGTCATACATTGTTCTAAAGCAGGCCATATAGTATGACACTGTACTATAAATGTATTATTTTTTGCCTTCAACACTGGCAACCAAAAATGGTATAGACTGAAATGCCCAGGCTATTGGAATGCTTTAAAAATGATTGCATGAGATTTGGACCAATATTGATAACCCAATGATGATAAAATGTAATCCTAGCCAGACTTTCAAAAATCACTAGTTGATATTAGATTTGCAATGAATCTTCTTGTGAAGCCCTCCAATTCAACAATGATGCAATCCCTCACCAAAAAGAACTCCAAAAAAATATCAAACCTCAGTCCAAGTCTGAAACTCAATGAAGCTCAACATGAAATGGACGAATACCACTTCCAATGTGCAACCCTTTAGAAGGTCTTTCACTTCCTTAGTTATGCAATCTCTTGAGAGGTATCATTCTCAAGGATTATGTTGAATATTTGCAGACCTAGATGGTGCCACAAATTCTCATAGAGAGAGGTAGTAGAATCATCAAATCAAGTGTATGCAAATGAGAGGCCAAACCCTCTATTTATTCACTTTTCTAAGAAGTTACTAAGAACTTCTAGAAGCATCCATTATAAAATCCCATTATAATGCACTTTTATAATTAAATAAATTTATAAAATAAAAAGTGCAATCTCAACTTAAAGTTATAACATGTAGGCCACGTATAAAAAGTAATGATAAAATAATATCTCCAAGAGCATAATAAGTCATCCAATCCTCAAATAAATGCTAGAATGACTCTCTCATCATAACCACCAGTCTATGAGAGTTCTTGATAGACTGATCCGGCATGCAAAATGATGTCAACCAAAATGGGAACATTATAGTCTACTCTTCCTAAAATTGCTTGTCCCCAAGCAATGGTTGAAAAAAAAACCAGTTGCTCCACCTAGATCCCAAATGTAGTCATGAACTATACTACTGTCAGTCAACGTTGGCTCCTGTAACAACCTCTTAAATATAACCAAGAGGAATCCATGAATGAATTGTGAATCACTATGCAACTGAACTCCAAATCCACTACTACCATAGTCAAGAACCCATGAAGCACAAACTCTCAAAATATCAAACCCCAAGTAGAGTAGATCACCCAAACTATCAACATAATAAACACCATCCACACAACCCACTGTGTTGTGCGGAATGCACACTCCAACTCTGCTACAATGGTGACCACTCACTACACCAAATATAGAGAATCCACACTCTATACATCTACTATAGTTAACACAACTTTGTAGATCACCAGCTACTATCTCATAACCATAACACCCATGCACTGCTGATGGGGAATAGTCATTACATAGTAGATAGAAAAAATGAGAGCCCAGTCCAAACCTGTCTTCCATCAACTCCTCAACACATGGATCAAAAGAAAACCAATGAACATATCCTACAATATATTGCCGATAAAAACAACCAATCCTAGTCAAAGACTCATCCAATAGATGTGATACGACCAATTGTGACTAATCATCAGCTAAGTCAGAGGATGATATAGCCAAGGGTGTAGAATCAACAACAACATCTCTAGTCTTTGTGCCCTCCAAGTCAAACATACCATAATACTCAGCTGCAGTGCCCAACTCAACTAAACCTGCCTCTAGTGGAAATGAACCAAATATGCCAATACTAGTGTTGTGGACAGATATATCCTCATCTCCACTACCTCTATCAACCTTGACAATGGAAATCCTCGGATCACTAGACACCACGGTCTATGACTATACCAAATCTGGTAAAGACTAAAGTCACTCTAACTCCATGGTCACCTTAGCCAAATGAAATTGTGACTCCTTGAAAGCCAACTGTGTACTTTTAAGAAACTCAGAAGTCACTTTGAGCTGCTGAGTAAGTTCACTCACCTCATCTTCCTTGACCAATAATGCATCATATGCTACATTACCCCACTCCATAAGATAATCTCTATCAGCTACCAACTACATATAATTCTATCTTAGAATTTGGATAGCTTCCCATAAAGAGTGGATCTCTATCAAGGAAAGATAACTGCCTCCTTGCTCATCACTAGTAAGAGAACCCCATATGTAAATAGCTAACAACAGACGAGTAGCATTGAAATGCTTGCAAGTGATAGTAATGTCTTGCTCACTAACTCTTAGCTAACTAGACACATGATTGTGATGGCTAGTTGAACTCCTATACTTTACCCCTGGTACACTATCCAAAGGAGTAAACTCATAATAGCTATCATTTGTAATACAGCCATCCAAATTCTACAGACCAACTACTGAACTCGTATCATCAAAAAAAGTAGCTAAAGCATCAACATAAACCTCTGCATCAAAGGAACTTGCTGAAGAAACTAAGTCCTCGACACTGTCCAAAACATCCCCCTGGGTGTCATGTGTAATAATCAGATCCTAGGACTCTTCTGTAAACTCTGTCATATCTAAGAGATCATCAACCCATTCCAACAAGAATGGTCGACTGGATACATGAACAATGCCCAACACAAGTGTGTAAAAACTAATTCTAGCATCAAACAAGCTGCTGGCATGGATGAGAACTACACCTGGCAAACTAGTAATCAAGTCCATGATAGTGCAACAGATACTACTACCAAAGAATGATAGATATCTCCGGTCAAAACAATCCCAAGTACTAAAATAAAGATCCCAACATCTAATCCATGAACGAAAATCAACTGGAAACTCAAGTAAACTCCTCACCTTAGTAGTGTGAACAATACCAACTAACTTCATGCACCTATCAACTGTACCCACTACAATCTCTAAATCTAGAGCGTGAATGCTAGACATACTCATATCATCATCAACATGTGATTCAAATGTAAAAGAAAATTGAGTCCTTGCCATATGTGCTAACTCCTAAATTGAATTCACCTCGAGACGAAGCTCGTCCACATGTCTCTCAGAATCTTGGAGAGCCAACTGAGTATACATCAAGGAATTTTTAGTACCCTCTAGCTCATGAGAAAATTAGTCAACCTCCTCTTCCTTCTTCTTCAATGCATCTGAATAGATCCCCACAAGATTAAGGAGATGATCACGATCTGAAAGTAGGTGTATGGAACTTACCTTCATTGCTTCCATGCCTTCCTTGATCTTTTGTAAGTCATCACAAGAAGAACCTACCATGACTCCTTTCTATCTCTCCTATAGTTGAATCATCCAAATGTGATTCTTGATCAATCCACACATCCTATCATGATGAGATAAAGTTGAGACAATATCCTTTTTCTTTGTATTCAGTTGGCTTGCCAAAACATGTGAAGAAATACTAGCCTCTATCTCATGCGAAGAAGCATCCAACTATGCCTGATACTCATTTTTTGCAAAGTCTTGAATGCTCACTTTCTGATCAACCGTACTATCCTCAAACATGACAATATCCTCAACTGCTATAACTTCATCCAACCCAACTATATTGGAATCACTATCTATGTCAATCACTATTCTGAAGTAGGCCGTACAGTATGACACTGTACTATAAATGTATTAATTTTTGCCTTCAACATTGGCAGCCAAAAATGGTATAGACTGAAATGCATAGGCTATTGGAATGCTTTAAAAATGATTGCATGAGATTTGGACCAATATTGATGACCCAATGATGATAAAATGTAATCTTAGCCAGACTTCTGAAAATCACCAGTTGATGTCAGATTTGCAATGAATCTTCTTGTGAAGCCCTCCAATTGAACAATGATGCAATCCATCACCAAAAAGAACTCCAAAAAAATATCAAACCTCAGTCCAAGTCTGAAACTCAATGAAGCTCAACATGAAATGGCCAAATACGACTTTCAATGTGCAACCTTTCAGAAGGTCTTTCACTTCCTTAGTTATGCAATCTCTTGAGAGGTATCATTCTCAAGGATTATGCTGAATATTTATAGACCTAGATGGTGCCAAAAATTCTCATAGAGAGAGCTAGTAGAATCATCAAATCAAATGTATGAAAATGGGAGGCCAAGCCCTCTATTTATTCACTTTTCTAAGAAGTTACTAAGAACTTCTAGAAGCATCCATTATAAAATCCCATTATAATGCACTTTTATAATTAAATAACTTTATAAAATAAAAAGTGCAATCTCAAGTTAAAGTTATAACATGTAGGATGTGTATAAAAAGTAATGATAAAATAATATCTCCACGAGCATAATAAGCCATCCAATCCTTAAATAAATGCTAGAATGACTCTCTCATCACAACCACCAGTCTATGAGAGTCCATGATAGACTGATCTAGCACACAAAATGATGCCAACAAAAATGGGGACATTACATAATACTAACAATTCATATCATAGTGTTGGTCCTCTTAGTGAGAATCCTAATAGCTCGAGATAAAGATCGAGAATCATGGTGAGTTACGAGTATGAGAAGCAACTTGAAAGAACTAATGATACAATTTAAGAACTATAGGAAAAGCTAAGAAAATCATAGAATAAATAAAAGCTAGGACTATATTGAACAAATACTTGAAGGATCCATGTCTAAATAATTTGAAGAAGAAATTGCAAAATTAATGAAGAAGAATCAAAAGCTCAAAGACAAGGTGAAAAACTTGAAAAGAGAATTAGTAACCTAATCAGTTAGGATGTACGAAGACCTTGAATGGAAAAGAGAAATTGAGGAAGCTAGGAAAATTAGATAAGATGTAAAGACTAATTGTAAGAATGCACTACATGAAAAGGATGAACAACTCTTTAGTATATCCTAAGATAATACTATCATGCATTAGCACCTTCATGCAAAGACTATGGAAAGCTAGGAGATTGTAATTGAGAACCAAAGGCTAAAAGAAGAAAATAAAAAATTGAAGGTGGACTTGCAAACTAAAAGAGATGCAAATGAGAAGCTGAAGAAATACAATGAAAGCATGCAAAATATTGATGATCAATAGAAGAACTGAAAGAGACACAATGATACAACCCACCTTTGCTACATAAATAAAGGAACTGTCATGATTGGTGAGTCATCCAAAGATGAATCTAAGAAGTAGAAAAATAGCTAGAAGGTAGTCACAAAAAAACCAAGTATAAGGTCTTACAAACCTACATGTTTTAATTGTGGAAATATTTTTCATGCTAAAAATGCATGTAGAATCAAATCAGTGAATAAGTCCTTATTATTTAAAGGTCATTTATATAACTATAATAAGTATGATCATTTCACATATGAGTATAGATATAGAAGTAATGATAGATAAAACAATAACAGTTTAAACGGTAACTGTTGTGCTTGCAACAAGAATGGTCATAAAAATGAGGAATGTAGATCCAAGGTGAGAATCCCTAGATCATTTATTCAACTAGTGAACTTGAACATAAGGGAAAAACAATTCAATTCTACATGCTTGGTGTGTAGTAAGTCTAGAAACTTAGATGATAACTGAATATTTAGAGCACAAAGAGGTTATCTCCCAACACTTTCTTTTATTTCAAGAAAGTGGGACACATTTCTTGAGATTGTAAAAATAGGAACTAGTCACCTAACATGTCACAACAAGGAAAAATGAAGATATTTGTGAGTCTTGATGAAATCAAAATTGAGATGAGAAAGACTTGGGTGAAGAAAGAAGAGAAAAAAGCATATTTTATGTCATCAAAAATTAATCCACCATCATGTGGTGTAGAGGGTTTATCTTCAAACTAAGTACAAGTATTTTCTTAGGGGGAGGACGAAAAAGAAAAAAATTAGTTATCAATCCCCTAGTATTCAAGAGTACTAAGATGAATTTGCATATTATGATGTAAGAATTTATGATGATGATTTCTATAAAGGTTTCAAGAAAAGGAAATAAATTTGTGATTACTACTTAAAAGGTTTCATGTATCTAGCTATTATTGGTCATAGCCATTAGTGAAGCACTAACCAATAAGTATTCATTAACCAATGATAAGCCATTGTTTTAACCTTTGGTAAAGGTATTCAAACTATTGATTACCACAATATATATTTCACAATGATAAATAGAGGAAACTCAATTTATCTCACACCTTTACTTTCATATGTGCATTTGGGAGATACATTGAGCATTATGAAGTGATTGACTCCAAGAGGAATTGAGATTTTAATAAAAATCACATTATCATGAGCCCTAAATAGTTTATTATGAGCTACCCATTTGGTCTATTTGTGTGCTCATACATAATTCTAGTCAAGAAAAATGGAAAAGAATGTTGAGACGCTTTCTTGATCAATAATATAGATGAACCATGACCAGAATACAAACCCCAACTAGTGAGAATGATCAAAGTGGACATGTTTGGTGCTTTATCTACTATTCCATCAAGAGTCTTGGAGATAAAAAAAACATTCAAGTTTATATTCATTGTAAAATTGAAAAATTGGGAGATAAAGTAATCATGAAAGAATATAAACACTTATATGTAGTTGGAGTATTGAAAGAGGAGCACACAAATCTGCAAACTAAAGCTTTAACTTATGTAGTTACCATTGATACACAATTTACCCAAATTGAATAAGATATGTGATAAGCCAAGTTTATGATCAATAAATGTGGTTAGATAAAAAAAGAAGGTTTTCAAAGACAATCATTCATAGGGATATAAGGTTTCAAGAACAAGGTGAATAATGCATCCTAAAGCACATTGCAACTAGTTTTGTTACTAACCTAACCAAATAAAGATACGATGGAAGGGCCATGATAATTGAGGATATTGAAGATATAGAATTTTTTCCTCAATCGTGATAAAATATATGGTATACCAATCCAGTTGAACAAATAATAGACCTAGTGGTTCCATTCATGCCACTTATCAAATTGTGAAAAATGATATAGTATATAATTTGTGTGAAATGGTGAGAGCTCAATTTCTGGAGAATATGAAGAGGATAAAGAGAGACAACAAGAAATAACTAAATTATGGATCTCTACTAGTATATATTTTTATTCTATATCCAAAACTATTTTCCACATAGAGGAAGGGTTGCATGGTCTAAGAACAAACCAGTGATCACTTAAATAGAATTTCAAATTGAAATGGATTAGTGAGAAATGATTTCATATATCATTGTAGAAAAGTATAAAAATGGAAGTTTTTTCTTAGTGGACACAAATTCATGCATATTGTAAGCTATAGTACTTAGAACCCATTGGTTTCCATTGATGGACTATGCCATTGAGTCAACATGAAAATATAATGTTGTTCAAACTAGTGGACAAAAAGGCAAAAAGGTTTAGAACCTTTGATGAAATTCTTATAGGTATACCAAAATGAATGAAGATACTAGTGGAAGAGGATTCTAAAAATTGAGGAAGAAATAAAATATTAGTTTGCACATATTCATATGGATGAAATATTCATGGTTGAAGCTATAATTGGATATTCCCAGTTAGGTCCAAGATACTAAAGAACAAAGTGTGGAGAAAACATCAATTGGTGAAGTTTAAGTTGTTGGCATAAATAGTCAACGAGAAATTCCCCAACAATATGTTGAAGCAGAGACATCTAAGAAGAAACATGAAGATATTGCAAATATATAACAAGAATAATGGTAAGAAAAGAATAAAGAAGAATATCATGTAAAGGTGAAGTTAAATTTTGAGACATGTCTATAAAAGAACAAATTGGTGCAACTTCAAGTAGTAGTAGAAGAAGACTTAGGAGAAGAATAATTTATTCCTACATTGATGGACATCAATAAGATGAAACCTAAAGAGTTACTTGAATACTTATAAAAGGTGAAGAGAAAGGCTATAAGAGATAAGAAGAAGAATAATTGTGTGTTGAGACAAGTCATGAACAATCTTGTAGAATTAGCACCTGAGGTAGAGTACAATGTTGAAGATCCTATAATTGATTAATTAGATACATTAATCAAAGCCAATCATGATTAAGATCCACATTTGTAGACCACATCAATGAATCTTGGCAGGGAAAACATGGAGAGGAAAATGATAGGAAAAATCATGGAAAGAGATATTCAAGAAAGAGAAAAACTATCAAAACTAGTAAAGGATGTCATATTAACATTGAGTAAAGTAGGAAAATTATTCACAAAGGTATCAAAATAGTTAGAGTTTGTGAAATATATGGAATATTAGAAGGGTGAAGTACAAAGGAGATAGATAATTTTAGGGGTAAAAGCACAGATCTGTGTCACCATTTAGGATACCAAAGCCTATTTTGGTCAAATGTCATTTCTCTATCAAATCTTGATTTATTTCAAAAACAAAGAATACCCTTTTATAGATCGTAGATTGATTGTCATTATTATATAAATTTTTGAGTGTTTTGATTAGTTATAAATGTTAGAATTTCAAAATATTATAAGTTGATATTTTAACATTTCAAAATATGCTCCCTCAAAAAAGGAAAAAAATAGTAAATCATATTAAAATAAAATAAAATAATATTTATCTCTAGAGGAGATAATCTTCTTCACGGATATGTATTTTTTTCCAAGAAGGTGTAGATTTGATAGGGAAGTTTTGACGAGAGAGAAAAAAAATTGTTGGATTCTAATAAGGTCGAGCTTGTGCACTTATAACGAAGAAAATATACATAAAAAATAATTATTTCTTTTTTTGTTCCCTAGCTATACTTGTCATCTATAATATATTTTCAAATCAGAAAAAAACAACATGATTTGCATAGACTTGTTTGACAGGAACTACACCCTATATTTTTTACAGTTAAAAATGGGACTTCAAAATAAAAGAAAATGAATAAATTATTACTCAAAAAAATAATAAAAATTATAGGCATAATATTGAGCCAATTCTACACATTTCATCAATTTATATCATCTTCAAATTCTAAACACAAATACCATTTTTTTTGTCATTAATGTTGAACTGCCGCATTCTAATATCCTATTTTTTTTATAAAAGGTGACATAGGTTTGTGCTTTTACCCTTAGCAAATAGCTTGATCCAGTATCAAGTTTAGTTTCTGAGTTTAGTAAAGAAGTAAAGAAGGTTATACACAAGTTTAGACAACTACAATTGGAACAAGATAATCAAATTCTTAGTATACTTGAACTCCAATCATATATATCCCCTACATCGAAGGTCATGTAGAAGAGTTTGCAGAAAGTAAAGAAAATATTGGCATTACCAGATACAAGTTTTGTAGAGAGTTTGGATGATGCAACAACTACATTTCATGAATAGGTTATTGCTTTGAGTTGTTTGAAGAAGATATGTGAGACATCATTGGAAAAAACCAAGGTAACCTAAAAGGTAATCATTGATAGGTTGTAATTTTTTTTTACACATTTTCAAGCATTACACCTTTGGCATTGTTGTCAAAGGGCCAGAGATTGTAAAGTTTGAGAATACAAAGGGGGAGAAGTTTAGTGTGAGGAGAAGCATTTGTATAAGAAAAAATAATAGGAAGTATGAACTAAGGCATAGCATTGGTTATATATTCTCAAAGTTTTTTTTCTATTGATGCTATGGGGGAGATTATTAGCATTATGAAGATATTATTAGCAAAATGAAGGTTGATATATGGTTGTCATTAATGGAAACTATAACTATACAACAAGGTAAGTATAAAATTACACAGGTAGCAAGAAAATCTATAGATGTTAGCTAAATCATGATATTGTAAAAAGGTGACCAATGAAAGAACAATGTACATGAGATGATTGGCAAACAAATGGATACAACAATAGGTGAATAGAATAGAATGGTTGAAACCATACAAAAAGTTCACAAAAATAAAGGAAGAAGTCAAGTCAAGTGATGTGATTATATCTACATTATTATTTTAGTCTATAAACATGATCACAACCTAATTGGTTGAGAGGTAAGAAGAGTTTTGATTACTCAAAGTGGTAGAAAAAGGAAGAACACCCAAAGGATAGCTGAAAGGTATGAGATTATCAAAAGGTTTAGATGAGATGATCATCTTGCATAATGTGATACAAAATAGAGAATTATAAGAGATGTTAATTCACTAAGGGTTGGATCATTGTATCAGTATAACACTACAGTAAAGTGGCTCATAGGGAAAGATAATATGTTTGGAATTTTCCAAGTAGTAGACATGGAAATTCAAGTGAAGGTTGTGTCAGTTAGAATTATGATCAAGAGAAAATTGTATTGATACTTTGAGATATGTGAGAATCTTAAGATAAATGAGTGAGAAGTTTTAGGTTTGAGTATATGGTAACAATTAAAATGCGAAAGCTTATCCTAGTAAAAATGTTATTAAAGAAAGGTTTTGTAATGGAAGAAAATGGATGTGTGAAGCAATTCATTGATAAAAGAATAGTGCAAGGAGGGAAGAGAAATAATTGGATCTAATAAAAAGGAATTCCATAACCAGATAAATAATTTAGTATATTCTAATAATCACAATAGTTAATTCCCTAAATTGGGTGAACACTAACATGTTCTAGTTGTAAATCTCTTAACACGGTAAGCTCTTAAAAGAGTATTGTAAATCATCTAACTAGGTAGATCCTAATAGATCTAATGTACTTATAACAAGGTAAAAATCACTCTTAATAAGGTGAATCATCAAGAATGGTATTTTAGGTGAATCATCAAGAATGGTATTTTGTGTGTTCCTAACATCCAAGTTATTTATTGTAGTAGTGATCTTAGTGGCATCCCCCCTATGGTTTTCACCCTTTAACATGGGTTTCCAAAACACACAAAATAATAATGTTGTGTGTGATGAATGTGTTATGGTTAAATATTATTGTACTTTATTATTTGGTACCAATCATATAAATTATAGTTTGGAAGTTTACATTTTATTTATTTGATCTATATTAAAATTTGTGAATCAATTGTTTGTATTCATTCACCCCCCCCTCCCCCCTTAGTACTTAAGAATCCTAACATTAGCTAGACCTAATTTTAGTGCTTGAAGATTCCATGCATCATTGGCATTTTTTTAGTGCAATTAATTAATTAATATTTAAATTTTAGTCCTCCCTTTTTATTAGTTTTATGAAGGCATCATATAATAATAATAAAATACTAGCAATTGAATTGTGCATTACACCCCTTTTTCTATTGTGCAATCAAAAGGAAGATGGCCCAATAGGATCTAGTATGAGTCTCAAGTATGTGCAATGATACCTCATTATTGCGATTAATACTAAAATGGATTTAGGAAAATAATATATTGATGTCAGATATAGATTAAAATAGGTGAAATTAACTGGTTTAAAAAAGAAAAATTGGCATAAAATAGATAGTAAGCTATAGTGACTTGAAATGAAATCCTAAAATTTGTATTTATTTTTAACTTAAAATTTGAGGTTGATATATGGGGTACACAAAAAATTGGCTATTTTGTTTCAAGGAACATAAATCCTAGGACATTTATTCTAAGGGTTTTCGCCCAATTCCAGTTTCATACCTCCTAACAACACTTGTACTTGTCAAATCTAGTACTATAAGTCATGCTATATATACCTACACTTAGAGAATAATGAAGAAGGTTGGATAGATCTATGTTTACATGATTCAAACCCCTATTTGAAATCAAAACTAAAATGAAATGAAAGCATGATGCCATATAGTAGAAACAAGGTCTACAAAATATAAATGTATCATACCTTAATAATGAAAATTCTTCTTTGAATGTGATGAAATTTTTATATGCAATAGCATTGAATTAATACAAACACTCAAAATAAAATTGTAAAAGACAAGATCTCATATGATGAATGTTGTATTTTTCCATAATCCTTGATTGAGGAGAAGAAATAAGATGGGGATATGAGTGTATCTACTTCCTTGATAGATAACTCCCTTTTTATGTCTTCAATGAGAGAAACAATATTGGTCTATGTAGAATACCTTGAAGGATTAAGATGAAGTATAAATATGTAGTGCTTACTTTGATTGCTTGAACTTGACTTGATAACAAATGTGAATTCTTGGTAATAGTTATCAATATGAGGAGAGATATGTTGGAATGATTGAAATGATCATAAGAACAATTGTTGTATATGGAACTGGTAAAGAATGTCCTCAATCATTGTTTTGTCATTGATGTCAAACTTTCTACTTGTAGGGATGACAATTGCTTTAGTGATCCAAATACTATCAATTAGTTAATTGTCAAGGTGGAGGCAATCAATAAGATGTAATTAGAACACCTAGAGAAAGGTTGATGTTATGATATTGTAATGAAGTACAAGGATCAGTCAAGCCATTAATGAAACAGTGTATTGGATGACATACTAAAAGATACAAAGAATGAGCATACTGAAACATATCAAAGATCTAAGGTTTTAGCTAAGTCTTTTGTAAAGTTCAAACTAAGTTTATTATAGAGTAAGTGTCAAGCAAGCTAGTAAGAGCCAAGCAAATTCCTAGTTAAGTGCCGAGCAAGTTCAAGTGTTGAGCAAGTTCAAGTGCCGAGCAAAACCAAGTGTCGAGCTAGTATAGGTGCCAAGCAACACAGAGGTGTTGAGCACCAGTAACTCAATCATGCTAAGTAACACAAAGGTGCCGAGCACCAGTAACTCAATAATGCCAAGTTGTTGCATTATTTAGAAAATCAAAGATTCGCCAGATCTAAGCTGACAAAGTTTTTATCTAGAAATTTGTAAATTAAAAGGAAGATAAGAATGATGAGCTGGTGGCACAGAACACCATGTAGAACATTTTCAAGATACAGTTGGCAAAGAAAACAAGATATGGGGTAGATACATTGTATCCTACCTAATCCATTTTGAAATCCTAAAATTAGAGAGGGAGAATTGAGCGGCAAAGGAAAATCAGACTTGTATATAAGAAGACATAAGTTAATGGAAAATAGAGAGGAAGAGAGTGAAAAAGAGGGAATAGTGAGAGAAAGAGCCGTGGTCAAGCATAAAAAGCATGAAATGCTGAAGAATGAGAAGATAACACAGGAACTCTATTTGGATAGATGACCACAAGGATGATTGCATTGGCAGAATGAGTAAGAAGAATCAAGGAGATGAAGCTTGAGAGGGAGACAAGCAAGTCAGAGCTGAAGTGATTGAAGCCAAGCATAAGGATTGAACTGAAAGAGTGATCTGAAATTTGCAAAGTATGTTGTAAGATAAATCCTATGGACTTAGGTTGGTTTAACAACCATTAGATAAATCCTTTAACAGGGTGACATTCCAAGTGAATGTTCTAAAGACCTTTAACCAGGCCCATTCCTAACAGTTTGGTGAAATCCTCTAACAAGGTCACATTTAACAGTGTGTTGTAAGCCTTTAACAGGGCAGGTTCTTAACATGGCATCACTTTAGAAGAGTGAGAATCAAGTAGCATGTTATTGGTGGTTTTTCCCAAATTGGGTTTCCACGTAAATCAATGTGTCATGTGTTGATCTTGAATTTTTTTATCTTTGCATGTTGATTTATAGTAATTTGCTTATATGAATGATTTAAGTTTGAACAGATAAAAGGGGTATGGATTCATTAAAAGGGTATTAATAGGGCATTTTGGACCTTGAATAACTGATTCAAAACCACACCCCACCCCCCCCCCTCTCAGTTATTCTAAAGAATTCTAATAAGATATGGTATTTATATACCTCTCACAAAATGTTGGGTGATAAAATAGAAGCAAGCTAACTATAGATCCAAATATCCAAGTAAGCTATCAAGACAATTTCCTGAATCTAGTTTTTCCCTAGGAACACAATGCTCTAGGAATTATGTTCCATGAGATAAAATATAAAATTAAGACTAAATATCATAGATAATTAGGGAATACCTAACTAAACTAAATGTCATTGGAGGTAAGAAAGAGGAGAACAATTAGAAATAAGGGCATGTTAGGTTATGAAGTCTTAATATGAAATCACACTAAGGTGGGTTCTAAATAATGATGAAACTGTACACACATATTATGTGCTTACAATTTACAATGATACAAGACCTTAGTTATAGGTGTTCCTCTATAGGTATTATCCTTCGTTCATTTCCTCTTCCATACATAGATATTATTTTGATATGGATAGGATTTTTTATATACCTCAATCTTAAAATCCAACTTCATGTATATTTTCAAAACCCTAATATCTTAATGATATACCAATTAAAAGCTTAGAATAAAGTTGTAAGCATAGGATGAGTCAAGTGGTATAGAGATTTTCAAACTCATATTATCTCTAGAAAGTCACTCCAAACACTATAACATGCTCTCAAATTTGAATTGGAGTTTAATCTTGGGTTTTCAATGGGATCTTAGATATAAAAAAAAGCTTTCTTAAAGGTTTGGGCTCCAAACTAGCTAGGCAAGGCATAAAAGAAAAGAAACCTCCTTCATTTAGAATCACTATATCTCTAAGCATTCAAAATATCACAATAAATGAATTTCGTTCAAGGATTAATCAAGGAAATATATTCACATTGATATCCATCTATTTAAGTATAGATCTTGCAGGACAAGGAGTAATGATTAAATCATGGAATATGTCAAGACATAAATGTTCTAATGCCTACCCTAGACCCATGTCCAAGAAGGAATTAAAGATAAACTTAAAGCATTTTATCAAGCCTTTTATAATAACAAAACATTTCATCTTTTTAACCTTTTTCATTAAATTTCAAGGTTAATTAAAAAACATGGGTTTGACCAGGGCAAACCCTTTTCTCCAACCTATTTTTTATTTTCTATGTGCAGGTGATAAGTGGTGTAGTTGCAAAGATAGCTATGAGACAATATTATAGAGAGGCATAGTTGTGTGAGGTTTCATCAAGAGTTACTATTATAAGGGTTATTATATTTGTTTTACACTTCTTATTTGACCTTGATCGTCATTCGTGCCCAATAGTTGCTATTTTAAATTGCAATTCATATCATAATTTAGTTGATGTTATAGATTTTTATGATATTTTTGAGATATTATATTTACAATTTTTTTTTTTTGCATAATTAGTTATTCCAATTCTCTTTCAATTCTTGCATCATTAATTCTTTCTTTGCATAGTCATATTTCAACTAATAGAAAAGTGGTTTGTGCATCCTCTAAGTGCTTAGGTCTTCTTCAACCTAGTATATCAATCATCTTTCCAATGTCTGAGAAAAAAATAGGTGTAAGCTTCCTAGTTTGATTGTCCATCTTAGAAATTTCCCCTTCAACTTATTTTCTTTGATCACAACACAATATTTAAGTAAAAAGAACAAACAAAATATTCTCACCAAGCACTCCAAGAGTGAGCCCTTTTTTTGGTTCACATGGTGAGAAAAGTAAACAATTATAGTAATATGATCATGCCAATAGTTAAATCTAATTCACCAAAAAATGATATAGAAGACACTATATTTATAGATTTTAATGCACTATATTTATTGTAGAATATGACAAGGAAATTAATTAATTAGGATGGGTAAATTACCTCCCCTATCAATATGTATACATTTGGAAGAAAAATGCCCTCAATAGCTCAATAAGAGACTCAATCACTAAATGAGGAAATGATCCATCACTAATTATGTGATTGATGAAATAGAAATGATGTGATAATACAATGAAGGTGACTAATTAGACAAGTTATAGAAAACTAAGAATAATAGACTGGTAATGAGAAGAAAAATACAATGGAAGCTAGAGCTCAGATCTAACTTATATGTTGAATTTAAGATGAAAATGTTACAAAAAAAATGAAATTCATTTTTTACTTGGGGACATATTTTTTATGACATTTTGTACCTAGGATTCCAATTGAAACATTGGTTGTGTTTGATCTCTCTAATACTAAATTAGTAGCTTTGTAATCTAATATGCACATAAAAAAAAAGAAAGAAAATTGAATAAATGGGTTCAACTCAATAAAAACTCGTATTTAGAAATCAACCTTAAAATGAAATAAAGGAAATAAAACTATCATGCAGGAAAGAATAGATCTAAAAAATGAGTTATATTATACCTTGATAATGTAAATACTTCTTTGAATAAAATCAAATATGTTGATGTGATAGATTTAAATATACATAAATGCCAAAAATGAAATCATGAAATATAAAACCTTATGGAATATATGGTTGAAATTTACCATAATGTTTGATTGAGGAGAAGAGAGAGAGAGAGAGAGAGAGAGAGAGAGAGAGAGAGAGAGAGAGAGAGAGAGAGAGAGAGAGACATGAATGAAGGTAGATGAATGAGGGTCTTATTATTTGATAGAAAAATCCTTTTTCTTGGCTGCCAAAGGGGAACAAATTGAGATCTATGGAGGAAGACATCTTGACTTCTTGAGAATAAGGATTTTTTAAGAATCACGAATTCTTGAACTTGATAACTTGATGGTTCTTGGACTTACTTCCTTGCACTAGATAGATTTTACTTATGATAAGGGAATAATGATAATGAATTCTAAGTATTAGCTTGACAATAGGTCATGGATCCTAGAAAGAAGTGAGATAGGGAGTTTAGATATTCCTTACCTCATTAGAGAAGTTACAAATTTATTAGGAAAACCATAGGATTGGATTCCCCACCAAAACCTTGACATAAACCCTTAGGCCAAATTTGAGCCGAAATTCTAAGGGATGGAACATCAATTTTATCTTATACTTAGGAAAATGAGACAATATTAGAATAAGATGCTAGGATAATAGGTTAGTTGTTGGATTAATGAGTACAACTCTATTTTTGGTCATAACATATCATGAATACAAAAAATAAGGATATAAGGCCTAGATGATGAAGTAACGTATGAGATTAGAGGAAAAATATAGGGTTCACAATTAGAAAAAAGAGATAACATTGATCTTAATCAATATTGAATGTAATGAAGGACCTGTATTTGAATTTAGGCAGTGTTAAGTGCTATATGAGGTTCCAACATAGAAAACCACTAAAGTGGGCTCAAAATAATCCTTAAATTATACAAAAAATAGGTGTTTAAAATTAAGGATGATACAATATCCCCTACTTTAGTGGGAGCATGAGACTAACTCATGCTCATATGAAGGAAAAAGGAGAGATGATAATAAGAGAGAGATGATCATGAGCAAATTCAAAGAGATGAAAAATCACTAAGTCAAAGGACTCAATTTTCCCAAAAAGGGATCTCAACTCAAATGTCCATGCAACAAGGGCATAGAAACAAAAAAAACAAAGACAAAAATAAGATAAAGTAGAAAGAGAGGTTAGTATAGAGAATCAAAACTTCAAATGAACTCGTAGAACAAGTTTGAATGAAAAACATCTCTTCCACTAATATCATGCTTAGAAATTTATTGCAATATCATAAGTGAACACATAGAAAGGGAAAGAGCGTCATTAAAGACAAGAAAAAATTACATGATCTAAGCTAGTAAGATAGCCAAGAGAGAGATTAATAGATTAGGGGGTGTGACTAAAGAGAAGGGAGGGAGAGACACAAAGTTAGTTTGGGGATATATCAAGTTGGATTATGATAATTTAACTTATCCTAAAGAAGGAAGCATAATTGATGTTATAGAAAGATACATTATGTTAGTCAATTCTACCTTGAAAATGTGTGCATAGGGGAAACTTTGAAATTTGTACGCCAAAGAGTGGATATTGAAGGTTTTTTGTGCATAGAGGTCATTTAGGGGATTATTCTTACAATTTTATTTATTTTTATATATGTGTGGATCTATAAAAAAATATCATGCTTAATGAAAACATTATCCCCAAAAGGATAAAAAAATTATATTAGTCATAAGGAAAGCATTGTCTCCTTAGGGGTTCTAAAAAGAAAAAAATAAATAAAAGAGCATTCCTAGGGAAATAAAAGTGTTATTAGGGATTAAAAAAAGATTCATAGTAAGAAAGGGATGCCTCATATATGGCTCCCTCGTTATAATGTAAAAATAGGTCAAATCATAAGGAAAAGAGAACAAGAATACCTACACTAAAGTTACCCCATTTTTTAAATTTTCAATGATAACATCATTTTGGATCTATCAAGTTAGCTTCTTACCATTACACCTTTTAGTTTTACTTCTATGTTATGGAAAATACTATACATGGATATGTTGGGTCTATATTCATTTTATTCATTTTTCATTTGCACTAAAACCATTTGTTTGATATGGTCGATGGTAGCTTCAATTTTTAGTTTGGTTACATTATTTTTCAAGTCTTAGCCAAGATGGAAATGATGTATATGATGGTGGTATATTAATATTGAAACCTGAACTATTATTATATGTATCACTCTATGACATCAATGATTGCTCAGATAACTTTAGTGGCTAATATTTGCCAATTGGCTAATCTCACTCATCAGGGACCCAAAATTTGGCTATTTTTTTTGTACTTCTGTGGTGGCCATATCACTTGCACTTTATAAAAAGTGGATCCCATGCTTAGGAAAATCGTTAATAATAATAATAAAAAAGTATCTGTGTTTTAGTGATGACTTCGCTAGTGCAATCTATTTTATCCATGCAATAAATTATATATATATATATATATATATATATATATATATATATATATATATATATATATATATATATATATATATATATATATATATATATATATATATATATATATATATATATATATATATATATATATATATATATATATATATATATATATATATATTGCCTACAATTTCCAATTCTTATCTTAATCGATGTCATATTAGCCAATATTTACTAAAAATTGAAGTTAAGTTACACATTAAGTATGTATATTCGGCATGCATCTCTATTCCAAAGACTTTCCATGAAACCTCTTATCCTTTCTCAATTTGGCCCAAAATAGATTTGATTGGGAAAATGTGCCTTTACTTTTTTGGACATTCTTTAAAACTTAGTATCATTTTAAATATTTGGCTTGAAATAGGATTTAGGCCATTGATTTAAAATCCTCCAAAGATCATAAATAGTAGGGATGTTGCCTACATTCCACCATTCAATAATTTGGAGAGAAACTATAATGATAAAAGTAGAATAAATGTAATCTTTAAGTTTGCTAATCAATTAGGATTCGTATAATAATAATAATAAAATCATGGTTTCTAGGTATGTGTACTTTTGTATGTGATTTTCATCAATAATGAAATATTCACCAAGATTTTATAAAAATTTCATACAATTGAAAAAAATCGCCAATAAAATTAAATTTTTTCCTACTTAAAAAAATTAATTTTCCAATAGAAATTAATTTTTTTCCCCCTAAACTAATGTTTGATTCACCAAAATTTTATGCATTTTTCCAAAGGGGGGTTTCTTAAAGTTATCCCTAAATGATTATGTATGTATATATGTGATACGTAATATGTGAACTATTGATGTGATTGTTATCTCTAGAAATTGCACCCTTATCAAGTTACAAAACTTTATAATTAAAGGACACATTGAAATATTCCTAACATGTGGGTGACTAAGTATAATTTGGAGTGGATCTCCATATAAGGTTGGCTCCTAGCTTATTATCATTCTAAAGCTACTGATTTCTTGAGAAAAGGGAAGAGAAAAGATGAAATGGAAATTATTGAAAATAAAACTAAACCTTAATTGACACTTGAAAACAAAAAACTCAAGTGATTTACCAACTTAAGAAGGATGATGAATAACTATGGCTGACACATTGCTTCCAATTTTGAGGATTTGGAATGAATACAAATTTACTAATGAATAAACATTTCACTAATAGATTAAATAACAAAATTATCAAAAAGGAGAGAAAATTTTTTACAAATCAATAAGTGAAAATTCAAATGACACAACTAGAAACCTACATACTCTAATCCCTTGTAGAAAGGCATGCGAATTGTAAGACATGATTAAAAAGTAATAGAAATTAATTTATATCTAACTTCATTGATAACCTAGCATACACAAAACATGTAATAAAGAGTACACTTGAGCAATCTCAAAATGGAACAAGAGCTACAACTTTATTCACCTCCCAAAAAGAAC
Source organism: Cupressus sempervirens (assembly GCA_028749045.1). NCBI lineage: Eukaryota > Viridiplantae > Streptophyta > Pinopsida > Cupressales > Cupressaceae > Cupressus > Cupressus sempervirens. The sequence continues at coordinate 161,031,221 of CM053787.1, forward strand.
AATGAGTTACAAAATATGATGAAAATTTGACACAAAGGAGTTTCATCCAAATCCTCTAAGCCTCCAAAATCTACTATTTAGAACTGAAAATAATAGGAAGTAAAACTCAATTTAAGTACACCCTTTCCAACCATCTAGGTCAGCTACAAAAAAAATTGCAAGAAAACTAAGACCCACAAACTCATAAAATGTTGTCCAAGTGCATCAAAAGTTGAAGTCATAACAACCCTATGGATCACCAAAATTGCCCCTAAAGATTCTCAAACTGATCATAAATGTCTCTCAACTACTCTACTCCTTTCTATATTATCTTAACTTCCTAAATCAGCTTCACATGTCTTCAAATTGATTCAACTACTCCTATAGGCTTGGTCAACTTATTAATGCAAGTCTATATTTTATTGGTCAATGCACATTCTTTTTGTCTTGCACTTGAAATTAATAGAATAAGGTATTGATTTTTATACATTTTTGCATTGTATTAATAATATTAATCAAATAGTTTATAAAATATCATTCATTTATGCTATTTTACAAAGGGGTTTGTACAAAAATGGAAATCAATGAACATGAAAGTGATAATATCCTAACACTTATGAAATTTTATAAGGAAATCCATGACACATATGAATCATTCGTAATAACCTAAAAAATCCCATCAAAAAGCATATGAGCATACTTGAAGCCTAATCAAACCTAATATAGGGAAATATATAGATAAACCTAAAAGTCTATCATTTAACATTTAGTCTTTTAGAAATCTCATGAGATTTAAGGGTTTTGGTACCCTATCTACCATTTAAGAACTTGAACTGATGGAAAATCACAAATTTTTAGGCTTAAACCATTCATTTTCTTGTTGTCTCAACTATATTCTCATGCAAAGCATAACCCTAATGAGCATTTTTTGGGTAACACTCTTCTATTTTCTCATGAAATTATCGTGTATTTGACCACAAAGTTTGTTTGAATTTGATAAAAAAAAATTCTTAGAAATTTAAAGCTCATTTTTCCATTTTACTATAGACATTTCATGAATGTGATTTTTGAGTTGTATTACATGATCATTGTTTGAAAATTTGAAAACCCAAAAGGTTTTTTTATTTCTGCTACTACTCATAATACTTACATCTATGGATACTTATACTTATTTCCTCAACTTCATAAAAATATTCTCTTCTCTATTCATAAGCATTGTCACAACTTGACCTTCTCATTCACATGGTTGTCTTCTTTTAAATAAAATATGATTTGGGTTCTACCATTTGAAAGGTTTTATAAAAGTGTTACAAGGATTTTTCCTCTTTGGTTATTTTCCACTATATTTTTTTGTAGGCAGTGGGTTTTAAATAAAAGAAAACACATAATAGTTACCCTTTCCATATATATTATGGAGACTTTTCGCTCATTCTATGACTATTACAAGATTTTTAGTTCATTCTTCCATGTCCTTTCATAGGAGAAACATCAAAAGCAATATTCTATATCTTTTGAAATTATTTTTTTCTTTCATGGGTATTCACAAGTGTTGCATTTAATTTTAAAGCTCTAGTAGCATCATTTTTCCATGACAATCCTACTTCTACAAAAGCATCAATTATGACTTGACAAGCTTATCGCAGACAATCTCCACTTGCAACTTCTTCCACTAGAGGACACAAAACACAAGCCTTTTTTTTGATTTCCCATCATTGTCTCCAAACCCTTCAAGCTCACAAAAACATGAAAATTTTATAATGCCTCCTTCACTCGGGAAGATAATTTTTGTAAAACTTTACTTGTTGTAGCTACTTGTTCCTTATTCCAAAGCTTTCCCATAAGAACTATCAAGTGGAATGTTGTTGGATTTATGTATATTGACCTATCAATCCCCAAATTTTTCTTTCTTTTAAATTTTCTTTAGCACCTCCAAAGGAAACTTACTTCAGCCATGGCTCAACTACACTATTTTCATCCTCAACATTTAACTTGATTGAAACAAATTCTTTTGCATCAAAATGACTGAAATAACCTCTTTTGCATTAGAAACTTATTTATTGAATCTTTAAAAGCTTCTTCACCATAATCCTTAGATGACTATACTATTGTGATCTCTTGAAATAATTTTCTCTCTTGTAAACATGGCTGAAACTTACTATTCATATTGTAAAACTTTGTCTCAAAACTCTAAGATGGCCTTTGATGAATTTGAATGGTTGTAGTGTGCATCTTGATGACATAATGATGTAAAAATTTACCTTGTTAGAAGCTTTGAATTTAAAACTTGGATAGTGAATGTTGATGTCATGATTTTATAGTTGTTTATATTTTCTAAAAGATAAAAAATATTGTTTTTAACTATTTCTCTATCTATGAAAATACTTGATATTACAATGTGTCCATGTTTTCTTTTCTGATAATATTGTTACATATTTTTCATGATTTGCATCAATATGACTTGATGATACTATAAGGTTTCTTATGCTTATTGTAGCTCTGTTCTTGGTAGAACTATCTCATTTTCTTGACATTTCTAATCATTGTCACTACATATTCATCATGTCCATCTAATTTTGTCATTATGAAGTTCTTCTCTATTGAAACATTGATTCCTTTATATCATGTCAATATCTCATAAATATAAATGACTATCATGGCTGCAAATTGTATATTGTTTTGAGCTATTGACCAATACACCCATGATTACATCTTCCTATATCTTTTATAGAAGATAACCTATGAGGTAGATGTATTATGGAAATGTGATCATGTTATTTTACTACTTTTATTGCTTATAACTCATGGTTGTTCAACAACCTTATATATCTTAAAGACAATGCCACCTCATGTTCTTTATTACCATATTTGATTCATCAAATATTATTGATTATAGCATGCATTCTATTATGAATCTGATGTTGATCTCATATAACAAAAGGACACATCTCTTAGAACTATATTTCTATTTCTTATGTCAATTTATGATTTGAACTTTGCATGTCTTAGTTCCTTGTTTTTGATGTCAAAAGCTTATATTTTCTTCCAAAAATAATGATTCCCTTTGAAACTAAATAGCTACATTTGATCTTTGATTCATAGTTTCCCTTGAACTACTACTCTATCTTTACTGCACTTTTCTTAATTTGACTTTTTTAGTGGTTACATATTCTCTTGAAACATGTTCCACTATTCTCATGAAAATGGACATTAAAAATGAATGTCACTACCACACTTGATTTCATTGTCTTTGATGATGGCCATATGTGATTGTAATCAACCCCATTTATATAAAAAAATTATTATAATTTTACCCATGACATGTTGATTTAATGACTTCTAAGGTTTCAAATAAAGTATATTTTCCCTTTAACAATTAATTAATTTGTTTGCACTTGCTTGCATTTGAATGCAATAAAAGGTTTCATGCATTGTGATTACACATCCCTCTGATATTTCTTTTTAGTTCTTCATACCTAGATATTTTCTCTCATTGACATGCTAGGCTTGAACCCTTGTGGGAGCTACATTTACAACCCTATGTCACTAACTGACAAGATTTTTGCACAAGAAATAAACTAGTTAGCAATGAATATAGATTTGGGGTTTGAAGTATGGATACATGTGTGGGGTATAAAAGTGAAGTAGAGTTAATCATTGCTTAGATCCATTGGATCTAAATCCTCTATGTTGTCATTTTTAGGATTTGGTAGCAAAACATAGGAATGTGGGAGCAATAGAAAGTAGCAGTGCAAGTGGCCAAGGCTATCAACACAATCACCAGTTATTTTGGCAATAGTTGGCCATGCTCTTCTCTCTTGTCTTTCCATTTCCACACATATGTTAATTCTTAAAACTCAAGATGTTTAATTTACTTTTATCTACTTTCACATATCTCTTAAAGAAAAAATAATACTTTGATAAATGAAGATTACATTTTCTAAAAAGAATTTAATACCATTTTATCTTGTTCTATGTTTTCTTACCTTCATAAAATGTAATATTTTATGCATAATAGAAATCAATGACTACATTTCTTTGGCAAAGTACATAATGTATGAGCAATGTTGACTGTACCTTTCTTTTTCAAGAAAAGGATCTACCTAATTAAGCCTATAGGTAAAATTAGGTAACATTTTGGCAACCTTTGATGATTTTTTCTTACTAAACAAAATAACCATTAGTGTTAAAACAAACCGCTAGGATTAAAATTTGGCCAACTTGAGAAAATAAACCTAGAACCTAGGTTTAATCTTTCTTCCTAGCTAAGAACCATCTTTATGATTTGTAGTATTAGTATGACTTTATTATTATGGATTTATACATATCTCTCATATTGAAAGAAATGATTATCTAGTTTAAATTAACCTTTTGAGATAGATACACAATATTTCCAACAAAACCAAACTGACTTGAACCTTTTCAATTCACTTACCTAACCAAATATTTTTGGATGAAATAAGCTTCTTTCAATAAGGAATATGTGTAAATGAATTTGATTAGGTAATTTTATTGGAGACACAAAAAAATCTCTTTGCAACTCTAAAAGAAATGAAACTTGGAATCTCTTATTTGAACACCAAATACACTAGGAAAGCCTAGGAAAACTATGAATAGAAACTCTTGGAAAAAAATTCAACCAAAACATAGTGCAAAAACACCTTATTGAAAACACCAAAAATAGAAATACAAGAGGATCAAATTTGAATACAACACTTGAGGTGTATTATGTTCACTATAATGGGTAGAACTTCTCCATCAATGGTAGACACCTAGAATGTATTATGCTCCCTACACTTGACAATAAAAAATATGCAACTCCAAAAGTCATCAAACTTTATGTGCTTACATGTCCCACTCTTAAGTACATCCCATCTCAACACAACATCTCCCTCCCTGAAGGTCTTTGAATAAGCCTTCATTCAAGTTTCCTTTTAGTATGAAGCTGATGATACTTCAAAGTCTCCATATCTTCCTTTTATCTTCTCTAATCTCCATAAGCTCAACATATCTAATAGCCATTGGGTCCTCTTCTTCAAACATCTCCAATTGATGAACAATATCTAGAGTTGGAAGCTCAACTGATAGTGGAAATCTCGCCTCCTTACTGTTAACCAACATATATGGAGAATTCCCAACTAACCTCTTAGGTGTAATAAAATCTTCCCGTAACACAAATTTCATATGAGTATGCTAAAATATATGATTTCTTCCATTGTTCTCTTAATCATTTTTATCAAGTTCTTGTTTGTACTTTCAACCAATCCATTACCTTGAGTATAATAATTTGAATATGTGTTCAAATAAATATTGTTCTTAACAATCCACTTAGACACCCTCAAACCAACAAATGAAAGTACATTATATGAGATTATGGAATCTAGAACACTAAATTTGGTAATGATATCTTCATAAAAACTCAAAATAATAGATTCATTAGAGTCTTTTAAAGCTATTTCTCTGTGCATCTAGTAAAATAATTAGTCTTTGTAAGTAACCATTTATATCTAGGATGGTGGATTCATAGGTCTAATGAAGTCAATACCCCACTTCATAAAGGGATGATCAATTTGGACTGGTTGTAAAGGCATGCTGAAAATTGTTCCTCACTAATGAACAATGTACAATTGACACAATTCCTTGAATAGGCATGATAATCTCTTGCATAATCTTCCATGCAATAATTTACTAGGAAAAATAACCCCTTGAAGTGTCATCATGGAACTCTTTTAGCACATTTTTCACTCAATCAAATTCAACACATTTTTGCAACAATCCATTTATATCATTCCTAAATAAAATATCATTCAATAAGACATAAGTGTTGAAAATAGATCGATACAAGTATGAGAATGTGTTTCAATCTTTTTTTTGTCACTGATGTCAAACCTGCTACTTACTATTAAGACATTGTTTAGTTAATTTGAGTACTATCATTTGTTTTATTGATGAGGAGGTTTTGATCAATTGAGATAACAAGAGTACCTAGAGGAAAGGTTGGGTGATGGTATGAAAAAGGAGTACAAAGATCCATTAAGACAATGATGTTATAGTGCATTTATTATCTACTTAAGGTTGCAATGGATGCATACACTGATTAAGTCTATAAGAACAAGTAAGAAGAATTGAGTCTTCCAAGCTTGACTGAGTGGATAGTAGGTGACAAGTAAATTTAGTGCAAGCCAAGCAGAAAATTGGTTGGAGCCAAGCCAAGTCAAAATTTAGTGTATGTCAAGTGATACGGTGTAAGCCAAGTGAAGTTTAGTTGATGTTGAGCACCAGTAAACTTTAGTGTTTGCCAAGTTATCTAGTTGATGCTAAGTGGAAGAATAACATAGAAGTTGGGTGACAATATATTTATGCCAAGTATCAGTATTCATGTTAAATTGTGGATTTGATGAATCTAAGATGACTATTTTTTTTTCTTGAATTTTGTGAAGCATGTGGAAGATAATTATGATGAGTTGGTGGCACATAATTGATGGTAAATTGGTTTGAGGTGAATTCAAAGAGGATTGAAGGAGAAGTTTCTAGAAGATATTAAAATGAAAAGATGGGGAGATTCATTGAATCTTACCTAATCCTACCTAACCCTAAAATGGATGATAGAGGATGAATGACAAAATATCTTAATTTTCTATTTATAGAGATGTTTGGTTAGAAGTAATGGTTATCATGTGAAAGAACCTTAGGAAGACAAGGAATCTAGTGTATTGCTTCATTTAGAGACCGAACAAAAGAAATTGCTATTGGGAAGCAAAGAAAGAAGGCTTAAGGTTATGGATGCTTGAAGGGTGAACAAGCTATCAAAACTGAAGTGTGTGAAAGCCAAGTAGAATGAAGGACTTAAATAGAGATTTGCAATTTGCAAGTGAGTTTTAAGTTGTTATCAGATCAAGCTTTATTGTTACTATCTAATCATTATACTAGTCTAGGGTAAATCCTTTGGATTAAGGTTGACCTAATGGTCATTTTAAAATCCTTTAACTAGGTGCCATTACAAGTGAATGAACTAAAGTCCTCTAATAAAGCTCACTCCTAACAGGGTGATTGAAATCATCTATCTAGGTCACATTAATAGTGTGCATTTTAACCTAACAAGGTTAGCCTTTCATAGGGCATCACTTCAAAAGAGTGAGAATGAGTAGCATGTTACTGGTGGTTTTTCCAAAATTGGGTTTTCACGTAAAGTCATTGTGTCAAATGTGCTATTGAATATGTTATGTTTCATGCTTACATTTAAGCAAAGTTGATTTGATAGTAACCTACAAGTTTAGGTGATTTTATGATCTAATGGATGCATGCATCATAAATATGTTTTATGGATATGGTTTCACTAAGATGTGAAAAGTTTTATTTGTACATCTAGACCTTGGATAACTTATTCACCCCCCCTCTCATTTATTCTTTAGAATTCCAACAATAAGGAATGAAGTACAATAAAAAATACCTTCTCTTGGTCCTATCTAGACTAGGTGGGAATTCACCAATCTTCAAAAAGTGGGTCATATCATAAACACAACCCTATCTACTCATAGGTATAACATTATGAAAACCACCATTATTAACCAAAATAATGATTAAAGCATCATTTTCTGCACTTTTAGGAGTTGAAGCAATATCTTCACAAAACACTCTACTTTATACCAACTTTGTGATATTGATGTGCACATAAAACTCCACCACTTTTATGGTTCATCCAAACCTCTTGTCATTTAAGTCTCTACTTAATAAAATATCTTTCATGCCAAGGAAAGTCACAAAAACATGCACCTTATTACTTAAAATTAATGTCTTGAATTTTCTTAGCTCCTTTCCACAAATACATTCTTTTTCACAAAGTTGTATTTGGTTTCATAATCAACTAATGATTGAATAAAGAAAGCTATTGGTTGTTCAAAATTATCTCTATTCTTTTGAATCATCAAAGTAGATATGTTATTAATGCTTCCAAAGGCATAGAATATGAAATCTCTTGAAAAGTCTAGATCAACCAAAGGTAGGGTTGTTGACAATGCCTCTTTAATAGCTTCAAAGATATTCATTCCTTCTTTAGTCAATTTAAAAGCAACATTTTTCTTCTACATAAAAATTAGAGGTTATTCCAAATTGATAATATCGAGAAAAAATATTGTCAAGAAGTTTATTCTACTTAAGAAAATAAGTAACCCATTCTTATGATTAGGCAATGGTAGTTCAAGAATGAATTTCACTCCCTCTTGATGAATAGTTGTTCCTTCTTTGGATATAATATGCCCAAGGAGTTTCCCTTCATGCACAAAAAAATAATCTTCTTGGTATTGAGAGATGCAAAATTCCTTGCATCTCTCAACCACCTACCTTAAATACAACAAATGATCAATTGTGCACTCAGAATAACTGTTATAGGATCAAGATATAGCAACATAAACTTCTGATTTAGGCCCCAAAAATTATGCTCCATTTCTTTTTGAAATGTACCACCAACATTAGATAGGCCAAAAGGAATTATTTTATAGGCCATTATTTCCCATTTTTTTGAAAAATCTATTTTAAACTGATCATTTCACTGACTCAAACTTGGTTGTAACCTAAAAAATTATAAAGGAGAGAAAACCTTTCTAAACCAACAAGTAGTTGTAGTATTTATTCCATGGAAGGTAATGGGTCATAATCCTTCAAAATATTCCTAGATAAGGTCTCTAAAGTCCATACATAACCTAATCTCACCATTCTTTTTCTTCATAGGAACTAAGTTAGAAACCCAAGAAGTATGCTTGATAGGAAAAATGGTCCCCACTCTATGAACTTAGTCAACTCCTTAATTATTAAGGGCTCTAACCTCAAGCTTAAAGGTCTTTGTCTCTAATTTATAGGTTTCAAATTAGGATCTAATTCTATGGTATGTTCAACAATGCTAGGAATTAAACCCTTTAAATCAGAATACTACCAAGCAACTTTTTTATGAAATTATTGTCACAAGCTTATAAATTTCTCTCTATCTATCAAAGAACACACCTTACCCACTTTTAGGAATTTTCCCTAGGATATTTATAATGCATCATAATGATCCTCATTTATTTACATTCCATATTTACCTTTCTTTAGCTGATCATAATTTTTTTAAGTAGAGTCTAAAGTGACTAATCCTTGGGGTAGTTTGTTTAGTCTTAATTGGATAACCTGATCACCATATTGTTGCCTAATCCTCTCCTGATTTGCAAGAACAAACTATTCTTATTCTAGAAAAAAAGTTGATTATCCTTAAATGGAACTAAATGTCTAATAAAAATTTGATGTACTATTCTACCTTCTCTTTCTTAAGGTCACTCACAAGGTCAAGTTTCACATCAATAGCATCTAATCCATCTGTATGCATATTTTGACCTCTAGGTATTGATATAATATTGAAAGCATTAAGATCTTCAATAATAAATCACACTCCATTTATGAAACATTTTGATGCACCATTTTTAGAAAAATTAAGAAACTTGATTTGGATTATTACCTACTAACTATCTTCATAGATTTTTAGACAATCGATCCCTCACATTCTTTTCAATTCAAGCACTTGAGGGAGACCTTCATATTCTAAAATGTTACTGGTACATGAGAAAGAAAATTAGAATTCTAAATAGTAGTTACCTCCTTGGAGTGAGACAAGCATGTCACCTCGACCAACTCCATTCTTTCTTTGCAAGTCATCAAAATATAACTCCCACAACTCACTTTGATGATTGCACAACTTTTCTTGGTTGTTTTGGAATTAAGGAATTTATGCATGAACCTCACAAATCACATAATTACCCATGATCACTTCAATGATGAATTTATTATGCCTATGAATGATGCTATCTATCATTCATTCATGTAACAATAAATTTATAATAGCCTCTTCACTTGGATTTTTGGCCATAACAACTAATTTACTAATGAAAGCAACTTGGTCGGCCTTTGTGATCTCTAATGCAATATTGAAAACACTAAGACTATATGGTTCTATGTGATCCTTAGCTAATTTTTTAAATTTTATAGTGACCATGGCTCCATATTTGGTCCTAAACATATGTTACTAATAAGCTAATAGGTAACTACCTATTGTAGCAATAACATCTCTTGAAAGGCACATGGAAAAGTATGGGGGAAGATAAATAATACAAATGTCTTGGGGAACTAATTTTTTTGGAAAAGAATTCAAGGTAAGATTCAGCCCTCTCATAATACATAGAGTATTGATGGTTATCCCATCCAATTGAACAACTCATTTTTCTAATGGTTGATACTTAAGATCTAGCTTAATTATCCAATCATTATATACTATACAATTGTAACACCCCGCTAGGGAACCCAAAAGAAATTAACATAAAGTTTCACTAAGTTTGTCAAATTTTTTTTTTGAAAGATAATAACTTAACAAAAATAGATAATACAACAGAATCAATAATAACAAGATATAAATTAGCGGAAGCTATAACTCACATACATACTAGCATCACAAATAGATTACATGTCTTAAAGGTCCCATGATGTTGAATCATGTTTAAGTTTAATTAATACTAAATATAACACATAACCAAAATCCACATCATGGAATAATAACAAGTATGAATCTATTTAAATAAATATACAATTACATAAGTTTCCACTTGGCATAACCAGAATTCATAATTGTCCACTGTACAAGTCATAGGGTATGAAGAGCTCAAATAATATACATCATGAATATAATACATTATCTTATAAGATCCCTAAAATCAAATAGAATACAATAGAGTATAACCATCTATCATATTACACAAGAACAAAATGAAAAGAAATATAAAACAAGGAACTCCATCAACAACATCAAAGTTTCGGATCTCAATGGTACAAGAAAAATATAGTGCCACCTGATCTCGTGGAACCTAAATGGCCCACTCCCCTTGCACCGAGGAGATAAACTCAAGTCCCATATGGATATTAAAATACAAGTCAAAACCAACATCTAGGTCAAGGAAACACCTAAAAAGAAATCTATCTCAAAGGGTATCAAGACACAAGTATTAACTAATCCTAGAGGCAACACAGACATGTAGTATATCTACTATGCAAGTGGGTAAGTGTCATCGCATGAGCCAACTCTAAGGTTACCCTAGCAGATTTGTTGGACTCTGAACCCCTAGTGTCTTTATGTTGCATTAGTATCCTTTCATACAAACAAGGCATACTAATGAGTCAACTCTAAGATTACCCTGGCAGCCTCATAGGACTCTGATCCCCTAGTGACTTTATGTGGTACCATATCTTATTAATTCATTTTAAACCCATTTAATGAAATGTTATCACTTATTAAAAATAACCACCCTAAGCTCACCAAAAGTAGAAGGTCTCATACAACCATAAAATATGCACCAATTCTTAAACAAGCAACTAGAAAGCACTGAAATATCACTGATCAAAATCATAGATTTCACCAATACAATCATCCTAATAGGACTAATCCAAAATCAAGTACACATATACCAAACCATATCATAATATGGCATCACCAAAAATAAATCACGTAATCATGTCAGTCCTATACAAGCAACTGGGAAGTAATCCAAAGATAACTGATCGAAGACTCAAAGGTTATACCAGAAAAGTCATGCCATTCAACTCAGTTCTACATAAGAGAAACTGGAAAGTACAACAAAACATCTAATCAAACTCATCATAAAACACACATGACACATCACTATGGCCGGGTATAAAAGATTGTAACCATAACAACATCCCAGAACAAAACCCCCAAGCCTCTGGTAAACATCCTAAGTGGTCAAAGTATTAAGCCAACAACCCGAAACCCCCAACAGTAAACCACACGTCACATAAAGTACATACAAAAGTAACTTTCATAATTCATCAGGTTTTGAAAACACAACAGTTTAATTTTCACTATGGTTTTAAGCTTTCATTTTGCTAAAGTTCTTGAGTCCACATGAGTCTCAACAATCAACAATTCATAAAAAGTTGTTTAAACATAGTTTTCATAGTTTGTTAGGTTTTCAAAACACAAAGATTCAATAACAACCAGGGTTTCAGTTTCCATTTCCAAGTATTACAGTTGATAGAGTTTTTGATTACAAATAGGGTTCACTTTTTCGTCTTCCCAAAGTATCATAATTACCAAGGTTTTTAAATAATAAATTTTCCCTAGTATTACAAATAGTTTTCATATATCTGAACCGTATAAACACATCCAAACTTATAAAAGAAAACATTAATTCTCCCAATTATTATTATTTATTTTCAATTTACTTTAAAATTATATTTAAATAATAAAGTAATAAATCAAATTTTCAAATAATGAAATTTAAAATTTTAACAATACTTATTGACATTATTAATAATAATAATTATCAATTATTACCAAAATAATTTTATATTTATTTAACATTGGAAAAACTTTCCCAAAATGAAAACTTGCTAAAAATGGAAACTTTCCAAAAATGAAAATCTACTAAAAACATAAACTTTCCAAACATAGAAACCTGTTAAAAATGGCAACTTTCCAAAAAATAGAAACCTACTAAAAACATAAACTTTCCAAAAATAAAAACTTGCTAAAAATAAAAACTTTCCAAAAATGGAAACCTACTAAAAATGGAAACTTTCCAATATGGAAATTTGTTAAAAATGGAAACTTTTCATAAATGGAAACCTACTAAAAACAAAAACTTTCCAAAAAATGGAAACCCGCTAAAAACGAAAAATTTCCAATCTAGATCTAATAGAGCAATGAAATTTAAATAGTTAAATTTACTAATTTAAAACTAGTTTTCTTTTTAGAACCCCTATCCCGAATTTAATTGAATCTATTACGAATCACCCAATTTAAATCAAATGAGGGTTTCCAATCTCAATTTAAAAAATAAGGGTTTCAAGAAGATGAAATTCATGCACAGACATCTTCAAAGGAAAAGAACAGTAGACTCGCAAACAAGGGTTTCCACCCAATCTAAAAACAATTTCATCCAAACATGAAGAATATAGAGAATCCAAAGAATGAAAATCAATTTCTTCTCAAACAAGGGTTTCAACCCAAATATAATCTGAAATGATTTTAATCAAACACGAAGAAGACATATCATTTCATAGATAACTACTGCACAAAACTCATGAGATCCTACCTAGATTTGATGCTAAATATCGAATGCACAAAACATGCAAGAATTTTCCTTTTCTTTTGAAAACCCTCTTCCCAAAAATTGGCTCCTCCAAACCTGTGTCCAAAGAAATGAGCTCTGATTTTCTAATAAAGAGTTTTTCCCCCAAATCAGGGCTTTGATTTTGCAAACACACAATAAACCCTTTTCCTTTATTATTTTATTATTTTAATTTCATGCACAAGCTTTATGCAATTTAATTACAATAAACTTTATTAAATTAATGATTTCTCTCTCTTATTAAATCATGAGACACTTTTAATATAATATTTATTAATTTAACTAATAATATTATTTAGAGTTTATTATTAAATTAAAACTCCTAAATAAATTATTATTAAATTATATAAATATAAAATACCAAAATTAAAACTTTAAATATATTTTTAAATTTAATTCTTTTATTATAATTAATTTCTTAATTAAATATAATTAAATATTAAATTTTCTTTATAAAATTTCCATTAAATTAAATCATTAATTATCTTTAATATGAGTTAATTACAACTGAAAATTACACTACACCCACAAGACTAAATATGACAACTAAACTGATGACAAAACATAATCAAACTCTAGGGTCAAAATCATGAATTCACGTCACTTGACAAATTTAGATCGGTAAATAACTTAGATACTTGTCCTACTTTCTAGGACAATTGGCTTAGGTTAGGATTTAGACTCAAGAATTATCCCCCCACTTATACCATTGAGATATTGTGATAGGGTACACACAATTTGCATAAAATCCATGCATATACATACTTATATATTCTAAACTAAATAGGCAATGACAAGAAGTGGTACATCATGTAGATTCTGGCTAGCAGGTGACTATGACTCCTTCCTCAACCCCCTCAGGAACATCAATCATAAAGTAAAACATACACATACACCATACACATGCAAGTATGGGGTGAGTATCCATAAAATTGCATATAAATCATTCATCTAACTAACATCATAAGATAACTAGAAATCGCTAAATGAACATGCGTGTAACATCATTGAAATAATCTTGAACACATGAAATAACTAAGTAACTCATCACATAAATCATTTGAGTATGAAATACATCTAAATAAATTTGGTAACCAAGTACCGCTAATCATAAACATAAACATAAAACACACCCAAAAGAATCTGTCAATACTATCAGAAAAGTCAACTAGGGGTAGGCATTACAACAATTACGAATTAACTTGTCACCTACAATTAAGGACAAATATAAAGGAGGTCAATTTGAATATTTAATTACCTCTGTACTTGGAAAACTACTTTTTGCAGGTGTTTAGTATGGATGTTTCCCCTTACACTTACCATATAATCATTAGAATTCTTTGAATCCTCCAAGGCTACCTTCAACATATATTTCTAACTCAAAATTGATAGGGAATCCTGCCTGGACATATTTACATTCATATTTTTCATACTTTTCATAATATGGAAAGGGATGATAAAATTTATTTTTTAGTGAGATTATCCAACATCATGATCTGTTTGCAAGTTGATTGACCCTTGCCTATACCGAGTGGTTAATTTTTATTTTTTAAAAGCAAAATTTGACTTGCAACTATATATATTATTATATGATAGAATGGTTCAAAAAATCAATTGGGAAAGAACCATAAAGAAAACCCAACATCATTGTTTTATACAAATTGATATATATGAGAAAATGAAGTCAAAAAGTTAGTGCAACTACCATCATGAGACACCCTCGAAAATCCCAAAGACAAACTCAACTACACTAAACATTACATATGTTGAGTATATTTTTTGTCAATTGATATGAGTTTTTGTAGATTAGCATCATGCTGAAACAAGCCCATTGATTTATCTATTTCAATGTCTAGACCATCACACTCCCGGTTGGCCATGAAATTTACCACCATTTTCCCTTCGCGAAGGGTATGTGACATGCATATTTCTTGAAAGCTATCTAATGGTAGCCAAATTTATTATAATATATATCCTAATCTTCAATTATATGATTCTTGCTTAATATATGCATTGATAATAACCCTAGAGTCACCTTCCACTTGCATGTGCTGAAATCCACCTTTTTCTAGCAAGAACTAATCCTGCAAATAACTCTTGCACTTCAGCCAAATTATTAATACCCTGCTGCAATGGAGAAGATTTAACTGCTAATACCTCACCTTGATTGTCTCTAATACACACCCCAATTTCAGATATACCAAGATTACCATGTGAGCAACCATCAAAGTTTAATTCTACAAAACCTAGGTTAGGTGGATACCAATGCACTACAACTCTGTCTTGAACACCTTAATTTGAAGAGTGTTAATGTTATAATTCTATTGGATAAATTATATTGTGTATATGAGATAAATAAATAATATATGACAAATTTTATATATGAAATAATTAACTTATATTAAGAGTACTACACACACACACAAACATATATATACATATATATACACACACACACACACACACACACACATACATATATATATCTTGTTATATAATCATTAAAATATATTAAAGAGACATGCTTCTTTATATCACATATATATTCATTTGTATAGTAACTTGGAAAACCAAAAATATCCACAAGTGCTATTACAAGTTACAGTAATGAAAATTGATCTTACTTTAACATGGTATCAGAGCAGCAATGAACCCTAGGAGAATCATTTTTAGGCATGAAATTTTATATTTTCAAGATACATTTGGGTTTTTCTTGTTGTTGTTGTGCAGAAGGGTTCAGAAGATAAATTAATGTTTCTGGATTTTCACAAACTCATGGATGCCAGCAACGAGAGTGGAGATAGAGTGTGATTCACAAAATATGAGCATACAAAGTTTCTCTTAGTGAATTGAAGTAGAAATATTTATAATAAGAAAAAGAAACAATAAATATTTAGATCAACACATTGTGCACCATATTTTAGTTTATGTATATCGACATACTAAACTAATTTGTGATGTCTATTGCACATTTGCTTCCTTCTATCACGACAACTAGAACTTTCACATCTTTAGGGAGCCATGACACCTCTTTCCCTAGTCCTCACCTTGCTCACAAAGACTATTCATTCAAGGACACTGACGAAGGTGGTATTGTCTTTTGTGATTATGGTGTGGGGATCACACTTTTTATGTCTCCTTGGTCAATTTTTCCTATGGCTTATGTGCTTATGTGACTACCATACATCCATCTCCCCATTAATTTTAAGGTGGGAAGAGTGTCCAATGTGTGGCATATTCCCTTAAATCTAGGCTTATGGATGGGGGTGTTATGACCAAGGTTTCTCCTACAGTGAAAATTGGAGTGAAACACCAAGTGTTGTCTTTGTTGGTCGTGGAGTATTTGAGTCTGATGTGGGTTCTTTGGACACATGATCACCAAACTTACGTCATAAGAAAAAATATGGCTATATAATTATATAATCCTTTTCTATAATTTCTCAAGGATGGTTAAGGATATATTTTGATTTATATGAGGACTACATTAATTATATCATGAGTCAGAGCATTCTATTTAGCCATCAAATTCTATTACAATGTAGCAATCAACTTGAATGCATCCAAAGACTTAAAAAAATTCTTGTTCATTTAGAAATGGTATGTAGAGCTTGGAAAAGTAATAAAATGGACTGAATTCATGCCATCCTCAATATTCTGAATGCACATGGAGAATTTATATTAAAGAAAAGATGGATGATAAAACCAAAGTAGTGAAGAATGATAGAATATCTATTAAGGAGTGATATTGCTAGTATATTAACTTTGACATCAGAAGAAGACTGGAAACATGTTGATAACCTTTTCATGTGGATGATTTGGTATATTCTATGGAAGCTTCATGTGGATGATGTTCTATAGATCATGAAAGTTTCATGTTTACAAATGTTGACAAATCTATGTATACTATTTTATTCAAAAAAGGATGTTAAAACAATAGTTTATTAGGCTTGTATCTTACAAATATTTCTAATCTTTCTTATCAATGAGGATACTATGCAAAGTTAGAGTTGGTTTATAGGAAGATGATATTGGGTACAACAATAAATTTTGAGTCAAAGATATTTTTATACATGTGTACAACCCCACAAACTAAAAATAGATGTGTTCCTTGTTCAAATGAATGGATGTGTGAGTGAGCACATTTAAAACATCTAGAAGTGAATGCAATATATTGGTGTAATTAAATATTCACTAATTACACTTAAGCTTACTTAGGATAATGCATTGCATAGTAGTTTGTGATTGAGATACTTAGGAGTTTGCACCTCAATTAAACACATGGTGTAGGAGAATTGCACTCTAGGTGGTCATAGTTGTTATCGCATTCTACCTTTAGTGCACTTATCACATTATCATCCTCATGATTGCACATACTTCATTGCATAATGGAGGATGATCCACCTTTGGTGGACATGTGATTCGACCTTGTGTAGGTGATAACTTATCTTCTCTTTATCATTATCTCTTATCATCTCTCCTATATAAGGAGGCCTCTTATGCACAATTTAAATCAATCCATTAGATGTCAATCAAGTCCATTATCAATAATAGCATTCTTGCATCTTCATGCAATTGTCTTGCCAATCTCCTGTGGTAGTTATCTTGGTCTTTCATTTGATCCTGGGGGTGTTGTAGAGTCACCTAATACTCTATCATGGTATCAAAGCTCTTGTGGTGTGAAGACCTCTTCTCAAGAAGTGCAATCTTGGCTTGACTTATTGTTGGTGCAGCATTGGCAATTTGGACATCACAATTTGGAGGAGATTTTGGGAGTCATATTTTGTGACGTTTTATTGTAGCTAAAAATTAGAGCTTGTTGGTGCAAATCAAAGGGTGGCATCATATAGAGGACATTAAAAAACCACTAAATCAAATTTTATTTCATCCAAATTAGACATCTGAGGCCAAATCTATAGCCATTTGATTTTTGAAGGTGTGGTGGTAGTGATTCAAAAAAATAATTCCAGAGCTGATTTTCAAATAACAATATCTCCCCCATATGGATTCTTTTTTTCAAGCAATTTTTTTTGTTTTGGGGTGTAATTTCACAATCTACATAGTGGTGCAGGTGATTTTGGATATCTGTCTCTGAGTATTTTTGAAAATCATAGATCCCATTTTCTACAACTTTCAAGGCTCTATTTGGGCACATCCGGTAACATTTTCAAGTGCAATTTTTTTGAAAGTGTATGCTTTTTCCTCTACTTTCTAGATCTATAATAAGATTTTAGTGATTTGGAGCAGACATATCACTTTCATAAATAGGTCTTCATTGGCTATATTTGCACTTGGTGTATACTTGGATTTCAAATTTCTTAATTGAATTAGTAATTTGAAGGAGTTATCAGTTGATTTTAGTCATTCATTGATTCATTATTGATTTTTCAAAAGTTCCATTACTGACTCCATATAACTATCATGAATGGAAACATGCAATTTATAATTAGTTGATGAGTATTGGATTGCTTAGAATGATTCTTTGATAGGATCTAGAACTAGCTACAGGTGTTATAGAAAGAAGTGGTTTGATAGAAGGGATAAAGCACTTGGCTCTCTTAGATCTACCATCTGTAATGATTTTCTATATCATATTGCATCTTGCACACATCCTCATGATGCTTGGACAACATTGGAGGGGATCTTTGGTAAACCTGATAGAATTAGAAAATTCAAATTGGAGAATGAGCTTATAGGTCTAAGTCCATGTGATTTTGACAATATTCAAGACTTTTTCTCTAAGTTCAATTCCATTATATTGGATCTTTCCTATTGTGGCATTACTAAAGATGATGAGCAATTGATATTATCTATTCTTTCTATGCTAGGTCCTGAATTTTCAATCTTTGTTTCCACATTCTATGCTACTATGGCTGCTCTTGGGAGTGCATACAAAATGCCTTCTCTTGATGAATTTGCAGCTCAATTCACAAGGGAACAAGTAAATTTAGCACATATGGGTCAATTGAAGCCTTCAAAGCATCAAGAATTGGTTGCAAACGACTCCACTTCAAAGGCTCCCAAAGGAAAGGGAAACAAACAAGACAAGGATCCTAAGCAACATGAAAAAGGTGATGACTCTCCTTCACAACTTAATGTTGAATCCAAGTCTTCTTCAAGAGAGGAATCATCTAGAAGAAAGAGAGATAAATGTGCTTATTGCAAAAAGTTAGGAAATGATGAGCATAAATGTTTCCATAAGAAGATTGATGAGCTCACCCACATTCTTCAAAAGAACAATATCCAATTTCCCTCATTAGTGTCTTCTCCTTCTTCTCAATATCAGGAAGCTGCTACATCTACATCATCATCCAAAGGTAAAGGAAAAGAACTCATTGCTTCCACACATCTTGAGCAAGGTAAATGGCTTCTTGATTTAGATGCATCAAATCATATGTCATCTTCTATGGATATGTTTTATTCTATTAAGCCTTGTACTCTTCACCTATATTGATGGGTAATAATACATACATGAATGTGTTTAAGAAAGGTTCTATTCCTTTGGGAGAGGTTACATTTAATGATGTTCTTTGTGTACCATCCTTGACCACTAATCTCCTTTCCATTTACCAAATTACTCATGGGGCACAAGGTAAAATTGTTGAGTTCACTCCTAATTATGTCTATATTAGGAACATGGAGACTAAAGGTGTCATAGCTATGGGAGTTGTTGATCATACATCACACTTATATTATTTTGCACATTTTGTTGATAATGATGATGATGTTCATGATGTACCTAACCCTTTATCAAGGGTAAATAATTCATGTGAGGAGAACATTGGACACTTGAATCATTTTGTTCTTGAGTCAAGTGTTGAACTTCCTACTCCTCCAACTCCTTTTTCTTTAGAAATGAGCTCTTCTATTCAGCAAGATGATCTTTATGCTTCAGATCCTACAGTGTGGGATGAATTCTTGGATTCTCTTTTAGATGAGTCTCATAATGAAGATTTGGTTAATAAATCTGAGGAGTTTCCTCTTCGAGATACTTCTTCACCTTCTTTGGAGTTTGGATTTCCCAAATCTTCATGTTCTCTTAGTTTTTCACATCTCATAGGCCATCTTGATGATGTGAAAAAATCTTTGAGGTTGGAGACACCTATTCAATCTTCAAAGTTGCATACATGGAGACCTTCTTCCTCCTTCCACACTTTTTACATGGAGTTGTTTCTTCATCATTTCATGTATTTATCTCTTTGTAAGGGTAGACATGTTTCTTGTAGGGATTGGATTATAATTTTCTTGCAGGTACTCTTCATCTATATTGGAGCTTCTTCATTATGGGGGGGATATCATGTCTCCTTATTTCCTTCCTATGGGGGGATCATTCTTTTTATATACATGATGTATCTAATTTTTGGGGGGTCTTGAGTACTTTATCCATGCATGTATCTTGTTTATTTCTCTCTTTTTGGAGGAGGGTTTTTCCCATGAGGTTTCTCTTTTTCTCCAATTTATGAGAGATTACATTTCATGTATTACATTACATATTGTACAGGGGTACCTAAAATGACCTTGTAGCTAGGACCCATTGTCATGTCCCCTTTTCAAATAATTAAAAAATAATAATCTTTGCTAAGGCAGGCAGGCCCAAGAAAGTGAAGTTTCGGAAAAAGGGGGTTAATCTTTGGAAACCGTTCGACTAATAAATGAAAATTATTATTAAAATATGTTTCATTAACCTCTCTTGGACGTGATTTACAGTTATGCCCTCTTTTAAGGGGTTTGGAGGCATTTTGGGCAGGAGGGGGAGAACTTGATTTTGCTCATTCTTTGTTATTCTTCAGAGGCTACCAAACCTGTGGAGGAGACCCAAGAACGGGAGTTTGCAGGTTTCCAGGGAGACCCAAGAATAGGAGTTTGCAGGTTTCTAAGAAGGCTAAGGATGGGAGTTTGAAGCCATTCCATGTGCATGCTCATGCAGAGTTTGCCTTTGTGCTAAACAGTGCAGATTTGTGAGTTTCCGGGTGTATTTTTGTAAGAGTTTGGTGTTTCCGGTTGATTATTTCATATCAGTTTGGGTTACTGCTGTATATCAGACTTTTAAATGTTAAAATAGAGCTAAAAATATGTATTTGGATATGATTATACTTCTGTGATAGATTATTAAGTTTTTGTGGTGATTTCGGGCTATTTTGTGCTATTTTCGGGAGCCCGATGAGCATTGTTTTTGTCCTCCATTTGGGAGCTATGGTGTGCATGTTATACAGATCTGGAAATGAAATTTTATAGGCTTTTATGCTGCTCAAATTTCTGTAAAAATTTCTACTTTCATATTTATTAATAACAGGTGAAGCTGTGAAGTTTTTTGGCACTATTTTCGGCATACCCGATTTGGGGTTTCTTGAGAAATTTGGTGGATCTTTGTGATATTAGTTGTTTGATTTTAAAGATCTGATTAGAGGTTGGAAATATCATGTAAAATCAGAAAAGGGACATTTCAGTGGTATCAGAGCCATGATCTTTCCAGCCTGAGGGTTTGTAGAAGTTTGCAGGTCAGTTTTGACAACTACCCAGATCTTGCATTTCAGTTCTGAGAACTACCCAAATCTTGCATGTCATAATTTATGGTTGCATGTTTCTTCTAATCAGCTACATGAAAAAATTTATGGTTGCATGCTACTTCTAATCATTTTCATGTTAGTTCTTAGTGAATTTGGTGGTTGTAGAAGTTTGCATGTCAGTTTTGACAACTACCCAGATCTTGCATGTCAGTTTTGACAACTACCCAGATCTTGCATGTCATAATTTATGATTGCATGTTCTTATAATCAGCTGCATGTCAAAATTTATGGTTGCATGCTACTTCTAATCATTTTCATGTTAGTACTTGGTGAATTTGGTGGTTGCATGTTGCTTCTAATCAGTTGCATGTCAAAATCTATGGTTGCATACTACTTGTAATCATTTGCATGTTAGTTCTTGGTGTTTGAAGAAGTTATATCCTATTGGGGTTCCACTCTAATTTATCTAGAATGGATAGGTATAGTACAGAGTCTCAGAGGACATGATCTTGGACAATTGATAACCAGAGTCAAAACAGTGGAAAGGATGGTTATTTAGACATTCGAGATAAACTTATGAAAATAAGCCATGACATGTCTGAACAATTGATTGAGCACCATCGTATAATGAATGACATGTTGTCTGACCTAGCTAAGGTAGATAAGTTGACTAGATTTCCATTTGGAAAATCTTCTCATAAGACAAATGACACAATTCCCAAGAACTTGCATGAGGAGTTTGAGAAACTAGCTGATAGCCAGGTAGAGGTCTTAGATTCTACTCTGCCATAGGAGGTGGTGGGAAAGGATATTACACTGATTGATAGTAACGGTCAACTTGATACTCAAATTGAGACAATTGTTTACAAGTCATCAAAGGGTGATGCCACAGGTATTCAGGATGGTATAGTTACAACAGGCAGTGACTATAGTGTAGTGGGTTCAGATGATGATTATGAGGATGTTGTTGTGCAGGATGGTGAGATACCTGGTAGAGATGAGCAGACATTGAGCATTCATGACTTTGCTGAGAAAGAGTACCAAACACAGTTAGATGATTCATCACATGAGGTTGAGGCTGGTAGTACTTCACATGATTTGTCCAGCCAGCTGAAGGTGAACAAAGATAGTATTGTGACTTCATTATCTCATCATGACATGTATGTGGAGTTAGTTGGTATTGGTCATATTACTTAGGTGAGGAGTTTGCTTGAGTTACCAATTGATTCTAGTTTACGGATATGGACTCGGGATTGTTATATTGGCATTTGGGATTCAGTTGACTGGAGATCTTTAACACTTTTTGGTAGCATTGTTTGTTTGGGTGCTATCATGGATTTGATTAGCAGATTACATGGTGTTGTCTTTTCTTGTGCCAATATCTTGTCTGATGTTGGTATTAGTTTTTATACACCAATGTTGGGCTTTTTTCATATATCCAGTCGACCATACTTGTTGGAATGTGTTGATGATATTTCATATTTGGCAGTGTGTATAGATGAGTCCCAGGATCATATTGGCATTGATGACATCCAGGAGGATGCAGTGGGCAGTTTTGAAGACTTAGTTTCCTTGGTTATAGAGGAGTTGGATAGCAATGCTAATGTTTTTGATACTTCGTATGTTGATATGAGCTTTAGATTTGATTCACAGGATATGGATGGTAATACTCTAGAGACTAGTAAATTTGAGGATACTCCTTTAGACAGTGCATCAGAGGAGATTTGTAGGAGACAATCAAGCCAGTGCCATCATGTGTCTAATCAGTTGAGAGTTAGTGATCGAGACATTGCTATCACTTCCCAGCATTTCGATGTTGCTCGTCAGTTGTTAGCAGTTTATGGATGGTGTTCTCCTACTAGTGATGAGCAGGGAGGTAGTTATCGTTCCTTGACAGAGTTCCACTCCTTATGGGAGGCTATTCGGATTTTGAGACAGAATTATATGTAGTTGGTAGCTGACAGAGATTATCTTATGGAGTGGGGCAGTATAGCATATGATGCATTGTTGGCCAAGGAAGATGACATGAGTGAGCTTACTGAGAAGCTTGAGGTGACTTCTGAGATTCTTGAGAGTACACAGTTGGCTTTCAAGGAGTCACAGTTTCATTTGGCTAAGGTGACCATGGAGTTAGAGTGACTACAGTCTTTACCTAATTCTATACAGTCACAAGCTATGGTGTTTGGTGATCCGAGGATGTCCATGGCCGAGATTGTCAGAGACAGTGGAGATGGGGATGCATACATCTTTGGTACTAACATTGGGATATCAGGTTCATTCCCACTAGAGTCAGGTTCAGTTGAGTTGGGTGTTGTAGCAAATTGTTGTATGCTTGACGTGGTGGTGGCCTCTAGTACTGATGGCATGAAGACTAGAGATGTATCAAAGATCATGTGTGATGTTGGTGAGTTGGCAATTGGCATGGTTCCTGCTAGTAATACTACTCCCTTGGTGATATCTTCGGAGGTAATAGTCAGTTCCAACATGGTTAATGATCAATTGTAGTTAGTTTCATCTGGATTACAGTCTCAGCCACTAACTGAGATTGGCGCATTCTATCGGCATTACACTATGAGGTACGCTCATCCATTTACCTTTGATGACCATGTTGATGAGATGATGATACAAAGATGTACTTTGGTTCCTAGTGCTTGTCATCAGTCATGGGATAGTTTGACGTCTCAGGATGAGAGTTGTGATGGGCATGACATGGTGATAGGTTCTACAGTTGACAACTTGATAATACATGACTTAGAGCAGGAGTTTCAGAGTGATGCTTTAGCGGGTGTTGTTATTGATTCTACTCTTTTGGCTATGACATCTCCTGACTTAGCTAGTGATTAGTCACAGTGGGTTGTATCACTTGTTCATGGTGAGTTGTTGACTCAGGTTGGTTTTTTTTATCAACTTTATATTGCAAGGTATATACATCAGTTAGCATTTGATCCTTGTGTTGAGGAGTTGATGGCAGGAAAAGTTGGTTTGGGTTCCAATTCTTGCTATTTATCTTGTAATGGCTTTTCACCATCAGGGGTGCATGGTAGTTATGGTTATGAGATAGTGCTTGATGATCTATGGAGTTGTGTTGATTGTAGGCATTGTATAGTGTGTGGATTCTCCATACTTGGTACAGTTTCATTTGGGAGCATTCACCATTGTTGTAGAGTTGGATTGTACATTTTGTATAGGCCAGTGGAATGCATTGATGGTATTTACTGTGTTGGTAGTCCACTTTACTTGAATTTTGATGTTCTAAGAGTTTGTGTCTCATGGGTTTCTAACTGTGGAAGTTATGATTTTGGAGTTTGGTTGAACTATAATTGTCAGTTTGATTATGGATTCCTCTTGGTCATATTGCAGAGGATATTGCAGGAGCCTGTGTTAATTGGTAGTAGTATAGTTCATAACTACATTTGGGAGCCAGGTGGATTGATTGGTTTATTGTTCAGCCATTGCTTGAGGACAAGCAATGTTTGGGAGGGGAGGACTTGTCATGTCCCCTTTTCAAATAATTAAAAAATAATAATCTTTGCTAAGGCAGGCAGGCCCAAGAAAGTGAAGTTTCAGAAAAAGGGGGTTAATCTTTGGAAACCGTTGGACTAATAAATGAAAATTATTATTAAAATATGTTTCATTAACCTCTCTTGGATGTGAGTTACAGTTATGCCCTCTTTTAAGGGGTTTGGAGGCATTTTGGGCAGGAGGGGGAGAACTTGATTTTGCTCATTCTTTGTTATTCTTCAGAGGCTGCCAAACCTGTGAAGAAGGAGACCCAAGAACGGGAGTTTGCAGGTTTCCAGGGAGACCCAAGAATGGGAGTTTTCAGGTTTCCAAGAAGGCTAAGGATGGGAGTTTGAAGCCATTCCATGTGCATGCTCATGCAGAGTTTGCCTTTGTGCTAAACAGTGCAGATTTGTGAGTTTCCGGGTGTATTTTTGTAAGAGTTTGGTGTTTCCGGTTGAGTATTTCATATCAGTTTGGGTTGCTGCTGTATATCAGACTTTTAAATGTTAAAATAGAACTAAAAATATGTATTTGGATATGATTATACTTCTATTATAGATTATTAAGTTTTTGTGGTGATTTCGGGCTATTTTGTGCTATTTTCGGGAACCCGATGAGCATTGTTTTTGTCCTCCATTTGGGAGCTATGGTGTGCATGTTATACAGATCTGGAAATGAAATTTTATAGGCTGTTATGCTGCCCAAATTTTTGTAAAAATGTCTACTTTCAGATTTATTAATAACAGGTGAAGCTGTGAAGTTTTTTGGCACTATTTTCGGCATACCCGATTTGGGGTTTCTTGAGAAATTTGGTGGATCTTTGTGATATTAGTTGTTTGATTTTAAAGATCTGATTAGAGGTTGGAAATATCATGTAAAATCAGAAAAGGGACATTTCACCCATCTTGCATTTTGAGTTTAAGTACATTCCCCTAAGTTGCACTTAAGGGGGGGTTTCAATGTAATTAAATATTCACTAATTACACTTACTTAAGCTTACTCAAGATAATGCATTGCATAGTAGTTTGTGATTAAGACACTTAGGAGTTTGCACCTCAATTAAACACATGGTGTAGGAGAATTTCACTATAGGTGGTCATAGTTGTTATCTCATTTCACCTTTAGTGCACTTATCACATTATCATCCTCATGATTGCACATACTTCATTGCATAATGAAGGATGATCCACCTTTGGTGGACATGTGATTCCATCTTGTGTAGGTGATAGCTTGTCTTCTCCTTATTTTTATCTCTTATCTCCTCTCCTATTTAAGAAGGCCTATTGTGTACATTTTAAATCAATCCATTAGATGTCAATCGAGTCCATAATCAATAATAGCAGTCTTACATCTTCATGCAATTGTCTAGCCTATCTCTTGTGGAAGTTATCTTGGTCTTTCGTTTGATCCTAGGGGTGTTGTAGAGTCACCTAAAACTCTAACACAATAAATATTGAAAATGATTGTGGAAAATGAAAAACTCATTTATGAGATTGCTAAAATCTCTGATTTAGAAAGTAGTATCTGTAAAATTAATTTGAAAAGGTGAAGCAGTACGGGTTCATCAAATTGAAGTTTGGAACAGATAGAGCATATTGTGATTCTTGACATTATTACAAGTTTTAGATTGTAATAATCTTATAGAGTTTAGAAAAGTAAATTACAATAGAGATAAGTGAAACTAAGTAATGTTTGTTGTGAATTAGAAGTTATCAAAACTTAATTTGAAGTCAACAATCCACAACTACACAACATAGGGGGACATCTATTGAAAAATCCAATGAGATATATGTGTGATGAGAGTGGCTTGTAGAGATTGAGTAACATATTCATGGGAAAATGGTCAAATTGTCATAGATAATTCAATTGTGTTCATGTCCAAAAGAATAATGAATCTTAATGTTATTAATAGCCATGTTTTAGTTAATAACACTTTCAAATGAGTCCATAACACAAGGGTAGCTTTGCAACCTAAATATCAGAGAAATCAAACTAGTTGATATCCACATAGTTTGAAACCACATAATAAGTCTATACAAAGAAAATATTAAGTTTACTTTATAGTGGTTTTTCACTTAATGAGATTGTCTAAGGCTTCAAGATTAGAACTTGGAGGCTATTCAACAAGTTTAATAGGAAATTCTCATTTGTAGAATAGTTCATGTTCACGGTAGTAATTCTGAGAGCATAGAGATTCTCTTTCCTACCATGTCTCAACTTGGACATAATATGTGTTTTTTTTTTTACATGAATTCAATTGAGGATCAATTTCTCAATATTATAAAAGGTTTGGGTTTGAGCAAGGAGTTGAAATATTTTATCTGTTACCCTAGAGGTTGGAACATTATATATGACATTTGGATAATTATATCCTTATTGTTCATAGTGGTCAATCCTCTACATATATTTGGAGGTTCATTAATTTGGAAGACCCTTTACATTTTTCAATTGGAATTTTATGTTGTGGGGGGAATAATAATTAATGTTCTATTCCCATTGTTTGATAGATGCTTAAATCGAGACATTTTATGATTTGTTGCATATGGATCCTAATAGGAGAAACATGTATCAAGGATGTACAAACAAGTATTCATTATCTTTGAGTTTTATATTTATCTTATTTGTATTCCTATACATACTATAAAGAGCTATTTTCCTTGATCTTTTCCTTTTTTGTCTTGAGATGTTCTTGCAGGAAAAGATACTTGAACATGCTACAAAATATTGTGCAGAACTCAATCTTATGACTTTAGTCAATCTTATGCTTCAAGAAAACTTTCAATGATCTTGATTGAATTTATTTAGAGGGAGTCTAACACCACATCAAAGACAACCGTCTACAAGGAGGTCAAAAGGTTGATATCAATTTTAGAGGGAGTCTTACATTCATCAAAAGAAACCTTGGATAGAAAATGTTAGTGGAGTGAGAGGGAGAAGTTTGAGGTGAAATCCCTTGTAATACATTCTTCTCTATGAGAGATAATTTGAGGTGAAAACCTTATACTCTGATATGATCCATGGTGGATGTTATGACAATAGCACATGATAGCATCAATGGTGGCTTCATTTAAACTTTTGATGTCATGTGTGTATGGGCCTTCCTCCTATGTACATCATGAGTAAATGACAACTTCAAAATGATTATCACTTGTATTTGGAGAAGTTATTGAAAGGTGACAACCTTACAATAACTTGTATCATGATATACATTTTGTGTAAATGTTGAAATAAATCATGAAAGGCTTTATCTTATAAATCAACAACTAGGTGTTAGATGTAATTAATTTGACTATCTAAAAGTTGTTTCTATAGATATATTTTAGGTGCTTGGTGAATATCATTTGATTGATGTTCTTATAGGCCAATGCTCGTGTTACCTAATATGATATCATATAGTAATTGGTGAATATCATGTGTTGGTATTCTGATAGGCCAATATTTATATGATATCATATACTAGAAATCTTTTGATCAAAGATTTCCTATATGTATTATTTTTGAAATATTACCTATGGTGTAATATCTATGTGTTTTATCCTTCTTCATTAAGAGGGAGTGTTAATATTAGAATTTTGTCAGATAAATTATATTATGTATATGAGATATATAAATAATATATGACAAATATTATATATGAAATAATTAACTTATATTAAGAGTACTATATATATATATATATATATATATATATATATATATATATATATATATATATCTTGTTATACAATCATTATAATACATTGAGAGTATATTACTTGTGTTATAACTACAACTAATGTTAGTTAATATATTAGAGAGACGTGTCTCTTCAAGAGACATGCCTCTTTATATCACATATATATTCATTTGTATAGTAACATGGAAAACACAAAATATCCACAAGTGCTATTACAAGTTACAATAATGAAAATTTGATCATACTTCAACAAAGAGCTATGAGACCAATCAATAGGAATATGTGTGCCTTTCCATTGAAAAATGAATATGTTGTCCCAATTAGACACTATTGGATTACATTGGAGCTTCAAATGACTAGCATTAACTACCTCAAAAATAGATATTTCTAGATTTTGAAGAACCATGTCAATATCTGAAGGATTCTATCAGAATATCCTCTTGTTATGTTCCCACCAAATTTCCCATACCACAAGTGTTGGAATAAATTTCCATAAACTAGAAAAGAGGGAAGAGAAGTGTAACTCTGGCCATCACTAAAAAACATCCCATAATTTGTTGGGCAATGGTGTGGAGTACTGCAATTTTCTAAGTACAAAGAGCCAACATTTTTGTGCAAATGAATAGTTCAAAAACAAGTGATCCACATCTTCTATTTGATTTTGTTGTTGCCTTTCCTTTATCTATTATTTTCTCTTTATCAGATGTATTAATGAGCTCAAAAGATCTCTTTGTTGTTATATTATTTTTTACAAATGAAGAAGTATCCATATTCACACCACAAAATTATTCTTCTTGCTAGTTCAAAAGTATAGTTTCACTTGGAAGTTGATCTTGCTATTATAAAACTTTGTCCTAACATGAATCTTGTTTTGTCTCTGAAATAATTTAAAACAGTAAGGCTTGATTGATTATCCCATTTGAACACATGCTCTAGTTATGAGGTTGGTTACAAGGGAAACACCATTCATAGTTGAGAACAAGGTTATTCTGTGTAGGCACCAAATCTCTATAAGCACTAATAGGGAATGGATTATACATTTGAAAAGGACTTGGATTGACATTCTTCCTATTACCCTAATTACCACTTGGTAAGGCTTCTTGTTAGTTTGATAAGGATGATTTTGACCTTGATGTTGCATATTGTTGTTTGGTTGATATGTTCCAAGATTATGAAATCATTGATTTCTATGGCTAGTAAGCTCATTTCAAAAGGTTTTTAGAAATTGCTCTATCTTTTTTTGACTCTCCTTTATATATTGTAAGTCCTTTAAGGAATTAAAAATAGGAACAATTTGTTGAGTTTTTAGTTTGCACAATGCTTAACAACATGAATCCTTTCGAACTCCTCTCCTAAAAAGCTAATTTGGGATCAACTCCAAGGTTTTGAGTGATCTTGCGACCTATTGGAATACACCCAGTTAAAATAAATGTGTTTTTTCACCAGGAGGCCTTTACTGGTTCTGACCAATTTTGGATAAGATGTTCAATATTATTTTTGTTTCAAAATTAACCACAAAAGAGATTTTTTTTGGTATTTATTTATTTTTTAATGAATGCAATCTAACAATGCAACTATATGTTCCTAATTTAACTAAGGGTTAGCAAAGAAAATAATGAAGATAAGGTAATGAGAGATGAAAGAAAATAACATGAAAAGGAAATTCCTAATGGACATAAACCATGGTAACACAAGTTCTGCAAGTTAAATCATTCAAAAGATTGGGTAGGAAACCAATGAAAGTAGGGCCAACGCTTCCTAAAATCCACTGACGAAATTGTCAATGGGAATTTAGTAAAACCAAAAGATGTTTCACTTCTTATCAAATTGTAAGGCCATGTAAAGTGTGCTCATGTGAGATGAGAAGCTATGTAGGAACAATAGGGTGATATCTTCTCCAACTTAGCATGTCAATGGAATTTGTCAACACACAACAAACATGAGAAATAAAATATCACACAACCAAATCAACAAAACAAAACTATTGGCTCCATTATTATCATGAATAAGAATCCACAAAATAACACACTCCGACAAGAATAACTACACTTAGAATGAGAGAACCAATAACATATATTATTGCATCAAAATAAAGGCCTAGAATACATGTTACATTCCTAAATTTATAAGAAATCATCTCCTCAATTTGTGTTGAGAGTGAGAGATCTCTAATGCAAACATATGCTTCTAAACAAATATAAAAAATATAATTATGTACAAACTGACTCTCTAAATGGTGCTAAGTAGGACTCCATCATTTTTTTAATCAATTAATGGGTGGATGGGCCTTTACATGTCTTAAAAAGAAGAAGGAAGCATTATATAAAAAGAAGGAAGTTGTAAGAAGTTCTAGGAGTCACTAGAAGCTTTGAAAATGGAAGATTAGACTTCTCTGAATGTTTCTAGGAGTTAAACTACCATTAGAATGCATTTTTGGTGCATGAGAAGCTCTAAATTTGGAACTGGTAGTTAACTGTCGGTGCACCTTTGGAGTAGTGCACCTTATGAACCTTAGTGGTAGGTTCAAAAAATCCAAAAAAATTTCTAGCTTCTAGGTTTTCTTTCTCTTTATACCAGAGCAATGTTTGAATGTTTGCTCTTAAATTTTTCTATAATCTCCATCACTTGGGAAGCTTCCAAAAAATATAATACCTCATATTTATGCTTGATCATTTTCCAATAATTACTACATCCATTCAAGTTTCTACAAAATCATCAAGTCTACTATCAAGTTTCAACAATACCTCTTCAGTTTTGAATGCTTGCCTAATATCTTCATCAGATGAAGCATCCTTGAAAGTTCTTCAGAATTGTTCAACCAATTCTTACACTGACTTGAGCTTCACCTTTGACTCATCTTCAAAAATCTCAAGGGAAATAGCATCATAATACCTATCTGCATCCAAAATTTTCTCTTGAGACTAGCCTTTTAACTTTTGAATATCTTAATTAAGTTCTTCCATGACCTTATTCCTTGCCGCTATATTCTCAATCCAATCTTCCAATTTATCAATCTCATCCATTGTATACACCTCTGTGAGTGTACCCTACCTTTGACCCTTTATTTTTTGGAGTGATTAAAGGTCTTTTCCCTAGATATGTACCTCATCCACAAGCCCAAAATCCTGGTCTAATATAGATACTAGTTTCTCCATACTAGACTGAACATTATGTAATAGGTTCAAATTATCTTGTATTATCTCTACACCTTTCTGCTCAAAATTATCATGCCATTGCTAACATACTGCCAAAAATGAAGTAACTTGGACACTCCCCTTATCTCTCCTTTCTAGTGTCGCATCAAGAGTAACCTATGGGTGATCTTGATCCAATGGACCCACAATTCCATGCAAATAGCCTATTAGAAGCTTGTTCTATTTGCACAGCTTTATTAATTCATTCTCATTTACATCTAAATTCTTGAACACCTTCTTGATGCCCATAGTGATCATTACTTTAGTCATTTCTATTGTGGGCTTTCCTAATAGGACTTCTTTAATCTAATAGTTCTTAGGAGTCAAATCTTCATTCTTAGCATGTGGAGGAGGAATGGCTATATCAGCAAGTAAATCTTGCTCTTTATTCTTCATTACGAAGGTCAATTATTGTGCATCACTTGTAGGTAGCTCAGGTCAAGTGCATCCATACTCTCCTCTTCATTTAGGTTCAGCTACCTCTTTTGTCAAACCATAACCTCCCTCTTTAGCCAAGCTTGTGCAATACCCATAGCAGACATGTATTTGGCTAAAGAGGAGGTTTTCCTTGCAAGCCCTTTTCCCTTATCCCTCCTTTTTGGAGTCTTCTGCTTTAGAGAGAGATCTAGATTTGGTGTCCATTTATCTATAGTATCCAAATTCCTTGCCTTTGTATCCTGAGAAGTTTCCTAAGGTTATTCAGGTATATTTCCTTCCTCTGATACTTCATCAGGTAGCCTTTTTTCTAACTCTTCTTCATACCCTACTCATTCTTCTTTAGTAATAGGAGGGAGAGGGGTGGCTGTGGCTTTGTTCAAAAATGACAAATTCAGAAATGATAGTGGTGAGGTACCTAGAGATCCTTGTGGTAGAGGTGGAATTTGGTTCCAGTCCTCTCCCAAAGGTTAGTTTGTGGGTGTATCTCATATTTTATTACCTACCAATTTAGTTCCCACTGGCATAAAGTCAAAATCAGATATGTTGAAAATATATTTTCACTATACGTCTTGCTCATCCATTCACTATTGTTGTTCATCCTCTAAAGTTGTAACCTCAATAGGTTCTATGGGAATAGATGACAACATAATGGTGGAGCTTATCCTTTTCTCTTCCTGGGAAGCCCTAGCCAAGTGTGTCCTTTGATTTAAAGGGAGGTTTTCTTCTTCATCTTCTTCATCCACCTTAGGAATGGTTTCCAGGACTAGAGAAATAGGTATAACCTTTTTCTATATCTTTTGTCTTCTAGTCCTTTTTACCATAGGTCCAACCTCTTGTGCTTCCTACTTTGGTTCTTGTTCTTGTTCCTATTCCAGCGGAGGCACTTGTGGAGTATCTTGATCTTGAGCTACTTCTTCATTTTGAGGCTCTTGATTCTCAGGTGCTTGAGCCACCTCTTGAGGTTGAGGTTCTTCAGCTTTGGGCTTAACTTGATTTGGCGAATCTTTTTTCCTCTTATTTTTCCCTTTATCTACCTTGAAGTACCCAACATCCTTGTCATGTTTATATATCATTTCTAGCCTAACTAGAGATTGGGCAGGGAATGTTGGCACTATAAATTTTTCACCTTTACCCTTTACTAGGGATGTTGTGACTTGGGAGGTGATTGTCTATGGAACTAGGTCAAGGTTAAAAGGCTTCTTGATCCAGTCCCTTGTTGATTGAATTATATTCCTATCCCTATGGTTTATATCTACATTTTCATCCTTGTTGATCTCTACATTCATCATTTTCCTATCAAATACCTTGTCACAGTTGTATAAGGGATCTAAGACATATTGAGTGTCTTGTTGGACAACCTTCAGTGGGACCTTTATTTTTAAGGCACTTCTTGCTAGATATAGAGTCATCCTATAATAATCCCTTATTTGGATATCATAATCATCTATTTTGTTCATCCAATGATCTTCTACTGCATCTTGATGAACAAATTGCTTTCCTACCAAATGTTGAACTCTACCAATATTGTCAAAATAAGGGCGAGGGAAGTTGTAATCCTCAAAGGGATATTGATCCCATTCTACATCAAAGGTCATGATATCCTACTTTTTTTTTTTTTTACTTTAAAAGGACCTATGGTAATGGGCCATACACATGTCTTCTTATGTTGTTTTCTCACTCTATCATATGTAGATGTGAGCTATCTTGCAATCTCCAACAAGATGAGCCTATCTGATGGATATCTTAGAAGTTTCTTTGGATTCACATTTCTACCAGCTACCCTTAGGTAAGTGAATGTCTTGAACTAGATATAGCAAGCACCAATTTCTACAATCTTTATTGTTGCCTCTATTAACATCCTTTTGGCATAATCACCCTCTATGAAATAAATGATTGAAAATATGAAGGCATCATTCACTATCTAGAATTATTTTCTTTGATTTGAGAGCTTCTTCTTTACTAATTGAGGATATACCACATAGGGCCAAGCATTGGCATCTTGCATGCTTCCCTTCTTGTATAGTCCTAGATAGTTAGTTGTCATTTCCACCAATAAGTACACCAAATATGATGTAATGTAAAACTTGGGGTCGGCTTTAACTCCTACCAATTGTTCATCTAATTTTTCACTTAGTATTCTGGCCCAATCAATTGGCATTTTGGTTTTTTGAATGGTCTCTATGAAATGTACCATCCAAATGTTAAGATGCCCAGTTTCTAGTAGACCCATGAATCTGCTTAGAAGTACAATGGAGTATCCAATGTCATCCTTCATATATCTTCTAGTCATATCTACCTTTCTTGATCTTCGTCTCAAGGGTTTCTTATCAATAAAAAATGATGATTGTATGATCTATGTAGCCTTCTTTTCATTATCCCTATACCATCTTTCTACTTGATGATAGGTTATCTTCACATATTGATCAGCTCTCAAGAGATGGAAAAATTTCTCAGTGTTCCTCAGTTTTAGGTTTAAGACAATCTCCCATGTGATACTCTTGACAACTCTTTCTTCTGACACATAGCTTTCTACCAATGTTATTACAATCTTTGAAGATTGTATTGATGTTGGATGTGATGCCACATTCACCAACCTTGATCTGATAAGTGTTGAGACCATTGGGGACCTCTCTTTAGGATTATTACAGAGTACCAAGAATGCATTCCAATCTATGTATCTCAACTCAGTTGTGAGGCCTCACCCGATCTGCCATAGTATTAATGAAATAATTGCATTATGGGGTTATTTCATTTTAATACCTGCATTTTGATGAATCACACTTATGTCTGCATATTAGGACCTAATTGGTATATCTAATGATTTCATTTCATGTTCTAAATTATCTCAATTTGCATTAATGGAAACTAAATTATAGAAATACTTGAATGTCAAATTGTATGGTTCAAATGAAAATTAGTCCCAAATTATAGATTTAGATATGCAAACAAACCCAACTCACATGCCTTGTAACTTAATAGTCAGGAATTCAATATTTCATCAATTTGATAGAAAATAGATTATGAGGTTGTTCAGAATGTTAATCTGATCATGGTACATAAGAATCAATGTTGATATGCAGGATTGGTATTTTAATGTTTTGATTTTTTTGTAGGAAAATGATTAGAAAAGGGAAAGTTAATTGGAAATGATGAAATATGCAAGCCTAATGTTGAATATGAAAGTGATTTAGTGCACGCATTTATATATTGCTTATATGATTTTCTTGGACTATTGGTGCTCTAGTTTAGTGTGCAAGAATTTGACCATGAGATTTAACAAGGGACCAAGGCTCAAACCCATGTGAAACATGACATGGGCAAGGTTGGATCTGTGGAAGGATTTAGACCTCTTTGCAATACATTTTATTTCGTAATGTGAATGGTATGTGGGTGATAGTTGAATGCATGTATTATTGGAGACAAGTTTTTAAAAAAGTAATATGTTGTGTTTGTGTCACTTGACACTTGTTTTGTCCACATGGAAATGACTTGGCATTTAGGGTTTTGGGAAAGTAACCTAACCTAAACATAACCCTAGCATAGTATCCAAGTTAACCTCACATATAAAAGTGTTAGACAAGTCCCTATCCATTGAAGTTTGAATTCCAACATTCCATTAACTTTTGGGGATCAAAAAGTGGTCCTAGGGGGTTACCATGGTGAAAAATAAGTGCCCACATGATAATAGTATGGTTTGGGGGTCTAAATATAACCCTATTAGGCCTAGATGACCTTGGGAACCCTCCAAAACAAGTCACTTTCAAAGAAATTCGAAAGTTGGAGGGTCACATGACTTCTTCCACTCTATTAGTTGGTCAACGCTACATTTTTAGAAGGAGACAAGGGTGTAAGGAAATACAACTCATGTTATGACCATCTTTAGGTAGTGGGGGTTTTGGGATCCTTTTTAGAGGATTAGAGATGAAATTAGAGGGTTGTCTACCCACTCTCTAATTTTAGAGACTTAGGGTTTGGAAGCTGGGAGGGAGCTTTTCTACAACTTTTCATTTTCATTTTGAAAAGGAATTTAGGTTGGTGTTCTTTCCATCTAGTTAGTTGGTTTCTATTTTGAACTTGAATCTTGGTATTGCATTCATGAGCATAGTGAGAATGACATTGTAAGGGAAATGTGTGGTACCATCATGTATCTTGTTGTGTTGAGCATGAAGTTGGATTTTCTCTTTTTTTCTTGCTTTTGAACTTTTCATGATTTTGTGCATGAGTGTTGTTATGGGTGTTTCAAAAACTATGCTTCATTTTCCTTCTTGAGTATTGCAAAATAGATCTGCAAGTATGAGGAATGTGTCAATGGAGTATGCATTATATTGGGAGTCTTTGTAGTATGGTTTTTGATATTGTGTTGTGGCAATGTGAAGTGTGTGGTGTTCTTGAAGATTTCTTGGTTTTTCCTTCTTGATTTTTTTTTTGTTTGGATTGGAATGTGAATGTAATCATGGGTGTGAGGGTTTCACTCAACCTTTTGGGAAGGGAAGAGAAGTCTAGGTTGAAGGGCATAGTTGGGCTTGAAACATAGTTGAGGAACTTGGAGTATGGGCTCCATTGTATGCCATTTCATTCATATTCTTCTTTGGGGGTGATAAGGAAAAAATTGTGAGAAAGGAAGTAAATGAAGTATGGGTGTCAAGGAAGCTATAATTTTTGGTAGTGTGTTTTGAAGGATGTTCATGGAAACCTCAAAAGGGCATGATATTATGTTGATTTGTGAAGCCCCGAAAGGGCATGATATTTTGTTAATTTGTGAAGGCCTGAAAGGGCATGAAAGTTGTTTTTTGCACATATGATATGATATGGAAAACCTCCTTGTGAAAAGCCCACCTTCACTCTATTTTTAAGGTTCCATTGTTGAACCGTTGTGATATATCCTTGGGATGGGATTGTTCAAGCTTTGAGATGCAATGTAAATGTTCTTGCAAGTTTGAATGTGAATCTTGGTTTGAGCCTTGTTCCCCTAGCATAGGGGTGGTCTCCTTGGAGACCTATGGTTGGGTGGAAAGCACCCATGGTCCTTTTTGTGTTGTTTTTGTAGGTTTGGTGCTCAAGGGAACAAAGGAAAGAATGCTTAGGATGATCATCTTGTAGCTAAGAGAAAACTTGTCTTTATGCATTATGCATGTTATGGAGAATCTCTCTCCATCCTTGTTGTATTGTCACAAGGAATGAATTAAATAGGAGTCATGAATGGAATGTAAAAGAAACTCATTTTATAAGATATCTTATTGTTAGTTACTCATGTAGTGAACCTACATTTCTTGTATCTTGTTCATTTTGGAATCATGAATCAATACATTTCCAAATTATTGTTCATATAAAGAAATCTCATGATGCCTTAGTTCAATAAGAGATAACATTTCATGTTCCATAAATTGATAGAATATATTAGTTTATTAGTTCACATTTGATCATTTTTTAAAAGAAAATTCATGTGTTAACTAATTATTCAAGTGTTTCTAATAGATCCATTAAATTTAGTTTTTGCATTGAAGTATCAAAATAACATCAAACTATGCCAAGCCAAGATTCAAAACCACCTAGTTGCATAGAGAAAGTCATTAAAATAATACTAGAAGATAATAATAAAATGAAATTAAGGAAAACACTATGGTGAACTTAAAAAAAATATAGTGCTGGAAGAGAGTATTTCACTCTCTGGAATTTGTATGGGAAGTGGGATATAATCCCCTTCCCAATTACAGACCAATATAAAATTTAGAAGGAATATTCTTGATACTCCTAGAAGAACCTATAAGACTTAACCATCATATAAGATGGCTAACCCTAGTTTCCCTAACTTCTTTCTCAAAATCACATGATCTTTTGAAAGAGACACATATAAATACAAAGTATG
The DNA here is from genome assembly GCA_028749045.1 of Cupressus sempervirens. Lineage (NCBI taxonomy): Eukaryota > Viridiplantae > Streptophyta > Pinopsida > Cupressales > Cupressaceae > Cupressus > Cupressus sempervirens. The sequence goes on from CM053787.1 coordinate 161,069,545, forward strand.
GTACAAGGAAAAATAAAATAAACCAAGTAATAAAAGAAAATTGAATATACACTAACAAATTCAAATAGAGAAACTAAAAGATTATAATAAAGAGTAAACACAAAAGTATACATAAAAAAACAAGTATTATACTCCCCTGAGTGCATGTCAAAGTTGTCTTGGGAAGAGTTTTTTTAGAACACTGTTTCCCAATTTTCCTAGGCGTCCACACTCCCTTGTTCCACCTTAGATGCAAGGAGATGTAATTGAAAAGTTTTTTTTTATTTGAACAAGGTTAGAACTCTCCTTATAGGCACCCAATGTTGGGGAACATGAAAAGGTTCACGTCTTATCATGATCCCAGTACCTTGCCTTGGGGAGAGTAGATGGGATGACTTGGAAAGGTCCCACGTGTCATAGTTGTTGTTATTTTAAGGCCTCCTTAAGGTAAAGTCACCCATATTATTTGTATGCATTAATGTCCCCAAAACATTAGTTGGGTGTTTTTGTAAAAAGTAGTGTAGCTCTTATTTTAAACATTTTGGAAGGAAGGAAAAAGTGTAGCTCTATGTAGCTAGAAATTTGCTTGGGAGGGAATGTGGAGATTTAACACAAGAAAATGTCATGTGGACTTAGGGGATAATGGGGTAGTGTAGGAATAAAGCAAAAAGGTAAATTGCAGATTTGTTTTAGTTAGTGCTAGTGTTTAGGGATAGCTTGTTTAAGTTATGTGTTAGTGGAGTTTAAGACATCGGATAAGTAAATATGCATTGGAGAGGAGTTAAGTCTTAGGTGGCTCAAGGCAAGGTAGATAGGAGTTAAGATAATTAAGGGAGTAAGTAGAATTTAACTAAATAATGTTAGGAAATCTGATTTGTAGGAAAAATGGTAATATAAGTTAAAGTATAGAGTATCTAGGAATTAAATTTGTGAGCAATTGAATAAAGTGGGTTAGTAAGTATTACACAAAATTTCAGAATTATTGTGCTGAGGGTAAGTTTAATTAGTTCCTTTCTACTAATAATAATAAAGTTAGTAGGATTTCATTTTAGATTTAATCTTCTAGTTAGTAGTTAGGTAGTATGTAAGTTAGATGTGGTATAATCTAGAAATCTTATTTGGTAATACTATTATGTTTAAAGAATACGTTACGATCCTGCATTTGTTATTGATAGATTAAATTTCTACAAGAAGGTTTAATGTTAGTTTTAAATAAATGTTTAAATCTGGTTTGAGTATTTTTACTTCACTTATGAGTGCTTAGTTTTTAATAAAATGAAGATGTCCATACTTGTTCTTATGGTTTAATTTTACAGAAATTAAAGGTAATTAAAAGGAGACTTCCTTAAGGTGTTAACAATAAGCATATGGTACTGAATTGCATAGGTATAAAATGTTAATGGACACCACATTTTGCTATATTAGTTGCATTAATATATCAAGTATGTTATATACAATCCTTCTATAATTCATGAACCTAATATTTATATAATAATTCATCTAACCAATCTTAACCAACACCCTTAATACATAAGATATGTTAGGATGCTTTAAAAAAAAATTAAATCATGAACACTGCTATAATACATGATCATTGAGTTAGTTCTTGAGTTGGCCTTCGAATATATTAGGATTCCTTCCACTTATGTGCTAGTGATTCATTATTACTTATACTATGGAACTTTTTTGAGTCTTAACATACATTTGGTAATAATATGTGCATATGAATTGTGTGATATGCAACAAGTAAATGTTGTCTTGAATAATTTAGGATGAACCTTATTTGTTAAAGGATAAAATTAAGATTTATTGTGTTCTAGGGCTCAAAGGAACTCTGTTAAATTATTCATGAAACTTCAAGACTCAAACTCAACAACACCTAGATGTCGTCTTCCCACCAAGTTTTTGATGTTAGTATGTGATAACTCGTCTATTATCTTTCCCCTTAAAAAAGAAATTTAAAAAAAAAAATTAGTTGCATTTTTGTCCTGTTTAATTTAGGGCATGACATCAGTATCTCTAATCTATGAATGTCCATCTTGAAAGCATGATTTCTTTGGTGCACCTTGAAACTTGAAAATAATTAGTTTTGAAGAAATATTCTCTACAAGTGAGGGCAATGAGGAAGCCATTTTATTTGCACAAAACATAAAAAACATTAGTTTAGAAAGTTGAAATTCAAACCCTAAAAAAACCTTAATTATTAAAAAACTAGACCCAGAACAACAAAACCTAGCAAAAACAACTAAAATCCCCCCTTTTAGCTCTATAAAATAGTTTAGCACACCTTAATAGTTGTGCTAGGTGCACTAAATAACCCTTAGAAGGTTATTTAGTGTGTAGTTGCACACCTAAACAAGTGCACACCCTTATGGAGTGTGCACATGCTCCTTTACATGTGCACATGCTCCTTTACAGGGGTAGTTGTGTTTACTAAGGGTGTGCACTTGCGCACCTTGATGGGGTATGCATGTGCACACCATTACCTTGGTGTTCTTAGTTTTAACGAGAAAGGTGCGTTCTTAGGAATTTTTAAGTTTCAAATGTGAATAAATGTGTGTAGATGTGCACCTTGGATACGTGTGCATGTGTGCACCTTCATGTTGTTTATCTTGTTTGTTTTGTGTACAGGTTGGAGGAGTTTGGGATACCTTTGAATGTGTAGAGGTGCACTTGTGGAAGCTTGAAGAAAAATAATGAGAATAGGGAAGGGCGGTCTTGGGCTTTTATGGGCCTGAAATGATGTGCACCCTTTGGAGGTGTGCACCTATGCATGTGTAGAGGTGTGCATCTCCAAAGGGAGATAGGAGTGCATCTACCACACTTGCGCACCTTGGATAGGTGCACATGTGCGCTAGTGTGCACCTTAGCATAGAAAACTCACTTTTCCTCCAAAATTCTTAGTTTTTGAGATCTAGGTTTTTTCAGTTAGGATTAGGGCTTGACTGGGACTCTAAGAAGAGTCCCAAAAAAGACTCAGACTCTAGACTAGGGGTCTGGGAAGACAAAAAAAATTACTAGGGGGTCGCCATTTCTAGGAGAAATGGGGCATGCATTGTGAAACCACAACACAATCTAAGTGATAACTATTATGACAACATGGTTGGGAGGTAATGCAACTAACTAGGGTATATCCAATTTTTCACTTAGTTATAGATCAGGGAATATGGGCATTGGTAACCTTCGTGCAATTCTTCTAGCTTTAAATAGGTTGTTGTTAGCTATAACAGTAGTGTCATAGGATGTTAGCTTCCACCTACCTAAGTACACAACATTAATGGAGACCCTAAATCAACAAAAAGAAGGTATATATCAAATTTTGAAGACATTATCTCATACCTTACATACAGATTTTAAGAGCACAAAGTGATTTAGTGATTTGAGCAACCAACAAAAGATTTCAAAAGTGATTTGGACAAAAAGCTTGAAAGAGTGAAGATATGAACAATACCAAGTAATTTAGAAGAGAAAGAGGAGTAAGAAATCAACCTCAAACCCTAACAATGATAATGAAAGCTTCATCAACGGATGGAATGAGTCAAGAGGTTAGTAGAATTCAACTAGTGAAGAGTGACACTTGCCCTCCACTAAAGTTTTATGATATTCCATAGATTGTGATGAAAGGAGATCCAATGGGTGCGCTATCCCCACCTAAAGTTATTATGATCCATGATGTTAGAAATTATTACATGTCTAAAATTGAAGAAGTGGGAGATAATGAGACTAGAGAAGCTTATGAGAAGTTGTGCAATGAAGGAATATTGAAGGATGAATTTGAAGTTGTTGAAAGGAAAGGGTTAACTCATGCCCTAGAATTTCCAAGAAATTTGAAGATTGAATGGAATAAAGTTTTCTTAAGTAGAATTCATGACATGAAGTACTAGATACAAAATGGACCCATGGAGATCACGAAGAAAATGATTCATAGGATTATAGGCTATTCAACCTTAGACAAGAAGAAAATGATAAGATACTTGAGTCATGAAGAAATTGAAAGAAACACATGAGTGGAGTGGAATGGATGTGGTTTATCCATTACAAACATTTCTAATCTACTAATCAAATTTGTAGTGAGAGTCATCACTCACAAATTCTACCAATTAAGAATATTGAAAAGTGTGTCATGTATGGTTGTGGATCAAGCATGGAAGATAGTGATGAAAGATCATGAATATGATCTTGTCGAGCTGCAAAGACTACAACTAACAAAGAATTTTTCATCTATAAGGAAAGCAAAGAATTCAATGTGTAAGTTTGGATCCCTCATTGCATGTATTTTATTTTATATCTAGAAGTATTTTGTTGTTGTTGGTAATGTTGTATGGGAGCAAGACAAACCAGTGACAAGATGGATTAATGAGTACATTACTCAATTGGGAGAAAATTTTGAGAATGTAATGGATGCTTATTTTGATGAATTTAAGAAAATGATGAAAATAAGGACGAGGATACCTAAAGAGTTGGTCACAAGATATTATAGTGACATATGTTTTCTTGTAGATACAAACAACACATTTGTACAAGTATTGAAGCCAAGGAAGGCTTGGTTACAAAGTTTTGACTATGAAATAGATAGTAATGTAGTAAGTGCAAACATTAAAGCATTGTTGAATGAAGAGATAGATGCCGAGGCTGAACTTTTTGGAAGATATGAGGAAAAAAAGGCTAGAATAACTATAAATATCAAGATAGCTTAAAAAGAAACGAAAAGGAAGAGAATGATTGAAGATCTAGAAGCTAAATTGGGCATTGTAGACAAGGGGAAAATGCCCTTATAGTTAACATAAGGTCTTGGATGAGATAAAGAACAAGAAAGTGGTGATGAGGAAGAGGAAGTTGTAGAAGCTGACAAGGGTAAATCCCTAGTTGTTGTCACTCCACTGAGAAGGAACACTCAAGGAACCAAGAGGAAGCCAATAGTGACATCTCTCTCTCTCCTCCACCATCAAACAAGCCAAGGACCAAGGCAGTTTCTAGTGCTGAGTAGTCTACAAAGAAAAAGGTAGTAGAAACTATAGAGCCTAGTGCCCCTAAAACAAAGAGAAGAGGATTAGTTAGAGGACCACCCATAAGGAAAATAAGGTCTATTGATGAGGTATGTGAAAATATAAGAAGATCTACAGGATTATTCAGCTTTAGATTTGTAAAGTATGATACCATAGATAATAATGAATGAACCAAAGTAGGGGAAGCTATGATGGAAATGATTGCTAATCATAAGCCTACTCTTAGGAAAATTGAGAAGAAGATACCAAAAGATCTATTTGTAAGACTAGAAAGGAGATGGTAGAATGAAAAAGTAGAAGAGAAAAAGATAAGGACTAACACATTAGTTAGAGTAATGCCTAATCTATCCTAGGATCAAAAGAACACATTTTTGGAGTAGTATAGGAGTGGGTTTTTTCCTAAGTACATAATTTTTTTATCTTACAAAATAAAAGTTGTAGTACATCAAACTAAGTTTCTTTGGAAAAGCATTTTTGGATTATCCACCAAAGGTGTAGAGAAAGAGAAAGACACTATACACATTGAAGATGATTATAGTAGTGGAGAAAGGTAAGGAGTGTTGAGTCCTTAACGAAGCATGTCACATGTACATGCTAACACCCCTAACACTCTAGAGGCCAAGCAGTCAAGGCTCACAAGTACAAAGGTATAAGGTGAAGAGAAATAAACATGTGTAGATAGTAATATTGTTTCAACACCTCATATTGAGGAAAACATAGAGTCAAGTAAAGATGAACCAAGTACAAATATTATTGTCTCAAGTACAGATGCCCAAGCATGTCTAAGTGGTGAAACTCCTTCACCAACCCCTAAAGTAGAGTTGAGAAGCAACACTCCTTCACCAAGAAAAATGAGATCATTAAAGGACACTTCGCTAGATATTGAAATTAGTCTAGATGGAATAATTGAGATGCCACAATTAGACCTAGAAAATTTCACTTTGGAGAAAATAATTTTGCTACAAGAATTTTTGGCAAAAAAGAAAAGGCAAAAAGAGATAAAGAAAGAGTTGAAGAAAAAATAAGGTACTTTATGATGTCAAAAACATTTTTGTTGATGCTTTTGAAATTCAAAATTTTGATGAACATGTGCCAATCATCAACCAACTTGTAAATATAGTTGATTAGGCTAATGCAACTAATATGGAGTCAAATGAGAAACTGATGGATTGGTCTATGAGAATATTTTTAGCTAAGGTTGTTGACAAAGTTTCCATAACCATTTCCAAGCAAAAAGTACAATTACAAGAGATAATACATGTTATGATAGAATTAATATAGAAGGTACAACATTTGTACAATATTTTATCAGATGTGCCAAGATTCATAAATTTTATTGAGACACAAATAAACCAAATTCAAGCTGAGATGAAGAGATCTAGTAGTATTATTTCAAAACTAGTAGGATCAAGAATTGATCATTACAAAAATCTATTGAATGCTCAAGGCACATTGGCCAAGCTTTAGGAAGCTGACAATAATATGAGATCTAAATTTATCTCTATTCAAGAAATGATGATACCTCATCTAGAGGTCATGAAGAGAGAGGTGAAATCAACCCAGGGTCTTATCATAGAAGATCACAATCTTTCAGTGGCTGAGAGTTCGATTGATCTAGCTACAAGATTACAATTGTTAAATCATATTTTTGAAGAAGTGAGAACCACATGGGATCATGCACTATCCATGATCACCCAAGTTCATAAGGAATTCATTGACAAATATGAACCCATTCAATGCTAGTAGCACTAACATAAGTGTTTAAAACCAAGGAGGAAATATATTTGGAAGGGGGAAATAGATTTGAATAAAGTGGGAAATAAATTTCTAAATTTATTTATATATTTTTTATTCATTATTCATTGGAATAAGCCATAAGATTAGGGGGGAGCTCATTATTAGATTGTATTGTAAAGATGTAAATATGGAAAAGTGTTTTTGCCACTAATGTCAAAGGGGGAGATTGTTGGTATCTCTACCTATTGTTGTCTATTAGTGTCAAAGACATAGTCATTTATAAGGTAGAGTCAAATGGTCATCACTATGAATGAACTACTCTATATCAGCTAACTTGTGTATATAAGTAAGTATGTACTGAGCTTTATAGGAGACAAGTAAGTGTATGGTCACTAAGAGTTTTCTATAGGAACCAAGCTCAACATTGACTGAGAAAGTTTAAAGCATACAAGTTCCAAGTTACATAGTATATGTTGAGCACTATACAGATCGAGAAACACCAATTTTGAACATCATAAAATAGTAAGGGTCAAGCAATGTAGAGTTTACATAAAATTTAGGAATGGAACATATTTTTAGGTAAAATATTTTAAAGATAACATGGAAGGAACATTTTAATACATGTAGAGGTTGTTACAAAACATTTAATATATGTAAAGGTTGTTAATGACGTGGATCACATATCTCTATGTTGTCTGATCAATGATTTAGATGAAGAGGCAAAATATAGAAGCATCTAGAAAACTCTTTATGAAACTCTTTAAATGATGAACTGCTTAACCTAGATCTAGTAACAAAGATGAGAAGTGTGAGTGTGTGTGATTATAATGAGCATGATAAGGTGATGCAAAATAAAGTAAAGGATTGAGAATAGATTAGAAGTCAATGAAAGGTTCTATTATCACTTAACCAAACAAGTGATTTGATCATAGCAGTGAAGGGGAAGACAAATATTATTAGATCAGAGAAGAGGATCAGTTAGCAAGGAGAAGACTCAAAATTAACTTACAGAGCATGTCAAGAGTTAGGTACTAAATTAGTTCTAACAGATTTGAATTAGGGTAAATATCTTAATAGAGAGGTCTTAATAGATCTTTGTAAATCTCCTAACAGAGTCCTTACTTTGTTGTAAGTGTCAAATCCTCTAACTAGGTGAGACCTAATAGTCTCTTAAGCTTTTATCAGGATAAACCTCTAATAGGGTAGATCATATATTATGATCAAACATTGTAACTATAATAGGTTAACTTTATTACTATAGTAGTGAAGATTTGTGGGTGTCATCCCCACCGTAGGTCTTGTTGGAGTTCTTTCTTGTAAATAACATATCAGGTAGATTTAAACTTGATACCAAGAAACAAAGACTAGGGACAAGCCTAAGGATGAGCTAAATCCTATATTCAGCAAGGCTAAATCTTAGTTTTGGACATATTAACAGAGTCATCAGGACTCACTTCACTTTAGGCTTTGCTAAGCCAAGGCGGGAAAACCTAAGGGATACATCTCATTAACTTGATACTCTTCCATGCAAGACTATCCCCTATAGTAGAAATGGTCAATTTTGTTCTACAATTTGCTGACAAACTTCCTAATTGTAGTAGCTAATCACAACCAAGGAAAGTAACAACAAACAAGCCATGACTAACAATTCTAGTTCTTCAAAACATAAAAAGGGAAATTGATGTTCATTTAAAGTTTTGATCTCTCAGCATAACCTTGGTATGCAACAACAGAGAACATGTATCCTTCAAGTTGACCAGTCCCTTATCCATTTAGCATCAACTAAACCTTAACATGCAGATGGATACCTAAAGTATACTCATATATTCAGGCATATGATCTATCTATTTGACTTGCAAACAAACATCAATCTTCATACAACTCTCATACATATGATGAAATCCTTCTAGTGCAACCCACAATCCTATCAATATAAGCAAGCATTTACATGGATCTTTGTTCCACTAGCAAGTTTATCCAAACATACAACCTTTTAGGACTGCAATTGAGTTTAAGCTCTTCATTCTCAAACACAAAAGATTGCAAATAATAGAAGAAGTAGATGAGAATCAGAATGAAACTAAGGAAGATGAAGCTCTTGTATTAATTTCATTGAAAAAAATACATCATCTACATATTAAAACCCAGGAGATACACAAAGAATGACTATGTAATATAAAAAATTCCTCAAAAGGAATATGATATGTTGTTCATAACTAAAGAACACTGAGAAAATTTGGTATCAAAAATGTGAGAAAACTCAAGAAACTAGAACCGAACTGGTCTCACAATCCACCTAAAATCTTCAAAGAATTGGAACCCTTACAATAAGCAGAAAAGGAAGATTTGTAGGAGAGCAGATCTTTCTAGGTCTCTCATCTGAATTTGACATGTGTCCCACTAAAAGAGTCTTCAATCTAGAGTTGTTGAAACTGAACTTCCTCATCTACCTACACTTTGAAAACCATGAATGATGCTAAAATATCTGATATATCCCCACTTAAAATATGAAAATATCTCATGAAGGAATATCAAGAAATCATCACAATCTGCATTGAGGCTCCAAAAATTTGATCTTTACATGTCATATCTACTTTGCCGTGAAGATCAACTTGTGCTGATGTTGCCAAAAACATAACTGCTCCCAATTACATCAAGAAAACATCTCTATATCTAATTGCAATTTCATCTGCAACATTAAATTCACACCTCCTCTCTGTATAATTCCTACCACAACTCTTTGGATTGTTGGATGAAATATCTGTGCCCTAGCTTTGAGCTCTATGCCATATTTAACTCTCAGTAACCGTTACCTCCAAATTGCAATCAGCTTTAAATTTTATCTATAGATCCTCACCACACTGGGTAGTTCTAATTCAAAAAGGCAACGAACTCTATATCCTTAAGAGTGGGGCCATGTATCGCATTACCAGTTACCAATATTCCTTAAATTTTTTGCACTTTGAAATTGTGGGTAAGCGCCAACCGTTGATCAAGACAAGATCAACGATTACAAAATGAAAATTGGGTTGACCCACCTTCCTCTTAACATGTTAGCAGTCAACCCAATAAAATGCTTCCATCTATACCTTTCCTTCATTGTTGGAACCCTTGAACTGGACCCATAGAATTCTGAGGACACATGTTGCTGAATCGCTATCTTGCTATACATATCCTCTGAGAAACTCTTCATGATGAGATAGCAATAATCATAGATCTAAGATGAAATCAAAGGTAGAGAAACTACACAAAGTACTTTAAAGAAGTGGTGGGTCCCATACTTGCTATGTCGCATAGACTAAAAAACTTGCAACTTTCCATAGTGAGATAGTGAGGACTGTTGATTCGACATTGATCGTGTGGAAGACATTTGATGCATTACTGAAGAGAAAAATGGTGGGCCCCTTGTTGCTATGTCCTTGTTCGTAACATTCATGCAACTCAACATAGCGAGATAGCAACGATCATAGATCTGAGATAGATCTAATGATTGGGATCCCTCATATGCTTTATGAATGGGCATGGGTCCAAGGCACTGATGACATAGAAAAATATGCACTGCTGGAAACAAACCAAAACCTTAATTTCATCCTAGTCACCCTTCCAAGTCGTTTGAGGTCCCACCATGTGTTTGTTTATTGGCTGGGTGCTATGTCACTAATGACGAGAAGCACAAGTTTCTCGATAGCAATATAGAAACCTCTGGTACCATCACTTTTCCCAGTGTATATTTGTATCCCACTAGATGCCACGAAGTGCCAAAAATTTATAATTGATATCTAACGGAGCATTTCCTGGGACCCATCTTCTGAAAAAGTTGCCACAGTATTACTTTCTGTAAAGGTGCTATGTCACTAATGGTGAGAAACACAAATTTCTCGATAGCGACATAGTGACCTCCAGTGACTATGCTTAATTTGGGGCCAGAAAGATAAATGAAAATGAAATCACAACCACCCTCATTAATGCTTCTGACAAAACAATAAAACCGCACGTCCATCATGCCACTTCGAAGATTTATGATTACTAGAAAACTTAAATGTGACTGTCGACCATTACTTTTGGTCAAGGCGCCATGTTGCTAATGGTGAAGTGCTCAATTTTTTCGATAGCGACAAAGCGACTAATTGGAAAAGTTGAGATTTTTGTTGATGCCTTTTGTACTTTAGTGTTCTAACCCCTTTTCAGGTTCTGATAGGTTTGTCATAAAAAAATGATCAAATATTTTTGAAGCGATACAATCTCTGATCACCGTACCTCCATTTGATGGCACCACTCTTCAACTTAGAGATAACCTCTATGTCACTAAGGGTAAAACACTTGCATCTTTTCATAGCGAGATAGCGATCACCATAGATCTTTTAGGGATTAGGCGGTGAGAAACAAAAAAGAAGTGGGGAGACTTGGGGTTTGGAAAGTTTGAAAAGGATGGAGAATATTCGCATATTTTTAAAGGTTTCATGCTTGAATTTTTTTTTATAAAGGAAACGAGACCTAGGGCTTTCTAAAAATGAAAAGATGATCCCAACCCTACTGAAACCATTCAATGCAAAAATTTGCCATGCTCAAAAGGAGCTATCAGGTCTACCTTCACCTTAGATGGTTTTTGGTTAACAAATATTGTGTTATGTATTTATTTTCATGCATGTGATAGATTAGGTTTACATGTTCTAGTGGGTTATCATTACAAGTTTTACATGCACAAGTTTACTGATAGATGTGAATGAATTGGTGAAAAGTGAAAAGTATTTTAGATTCTAATTCATCCCCCCCCCCCACTCCCAAGTTAGTATCTTGTTTATACCTCCATTAGTCAATAATTGTAAGAAAAAATCTAAAAGGAATACCTATTAATTCACATCTAACTTCATCAATAACCTACCATACACAAAACTTGCAACAAAGAGTAGGCTTGAACAATCTAGAAATGGAAAAAGAGTTACAACTTTATTCATCTTCCTAAAAGATCAATAAGTTACGAAATATGATAGAATACTAAGACAAAGGATTTTACTCTAAATTCACCAAGCCTCCAAAATCAACTATTTTGAATTGAAAAAGAATAAGGAGAAAAACTCACTAAGTACACCCTTTTTGACCACTTGGGTCAGATGCAAACAAAATATCCTAAAAATTAGGACCCATAAACTCATACAATGAAGTTCAAGTACATCCAAAGTCCAACTAATTCATAACCTCATGAATCACTAAAATTGCCCCTAAAGATTATCAAACTAAACAGTCTCTCAACTTCTCTGGATAATCAAATCCAATTCCTTGCTATATTCTCTCCAACTTCCTAAATCTGCTCCAAGTGTCTTCAAACTAATTTGACTAATTCGATATGCTTCATCAAATCATCAATAAGTGTATCTTTGGTTGGTCAAAAGAACATGATTTTTATCTTACACTCAAAATTAATAGAACAAGGTATTAATTTTTACACTTTTTTGCATTGTATGAATAATAAAATTTCATTCATTTATACTATTTTATAAAGTGGTTAATAAAATAATGGAAATCAAAGAACATAAAAGTGTTAATATCCTAGCACTTATGAAATTTTATAAGGAAGCCCACAATAAATATGAAGCATTCATATTAACTTAAAAATCTTCCACCAACTATCATATGAGAAGACTTGAAGGTTATTCAAACATAATTAAGGGCCATTGGGATAGCCTGATAACCCTAAAAGTATATCATTTTACACTTAGTCTTTTATAAATCTTGTGATCTTTGTATGTTTTAGAACCCTAGCTACAATGGAATATAATGGCCAAACATAGTTTTCTTTTCTATTTTGTTTGACATACTCTTGTAGGCCTATTTCATGCATGTGTTAGTTTTTGAGATATTTGATTCAAAATTATATGGAATTATTTCATGATTTAGATTACATATATATCACTGATGATTACTTAGTTTATTATATTCATGAGTTATATTTGATGATTATGATTACTTTCATAGTAATGATGCTTAAATTATTCCTAGTTAGCAAAGTTGATTGCTCTCATTATGATGTCATATGATAGGTCTCTAAATGATGATTATTTTATATTCATGATGAAGATTTTTTATTTTTGATGTGCAATTATTTGTGCTTGATATTTATTATGGTACTTACCCCATACTTGCATGTGTATAGTGTGTGTGTATGTTTTACTTTTCTATCTAACATGTTTGATGTGGTTGAGGGAGGGAGTTGTATTCACTTTCTAATTGGGATCTAAATGATATACCACTCCATGCCATGCATGTTTAGGTTAGATATATATGCATATGTACATGCTCAACTTTTATGAAGGTTTCAGGTATCAGACATTGACTTCCCTAAATTGTCAGGATGAGCATGCCCTAGATCACAATAGCTCAATGGTAAGAATGGGAAGATAATGATCAGATCCAATCCCAACCATAGCCTAAATACTTGTCTTAAGAAGGAGGACTTGTATCTGGGTGTCTACCCATTTTAAACTTGTGAGTCTTTATTTGCATATGTTGTTTGATTTTCACTTTGGTCAATTTTTCTTTTGCATTTTATGTGGTTTGAATTTCTAATTCTACTTGGTAAATGGTTTAATTGTGATGCTTGGTACATTTGAATTATTAAATGTAAATAAAATAAGAAAAAAATTAAAATAAGATGATATTTAAATTATCAAAATTAATTTAATTTATGGCAAATTTAAAAGATTTAGTTTAAAGTTCTAATTTAGAAAATTAAATTTAAAAAAAGAATTTAAATATTAAATATTTTATTATTCTAAATATTTAATTAATATTGACTAAAATTGGAGTTGTATTTAAATAATGCATTGCAATTATCTTTATTGATGAAAATAAAAATTATTATTTTTAAAGTGCTCACATTAAATAATAAATTGGGAAGAAAAAGACTATATTTAATTTAAAAGTGAGTTAAATACACATGAAAGGATTAATTAAATAAGATAATTATATTATAGGTCTTTTAGAAAAAGAAAATAATCTAAAGAGAATTTAGGGCTCTATATTAGAGGATTTTGGTTTATTATCTCACAGACATATTTTGGGAAGCAAGTTTTTGGGAATTTGAGTAAAAGAATTTTAGGAAGCCTCAAAGGGTTTGGTTTAGCAATGGTTTCACCAGATTGTTAACATCAAAATAAGGTTGGATTCAAAACCTGTAGAAGCAATTTTGTTTGGAAAATTCTTGTCTACTTCATGCTTGATGAGCATTGTCATTTGGTTGCTTTTCTATTTTATTCAATTTAGAAAAAACTTGTGATTACCAAACTCTTGTTTCAAGTTAATAGGAAAAATTAAAACATCAATGAATTAATTTGATTGAGGACTCTGTTGGAAACTCACTAAGATTTATTCTACAATTAGGCTATAATCTTCTTTATGTATATTTAGTTGTGGGTATTTGAACAATCATATTTAAAATAAAACAAAATAGAAATTTATGATTACTGGAAAGTGCCTACATAGAAAATGAGAAAATAATATTTTAGTAGAAAGTTCCTTATTAAAATAAAAAATAAAAAACATATATTTAAAATAATAATAATAAATTGAATTGGGGTGACCCATCCCCCACCACTACTAAGGCAACACACTATCTTTGATCATAGCTTCCAAGCAAGCATGTGATTGCCTTTGGCAACACTACCGACTTGGGCAGAGGCCCTCATGTGGGGTGTAGGTTTGGATGTACTTTTGACATGTAGTTTTTCACTTGAAGTGGATATCTTTCATTGAATTTATCTATTAATTTTGATACTCATTTTTTACTTGGTATCTAATTTGTTTAATTGGTATGAGGTGTTGATTTGTTGATCATCTCTTCAATTTTGGATATATTTTCTTTATGAGTAGTTTGTGTACCCTTGAGGTATATTTGGCTATTAGAATTCCTTCCCTAGGATTTTTTTATGGTTTGATTATATATATATATATATATATATATATATATATATATATATATATATATATATATATATGGATCGTTCATTATCTTACCTACACAACAAGAGTGGGAAACTAACTAGGTGACCACATAGTCGGGAGGTAGTGACTTCTTACCATTTGGGTTCCCCTTGGAATGGAAGATGTTATATGTTTGTTGATGTAGTTGAACCATTATCATTCTTATTCTTATTTTGGAGACTTCTATTCTTTTGATGTATATATGTTATCATGTATCTTGCAATTTGATGTACTTATATCTATTCACAAATACCTTGCAACATGTGTAATGGATGTTATTCATTAGATATTGATGAAGAGTGCTCCCCTTGATAATACAAAAAATAATAGAAATAGAAAACAACACAAATTAAGAGAATAAAATATGGTCTTCTTATTATCACCGTAAATACAAAATTACAAAATTACAATATGCAAACCCACATGGGCGCCATCCTTACAATAGTCTACAAGAAAAAGTTATGACTATCACCTAGAACTACCTTAGACCTTCATCTACCTAGATCTCCTAATTAGATATCTCTATTTAGTCCTTCATTGTTCTCATTTCTCTCTATTTGATATGCTTTCATACTTAGTCTTCTCTCTTCACATGCAAATAGATATTCATTTTTTCTTTCATGCATACAATTTATTACATTGATTCTAGGGTTAGAATCCCCCTTAAATAGATATTTTGTGAAAGTTCTAGATCTTGATCGATGCTTTACAATTCATCATCTTTTTGTTGGAAGTTTGATTGAAAAGAATACTATCAAAGAGGGATATTGTTGCAAAGGAAGAATATGGTTGATAAAGAATGTTTTCAATCATAATTTTTTCATTGATGTCAAACCCACTATTTATAGGAATGAAAATTGCTTATAAGATCCAAGTACTATCACTTAGTTGATTGATGAAGAGGATTTAATCAACAAGATGTAACAAGAGCACCTAAGGGAAAGGTTGACTTATGGTTTTGTAATGAATTGCAAGGATCAATTAAGACATTGGTAAAATGATGTATTGATAGCATATTCAAAGATATAAAGGTTCGCCACACTTAGAAACACTAGAAGTATAAGTTGTAATAAGGTTGACTACAAAGCTCAACTAAGTTCATCAGTGAGTGTCAAGCAAGCTAGTTAGAGATGAGCAAATTTTCAGTTAGATTTGAGCAAATGCAAAAATCTAGTGTGTTTCGAGTGATACAAAAGGAGCCAAGCATGTTTAGGTGCCAAGAAAAGTAATAGGTGCTGAGCATTAGGAAAAATTAGTAGATGTTGAGTGAATCCATAGTAGGTGCCGAGCATTAGGAAAATGTAGTTGATGTCGAGTAACATAGTATGTTTTGAGCACCAAAATTTCAATAGTGTTGAGCTACTGCATTATTGGAAAAGTCAAATATTCGCTAGAGCTAAGCTGACAAAGTTGTTACTTTGAATTTTGTGAACTAGTTGGAGGATAAAGATGATGAGCTGGTGGCATTGAATTTTTCGTAAACTATTTTTGAGAAAATTCAAATGAATTCTTCAAGATGTGTCTAGAAGGAACAAAGTATGGGTTAGATTCATTGAATCCTACCTAATCCATTCAAACTGAAATTAAAGGAGGGAAGAATTGAGTGAGAAAAGCAATTCCAGACTTCTATTTAAGGAGCCATAGACCAATAAGCAAGAGTTGCTGGTGTGCCAAATTACAAAGTGGTTGAAGGGTGTCAAGGAGAAGGCATCAAGGAGAAGAAGAACAGAGCACAAAGACTCTACTTTGATAAGTGGTCAGAAAGAAAGGATTGCACTAGTATATCAAGCATGGAGACTCAAGGAGACAAAGCTTAAGGATTTCAAGTTGTCAAAGCTATAGAGATTGAAAGCTAGGACAATTGTGAAGAGCTAAAGAAGTGATTTGAAATCTGCAAGATAAGTAATCAGGTCAAAACCCCTTATTGTTACTCTCTAGCAATTGTATTAGTTAGGGTAAAAATCCTGTGGACTTAGGTTGGTTTAACAACCATTTATAAATCCTTTAATAGGGTGACATTCCAAGTGAATGTTCTAAAGTCCTCTAGCTAGGCCCACTTCTAACAGGGTGGTTAAATTCTTTAACCAGGTCACATTTAATAGTGTGTTGTAGCCGTTAACAGGGTAGGCCTTTCACACAACATCACTTCAAAAGAGTGAGAATTGAGTAGCATGTTACTGGTGGTTTTTCCCAAATTGAGTTTCCATGTAAATTACTGTGTTATGTGTTGATTCTTCATGTGTTTTTCTTGCATGTTGATTTACAATAACTTGCTAAATAGGAAAGTTTAAGCTTGGATGAATGAACAGTTTAATAGGCTCACTTTATTGGATGAAAAAGTTTGAATTGGAAATTTGGACCTTGAATAACTGATTCACCCCCCCCTCTTAGCTATTCCAATGCATTTCTAACAATTGGTATCAGAGCCATCTGCTGATTTTGTTTAAAAGGTACTAAAAGTAGGAAGATCAAGATGTCTAAGAGAGAAGTTCCCAAGCTCAACAAAGATAACTTCACTGCATGGAAGAGTCTAATGAAACTACACCTTGGATCAATAGGTGATTATGCAAAAATATCAATTGGAGTGGAACATGTAGACCCAGCTAGACCCCTAATTGTAGATGATTTGAGCAAAAGGAAGGAGCACAATCAGGAAATGTTAGAGATTGCCTGCACACTCAGTTATGTTGAATTTGATGATATCAAGGGATGTGACTCTACATTCAAGATGTGGAAAGCCTTGTCAAATACCTATGGAGGAGATTAGAATGTCCAAAGAGTAAAAAGAGAAAGCCTCAGAGGAAATTTTGGTGACATGAGAATGGAGGAAGGTGAGAATGCTTCTCAATATGCCTCTAGAATGAAAGAAGTGGTGAGTGCAATAAGAAGTTTAGGTGGTCATCTAGAAGAAGATATTGTCAATAGAAAATACTTAAGAACCTTGCTCTCCATCTATGCTATTAGAGTTTCAGCCATCCAAGAACTAAGGTGCATACTAGGAAACACACTAACCTTTGAAGGAATAGTGGGAAGACTTACTACATTTGAGTTATTAAAATTTGATAACTATAGACTTGAGAATCTTGAATCAACTTTCAAGGCCAACCTAACATTGAAAGAAACTGAGGAGGTGAAATCAAAGAAGAAGAGTAGAAAAGGAAAACATGCATCCAATGATAGCAGCATAGATGAAGAAGATGTGGAACAATTGGAATCACTATTGCCAAAATATTTGATAGAGGCAAAGGTAAATTCAAATGTAAGCTTCTTATCATTTTTTTGAATTGCAATGAAGTAGGACATATTGCTACAAGGTGTACACAGAAGAAGAACTACAAAGAAGGAAACAAGTAGAAGAACAAAAGGGAAGATGATAGCAAAGATTACAAGGACAAAGGAAAAAGATGCTACATTGTTGAAGAAGATTTTGATGAGAATGATGATGAAGTAGTCTATGTAGCCATGAAGGATGAATTAGATGAAGATGAAGCAACAACATTGGTAACCTGTGTAAACAAGAATGACAAGTGGATCATAGATAGTGAACGCTCACATCACATGATAGAAGACAAAAGTAATTTTATTACCTTTATTCAATATGATGGAAATAGTGTTAGATTTAGTAATGATGCTCCATGTCAAATCAAAGGAAAAGGTTCCATTAAACTCACAGAGAAAATATCATATGATAATGCATACTATGTTGAAGGATTGAACTATAATTTGTTGAGTGTATCATAGTTAGGCAATAGAGGTTGCAAAGTAGAATTTGGAAACAAAATTGCCAAAATCTATGATACTAATAGAAATCTGATAGGAAAGGTGAACAAACCAGGAGTAATCTATTTTACCTAGATATGAAAGATGCAACCTGTCTTATTGTTAGACTTGATGATGTTTGGTTATGGCATAAAAGGTTGTGTCATATTAACTTTGACAATCTAATTAGCATCAATAAAAAGAAGAAAGTTAGAGGTTTGCCTAATTTGAAGAAGCCTAAAAATACAATGTGCAAAAAATGTCAACTAGAAAAGATGACTAGGTCAAGTTTCAAAAGCAAAACCTACACTTCCAAAGAAGTACTAGAGTTAGTGCATACTAACTTATGTGGCCCAATGGAAGTACAAAGCTACCAAGGAGATAGATATATAATGCTATTTGTAGATGAATACTCTAGAATGATGATTTCCATGTTCTTGAAGCAAAAATATGATGCATTTCAAATCTTTAAGTGATATTTAGCCAAAGTTGAGAAAGAAACATGAAAGAGTCTAAAGTGCCTAGGATTAGATAGAGGAGGAGAGTTTACATCAAAAGAATTTGAGATATTTTGCAATGATAAAGGAATCAAAAGGAAAACATCAGCACCAAGAACTCCACCTCAGAATGGCATTGTAGATAGAAGGAATAGATCAGTAATAGACTATGCTAGAACATTAATGATGGAGAAGAATGTTGCTCTCAAGTACTGGAGAGAAGTTGTTAGTACTACTATTTACACCCTGAATCGAGTTCAAGTCAAGAAAGGTACAAATGCAACACCTTTTGAACTATGGTATGGTTGCTCACCCAATGTGAAACATTTCAAAGTATTTGGTTGTAAATGTTATATACTTAAAGATACTAGAAATGACAAGTTTGATGCTAAGAGTGATGAAGGCATATTCCTTGGATACTCCAATAGAAGCAAATCATATAAGTGCTTGAATACTAATACTAACAAGATTGTGGAGAGTGCAAATGTAAACTTTAATGAGCATGCAACAATCCAAGTTGATGAATCTAGGAATTCAGAAGATTACAGATCTTTTGTATACTTCTATGAAGGAATGCCAACCGAAGATGATTTTACCAATCAAGATGAGAACTAGCAACAAATTATAGTATCGACCGAGTCACAGCGAGTGAATGCTGAGTTGTATTCAGAAATCAAGTTGTAGAATGAAGGAAATGCATACTCTAATTCTAAAAATAGTACACATGAAGAGGATAATGAAATACTAGATAGAGAAGTGCAAAGTGACTCTGAAGCTAAAGGACCAAACATGGAAAGAAGGATAAAATCAAGACTAGCCAGATATGTGAGAAGACATAACCTTGCTGAACAAATTATTGGTGACAAGGATGCCAGACCAATGACAAGGAACCAACTAAGAAATGAATCATGTCTGTTGAGCAAGATTGAGCCCAAAATAGTGAAAGATGCACTAAAAGATGAAAACTGGTGTATTGCATAAAAAATGTAATAACAGAATAACACTAAGTAGCTAATGTGTATTCCTACATGATTATGCAAATCTCAAAATAATGCAAGAGAACATGTAACTAAGAATGACATGAAATATCAAAGATCATAAACTATTCAAAATAACATTAGTTCAAACCTCATGAAATCACCAACTAGAGATGATTTCATTATTGTGGGATGTGGTTGGTCACAATTCTTGCAACATAATAATGGGCTAGATAGTGCTTGTGGAAAATGAGGAGAGAGATCTCCTTTTATAGGAAAAAGGATGCAATAGATGGCTGAGATTAAAGTCAAGATGAAGGGCTAGGATCTCTCAGGATCAATGAGGTGTCCATGAGGTGGAGGCCAAGTAGACTTCATGTGGATTAGGGTTTTTGACTATTTCAAGGGGGGAAGATGCTTACACATATGTGAGAAACCTTTGATGGTAACATGATCAATGACAAGTGCAAGAGGTGTGAGAAGCATGGCTTCTCACACATGTGTGAGACACCTTGATTCTTATGCAAGAGGACAAGTGTGCAAGAGGTGTGAGAAGCATGGTCTCTCACACATGTGTGAGACACCTTGACTCTCATGCAAGAGGACAAGTGTACAAGAGGCATAGAAGGCATGAGGGGTGTGGGAAGTGTGAACATCCCTCACACATGTGTGAGCACACACTTAGGATTAAAAGGTAATTAGCTAGGTGATTAGGAAAAGTAAGCAAGATTAGGAAGTGGGTAGGTTTAGAATGATGAGTTAGGTTAGGAAAGTGAGATTAGGTGAGGGTGAAAGGTAGGAACCATGTGCTCAAATAGGATTAAATGTAATATTTAATTCCAAGTGGGTTTAGCAAAGGAATTAATTAAGTAAATGAAGTACTTATTTAAAGGGAATGGGTTAGGATGCAAGTGGAATAGGTTAGGATTTAAATAAACCTTAGTTCATTTAAATCAAGGAAAGGTGAACATAATTAAATAAATGTAAATTTATTTAATTAAGGTAGGGTAATTAAATAAATAATAAATATCTATTTAATTGGCTAGGAAACAGGATTTGGACAATTTTAAGTGTCTACAACTGGTATAAAGCTATGGAAGAAGAGATAGATCAGATTGAGAAGAACAAAACTTGGACCCTAGTTCCAAGACCAGTTGATAAAAATATAATTGGTACCAAATGGGTATTTAGAAACAAACTTGATGAGAATGGTGAGATAACAAGAAACAAGGTCGAACTAGTCTGTAAAGACTATGCACAAGAAGGACTGGATTATGGGGAAACATTTGCCCCTATTGCAAGAATGGAAGGAGTTAGAACACTACTTGCATATGCTTCCTACAAAGGTTTCAAGGTCTATCAAATGGATGTAAAGTCTACTTTTTCATAATGGAATACTAGAAGAGGAAGTATACAGAGAATAACTAGAGCAATTTGTTGATGACAACAAAAAGGATATGGTTTGCAAATTGCATAAATCACTATATGGTTTGAAGCAAGCACCTAGAACATGGTAAGAGAGACTGCACAAATATCTTGTGAAGATAGGATTTGAGAGAAAAAATGACAATAGCAACCTGTACATCAAGGTAGAAAAAGGTAAAGACATTTTAATATCTAAAATCTTTGTTGATGATATAATATTTGGAGGAAAAGATGTTCTATGCAAAGATTTTGTTGATAAAATGAAACATGAGTTTGAGATGTCAATGTTTGGAGAAATCAAGTTCTTTGTTGGATTGCAAGTACATCAACTAAAGCATGGCATATTTGTGACCCAATCCAAATATATCAAGGAGATACTCAAGAAATTTGGATTAGAAGTCTCAAAACTAGTCAATACACCAATGGTAATAGGACATAAGTTATCTAAGAATGATGAGTAAGTTGAAGTGAATCAAACATTGTATAAATCAATGATTGAAAAGTTGCAATATGTTGTACAAACTAGACTAGACATTACATTAGCAGTTGGAATAGTGGCAAGATTTTTTGCTAATCCAAGAGAAAATCATCTAATGGTAGTAAAGAGAATATTGAGGTACCTAAAAGGAACTGATGACTTCAGTTTTTACTACAAGATGAGTGAAAAGTTTGAGTTGAGAACCTACACTAATGTAGATTGGGGAGGTAATATTGATGACAGAAAAAGCACTAGTGGAGGAGCACTTTTCTTAGGCAAAAGATTGATTACTTGGACTGGAAAAAAGCAAAGTTATACCTCATAGTCCATAGCAGAAGCTGAGTATGTTGTTGTAGCTATCAACTGCACTAATATTGTATGGATCAAACATCTATTACAAGGTATGAAAGAAGAGGTAATTGAGCTTGTGATACTCTATTGTGATAACACAAGTGTCATCAACATATCAAAGAATCCTGTGATGCATGCCAAAACAAAGCATATTGCAATCAAATATCACTATGTAGAGAATTAGTGGAAGACAAGCAGGTAAGGACTGAATATGTCAGCTCAAAGGAATAAATTGCTAAAATCTTTACAAAAGAACTACCTAAAGATGCTTTTGAGTATCTTAGAGGTAAATTAGGGGTGATACCCCTATCCAAGGTTTTTTAAGGAAAAAAAAGACTACTGTACATCAAATGAGTTGAATTTTGGCATATTATAAATTGATGCAAAGGATACTTACTTTAGGAGTTTGTTTGAAGTAATCAAAGTGCTGAAAATTCAAATCGGTCACAAGCAAGGTGATAGAGGGAGAAATTGGAAGAACTTGCAAATGCTACACTTGCATGTTAAGATGTTGAAATAGTACATCTTAGGAATTTTTTTCAAGGAGGGAGAAATAGCATAAATTGATCAACTACATTCAACCAGATAGAGGGAGAAGTAGCTAGAAACTAATCAGATCTACAGGATCAAATGGACAAAGTCAGAAGTAGTTGATACCAGAATGGCAAAACATGATCAATGGTGGTAGAGTGTAATGGGCACCCTTGGATGTCCCAAAAAACTAAACCAAATTGCTGAAAGGAATTATGTCAAACAGTTTGCATTCAACTTCTTAAAACCCCTTATAACTCTGGAAATCAAACGTTTATTTGTTTGTTGTGTTTCATGCATGGAATTGGTATCATACAACATAAACAAGAAAGAAACTACAATAATATGCAAAGTGGAAATGAACTGCTGCTAATAAAATGTTATTTTCAGAATTCATAAAACCAAATACATGGCAGATTTATCAACTCACTAATTACTTCAGCAATATTGTCATAATACTCCAGCCCATGCGTACGAACTTGCTGCTACAATACTTTGTCCTCCAATCAGTCCACTACCTTCATAATACCATTCCCTCCAAGCGGCATAAGCGTCGGACAAGTAGTGAAGAAGATATGAGCAAAATATCAAATCTGCCTGTAGCCAGAAATGCAACTAAACTGCCTGATAATGAAGCCAATAAGAAAGAATTCCAAAGGCCAAACCCCAAGGGAATGACGTCTAGAATGTTACAAGAGAGGATATACATCCTCAAATGCCAAGAACCAAGCTGCAACTCACACACCAATTTCTTCTCATATTCAACCCTCTCTAATGAAGCTACAAATGCTTCCTTTTATTCTATTCCCATGGGTCTGCTCAACTCATATGGGAAATGTGGGATAAAGATGTGTAATATAAAACATATATTAAAATACCCCTTATGTCTCCCTTGGGTACACATCACCATAAAATAAATATTAAAGTAACACTTTAATATTTTACAATTAAATTAGACGTTACTTTAATAAAACTTCAGGCATTAAAATGTATTAGCAATCGGACTCCGAATAATGCGAGTGATAGCTCATCGGAAAGCTCTCACCGAGGAGTATCGAATCCAATCACCAAAATTGACCTGCACTGTGTCTTGCCAACTTACTAAAAATAGTAAGTATGCCTGAAACTGAGTAAATCAACTTCGTTTTGGCCCAAACTGGAAATGACTAGGCCAAAACACTCCAAGATCCCATTAAACCCTTCGTTAGCCCTCGGGACCATGTAGAACAAGGCTAACGCACACACACTTGGTCAACTACTAAAATGGGGACATTACAATCTGCCCCCCTTGAAATTGCTTGTCCTCAAGCAATCTCAGTCCAGCCTGCTGAATAACCTGCTCACTCTCCCATGTAGAATCTTCCTCTGGCAGATCTTTCCATCTGACCAAATACTCCTTCACTATCCTATTTCTAAGATTCCTCTCTTTGGTATCCAGAATAGCCTCAGGTACTAACACAAGCTTCCCCTCCTCATCCAAAGGGGGTAAATTTGCAGAAGGCACTACACTCTGACCAATGGCTTTCTTAAGCCTAGACACATGAAACACATTGTGCACTCGATTGCCCTATGGAAGCTCAAGCTCATAGGCGACTTTGCCTACTTTGTGAATCACCCTGTAGGGACCATAAAATCTAGGTTTCAACTTTTCAGCTCCGCTCTTCTTGAGCGATGACTGTCTACATAGTTGTAGCCTCAAGTAAACCATATCCCCTACCTCGAAACTGCGCTCTATTCGGTGCTGATCAGCATACAATTTCTTTTGATTCTGGGCCTGTTGTATATTCTCTTTGAGCACTTTCAAGATGTCCTGACTATCTTGCAATAAGTTTTTGGCTTTGGGCACTCTACTATCCCCCAAAACTAAATCTATGAAGCTAGGTGCTTCATAACCATAGAGTGCCATGAAAGGAGTCATCTTGATGGACATATGATAAGTGGTGTTATAACAATACTCTCCCATATGCAACCATCTGATCCAAGCCTTTTGTTGTGTAGTTACATAGTTCCTCAAATATCCTTCCACCCATTTATTCACAATCTCTGTTTGCCCATCTGTTTGCAGATGATAACTAGTGCTAGGTGTAAGATCTGTACCACACAACCTAAACAACTCTTGCCAAAAAACACTCATAAAATTACTATCTCGATCGCTGACAATGAATTTGGGCAACCCATGTAACCTGAATATCTCTTTAAAGAAAAGATCTGCCACCTGTTCTGCTGTGTAAGTGGACGGAATAGCAATGAAGTGAGAAAATTTCATCAAGCGGTCCACCACCAAATAGATGCAATCCCTTCCCTGCACTCGTGGTAAACCAGTGATGAAGTCCATCAAAATACTTTCCCATTTCCTATCAAGAATGGGCAAGGGCTGTAATAAACTTGTAGGAAATGTGTGTTCTCCCTTATTCTGTTGACAAACCACACACTCCTTGACATACCTCTGAACATCATCCTTGAGCCCTTTCCATGAAAACCGCTCTCGAATCTGCCTGTAGGTCTTGAAGACCCCTGGATGTCCAGTTGTGGGTGCATCATGAAATGCCTTCAGTATCGCCTCTCTCAAATGTAATGACGGAATCAAATAAACCCTGTCCTAAACTCTGATCAATCCATCTATCACCTCATAGCGATCATCCTGTATGGTACTTGAAATCAATCCAGAAGCCCAAGCATCTCCGACATACTTTGCTATAATCTGATCTCTCCAATCTCCTAAAATCTCTGCCAGAGCACATAAGTGAGGTCTCTGAGATAAGGCATCAGCAACCACATTTTTCTTACCTTTGACAAACTCTATGTCAAATTCATAAGCCTGCAATTTAGTCACCCATTTTTGTTGTCGTTCATTAAGATCACGCTGGCTCATGAAGTATTTAATATTGTTGTGATCAGTCTTGATCACAAAACGTCCACCTACCAAATATGATCAAAATTTGGCCAATGCATGCATTATGGCCAACATCTCCCGGTCATAGACAGAATAACTTTTCTCAACTCCTCGAAGCTTCCTACTCTCGAATGCAATGGGATGCTTCTCCTGCATCAATACTACTCTAATCCCATCACTTGATGCATCACAATGAACCTCAAAAGGCTTCGTGAAATACGGTAAAGCTAGAACTGGACATGAAGACATTACCTGCTTGAAATGCTCAAAACACCTCTGTGCTGCCCCTGTCCACACGAAGGCTCCTTTCCTGGTAAGATCTGTCAAGGGTGTAGCAATCTGTGAGAATCCCTTAACAAACCTCCTATAAAAACCACATAAACCAAAGAATCCCTTAAGCTATGTAAGGTTTGTGGGAGTAGGCCATTCTACAATAGCTCTAATCTTTTCGAGATCAACCCGAATGCCATCTGCACTAATGATATGCCCCAGGTAAAGGAGCTCAGTCATGCCAAACTCACATTTAGATTCCTTGGCATACAATGAATCTCTCTCCAGAATAGATAACACCTCCTCTAGATGATGTAAGTGCTCCTCCCAGGTCTTACTGAAGACCAAGATGTCATCAAAGAAGATCAAGACAAATCTCCTCAGCTGCTTCCTGAATACCTAGTTCATACAACTTTGAAATGTAGCAGGTGCATTGGTTAGACCAAATGGCATAACCATGAACTCAAAGTGGCCATAGTGACATCGGAAGGCTGTTTTCTCAATGTCCTTTGCTCTCATCCTGATCTGATGGTATCCGGATCGCAAATCAATTTTGGTGAAGAAGCATGCCCCATGCAACTCATCAATCAGCTCATCAATCCTAGGAATGGGATACCTGTTTTTAATTGTTATCTTATTCAGTGCCCTGTAATCGATGCACATGCGCATCGTCCCATCCTTCTTCTTTACCAATGCTACTGCTGAAGCAAAAGGGCTCTTACTGGGCTTGATATGCCCCATCTCCAACAAATCCTTAATCGCCTTCTCTATCTCATCCTTGTGTTTCTTAAGATGATGATAGGGAGTAATCATAACTGGTTTGGCTCCCTCCTCGAGCTTAATAACATGTTCCATCCCTTTTTCAGGAGGAACCCCATGAGGAATATCGCTAAATACTTTAGCGTGTCTATCAAGTATCTTCTGGACATCTAGTGGATGACTCTTTTCTTGTGGCTCTGGTGAAGTTGGCATAATGTGGCACTCTGTCGCCCACTCTATGTCATCATGACAAAAAAGTCTCTGCATTCTCCTCAAGGACACTACTCTACAACCTCCATCTGAAAGCCCTCTAAGTACCACAGTTCTGCCCTCATGCTGGAATCTCATCTCCAATTTTGCTAGATTGAGTGTGAACTCAACTAGTGAAGCCATCCATGTCATGTCAAGGATGACATCATAATCTCCCATGTCCACAACATAGAACTCATCCTCCAACTCATAGCCATGTCCAAACCTGATGCGAAGATTAGATATCTTCCGAGTGCATAATAACTTATCACCGTTAGCCACCATGACTCTAAACCCATCATGCTCCTCTGTCTGTAACCCTCTCCTGGCTACCAATTGTGCATCTATGAAGTTATGTGTAGCCCCAGTGTCAATAAGAGATATCAATTTCTGCCCCTGGATAGTACCCCTGACCTTAAATGTGATTGCCTTTTGGGCCCTTGTCAAGCGTGCCAACGATCTATCATCCTTAGGAATGTTGCTCTCCTCTATAGTGTTACCCTCATCTGAATCGGAGTGCTGATCCTCCCCTTCTGACTCTGACTCTTTTGCTGAAAAATACTCCATTTGATTTGCCTTAGCCTTGAGAGAACATTTATGAGATAAGTCCCAAGGCTCTCTACAATGGAAGCACAACTTCTTCTTTCGAAGTTCATTCAAAGTTTCATTGTCTAGTCCTTTTGATCCTTCTTTGGGTTTGCTATACTCTTTCTGAAATGATTTTTTGTCTTTGTCCTTGCGGTAGGAAGAATCTGTTGAATGGTTTTTTCCTTTGTATACCGAAGGGGCTAAATCTCGTGCCTTTTTAGTTGCTTCAGCTAAAGTGAGTGGATCATGTCCCTTTACCGAACCTCGTAATGGATCAGCAAGACCATCACAAAATAACACCACCAATCTCCTAGGAGAGATATCAGTAACAAGTACAGACAAGCGCTGAAACTCGGCAATGTAAGCATCCACAAAACCTGACTGTTTTAACTGTGCTAGCTCCTTGAAATGTAACTTGGGATCCTTAGTGTCAAATCTTCCAATCAATATTTTGGTGAATTCCTCATAGGATGTAATCTGATTATGCCCCAAAGTCACCATGCCATGATGCCACCATTCATGTGCAACGCCATCCAAGTGCATAGCCGCATACTTGATAGCCTCCTCCTCAGGCATAGGATTTAGCTGCAAGTATGTATCTACCTTCTGCACCCAAGCTCATGCAGTCATCTTCCCTGAAGCATCATAATAAGGTAAAGAAATTTTTCCAACTTTCTTCCTCAGCTCAAAGTTTTGATTCCTCCCTCCTGCTTTAGGCATGTGTCTCATCCTCAAGTCCATATAATCTCTAAGAGAAATATCCACCTGAAACTCTGGTCCACTAGCCTCCCAGTCCCTCCTGAACTGATCCTGTAACTCGATAATCTGCGGTTCCTTTACTGGATGAACCGAATCTCTGGGTGGAAAAGTGGGTAGTAGAGGTCTCGAGCTCGCAATCTGTGCTGGGCGTGCAACATGTCTAAATTTATCAGCCTCATTCCCATTGTTGCCGTGTCCATTATTACCATTAATGTTATTCTCAGGACCATTGTTGTTGCCTTGGCCTTCATGGTTATTGTTTCCCCCGTTGTTATTGTTTCTGTTGTTGGCATCACCTGGATTAATATTGACACCCATCTGTCTAGCCATGAGCTGCAACATCATGTCCATTCGCCTATTCTGCTCCTGCTGCATATGCTGCCCCTGCTCTAATGTTTCCAGTAACTGTTGGAACAGTACCTTCCCCTGATCTGGACCAGCATTTCTGCCTTCGCCTATTGTCCTGATCATAGAATATCTCCTCTATGTCTGTATGGTTGAATTCAATGTCCCCCTGCACGGATGTACTAGACTGTTTGCTTTGCAAGTCTAAAATCCTATTTTGTCTTGCTCTGGTATCGCGGAAATTATAAGACCCCTGTCACATGCTCAAACATAAATTCTTAGCCTATGTTTTTACTTACTTTTTCCCTCTATCCGGCTGTTCCAAATTCCCTATAAGACCTCCACAGGATGGCAGGACTTATAGCTTTGATACCACTGTAATGGGCATCCTTGGATGTCCCAAAAAACTAAACCAAATTGCTGAAAGGAATTATGTCAAACAGTTTGCATTCAACTTCTTAAAACCCCTTATAACTCTAGAAATCAAACGTTTATTTGTTTTTTGTGTTTCATGCATGGAATTGGTATCATACAACATAAACAATAAAGAAACTACAATAATATGCAAAGTGGAAATGAACTGCTACTAATAAAATGTTATTTTCAGAATTCATAAAACCAAATACATGGCAGATTTATCAACTCACTAATTACTTCAGCAATATTGTCATAATACTCCAGCCCATGCTTACGAACTTGCTGCTACAATACTTTGTCCTCCAATCAGTCCACTACCTTCATAATACCATTCCCTCCAAGCGGCATAAACGTCGGACAAGTAGTGAAGAAGATATGAGCAAAATATCAAATCTTCCTGTAGCCAGAAATGCAACTAAACTGCCTGATAATGAAGCCAATAAGAAAGAATTCCAAAGGCCAAACCCCAAGGGAATGACGTCTAGAATGTTACAAGAGAGGATAGACGTCCTCAAATGCCAAGAACCAAGCTGCAACTCACACACCAATTTCTTCTCATATTCAACCCTCTCTAATGAAGCTACAAATGCTTCCTTTTATTCTATTCCCACGGGTCCGCTCAACTCATATGGGAAATGTGGGATAAATATGTGTAATATAAAACATATATTAAAATACCCCTTATGTCTCCCTTGGGTACACATCACCATAAAATAAATATTAAAGTAACACTTTAATATTTTACAATTAAATTAGACGTTACTTTAATAAAACTTCAGGCATTAAAATGTATTAGCAATTGGACTCCGAATAATGCGAGTGATAGCTCATCAGAAAGCCCTCACCGAGGAGTATCGAATCCAATCACCAAAATTGACCTACACTGTGTCCTGCCGACTTACTAAAAATAGTAAGTATGCCTGAAACTGAGTAAATCAACTTCGTTTTGGCCCAAACTGGAAATGACTAGGCCAAAACACTCCAAGATCCCATTAAACCCTTCGTTAGCCCTCGGGACCATGTAGAACAAGGCTAACGCACACACACTTGGTCAACTGCTAAAATGGGGACATTACATAGAGCATGATCAATGCATATAGAGGGAGAGATAATGTAAGGAGTCAAAAGTAGTACAAGATCAAAGAGAACAATGGTAATTCATAGAAAAGAGGGAGGAATAGGATGTTCAAGAAGATATATTAGAAAGAATAGAAAAAGGAAACAACAGCTAAGAGGTAGAAGCAGAAGTAGAATAATCAGGAAAGAAAATCAGAGAGGGAGATGTGAAAACTGATGATAACACTTTTTTTTTTCTTTTTGGCATTTGATTTACTATTTTAACCTAGTTAGCATTTTGTTAACTTGGTTGATTAGTTTGGTTTGCCATCAATGCCAAAGAGGGAAATTGTTGGAAGTCTGATTGAAAAGAATACTATCAAAGAGGGAGATTGCTACAAAGAAGGAAGATGGTTGATAAAGAATGTTTTCAATCATTGTTTTGTCATTGATGTCAAACCTATTATTTGTAGGAATGAAAATTTCTTATAAGATCCAAGTACTATCACTTAGTTGATTGATGAAGAGGATTTAATGAACAAGATGTAACAAGAGCACCTAAGTGAATGGTTGAGTTATGGTTTTGTAATAAAGTGCAAGGATCAGTTAAGACATTAGGAAAATGATGTATTGATAGCATACTCAAAGATACAAAGGTTGGCCACACATAGAAACACTAGTAGTATAAGTTTTAATAAGGTTGACTGCAAAGATCAACTAAGTTCATTAGTGAGTGTCAAGCAAGCTTGTTAGAGCCGAGCAAATTTTTAGTTAGAGTCGAGCAAATGCAAAAATCTAGTGTGTACTGAGTGATATAGAAGGAGCCGAGTGTATTTAGGTGCCAAGCAAAGTAATAGGTGTAGAGCATTAGGAAAATTTAATAGATGTTGAGTGAATCCATAGTAGGTGCCAAACATGAGGAAAATGTAGTTGATGCTGAGTAACATAGTATGTGCCAAGCACCTAAATTTTAATAGTGTTGAGCTACTACATTATTGGCAAAGTCAAAGATTCACTAGATCTGAGCCAACAAAGTTGTTACCTTGAATTTTGTGAACTAATTGGAGGATAAGGATGATGAGCTGGTGGCACAAAATTTTATGTAAACCATTTTTGAGTGAATTCAAATGAATTCTTCAAGATGTTTCTAGAAGGAACAAAATATGGGTTAGATTCATTAAATCCTACCTAATCCATTCAAACTGAAATTAAAGGAGGGAAGAATTGAGCGAGAAAAGAAATTCCAAACTTCTATTTAAGGAGTCACATACCAAGAAGCAAGAGCTACTGGTGTGCCAAATTATGAAGTGGTTGAAGGGTGTCAAGGAGAAGGCATCAAGGAGAAGAAGAACAGAGCATAGAGACTCTACTTTGATAAGTGGTTAGAAAGAAAGGATTTCACTGGTATATCAAGCATGGAGACTCAAGGAGACAAAGCTTAAGGATGACGAGTTGTCAGAGCTGCAGAGAGTGAAAGCCAAGAAAATTGTGAAGAGCTAAAGAAGTGATCTAAAATTTGCAAGATAAGTTGTGAACTATTATCAAGTCAAAACCCCTTATTGTTATTCTCTAGCAATTGTATCAGTTGGGGTAAAAATCCTATGGACTTAGATTGGTTTAGGAACCATTTGTAAATCCTTTAATAGGGTGACATTCCAAGTGAATGTTCTAAAGTCCTCTAACCAGACCCACTTCTAATAAGGTGGTTAAATCCTTTAACCAGGTCACATTTAACAATGTGTTGTAGCCTTTAATAGGGCAAGCCTTTCATAGGGTGTCACATACAAAGAGTGAGAATTGAGTAGCATGTTACTGAGGGTGTTTCTCAAATTGGGTTTCCACATAAATCATTGTGTTATGTGTTGATTCTTCATTTGTTATGCTTGCATGTTGATTTATAGTAATTTGCTAAATAGGAAAGTTTAAGCTTGGATGAATAAACAGTTTAATAGGCTCACTTTATTGGATGAAAAAGTTTGAATTAGACATTTGGACCTTGAATAACTGATTCACCCCTCCTCTC
Organism: Cupressus sempervirens; assembly: GCA_028749045.1. Lineage (NCBI taxonomy): Eukaryota > Viridiplantae > Streptophyta > Pinopsida > Cupressales > Cupressaceae > Cupressus > Cupressus sempervirens. Next base: position 161,101,621 of record CM053787.1, read on the forward strand.
CGTTATTCTAAAGCATTTCTAATACTTTTTTCATTTCTATCTGATTTTATGATTGGTTGAATTGCATATCTAGGGATCATTACATATATGTTTGTGCCATTACGAACTCAAATGATAAAATTAAACTGCTCGACACTTGAATGCTTTGATGCTTGGTCATGTGTACTCATTCATATTGTCACTCAACTTCTATATACTATCTTTCTTGGCAATTTGTTAACTTTTCAATGTGCTTGGTTCCAACTATATTGATTGGTACATAGATGTTCTCGGTCTGAACTAAATACTTGATAATCACTATCCTGCTCGGTATGAGCTATGCATGCTTGGCCTTTACTAGATAACTCAGTCACAATGATGACCGGGTAATCTTTCCTAGTAAATGACTAAGTTAACATAGAATTTTTACTTGATTGTGAGCTTGTTTATAGCTCGAGAATCTATACACATCCTCCATCTCCATTCTTCTTATGTGATAATATTGTTGGAACAACACATGGACTTAGATTCTCTTGAATCAACCCCTTTTGCAAACACTCATGAAATTGTTTGTTCAACTCTTTACTTTCTATTGGTGTCATTATGTGCATTGCCTTGTTTGGAAAATTGGCTCTTGGAATCAAGTCCATTTGGTGATTGATCTTCCTCAATGGGGGTAATCTATTAGGTATATTATCAAAAACAATATCTTGAAACATTTCTAACAAATATGCAACTTTTGCAACTACCTCCTCTACTTCTTCTTTACCATCTTTTGGATTTACAAAAAAATACTAATGATCATGCCGCATATCCTTGAGAAGTGGTTTTCCATCAACAAGACATATTTTGGTAGCACTGCATACCTTTTCTTCTTTCTCCTTCAATGGTGTCAGCTTATGTGTCCCTCAATCCTTGGTCAAAGGGTAGGTATTTGTGTGTCCATCATGTACAACATGTCTATCAAACTATCATGACCTACCTAACAATATATGACATATGTACATAGGTATGATATCACAAACTACCTCATCCTAGTAGCTTCCAATCTTGAACTTTTCTAGGCCCTACTCATTGACCATGATCTTGTAGTCATCCTGCACCCAAACAATATGATATGGATGCAAGTGTTTCTTCCTTTTGAGATTTATCTTTGTGACCATATTTTCCAACCTTGAATTGTTAGTACTTCCACCATTAACAATCACATCACAGCGTTTATATTCACATCTTCACCTTGTGCAAAACATAGTCCTCCTTTGATTAGGTTTATTCTCACCACTCAAAAAGATTCTTATGTTAACTAGGGGTTCTCCTATTTTAGTATCTTCAAAGTGTGAGGATTTGGTGTCTTCATTAACATGCACAACTCTAGCCTAGCCTTCAATTCTTCTATTGGTCCTTCCTTAGACTGGGAACACTAAAATACTCTATGCCCTTCTTCTTCATGGTGAAAACATTTTCCATGGAAACCTCCTCTTCCAAAACATTTCCCTCTTCCTCTTCCTCTCTAATCTCTACTATTCTGGTCATGGAAATGGTTGGAGTTGTTACGTCTCTTTTTTAATTGCTACTACTAGCCTCATTCTTGTTCTTTTGATTGTCATTTCAGCCTTTGTAAGACTATACACTAGATCTTCCATTGTGACCTCTACTACTATTTTTTTAATCAAACTTTTAATCAACTTTTCCTCAATTCTTAGGCTAAACTGGTATGCTTCGTCAATACTAGTCATTTAAACTAGACTTAGCTCCTCCTAAATACTTGGTCTCAACTCATTAAGATAATGAGCAACTTTCTCCTTATCAGCTTCCACATGGCCAGTTCTAATGAGAACTCAGTAGAACTCTTCAATATAATTTTGAATAGATCTTCCCACTTGCTTCAACCCTTCCATTTTCTTTAGTAGATCAAGCTCATAATCCATGAGAATAAATTATGACTTTAATTTTTCTATCATTTGATCTCATCTTGTGATTTTTTCTTTCCCTCTTCTATTTAACTCTAATTAAATCTCCTATGACCAGGTCTTCACATGACCCTTTAGCTTGGCCTTTGCAAATTTGACCCCATCCAAATCTTCAATATCTTAAAACTCAAAGTATTTCTCCAATTCATTAATCAAATTTATCAATTCCTCTAGGTTTAGATTTAAACTTAAGTCTTTTTCTAATCATAGAAATGGCCCTAAAAAGCCTCTCTTCTTCAGGAATTAGAACTGCCACTTCTTCAATATTTTCTTCTTCTTCTCCTTCATCCTAACTTTTATCTCTTATGACAAAGTGTATTCCTCTGTGCATTTTTTCTTCCAATTCTTGCATCTATCTATGGAGGGGTCTAAAACCATCAGGTGCAACACTTATAACTCTTCAATCATGCTCCTTCATGGAGGAATTTTTGCATTGCTACTGAAACCCTTGTGAAAACTACCTTACAATCAATGATCTATCCACACACTCAAAACAAACCATAGTCCTAGTGTAAACTACCTCCCAACTAGCAATTTGTTTACACACTCAAGAAATCCCACTTTGATACCACTTGATGAAGGGTGCTCCCCTTGATACCACAACAAAATAAAATAAAATAAAGAACAACACAAATTGAGAGAATAAAATATGGGCTTATTGTATTGCCCCAAATGCAGAATTATATAATTACGATATGCAAACCCACATGGGTTCCTTCGTTACAAAAATTTGCAAGACAAAGTTCTAACTATCACCTAGAAATACCTTAGACAACCTACAAGCCTTCCTTTTATTGATATGTTTAGCTATCTAAGAAAGTTCTAGACATTAAGCCTTGACTATTGAGGTTGACCAAATTTATTTTATATCATTTCATTACATTTTATTACATAGAATCAACTCATGTCAATTTATAAATTATATTTTTCACATGGGTCTTATTCTGGAGACCATAACTTGCAGATCATTGACCTGATGAGCTATTATACCCCATTCTAGAATCCTTGGCTAGAAATCTACATTTAATAATTGCACAAGCATCCATTAGTTAAGGCTTCACCTTGTTTTAGAGATATCTAGGTCTTTACTGTTGTACCTAAAGTTTGGGTAGCCAAAATTCATACCAAAAATTTGCAATTACTACACCTATACATATGATATGACAATAAAACTCATCTAGTAGGCTAATATGTCAAAAATGAACTTCCATTTATGAGATTAGGTCAATTTGAGCACATAATACCAACTTACTAAAACTATCAAGCTCCCACAAATAGCAACTATGTACATGAATAACCCTTATTAAAAACCAAACACTGAAAACTAGAAAAATAAATATTTTTGGGTGATGCAAGATTGCCCTTACACCCAAGATGCTCCTGCATTAGATATATTTTATTGTATTAGTTGAACTTATGCATTTCTTATGAGATTATGTATACATTATTTCTTTATGATGATAAACATTGTACTTGAGATTTAAACTAATTAAATAAACTTCTTAAATGTGAATCAACATGAAGAAACCCTTGAGGAATGAAATTTGTATCATATTTGCATATGTGGAATTGATGTGTATGTGTACATTAATTCTAAATTGTTTTTGATAAGGTAAACAGGTTTTAAGGGGTCCTGAAACCCATAAGTTTAACAACAAGAAAGGCTGAAAATAAGCGAGAAAACGCCCAGCCAAAACATAAGCCTTACGGCTGAAAATAAGCCCAAAGGCCCAGCCCGAAACAAATGCCCACTAAAAAGGCCAGAGAACCAACCAGAAAAACAGAGACCAGACAAAAAGCCAAAGCCAGGAGAAACAAAAACCAAAGGACAGAGACCCAACCTAGCAGACTACTTCTCCATCTCGAGCATGGTCTGGGCAATCTTTATTATCCATAATTGCATTGGATTTGAGCCGTCCTTCCCAAGATTTTATCTTGGTCGATAAGCAACTTTGCCTCCGCCAGAAAATCTTTTCTGGCATACCAGGTCAGATTATTGGTGGCGTTAACCCCTTTATTAGCAAACCAATCAGCGACTGGGTTTGCCTCTCTGTAAACATGAGTGACGTGGACCTTATCGAACTTTGTGAGAGTGGCGCAAGTCTCAGCAATTATGTTCGCAATCGTCCACGAGGGAGGGGAAATACCATTAATGGTATTAATAATGTTTTTGGAGTCCCCCTCAAGCTAGAGTTTAGTAATCCCAGCTTCAAAAGCCAACTTGACCACCTTACTCGCAGCTCTTGCTTCAGCCAGATGAATAGTCTGGATTCCCAGCAGGGAAGCAAAGGCAGCTATTCCCTCCCCATAGCTATTTCTTATGATTCCACTGCAACTTGAAGGGCCTGGGTTACCCTTAGAAGCCCCATCAAAGTTGGCTTTTGACCAACCATCTGGGGGGAGAAGCCAGCTAGCATTCTGCCTTTTGAGGTTCCTGTCTTTTTCTTTAGCTATCTTTCTGTCCCCTTCTTCTTCTTCTTCCTCCTTCAGCACTTGGAGATTTTCCTTTATATTCTTCGAGACCTTCCTACCAAGGATTATAGCCGGCTCCTCTCTGTCTCTAAATATTCTATTATTCCTTTCCTTCAAAATTCCCCAGCAAAAATGGGGTAAAATCCAGTCCGAGTGATCCTGCTGACCAGCAATCATACAAAGACCTTTCCACTGATGGAAAAAATCCATGAGATTATCCGGTTTGCACTAGAGGGTTTCATTATCATGTGTGATGACATTCCACACCTCCCTGGCATAGTCACATAAGATGAAAATGTGATTTCTGGTCTCAGCCTGATTCTTACACAAGGGACATCTACTGGGCATAACATGTCCTCGCTTCATGAGATTGCCATGAGTAAGGATTTTGTTCTGAAGAGCCAGCCAGTAAAAAATGTTGATCTTTGGAGTGAGACCCGGAATCCAAGCCTCCGCCCAAGGGGCCTTCTCTTTTAAGCTCCAAAGGGAATTATAGCCTGAGGCAACAGAGTATCTTCCATTGGGATTATCCCTCTAGACCAGCTCATCCCCCAAATTGATAGGAATCATGGAATTGAGCATAAGCATTATAGGAGTCAAGTCCTCAGAGATGAGGGATAGGTCACTCCATTCCTGGCCATTCCAATAATCACAAACTTTGGACCCAATTTGATCAGTACAAGCTTGCATCCATCTCTCAAAAATAGGGTTATTGATAAGTGGATCTTGGGAAAGCCATCTATCCGACCAGAACTGGATGTCCTTCCCATTTCCCAATTTTCATGATATCCTGGCCTTAGCTAGGTCCCTGGCTTTCATGATCCCATTCCAAATGTTCGATCCTTTTGGGATATCTTCATTAAAAAGGGTGAAAAGAAGAGTGGGTCTTCTAAGGTACTTGTTTACCAGGGTGTCCCTCCATTCACCGGTGCTACTGAAGATCCGCCATATTTGTTTAGCTAGGAGAGCCTTATTGAGGTGGGTGATCTTTCTAATGCCCAGACCTCCGTACCTCTTAGGGAGGCAAACCTTCTCCCAAGCAACAAGAGGGTATCTTTTCTTCCCTTCATTACCATTCCAAAGGAAGTCTCTCTAGATTTTCTCCATTCTTTCAGCTATTTTCCTCGGAATTCCAAAGAGGCTCAGGGCATAGATTGGCAGATTTTGAAGAGAAGATTTGACTAAGAGGCATTTCCCCGATTTACTAAGAGAGACCCCTTTCCAACCAGCCATCTTCCTGTTGAATCTGTCCAAAATACCATTCCAAAAAGACTCCAGGGGTGAGGATCCCAAAGGGAGACCAAGATAGGTAGAGGGGAAAGAGCCTACCCCACAACCCAGAATCCTGGCGATTTTTCTTTGTCTAAACTCAGAGGTGTTGATGAAAAAGAGCGAGCTTTTGTTCCAATTAATCAGCCGACCCGTCCCACTGGAGTAAGTATCAAGAATCTTCTTCAGGGCTCTGGTCTCTTTGACAGAAGCTTCCCCCCCCAAGATAGTATCATCAACAAATTGCTGATGAGTGAAGGGAACGCAATTAGAGGAGGGAAGGATCCCTTTGATACAAGCCTCACGCTTTCTACAATCTATAATCCTTCCTAAGCATTCAACTAAAATGATGAACAAAATGGGCGAAAGGGGGTCTCCTTGTCTGAGGCCTCTGGAAGGTTTGAAAAAATTAGAAGGGACTCCATTAACCAGAACAGCCAAGGAGGAGGTGGACACCAATTGAGAGATAATTTTGCAAACTTTACTATTAAAGACAAAAGACGAGAGGACCTTACCAAGGAGAGACCAGTCCACCCTGTCATAAGCTTTAGAAAGATCCAGTTTGAGAAACATACCTTCCCGTTTGGATGCCTCAAGAGAGTGGATGACTTCGTGCACCATCTGGACAGAATCCAAAATTTGTCTCCCTGGAACAAAACCCGATTGATGCTGCGAGATTATCAAGGGAAAGATCTTGAGCATTCTTAAAGTGAGAACTTTAGAGATGATCTTGTAGAGTGAGTTGCACAGACTAATAGGTCTAAAGTTGTCCAACGAGTCCACCCTAGGGGATTTAGGAATGAGAACCACAAAAGTCAAGTTTAGCTCCTTGAGAATAGATTTGGCTCCAAAGAATTCCTGGACAGCCTGAACAACCTCTCCCATGATCACCGGCCAGAACCTTTGGAAGAAAAAAGTGGGAAAACCGTCCGGGCCTGGAGCCTTGTCAGCAGGCAGAGAAAAGAGAGCCTCTCTAACTTTCGAAGCATTAGGAATAGCACAGAGTTGTTTATTATGGATAGGTTGAATGAGCTGAGGGATACAGTGTAACAAATCCTCCTGGTCCAAATTGGAAAGCATTGGGTCCTCAGAGAGAAGGCTAGAGAAAAAGGAAACAGCTTCTTTCGAGATGGCAGATTCTTCAGTTAACAGCTCCTGCCCCTTTCTGATACCATAGATCCTGTTACTAGCACGGTGCTTGAGGGTGGTTAGGTGAAAAAACTTAGTGTTCCGATCTCCTTCCTTTAGCCAGGTGATCCTCGATCTTTGCCTCCAAAATTTTTCTTCCTTATTAATAATGTTATGAATTTCAGACAGGGTCTTGAGCTCCGAAACCCTGTTGGTCTTAGTGTAGCCTTCCTTCTGAATGCAATCTTGGATAATAGTTAGATTATCAAATAACTCTTTCTTTTCATGGAAGATATGACCAAAATTAGACTTGTTCCAAATTTTAATCATCCTCTTCACATTGCTAAGTTTTCTGGTGACTCTGAACATGGCTGAGCCCTCCACCTCTATCCCCCACCATTTCTTGATATTATCCAGGAGGTCAGGGTGAGAGGTCCACATTTTCTCAAACTTGAAAGGATGGTATCTCCTGTGTACCAGAGGGGAAACTAAAAGAGAAATGGAAGAGTGGTCTGAACCAATTCTGGGAAGCAGAGATAGTCTGCAGCTGAAGGATTGAAGCTAGTCCGAAGATATAAGAGCTCTATCCAGCCTAACCTGAATGCAATCATGGCCTTTTCTCTTATTTGACCAGGTAAAGGATCTGCCCTTAAGCTCTACGTCCATAAGGGCCAGATTATTTATGAAGTTAGAAAGATCCTGTTTACTTTCCCAATCCGGGGGCATACCTCCCTTTTTCTCTTTATCTTCTAGCGGTGTGTTAAAGTCTCCCATGATTATACCTTTCTTAATGTCACAATCTTGCACCATATTACCAACTTTGGTCCAGAAGTTTTTTCTATCTCTCTTATTATTGGGGGCGTAAATATTCACTAAAAACCAGGAATCATTGGTGTGCAAATGTTGAACTCTGTAGAAAAGAATGTTATCTTCATCATGCTCAGCTACTATATTGAAATACTTATCATTGAAAAGTAACAGCAGTCCTCCAGACACTCCTTCAGAGTTAGAGGCTATGCCCTTCATGCTATTGTTGAACTTAATATTTTCCATCCTTTCCTTCTTCATTTTAGTTTCCTGGATTAGAAACACATCAGGCCTTTGGTCCCTTATCATATTTCTAATAACTTCTTGCTTGTGGATTCCATTGAGTCCACGAATATTCCAAGATAAAATCTTCATGATTTAAGTACTGAACATGCTTCCTGGATGGTGCGTTGCGTACCATCCTTAATGTTTCTTCTGGCTTCCTCTTTCCTGATTTCATTCTTGTTTTTCCTTCCCACTAGGTTAGATTTGTGGCCGAGATCAGCCTTGGCCTTGCTTCTAGTAGAAGGGGGAGATACCAGAGAAGGGTCCCTTCTATTCTTCTTCTTTCTACTCCTGACTTCTGTCCAGGGATTCTCTTCTCCCTCTAGTCCTTTGTCCAGCCAAGCATCAATTCTCGCCAAATCTTCCATTGTCGATGCAGAAAGCCTCTCTATGATTTTGTTCACTGTTGAAGGGGGGGGACAACACATCGGGTTAGGGTCCTGGGACATGGGTTCCCCCTCCTTTAGTTCTTCCATGGAGTTCGGGACAAAGGATAGTTTCAAGTCATCCTCCTGAGAATCCAGAGGGGGAAGAGTCATATTTTCACCTGTCTCCTCAGGTTTCTTCTCAGATTCCTTCGCATTGGGGAGAGGTGTTGAATCGTCTTTCACTCCTTTCTCTTCTCCCCCTCCTATGTTTCCAGTCGCCCGAGGAGGCCCTGATTCCTCTTGGGGTGCATTAGGAGCAGTATTTGTTTTTCCTTTTGCCTCTCCATTTGCCTTGACTTGCGATGCTTTTTTCCTCCATTCTTTTTTGGGATCTAGAGAATCTTTTATCCCCCCTTGTGGACGATCCTTTCCCACCGTACTCTTCCCTTTGAAAAGTGGGCATGATCCAGCCTTGTGGCCAGCCTTCTTACAATGGAAACAAGCAAAAGGCACACTTTCATAGTCAATCTTTTGAGATCTGTTTCTTAGACGAGATTGTAGTTCTAAAACTTGAGGCATGTCCTGGCCTTCAATGACTCCTACATAGATTCTTGCGTAGTTCAATCTTTTCTTAGCTGCTGTGACAGGGTCAATGGAGAGGAGCTCTCCAAAGGTCCTGGCTATGCCATCAAAGACATCCTCATGCCAATATTCCAAAGGAAGTTTCGGAAGTCTTAACCAAACTGGAACCTGAGATTGGAAATCATTGTTCAAATCCAAGTTGGGTGTCCATTTTTGCAATATTAGGTTGGATCTGCCCAAAGACCAGTTCCCAGCACATAGTATACGGGAAAAATCTTTCGAGCAAGAGAACTCGAAAGACATGAAGCCTTTGGCCATAGCAGTCACTTCTACATGCCCTTTAAGGTCCCATTTTCTCCTGGTAAATGTCCTCACTACATCAATATTAGGTCTTGGCCCTACAAATTTTCCTACCAGAGTGTTCGCCATGCTTAGGATATTGTGGTCAATAATTTTCTTAGGGATTTCCAAAGCAAAAATACCTTTCTCCTTATCAGATTTGTCAATGACTTTTGGGAAAGACGATTTACCTTATGGTTTTATCCCGAATAGATTTGACCAGCGTCCCCATGCCCCAGACGGCCCACTGCCCACATGGGGGGGAGGGGGAATCTTCTCACCTGGATGGGGCATCATAGCCCGTGGGTCCCCATCCTTTGAGGCATCCTCATCTTTCCCCTCCGTTTCCTGCCCTGCGCTTGCTGCATGCCTTGCTGCATGCCCTCCTGCAGACGTGCTCTCCTGTCTCCCGCCTTTCTCCAGATTCGAAACAACGTGATTCGAATTGCAGTTCCCGCCCGCTCCATCCATCGCAACCTTCCTGGTCACTTATTGCATTAATTCTAAATTGTTACTTTGATGTTGTTTAAACTTTAAATAAGAAATATTAGTTTAGTAAATATTGTAGCATGTTAGGTTTATTGGCTTGGGATCTCGAGTGGGATGTTACATCTGGTATTACAACCCAAGTCTCAACATTGGGAACTCTAGGCATATTATGCACCACCATTTAAACAATTAGTTAAAGTTGTAAGAAGATTAAATAAAAAACCTTTATTAACATCAAACCTAGATCCAAACAATCAAACAACAACTTTGAAATGATAGAGTTTTTGAATGTGAAACTTAGAAAAATCATAGCGCTTTTAATCTAGATTCTTTCTTTATGTCTATGTTTTGTACCTTTATGTTCTTGAGGGGTTCTAAGATGCCGTTCTTGTGTTTGGGTATTATAGGAGAGATGGTTTTTGGTTCTAGATCTATTGCTAGGGGTTAGAGCTCAAGACGTGGTAAAGGTTGTGAGAGAGGAAGTCATCTCAAAAGGTTACATTTTCATAAAAGAATTTAATAGTATATTGTCTCGTTCTATGTTTTCTTTCCTTCATAAAATTTAATACTCAATGCATAAAAGAAATCAATGTAACTGCATTCATTTGGAAAAGTAGATAATTTATTATTAGTTTTGAATGTACCTTTCTTTGTAACAAAGAGGCTCTACCTGATTGAGCCTATAGGTGGAAGTACATAACATTAATTTTTGTATTAGTAAATGGAATATCTATAAATATATGGGAATTATTCTCAAGAATCTTAGTTCAATTTTGTATTATAAAAAAAAACACTACTATTGTTGTATTAGGGTAGCAAGCCCAAATGACAATGAGCTAAATTGCTAGTTAGCCGCATTGATAGTAAACCACTTGTATATTAATAAATTGATTTCTTAATACTTGGGAGCTAACCCTCTTTATGGTTTTCCCATCTTGGGTTTCTATGAAAAAAAACATAATATGTTTTTTTGTTCTTTAATCTTTTAATTCTTTCATTTCTAACCAAGTTAAAATATGTTATGTGAGAAAATAATTCAATGTGTTAAAATTTTCAAAGGTATATTTATTTACCATTCCCCTCTTAGTATACCAAATGTTCAATGTCTAGATCTAATTAATGAGAAAATATCCATATATATAACATACACCATAAACATAAAAAGGAGTGAAAATCATGTTAGCTAAGGAAATAGATAATTGTGAAAGGATATCTACAAGTGGGAAGAGACCCTTGAAATGAATATATCTTTATTGAAAATCATCCACCTTCAAGAGGAGCTCTTGAACAAATACAACATCCTCAAGACAAAGAGGGGGAGAGAACAAGAATGCACCCTTTTGGCCTCATATTTCTTGGTAAAAAAAAGTAGATCCTACCAAAGAAAAATAAAAGAAGGAAGATTGATACATGAAATATTTACCCCCAAGTATGAAGGAAAGACAAAATTATATAATATAGTGTACATATTTAATGATATTTTTTCATGCAATTTCAAGCAAAAATGAGATCTAAACTAGGATATCAATCTACAAGGTAAAAGTCATTTCAGAGAACAAAAATATCTATGCAAGAAAGGACATCAATAAGAGAAACAATTCAATAAGGTGAGAATGAATGATTTTCAACAAAATGAATTAGACCATAATCAATCCCCTAAATGAAGGAATATTTTATAATAGGCACACCCTTTAAGGCATGAAATAGGTTGTTAAGAAAAAATAAAAAGTACTTTGCATAAAACACAATATCTTATACCAAAAAGTATGCACCATCATAAAATAATACAAACCCATAAAGATGCAATGTAGAGAATGAGCAAAGGAATAACACATTATGAAAGCATAGTGGGTAATAGATTATACAAGATATATACTTCCACACAAGCTATAGGTTGTAAAGAAGCATAAAATTCCCATTAGACAAAACTATCCCAAACAAAAAGGTTCATATGTGGAAGGATATCATAGTATAAAATATATAACAAAGAGATAATGAATCCTTTGAAAATGGTAAAACTGCAATAAGCAGAACTTGTCCCCCAAGTGAGGAAACAAAGAAGAAAAACCTATTATTAGCCTCATATCATACATTATGAAAATCCAATCTCCATTAATAGAGAAAATTGCTAAATTTACAGCAACATGATAGGATAAGAGAGATGCAAATGTATTTCTTTTATATTAAGACAATCAAAATATTTATTGTTAAACAAGTAAGAAATCTATCACCCAAAAATTGAATAAATTTTCTAAACTCAACATAATTAGGAAAAGGGTACTTATTTCTATGATCAAATAAATAAAGAAAGTTTCAATTTATAAGACCTAGGTATTTTTGGAAAAAAATTATAAGCAACTTAGAGTCTAGAATCATATTTCATTAAAAAAAAAATCTTTTAGCCAAAGCCATGTGGTCATCAAAAGGATATTGTAGAAAACATGTTGTAGGTAAAATAATGCCAAGTGGAGAATTTGATTGATATGAAGAATACAAAGTAGTATCTTGAGGTATGAAACCTAGGCCACACTTAGTGACTTTTATAGGAGGGTCTATAGGAACCTTGATACCTTATTCATTGTTTCCAAGACTTAACCCCCTATAACATTTTTGAGTAGTGATATCTTATCCCATATTTTAATTGGATTTTAATGTAGAAGGTAAAGGAGATTAATCTTGAGGTTTATCAAAATGTGAGATATAAAGAGGAATATTCTCTTTAGGGAGATTCCTATCACTATTGATACCATCTTTAGGCAGTGAGGAGGAAGATAAATTATCAAAATATTCTTGTCCATTTTAATATTCCTACAGAGAAATAATCAATAATGATTAACCTCAGGATTACGAATAATTATTTGATAAAAGGAATGTTGTTTAAGTTCATCCAGGGAAGTCCATAAACTATCTTCTTAAGACTATCCAGTTAAGTAGGCTAAGGATGAGGAGATCTAGGTCTTACTAGTATAGGATAATTAGAAAGTATATCTCAATTGTTGTGATTACTAGTAGGATTAGGAGGATTCATAGTATTATTATCCTTTTATTTATTAACAAACAATATTATACAATCAACATATTCCATGCATTTTTTTTAAATTCTCATGATAAGGTCACATGAAATAAGACATTGAAAAAATTCATTATAAGGGACAAAGATATTTGAAAACCTTGTAATTTTATAGAAATAATACCATGATAGAATAAAAACATCATTAAATGCAAGAAATTATGATTCACTTTGTGTGATTGATAAAGAGAGGTAAGAAGACATGTGACAATATAGGTTATCACACACTAATCTAACTTAGTCCATTCCATTGAGATTGAAAAAGAACAAAAAGGAGATCATCCCACATCCAAAATAAAAATGGAAATGATATTATTTGGGCTCACCAAAGTATATAATAGGAAAAGGGAAGTAATCAATAAGGATGGTTAAATTACCTCCCTTTTCAACAATTAAAACTTTGGAAGGAATGTGCCCCCAATAGGCTCAAGATGAGACTCAAGTTCTAAATGAAAACAATGATACATCAATAAATATGTGATTGATTAAATGCAAATGATGTATTAATATGATCAAGGTGATTAATTGTAAAAGATTTATTAATTTGATAATAACAGATTGTCATAAACTAATAATGAGCAAAATATTACAAAAATGGAAACTAGAGATTAGACATGACCTATAGGTGAAATCTAAGATGAAAATTCTAGGGATATGCAAAAAATCATTTTGTGTCTATGAAAATATCATAAATAGCATTATGTAACTAGGAATTCTAACTAAAACATTTAATTTTTTGCAACTATGTCTAGTATTTCCAATCTTGATCCAATAGATCTAAAACTTGGTCCTACACATGGAACAATGGGAAACAAGGTTGAATAAATGGGTTTGCCTAATGCAAACCCCTATTAAGGAATACACCTTAAAATTAAATAAAGAAATGTGTGTTATCATGTAGTAGAGGCTATATATAAAATATGAAGTGTATCATACCTTGATAATGAAAATGCTTCTTTAAATGATATTGCATATGTTGATAAAATAATTATGACTAAACACAAAAACCCAAAAGGAAATCATAAAAGACAAAACCTTATATAATATATGGTTGTAATTTGCTACAATATCAAATTGGGGAGAAGAGAGAAAAGAATTAAGTGAAGGTAGATGATAAGGGTCTCCTTCCTTGATAGGAAACTCTTTTTTTGGGCCTCTAATGGGAAATAAATTAAATCTATGGAAGAAGACACTTTGAATTATTGATAAGAAGGATGTTTGGAGAATCCTAAATTCTTGAGCTTGATAACTTGATGGTTCATGTAATTTCTTCCTTGCACTATATAACTTTTCTTGCAATTGCAGAATCCTAATAATAACAGACTCTAAATTATGGACTTACTTGACAATAGATCACGAGTACCAAAATGAGGAGATATAGGGTGTTTATTAGCCCCACAATTTTGTAGAGTTAAAATTAAGAAACTAACCATGGGATTGGATTTCCCACCAAAAACCTAACACAAATGCAAATACCAAAATCCTCTGGGATAGAATACCAATGACATTTTGTATCTAGGAGAGTGACCCAAGATTTTAACATGATGATCATATGATCATGTTGATCTCTAATTAGTATCCCAAAACTTAGTCATTTTCAAGTCATTTACTAGGAAATATTACAAGATCATCACTCCAACCGAGTTATCTAGTAACGGTCGAGCATACAACACTTATATTGAGTGAGATGGTGATTGTCTAGCATTCAATAGAGATCGAGAAGATATGTGAACCAAGGAATATAATATGAGTCAAGCATATTGAAATGTTATTAAGAGTCAAGAAAACAAACATATAGAAGCCAAGTAACAACATGAAGGTTTATGCATGACTAGGTGTCATAAATTTCAAGTACAAAGTAATTTAGTTTTGATATATGAGTTTATAATGGCACAAACTCATATATAAACCATTTTGGCTGATATTTCTATGATATTTAATATTTGTAGAGCTAGGACAAATGTTTATTATGTGTCATTACATAAGGTAATGATCCCTAGGCATACAATTCAGCCAATCAAAAAAAGGGATGTAAACGACAAAAGATGATGAAGCTTAAGTTATCAATCAAGATCTAGAAACTTCACCTCATGTCTATTTAAGGAGGATTATGACACTAGAATCATATAATACAATACAATCGCAATACATAAGGGATATGCACAAGTGAAGGAATGAAGTGAAGTTTTAGAAGGTAGATCCAATAGAAAGAAATCAAAGCACTGAAGGACTAATCAAACTTATCAGATCAGGATAATTAGATTAGAGATAAAGGAAAGAGGAGACCCAAGATCAACTTGCAGAGAAAACTAAGGGTTAGTACTAAATTAGTTATTTTTTAATTGAGACATGGTAAATCTCTTAATAGAGTGGTCCTTATAGGCCTATGTAAATCTCCTAACAAAGTCCTTACTTTATTATGACCATAAAATCCTTTAACAAGGTGAGACCTAATAGTCTCTTAAGATTTTAACATGGTAGACCCCTCATAGGGTAGATAATATCTTATGGTCAAACATTGTAACCTTAACTAGTTAACTTTATTGTTGCAATAGTGAAGATTTGTGGGTTTCATCCCCACCATAGTTTTACCTTCATCTTTAAGTGTTTCTGGGTAATCAAATCATTGTGATATGTGTTGAATTGTTATGGATGTTATACATTGCATTTATGTTTTAGTATTACATTTTTATTGATAGATATATGAATTAAAGAAATTATTTTTATGGCAAAAGTTTAAGATCTTGATTCACCCCTCTCCCATTCTCAGTATCTTGTTTCCCATATACTTAGTCCACAATTAGTATCAAAGCCAAGTTCTCTTGTTAGGAATCCTAAAAACTTGAGATGATAAGATCATGGAGATGTAAGTGTATAATTTGGGAAAGTTCATTGAGAATCAAATGATTTAAATTCACATTAGGTTACAATACTTGGAAATAACAAGAGAAGAGTTAAGGAAATCCCTAAAGAGAAGAAGAGAGATGGCTATATAACTTAATGACAATCAATATATAGAATTTGATATAGAAATATTGTTGGAAAATGGAATGAATGGTTAAAAAGATGAATAAATGATAGAATTGCTAGAAAAGAATAGTTCTATAGTGAAGGAAGTAAAAGATATCAAGACAAAACAATAAATTCAATTAGTTTGACTTTGTGAAGATATTGAACAAAGGAAGAAAGTAATGGAAGATAAGCTCATGGATGAAGAAGACAAAGGATAGATAGCTAGAAAACTTGAAGAAACGTCATTCAAAGTTTAGAAGCTTACAAACAATCAGCTTGACATGATAAATCAAAAGGTAATAGAAAATTAGGAAGCAAATAGAAAGGATGCAGAGATCACAAATCTAAAGTTATAGATTGAGCAATTGAGAAATGAGTTGAGGCATGAAAAGGAACTCATGGAGAGGATGAACAAACCAAATGAAGAAATTAATCTTTTTGAAGATATGATGAAGTAGCCCAAAGAAAAAGATGCCTCTGGACTTGGATTCAAGCAATGTCTAACTAATAGAGGAGAATCATCCAAAAGTGGAGAATAAGGGAATGAAAAATCAAAATACAAACCTACATGTTATCACTATGGAAAAATTGGACACAGCCAAAATTTGTAGAAGAAAAAATGGTAAACAAATCCCTAAACCTAAGCCAAGTGATAATTGTCTAAATTGCAAGTAAACAAGACATCAAACACATGAATGTAGATCAAAGAACAATAAATCAACCAAAAAGGTATCTAGATTCTAAGGAGATAGACAAAAATCTTATGAGTCTAGACTTAAGAAGAAATCACACTAGTCACCTAACAAACAAACTCATATAGAAAAGAAAGGAAACTCCTACAATTGGGATTATAACCTATGGTACACATGTTACTATTGTGGAGAGTATTGACACATTCTAGAGAATTGCATGAAGACACACTTCAGAGGATATTACAAGAACTAGCTAAATAGATAGATAATATGCTTCATTTGTCTCAAAATTGGACACATCAGTAAGAACTACAAAACTAGGACACTAGCACCAATATCAAGCAATGGAAATGAAAAATTAGAAGGAAAAAAGACATGAATAGAGATAGTAAGAGCTAGAAGCAATAAAGTAGAAGACTTTGTGATCACCCAATCTAATGGAATAGGTATCACACTAAAGAAAGAAGGTATGTAGGATCTATATGCTCAAAGTTATATTTTACATTAGGCATGGAAGTAATGCAAATCCATATCTACATAAATTAAGAGGCGTTGAGAAAGAAATCAAGAAGTATCGAGCATTAGTGATATAGTCTATATTGACCAAGTCTTGCGATATAGACCAAGTGATCAAGAAAGTTTTCTTACTAACCAAGTGAAATGGTTATGACTAAGTGAATAACCTTGGTCAAACTAAAAGTGTAGACCAAGCTAGTTTTCATACACTATCTAAGTATGAAGACATTAATTACATACCTAAAATGCAAAATCGAAGGTATTTATCAATTTTGGAAATTCAATTTTTCCTCACCAAGTGATCAGAGAGCTCATGAGAATATTTAAAGTTGGTGCAAGCAATTTTAGTGACCAGAGCAAAGAATCTCAATAAGTTATCAAAAAAATTGTGAAGTGAAGTAAGAATTACTCTCATTCCTGAGTAAGGTATTTAGTGAAGGTATTCTGTGAAAAGAATTTATTGAAAACCCTAGTTCATAATGGTGTCTGGTAGTGAAATCATAAAGGATATTAGTGCATAAATCATTAGGAATGATCAAGAATCTCCACCAAATTTTAGAAATTTAGTTAACATTGAAACCCCTATTGATGATATTTTGAAGTGTTGTTATCAATTCCACCTAGAGTCCTAATTGTTCAAGCTATCAGATCATGTTATCAGTGTGATATTGGAGAGATCAGAGATTATGAAATAAGGGTAGCATATGACAAGTTATCCATTGATGGAGCTTTGAAAGATGAATTCAAGATCATTGTTGACAAAGGGCTTACCTATGCCCTAGCTTTTCCAAAAGTTTTCAAGATCGAATGGATCAAGATTGTGCTCAATTGAGTACATAACATGAAAATATGATTTGAAGGGGGGCCAATAAAGATAAACAAGACAATCATTCAAAGGGTAATTTGGTACCCTACATTGGATCAAACAAAGAGAATAAGGAGTAGAACCAAGAATGAGATTGAAAATTTGACCAAGGCAAAGTGGAATGGTCATCGAATGTCACTAGATAGTATTGAGGATCCACTAATTGAATGTTTTGTTCATTTGATTGCACACAAGATCTATCAATCAAGCAGATTGAACAACATACCTTGCATAGCAATTGATTTGGGTTATAAAATTATGAAACAAGATCATTCATATGACCTTGTCGAGTTGTAGTTGCATAAACTCACAGGGAACCTAGAAGCAATAAGAAAAGTGAAGAACTCATCTTGTAAGTTTGGCTCCATATTAGTTTGTATATTTTTCTATATACATAATTATTTCCCTACCATTGGAAGGGTTGGATGGGATAGAAATAGAATTGATGTGGAACAATTAAATGACCTAATAGATAGGTTGGGAGAAATTTTTTAGGTAGTGATGGACAACCATTTTGAAGAGTTTAAAGCTAAAATGAAGAACATGATGAGGATTCCAAATTCTATCATAGATAAATACTATGATGAAATATTTTTCATGGTAGACACATATTTTGTGTATACACAACCAATATTATCGAGGGTATCATGGCTAAGACCAATACCCTATGAGGTAAATTTAGATGATCTTACGACTATAGTTATTACACTATTAGAAAAACATATTGATGCTAGTTCCAAGCAGTTTGGCACATAAAAGATTGTTATTGCTAAGCTAACTATAGATGTTAGCACACCTAAGGTAGGAAAGCAAAGAAAAAGAAAAGTTGTCGAGGCTAGTAGGATGGAACAAGGAGAAGGGTCTAGAAGACCCTCAAAGGCTGAGGAAGGCAAGGGCAAAAAGCTTGTAGTCGTGAAGCCTAAGGCCACTAGGAAGAAAAAGGTTGTAATAATTAAACCTAAGGTGAAGGGAGACCTTCATAAGAATATGCAAGAAATAGTGACACCATCAAGGCCAAAAGGCAAGGTGATCATCAATAGAAAAAGGTCAGCACAACCTCCTATCAAGCTATTACTAGGAAGTCCACCAAACAAAAGGAAGCAAGTATATGTGCAAGTAAAACCAATAATGAAATTGATCATTGAATAAGAGGAGGAGGAAGATGAAGAAAAGATAGAGTTTGATGAGGCTAGAAAACTACAATTAGTGAACAAACTCCCTCCAATGAATGTAGATTAGGTATGTGAAAAACTAAAAGAATCAGAAAATATTTTGGCACTCAAAAAATTACAGTATGTTTCTTTGGGAAATGATGAGCAAGTCAAACTTGAAGTCACAATAATTGATATGCTAATTAATTTTAGGCATATACCCATGGAATTGGGAACTAGAGTTCTAATAGGATTGTACAACAAAGTGGATGCCAATTGGAAATGGGCGTTGACAACTAAAAATAAAATAAGAAAGACAACATTGGCACAAGTTATGCTAGATTTGGGAAAGACACACATGTTTATAGCCCTTAAAGATTTTTTTAGGAAGTTTATACCGAGGGATAGGGTGTATAAAATTTTGAAGAATAAATCTCTTGAAATTAAGAAAGAAAGTACAAGAGTATAGAAAGAAGCATTTTGAGTGCTTACTCAATAGTAGAGGAGAGGGAAGGTCAATATGCTATAGAATTCTAAGATGATTATAAGAAAGAAGTGTCCAAGCTAACAATAAAAATTATAGAAGTTGTCAGTGGATGTGAATAGAAGGACACTATAACAATTAAGGATAATACTAGAACCCCTCTACCTAATCCTAATATATTGACTGAAGAGGAAATTCAAAGTTTGATGAATGACTCAAGAAAATTCTATATAAACCCAATTTTGTTACAAATAACAAAATATACAACACTTGAAGTCAATAAGACTGATGATACTATAGTCACACCATTTATTTAGGTTATAAGTGTTGAGAAACTTGGTGAGGCATTAATTATATACATGCCACCAATTTATATGAAAATTTTGAATAAGGATATAAATTTTGAAAATGATTCATGCACCCGAACAATAGAGGACAAAGTCACACTGAAAGAGCAAGAGGCCACTCAAGCTCTTATTCAATTTTTTAGTACAAAGGTTGCTGAACGAACACATGTGACACCTATGCAACAAGTGATGTGTACACCAATGCAAAAACCAAAGGAGAGATCAAAAATGGAAACTATTAATGTCAAATGATACACCCTTTAGATCTAAGGATGTGACTCATACAGAGTAGGATGATGATGAGTCAGTGGAGCTTGATGAGGTTATTAATTACCTAAATATGATTTGAATAATCTTATACTAGAGAAAATGAAATAATTACAAGTCTTGTTGTGTTCTAAGGCAAAACAAGAACAATTGAAAATAGAGTAGAAGAGAAGACAAATATTACATAATTGTCAAAGATATTTTCACAAATGTATTTGGAATTACAGATGTAAATATACAACATCCAATTTTGGACCAGCTAGTATATACGGTTGACAAGATTCATATAGATGATATAGAGACAAATGAAAAGTTTATTACAATGTTTTGAAATGAGAATGGAGCATAAAGTGTTATAGGAAGTCTACCAGGAACTTAAACAGAGACAAGTCGAGCTTTCTACATCTATTACACAGTTGGAAACAATTTTGAACACTATCAATTCTTTATATGTAAAATTGTGTGATATATATTTCTTTACAATGGATACTTCACTCTCATTAGAGATATTTCATGCAAGAATGAAAGATAATTTTCATTTGTTAAGAAATAAGACAAGTTCCAACTCATCTTCTTACAATGAACTTACATTCAATCAGACAAGGTTAGCTAGTGCAGGAGTACCTAGGGGTAAGGTAAAACCCTAACTAGAATTTTCATTTATAAATGGTCTAACCAACCATTGGGTGAACAAAGAATAAATATAAAGTCCCAAGATAGGTTTAGGAGGTGTGGTTAGGTAAGAGTTGAGTGTGAGTGAAGTTTTTGCCAATTAGGGCATAATAAGCGTAATATTGCTCAAAGTTTCTCTATGAGACAAAACATGGTAAAATATTTCAAATAGGGAAAAAAGTGTAAAAGGAAGGTCCTTAGGTATTTTAGGTTCATTTTATGACAGTTAAAACCAAACTGGACAAGTTTGGAGGCCTAGATTGCAAAATTACAAAAGTTGTTAAAATTCCTTATTGACAACTTTGGAATTTTTGTAGGAAAGGGAAAAATAGGTAGTTATGGCTCAAACCAAAAGCCAAGGTGGATAGGAGAACCTATTTAAACACCCTCCAACTCATTTCTAAGGGTTGATTGAATCAATTGTACAAATAGTTATTGAAATAAGAAGGCTTGTTGACAGAAAATAGACTTTTTGGAGGATTGATTGAATAGTTAGATTGGTATACTTGTTTTTGATGGAATAGTTTCTTCAATCCATGTTTCAAATCTATCTAGGTTTTTTTGTATTAGAAGTGGTCATGTTTTTAGGTTTTCAAAATTACTTATTTTATGCTTACATGTTGTCCAATTTTGTACAATCAACATCCAAATGGCTATAGCTTGATTTTACATGCTAAAAACACTATGGCCCTTGGAAATAAAGTAATAGCCACTATAAATAATGTACATATAAATTTTGAGGTGTGTGGGATTCAGATAACCAGTTTTACAAGCAAGCCCTAGGCAAGCAAATGAAGGCTTGATAAGGCGCAATGAAGCTTGTAGTTGAGATTTAAAATGAATAGAGGATTGGCATGTGTGAATATTGAATGGGAAATTGTTGGGTAAGGTATTAGGGGTCCAAAAAATAGAGGAGAAGGTTTGATGCTGATTCCAAAGAATTTGGTAGGTTTTTTTCTATCATTGCCCTTGAAACCCTCAAAACAAGGGTTTTTTGGAACCATACAGTACAAAAACCATGGAGGCTTGAAACCAAGAAAATATTCAAGTTCTAGTTGATGTAGAAAAATGTATATTAAACATCAATAGGCCTTGTTAAGGAGTTTTCCAGGTTATTAGAAGTTCCTTGTTTCTAGGAGGACTAATAGGGGCTCTTAAGGCTACAAGGACAAGCAAGGTAATTTGGAGTTATGGGTATGTTAGACCTATCTAAAAGATGAAGAATGTGTGAAAAGTGTCAAGAATCATAGGAAGAAGGAATAAAATTTATTTTGACTCTCTGATGAAATTTTGTAGAGTTTTGGCTTATTAAGCCAAAAGATGCACAGTTAGGGTGTTGGAGTGAGAAGGAGTAAAAACTAAGTCGATTGGTGAGTTTCTTGGAGGAAGGGGATTGCAAGAGAGTCCTCTAGGTTGGGGTTAGAGTAGTGATTCTAAGTAGGCTAAGAAGTAGCCTTGATAGAGCAAGAAAATCTCTAAGTGAAGAATATCCCCATCAAAGTGGTATTAGATCCATAAGGTTGTGGCTTGTGGTGGTATTTTGTATTCCACTAAATCAAGTGGATCTTCAAAGATGGTTACCAATGCATAATTGGCTAAGAAGGTAGATGAGAAGAAGAAGCTCATGGAGGAGAAGACTAGGCTTCTTGATGAGGGCATAGAAGAGATTTAAGATAAGTTGAAAGAAATGGGAGATGCAACCCTAGCAAGGAAAAATGAAGACACCAATAAAGGAAAAGAGAAGGTGGACTTGGAGGATGAAATACCTAAACCTAATCCTCCACTTGGTGAGCAAAAACCATTCCTCAAAGCCCTCAAGGCATTTGGAGAAAAGAGTCTTGAAAATGTTTCATTGTTCCATGGGAAGATGGATGTAGAAGTAGTCCTAGAGTGGATTGAGAGTATTGAGAATTACTTTGAATGTGAAGGGACAACTGAGCCTTAGAAGGTAAGGTTTGCAAAGTCAAGATTGAAAGGACTTGCACTGACTTGATGGAAGTTTGTTCAAGAGGAAAGAGAAACATAAGGGAAGAAACCAATAGCTAATTGGAATGCTATGGTGGCAAAGATAAAAGAGACCTATTTTTCCATAAGATTATAAGATTCAAATTCACAATTAGAGGCAACATCTCAAGAAGAAGGATCTTGATGTAGCTACCTATACTGAAGAGTTCCAAAAACGTTCTCTAAGGTCAAGGGTGCAAGAGGCAAAGATCATCAAGGTGGCAAGGTACTTAAATGGCCTTAAGTGGTCCATCCAAGATGAACTGATCTTATTTAGTCTAACCACATAGCAGTGTTATTTCGAAATGGCTAGGAAAGTGGAAGAAAATTTGAGGAAGAAGGGTGACTCAAGCTCCAAAGGTAGAGGTAGAGGTAGCTCAAGAGGAGGTTCTAGTGGTAGAACCAATGACCAGAGAGGCTATGAAGACTCCAAGTGGACTGAACAATCCAGTGAGAATAGTCAAAGGGGAGGCTATAGCAGAGGAAGAGGATTCAATAATGGGGGTAGAGGTAGATATGGGAATAGTAGTAGACGCTCACATTTTAGTAACATGAAATATCACCACTGTGGTAAGTTGGGGCATCTTGCTTATGGATGTCTAGAGAAGACATCATCATCTTATGGAGAGAATAAGATAACTTATGCTAAAGAGGAAGATAGCTAAAAAAAAGGGGAAGTGGACCTTGAAATAGAGAAGGGTGAAAACCTCATGAGGAGAGTCTTGGTCAAAGAGCTAGTAAAGGAGGAACCTAAATAGAGGATAACACTTTTCAAACCTACATGTAAGATACTTGGCAAAGTATGAAAGGTGATCATAGAATTGAGGTCTACTGATAATGTGATGTCAGAGGAGGTAGTATAAAAGCTTGGCCTAGCAAATATTCCCCATGTGTGTCCTTATAGGGTGGCTTGGTTGAACAAGGGGCATAATTTATTAGTAAATGAATAAGTATCGACATACATCACAATTGGTAAGTATGAAGATAAGATTCTATGTGATGTACTTCTTATGGATGCTTTCCATTTACTATTAGGGAGGTCTTGGCAGTATGACAAAGAGATAGTGCATCATGGGAAGGAAAACAAGTACTAATTTAAAAAGGATGGGGTCACCTATAGAATACAATCATTGGTGGAAGAAGATAAGGTAGAGAAGGCTACTGCTAAGACATTATTGATGAATGGAAAAGAGTTCCTCAAGGACTTGAAAGAAGGTGAAAGAGTAGGGTATGCCATCATGGTGAATCCAAAGGAGGAGATGTCATCAAAAAAAGTACTTATACCTATAGAGGTGAGGGAATTATTAAATCAGTTCAAGGACATTATTTGTGATGGAACACCACCAAAACTGCCTCCAAAAAGAGCCATAAGTCATCAAATTGACTTCATACTAGGTGGATCATTGCCTAACAAGGCTGCATACAAGATGACTCCAGAGAAGAACAAGGAGATAGCTAGACAAGTCCAAGGGTTGCTTGATCAGGGGTTGATTATTAAGAGCATCAATCCATGTGCAGTACTAGTTGTCCTAACACATAAAAAGGGAGGTAAGTAGATGGTGCAGGAGCACCTAGGGGTAAGGTAAAACCCTAACTAGAATTTTGGTTTGTAAATGGTCTAACCAACCATTGGGTGATTAAGGACTAAATATAAAGTCCCAAGATAGGTTTAGGAGCTGTAGTTAGGTAAGAGTTGAGCATGAGTCAAGTTTTTGTCAATTAGGTTCTGATAAGCATCCAAATGGCTATAGCTTGTGCCATGGTCAAAACACTATGGACCTTGGAAATCAGGTAATATCCACTATAAATAATGTACTTATAAATTTTGAGGTGTTTTGGAGTCAGATAGCCATTTTTACAATCGAGCCCTAAGCAAGTAAATGAAGGTTGGACAAGGCACAGTGAAGCTTGTAGTTGAGTTTTAGAATGACAAGATGATTGGTACATGCTAATATTGAATGGGAAATGGTGGAGTAAGGCATTATGTGTCCAAAAACTATAGGAGGAGGTTTTATGCTAAGTGCAAAGCATTTGGTAGGTGTTTTTCTATGATTGCCCTTGAAACCCTCAAAACAAGGGTTTTCTGGAACTATACTATACGAACACCATGGAGGATTGAAACCAAGAAAATATTCAAGCCTTAGTTGATGTGTAATAATGTATAGTAAACATAAATAGGCCTTGTTAAGGATTTTTCCAATTTATTAAAAGTTCCTTGTTTCTAGGAGGGATAATAGGGGCTCTTTGGGCTACAACGACAAACACGGCAATTTGGAGTTGTGGGTATGTTAGACCTATGTAAAAGATGCAGAATGATGTGAAAAAATTCAAGAACCATAGGAAGAATATATAAAATTTATTTTGACCCTCTAATGGCATTTGGTGGAATTTTGGCTAATTAATCCAAAAGATGCACAGTTCGAGTGTTGGAATGAGGAGTAAAAACTAAGTTGATTGGTGAATTTCTTGGAGAAAGGGGATTGGAAGAGATTCCTCTAGGTTGGGGTTAGAGTAGTGACCCTAAGTAGGCTAAGAAGTAACCTTGATAGAGCAAGAAAATATCAAGTGAAGAAGCTCCCCATCATTAGTTGAGTTCACAACTAAAGATGTAACAGTGCATAAGTTGACATTAATTCAACTCCAACTATTGTCCCATATAGAGATAAGTCATAAGGTAATCTCTATAGATGGAGATATTTTAAAGAAAGAGACAAATGTTTTTGACATTGTAGGATTTATTGACCTAGGTTTCAAGCTAGAGATTCAATTTAAAATTTTAGATCAAGTAATAGAAAGATGGAGTACTAGCTATGCCAATATTGTGGCAAGTCATAAACATTTTTTTAAAGAAATATCAGCTCACCCCAATAGCCCCAAGTTCCAATAGTGACAAAAATAAGGGGGAATGATGAGATATGAGGAGTGATGAGAAAGGATGAAAAACCAAAGGGGGATATATCCAATAATGTGAAAGGGGGAGATAAGAATAGATTGAACAAAATCAAATTTTTGGTCTCAAATAGGAGAATACATTTTGAACGAAATGATTTCATGACAAAGTGTTTTTGCCACTAATGTCAAAGGGAAGAATTTTGATCTTAAAGCCTATGTTTTTTTATTAGTGTCCCAAAACTTAGTCATTTTCAAGTAATTTACTAGGAAATATTACAAGGTCATCACTACAAATGAGTTATCTAGTAACGACCAAGCATACAAAACTTATACCAAGTGAAGTAGTGATTATCAAGCATTCAGTAGAGACCTAGCAGATATGTGAGCCAAGGAATATAGTATGAGCCAATAAATATAATGAAGATTGAGCTTATTGAAATGTTATTAATATCTAAGAAAAAAAAATAGAGAAGCCAAGTAACAACATGAAGGTTTATGCATGACCACAGAGCATTAGAACATTCAAGTACCGAGTAATTCAATTTTTCTATACGAGTTTGTAATGGCACAAACTCATATATAAACCATTTTTGCAATAGATGTTGATTACGCACCGTTACAGAAGGTAATGACCCTTAGGCATATAATGCAACCAATTAGAAAAAGGGATGTAAACAAAAAAAGATGATGAAGTTTAAGCTATCGATCAAGATCTAGAAACTTCACTTGAGATCTATTTAAGGAGGGTTCTTATCTTAGAATCATTTAATACAATATAATTAAAATGCGTAAGGGATATGTGCAAGTGAAGGAGTTAATAAAATTTTTAGAAGGTGGATCCAACATAGAGAAATTAGACTACTGAAGGACTAAATAAACTTATCAAATTAGGAGAATCAGATTAGAGATAAAGAAAAGAGGAGACCCAAGATCAGCTTGCAGATAAAACCATGGGTCAAGTACTAAATCAATTTTGTAATTGAGACAAGGTAAATCTCTTAATAGAGTGGTCCTAACAGGCCTATGTAAATCTCCTAACATATTCCTTACTTTATTGTGAGTGTTAAATCCTTTAACAAGGTGAGAGCTAATAGTCTCTTAATATTTTAATAGTGAAGACCCCTCACATGGTAGATCATAGCTTATTGTCAAACATTGTAACCTTAACTTCTTAACTTTATTTTTTCAATAGTGAAGATTTGTGGGTTTCATCCCCACCCTAGTTTTACCTTCATCTTGAAGTTTTTCTAGGTAACCAAATCATTGTGTTATGTGTTGAACTATTATGGATGTGATATATTGCATTTATGTTTCAGTATTACAATTTTATTGATAGATCTGTGAAATAATTTGGATACGAATTAAAGGAATTGTTTTTATGACAAAAGTTTAAGATCCCAATTTCCACCCCCCCCCCCCCCCCCCCCCCCCACCCCCCCCTCCCAGTATCTTGTTTCTCATATACTTATTCCAACATATATTAATGTAGATGTGAGATTTTCAAGTACACCACAATATGAGGGTAGAACATATCACTAAGGCCACAAATAGGGATATAGGGCCTAAGTATTGAAATGAATTACAAGATTGGAGGAAAAAGAGATGGAAACACTTAGAAACAAGAGCCAACCTTGATTTTAAGAAATATTGAAAATAATAGAGGACCCATATTGAACTTGAGTACCCTTTAAGTGACATATGAAGCCCTCCCATATAAAAATAGTAAAGTAGGCACCCAATAATCTTTAAATTGTAGACAAATTAGGTTCTCATAATATATGATGATACATATATACTAATTTGGGGGATATTTTCACCAAAAATTGAAGTATCTCAAAAACTCCAACAATCAGCATTAGTTTAAAGTCCTCTAAATTCTACACCCAATGCAACTCGAATGGGCAGAAAATGAGTTCGTATGCTTGAGATATGGCTAGTCAAAGTTGGATCAAACCTTGGGCTAGAGGTCATAAAAAAAAGGCAAAGTTTCAAATCCTCCAAAATTGGTGAAAGTCAGTGCTAATTTAAAGGTCTCATCAAGAGCTTTCTAACAATGTTCATTTCATTGAAATTGGACTCCATATGCAAAAGTTATGCACAGTCAAAGTTGGTCAACCAAAATGAATGATAATGTGGCCTATTCATACAGGTGACATCAGCACAATGACATGTTAGACTCCAAAGATGACATGTGTCATTGATGTGGCATTAGAAGGAAAAAAAATTGGTGGTGCCACATGTAGACAAGGAAGCCACGTGGAACCTTCGTGTTTGGATGATGTGATGGGTTCCACATTAGCGTTGCCAGGTTTGAAAGTGCATGTGGCAGGTTCCAGATCACACTAGTGGGACTGACTAGGCAAGTGGTCAGCGGTGGGGGGAATCAAACCCCAGACCATCAATTAGTAAAACAAAGCTGGTGGCTGTTAGGTCACCGAATGCCTTTAACAATATATGTTGCAATGTTCTATTTAAGTGTTAACCGTTGCTAATTTTGGTTAAAAGGATTGCATGGTGGTTGGAACCCCCAACCTCCTTTCTTATAAAAGACTTCATTTCCATCATGCCACACAAGTGGCTTTAACCATACTTGGCAAGGGTTTTATTTATGTTATAACAAATAGCCGCTCCCTCCTTAAAAATAGGTTATTTGTTATTTTGTTAATTATTTAACCCCCAAAATTGTATAAATGCCAAAATGTGAAAATGGAAAAGGGGTTATTCGAAGGGGGTGTTTTTTTTTATACCTTATTATTAAATTAATTGGTTTTGGAACAATTTAGGAAAATTATTTTGCATAAAAAGGGGGTAGGAGTTCATTTTGAAAGCATGTAAAATTGAGGAGAAATTATGCAGATGATGAGAGAGAGTTTGTGAATATGGAGACTAGGTGATTTTTCCTGCACATAGAGGAATTTTGTTGCATGTGCTTAAAGGTAATTGTCACAAATCACTTGTATTGATTTATTAGAGTTAATTGGATCAGTCCCCCTATTGGAGTTGGACTTGGAGACGTAGTCCTTCCTGGATGAACTCTGAAATCAAATGTGTTGCGTCTCTATCTCTCTCTCTCTAACATTTCATTTTGTGTTTTTATTAAGTGCGATTACATTAATTTTCTTTATTAAAGCTTTAAAATTAACTTTATGTAATTGGTTAACATTCTCTGTAATAGTCCTAGATCCTAGAAATCAAATCAAACTTTGGTATCAAAGCTTTTGTTGGACTAGTATTGCAGATTTGAATGTTAACAAGATCCAAGTTGAATTAAGGCAAAGGTGATCTTGAAGAATATAATCTTGAGATTGGAAAACAAAGAGCTAATCCACCATCACAGATGGAAGATAAAGGTGGTGGACAAGGTTTAGAAGATTGAAATATCGAGAGGACTATCCAGAATTTGCAGTCAATGGTAGAAGTCTTCTTATGGGAAAGAGAAGAGAAGATGTGAAGGTGTGCAGCTCATGATGTCAAAGGGAAAAAGAAAGGCACTAATCATGATCCTAATTAGGAGCCTCCATCTCCTCCCTCTTTTTGCTCTTCTCCATCTTCTCAACTCATCTCCCTCTTCTACACATTCTAAGTCTTCTAATATTTTTAAGGGTGGACATAAGCCTCAAATAAAGTTGGATTTAAAGTTTGACTTGCCAAAATATTGTGGGGAGTTAAATGATGAGAAATTAGATGACTCGATTCAGCAATTAGAAGTCTACTGTAGAGTGCAAAACCTTGTAGATGATGTTGATAGAATTTAGTTAGCCACTCTTTGATTAGGCAATGTCGCTCTAACTTGATGGGAGAGTAGGACTTGGCATGAAACTTCACAACATGGTAAGTTCAATATGTCTTGGTCAAAATTTGTTAGTGCTTTAAAGAAGAAATTTTACCCCCTAGACCATATGCAGTAGTTAATGATGAGTTGACAACATTTTAGGAAAGGAAAAGGTCAAATTGTCCAGGAGTACACCTATGAGTTTCGTAAAAGGGTTATTTCATTAAATGTCCCATTGTATACCTAGGACACTTTACTAAAGTATATAGGTGGTCTTCATTCTTACCTAAGGCACTCTATTCTCATCCTGAATCCTTGTAATTTGGATGAAGTATGTGTCCAGACAACACATTTAGAGTCAAGAGGTAAGGGTACTTTTATTGATAAGTTTGATAGAAAGCCATCTAAGTCTAAGGAAAAGTCCAAAGGCAAAAGAAAGGGTAAAAAGACAACTATAGTAAAGAAAAAGGGTGAGAAATCCACATGTTCACATTACAAGAAAGAAGGGCACGATGATTGTAAGTGTTGGAAGCTACATCTTGAAAAGAGGCTAAAGCAATTTGGTGGAAATAAAGACAAACAAAAGACTGTTGTTGTAGTACAACAGGATCTTGGATATGATTCCAGAGATGAAACACAGATCGTTGCAAAAGGAAAAGGACAAGTATTTCTCTTTCATTAGCTACCAATTCTTCTAGCATAAGTACAAGTACAAGTGAAGATTCTTCTCCTAAGAATGATAAGAAAAGGAATGAATTATTTCACATTCAAGTTGTCATCAAGCAAAATAAGGTTGATACACTATTTAATATGGGTTCTTAAGTTAATTTGATATCTGAGGAAGTTGTTAAGAAGCTTAATCTGACTACAACACCTCATTCGAAGCCATATCCTCTTGGATGGGTTTGTAATGATGCACAATTACAGGTAACCAAGCAATGTAAGTTAAGATCAAACTTTGTAGATGAGGTAGAAGCTAATGTAGTCCCTCTAGATATTTGTGGTCTTGTACTTGGGAGTCCCTATTTGTATGATTGACAGGCTATTTTCTGTAGGGGGGTAAATAAGTATCATCTGTTTAAAGATAAAATTGAATACATTGTATAGGCACATAAGGTTAAGACTAATCTGGCACTAGTTAATGCTGGTTAGATGAAAAGGTTAGTCAACCCTAGTAAGAATTTTGTGTTGCTGATTGTAAAAGCCAAAGAAGATGAAACATCTAAGGCATTTAAGGGATGTGATCCAAAACATAAAGATGAAATGGTCAAAGTTGTTTGTGCTTATGATGACTTGTTTTAGGAACCAAAAGGATTGCCCCCTAAAAGAGAGATACAACAAGAAATTCAGTTGCAGACAGAAGTGCCACTTCCTAATATTAGCATGTACCATTTATCAGTCTTGTAGAATGAAGAAATCAAGAAGCAAGTTCAAGAGCTCATAAAGAAAGGAGTTATCCATCCTAGTACTTCTCCTTGTGGTTCTCCTATTGTGTTGGTTCCAAAGAAAGATGGGACTTGGAGAATGTGCATTGACTACAAGGCTTTGAACAAGATAACAGTAAAGAATAGGTACCCTCTTCCTAGAATTGATGATTCACTTGATCAGTTGAAACATGCAACTTATTTCACTAAGCTAGACTTATGTAGCGAATATCATCAAATAAGAATTGCAAAAAGTGATATTTGGAAAATTTCTTTTAAGACAAAATAGGGACTTTATGAGTGGTTGGTTATGCCATTCGGGCTTTGTAATGCACCAGCTACATTCATGAGATTCATGAATGATGTCTTCCATCCTTTTATTGATGATTTTGTCATTGTCTATTTAGATGATATTCTTGTGTTCATTAAGTCTTGGGATGATCATGTAATTCATGTAAAGAAAGTACTTGATGTATTGAGAAAAGAAAAACTCTATGTAAAGATGTCAAAATGTGAATTTGCAAAGACATCCTTAGTGTACTTAGGCTATGTTGTAGGAAATAGTCAATTGAAAGTAGACCCTATGAAGGTCAAATGTATTGTAAAATGGCCTAGGCCAAGTACAACTGTAGAAGTTTGGAGCTTCTTAGGTGTAGTCCAGTACTGGAGAAAGTTCATTGTAAACTTCTCTTATATTGCACCACCGTTGCACGCATTAACCAGTACCAAGGAAACTTTTCAATGGGGAGGTTCACAACAAAAGGCTTTCAACACTTTAAAGGAAAAGATGAGCACTACACCAATTCTAGCTCTACCTAATTTACATCAACCATTTGAGATTGAGACAGATGCTGACAGTTTTGCCATGGGAGCTGTACTCATGCAAGGAGGTAAACCAATCTGCTACCACTCTGAAATTTTTTTAGGAGCAATAAGTAACTATCCTACTTATGATAAGGAACTTTATGCTTTAGTTCAAAGTGTTAAAAAATGGAAGCACTACTTAATGGGAAAGGAAACTGTAATCCACACCGATCACCAGTTGCTACAATATTTGCACTCACAATCTAAGTTTCAACAAAGTAGGCACTTTAGGTGGATGGGTTTTCTACAACAGTTTCATTTGGTAATTAAGTGTAAGAAGGATTCCCATAACAAAGTAGTAGATATGCTCTCTAGGCCTCCTGTTAAGAATGCTTTGATAATCCTCCAGAATAGTTCTATGGTTCATGAAATTTTTCAGGAACAATATGCTAATGATGAGAACTTTAAGGATATCTATGTAGCTTTAATCCAGGGTAAACATGTAGAAGAGAAAGATTACTATGTGCAAGATAATTTTTTGTATCACTTGGGAAACCTATGCATTCCTAAAGATGAGAAGACACATGTAATCCGTGAAGCACATGTCATGCCCCTAACAGTTCTACATCTATTACCTTGGACTCTGAGATTAGTTTAATTTACTAGATGGTTTGGTACTTGTTTTGAAACATTGATTTTGTAGAAAACTATTTAGTTTCTGGCATCATTATGTTGTAATTTTTTTAACACTATGAGAATTCAGATGTTTCTAAGATCTTATTCTCAGAATAAATGTTTTAATGTTTTTAGTATTGTGTTATTATTGGGATCTCATTATCTGAATCAATTCAGATTCAAGAATCCTGCAGTAAGGAAATGGTTTTCAGATAAGACAATTCAATTTTAAAATTTGGTTTGGATGGTTTCGGTTTCATAACTTATGGTCTTTTTCGTACTTGCAGACTTATGATTAAGGTGGCATTAAAATAGTAACAGTACCTAGAATCTTTTATTTGCTAGTATTTAAGTATGTGTGTGTGTGTGTGTGTGTGTGTGTGTGTGTGTGTGTGTGTGTGTGTGTGTGTGTGTGTGTGTGTGTGTGTAATTGTTTGTATATATGTGTGCTTGTATTTATATTTATACAAGTTATAATTATATGTATATATATACATATTGTTAAGCAGTAATCTTAATATCAATTAGGATTAATATTAATATTAATATTAACATTAATATAAATATTAGTATTAACATTAATACCTAATACTATGTTAATACTAAGTTAGTACCTAAGCTAACCTTATGCATGTGACTAAGACTAAACTTGAACTAAGACCTAACCTAAGCTTTAGCATGGGTGACTGCTAGCCTAACTAAAACTTAGCATTGTTTTGGACTTGGCATATGGCAGCAATGTTAATGGGAATTAATGGTGGGCAGGTTCATCGAACTGCGAACTAGTACTGCGTTTGCCAAGTGTTGAAAATGCTGAGAGAATAAGTTTTTAGGGATAAGCTCACAATTATGAGCATTGATTTGCATGTTTAGTCTGTAATTTTGGCTGGGAGTTAGTTGAAACTTGAGTTCAGTCCGCCATTGATGAACTCCAGTTGGGGTATAATGGAAACTCTGTTGAATGGGTTTCTCTGCGCTTATATGGGGATATTGATGACCATGAAGGAGATTTTTGATTCTCACCAACCTTATAAATGTTCATGATTTCGTACTCTTTATGGTTTCTATCATTTCGTGGTTGCATTTTCTTAGTTTTCGCTATTGAGAGGGTTTCATTGGTATCTCTATGACAAGGCTTAGAGAGTTTGGAGGCTTGGGCTACGAGTAGGAAGTAGAGGGCTCTCCAGGAAGTTTTTCCTTGAGTATCATCTCACACTTACACAGGCAGGGAGCTTTTTCTTTAACTCTATCCTATTTCTATTGTTATGTTTCATTTAGATATGGTGAATATTGAATACTGAAAGTTTCTATGTGGAATATTCGACAACCAACTCTATGTGTATGCAGAATTTGGTGTGTTCATCGCTAAACTCTGTATAAACTCAGAATCGGGTGTGAGAATGTGAATACTCTATACTTTGTGTTTGCAACTGGGTTTATAATGAATATGTAGGTAATGTTAGTGAAACTAAAATGTTAGCAGGACAAATTTAGAAAAGGGGTTTTAGGTTTCACACAAAACGATTATGTGGATTTCGATCTTTCAAGACAATCAAATCCTATGCAGTTTCGGTTGCTTTGTGATTTTTATTAAATAGAGCCATTAAGAACAGAAGACGGTCATTTCGTCTTAAACATCAAATGCAAACATGAATATTTTGTAGGCTATATCAATTTTAGGAAATCTTAGAAATTTTAGGCCCAGCTATTATATTGTTTGCAGTTATTATTTTTGGATGGGAAATCTGTATTACATCAATTTGGTACAAGAACATTTGAGTATGATAACAGTCAGCATTAAATTTATTTGACATCGACCTTTTGAAAAATAGTTACTATATAAAGTAGTGAAAATTTTAGTTATCCGATAATAGCAAGTTATTAGATTTATATAGTGGAAAAGATTATTTATCTATTTTAATTATGACTTTAAATTAATAAGGCTT
This sequence comes from Cupressus sempervirens, assembly GCA_028749045.1. Lineage (NCBI taxonomy): Eukaryota > Viridiplantae > Streptophyta > Pinopsida > Cupressales > Cupressaceae > Cupressus > Cupressus sempervirens. The sequence continues at coordinate 161,135,902 of CM053787.1, forward strand.
TATATATATATATATATATATATATATATATATATATATATATATATATATATATATATATATATATATATATATATATATATATATATATTGGTATATGTAAGAATGAGTACGTATATATATATATCTATATAAAATTGTCGTGTATATATATATGTATAAAAATATATGTATCAACATATATCTATTTCCTTATGAATAGATTGTTAGAATTGAAATATATATTTATAATCATGAGGTTACTGTGGTTACTTGTTTTCATAAATGGGAATTGTTTGATTCTAGTATTCAGATTTTAGTAAATTATGGAATGTGTGGATAGTGGTAGCATTGTCATTTTTATCTGAAATGTATATAAATTTCTTAAAATTGTTTCCCATTTAATTGACTTGTCTTATAATGCATCATTCTCTTAGTATAGAAGTTGTTCTTTTTATAGAGAGAAATTTGACTGAAATGGAAAAATCCTTTCTTTGTTAACAGTTTTAATGTTAAGATATAGTTAATGTGTAATTGAAAAGTTTGATTACTTATGGAAAATAAAAGGGGCAAAGCTGCATTTGATATTTTGAAATATGGATTGCTTTTGGAAAATTGCAATTATGGTTTTGTTTGGTAATCTAATAAGAGATTACATTGGAAAGACTAGAAGTTTGGTTTTACATGATAATTTTTGGTTGCTGATTCAATTGTTATATTGAAGCAAAAGAAATAGTTTATTAATTGAAATTGAATAATTAAACTTTAATTTTCTCCCGATTAGTAAAACTACAATTGTGTGTGTATTAGATTATGCACGTGTGATCCTTTAGATTGGGTGGCTGTCATAAAGCGAGTAACTTGTGGTGATAGAATTATTTTGCTGGATGCCCTCTGACACTAGTCTAGATCCTTATGGGAATGTTTATGATAGTTATTTAATCAAGTGGTAATATCTAAAATTCATGGGTTGGGTTTCACATAACAAGATAAGAACATTATGGATTCACCTGACATATAGAATCCTATGAATGGATGAACATAGATTCTTATGTTGACACCCATGAACTACTAGATCATTACCTTGGCATATTCTATGCGAGTTTATTTCTGCATATCTGTTTGTAGGGAATTATGTACTTTCTTTAAATCTAGTTGTTAAAAGAAAAATTGAACTTTCAGATAATCCATTCTTTGGATACATGTATTTCATGTTGTTATTAAATCTAACATGCAGGTTTACTGGAGAACTCATCAACTTATTTAGTGTGGCTAAGCCCTGTTTGTGTTTTTCAGTTGTGTTTGTTTTGATTGCAGGTCCGATATAGGATTTGTTTATGGACTTAGAAGTAGAAACTACCGCCTAATCATTAAGGACTGATCGTAGTTTGATTAATGGTTACGAATAACTCAAGATTTGATTATGATCAGTGTCAACTTGAAAGTCTTTGTATAATTGATTGTATTTAAAATAAGAGTATATTTATATACTCAAATATAATGATCAGAAATGTTAGAATGTTGTTAAAAGTACACTTCAGTACTGGGTTGTAAAAGTTATTTTGTAATAGTAATATGATATGAAGTTTTAAAAAAAAGTGTTTAGGTTTTATACTTGTATCTATGTATGGAATTATTGTTAAAGTGTTGTACTCTTTTGGTTATGGTTAGGGTGTTACAGCACACACCTCTTTGATTGCAGGGCATTTTGGGGTAAGTAAAACATTAGCTCAATTGCAAAAATATTTTTATTGGCCTCGTATGTAAGAAACTGTCACCAAGTATATAAAAGGATGTGTAATGTGTACAACCAACAAACCAAGTAATAGGAAATTGGCTTTGTAAACACCATTACTTGTACCATCCCATCCATGGGAAAGTGTGTCTATGGACTTTGTGGGAGGTTTACCTATGTCTAGGAAGGGTCATGATTATTTGTATGTAGTAGTTGATCGATTCAGCAAAATGTGTATTTTAATGCCTTGTAAAAAGCAAATCACTGTTGAACTAATAGCTTATATGTACTTTCAATTTGTGTGGGTTCATTTTGGGTTACCTACTTCTATTGTATTAGATCAAGATTCTTGATTCTTAGGGGAATTTTGGTCATCTTTGTGGGGACTCATGGATACCAAGCTAAAGAAGAGTACAACCTTACATCCGCAGACTGACGGACAGACAGAGGTAGTCAACATGACAGTGGTTCATTTTCTTAGAGGTTACTATAGCAAGCATCCTAAGTTGTGGGATGAAAGTCTTCACTATGTGCAACACGCTTACAACCATGTGGCACATTCTTCTACAAAGAGCTCTCCTTTTGAGACTTGCTTCGGTTATTTGCCTAAGACACCAATGGATTTTTCTTTTGGGAAGGATGATGTTGTAGATGGATGCCATGATGTAGAAAGGGCTTTAAAGTTCATCTAGAAGGTCCAAGCAATCCATTAGGTAGTAGAACCACATTTGGAGTAGAGCCAAGAAAAATACAAGGCTCGCCATGATAAGCATCACATTGATCATCAATTCCAAGTTGGTGATATAGTTTGGTCACATATCAGTAAGGAAAGAATACAAGATGAAGGAAGGAAGCTCAAACCTATCAGGTATGGTCCTTTTGAAATATTGGAAAAGATTGGTACCAATGCCTTCTTCCACCTTAATCTTCCTCCATACATGAAAATTTACTCAATTGTCAATGTTGAGAATCTGAAGCTATATGAGCCACCAATGATCTTGGATGAAGACATCAGTGTCTAGGTTCCTTCCATTGATGATCTTTCACCAGAGTACATGTCAATATTTCCAGAAGATGTCATCCTTGACAAGAATGTTAGAACTTCATGAAGAGGACTAGTTGAATACCTTCGAGTGAGATTGAAGGGGATTCATCCAAGCAAGGCAAGATGGATGGAGATTGGTAAAGTGAGGGAACTATACCCTCATCTATTTTCTAAGCAATCAAACTTTTGGTGGTTCGAAATCTTCTCAATGGGGAGGCTTGATTTGGGGGGTATTTTCACCAAAAATTGAAGTATCTCCAAAACTCCAACAACCAGCATCAGTTTAAAGTCCTTGAAATTTTGCACCCAACACAACTCGAATGAGTAGAAAAGGAGTTTATGCTCGAGATATGGCCAGTCAAAATTGGGTCAAACCTTGGGCTAAAGGTCATAAAAAAAAAAAGCAAAATTTTTTAATTCTCCAAAATTGGTCGAAGTTGGCACCAAATTAAAGGTCTAATCAAGAGCTTTTTGACAATGTTCATTTTGTCAAAATTGGACTCCATATGAAAAAGTTATGTGTAGTCAAAGTTGGTTGACCAAATGAATGATGATGTGGCCTATTCATATGGGTGACATCGACACAATGATGTGTCAGACTCCAAATGTGACATGTGTCACCAATGTGGCATTGGAAGGCAAAAAAATTGGTAGTGCCACGTGTACGCAAGGAAGCCATGTGGCACCTTCATGTTTGGATGACATGATGAGTTCCACATCAATGTTTGTGGGTTTGAAAGTGCACGTGGCAAGTTCCATGTCACACTAGTAGGACTGACTAGGCAAGTGGCCAGCAATGGGGGGAATCAAACCCCAGAACACCAGTTAGTAAAACAAAGAATGCCTTTAACAATATATGTTACAATGTTCTATTTAAGTGTTAACTACCACTAATTTGGGTTAAAAGGATGGCATGGTGGTTGGAACCCTTGACCTCCTTTCTTATAAAAGACTTCACTACCATCACACCATGTGAGCAACTTTAACCATACTTGGCAAGGGTTTTATTTATGTTATAACAAATAGTTGCTCCCTCCTTTAAAATAGATTATTTGTTATTTTGTTAATTGTTTAACCCCCAAAATTATATAAATGCCAGAATGTGAAAATGGAAAAGGGGTTATTCAAAGGGGGTGTTTTGTTTCATACCCTATTATTAAATTATTTAGTTTTGGACCAATTTAGGCAAATTATTTTGTATAAAAAGGGGGTAGGAGGTCATTTTGAAGGCATGTAAAATTGAGGAGAAATTATGCAAATGGCGAGAGAGAGTTTGTGAATATGGAGACTAGGTGATTTTCCCTGCATATAGAGGAATTTTGTTCTGTGTTCTTAAAGGGAATTGTCACAAATCACTTGTATTGATTTATTGGAGTTAATTAGATTAGTCCCCCTATTGGAGTTGGACCCGAAGATGTAGTCCTTCCCGGACGAACTCCAAAATCAAATGTTTTTTGTCTCTATCTCTCTCTCTGCCATTTCATTTTTTTTTTTTCTTAATTGCAATTATGTTAATTTACTTTATTAAAGCTTTAAAATTAACTTTATGTAATTGGTTAACATTCTCTATAATAGTCCTAGATTCTAGAAATCAGATCATATACAAAATGACAACTCTATATAAAATGGTTATAATTTTTTTTTGGCATATATCCAAAATAACAAAATATAACAACTTTTACTTAGCCACAAGTCATAAACTTAAAGTGATATCCTTAATAGTATTTATTGATTTATAAGATATAGCTTAACCATCACTAAAAATAGACATCTCTAACCAAAAAAAAAGAACTACATAGATTTTGTAGCTACTCCACTATATATCCTCTTAACTTCTTATATTTAAAGCTTCGTTAACTAGGTCCTATTATGAACCATTATGATTGTGTTTATATCTTCATACTTTGATAAATTGGAGTATCTTTTTATTCTGTTAAACATATGAAAAATAATATATTTCTAATAATAATTAATATTAGAGGTACTTAAGGAAAGATAATAAACATACATAGAATGAATATGGAAGTAATAAAATAAGACAAAAATTTCACATATCTCAAACTAATCTATACACATATACCTTGTAGATAACCATTTTGATAAAGAGAGAACATGTAAGATTGTTTTCATACTTAAGGATATATGACTATAAGATTTTTCATGTGATTTAATTATTAAGGAAATACATCTTGGTTGGTTACTATGATAATGTAACATGTTCCAAGCTTTAAAACCCTCTAATCTTGAAAATGAATATTCTAAGAATGTGATTTTTTTTAATAGATTGGAATATTTTGATATAAAGTTTAGAAAAAATAAAATAAAATAAATGAAAGAATGCATTTTGAGATCAAGATTAAAAAAAAATACAAGTTAAAGAACATAATGGTGTATTACATGATGGAGAGGAATAAGAGGTCTTATGCTCAAGAGTTCTGAGGAAGTTGATAATGTGTAAGAGAGCATAGAGTCTGTTAGTCTACTCTTGAGATGATTTATGATGTGATATGATCTAATAGGTCAAGCTTACTATATTTTTGTTAGATTTTTTTCCTTAAGTTATCTTGGTGATGGAAAAATATATTTTTAAGAAAGTTATCCCTATGATCCTTGGATAAGGCCATCTAAAGGAGATGTTATCCTTGGAAAAATGCGATACCTATTATAGTCTAAGTTTACCTAAGGGAAGGGGGCCTATTTTTTGGATTGGTCATTTATAAATAAATTTGGACTATATGAAGTTTGATAGATACAAAGGCATATTAGTGTCTTAAGGCTACTCCTAGAGATAAGGAGTTGATTTTGGTAAAAAAGAGCATGCCCTTTTATTAGATTCATAATTGCTATTGAAACTACTTGTGATTTTGAACTTGAGAAAGTTGATGTGAAAAGTAATTTATCATTTGTAGATATTGAAGAGGAACTATTTATATGCTATGCCCATATTAGTTTGAGGTGTAAGAGAAAAAATGGTATGAAAATCAAAACAACCATTATATGATACATGACAAGTTATATTTTTGAATTGAAATTGGGTTTCATTAGAAGTGATAAAATCATCATGTTTCAATCAAATGTATTTATGATTGCATTTTATTCATTGTTTTATATGTTGATGAAAGTTATTTATCGTAAACAACAAGGTGAAGAATAGGGAGATTAAACATCAACTATGTAGGTGTGTTTGACATGACACATAAATATGAGGAAATGTATTCATATTTGACATTAAAAAAATATGATTAAAGGTTCATACAATTTTTTTCCCTAGCCAAAGAAATAATGTTGACACTATATTGTGACAGTTATTGCATACAATTCAAAACTAGCGAACATTATATTCCTTGTAGGCAGTGGCATTGAGATTCTTTTATTAATGTATCTTAACTTGGTTAATAATTTAATTAAGATGTGGATAATGTATTTTATGCTACTCAATTGATATCCTTATACATACATATGCTTGGTGGGACCACTTCACGGGTCATTCTCTTTTTCATCATTTTACTTATAAACTAATCCTATAAGCTAATTTGTTTTGTAGTTTGAGTGTGTGTTTTCAAGCTCTTTTGTTATTTGTAGGTTGGAAAAGGAAAGAAGACTTAGTTATTCTTCTATAGAGATCTTTTGAAACACAAATGTAGAGACTATATTTCTTCTATCTTCTTTCTATTTTCTCTATATTACCCATTTGTGGGAATGAGATCTATATCAACAAGATCATTGCTTGTAGAAAACATAGTGGGGAGATACTATAAACCTATAATAATGGATTGTTACTAACTCTCTCTTTTTTAAGGTCTATGGCTTAGCCACCTAGTATGGCAATAATGCACATAGTCATTTTAATTAAAATTGATTCACACTTCAATTTTGGTGCTTAAAATATATCTTTTATGCCACACATCACTTTATATTTCAATTTGGGTGTAGAAAATTGCAATATTAAAAGTGAACAATCAAATTTTTCATTTGGGACTTAAAATGAACATCATTAAATCTTGAATGCCTAGAATAAATTAAACAAGAAAAAAAATATTCCATTTGAGCTTTAGAAAAACATCATTAAAATCTTGAATGCCTAAAGTGAATTGAACAAGACAAAGAATCTTTCATTTGGGCTCTAAAAAGAACAAAATTCCAATCTGGAATGCTAAGGGAGTAAACCTTTTGCAATAAGATTTCCCTTCTTAGGAACTTGCAATTTTATTTCCAAGAAATAAACTATACATGATAAAAATGAGTGTCTTTTGTCCTAGATAGAAAACACTTAGTTTAATTAAATTTAAATTTGGAAATGAACCATTTTGGGTGTTTTTGAAGGATTTTTTTTCAACACTACCCTATTTTGAGATTTACTTTCATAGATCTATTTAATCCAAGTGATGTAAGACACCTAGTTTATATCCATATCCTCTCCCCTTGCCTTTGTGGATAATGGGTGATGAGAAAGGTTAATATTGATTAATTTTCTTCTTGTGAGGCCTATTTAGTGGATGCATTTTCCCACTAGAGGATAAACTCAAACTAGTAACCCTATGATTAGTATATAAATAAAGTGCTAAGAAAATTCTTTCCTTATCTTCTCAAGCTCGGGTGATGTGTGTTGATGGTAGCCCAAATTGGGTGAATTATCCCTAAGCAACCAACATGGTCAACTAGGCTCTTTAGTGAGTCACATGCATGAAAAAAGTTTGGGAAGGTTTAATAGATCATACTATGAACTAAACTAGTGGCCACCCTTTTAGCCATAAATATACTATTTATAGAGATAGAGATTTCATAATCCTCTAAAGTTACACAACATTTGTGTTACCCCTTGTTGTAGGCATAAGGCTACTTGGGATTCATCTCCAAGAGACATCAACCCCATGGGAAGGGAGCTTTTACTTGCCAAAACCTTAAAGATTCTATAACATATAATTTTGTTTGTTCATCTTTGCATTGTCTTCCCTCTTAGATTAAGATGGACACAAGGCATGAGAATCAAATACACCTAGGTTGGGCTCCTGCTTGTGGGCCTAGGAATAATATATTAAATAATTTGACACATTACCTATATGCTACCCTCAACTCAATTCAGGTAGAGACATAGTCATGCCAATCATAAGGTTCATTTTTACATTATGATTTCAATATTAAATACAAGAACTTTGATTTCATTGCAGTTAATGAAGAAAAAGAAAAACATAGAAAAGTGAATTTTTACAAGATTTTTCTAAAAATATAATTTTATTCTTCAAAGGATTGTACAAATGTTCCACACAAACCATGAAACTATATAATAGGAATTATATGTATTTTGAATTCATTCCATGCATATACATGTGTAAAATGAAATTCAAATAATGTGAGAAGGGTCTAGTCATTACCTAAATGACTAGTTGGGGTTGAATTGACTCTATGTTCTTGTGGCCTTGTTGCTTCACTTTGCAACTTCCTCATTGCCAGTATCCTAAAAAGTATAAAAAAGGATGTTAGATCTAATGGATATAAGAAATTATAGTTCCTACTTCATATGTGTACCCCACATATACATCCATAATTCAAAGACAAAAAGACATAGATTCATCTCTAATTAGTTTCATTGGTTGTGCATTGAAAAGGTATGTTAATGACATGTGGATGTAAATGTGGCTCCCAAAAGGGTTCAAGCCCAACATGTCTTTGAGAGACATGGTCAAAAGTATAACAACTGGTTGTTCTAAAGGGAAAAAATACATGCTTCTACAAGAAGCAAAGATACAAGCATTTGGTGGTGTTATGACAATGAATTTTAGACAAGAGATACAAATGTATCTCTTGATCAAATCAATATGGTTGATAAAGAAATAAGAAATGTGATCAAATGGTATTATTTAATAGCATCATGTTATGTAGAACAATGATAATTTTCAAGTAGTCACACATAACATGTATTCGAATAGTGAAAAGATGCACTATAGATAGAACATATGGAGCTTAAGAATTCTATATATATGGTAGAAGAAACAATCGATGACATATCCAACATTACAAATGATCAAAAAAGTATTCATACATTCCAATTATCTTTACATATAAAATATTGGCATGTTTGAAGGAATTAATAAAGGGAAACAAAATTGTGATGAATAATTTTTTTGGAGCTACAATAGATCTTTGAGAATTGACTTCAAGTGAATTAAAAAAGACATAGAGTGAGGTTATGTATCTATGAGTCAAAACATTGATACATTCATATGAAAAATGTTAGTAACATAAGATTTAAATAATACATCAAATGTGACTATTTTCTATACTTTAGAATAACATAATGTTATGATTAACAACAACAACAACAACAACAAAACCTTGAGTTCTTTGACTGCATCCAAGAAGATAATAGCACAAGGAATGTTAGAGGTATGAAAGCCTCATAGAAACAAAAAGAATTCATTTGTAGACATGAAACAATAAATAAACGTGATAATAATATCTGGTCAAATGAGTTTCAACTATAACCAACTACTCACCTCTACTTGTCAGATATCAAGCATATTGAAAACAAGAAATTGTCAATCAATTATTGTTAGACAACTCACTAAATAGGTTATATTGAAAGCCAAAGGAAGGATTTTTAGAATTAAAAAAAAAAAAAAAATTAATGGAACAAATGATCTGTAGGGGGATCAAATTGGGATCATAGCAAAGCCCTATATAGAGTTTACAACTAGCATGTGGGTCACTTGGATAAGTGGTGGAGTTGCAGTCTCATTAGACCTCAACTACCCACAAGAAGAGGTCCTCTAGGTAATTAATGATGGAAGGATATTTATAGTTATGAGCACATAAGATTATTGTGAAATTATTAATGAAATTGAAGATAAAGGAATGTTAGAGGTATGAAAGCCTCATAGAAACAAAAAGAATTCATTTGTAGACATGAAACAATAAATAAAAGTGACAATAATATCTGGTCAAAAGAGTTTCAACTATAACCAACTACTCACCTCTACTTATCAGATATCAAGCATATTGAAAATGAGAAATTTTCAATCAACTATTGTTAGACAACTCATTGAATTAGGTTATATTGAAAGCCAAAGGAAGGACTTTTAGAATTTAAAAAAAATATTATTTAATGGAACAAATGATCTAGAGAGGGATCAAATTGGGATCATAAAAAATCCTTTTATAGAGTTTACAACTAGCATGTGGGCCACTTAGATAAGTGGTGGAGTTGCAGTCTCATTGGACCTCAACTACCCATAAGAAGAGCTCCTCTAGGTAATTAATGATGCAAGGATATTTATAGTTATGAGCACATAAGATTATTGTGAAATTATTAATGAAATTGTAGATAAAATAGATTCACATGTTTATCCTATCCCTTCAAATCTAAAGCTTTTATTAAATAGTGATAAGCCCAAAAGTATTATAGAGAAAAATTCCAAAATCTAATTTAAACATATTTTGGGAGATATTGATAACATCCATTGAACAAAGAAATAAACTAGTATAGTTACATGTTGTAGGTGTATTAAAATAAGTTGCGAAAGATATTTTAAGAAGAGGAAAATAAATGTATGAATGGTGACTATGGCTATAAGAGTAGAAACAAAGCTTAAAATGGTAACAAAATCATTGAAAATGCTTGATTTGCTTCATAAAACTTGCACAAGAAGAATATTTCACTAATCTTGTTAGGATTAACCAGAGACATAAATAATAGTTACATGCAAATATAGCCAATATCAGAAAATAATGAATCACACAAAAGAGAACACAAGACACAAAGATGTAATGTGGTTCACCCAATCCCTGGGCTATATCCACCAACCACAAGTCCAATATTATTATTATCTAGTGATTATAATTTGCAATCCCTTACATCTAAATACTGCCACAAGAAGCCACAATATCATCATACATTATGAAATCCCTAACCCTAAGCCATTTATACAAGCTTTTTTTTGCTTACAAAATTAGGGCCAGAATAAGTCATCCAATAGGAAAATAGTAGCCAACACCTTTTACAATAGTAGAGTCTTTTTTGCTTTGAGGGCGTTGCCCCCAAAAACCCTCGTGGGGGTGTTTCCCTTTGACCCTACCCTATAGTATGACAAGGAGCGCTCCTAGGGCACTACCCCAATACCTCACAAGGCGCGATGCCCCTTGACCCCATCTTGGGGGCATTGCCCCCAAACCACCATAGAAATAATCTAGGGAAGAATTATGCCAAATAAACCTCTAAGTCTAATTAGGCTCTTAATGAAAACAAATCTTACATGTGAGAGAATGCCATGTTTAAATAGAAGCCTCTAAGGAGCAAAAAAAAATCCCTTTTTAATCTTTAAAACCCCATACCAAGTCAATAACAAGCCCAAAAATAGAGTAAAATGGAAAAAAAGAGAAATACAAATGAGTTTTGGATTAGGGATGGAACCCTAATATCATTGAACAAGGCATATTTTTTCCTTCTAATCTTACAATATATCAATAGGTCATCAGTTGTGTAAAAGGATATATGTCTTAAGAAAGTAATTTGATGAATAAGAACACTACCCTCTCCTTGAATGGACACAAGTGTATAATCATTGCTACAAAGTACTTCACCAATTGGTTGAGACAATTCTACTTACCCTCACCACTAGAATGCAAACTTTAAAGTTCCTCTTGTACCAGATCATTTGTCTCTTTGTTATTCACTCCACCATCTTCACAGATCACTAAAGTCCCTTTAAAAACTAATACTTAGTTGACCTTTCCAATCACCTCCACATCCATCATTGCTTTTATAGTTTATATTTTCCTTATGGTAATGAAAAATATGAGGTGACTTATAAGACCATCCTCAAATTCTTGAATAAATTTGTCAAAAATTCTGGTTGCGACTAATATCTCCAAAACAACCTAGTGTAGGAGCACCTAATCTAACTCTTAGTCATGACTTTTTTTGGCTTGTACTGACCCTAGCCAAGCTAGTTAGGTGTGTTTATGTTTCAACCTTAGAAGGTCATGGTTGAGTTTTTTCTTAGGTGGATCTAACTAGGTTATCAATCCACTCTAGTTGGTTTGAATTTTGTTGCTTTAGGTTGCTTGTATTTTGGTGTTAGGAAGATAACCTAGTGTTATGGGGCTTATACCATAGACATATAAGAAAGGTATGGTTTTAAGTTATCTTTTCCTCTATTATTATTTTACATCCTTGTGCATAGGTTATAGGCTATATCTAAGTCATTTCGAAAAAGTTGGGGGAAGATGTTAAAAAGATCTCAATTGTGCAAAAGTTTTCAAATAGGCCAGAATGGCTAAAACAATGCAAATTGATATCCTAAAGGCTAAAGAATGCCTAGAAATCATTATTAGATCATAATGGATAGGTTTTTAAGTTTCCAAGTGAAGGAAGTCAAAGTTGATCAAAATTGCAAAAAGTTGCAAAATTTGTCAGCAATTTTGAAAAGTTGCTTGACAACTTTTTGACAAAAAAAGTTGCATAACAGAAGAAAGAGGTTGATGGTTATTCTAACTATTTGCAACCTCTTGAGGAACTTATAAAACCATGAAGTCAATCCATCCCAAGGGCTGGAGGTTTATAGTAAGTAGAATTTTACAAGTGGATCCATGAAATACAATCCATATTTTGATAGTTTTTGAGTTTCTTGGCTACGTGTATGGACTAATGGATTGAAAGATCCATTTTTGTGTTGGATTCTTATTTCTCATATTTGTTAGTGTAGTTTTTTATTTCCTAGTAGGTTATTTATTTTTCCCTATATTGCTAGTTTTTTCCTACACTTTTAATAATCTTGCTTAAGTTAATAAAGCATGTCTTATTTAGAAAGTGGTTGAGAGGTGTCACGTTCTTACATGTGAGCATCCATTATCTATTTTAAGAAGATACTTTGCTATCTTTAGTCTGATAGATGGTTGATCCTCATTAGTTGGTGTTGCCACCTCCTCCCTCTTTGTAGTCCATATAAGCATGCTACCTGGCTTGTCTTAGTAATTGATTTCTTTTGCATCCTCTTAATGTTATTTTGCTTTCAGCATTTGCATTACTCTCTTGGAGACTAACTCTATGTTACTATTTTGATTTTGTATCATTTGCATTCATAGTTTTGATATCTATTCTTTGCACTAGTTTTCTGGGTTATCAATCTTCTCAAATTCTAAAATGGTATTCAAACTTTTCTATGTGTAGTTTTAATTTCCTTATTTGAGAGATTTGGGTGGGGCTAATCAATCTTATTGTAGTTTTTTGAAAAAAAAAGTATGCTCTTCTCTTGCATCTTTGGATGATCTTGAGTATCATAATTTTTTTTACAAAAACATTTTTAATGTCTGGGGTTTCAATCTCAAATCTGACAACCAACGTGCATATTTGAAGTTTTCAATTAGTATTTCAAGTTCTAGCATGCCATTAATGGACTTAGGAAGATAATTCAACATTTGAATGTCATCTTTTGGTTGCTGGGGTCATTTCTTGATTTTTGGAGCCATTTTTTATTGTTAAAGGTGTCTAATTTACACTACAGGTATATCTTCTCTACATCAGCAAGAAAAATGCTTTTTGGGTTTTCTTTCCAGCACTGAAAAACTATCTGGGTATGTTTAATTTTTTGCATACAAGCTATATATTTTTTCTAACCAAGCATGGAAAGCTACAGTCATACCCCTCTCTGTTGGCAATCGCAGATTTGAACGTAGTTTTCAAATGCCTCATTCTTGCTCATATGGACTCCAATTTTGATAATTCATGTTATGACCTTGCCTATTCTTTTGTGCTCTATCCACTAGTGGAGTTAGTTTTTTATTTTCATGCATAAATTTTTCAAAAATTGCAAATTCTCGATCATGACTGTGCACAATTCTTGTTTTGAAAACTTCAAAAGATCATAACTTTCTCATACGACCTCGTATCGAGGTGATTCTTTTTTTGAAACTACATGATTTTTCAAGTAGATCATAGTGGTGCTATTTGTTTCTTTGATTATTGTGCCCAAGTTTTACTTTCAGCATATGCTCTTCATGAGGGTTTGTAATGCATTGAAATCAAGACCACTAAGTATTTATTTCTACTGGTAGTTGTAAATGCACTAAAATAAAGTGTCAAATCATATTTCTTCAGGGGGGTTCTTTGATTGAGTAAAACAAGGGGGGCATTGTTGTGGTTGGGTTCTCTTTTTCTTGGCATTTCTTCTCTGCATTTCTTCATCATGGATCAAACAAATATGCCCATCCTAACTCCATACAATTACTTTGAGTGAAAATCATGCATGAAAATTCACTTAAGGAAAGATGGATTAAATAGGATAACTATGAGACTTGAAACTGAACCTGATAAAGATGTAGATAAGCCTAAGTGGTTTAACAAATGTGATAAGACACATAGAACATTGTGTTTGTCTGTTTCTCTTGATTTTTTATTTCATATTTAATCTTTGAATACACCAAATGAAATATGGTTAAAGCTAGAAACACTATTTGACACACAAGATTCAATTAGGGGTCATATGTTGGAAAATGAACTAATTAGTTTAAGTCGATGCAATTTCAACACAATCCAGGATTTCTTCACTTAATTGAAGTCACTAAGGTTGTAGTTAAAACAATGTGAAATTGAAAAGAAATATGAACAACTGATTCTTAGTATTCTCTCTAAGCTAAGTTTAGAATATTTTGTATTTGTATGCTACTAAGGGTGCACTTGGTACTCAATTCACCATGTCATCTTTAGATGATTTTTCTATCAATCTCACTTGAGAATAGGACAAGCTAATCCAAATGGCCATTCTTAAGTCCTCTAAGTCACATGCTTTGGCTACCAACCAAGGCACAAAAGAGAAGAAAAAAGGACAAAGTAGTAACAACAATAGTAAGGATGAGAAACAAAATAATAGTGAGGAGAAGAAGGATCAGATACTGATTGATTTAAAAGCAGCCATTGATACACCATTTTCCAAGGGTGATAAGCATAAGAAAGAAAAGGTCAAATGTGCCTATTGTAAAAGAACTGGTCATGATGAACATAAATGTTTGAAGAAACAAATTGATTACTTGACATACACTCTTGAGAAGAATAATATTAGTGTTCTTGAGTCTATCAAACAAATTTCTAATGAAGGGTCTGTAAACACTTAAAATCATCCCTAAAGACTATATTAATTTATTAATATTGCCTATGACATTTTAATTAATTATTAATTAATTAATTATATTGCTCACATTCATCTACTTATTTAATTAAAATAATTAATTAAATGAGTTCATTCTCCTAGGTATTTAAATTTAATTTAAATACTCCTAGCCTTAATGTGTTAAATTAATTTAACACATGATCCTCCATATTCTTCTTTTTAAATAAATTTTATTTATTTAAATTTCTCACATCCTATTAATTCCTCTAAACCCATGATTAAATTAAATTTCATTTAATTTAATCTACACCCATCATTTTCATCCTCTTAACCCTACTTTTTCTCTAATCCCACTCAATCATTCTTAATTTCCTCTCTAATCCCCCACATTAGCCTAAGAGTGTGCTTACACATGTGTGAGATTGTATGCCTACACACTCCCCCTTGCACTCTTTCCTCCCACTCTTCTTCTCAAGTTTGGTCACATGTGTGAGCAAACTTTGAATTCTTGACCATTTGCATGTCATCTTATGTGGCATCTACATGGATGCCACCTCACCAAGCCCTCTCTCAAGCCTATAAATAGAGGGCTTGTCTCAAACATTTGCATCTCTCATTATTGCACTGTTATCATGTTGGTTTGATATTTGAATTTGCATTCATAGTTTGAGCTTTCATGGTAGTTTGAGCTTGCATTAGTAGAGTTTTCATAATGATTTTATAAATGCATACTAACTATTTGGTAGCTGATTTAGTTTGTCTCATGCATTGTTAGTCTAGTTTCTTCATGTATTAGCATCTCCATCTCATTTACATCTTAGTTTAGCTTGCACATCTCATTAGTTTCTTAGTTGCATTTCATAGTTTCATTCTTGAATATCTTCAAGTATGGCTTTTTTTGTAGCCATTTCTTGAGGTGTTCTTCATTTCATCTAGCCTAGATTCATATTTCATTTTTACTCACACTTGCACATCCACTCAAGAGATTCACTCCATTGTTGTGTTTGAGAGAGCACACCAAACATACCCCCCCATCTTAACACACCAACAAGGCCTCTTATGGGTGCCTTTGTTGATCTGTAGAGGTGGCTAGAAGATTGGATTTGTTAGCTACTTAAGCTTGCAAAACTCAAGCAAACATTAGTTAGTGTTTATTCCTTGCATTTTGATGAATCTTTGCTATACTTTCAAGGTTTTAAACTAATGTTTGTTTCTTAACTCATGCTACTAACAGGTCACATTTTCTAGCACACATTTTGGCATGCCTAGTGGGACCCATGTCCCTAGTTTCATTTTAAAAATCTGCAAACAACCCTGGTTCAGTCATAAAACATCATATTGTCGTCTATGCAAGCTGCAACATCGTCTGAGATTATCGTCTACGCAAACCAGCATCTCCGTAGACTAGCATCTCCGCTCTTTAGCATCTCCACAGTATTTCAAACCATACTTGCATTTTTGCTTAAACCATTCTGTCGTCTACATTTTTAATCTATCATCTACGAAGTGTCTTCTGTCGTCTCCATAATTCATTCTATCATCTGATAGGAGTATTCTATTGTTTGCGAAGTTAATTCCATCATCTCTGAATCTAGTTCTATCATTTACAAGGAGTATTTTGTTGTCTTCGAAATTAATTCTGTTGTCTGTGTTGTGTGCGGGCCTTTGTTTGTTGTCTCTGAGTTCTAGCATCTCTGCACTTCACATTATCATCTGTGTTTGACAACCATTTAATCTGCCTAGAAATGCACAAAGTATCTTCTGTCATCTTCGTGTTTTGGCATCTGCTTAGTTTGGCGTCTCGACTTTTTATCGTATGCATATTTTAGCGTCTGTGCCTAGATTTTGGCATTTTTGCATTTTAGCATAATTGTGCAATTTTTAACAATAATTTTTGCTAATTGATTGGCTTGCAAGCTTTGACTGATGATTTTGATGCAGAGAATTAACCTTTAAAACCTAAAAAGAAAAACCAATGGTGATTTTTACCACTAAAAGAGATTTGTAGTGATTTTTATCACTTAAACCTTACGAGCTAATGAACTTGTATGGATTAAAAACTTTCATTTGAATGCATGAATGTTTAGGTTAGCTAACATTTAGACTTGGTGCTTAAAATTGACATGAATGTGTAGAGTAGCTAACATTTGGATTTTGGTGGTTAAAATGGACATGAATGTTTAGGGTAGAAGACACATTTGGATTTGGTGCTTAAAAAAAATTCACACCATATTGAATGTTTTAAAGGATAATGGACATGTATGCCTAGGCTAGACAATATTTGGAATTGGTGCTTAAAATGGACATGTATGCCTAGGCTAGATCACATTTGGGTTAGGTGCTTAAAATGAAGTCATACACTCTTGAATGCCCTAAAGTAAATTGACTTTATTTTTCGCATTTTTATTTTCAGCATTTTACTTTTACGCACTCACTTTACTTTCTTGTTGATGAATCTAAATTTTTATTTATGTTGATGCTATTTCAAGTTGGAAAGAACCTTGCATGTTTTAATAATGAGTGTCTTCAAGTAGATAGAAAACTTAAAGCTTCATTGGGAAAGAACAAGTGTCGCTCGCACCTTCAGGTGATCTTGGGCACATAAGAAATAAGTGATTTTATTTTTATTTTTTTCAAGAGGCCTGCTTGGGAATTTCATCACCCCTTAGGATGACCTCAACTCCAATGTTCTAGCGAAGTATAAAAATCAAGAGGTGAATCGAAAGACACCTCTCTTGGAAGTGGAATATTGTCACTCTTGGCTAAGCCCCAAAAAAATTTATACCTTTGGAAAGTGAAGGAGGAGATTTGGGTTACTGTCTCCCCTCAGCTGTGTTGTAGTATTTTCTTTCATCTACAGATTTGGGCCTCATGTACCTTGTGTATATCGAGGACACCCTTTAGATAAGCCTTGTTCATCTTAGAGATAGCCTTATTAGGGTTGTTGGGCATTTTCAGCGTGCTTGTTCAAACATTCAAAACCAAAGCCAAAACATCAAACAAGTTCTATAACAAGTGAAATTGTGAGGTAACCTTTCATTGAGTGAGATAGGTTAAGTGAGGTCTTCTTGATTCATGGTTACTTTTGGTAGTTTGCATTTTGAAATTGGTTGATTCTAGTCACATCTTATTGCAAAGTTTTTGGGTACTTAAAATTTGGGTCTTGTTTTATTCCTGCCATGACCGATAAAGTCAACCAAGTCAAACATAAGAAAGTGAAGTTGTCCAAACCAACCATCTACAAGGAAAGGAAGAACCTAGCACATAGTGACAAACAATTCCGATACGTAATCAAAGACATTCAAAAGGAAGAAGCTAGACAAGACTGTTATGATAGAATTGAATACAATGAAAAACTTCAAAATTGGTCTGCTTTCCCAGAAGTGAACCCAAGGTTTTTATTTCCAATGAATGAGGATTGAGTTAATTGCATTAGTGACCACAACACTCTCATATTTTCATATCTACCTCCATCTTTCCAAACTCCTAGTCTTCCATTTTCAAATTTTCTTCTAGAGAGCTTAAACCTTAAAGCGTCTTTTAATATTGTAACACTAGACCTTTTGTCTATAAGGAAACATTTATCCTAATCACACTTACTTATTTGGGATCACAAGTCCATCTCCAAACAGTGAGCAATCAACTTAGTGTCCTATCTTGCCTACAAGATCACTTGGCTATCTTTGGTAGGAGAAAGATACTACTATCCTCTAATCACACTTTGTTTGCTAAACCAAGGTCTTTTGTTCACACTTGGGTAGTTGACCCTTTAATCACATAAGGTTAATAGCTCTTATCCTCATTTTCTTTTTCTTCCATAATCTTCCACCCATCGGCTTGGTCACTCATGTATGGTACACACACGATCAAGAAGGTTCATGTTTAATCCCATGTCATGTTTGTGGGAATCATTGAGGCAATCAGAAATGGAGAATCCTTTTCCTCCACTCACAAATTCATTAGGGAACATAATTCCCTCTAGTTTGAACCTTGGTATGCCTAACTCAACATCCACATGAGAACCAAAAGATCCCTTCCATAACACAACTTTGGGGGATAATGACAAAGAATTATACCAAGATGAAGATCCTATTGACCCTAACAATGTACCTAGTGATGTCAGGACATTCCTTGAACACCCCTACAATGTGGAAATGATGGAAAAATCCATTAGGGCAAACAAAACTAAGATATTCCTAAATTTGGTCAAGGATGGTGTTAATGGTCCCCCAAGCTTTGATGAGAACACTTTGTTTAGAAAAATTAAAAAAGGTGGTGCTCTCATATTACCCACTTCAAACACAGCTCCAGCTTCTAGCAAAAGGAAAGAAACCATGGTAATAACTAGTGCTATGCCTACATCTAGCACTTCAACACAACCCACATTCCAATTGAGTGTAGAACATATTCAACAAATCATTAGTGCCATGCCCAATGTTACCACACATGCTAGTATTCCACAATCTACCTTGACAACCTCAACTATGGGATGCTTAGGCATTGGAGAAGTTCCTACTCAACCAATGGCAATTCTAACACAACTAATGCACTCCTCTTATTTACAAGTTCCAACCACTATGGTAAAGACATCCACGCCAATTCCAACAACTGCATATCAATACATTGGTCAAAGTGGAGTACCTCCACCACCTCACACTACATTTGGGACTCCCTACAATTTAGGAGGTGGATTTGTGAACTCCCAACAATCACAAGTGCAACATAATCAAGATTTGGCTCAACAATTCCAAGAATTGCAAAATTTGGACCTTAACATCAACAACAAAGAGGTGAAGGATGTCTCTTTTGAGGAAATTTTTCCTTTTCCATTTGATAAATCCATTAATATGGTGCCATTTCCAACTGGTTTTGAAATACCTAAATTTGACAAGTATACGAGAGAGACATGCCCCGTCACTCATCTCAAGGAATTTTCCATTTTGTGCCAAGAAGTAGCCTACAGTGATGACTATCTTAAGAGGCTCTTTACACGAAGTCTTGGAGGCCCCGCACTTGAGTGGTTAATGAATTTACCTAAGGGCTCCTTTACTTCTTTCAATGATTTGACAATCAAGTTTATAGCACAATACTCTTACAACATTGAACATAAATGCCTCATTGAGTGACTTGTGCAACACAAAAAAATGAAATGGAGAAACTTTTACCAACTTCCTACAAAGGTGGAGACATCTTGCTAATCGTATGCCATATAAAATTGAAGATTCCCATCTTGTGGATATATTTATCAAGAACTTGATACCCGAAATGTCCTTCCACATGAAAATGGCTAGCCCCGAAGACTTTTCCACATTAGTCAAAAAGGGCAAGAATATTGAAAATGGACTTTTGGAAAAAGGTACCATTAAACATTATAGTTCATCATCCTCCAACAATGAGTCAAACAAAAATAGCAAACCCAAATTCTGGTCCAAGAATAAGGGTGTTACACATGATGGTGCTACTAATGTCAAAAACCTGCAAGGAGGGAATAACAAAAACTACCGTAATTGAAACAACAATAATTCAAATGATGACAATCAAGGCAATCAAAAATCCCATAAGAAAACATAATTCTTTCCACACAACAACAACTACAATTATGACTATGATCGAAATATAAAGTTCACTAACTTTTGTGAACTTTTGGAGGCCATATTTCAAATATTAGTGGATCACAACTTGATGGTATTTCCTAACACACGTCCTTTTGATGAAAATCAGCCAAAGTCAAAGTGGTATAGGGAAAATGAATATTGTAAATACCACCGTATCAAAGGACATGCCACCAACAAATATATCAAACTCAAAGTTGTTATCCAAAATCTTGTTGATGATGGGGAAATTGAAGTAGAAGGAGCTCCAACCTCTAAAAATGCTAAATTGAAGATATTTCAAAAACCATTTCCCGATCACAACAATGATAATAACAATACCAACAATACAAATCAAGCTTCCACATCAAATGCATTACCTTATGACTATTCTACTAACCACATATCAGGATTTAACTTCTTGTGTGGTAAGATAGAAACCAATGATATATGTGGATTTGACTCTTTGTGTGGTCACATTGAAGAGGTAGAAACTCATGTGAATGCCCTTGTCTTACAAGCAGCTGATTATGATGCCACCACTTGACGGGGAAGACTCACTTTGCAAGCCGCCACTCCCAATAACACTAATCCATCGATGCCACATGCGCTTGCTGTGCCATCCACCTCATAAAGGCCCACTTCTCGCTATGATGTGTTGTCCTAGCTAAGTAAGACTCCTGCACAAATATCTATTCTTGAGCTTCTAAACACATTACCCATCCATAAAGAGATCTTGGAGAAGGCTCTTTTAGAGTCTTGTGTTCCTGAAAACATTAATGCTTCCCAATTCACTGCTATGATTGGAAACCTTGCCACCCAACAACACCTCGTCTTCACAGATAAAGATTTCCAAGGTCCTGATCCCCATCATAATTTATCACTCCACATTGAATTCCTTATACAATGACATAAGATTAAAAGAGTCCTTATAGACAATGGATCCGGTTTGAACCTTTGTACATTGAAAATGATTTAATTCTTGGGACTGCCAGAGGATCTTCTAGATGTTAATAAAAGGATCACAATAAAAGCATATGATGAGAGGGAAAGAGAATCAAAAAGAGTTATCATGTTGCCTCTAAAAGTTGGACCAGCCATCATAAATACTGAATGCCATGTCCTAGACTTGGATTTTCCCTACAACATCTTACTTGGTAGACCATGGATACATACACTAAAGGTAGTTCCATCTACCTATCATCAATGCTTGAAATTTCACCACCAAGGAAGAGAGATCACAATCCTAGGGGATCCCAATCCTTTTGCATTTTGTAAAAGATTGGAAGGTGCACCAGTAAATTTTTGTCCAATAAGTGAGTTTGCCAAAGTTATACCTAAGTCCCTCACCATAACAGAACCACCTTCCACAATAGTACAAGAATTAGCTAATGAGGATTCAAATTCCCAAAAGGGAAAAGAGAAGGTTGAAGATACTAAAATTAACACCACAGAGAAGAAGGTTACTTTTTCTGATTTAGGAATGGGAGAGTATAAGTTTGAAAATGCCTTGTGTGTTGGACAACTACCACTCTCCCCTCGTTCCTTTGGAAAACCTTCTCAATTATCACCTTTTGCTAATAAGGAAACCATGCAAGTTGGCAAGACAACATTTGAACATTGGGGTTCACTTAGTGATGAGCACATGGAAGATAATATTCTAGATTGGCTATATTATGATGGAAAAGATGAACTTGTGGAGTTTCCTAAGCATAAATATGTTAAAGCACCTCCAATTATTGAAAACATGGGATATCATGGTACCGGCCTTGGACTGAAAGAAGATGGAATTAGACAACCCTTAGAAGCTAATAGCTATCCTAAAGGATGTGGATTGGGCTCCATTAAACCTAAGGTATCCTTTGCTGACAACTATCATACAGTTGAACCTGATTCTGAGACTGAAGAGGATGAATTCTTTGAAGTACCTTTCCAATACATTGAGGATGACCTAGATAACTATGTCCCTGCCATTACCATATATGACCTTTCATCCATAAAACTACCTCTCATTAACCCTGACATGATAGACTGGAACCTTCAAGATACACCACCAGCTCTTGATATCTGTAAGTTTGATGAAGCAGTGATGGCACTCTTTGGCCTTAAGAGTCTCTGAGATTATGAACATGAGATGCAATATAATGAGGAAGCCTACTTTGGTAGCCAAGTCAACTCTCTTAGTCACAAAAGTGAAAAAGAAAGTAAAAATGGAAAAACAAAAGAAACATCCTCTAGTGAAAACTCCTCTAGGGCACTTTTGGATAAAGAAAAAGATAAAATAAAGGATGCATCTTCTGGTGAAAACCTCTTAGAGGCACTAGAAGAGGGAGATCTTGACTTCCCATTTAGATCTTTGCCACAAGAAAAGTCGCCTATTTTGAATGAAGATACAATTTCAGTCAATTTGGGAATAGAGGATAATCCACGAATCACCTACATTGCTGCTACCTTAAGTCTTGAGGAACAAAAAGCCATGACTGAATTCTTAAACAAGGTAAAAAAATAATTTTGCATGGACATACAAAGACATTCCTAGCTTAGACACAGATTTAGTTGTGCCTCATTTGACACTTGATCCCAAGATTAAATCATTAAAGCAAAAGTTGCACAAAATGCACCCTAAGGTAGCACTCCTAGTCAAAGCAGAATTGTAGAAAATGTTAGAGGCAAAGTTCACCCATCCTATTGACTATCCTGAGTGGGTCTCCAACATTGTTCTTGTACGAAAAGCATCTAGGGGCATCTGTGTTTGTTTAGATTTTTGAGATTTAAATCTCGCATGTCCTAAGGATGATTTTCGACTTCCTAACATAGACATCATAGTGGATTTGACTGCTAGACATGAGATGTTGTCTTTGATGGATGGATTTTTTGGTTATAACCAAATTAGAATTGTAGAAGAGGATCAACATAAAATGGCATTTACCACCCCATGGGGAACCTTTTGTTATCAAGTCATGCCTTTTGGCTTGAAAAATGCCAGCACCACCTATCAACGTGCAATGACTAGCATATTCCATGATCTCCTACATGTCATAATGGAGGACTATGTTGATGATATTCTAGGAAAATCCAAGACAAGAGAATCTCACATTGATGTCCTTACCACTATTTTTGATAGGTTGGAGAAATATAAAGTGCGCCTTAATCCTAAGAAATGTGTATTTGGGGTCAAATCAAGAAAATTGTTAGGCTACATTGTGTCAAGAAGAGGTATTGAGGTAGATCCAGAAAAAGTGAAGGCCATCATGGATATGCCACCACCTGCCACATTGAAAAAACTTCACAATTTTCAAGGAAATTTACAATCTATTAGGAGATTTGTGTCACAACTAGTAGATAAAGTCCATCCACTTCAGCATTTTCTTTGCAAGGGAAACAAGTTTCAATGGGATTGTCTATGCCAAAAAGCATTTGAACAAATTAAGACATATTTGGCTAATCCTCCAGTTGCAGGAAGACCATTGATTCTATACATTTCAGCCACTTCAGTTGCCTTAGGAGCACATTTGGCACAATTAGATGATAAGGGGAATGAGCAAGCCATATATTACCTTAGTCGAACACTAGTTGGCTATGAGTTAAACTATACTACTATTGAGAGAGCATGTTTGGTTGTAGTCTTTTGTACACAAAAACTATGACATTATATGCTTAATCATACTACATATCTCATTTCCAAGATAGATCCACTCAAGTATTTGTTATCAAAAGCCACCCTCATTGGTCGAGCAGCAAAATGGGTCTTAATTTTAAGTGAATTCAACATTGTTTATAAGGATCATAAGGCCATTAAAAGAAAAGTAATTGCAGATCAGCTTGTTGAAGGTCCTCTTCAAGGAGACCATCCCATTGTAGCCGATTTTCTAGATGACACAATTATGACCCTAGCCCCTATTACACCAATGAATTTTTTTTTGATGGATCCTTTACACAAAAGCGATCGAGGGCGGGAATTTTGTTTGTGACACCACAAGGGGACCTCATTTCCAAGTCTTATAAAATCTCATTCCCTTGCAGAAATAATATAGCTGAGTATGAAGGTTTAGTCACAGGACTACATCAAGCTATCAGATGGAATATTCAAAACCTTCTTGTCTTTGGAGACTCACAATTGGTCATTAAACAAGTCACAGATGAATACCACACCAAGGATGAAAAATTGTTGCCCTACTGTAGAATAGTTGAGGATCTTAAGAAGCATTTTTTAGAGATTGTTTTTCAATAGATTCCAAGGGCTAATAATAAAGTAGTAGATGCCATGGCTACTATTGCCTCTATGATTGCCATGCCAGAATATAGTCCTAAATGTGAGTTTCTTGTTGAGAATCTTTTTACTCTTGCTTATGAGAAAAATGATTCAGAGTTGGTGTGTGAGATTTTAGGTCTCGAGTCTCCATGGTATGCCGACATCTTTGCCTATTTACATCATAAAACCATTCCCATAACCCTCACCTCAAATCAAAGAAAAACCTTTGTCCGCCGAATCGCTCGATATACCATCCTAGGTGACACAGTTTTTTGAAAACAGTTTGATGGAACCCTCCTCCAATGTCTCAGTTCAGATGAAGCCAGAACGACGTTAGAAGAGGTTCACCAAGGGATTTGTGGTGCCCACTCTAGTGGCCTTACGTTAATGAAAAAGCTTCTTAGGAAAGGTTACTATTGGCCCACTATGGAAGCAGATGCATATCAGTTTGTGAAAAGATGTGTTTCATGTCAGCAACATGGTGATTTGATACATGCTCCCACCCAAGACTTTCAGCCCACCATCACCCCATGGCCCTTTTCCCGTTGGAGATTTGATCTTGTTGGTCAAGTATACCCAAATTCTTCAAATGTCCACAAGTACATTATTGTCGCCACTGGGTACTTCACAAAGTGGGTCGAGGCTATTCCATTAACCTAAATCATCGAAAAATAGATTTCCAAATTCATCCTGAACTACATTATTTGTCATTTTGGTATACCTCAAGATATTATGACTAATAATGGAACCCCCTTCAAAAATCAAGAGGTTTCCACACTATGTAGGAAATTCGGAATCACCCAGCATTTTTCCACTAGATACTACCCCCAAGGCAATGGCCAAGCTAAAGCTACCAATAAAACCATCTTGAAAATCCTAAAGAAAACTGTTGATGCAGTTGGCCATGATTGGAACATCCAAATTGCTCTCGCCCTTTGGGCCTACCATACCTCCATCTGCACCCCCACAGGAGCCACCTCATTTTCCCTTTTTTATGGTTCTGAAGCTATCTTGCCCATCAAAATTGAGCTCCCTTCCCTCAGAATTTCTCTCAAGCATTTGATATTAGAAGAAGAATAATGAGTTGCTCACTTACAAGAGCTGGCACTCCTTGATGAGAGATGACTCAATGCCCTAAACCACCTCCACGTGTATCAAAATTGCCTTTAGCTTCAGTATCACAAGAAAGTCAAGCCACGGGAGTTTGAAGTGGGTGACTTAGTTTTGCAGCATAATATGAAGAACCTCTAGAACCATGAAAAGAAAGGAAAGTTTGAGGTAAATTGGCTAGGTCTGTTTATCATTATAGCCAAATATGGTTCTGGGGCATATCAGATTGCTACTCCAGAGGGAGATCTACTCCCTAAGCCTGTAAATATCTAGCATCTCAAGCAGTTCTATGCTTGAGCCTTTGTAGTTCCTGTACAGTGTTTATAGTCCTACAAAAATCCAAAAAAATCAAAAAATCATAAAATCATAAAATGTTCCTGAAAAAAGCCTTAAAAAGCAGAAAAATGTTCTTGAAAAAAGTTTGATCCATTGTCTATAAAGTTCGTTTTGCTTCACTCCATTCCGCCATTCCATTTCCCTTGTGCAAAGTCTTATCTAGCCTTTTGTGTTTCATGCATCCAATAAAAGACCTCTTGTCTATGAGGCTTCATTTCACTTCCATCTTTGAAAGACCTCTAGTCCGCAAGGCATTTTTTCCGTTGAGTGATTGTCAATCCCATTACAATGAGCTTTTTCACAATAGTGACCACACTTGGACTTACACAAAATCACCATTTAAGACTTAATGATTCAAGAAACTTGTTCACTTCACAACCCTTGCCAGAAATGCATGATTTTATGATCATTGACATTTCGACTTGACACACTTTTATAGGATGAATCCTTCCTATAGGCAACATTGTGACATTCACTTCTAGACCTAAGGTTCTTGGTAGGAACTATGGACTAAATGACTACTTGGTCATGAGGTCTCTTTTTGGTTGATTTTATTTTTTATGTGTTAGTGAAAGCCTTTTATGGTACACCTTGATCTTCCATATTTTGGTCGTACCTGAATGGCTTTCATTGACTACACATGTTTTTGTGGTATGATCTATTTTTGAGGCTTTATTTCATATGTGTTATTTTTAGGTTTTGTTAATGCGTTGTGTAATGGGAGCAATGGGTTAGCACACGTCCCACCAAAGATCTCTAAAAGACTTTGGGTGTGCCCAGACCTCTTTGTTGCGTATATGACATTTGATCCATCATGACTATGCAAACTACACCTATCGTCCTAAAGTCTCTATGATTTTGTATGTCTAGTCCATGAAAACAAGTCATGTCATTTACACTTCTATAGCATATAATGCATAAACTCATTTGCAACATTAACTTAAGGTGTGCTCTCCATATGAACACAATAAAATCTCTTGATATCATGTAGTTAGGATGTATGTAGTATAGGGTTTCATTCGAGTCATGCTCGAGACAATGTTCTATTTATTTCCCCCCTCCTATGCTATGCTACTGGGTTTTTATGAGTGACAGTTATGACAGATATTCATTCATTAGTTCATTTCTATTAGATTGCATTAACTTCTCATTATTGCATTCATTCATTTTCCATTGCATTAGTGTTCATTTGATTCATCTCATTTAGTGTTCATTAGGCATTTTTAGGTCATTTTATTAAATTGCATTAGATTATTTCATTAGTTGCATACATTCATCACATCTAGGGGCATATACATCATAATCACATCTCACACACACATATATATATATATAGTGCATCCACATAAAATAAAACTATGCATACATCTCATAATCATCCACTAATCTACATCACACACATATGCATACATCATAAGACACATCACATAGCATCACATCCTACATCACAAGCGTCAGTATCCACATCATAAACATCATATGCACCACATAAATCCATACACATATAGAGTCATCAAATCATGTCATGTATATATCTCAAAAATAGTGTATGTACAGTCCATATACAAATCATGTAGAATCATATAGTACAAATGCATCATCAAAAACTTGTTGCATCTGCACATATCTGTCACAAAACTGATCACTTTATAACATCAAGCTGCTGATTGTGAGGGCCCAGCCCCCTATGAATCACCCCCTCGAGGAGGTCTCTATTGTCCTACAGACTGCTTTGATCTAGCTCTGCCACCTGAAATCCATGAGTTGTCTCCCCTCTCAAAGTCCAGTTGTCATCGCTCAGCAGGCACGAACTCAATACAAAGCAACCTATAATAAGCTACCTCTCATATGGCTCGTGTCTCTACTCAGCTAGCTGTGAGGGCCTCATGCATCACTAAGATGGCTGCCCTAGGCTTTACCATCTGTATGGCTATGTCCCTTTGCCTACGGTATCCATCCAGCTGCGCCTGATGGGTGGCTAGCTCAGTCTGTAATGTGGCTACCTCTGCTCAGAGCCTCTCTAGCTCTGCTCACTCCTTTGCCTGTGTGAGGGTGCCCATCCCTGCAAACTCCCCGCCATCCACCCATGCTTGTAAGGCCGCTAAGGCCTCTTATGCACTATCCCCCTAGCCCTCTACACCTTCAGCTCTGCCTATATGACCCCCATGGCCTGCTCTAAGCTTTCTGCTCATGCTTATTGCTCCTATGTTATCCCTTGTAGGCGGGCTACCTCTATCCGCAAGCTATCCTACTTGGCCCTTACCATGTCTGGGTCCTCTCCTTGTACCTATCCCTATGGAGGTTCCTGTGGTGGTGCCTGTAGTGGTTCCTGCAGTGGTGTTTGTACATGTGCTTGGGGTGCTATCTATGGTGGCCCTTGTACTGGTGTTGGCCCTAGCCCTCTCCTCGCTTGAACTTTGTGCTTGTTTGGTCCCTCCTGTGGCCCCTATATCGATGGTGGCATCATAGCTGCCTACCCATCGTCCACTGCTCCATCCCCCTCCCCCTATGCCTGCTCTGCCGGTGGAGGTGCCACTGGCACTGTAAGCCTAACCCATTGGTAGGCTACCCACCACTGTGCATACGACAATGTCATCCCTGTGCCTCCCCTGTCCTGACCATGCACCCATGGCACTATTGTCATCCCCAACCAAGAAGCTTGGGCCAATCGTATGGTGGTCTCGTGTCCCTATACCTGGCCATACTCTCGCGACACAACAGGATATAAGAATATGTATGGTACTGCATCCTGTATCCTTCCAAACTATCATCGCACTCGAGAGGGCATGTAGCGCATGATCACATGCATGGATCGGCCAATGATCCAACAGTCAGTCTATGTGTACAAGAGGTACATCTGATCCTCCATGTCATCCTCAACACCTGCTGCCAGTGTTTGCCCCCACTACTCTACCCCATCATAGAGTGCCCACTTGAACATGATGATCTCATCAATGCACCAGCACCAGAACCCCACAGACTCTGTCGATGTATACTGGATTGGAGGCCGATATCTCCAAGTGAATGGCTCCCTAGGCTACCTGGTCTCCCGCTAAGTGATGGGTTGTGTGATGCCAATATGCTCCCATGACTAGACCATTAGTAGTGTTAGTCTTGGTCCCATAGTGTGCTGAGTCCGATATGCATACATGTGCAAATCATGATATAGCTCAGCTAGGATCATCTGTCCCCAGCAGTAGACTGCTCCCTCCTCTTATAACAGGGTGCTCAACACTTGCACCCAACCGATCGACCACCCGTGTCCTGCATGATCTGACAACATCTGCCATATCAGTGAGGCTAGGTATACTACCAGCCTCGGTAGCCTCTACTCTAGTGCACCTCTCCATGACAACCATGATTTTTGGATAGGTAATCGTTGTTGCCATTTTCCAAAGCACTCCCTCAGGAATGGATCAGAACCCTCTAGTACATAATTTGGGTATGCACCTCTGATAGGTACTCACAGGATCTACCACACATCCAAGAGTGTGACTATAGCCTCCGTTGTCGATAGATGGAAGCTCCCTATAGGCATATGCCATCATTCTATGAGAGCAGATAGCTGCGTTGAATGGGCCCTCAGATCCAACCACTCATGTATGTGCTCTAGGTCGCATAGTCGCACGTGTCCCCAATCTGTGTCTTTAAGTCTCTCCTATATTGCCATGGTCAGAGGATAATGCTCACTTGACCTAAACACCACTGTGTCCTCCTATAGCATAGACATGTAGAGTGTCAATTTTGCTAGCCTATGATGTCCTTAGAGTGGGGCATCTCTCCCTTGCCTCCTCCTAGTCTAAGCCAATGGGCGTAGTCACTAATTGATGCAGATGTCGATATGCGCAGACGCTGATCGACGCAGACACCCATCAGTGAAAATGCTAATCTGTGTAGATGCCATTACTCGCAGATGATAACCTTCTGAAGATGATGAAATTTTCTTCGCCTTCTCCATTACCCCTTGTCAACCGTGAAGATGACAAGGTGAACCTTGTCATCTCTGCGTCATCTTTCCCCCTTTTGGTGTCTGTGTAGACTACAGGATGGATCCTATTGTCTCCATAGATGCTGAGATCTTCATTTTGTCGTCTTTGTAGATAATAAAGTGGAGACTATTATCTCCACCCGAACCCCTTTTTCAGTGCATTTATGGCATAATAAATGCACCTAGCCTAGCCTAGTTTACCAAAACACGAAGAGGATCAGATGACTTATCGGTGGGCCCATCTCGGTTGCTCGCTGGTACTCCTGAATGCACTCACCAAGCTGCAAATGATCAATTGGGTCCATGTCTGCTCTGGATGCTCTACTTGCGCTATGACAATGACCTTCTTTGGGCCCCTTAGAGGCTTATATAGGCCCCCTATGGACCTCGTTTGAGCTTCTATCTTCCCTGAGCCATGTTCGTCCTCTATTTTCCTACAAGTCATGCAAATGTTATCATTTATTCTCATTTTCTCTCATTTTCCTTCTTTCTCAAGACCTTTTCACAAAAATTGCCCAAAATTTATTTTTTGCACAATTTTTGCAAGGGGGCACCCTCCTCCTCTGTCATCACCATAGGACTCCCACTTTCTTTGTGGCAACCTATATTTTCTTTTCTTTGATATGATGTCATTTCGACATCACATCAAAGAGGGGCATAATGTAGACACTTAAAATTGTCCCTAAAGACTATATTAATTTATTAATATTGCTTGTGACATTGTAATTAATTATTAATTAATTAATTATATTGCTCACATTCCTCTACTTATTTAATTAAACTAATTAATTAAATGAGTTCATTTTTCTAAGTATTTAAATTTAAATACTCCTAGCCTTAATGTGTTAAATTAATTTAACACATGATCCTCCATATTCCTCTTTTTAAATAAATTTTATTTATTTAAATTCTCCAAATCCTATTAATTCCTCTAAACCCATGATTAAATTAAATTCCATTTAATTTAATCTACACCCATCATTTTCATCCTCTTAAGCCTACTTCTTCTATAATCCCACTTAATCATTCCTAATTTCCTCTCTAATCCCCCTCATTAGTCTAAGAGTGTGCTCACACATGTGTGAGACGGCATGCCTACACACTCCCCCTTGCACTTTTGCCTCCCACTCTTCTTCTCAAGTTTGCTCACACGTGTGAGAAAATTTTGAATTCTCGACCATTTGCATGGCTTGCATGTCATCTTATGTGGCATCTACATGGATGCCACCTCACCAAGCCCTCCCTCAAGCCTATAAATAGAAGGCTTGTCTCAAGCATTTTCATCTCTCATTATTGCATTGTTATCATGTTGGTTTGAGATTTGAGTTTGCATTCACAGTTTGAGCTTTTATGGTAGTTTGAGCTTGCATTAGTAGAGTTTTCATAGTAATTTTATAGATGCATACTAACCATTTGGTAGCTAATTTAGTTTTCCTTATGCATTGTTAGTCTAGTTTCTTCATGTATTAGCATCTCCATCTCATTTACATCTTAGTTTAGCTTGCACATCTTATTAGTTTCATAGTTGCATTCCATAGTTTCATTCTTGAATACCTTCAAGTATGGCTTTCTTCGTAGCCATTTTTTGAGGTGTTCTTCATTTCATCTAGCCTAGATTCATATTTTATTTTCACTCACACTTGCACATCCACTCAAGAGATTCACTCCATTGTTGTGTTTTGGAGAGCACACCAAACATACTCCCCCATTTTAACACACCAGCAAGGCCTCTTATGGGTGCCTTTGCTAAGCTGTAGAGGTGGCTGGAAGATTGGGTTTGTTAGCTACTTAGGGTTGCAAAACCCAAGCAAGCATTAGTTAGTGTTTGTTCCTTGCATTTTGATGAATTTTTGCTATACTTTCAAGGTTTTTAACTAATGTTTGTTTGTTAACTTATGCTACTAATAGGTCACATTTTCTAGCACACAGGGTCTAACAAGGAAAAAGAAAATAACAAGGGGAAAGGAAAGGGCAAAGCCGTTGTTGCAATTGCTTCCTCACCATCCACTTGGGTTCTTGATTTGGGTGCTTCACACCACATGGCTTCATCTAAGGAAGAATTTGCATCCTTGGAGCCATGTACTATGCCTTCTATTTTGATGGGTGATGACACTCCTATTAAGTTTTGTGGGAGAGGGACTATTTATGTGGGCGATGGCACATTCCATGATGTTCTTTGTGTACCCTCATTATCAACTATTCTCTTATCGATATACTAGTTCACTCACAAAGGTTCAGGTAAGGGGGTTCAGTTCACTCCTAATTTAGTGGAGATATGTGAGTTGCATAGTGATTCTACAGTTATCATTGGGAGAGTAGATCATCAGTCACGACTCTATTTGTTTTCTCACTTTGTTCCTAATCATCCTTCAACTATTTTTCTCACTCACTCTAATGATGTGAGTAAATTATGGCATGAGTGGTTTGGCCATCTTAACTTTTGCTACTTGCATAAGCTTAACCAGCAGAGCATAGTCATAGGGTTGCCTTCTACTTTGACATTGGAGTCACTTGGAATGCATGATAGATCTTTTGATGAGTCAGATTCACCTAAGCAGTCTTCTACCCCCACTTCTGATGCAAAGAGTGATTCAAAGGACTCACCTCCTTCCTCTCCTAGTCATCATTCATAGGTTGATGATTCTCCTCTAGATTCTCCATCTTCTGGTCCACTTTGGGCTATATAAACCTTGTAGTCTGTAGGTGATTGGGTTGCAGATCCATTAGACACCAGGTAAACTCATTCACAATTCCAAGATGCTAAACATGTCTTCATTGCTGCTACCTCATATCCACCATCCTTTCATGAGGCTTTTGGTATTCCTAGTGGGATACAACTATGTAGGAAGAGTATAGTTCCTTGATGAGGAACCACACTTGGGATCTTGTCCCTTTTCCTAAGGTAAGAAAACTTGTTTGATGTAAGTGGATCTATTAGACAAAATTTGCAAGCTTTGTTGGGGGTGCGGGATGCTTCATCTTTTGGGGGGGGCCTCTTCCTGTCAGTTGGAGTCCTAATTTTTTTTTTGGAGTCTCTTTTCTCTCTCTTTTGGGGGACTCTCTAGGCTTGTCTTGCCAGGACCCATTTCTACATCCACCTAAGCTTCACTTATGGGGGATGTTAGTGTAGTTTTTTTTATTTCTTAGTGGGTTATTTATTTTTCCCTATATTGCTAGTTTTTTCCTACACTTTTAATAATCTTTCTTAGATTAATAAAGCATGTCTTATTTAGAAAGTGGTTGAGAGGTGTCACCTTCCTACATGTGAGCATCCATTAGCTATCTTAGGAAGATACTTTGCTATCTTTAGTCTGATAGATAGTTGCTCCTCATTGGTTGGTGTTGCCACCTCCTCCCTCTTCGTAGTCTATATAAGCATGCTACCTAGCTTGTATTTGTGATCAATTTCTTTTGCATCCTCTTGATGTTATTTTGCTTCTAGCATTTGCATTAGTCTCTTGGAGACTAACTCTATGTTGCTATTTTGATTTTGTATCATTTGCATTCATAGTTTAGATATCTATTCTTTGCACTAGGACTCATTCACAATTGCAGGATGCTCCACATGTCTTCATTGCTAATACCTCGGATCCATCGTCCTTTCATGAGGCTTCTGGTACTCCTAAGTGGGATGCAACTATGTAGGAAGAGTATAGTTCCTTGATGAGGAACCACACTTGGGATCTTGTCCCTCTTCCTAAGGTAAGAAAACTTGTTTGATGTAAGTGGATTTATTGGACAAAATTTGCAAGCTTTACTGGGGGTGCGAGATGATTCATCTTTTGGGGGGGCCTCTTCCTCTCACTTGGAGTCCTAATTTTTTTTGGGGAGTCTCTTTTCTCTCTTTTGGGGGAATTTTATGTACATGGGTACCTCTTTAGGCCTGACTTGTCGGGACCTGTTTCTCCATCCACCTAAGCTTCACTTATAGGGGGGTGTTAGTGTAATTTTTTAATTTCCTAGTGGGTTATTTATTTTTCACTATATTGCTAGTTTTCTCCTACACTTTTAATAATCTTGCTTAGATTAATAAAGCATGTCTTATTTAGAAAGCGGTTGAGAGGTGTCACCTTCCTACATGTGAGCATCATTAACTATCTTAGGAAGATACTTTTCTATCTTTAGTCCGATAGATAGTTGCTCCTCATTGGTTGGTGTTGCCACTTCCTCCCTCTTTGTACTGCATATAAGCATGCTACTTGGCTTGTATTTGTAATTGATTTCTTTTGCATCCTCTTAATGCTAATTTTCTTCCAACATTTGCATTAATCTCTTGGAGACTAACTCTATGTTGCTATTTTGATTTTGTATCATTTGCATTCATAGTTTAGATAACTATTCTTTGCACTTGTTTTCTGGGTTATCAATCTTTTTAGATTATAACAATATTGTTATACTTCTTTTCATTTTATATTTCAAATTGTTTAGAGTTCATTTGTGTGTAGTTAGGAAATCATTTGTACATAGACTATTTATTGTTCTTACATTGGTAGTTTTTGGGAAAATAGCTCCTCCATGAATCCTCACCATGGAATCATCATGGTTTTTGGGGAAATGCAAGAGGCTCCCTTGTAGAATGTACATATTAATGGAGAGGCTTGTAAAATAATGGCATTTATTTTTTATGTGATGCCCTGGGCAAGCCTTTGGTGCATGGTTAGGTGATCATAAAGTTAACAAGTGGGTGTGAGCAGGTCTAATGCATTTGTTGGTTCACTATGAGAGTTAGGAAAGGAGGAGGGATGTGTAAAGATTCCCATGTGGAAGGACAAGCTTCCATGACCAATTTTTCTAAGGTTTTCTATAGACCCTAATGAATGTTGTTGACTACATTAGAAACCCTTATTTTTAGGCATAAAAATAGCAAGGAAGTGTATAGAGAGGTTGGGAGTCTGAGACCCACAAAATCTCTTAGCTATTCCAAAATGGTATCCATAACTAAGATTTTTTTTCCACCTTGTTCAATAAAATTTAGAATGACAGCCCTAAAACTAACTTTGGAGGCTGAATTCTATTAGGACTTTTCTAGCCTAGTTTGACCTAAATTGGTGAAATCAATAAAGAGATTATGGATTTTGTGACCAAGGGTATAGGTGAAGTAAAAAATGCTTAGGAAGAATCCCTCACTCCTAGTAGAAGGTGGAAGGACCAAGTTTCATGAAAATGGGAGTTTGGATGGCTTGTTGAAGTGACTTAATAGAGAATGCAAGTCAAAAATTCATTGTTGTAATTGGATAGGAAGGTGTAGGGTATAAATAAGAAAACCTCTAAGAATAGGGTGATAAGGGAGAACCCTAGTAGGCTAGGAGAGAAGCCTAGGAGGCCCTTAGAGAAAAGTAAGGGCTAGTGGAAGCAATCTTATTACATTAGATTGGTATCCAAGCCATAAAGGTTGGGATTGTGGTTAGATGTATAAGATTGATGAATCAGTAGGTGAGACAACAATGGTGACTAATGTAGAGTTAGCCAAAGAAATGGGTGAGAAAAAGGATAAAAATAGGATCCTTGAAGAAGCCCTAGAAGAAATGAAAACAAAATTAGAATAAGTTTTTAAGGTAGCTAAGAAGAAAGACCAAGAGGTGAAAGTAGTAATAAGGGTAAAGAGAAGATTGAAGAGGAAGATCTCATTCCTAAACTAGAAACTCCATTAAATGAAGAACCATTCCTAAAATCCATCAAGGCATTGGGTGGAAATGCCCTAGAAGGAGATCCTTTTTTCAGTGGGAAGATTGACACTGAACTGGTGATGGAATGGATTGAAGGGATGGAAAATCACTTTGAGTGTGAAGGTATAACAGAAGCACAAAAGGTTGAAGTAGCCAATTCTAGGCTAAGGGGGTCAACACTAACCTAGTGGAAATATCTCCAATAATAAAGGGAGAATATGGGAAAGAAACTAATTGCAAATTGGAAAGCCATGGTGACTAAGGTAAAGGAGCAATATCCACCTAAAGACTATGAGATTCAAATACACAAGAAGAGGCAAAGCTTAAAGCAAAAAGAAATGGATATAGAAACATATACTAAAGAGTTTCAAAAGTTGTGTTTGAGATCAAGAACTGAAGAAGAAGAACCTATTAAGGTGGCTAGATATATTAGTGGGTTGAAATGGAATACACAAGAGGAAATCAACCTATGGACACCTACAACAATTCATAGATGTTTCCAATTGGAATTGAAAGTATAAGAAAAGAATAAGAAGAAATCGAACTCCAACTATAGAGGTAGAGGAAGAGGTAGAGATGTTAGGAACCAAAGAGGGTATGGTGGTAGAGGTTTAGACTCAAGAAGCCAAGGGGAAACCAATTTGCTAAAGAAACAAGAAGGGAACCCAAATAGAGGTAGTTATAGTAAAGGAAGAAGCTCTAACTATAATGGGAGAGGAAGAAGCAATAACCAAGGTAGGGGATCTTATTTTTCAACCATGAAGTATTACTATTGCAATTATATGGGACTTCCTACATATAGATGCCCTAAGAAAGCCTCTACTTCCCATGGGAGTACACAAAGATTCAATTTTGTTAAAGAAGAGTCTCACAGTAGTAAACCATCTGAAGTACCATTAAAATTAGAAGAAGGGGAAAATCTAATGATAAGGAGGGCATTGATTAAAGAACCTATAAAGGAGGAACCAAGCCAAAGAAAATATTTTTTTAGAGTAAGTTCATCATAGATTTAGGTTCTATAGATAATATTGTGTTAGAGGAGGCAACCAACAAGTTTAAGTTGAGAAGGATTCCCCATGGTAATCCCTATAAGGTCACATGGTTAAACAAAGGGAAACACATTTTAGTAAGTGAACTAGCATGGGTGGAGTTCTCAATATGAAGTGATAAAGATAAGGAGTTGTGTGACATCCTACCTATGGATGCATGTCATCTCCTATTAGGAATACCATGGCAATTTGATAGGAAAGCAATGCATGATGAAAATAATAATGTGTACTCCTTCCAAAAAGATGGGGTGACATTCAAAATATAGTCCATAATAGAATAAGGAGAGGTTAAGACTCCAAGCCCTAATGTCCTTATGGTTGGTGAGAAAGAGTTTTTCCATACCTTGAAGGAAGGAAAAGGATTGGGGTTTTCTCTAGTGTTGAAGCCCAAACAAGAAGTTGTTGATAAGGCAAGAAAGAAAACATAAGTATCTAAAGAAGTGCAAATAATTCTTGAAGAATACAAGGATACTATCAGTGACATTCAACCTATTACCCTACCTCCCAAGAGACCTATTAGCCATCAAATTAACTTCATTCTAGGAGCCACCCTCTCAAATAAAGTTGCCTATAAAATGACCTCTCAACAAAATGAGGAAATTTCCAAGCAAACCCAAGAACTCCTAGACCAAGGCAAAATTAGGAAAAGTATAAGCCCTTGTGTTGCGCCTACTATTTTAGCACCTAAAAAGGGGGAAACTTGGAGACTTTGTATGGATTCAAGGGCCATAAATAGGATCCCCATTAGGTATAGGTTTCCAATACTTAGGATTGAAGACCTAATGGACTATTTATAGGAAGCAAGATATTATACCAAAGATAGATTTGAAAAGTGGCTATCACAAAATTAGGATAAGGGAAGGAGATGAATGGAAAAAAACCTTCAAGACCACAAAAAGATTTGTATGAATGGCTTGTAATGCCATTTGGCTTATCAAATGCTTCATCAACTTTTATGAGACTAATGAATGAGGTATTGGAGGACTACATTGGTAAGTTATTTGTTGTCTATTTAGATGACATTTTGATTTTTAGGAAGACTAAAGAGGAGCATCTCAAACATTTGAAAATTATTTTCAAGAAATTGCATGAGGAAAAGCTAATGATAAATTTGGAGAAGTGTGATTTCATTAAACAAGATCTAGTGTGCCTTGGATTTGTTTTGTCTCATGGAAATCTAAAGATGGATCCTAGCAAGGTGGATTCCATCCTAAATTGGCCTACTCCTAAAGTTGCAATTGAGGTGAGAAGTTTTTGTGGCTTGACCCAATATTATAGGAAGTTCATCAATCATTTTAGTGATATTTGTGCTCCTATGTTGGACACTATAAAAGGTGGAATGAAGATAAGGTTTCATTGGACTCCTCAAGTAGATGATGGGTTTGAGACACTCAAGAAGATGATAGAAATCCACTCTATTCTTGTTCTACCTAGTTCTGATAGTTGAATGTGATGCTAGCAATGTGGCAATTGAGGTAGTCCTAAGCGAAGAAGGGAGGCCGGTGGCATTTTATAATGAGAAGCTAAATGATACAAAAAGGAAGGAATCCTCCTATGATCTAGAGTTGTATGCTTTAGTCCAAGCCTTAAGGAAGTGGAGGAATTACTTGCTTCCAAAGGAGTTTGTTGTTTATTCTAATAACCAAGCACTCAGTTTCCTCAACTCCCAAGACAAGCTCAGTAGAAAGTGCATGAAATGGGTGAAATATCTATAGGCCTACATGTTAAATATAAAACAAAACAAAGGGGTACATAATAAGGTAGTTGATGCACTCAATAGGAGACTCCTAACAATGTAGGAGGTTTAGTTGCAAAGCATTGGGATTGATAGCTTCAAGGACTTGTATGTTGATGGTGAGGATTTTGCAGAGATTTACAAGGTATGTAAGGAGTACAAAAACAATTTCCATAGTGATTTTTTTTCTACACCTTGCAAAATGATTTTTTATTCAAAGGGAGTCAGCTATGTGTTCCTAGGGGATTAATGAGGGAGAATTTGATTCAAGAAAAACATAATGAATAACTTAGTGGTCACTTTTGAATCAATAAGACACAAGAACTAGTGGCTAGGTTCTACTTTTGGCCTAACATGAATAGAGATATTAGATAATATGTGGAGTATTATATGGTATGTCAAAAAGAAAAGGGCATATCTTCTAATATAGGTCTCTATCAACCCCTACCAATTCCTAGAAAACCATGGGAATGTCTAAGCATGGACTTTCTTGTAGGGTTACCAAGGAAAAAGCATGGATTTGATAGCATTTATGTTGTGGTGGATAGGTTTAGTACAATGGCACACTTTATCCCTTGCAAGATAGTACACGATGTTTGTCATATTGCACATGTATTCTTCAACGAGGTGGTAAGGATCCATGGTTTTCCTTTGAGCATTATTTCAGATAGGGACACCAAATTCATGAGCCATTTTTGGAAAAAATTATGGCAAAGGGTAGGCACTGATCTATCTTTTAGTTCTACGTATCACCCTTAAACTAATGGCCAAACTGAGGTGATAAACAAGAGTCTTGGAAATTTGCTGAGATGTCTTACCAAGGAATATAGACAATCTTGGGACCAACTCATTGGGTAGGTAGAGTATGAATACAATGACACAGTCAATAGGGAAACTAGGAAAATCCCTTCTAAAATCATTTATGGGCTTCACTATAGAGGTGTGTTTGAATTGAGAAAGTTGAAGGATGGTGGACAATAAAGTGGGTATGCCGAAGACTTTGTACACTCCATGAGGGGGGTCCATGAAACAATGAGGAGGACTCTAACTAAAAATCATGAGAAACTTAAGCACAAAGTCGATGATAGTAAGAGAGAAATATAGTTCAAATTTGGGGACCTTGTGATTGTCCATTTACAAAAAGCAAGGTTCCAAAAAAGAGTCCCTCACAAGCTTCAAATGAGGAGTTTGGGACCATGCAAGATTCTAGCCAAATATGTCAACAATGCCTACAAGGTAGAGCTTCCTAAGGAAGTTTTCTTGTCACCTATCTTTAATGTGGTAGACCTGATTATGTATAAAGTTCTAGATTAAAATACTCATTAGAGACTTAACTAAGTTACCTAAGTAGCTGAAGACTTGAATTTGACTCCTCCACCACCTAAGAGAGTAGATAGGGTACTTGATTGAAGACCTTAAAAGAAGACTAGGACAAAGACCTACTTAGAACATCTTGTCAAGTGGCATGGCCAAGAAAATATAGAGGCTACTTGGATGAAGGATGTAAACTACAAGAAGTTTGGCATTGACTCTAGCTTACTCAATCCAAGGATGGATTGAACCTTTTTGTTTTCAAGGAAGTATGATGCATGAACACCTAGGCTAACTCTTAGTCCTAACTCTTTTTGGCTTGTACTAACCCTAGCCAGGTTAGTTAGGTGTTTTTTTTTTGGACTTTAGAAGGTCATGGTTGGTTTTGTTCCTAGGTGGATTTATCTAGGTTATCAATCCACTCTAGTTGGTTTAAATTTTCTTGCTTCAGATTGCTTGTGTTTTGGTATTAGGAAGCTAACCTAAGGTTATGGGGCTTATACCCTAGAAACTTGATAAAGGTATGGTTTTAAGTTATATTTTCCTCTACGATGGTTTACATCCTTGTGCATAGGTTAGAGGCTATATCTAAGTCATTTGGCAAAAGTTGGGGGAAGATGTCAAAAAGATGTCAATTGAGCAAAAGTTGTCAAATAGGCCATAATGGATAAAATCATGCAAAATTATGTATTGAAGGCTAAAGAATGCCTAGAAATTATTACTAGATCATAACAGATAGGTTTGGCAGTTCCCAAGTGAAGGAAGTCAAAGTTGCTCAAAATTACAAAAAAGTTGTAAAAGTTGTCAGCAATTTTGAAAACTTGCTTGACAACTTTTTGACAAAAAAAGTTGCATAATGCAAAAAAGAGGTTGATGGTTATTCTAAAAATCTGAAACCTCTTGAGAAACTTATAAAACCATGAATTCAATCCATCCCAAGGGTTGGAGTTTGTATTAAGCATAATTTTACAAGTGGATCCATGAAATACATTCAAAATTTTGATAGTTTTTGAGTTTCTTGGATGCATGTACAAATTAATGGATTGAAACACCCACTTTTGTGTTGGATTCTTATTTCTCATGTTGTTATAGTTCTTTTCATTTTAGATTTCAAGTTTTTTAGAGTTTATTTGTGTGCATTTAGAAAATCAT
Organism: Cupressus sempervirens; assembly: GCA_028749045.1. Lineage (NCBI taxonomy): Eukaryota > Viridiplantae > Streptophyta > Pinopsida > Cupressales > Cupressaceae > Cupressus > Cupressus sempervirens. The sequence continues at coordinate 161,176,952 of CM053787.1, forward strand.
TTGTATGTAGATTGTTTATTGTTCTTGCATTGGCAATTTTGGGGAAAATGGCTCCTCCCTGAATCCTCACCATGGAATCATCATGGTTTTTTGGGACATGGAAGATGAACCCTTATACAATGTACATAGCAATGGAGAGGCTTGGAAAAACATGGCATCTATTTTTAATGTGATGCCCTAAGCGAGCCTTTGGTGCATGGCTAGATGATCATAGAATTAACAAGTGGGTGTGAGCAAGTTGAATGCATTAGTTGGTTCAATCTATGAGTTAGGAAAGGAGTATGTATGTGTGAATATTCCCATGTGTAAGGACAAGCTTCCATGACTATTTTTTTTAAGGCTTTCAATAGACCCTAATGAATGTTGTTGACAAGATTGGAAACCCTCATTTTTAGGCATAAAAATAGCAAGGGAATGTACATATAGCTTGGGAGTCTAAGACCCTTAAAATATCTTATCATTTCCAAAAGGGTATCCATAACTAAGATTGGTTTGCTACCTTGTTCAAATTTTTTTGGAACAATGGCCCTAAAATTGACTTTGGAGGCCTAATTCTATTAGGACTTTTCTAGCCCAGTTTGGTCTAAATGGGTGAAATCAATAAAGAAGATTATGGATTTTAAGACAAAGGGTATAGGTGAGGTCCAAAATCCTTAGGAAGAATCACTCACTCCTTGTAGAAGGTGGAAGGACCAAGTTTGGTGAAAATGGGAATTTGGAAGGCTTGTTGAAGTGACTTAATGGAGAATGCAAGTGGAAAATTTGTTAGTGTTATTGGATAGGAAGGTATATGGGATAAATAAGCAATCCTCTAAGAATAGGGTGATAAGGGAGACCCCTAGTAGGCTAGGAGAGAAGCCTAGGAGGCCTTTAGGGAAAAGTAAGGTCTAGTGGAATCAATCCTATTACATCACAACCCTACCCTATGGGCATACCCTATTTCTTACCAAACTCCTATAGGTACCACCTTATACTCCCTAGTATATAATGTTAAAGAAGTCTAACCAATTGAAGTTGAACTACCATCATTATACATATCATTAACAGATGTAATCAATGAGGAGGATTACTGCACATCATGATAACCCAACTAAACCTACTAGATGAGAAAAGACAAGCAACATATGATCACCTGGTAGGATACCAAAACATGCTCAAGAGGAGCTTTAACAAGATAGTTCCATGTCAATTCCAAGTGGGGAATTTGGTCCTAAAAGAGAACATGAAGGTACAAGCTGATAGAGAAAAGAAAGACAAGTTTGAACCTACTTGTTTGGGTCTTGATGTTTTCATGGTATGTTTTGGCTTAAAAGTATACTAGTTATGAAGTAATATTGTCTTAACATTGGTGTAGAGGAACCTAAAGTAAAATAAAAATGGAGGTTGAAAATCTTAATTTGAGAGATCTAAATTCATTTGAGTCATAATTTTGGTGTATGTTGGGTTTATACAAAAGTTGTAATGTGAAAATGCATAAAGTGCATAAATGTTGTCATAGTTGTGTAATTATTAAAAGAATATAAGGATAATTTTAAGAGGTGGTTTTTAAGTTATAACCAACCACAAAAACTATAAAAATAGATGTATGTTCAAACCAAAGCATTAATGGAAGGAAAGAGATACATTTGAAATAAATTTTGGGGAATTGTGAGTTGTTATTTTGATTGGGTTTTCAGTTTTAGTGTTGGTTCCAGGTCTTGTACGGCCATGTGTAGCCTGAAGACCATGTAAAATCTATATATTTGGATATAGTGGTGAGTAACCTTTCTTTTGAATTTTTTTTTGGATTTATTTCATGTATAAATGAAGAAGTTATACAAGTTTTGGCAAAAGTTGTAAATTGTAGATTTTAGGATGCTCAACTACAATAAGATTGAAACATTTTTTAAAGCCACATTGTAATGAACCAAGAAATCTAATTATATTAATTGGAAATATATGTGAATTAAATCTTATTTCCAATTTTTTTGAGTTTATTTCATTCATATTTGTGTAAGTTATGTTCATTTTAATGAAGATTGGATTTTATGGATCTCCATTGAAGTTACAAGACACAATTAGTGCTTGTAGAATGATTTATGCATTGTAAGAATGAATGGCTTATAGATTATGAAATTAGACTCACATAAGGTTGAGTGGAAATTAGTTTGGTGTTGTTTGAAATTATCTTGAGAAAGTTATTTAATGCCCTAGGCAGGACAAAAAATATGGGTCTTGGTTCAGAGCACATAATTTGTAATTTATTTATTGGATTGGTCTCAACTTTGTATATGTTTTAAAAGGGATAATTTGGAAAAAATACTCTGAAGGGTTTGGAAATAAAATGTCAGTATTAAAATTTATGAATAATTTACTTGGGTATAGAAGTTAGATTATGTGAAAGGGGAAATATCGATATTGTCTTAGTTTCCTAAATGTCAGGTTCTTTGTTGAAATATTTGAGATGTTCTTGGTTCCTTGAGGATGTACTAGCCTATTATGAATCCCTTCGGTTGAACTAAGATTCCTTGGAAGTAAATATAGAGGGCTCTACAATAGATTAGTATCATAGCTTGAAGATCTTGAGTGTGTGGGTAGAGTGCCGAAGGAGGCAATCCGCACTAGGACCTTGAAGATTTGGTGTTGATTTGTTGATAGAGTTTTTGGTTGCAGGTTCTCATCCATCTTGATGAAAAAAAAAAAATTCTTGTTGTTGAGTTGACAAATATGGAAGTTTTGTCAAGGGTCATGGGAAGGTCCAATGGATGCCAAGAGACTAGGGAGAGAGGAAAAGATGAGGACTCCTAGTGAGGCATATGTGAGATTTGTTTATGGTGATTTTGAAGTAGCAAGGTAAAAGTGGATCTCTGACTGATAAAGCACTATGGAGTTACAGCCATTAATGCTCCATTGATAGGAGTATTTGAGAATCTAATTTTGAGGATAGTCTTGTGTCCTTAAAGGAAAAAATATGATGGTGATAAAGGCATGAAGAGGCAAAGGTAAAGAAAAGGATTTTTGTTCTAACCTTTTTTCTTTCAGGTTATTGATTCCATGTTCCCAAGGGACTTGGAAAATTTTCAAGGTTTGGAGTATAGTGTAGAGGCACCTAAAGTAAAATAAAAATGGAGGTTAAAAATCTTAATGTCAGAGATCTAAACTCATTTGAGTCATAAATTTGGGCTATGTTGGGCTTATACAAAAGTTGTAAAGTGAAAATGCCTAAAGTGCATAAATGTTGTCATAGTTGTATAATTAGTAAAAGAATATAATGAGATGGTTTAAAAGGTGGTTTGGAAGTTATAACCAACCACCAAAACTATAAAAATAGATGTATGGTCAAACCAAAGAATTAATGGAAGGAAAGAAATACATTTAGAACAAATTTTGTGAATTTTTGAGTTATTATTTTGATTGGGTTTTTAGTTTTAGTGTTGGTTCTAGGTCTTGTACGACCATGTACAGCCTAGAAACCATGTAAACTCTATATATCTAGATAGATTAGTGAATAAAATTTCTTTTTGATTTGTTATGGATTCATTTCATGTATAAATGAAGAATTTATGCAAGTTTTGGCAAAAGTTGTAAATTGCAGATTTTAGAATGCCCAACTATAGTCAAATTGAAACATTTGGTAAAGCCATATCTGTATGAATCAAGAACTCTACTTATATTAATTGTAAACGTATTTGAACTAAGTTTTATTTCCAATTGGTTTTTTTTTTTTTTTTTTTCATTTAGAGTTGTGTAAGTTATGTTCATTTTAATGAAGACTGGTTTTTATGGATCTCCATTGAAGTTATAGGACACAATTGGTTCTCGTAGAATGATTTATGCATTATAAGAATTATTGGCTTATATATTAAGAAAATAGGATCATATAAGGTTTAGTGGAAATTGGTTTGGTGTTATTTGAAATTATCTTGAGAAAGTTATTTAATTCCCTAGGTAGGGTTACTGCTTTTGCTTCTGAGTTATGACAACAAATATGGGTTTTGGTTTAGAGCACATTATTTGTAATTTATTTATTATATTGGTCTCAACTTTGTATATGTTTTAAAAGGGATAATGTTAAACAAGTCATCTAAAGTGTTTGGAAATAAAATTCCAAGATTGAAAGTTATGAATAATTTACTTTGGTATAGAAGTTAGATTATGTGAAAGGGGAAATATTAATATTGTCTTAATTGCCTAAATGTCAAGTTCTTTGTTGAAATCTTTGAGATGTTCTTGGTTCCTTGAGTGTGTACCAGCCTATTGTTAATCCCTTGAGTTGAACTAAGATTCCTTGGAGGTAAATATAGAGGGCTCTGCATCACACATCCACTTGTTTGATCTCCAAATTGTAATATATTGAAAGTGATAATAGGGACCAAGTAGATGTTACCTTATCTAGAAGTCAAAATATTTCACCGTAGTTAATTCCCTGCTTTTGAGAATACCCATTTACAACCAATCATGCCTTATGCTTCTCAACATTACCACTTGCACCCACTTCCTACTTGAACACACATTTACATCCGAAATATTTTAATCCTTCATAAAATGGTATCATTCTATGTGTTATTTTCCTTTAATCTTATTATCTCTTTCTCTCCCTATAGTATTTGACTCTAGTAACCAAACAAAGAACATAATAGTGATATCTATATTATTTCTATACTTGTAATCTATATTTAGGAGACATCACTAAAAAGTATTTTCATATCTTATAACATCATGTGAAAATTGTGCTTAAACAATTTCTTCAACCGCTCATCTTTTCTCTCACCCTTTGAATCATATATAGCAATCTCTTATTGTTGAACTTAAATTGACACCCTTCTTTGATATCTCTCTCATTGGTCCAAGTAAATTTAATACCCTCACTACCATTTATTGTCTATGTGCCAACACAACTTGTGTCATAAAGGAGTACTCTATTACCCTTTCATAGATTCACTTGGATCACTATCCTCGTTAAGGGTAATTTCCTCAATTATTATCCAACCATAGTTTATCAACATTAACTTATGTGAATAAACTCTAAAGTTATTCCTACTTCTATTGACCTATTCATCATCTATCAAGGTCATTTGATCAACTAAAGAGTTCCCTTCTATGTAAACATGAGAAATTCAGAAATCTTTAAACTACTCTAACAATTTCTGAATAAGTGTTAAAATTTTATTAAGCTTTAGCTTGACACCCTTCTTCAGTTAATAACATTGATAATGATTTGTGAATCACCTTCCAAATGTAATTTTTTAGTCTCATTTTGTCTCATCACTTTCAAGGAAAGCCAAGCTTCTTAGAACTCCACATAATTATTAGTTTATTCCAATAATTTCTTAGATTTGAATGCTAATAAATCACCTTGCCAATATCTATTCATATGACTAGCCCTTGACAATCATGAGTTTCCATGAGAGGCCCCATTTTTCTTGACCTTCAATAAGGGGTCTTCATTGGATCTTTGACCAAGCACACCCCTCTTCAAATTAACTTTCTCAAACCTATTGAGAGGTGAGTCAAATGAAAAATCCTTGATTCAGATGTATATTCTATAATATGTTGATCATGAGTTTCCATGAGAGGCCCCATTTTTCTTAACCTTCAATAAGGGGTCTTCATTGGATCTTTGACCAAGCACACCCCTCTTCAAATTAACTTTCTCAAACCTATTGAGAGGTGAGTCAAATGACAAATCCTTGATTCAAATCTATATTCCATAATATGTTGATCTCCTAAATAAAATATAGATGCTAATATCTAGATAATTCAACCGTTTCAATAAAAACACTTAAAATATCATATGCATGTGTAATTTTGAAATTAAAGATATGACATTTTCACAATCCATTATAAATTAGCTTGTACTTCTAGATTTGACCTTGTAAACATTTTTCATATGAACAATACAAATCATACTCATGATGCATCATTTGTATTTACTTTATTTGTTTGTTAAATTGAATATTTTACAAACTTGAACATATTTACACCATGTCTAGTGTTAGTGATCAATTTTTCCTTTTAGAAAATTAAGAAACAAAAGGCTATATGGCAAGAAAATCTATCACACCACAATTGAGTTCTCCTTATAAATCTCTCTATGTTTAGAGGCACAACTCCCTCCTTAAATGATAAGAGATAATCTCCTTTATTTCCAAAGAGTAAAATAAGATGTGATCTTTTTACCATAAATAACTAAGGCAGTCAAAACACTTTTCCATATCCATGTAAAAGCATTGCAGAATTATCGGCGATTCAATGCTAAGCCTTGAGACTTATCAAATGAAAAATGTAGATTTAAAATAAAAGGATAGATTCAACTTAATATAGGTTCATTTAGAACCATTTATAAAATAAATAGATAATCATTTATCACAACTAAGACAACATTCATTAAGAAATAAATCATGATTACTCAAAATCATATGATCTCAAGTCACAAATGATATATCTCGCAAACCAAATAGATTTTGTTTCTATTCATTCATTCCAATAAATAACACTACCAAAATGGTTCAAGAAGAACTAGTTTTAAACAACTTATTTTTTTTCCTCAACAAAAATTACCTAGAGTATCGATACTAAAACCATCAAAAGTCCCAATATATGTAGTTGTGCAGGGCTTTCAAAATGGTTTTAAAACTAACTCTAGACAAAGTTAATAAATTTTTAACTTAGAGAAAAATGAAACTAACTTAGATAATTGAAAATAACTAAATGGCTAAAGCCCCTGGTTCTAAGCTAGGTGTTTGTTACATTGACTAGATTGGCCTGCTATCCTTGCTCCATGAATGCATTGCCTCCAATCTCTTTCCATTCTTTATAAGAAACCTCAAAGTTGATAATCTCTTTTTGTTGCAAAATCCCCAACTGTTTTGTCCTCAACTACTAGATAGTGATCACTCTGTGAACGTGTTCCAACTTTTTGTTTTGCATTGTTAGGTGATCATCACTAATTATGATCATTGAATCTATTTGGGCAGTGACGAAGAAGTTCACAACATATGCTTCTTTGGTGTCTTTCAAAGCTTGTAATTTATCTTGGCATGCTACTTTGATTTCTTTCATATTTTTATTAGGTTGATCTTTGTTACCCAAGATTTCCACATCAATGTATTTCACATCATTGTCTAGAATTTGCTTCAAACAATCCAATTCTTTGACAAGTACTAAAAATTCATCAAAGAATTGTTCAATTACCATATTTCTCCATTCTAAATTAGTTCTAGAAACATACAGGGAATCCATGTCTATGCTAGAGCTCTATTTTTCTATCAAAAATTTATCCATCCCATACTCTTGGACTTCGATAATATGAATTATAACTTCATCCCATTTTTCTTTCTTCTCATCCCAAGCACTTAGCTTTGATTCCATAGTGGTCATCATTTGATCAACGTTTCCTTGTTTCAACTAAGCGAGCAATATAGTTGACTTCACGGGAGACTAGATATTTGACCCATTCATCAAATGCCCAAGAGACTGACCTATCTCTTTTCACTTGATCAAAAAATTGTTGGTTAGTAGGCCAAATTCTACAGTGACAAATCTATTTACCAATAGATTTTTGGTGACTTAGCTAGGGAGACTGAACGAGAAAAGATTGATAGTCGCCTGTAATGAAGCATGATGGTGCTACCACATGAGAACATTTTTCCAATTCTCCAACCAAACCTCAGCTTCGAAGACACCCAGGAGGATATTATTTTAGACTTGAACACTCTAACCTAGAGGTGTAGATGAAACATACAACAATATCATCAAGTAAATCAAGTTCTTGAAGAAGATGAAGAGTTTGAGGAAATCTTATGGAGAGCTCCTATTGGTCACAACATTGTTATCGTTGAAAGAATAATAGTTATCCCAAGAAGAAATAGGAAAAATCTTGGTCACATCCAAGGTCAAGTAAATAACAATCAGTAAGTCAACTGATGAAGGTACCTTCCCTTGAATGAAGGTTGGCAACTCTATTTAAAAGATTGAATTATTGGCAACTCTATATGAGGTTCAAATTCAAAACATGGTTTGGTATAGAGGGAAGGTTGAAAGTGAGAGTAATAGTGATAGTGATGATGAATACTTTTTATACTCAAAGAAATAGATTCCTAATGAGCCTCTACAAGTTGAATTCTTGAAGAATTTCTATGGCAGTAGGAGGCTAGATCCTAGAATGGTTCATCCTTTCTTGCTACAAATTTTCCAAAAAATCGAAGAGGATGATGGAAAATATTATGGGTTTCTTTTTCATGATCACGAGGACTTATTTGAAAAAGGTTCAACATATAATGATAAAGAAGTTCTTTTGGAAAAATGTCTTTCATCTAAATCAGCGATGAGGAATAATAAAAGTATCTCTCATGCACCTCTATTTGAACAAAATCAGATTTTTATTGATCCTAAGAAGGCTAGCTTCTTGAAGAGTTTCTACGATGGACAGAAACTAGACCTTGAAAATATCCATCCATCCTTACTCCGAACTTTGCAAAAGATAGATGAAGAAGATGGTGAAGATAATCATTTTTTCTCTCACAAGCCAAAATCATTTTCAGAAAAAAGTTCCAAGTGCAAGTATAAGGAAGAACTTCATCAAAAAAGTGATTCATGTGAATCGAAGCTGGATAATGGTGGTCAAAAAGGTGCCCCAATTCATGCACCTCTTTCTCATCAAAATCATGCTTCCATTGATCCTAATCAAGTCAAATTTTTAAAAAGTTTCTATGGCAATGCATTCTTGGATCCTAATAAAGTACATCCTTCTTTACTTCAAACATTGTGAGAACTTGAGAAAGAAGACCCATGTAAGAATTATTTCCTTGGTAACAGAACATCTCCCGATCCAAATGTCTCATCTAAATCTTCATGCATGAAAGAAGATAGGGATTCTATGTCTAATCAAGGAGAAGGTCAAAAAATGAAGTCTATAGGAGAAGAAGGGTCTACTAATGTATCAAGGCATCACTGTGAAAATTTCAAAACCAAGGAGGATGTATTCAATCATCTCAATCTTAATGAGAAAGAAAAAGAAATATCAAATGTTTCTCAAGGAACTACACAACATATGATTAAAGGTGATGGAGATGTGGATCAATATGAATTTCATACTACTTTTATTCCTAACTGGTGCCTTAATGTTTCAGATGATGACTTCCTATGTGGAGAAGATCTTCTTGTTCATCCTTCCTTGATCATTCAAGGTGAAGAATCTTTTGACAACATCAATACTTCATATGTTATGGCACAATTTGAAAACATTACCACTGATGAAGAAATAACCTCAAGTGAAATCTTGCAAACATATCCGTTAACTCTTGAGATTGAAGTCTTTACTTTTGAGGATGTTGAGGAGTTTTCAAAAAGTGGAATTATCATCACAAGCGTAGAAGATCATTTTCAAGAGAAAGATAATGAGTTGTCAAGAAATCCTCTTCAAAGTTACATGCAAGTGGAATATGAAGTTTTCCCATTTTGTGAAGATGGTCATCAAGAAAAATCAATGAACCAAGCTTGTGTAAACATTGATGAATATTTAATGACAAGTACAATAGACATGGAAATTAAAGATAAGTTTCAAGTAAAAGAAGATGACACATCAAGTTCTCACTCTTCCTCATGCATGAAACCTGAGTTTGAAGCATTCAAGTTCACAAGTGGAAACCACATTGAAGAAACAATTGTGATGGTATCTTGCACTAGAGAAGTGCTTGGCCTTGAAGAAATATATTGTGATCGAATGATTGAAAACTGTGAAGATGAAGGCATAGATGATGATGCTCTTTTAAAAGAATTTCCCTTACATCAATATCAATTGATGATCAATTATCATGATCGGATAGACTCATTAGAGCATGTGTGTGCCAAAATGAAAAAGATGATTGTTTCTCCTTTGGGTTTTCTAATGGGAGAAAAGGAAGAAATACAGCATGGGAAGATTTAATGCGACAAGGATGTGCGTTCATATTGGAGTAATTTCATAGAGAATACAAACAAAATCATTCCCATGGAAAAGAAAGAGTGTCTAGTGCCCGAAATAAGTTCAGGAATTTATGATGACCAATCACTAGAATTTCAAGTACAGGGCTTGTCAAAAAGAGAAAAAGATCATAAATGCATTCAGGAACTAGAGAGCCTTATCCTTCAATTCTTTCAAAATGAAGTCATCAATGACATGCAACATGATGCTAAGTTGATTCCAAAGTCAAAGATTTTCGATGAGACATGATTATTTGGACACATTCCTTTATCAAGTGATGTGAAGCATGCTAAGAATCTCATAATTGGAATTCAAAGAGAGAACTTGTACTTGAGTCCATAGGAACTTGAAAGTTGCCACATGTTAGCATGCCATGGTATCTATTTTCACTAGCCAGTGAATGGATTTGCATGATTATACTTTGAGTTACTGAAGGTAGGGAAACCTGCCTTGTGTATAGTCTAGTTAGGAGTTTTTTTTGTGTCTAGTTTTTCTTTCAGTTGTCTATTTTTTGGTGCTAGTTTCCTCCCTTTTGCGAAGTGATCCCTCAAGTGACTCTATAGCTCCATGGATAGAGCACTTTTCTAGTTGTTCTAGGTTCGAGCTTCATCCTTATAAAGTCCTTGTCCCCAGTTAGAGCTAGTTGTTGCTTGGTTATAAAATTGTTTCAATTTCTGAGTTATGGTTATTTTTGAAATTTGCCTCATTTTAAGCTTTAAATTGGTCTTTTCATCTTTGAGTTTTTGAAAGATCTTGTCCTTCAACATCTTCAATTTGTTCCCAACTCTGCCCAGCACTTGAAATTTGCAAAATATGGCTTCTAAGCCCCGAGTTATGGCAGGTTAATGGAGAGACCCAAATTACGCATTTTCAAGTTCATCATTAACCATTAACCTCTCAAGCAGGTTAATGGTAACTTTCAAATTACGTATTTTGGAGGAGCCTAATTAACCTCTCAAAAAACACTTATCTATTAACCTCTCAAAAAAGTTAATGATAAATTTTAAATTACATATTTTGGAGTAGGTTAATTGACCTCTCCAAAAGCATGTCTTCATTAACCTCTTTGAGACAATTATTAACCTCTTTTGTTTAGCTGATTAAGGTCAAGGACTAGAAGTAAGATCATCTAACAGGAAGTGCCAAGATGGGAGCATGAGATGAATAGTGGATATAGGGATACTTGACTTCTCCTATGAGGTATGGTCAGAATTCCATAGCCATCAATAAAGCTTTTGTTCAATCTCTTGCACAAGATTCGGCACATCTAGTCTCTCCGAATGAACAACATTCTCACTTTCCTGGTTTAATCATGGCCAAGCATAAAACATTGACAATGGAGTAATTTCAGAAAAGCTTGCTGACATGATTCAAAGATAGCCACAATGGGTCTTTGCCATTGAGAATAGGTTTAAGTATTTAATTTTGGGAAAGACAAAAACAAGCACAAGTAGTGTTCGAGTCCACATTTTCAATGCCATGCCCAAGGAGAAAAATGACATATTGAGGCAACTTGCAGAAAGGTGGAATCTGTCTGCATTTATTGCTAGATGGGAACCCAAATGATTTCTTATTGTACAAGCCACACAAAAGTCTAGAGCCCCAAAACGCAGTCTACTACCTAAAATTCCATTACAAGCCATCGGGTAGGTACAAATTTTGGCTTTCAATTCATTGATAGACATGGATCTGAGGCTTGTATGTGCCTTATTTGACTTACCAAAAGAAACAGATGTGAGAATAAGGTCACTGACTCTGAGATTCAGTGGGGAGTGTGAACTTGTATGGCTAAATGAGAAGAATGTGTTAGCCATATTTACAGATGTGGTAAGGTCTATGACGGCCATGAGATGTGTTGAACATGCATCGGCTTATAGGGGTGCTACTTTAGTCCCCCAAAAATGGTGGATTGCCTAGCTCTAGTGCTTGGGGAGCTAAAGAAGTGAGGATTGTAGAGAATAGGGAATACAATAATTGTAGATTAAATTTGGAACAAACCATATTACGTGGTGGTAGAATAGTTCTATCCAATAGATAGTGGGATTCAAAATCTTCATGGCCAAATAATCTCATCTTATCTCCAACAAGTGATGTGAGATTTCTTGATGAATTAGAGCTCATATGTAAAAAGAGAATGTTTATTTATCCACCAAATGAGAACAAAGTTGCATATGTTGTGTTTCTCTTGATATGTGTGTGTAGATAGAATCTTCAAGGCCTTGCATGAACTATATCAGAAGTCTTTTCCAAGAATATTGGTTGATTGATCACTTGTATTTGCATTAAATTTGGTGCCCCAAGCATTTGGAAGTTGTTCTTGGGAGTTGATATAACAAAGGTGATGGTGCACAATAAGTGTTTGATAGAATGTTCCAACTTCTTATAGTTTGTGGTGCAAAATTAATGAAGCCCGAGATATCACTGTGACAAGATTTGAGTACTCAAGCCACTATGTAAATAATGGGCTTTCCCAATCATGCTTTGTTACTTTCCAAAATGTCCTAGACCCTCCATGTCCATTAGGAAGAATCACCTTCATCAGATTTACAAAGCAGTTTGAAACCTAGGCATTGCAAGAAAATCAACTCGTACATATCATTCTTCCCTTTTTGGTGAGTGCAAATGGAACATCCTCGTTGGAGTAGTGAACATGTTGATAGAGAGATACGTCAGGCAATTGTTTGTCAAAATGCTCCAATGAAAAGTGACTCCCAAACTATTATAATGATGTGATATGTAAATGTTTGAATAGATATTGAAACCTCTCAGATGCAACTATAGAAAGAGGGACATACCTTAGAGAACTCAAGCTAGCTACCACTTTAGTTGTGGATCTTGGTGAAGACAAGATTTGGAAAGATGGGTATTTTGTTAACAGAGCCACCTTAAGGAAATTCATCAAGCAACATATATCATAATTGATAGCATCATATATTTGAAGGGCACATTTCTTACATGCACAGGTAGCTGAAGTCAATGCATTGGAATCAGTTAATAAAATGTGTTGGGCCCATTTGCTGTTGCACCAAAAGCCATGACTGTTAGTGAACATGGAACACCACATAATTAACCACTTGTGGGCAGGGGAGCGCGTTGCATCACCCAAAAATCTCCCCCTCGACGTGCATACCAGGTGCTTACGCGGGTCGGGAAGGCACTTGCTGTTGCACCAAAAGCCATGACTGTTAGTGAACATGGAACACCACATAATTAACCACCTGTGGGTAGGGGAGCGCGTCACATCACCCAAAAATCTCCCCCTCGATGCGCATACCAGGTGCTTACGTGGGTTAGGAAGGCACCGGGGAGAGATGAACCCATGACCAGGCCAAAACCAAGCTCTGATACCAATTGTGGGGCCCATTTTCCGTTGCACCAAAAGCCATGACTATTAGTGAACATGGAACACCACATAATTAACCACCTGTGGGCAGGGGAGCGCGTCGCATCACCCAACAAAATGTTGTCTCTTGGGGATTCAATGATGGCATGAATCATAAAGTTTGTCAACTTTTATCAAATATTTGTAGAGGCATGAATCAAATTATAGACTGGGCACCTAATTGTTTCAATGGAATTTTATGTGATACTCTCACACAATATGTGATAATTGTAAGAAAGATGAGAATTTTGGTACTTGTGTCTATACAAGGGCCAGCCCTTCAATATATGTCATCATGGAAGAAAAGCACATTTGGTGGAAATAAGCACAATTAGAGAGATTATAAACATAAAGTTAGTATTCAACACACTCATACACCACATGCTCTTGATCTCTTCATGAGAAGGAGGATATGCATTCATTAATAAAGTGATGTAACTTGAATGAATCATTCAAATATCAAAAAGAGATCAGCAAGGATTTATTATGCAATCTTCCTCTCAAGAAAGATGTAAAATCTAAGTTTTAGGTCATACTAGGTTAATTTTATAGAGATTAATTAACATCACCCAAATCACATATTTGGGAGATAGTTATTAACCATAGAAGGGTAGTTATTAACCTCTATGGCTATATAAGGGCTCTTTTGGGCTTTGTAAAGGGACTTTTTGGTTTTAAAAATAAGGGAACACTATGCTGAAATTTTGATCAAGAGATAAATTTTGGAAAGTATGCACAGTTTTCATCTTTGAAATTGAATATCTCTATTATCTTCTTGGTGCAAGGAAATAAAATGAGATGTGCTTTTGATCTCTTGTTCTAAAATCAAAATTGTTGCAGTTATAGTAGACATTCTCATGGTATTGTGCGATTGTTTATGAATCATGAGTTTATATGGTAATACTAGTCATTTTCAAGCGTAGTTCTTGATCACCGTTGTTATCATTCTTGTTTACATAAGAAAGTTGTGAGGTCGTGTGGTGGATTCATTCTGAACAACTTTCTCTCCATCTTTAAAGTTTTTAGATTATTTATTTGAAAACCCTTTAAAAATTCATATCATATGAGGGAGTTGCCCCTCTAAATGCAGAGGAAGGCCGCATACCAAGGGCCTATCCAACTATTGTGAATGGTTTGCCACATACACTCCATTGGGAAAATTCTACAGTTACAAATCTGTTTACCAACAACTTCTCATCACTTAAGATAGCTTGAACAAAGATATACATCCAATTTTCCCAATGGAATGCATGTTTATTTCCTTTTACTCTGTTCAAAAGGGTGATTGCATCCTTTATTTTAGATATCACGGGCTCTCTTGTTAGGGGATGTGGAAGGCAAGAACCTCCTTTCTCTGGCTTGAGTAGCCAATTTTTGATTATTGCATTATTGAATGTGTTGGGGTCTAATGTGAATTTGGCATGTAAAAGACCAATAGTCCAGACTTCACATTCCTCATGTCCTAAAATACTCAAGCCGCCCATGATTGTAACCCTATTCACATATACCACAACTTCACCTTGGTATGTCTTAATACACCTCTGGGTGGCATCATACCTATGTTTGCATTCTAAAACAAGTTCTAGGCAAAGAACTACTTCTGGAAAAACTACGGCTTGCAACAATCCACTCTTGGCTATCTTTTTTGTGATGGACCTAGGTTTAGGCTTTGAGAATCTAGTCAATAGCTTGAATGAGGAAAGTATCTTTTAGCTATGGTAGGAAACTAGCAAGGGAAGTTGTCGACTTTTATTTTGGTAACTTGGGGCAAGAAGTGGCCATGGAGGACAAATAAACTAAAATCCCCTTTCAAACCAGTAAGAAAAGAGTGGAATGAAAAAGGACTAACAGAGCTATTACACCTTAAAGTAGGAATTCTAATAGTAACCAATTAGGAAATAGAAAAGGACTCACCGAGAGAAAGAAATGGCAAGGCCCTTTGACGAAAAATCTATGTTGCAAACTGCTTACAACTCCAAAGGAAGTGTGAATGCTTACCTCATTCAATAGTTAGCAGAATGAAACAAAAAGACAAGTTTATACAACCTAGATAGATAAATGCATCATGATTTAATATGGAAAGTACTAGTTTGACAAGAGGATTCAATCAATTATGAGTATATTTATCCCCATACGTATTATATCATCCCACCATCTTTCACACCAATCATGTATTAAAGTATGTCACTTCAATTTTTTAGGAAATTTTTTGACAATCTCCACATTGCCACTTGTCACCTTCTATAAATATTTAGGTTGGAAAATTGAACCTTTGATCCACTTTGAGGTTCAAGATTCAAGTTCAATAGCCGGTAATTGTAGGGATTCTGGTGCATAAAGGTCATCTTGACATGAAAGGAAATTACATGGTTAATGAACTGTGAACTTGACTGTGTGACTGTTCAAAGTTCAATTTCAAAAGAGGTGCCAAAATTCAACTGATGATATTGGCCCCATCTAGTTCAAACAAATGCATGATAGGGAGAATGAACTTTGAACTTTAAACTCAATTGGTTCAAAGTTCACGTTCAAGTTCAAGTTCAAGAAAAGAATCCAATCAAAGACATCTTGATAAGACCAAGATTATTTGAACCTTGAACCTTGAACTTAATTGACTTCAAGGTTCAAAATTCAAATTTTTGATAAGAAAGGAAATGTTATCGAAAGCTTGAAGAAAAATGTACAAGACCTTAGGGTGGGTAACAGCTAGAAAATAACCAAAATATTGATAAAAAATGATTACATGATTAATCTTGAAATAATAAGTAGGATTTTAAAAAATTATTTAACTTCTTTACCTAAGTAAAAGAAAGTATAAGTTTAAAAATAGGTAAAAGACTAAAAATTACGTAAAAAATTAAAATTGAACTTAAGTCAAAACAATACTTGAATTAAAAAATATGCAACTTCACAAATGAAAGTTGCAAATCTGAAATATAAATATTGAAATTTTTTGAAGCGTAATATCTGGTAAAGGTTTTGTGTATTGAGATGGGTGGTCCTCATTTTCTTATTTAATTTTTTAATTCTTTTGTCAAAATTTGTAGAGCATGATTCTTCCTCATCTCTTATGATGTTGGACCAATATACTCAACAACAAGACTTGATGTGTGATGAAAAATCAGAAGCCCATTGACTTGCCTCTATTCCCATTTTGTATGTGATCTTTTTCTTTCTTAACAAGTGCCACATAGTGGCTTGTATTTTCTGTATAGTTTAAAGTAGAGTAGTAAAAATAAAAAATTAATAGTTATAGGAAAAAAATTGAGTTAATTGTAATAAAATAATTTAAAATAATTCATCATGTTACTATTTACTATATTAATCTTTTGTTTAACTTGAAAAATTATTAAATATGTTTATTATTATTATATATAAACTTGTTATAGACAATATATTGCATTCACTTTGCTCTTTCACTCAATAAATTTCCATCAATGACAATAGTTTATTTTTTTGGTTTTAAAAATAGTTATAATTTTCATAAAGTTTAAATTCATAATTATTAAATTTTCTAATAGAAATAAATATTTATTTGCACTGTGATTGGTTCAAATTGATTTGTCTTATAGGAGCCCTTTTTTCGAAGAGGCTTCATCCATGTTGCAATGTTTTCGCCATAATTAGAGTGAAGCTAAATGAATGTTTTACTTAGAGAGTCATTTTTTGAGTTATCATTTTATATAAAATATAAAATTTAGATATAAATAATCATTAAAGTAATAATACAATAATTTTTTTTAAAAAAAAATATTAAAAATTAACTATATAAAACTTGAAACAATTGAAGAACATATTACTAACAATCCTTTCATAACTATATGAATATTATTGTACTTGCCATAGGCTAGTACTATTGCATTCACTATCGAAGGTTAGTGAATTACTTTTGAAAATGTCCACCAATTATACTCAAGTATTTTTACCTTATTTTATTTTTTCTAAAGTTTAAATATATTTCAACAATTAAATATATTATTAAAAATAATTTCTCCTCACTATAATTGGTTCAAGGCATTTGGTGTTATAGGAGCCCTATTGCATTTTTAAGGGCAACATTTTTGAAATTTACTAATATATACACATTTTAATTAAACGTTATTGCTTTGATCTAAAAACTTACACATTTGAATCTAGCATAAATAAACTAATTGATTTGTTTAATCTTTAACTTCTAAATTTTACCTTTTAAGAATTAATATTTTGGAAAGAATTTTCAGATGATTATTATTTCAAATCCTTTTTATATTTTTCAACTTTTCAATAACTTCCAATTTGTCTTCCTTTATCAATATTTTCTTATAAAAAAATTTATTAACCATAAAAATGAAACAAATGACATTATTTTTAAAATTTTAGTTTGAAAATTTTGAAATTATTGCCTAAACTAAATATTTAAGAATTACCAAGCATTCACTATTTAACAAAATAAAAAGTAACAAAATACAAAAGAAATTCTTTATATGACGAGTGCAAGTAACCTTAAACAAAAGAATTTTTCACATACAAAAATCATCACATTAACTCCTATTTTTCATAAAAGTCATTTACCTAAAATCCAAATACAAACACCCTTATTTTAAAATTTGACATTGTCATTTAAAATTTAAAACATTACCATGTAAATTAAATTGTTTATGATTTTGGCTTCTGCCGTGAACTCTCGCAGGGTGATCTTGTATCCCCCAACCTTTTTTTGTGAATTGTAAAAATTAAAATTAACATGGTATGGATTATATTTTCTATAATATTTTACTATAATAGTGCATCGTAAAAAATAATGTTTACACATAAGTAGTAATTTGACTATACAACTATTTTTTTTTTAATGAATGAATAAATCTTTCTATAACAATACATTATTCTAATGACAAGTACATGCCACTATGTGACACTTGTTTTTAGGGAATCAAACACATATTTATTTTTATAAATGTTAGATTTTTTATATGTATACTTCATTAAATTAGATATTTTAGGCTATAGAACTATAGGCATCAAATGAGGTCGAGTTTTTTTTCCAAAATATTCACTATAGCTAAAGATATATATATATATATATATATATATATATATATATATATATATATATATATATAACTTTCTTAATCATGACACTTTTGTGACTGATCACATCAATCGTATTTGATACTATAACTACAACACCTCTGAATGGCAAAAAACTTTTGATAAGCTCTGGAAATCTCTTATCCCTCATAAGGTTAAATGTTTCAAGTGGCAACTCCTTCTTGATAAACTCCCTGTTATGAATCACCTTACTGGGTTTGACACTTCTCCCATATGCAGAGTTCCTGAAACTATAAGACACATATTCTTTGATTGTAATTATGCTAGAGAGATTTGGTTAATGTTCGGAATTTCTATTACTAAACATGTTTATACTATTAAGATTATCACTAGTTTTATTCAAGGTCTCCGAAAAGATGCTAATCTTTTTTGGCATATTCTGTCATCTTTCATCCTTTGGTTTATATGGAAATTCAGAAATGAAGCCAAATTTCAAGGCACTAATAGGATTCTTACTGGGTTTTTTCAGAAAACTCACATGCTTTAAAATTGCTTCTCAGGTTTGTTGCATTATGAATCTAGAGTGGGATAAGCTGTTGAGGTTCCTTAAAGACAATCACACCTCTATGTTTATATACGAAATGAAAGATGGCTTTAAATGGGCCAACATCGTGGATAATAAAAGTGCTTTTGACAAAGCTATTGATAAGTTGATCAAAGACATTAGAGATAACAATGCTCCTGATCTTGATAAGCTGGATATGTATGCCCAGATCTTGGAGGGAAAGAAGTTGGTCTTGATGGAAGGGTCTCATGGGTGGACTACTTGGATCGAGAACTGTGATGATATCTTACATTAGCTGTTTCTTTGTTTTGTTGTATCTTTCTGTTTAGTCTTGCATCATACTATGTAACTCTGTCATTTCTTTTGGACTCGTGGGCTAACTGTTTTGCCCCCCCCTCATTAATTTTGTATAAGATCTTTTGAACTCTCAATTTTTAATAAAAAAAAAAAAATCCACTATCCTAAAGTTTAACTATATTATGTTTGAATTGCAATAGTATTGGCCAATAATTAATTTTCTAAATCATAATGTTATTTAAATGGAGAATTGGTTTGATGATTATTATTCTATATAAATATTTTTTTTTAAATTTTAAACAAGAATATGTCTCTTTTAAATCGAATATTTTTAATACATTCAATTTTTTTTTTTAACAATTTTTTTAAACAAATTCAAATGTCTCTTTTAAATTAAAACAAATCAACTATTTTTTTAATACATTGAAATTTTAAATTCTTTTTTTATAAAATATTATTTTAAACAAATTTAACTATCTCTTTTAAATCAAAATAAATAATTTTTTTTTTTAATATATTAAAATTTTGAATTCTTTTTTAACAAAATATATTATCTATATTTTTTCATCTACATAATTTTTATTTGCAAAAACTAAATTGCTTTGAAACCTTGTTTATATAATATTATAACAAATTATAAAATTAATTTCTATTTTCTATTATTCGAAAAACTATAAGGCAAGAACACGTTACTCTAGAAATAGCGGAAGTGCTTCTCAAAACCACTCCTATAACACTCAATGCAAAAAGATTTTAATGATATTCTATTTGGAAACACTTTTATTGTAATTAAAAGTAGTTTTAATGATAAATGTTTTATATTTTAAAAAATCATTTATTAAATATACTTTCAAACAAAATACAATAATTTTTAATCAATTATTCTATTTAAATATCAGTTTTCAAAAAATACAATTATAATTTTTTAATTATTATTATTATTATTATTAATTTTGTTTTAGTGAGGTATTAATTTAGTTAATTAAACTATTATAATTTACGCCAAATACACACAACATAAGAAAGTAAAAGGAGCTGCGGAGCAATATAAAATTTGAAAAAAGAAAAGCAAACTGATCAAGAGTGCACATTCATTACGCAGTCACGCAATCAAACGTTTATAATCTTTCTTTAGCGAAGTAGTTTTAGCAGTTAAGGAACTACTTTGTCCCAGCTATTCATCTTCCCAAGGTTACAGATCACAGGCCATCAGAATTTCCCTTCAATTCAGCAGACGAAAATATAAGATACTTCGGTCGCAAAAGCTGTCAATGTTCTGATAAACAATTCAATGGAGCCACTGCGGATACAGACAACGGCTTTAAGTGAGAGGAATTTCATAAAATTGAAGGAAATACTCAAGCAGGTGGTCATATTATGGTGTGCAGGTTTCATAGAGGCCTGCTGTGTCCACCGACTCCTCTTCTTTTGCAGGAGGTAACCCCATGTTCATTTTCCTTATTCAATTATTGAAATCTGATTTTAATTCCTGCTGTAAATGAGTTATTTTATGCTTTTTTAGTGGGAATTTCATTTTTTCCCCAGGTCAAGGAAACTGTTTAAGAGAACACGACAGTGCTTTCTGTTGAATGGTGGTATCTTTCTTGGCAGGTATTCGTTTTCTTACTATTGTTATTGTTATGATCACTTTTCCCTTCACCGAATTTTCCTTTTTATGTAAAATTTATAGGGACTTTCTACCAGGCCGCTCCATTAGCAAATTGGACTAATTTGATCCTATTCTAATACTTTTATCTGTCTGGCTTTAATACCTTCACGAGGAAGTTGAACTAGCAATTAAATTTACCCAGGACCGTCACCTAGATTCTCTTTGGCCATATATTGCACCATGATGAATGGAATGTTAAATTCACCCATAGGTCACACTTGAGTCTCTTTTCACTTAGATAGCACTGTGCTGAATATATGGTGCTCATCGCCATTACTAGCACTTGTAATCTCTTTGGGCATATACCCTTACGGAGTGAATTTGATTCTGTTTTTGACCCAATTTCTACATTCTACCATGTTTCTTGGGATTTTGAAATCGAATTTCATTACAAGAAATTATTAATTTATGAAACATTTAGCCATTGTAGAATTCCATTTTCATGGGATGGACATTGCATGCTAGCAATATAAATAGATAAGATAAGATAAGATAATGATATTAATGTCCAACAAAAGACCAAAAAGAGGTCTATGGGACTGAAAGATTACAACAAAGCAGGGCTGAAGCCAACAGGAGCACACAAAGGTGTTCGAAGAAAATCAACGGCAACAAACAAATACAAGCAACAAAAAGCACTAGGAGTCTTTCTTGGGTGAGAAGAAATCAATCATAGAATGATACACGTGTCGATGCGTAGAGGTACTACACTGTCTCTGACCTGTCCCAGAAGAGTGTCGCTGGTGCCTATAAGCAGAAACGGGATCTGACGCATCTATAGAGATCACTAGGCCGAATAGAGCTAGAGGGCCTTTTCACACCACACAAAGGTGTAAAAAAGGCGTTAATGAGCTGAGTAGATGAGTGCCGGTGTGGAAGTAGAGTCTGAATCATGTTATCCCAGAGCATAGTGGCCTCACGTAGATACAGTGCAAGGCATCTTTGATCATAATAGCTGAAGAAATCATAGAGAGAGAAGCACTCTTTGAACAAACAAAAGAACCTCACTCTGATCTCATAATAAATAGGGCATCGAAAAAAAAAGTGAGCCTCATCCTCCACCTCCCCTAAAGAACAGAACAAACAAGTCCGCTCCTCCCTGTCAATATGATGATCCAACTGAGCCTGAAGACGGTGGGAACCAACTCTGAAAGAACCTAAAGAGATCCGTAGGGCATGAGACCAGCGCCGTGAAAGATAGCTAGGTCGGGTAATAATCCCATCTGAGATCTCCAAAAAGTGTGTCGCATAAAACGACATCCGTGGGCATAATTCACTAGGAGGGTTAACCTAGGTAGCAGTAATGTAACATCTATAAATATCAAGACGAACATGCTCATTCAACTCCTGCCGAGAAGGGAGAAGATGAGCAGGGGCATCCAAAGAAAACTGAAAAGGGGGGAGACGATCAATATCAATCCCAATCAAACTCAGCAAAGAAGAGACTTGTGCATACCAACACCGCGCACGAGCACCAAACTCAGCAGCCGCCATGGAAACCGAAGAGCAATAAGCTAAATAGGAGTAACAATCACGGTCTCCAACCATATCAGCAAACCTACGAAGGCGATGAAGAAACCAAACTAAGTCAAAAATGGCCGCAAGTGTGAAAGGATGGGCCTCGAACTCAACAAGAATGATACCATGAGGAGTAGATCTATGACATCTGATAATGCGCCGCAAGAACAAAGTTTGGACCCGCTCAATCGAGGCCCAATCAGACCTAAGGAGAGAAGGACCCCAAACCACAGAACCATAAAGAATAGTCAGTCGAACAAGAGAATCTAGGAGAGATAGCTTAGACGAGGTATCCTGAAAATGATGTCTGAAGCACTGTTTCTCAAGCAAAGCAAGAGAACCCATGCCCTTATTCACTCTGGGTTGAATAGTAGGTCTCATGCTAAAACGCAGTCCGGAAAACATAACACCTAGATACAAATAGGATGAAATAATCTCAATCTCTTGGGCCCGAAATGTGAAGTGAAGATGAGAGGTCTTTAAACAATTAAAGACCATGATCTGAGTCTTACCCAAGTTAACCACCAGCTGTCTCTAATCACAAAATAAAGCCAATCTATCAAGAAGTCTCTGTAACCTGTCAGGAGAGGAAGCAAGGAGAACAATATCATTCGCAAAGAGAAGGATCGAGATCAAAACTTGATGAAGATAACAACCGTCACCCAGGAGCGAAGACTCCAAGAGGAAGTCCTCCAGCTCATCAATATATAACCCAAATAAAGTAGGAGAGAGAGGATAACCCTGCTTAACCCCAATAGTACAATGGATCGGATCTGAGAAGCCAACAGGAGTCCGAAATCTGCCGACCACAGTCTCATATAATCTCATAATAGCAATACGTATCATCTCGGAAATATCGATCTCCCTAAGTCTCTCAAACAGAGCCACCCTAGGAACAGAATCAAAAGCTTTGCGAAAATCAACAAAGCAACAATATACCTTTTCCGATCTGTGTCTGGCCTCCTCAATAATAGCCCGTAGCGTGAAGATGTGGTCCATAGTCTGATAATCCATCCGAAAGCCTGTCTGTCCTCTAGCCCTACAACCAATCCTGTCGAGCTCCGCTGATAGCATAGTATTAAGAGCAGTAGCATACAGTTTGGCAAAAGTGTGCCCAATCATGATGGTTCTGTAGTTCCCCGGATCAGAGACAGGCCCAGTCTTGTGAATGGGATGAATCAAGTGCCTAGACCAGGAAGCCGGAAACCTAGTGTGAATCACTCTATTAAAAAGAATAGAGAGATAGGGACCCAGAATTGAGGCACCGAACTTAAAAAGCTCAGCCTGAAAACCTTCCTCATCAGCAGCTCTACTACATTTCATGGATCTGATAGCCTCATAAATGTGGGAAGGGGTGAAAAGGCGAACGAAAGGAGGCGAGGGGGGGTGAATGGAAAGCTGCCCAGGAATATCATAAAGAGCCATGGTATGCAACGCAAGGGAGTGAAAGTCAAGGGTGGAAGGCGGAGGGGGATGATGGGGGAAAAGAGTATGCCAAAAGAGCTGGGGATTGCTAACCAGTGTGGAACAAAGTGACTTACACTTTGAGGCAGTGAAGTTACGCTTCTTACTCCGAAGCAAGCGGAGATAAGACGAGCGAATACTGGCCAAGTCAGTGGAGTGAGCCTCAAAAGCAGAGCGCATAGCACGATGAAAGGATTTGCAGTCTGAATCAAACCACTGGTTCATGGGGCAAGTATTACGATGCTTGCTGCGAAGGAGCAAGGGAGGGCGGTGAGGGATGGAAAGGGTGGCAGACTTAAGAATAGCTGATGCGAGTAAGTCAAACATGGGGGTGGCCTCGAACGAGTCAGAGAACCCCGAAGGGCTGAGGAGTTTGGAAAGATGAGCGGAGAAGAGCTCACAGTCACCATCAATGAAATGGAAGTGAATGGGCAAGTGAGCGGTAATAGAAGAATGATGAGGTGACATGAGTGAGGGCGCAGAAAAAGGGGAGAGGCTACAATGAATGCTGAGGAGAGAGTGATCCGCAAGAGGAAGGCGCAAGATGGTGAAACTGCAAAAAAACGGAATGAACGAGGGATAGGCAAGAACATAATCCACAACACTAGCACCACCACCATGAGGCCAACAAGTGAAGATCTCAGAACCAGGGAAGCAAGAGAGTCCATTCAGGATCACCAAACCAGAAGACTCACAAAATCGTAGCAAATGTCTACCATACACGGAAAATGGCCCAAGAGCATCCTCAGAAAGTCTATGAAGCCCTAAAGAAGTAGGATCAATCTCGGTGGAGCATAAGGGGTCATAGCGACGATCATAAAGTGGAGTTTGTAGTGCTTTGGTTCTCGCATTGAAATCCCCAAGAATAATAATTTCCCCTAAAGCAGTAAACTGAGAGATAGTCTCCAAAGATCAATAAAAGGATCACTGTCATTTGTATCATTAATAGCATAGTGAGATACAGCTGGTGGAATGTAGCAAGCAGCCAAGTAGATATCCCTCTGATGATAACACTTACGATCAATATGGACCCACATAAATCTGGCAAACAAATCTGAATGTATGATAGAAGTGTTATTGAAAATATCATCCTTAATCAAACAGGCCACACCCCCTGAACCCCGCACACCAACCGAAACGCAAACCTCCTCCCTAAAAATGGATAACCACTGGAAACCTGTGACACCTGGCAGAGGATGCATAGGACTCTCGTGAGTCTCTGATATGACAAGAAAATCGGCGGAACCCACAGCATCAAGAAGAAGACCAGGTAAGGACCATAAAGATCCATTACCATTCCAGCAGTTAACAAGAAGGGAGCAAGTGGGGGCCTCCCTCTTGTCCGACTGCTGGTGGGACCGTCATTTGGCCTTGGGGGCCTGCCTCTTTTCCTAACCACTTGGGGGGGGAATCTCTAATAACAGCTCTCAGATTTCTGATAACAGCCCATTTACCATCCTGCCTAGCTTTAGCAACAATACCACGAGCATGTTTGAGCTCTGCAACCTGGGACTTCGTGAGATCTTCATCCAAGAAGATCTTCGAAGGAAGGGAAAATAACTTCCTCTTAGCACGGAGAGCCTGAAGCCTGTTTGCAAGTGAAAAGAATTTGATGAAAAGGACCTCCCCCTGTCCAAACCAACACTTATCCAACGTAATCTCAGTAAGACCAAGTTGATCACAGAGGAAAGAGCGTCCCGCTGCGAGAGGATCATGGGTAGAGGGGAGTCCACGAACCCGTAGATTGAGCTCACGGACCCGCCTCACACGCTCATCCTCAATCTTACGTAGAAAAATAACTCAATTATTCAGTTTGAAAGAGGAAAATCAAAGCAAACTAAATTTTAACTTTAGAGGTATGTGCATATTCAAAATACTCAGAATGTCTTGAGTTATTACTGAATTAATAAAACAATTTACTATCAGGTTTAAGCCTGGGATTGATAAAAGCCTGCAGGGTGATTCAGGTCAACACAGGAAACATGGCAAGCCATGATTACTCAAGAGTAGTCCTATAGAAATCTCAGCTATTCATAAATTTTCTACTATGCTTTTGCTGCTTTTGGTCATCCTATTTGGCATCATCGATCAATAATATTATTTTTTTTCCCACAATATGAAAAGTTTTTTGTTTACAGTTTATTACTTATTTTTTGATGTACATGGAAGCTAGACGCCTGTAATTTGTTTATACATGGCTAAGGAAATACTTCTAATGGCCAAAAATTGGAGGAATTACATGGCAGAGTTATTTTTTTTTCCAATAGTTTTTTGAAGTAGAATAATTTAATCAAAATAAAATTTGTGACTCTACATGTAGTGTAGTGGGATGGAACCTTCAGCCCTGGCTGCTTAATAATATCAAACAAGTTTAGTATGACTTGTATTCTCTTAGGGCCAGTTTGGCTGCTGGAATAGGAATAGCTATTCTGGAATACTTATTCTGGAATAGAAAATGGGGCTACTATTCCTGTTCTCTCTTTGGTTCAGCCAATATTTGATGGGGAATTCGCAGACCCCAAAATTTATGTTTTCTAAAATAAATAAAAGTGGAATAGGAATACGTATTCCAATAACACCTATTTAGGTGGAATTGCAAAACTTCATTTTTGGGCCAAAATTGGAATACGTATTCCTATTTTACTTCTTATTCCAATTCTGATTTGGTGCATCCAAACGAAGAATTCAAAATTTTAAGAATTTACATATGCCTATTCTGCTCGTATTCCCATTGCCAAACGGGCCCTTAGAGTCTGAGATTAAGCATCTTTTTAGCATTTTCTGTTATTTGTATATTTTGAAATGTTCAGGTTTTGGGTGGAAATACTTGGCATGCTTAATAATATGCAGATACCTGTTGCTACAGGTGATTAGTTCTAGAGTCCCAAGGATCATATCAAATTGTCAGAGGAATGACCTCAGCTCTGCATATGGTAAATTTCCAACAGTCTCAGTTCTGTAGAGATGGCATGACTGGCTTTAGTTGGAAATTATAACAGACATATAATTACTATTTGTTCTATACAACCCTACTATCTCTTAGAAGAGTCTGAGATCAATAAAAAAGTATAAGGTTCATGAGGTTCACAGACTCATAAACTATAGGAGCGGAGTTTACAGCACAATAAGCAACAGCCATATCAGGAGCAATGTCAACAGGAAAGAAGCACCAGTTGAACAATCAACACCAGTGCCCACAACTGAATTAACCCCCAACCAGGAACAATATATTCTAATTTAAAAGACACAGGTCTAATAGACTGCTAAAATGAAGAAACAACAGAAACATTCTTCTGAACTGGCCAACCATTCCGATCATATGCAAGATCAGCAGGAATCCTGCCTCACAGAAATAAAGAAGGATCACTAACAGAATTACCCTGAAGGAATTGAAGAATACATTTTATTTCCTCCTACTGTAGGCAAAGAGGCCATTACTAGGATATTTAAAAATTGACCACTTATCATTCAGGAAGAGTGTTCTTCTTTGTTGTTTTGTCTTCTTGATGTTGCAATTGGTGACATTAGGGCAACGATTAATCCTAGGAATGTACTCTGTCAGAAATGATACTTGATCGAAAGGAGCTGAGACTCAATCATTTATCTTATATTAGACAAAACTCTCCCTTTCTTGTAGCACATTATACGTCTAAAGATGGTGATCTAATTCCAAACTCATTGAGCAATGCCTGAAGTTGAATTAATCTTGCTATTTCAATGCTACACAGGTTTATAAAGTTTAGCCAAACTTCGTTGAAGGTTTGCTGAATCTTGAAATTTTTTGGTGCTTCACCTATATGATTATATTGCCATTGTTCTCTAACACATTGACCATAACATCAGCTCTAATTTTTTCTATATAAACTCTGTTTTTCAGCTAAGTCTATCAGCTAAGTCTATTGAAAATGATGAACAAATAGATGGACAGGATTAAGATCAATTAGGCCACTTGGTAGGTTTTTCCTGAAGTTGTTTGAGTTCTTATTTCAGAGCTAGAGGTACATATGGAGACCTTGAGCTACCACCACTCTCCAAGGATCAAATATTGATTGATGTTCTGCACTTTTAACTAGTATGAACACTAGATGTTGAATATCTTTTTTATATAATTTTTTTACCTATTTTCTATGATTATGTATCATTTCAACTATTCTAAAGCTTGTTGAAATTTCAAACTTTCTCAAACGTTCCCCAGCTTAAAACTACAGAGCATTTTTAACCTTGTGAATATGGGCAAGAGGTTATCAACTAATTTAGTGGAAGTGAAGACAACAAGATCGATTTTCACAAGGTCTGGAAGAAATAATTTCATGTCTAATAAAATGCTCTACATTGAAAATAAGCTTTGAGATAACTAATCTAGGAAATGATACCCAAGCAGTTCATGTTTTGTCATTAGATGGATTCTTATCCAATTTGTGGTCATTTAGGGGAGGTTTTTTTCTTAGAATTTTTTTATAGTTTTAAGAATTCTACCAAGATCTCTGCATTAAAAGGAAAATGATTATTGTTATTGTAATCAATTGGTTCATTGGTGCAAAGTAGCATATCGTGGAACCAATAAAGGTCTCTAGAAGGTGTTGACTCTTGATTTTGCATAGCCCAGGCTTCACTTGGGTAATAATGCTAAATAAAAACATGTATAAAGGTTGTCTTGAAATATACAGAATATGCATTAAAATTGTTAACAAGTCTAAAGCTTGTCTCCAAATATATGGAATATGCAGTAATTCAATGTTAAGTGATCTCCACAATCCATCAAATTTCTGGATCACAGTCTATGATTCATCATCAGGATGAGAAGAGCTGCAGGAGCAAATAAGATATACTATTGCAGACCAGCCAAATATGAAGGAGGAAAAGGGGAGAGAAAAGGGAGTCACAAGCCAGATACCAAGGA
This sequence comes from Cupressus sempervirens, assembly GCA_028749045.1. Lineage (NCBI taxonomy): Eukaryota > Viridiplantae > Streptophyta > Pinopsida > Cupressales > Cupressaceae > Cupressus > Cupressus sempervirens. The sequence goes on from CM053787.1 coordinate 161,205,718, forward strand.
GGTTAATAAATAATAGAAAAGTCACATTTAAGAAAAAAAATAAATCAAGAAAGTGACATTTTTCCCTCTATATGCATTAAAATTTGTTGGATGGTACATCATGATATTTTTCATTTGTAATATATGGTCTCTTGATGAGATCAACTCTTTGTATATTTATGCAAATGTGCTTTTAGCTTTAGCTTTTGTGTTTTCTTTGTGAGTATTATTCCTGTTTGTGTTTGACCTTTTGAAGTGATTGAAAATCTCCATTATACATCATTTTTATTCGACAGCAATGATGAGTGTGAAAATGCAGTTTAATATTGAATTGTATAAGAGCCTCACAATCATGCTCCTTTGACATATTGGATTCTGATTTCACTACAGACTTGTTTTGACTATCAATTTGTAAAAACCCTCAATAGGCTATATCCTTAACGAACATCAATTTGCTTCTGCTAATCAACAGTTTGATATTTTGTCAAACATTTGGCAAGCAAATTATTATCACTCAATAAATAATGCTTTAAATTCACAGCCAACTGGAAATTGACTTCTAATAGATGAAATATGGATTGCAGCTCTCAAGAAATAATCCACTTTACTCGCAAATTCAAAAATACATGCTCCTCGCTTATAATCGCAGGTGCTCTAAAATCTGATTGCTGCCCTCCACTAATTGATTGCAGCCTTTCACAAAGTCTGAAATCACTGCCAAATACAGGGACAACAGCCATAGTACATTCCTGTTTAACCATGCCAAACAGTAGACAATAATGGCATTCCAAATCAAAAATTCTCCAGCCACAATGAAATTCTTAGGTACAATACATAACAAAATAGTCGGGAAATACTATACTATAATTTAATTAAAACAATTCTCAGAATTAATTCACAATGCCTCAGCTATGAGTTACCAGGCACTTCTTAATTCCAAACCCTTATACTTTAGCAAGGGTAAAAAAATCGGCAAACTCAGAAACTCTTCATAGGCAACAAAAGAAAATAATCAATTGGATGCTTTAAACATCAAATGGGCTCATAGTTATAATCTCCAAATGGCACAAAGTTTCCCAAATGAACTTCACTTAAAAAGCTTCCCACAAACAACATTAAAACATAGTAAAGTGCTATTATAAACTAATTTATTAATTGCTTTTGGCTCCGAAAATGAGCTTTCCACCATAACTCCAAATTCTGACATGTAAGGCCACTATTTCTTGTTCCCATGATTTAAAACTTTTCATCCTGGTTCCAACAAGCTATGATATTGAGGTGACCAACCAACAACACTAACAAAAATAACAACCTCAATGTATTTAGATGAATAATAATAATAATTCACTCGTCTTGCAAAAACAATTGAAGAAGCATTAGAATCAAAATCTGACAACACCAAAGTGATCTTTATGATGAAAGACAATGAATGAACTTGACAGGGTGACTTACTATAAATAGACTCTCCCTCCAAGATTCTTGGAGCCCAAACCGGAAGCCTGAAATAAAAATTGAGAGCATCCTCCAACTCCTCTGACTCAATTGAGCTCATCGGAACCGACAGATTGACTTACTATAAATAGTAAGTCCCTCAAACAGAGCCAAAACACACCATAGGCTGCTGGAAAGCCTATAACCACACAACTAAAACCCTCAAATCCTATTGTTAGCTCTCGAGGGTCACAATGGTGAACTGACTTGGCCAACTGCAGGAACTTGCTAAAAATGGGGACACTACACAATTGTTCTACTTAGATTTTCTTAGGTTCTTGTTTTAGACTTTTCATATTATGATTTTTTTGGATGTTGGAAAATCTGATGGGATTGAACAAGAACCATGACTTTGCTTAACTCCTACATGAGCTTCATGAGCAATGCCAACAAATTGAGTTGCAAATTAAGCATAGAGCAGATGACAAGCATATTTGACATTTTAAGACACTTCAAAGTACCAATGCTATTCTATTGGTAGCTCACCAACTCTTTTTCATGGTTGTATGAAGTTTGTATGTGTCCATGTAATAACCCTACTTGGCTATAGCTCTAACAAATACTAATATCTCTAACTTTTGACATTACGTCAAAACATTTAGCATACAATGCCAATACTACTGAAAAGAACTCCAAGGCTGACTAAATCAAATTCACCAAGATTAGGCAATTTTTAACAAAATTGATGATGACCAAGCTCAATTCAATGGCAATGATAGATTTGCATTTAATTTACTATGCCATGTAACTTAAAAAAAATTGAACCACTTTATATTTATCTCTTAATTCAATTTACATCAGCATTGAATCAAATTACATCTCAAAATTTCACACACTTTCTTTCAAGCAACAACAATGACAGCAATGAAAGATGCAAACCTTAAGAAATTGATCCACAAGACTCAAATTCCAAAACTACTATACTTCAGCAGTAGGTTGGAAAATAATCAGCTCCAACAATTAATCTTCTCCTTAGTCACAGTAAAACAGTAGGAGAAATGACCAATTGTATACTTCAACACAATTGCCAATGCAAACTTAGAACAAAATCTCAGATTTGAATCTACAATACTTCAGCTGTAGATCCAATGGAACAACTCAGAATTCAGACTCTTATACTTTAGCAAGGGCACAAAAATCAGAACTCAAAAAAAGCCACAAAGGCATTAAAAGCAAATAAAATATCCAAGTATGCTTTTCTCAACAAATGGGCTTGTATTTATAGCCTCCAAATTCCTTTTTGTTGCCAAAATATAACTTCACTCAAGAAGCTTCACCACACAACATTAATTAGAAGCTTCCTTGGTTTAACTAATTAATAAATGACACTTTCCAATGATAACTCAACTCTCAACTGAAGTGAAATTATAAAGTTAAATTATAACTTTCAAATAAGCCATTAAATAATTAATAATAATTTGGCTACTAAAAATATAATAACTCCCAAAATGCTCATCATTTAAATGTGACGACCCTTACTCTAAAGGCCACTAATAGAACCAATGTTGTATTGTGATAATTTGTCAAATACTTGGTATGCAACTGACAATTGGGTGAGGATGTGATGTCTTAACAAATTCACTGAATAAAGTAGCTATACAAATGTAATAACAGTAGCTTCAACAATATTCAGAAAAGAAAATCTTTTTGTAATTCGCATTAGAAATTGATCTGTTACAGATTTTAATAGCAAATAATATTTGTAACAATTGAAGGCAAAGAATAACAATGTCTGATTATATTCAATTCTGAACTTAGTTTCCAAACAATGAGAACAATAACAAGAACCTGGGATTTTATTCGCTCCCAAGAGTTGTCAAAATGGCACTTCTGTCTGACTGTTACCCTGCTGTCGGAATTTACTGAAGGATTTCGAGTTTGCAACTATCTGCCGTTCACAATCTGGATAACAATGCTGATGTCGTTAGATTAAACCCAAACTGCCGCACGGGTCTATTCAGAATTTGCTCCAATTGTTAAGACGACTGTCATCACTACATTTGCGATTGGAACCACGAATCAGGGATGTATCTCCGAGCTTGTCCTTAACCCGTTTACCGCTACTGCTATGTTTGTGCGATTTTCGTTATAAATCGCAACCTTCCGAATGGTGCCCAAACTGTTGGAGACTGAGTCCGCCGGTTGTCAGGAGGGTTAGTGCTCTGAGTCGCATGAAATTTGGAACCGATATGAAAGGTTACAATATACTTCCCGCCCTCTGTAATGGAGATTCCGGAATTGAACAAACCACACAAATTTCTGAATAAATAATAAGGCTGCTTCCAACCTCTGATTCCTCTGAATGCCTTCGGCCTGACTTCAGGAATGAGGCGCCTCAACCATCAAGGAAAATCGGCACTAATATGGGCTCCAGCAAAAATTGTATAAAGGTGCCTCTGCTGCTTCGACTTGGGATGAGGGAATTCTCCTGTAAGCTCTGGGTCTCTTTTAAAAAAAAAAAACAATTCTCACTGCTAATTGTCTCTGCTATACTGATCTTCAAAATTGGCCTTAGGCCCTAGATTTCTGCCCTGATGAAATGATTGTAATGTCACCTCCAATTTGCAATGATTCAGGTGATATTCCACACCCTCAAAATTGCTATCAATGGGAGTTTTCGTTCCCAGTGATAATCTGAGAATTTGCTGACCGAAATGACTACAAATTGCTCCAAAAGGAATAGAAGTAAAATCCACAAAATCGCTTGTCCAAATGGGTGCCTACCGCCCTCTATTTATTCATCTTTTTAAGAAGGCACTAGGAGCTTCTAGAAACATCTTTTTATAAAATCTTATTATAATGCACTTTATTAATGTATAACTTTATAAAATTAAAAATGCAATCTCAATTCAAAATTAGAACATGTAGGCCCCAACTTACTAGATATGGGCTCAATTATAACACTCCGAGAGCAATATGCAGTCAACTGGCACAGGATGACTCTCTCACCAAAATCATTTGCCTACGAGAGTCAATGATAGGCAAATCTACCGTAGAAATCATGTCACTGGGAAGGGGACATGACAGTCCGCCCTTCCTGAAATTGCTTGTGCTCAAGCAATCTCAAGGTTGGATGCTGTAGAATTGTTTCATTTTCCCAAGTGGCATCTTCAACTGGTAGATCTTTCCATTTAACCAAATACTCTCTGATCACCCTTCTGCGGAGCTGCTTTTCCCTATGATCCAAAATGAATTCCGGCACTAAGATCAATTTCCCTTCATCATCCAAGGGAGGTAATACCGCAGAAGGTACCATATTCTGTCCTAGCGCCTTTTTGAGGCGCGACACATGGAATACATTGTACACTTTGCTATCTGCTGGAAGCTCAAGCTCATAAGCCAACTCCCCTATACGCCTAGTGATCCTGAAAGGCCCATAATACCTAGGCTTAAGCTTCTCTGATCCACTCTTTTTAAGAGTAGATTGTCGACATGGTTGAAGCATGAGGTAAACCATGTCGCCAACTTCAAAGCTCCTCTCTGTCCTTTTTTGATCTGCATACTGCTTATACTGATTGTATGCCCTGGCTATGTTATCTTGAAGAGCATCAACAATGTCCTTACTTTCTTGAATCAAACTCCCGGCATGTGGAACCCGAACATCACCCATCAGCAAGTCAATAAAGCTCGGTGCATCATACCCATATAAAGCTCGGAAAGGTGTCATTTGAATAAACATGTGAAAGGTGGTATTATAACAATATTCACACAAATAAATCCATCTCACCCATGCCTTCTGCTGATCAGCCACATAATTTCTCAAGTAGCCTTCCACCCACTTGTTCACTATTTCCGTCTGTCCATCAGTCTGCGAGTGGTAACTAGTACTGGGTGTGAGCTCAGTGCCACATAATCGGAACACCTCCTGCCAAAAATGACTCAAGAATCTACTATCTCTATCGCTCACAATACTTTGGGGTATCCCATGTAGTCTGAAAATCTCTCTAAAGAATACCTCAGCTACCTGTATTGCTGTGTGAGTAGTAGTGATGGGAAAGAAGTGTGCATACTTCGTCAGTCTATCCACCACCACGTAAATGCAATCGCGTCCTTGGGCCTTAGGCAAACCTGTAATGAAGTCCATGGATATGCATTCCCACTTCCGTTCCGGAATGGGAAGTGGCTGTAGGAGTCCTGCTGGGAAGGTGTGTTCTTGCTTATTCTGCTGACAAACAGGACATTCACGAACATACTGCAATACATCTGTCTTGAGTCCTTTCCATGTGAACCGTTCTCGCACCTATCTATATGTTTTAAAGTACCCGGGATGACCAGCTATAGGTGAATCATGAAAAGCCCTCATAATAGACCGCTTCACCTTCGATCCTGGGACTAAAAATATCCTGTTCTTGTAAATAATCAATTCATCCACAAGTGTATACCTGGTATCAACAATTGTCCCATCAACTATCCCAGATGCCCAAGAGTCTCTAGCATACTCTGCAACAATCAAATGCTTCCAATCCTCAGAGATCCCAACCATCGGACTATGATGTGGCTTGCGTGACAAGGTGTCTGCTACCACATTCTGAGTCCCCCTCACGTATGATATATCAAAGTCGTAAGCTTGCAGCTTACTCACCCATTTCTGCTGTCTATCATTGAGATCTCTCTGACCAAGGAAATGTCTCAAATTGTTATGGTCGGTTTTAATACAAAACTTACCACTTACTAGATACTGCCTGAATTTAGCCAATGCATGCATGATAGCTAACATCTCCTTATCGTAAATGCTGAATGATCTCTCTGGCCCATGGAGTTTCTTGCTCTCATATGCAATAGGGTGTTTGTCCTACATCAAAACAGCCCCAATACCATCTCCTGATGCGTCACACTGAAGCTCAAATGGCTTCAAAAAATCGGGCAATGCTAATACCGGACATGAAGTCATGATCTCCTTAAATCTGTCAAAACAAGCCTGTGCCTTTGATGTCCAAACAAAGGCTCCCTTTTTTAGCAAATCTGTCATAGGAGCTGCATGTCGTGAATATCCGCAAACAAATCTGCGATAGAAGCCACATAAACCAAGGAATCCTCTCAGCTGGGTCAGGTTCTCAGGAATAGGCCACTCCACTATAGCACGGATCTTATCAGGATCCATCCGTACTCCTTCTCTATTGATAATATGACCCAAGTATAATAATTCAGTCATACCCAAATCACATTTGGACTCCTTGGCATACAAGGATTTTGCCTGCAAGGTATTCAATACTGTCTCCAAGTGCTCCATATGCTCATGCCATGTCCGACTGTATACCAAGATATCATCAAAAAAAACCAACACAAACTTCCTCAACTGATGATGGAAGACCTTATTCATGGTGGACTGGAAAGTAGCTGGTGCATTGGTCAACCCGAATGGCATGACCACAAACTCAAAGTGCCCACAATGACATCTAAATGCAGTCTTCTCTATGTCCTGTTCTCTAACTCTAATCTGATGGTAGCTAGATCTCAAATCAATCTTACTAAAGTAGCATGCCCCATGTAGTTCATCTATCAGCTCATCAATCCGCGGAATAGGATATCTATTCTTAATGGTTTTCTTATTCAGCACCCTGTAATCTATGCACATCCGTAGTGAACCATCTTTCTTCTTAACCAAAACTACTGAAGAAGCAAAATGAGACTTACTAGGTCTAATGTGTCCCATTGCGAGAAGCTCCTTGATGGTTTTCTCTATTACATCCTTGAGCCTCTTTGGATGCCTGTATGGAGTAATCATAACTGGTTTAGCACCCTCTTCTAACTCAATGATGTGCTCAATCCTTCTATCAGGTGGTGTACCAGGTGGAATATTGCTGAATACCTTATGATACTTATTCCTCAATATCTGGATGTCTGGATGATATTCTATCTTTTGTTGTTCCTCCTTTGTGGGCATGAGAGTACACATGGCCGCCCATTCCATATTGTTATGCCGCACTAATCTTTCCAATTGCCTGAAAGAAATGGTTCGGATGTCACTATTCCGAATAGCTCTCAACACATGCTGTTTCCCATCTACCTCAAACTTGATCTCCATGTCTTTGAGTCTGAAAGTGACCTCACCCAATAAACGTAACCATGTCATACCCAAAACTATATCTAAGTCTCCCATATTGACCACATGGTAATTTGCTTTGAACTCATAATTATTCAGGCGTAAAGGCATGTCTCTAACCATCCTGTTACACTTAAGAGTGTAACCATCAGCAACCTGTACTCGGAGACCCTCGAATTCCTCTGTCTTAATACCACGGCGCTCAACCAGACATGCGTCAATGAAGTTGTGTGTAGCACCTGTATCAACCAATGTGATCACCTTTTGTCCTGCTAGAACACCACGTAACCTAAAGGATCCCTCCTGCTGAATACTAGACAAACGTCCCTGCTGTAAATGTAACTCAGGTTCCTCTTTTGGTTCTGAAACCCCTGTCTCTCCCTCAGGCTCTGTATCACTGTGATCATCCTCCTGTGCTGTACTGTCAGAATCTGATCCTTCGTAATGCGCCCACATAACTCTATTGGCCTTTCCCTTAGGTCTCAAGGGACAATCATGGTCCCTGTCATATGGGCCTTTGCAATAGAAGCATAGCTTCTTCCTGCGCAAGTCATTCAGTGCCTCTGCATCCAAGGGTGTAGTGGATTTACCCCTAGTATCAACGTTCTTCCCTTTATTCTTATCAAACTTCTTATTATCTCTGAAAGAAGTAGTACTCCTGGAAGTGAACCTGCTAGAAGGTGTTGTAAGCTCCATACTCCGTGCTTTCCTCATAGCCTCCTGAAGTGTTGGTGGGTCAAATGCCTTAATCCAACCCTTGAGGCATTTCGACAAACCCTCTGTGAACAAGATAACCAATCGTCTCTCAGACACATCCTGCACCATAACTGACAACCTCTGAAATTCACTAATGTAAACCTCCAAACTGCCTGACTGTCTCAACTGTGCGAGGTCACGAAAATAGGTCTGTGGATCCTTCCTATCAAAACGCTCAACCAATCTATCCACAAAGTCCTGGTAAGATGTCACCTGGTTGTGCTACAAAGTAACCATCCCGTGTGACCACCAATCATGAGCTGCGCCTTCCAAATGCAAGGTGGCGTATTTGATGGCATCTATCTCTGACATAGGCCTCAATGCTAGGAAAGTATTGAACTTATGAATCCATGCCTGTGTTGTCATCTTTCCACTACCATCAAAAGATGGTAAAGTGAGTTTACTAGCAGCTCGCTGCAACTCATTATCATGACTTCCTCTAGGCCTCCTGTTCTGACGGCTACTCCTCATATGCTCTCTCCTCTGGTTCAGATAGCGATCAAAGTTCAGTAACTCACGCACATGGGGTGGTAATGCCTGCCATTCTGTAGTAGTAGCTGTGAGATCATCCTGAAAATCCTCTGGCAAGTCGTCTTCTTCTATCTACAGAGCCTCCTCCCTGAGGAAAGTGGAACGGGTAGGCCTATTTGCTGTCCATGATCTATGCCTAGGAGCACCCTGTGAGCCTGCCACACTTCTATTATCATGATTAGGTGTACCTCTACCATGTTCCTGAATCCTGGGCGGAACAACTCTCTCCATTATGGTAGTCAATGCTTGTAATGACTGGGCTATTTCTTGCTGTCTGGTAGTCATGATTCTGTAGAACTCTCTGGTCTCATCTTCATCAATTCTGGGAAATCTAGGTGGGTTCTGTGACTGTCTCTCACCCGTATCTCTGAATTCCTGTTCACCCTTAAGTGTTGCTCTTCTGCGTATATAATACCTGGGATAAGGTTGCATAAGACGTTTTACCCAATAGGATGGCAAGAACACTGCTCTGATACCACTATGACGACCCTTACTCTAAAGGCCACTAATAGAACCAATGTTGTATTGTGATAATTCGTCAAATACTTGGTATGCAACTGACAATTGGGTGAGGATGTGATGTCTTAACAAATTCACTGAATAAAGTAGCTATACAAATGTAATAACAGTAGCTTCAACAATATTCAGAAAAGAAAATCTTTTTGTAATTCGCATTAGAAATTGATCTGTTACAGATTTTAATAGCAAATAATATTTGTAACAACTGAAGGCAAAGAATAACAATGTTTGATTATATTCAATTCTGAACTTAGTTTCCAAACAATGAGAACAATAACAAGAACCTGGGATTTTATTCGCTCCCAAGAGTTGTCAAAATGGCACTTCTGTCTGACTGTAACCCTGCTGTCAAAATTTACTGAAGGATTTCGAGTTTGCAACTATCTGCCCTTCACAATTTGGATAACAATGCTGATGTCGTTAGATTAAACCCAAACTGCCGCACGGGTCTATTCAGAATTTGCTCCAATTGTTAAGATGACTGTCATCACTACATTTGCGATTGGAACCACGAATCAGGGATGTATCTCCGAGCTTGTCCTTAACCTGTTTACCGCTACTGCTGTGTTTGTGCGATTTTCGTTATAAATCGCAACCTTCCGAATGGTGCCCAAACTGTTGGAGACTGAGTCCGCCGGTTGTTAGGAGGCTTAGTGCTTTGAGTCGCATGAAATTTGGAACCGATATGAAAGGTTACAATATACTTCTCGCCCTCTGTAATGGAGATTCCGGAATTGAACAGACCACACGAATTTTTGAATAAATAATAAGGCTGCTTCCAACCTCTGATTCCTCTTAATGCCTTCGGCCTGACTTCAGGAATGAGGCGCCTCAACCATCAAGGAAAATCGGCACTAATATGGGCTCTAGCAAAAATTGTATAAAGGTGCCTCTGCTGCTTCGACTTGGGATGAGGGAATTCTCCTGTAAGCTCTGGGTCTCTTTTAAAAAAAAAAAACAATTCTCACTGCTAATTGTCTCCGCTATACTGATCTTCAAAATTGGCCTTAGGCCCTAGATTTCTGCCCTGATGAAATGACTGTAATGTCACCTCCAATTTGCAATGATTCAGGTGATATTCTACACCCTCAAAATTGCTATCAATGGGAGTTTTCGTTCCCAGTGATAATCTGAGAATTTGCAGACCGAAATGACTACAAATTGCTCCAAAAGGAATAGAAGTAAAATCCACAAAATCGCTTGTCCAAATGGGTGCCTACCGCCCTCTATTTATTCATCTTTTTAAGAAGGCACTTGGAGCTTCTAGAAACATCTTTTTATAAAGTCTTATTATAATGCACTTTATTAATGTATAACTTTATAAAATTAATTAAATAACTTTATAAAATTAAAAATGCAATCTCAATTCAAAATTAGAACATGTAGGCCCCAACTTACTAGATATGGGCTCAATTATAACACTCCGAGAGCAATATGCAGTCAACTGGCACAGGATGACTCTCTCACCAAAATCATTTGCCTACGAGAGTCAATGATAGGCAAATCTACTGTAGAAATCATGTCATTGGGAAGGGGACATGACATTAAATATGCCATCTGGAATAGGAGTCATACCTATTATTTCTCCATGTGATCAAATGCGCTTTCCAAAAACAGAAAGGGTCTGTCTCGATCAACACCAACTTATCACAAGTAGTAAGTACTCAAAACTAAGCCCAAATGAAGTCCAATTTGATCCAAATGAAGACCGACCTATAGCTTACTAAATTGTGGAGAAGATAAGACCTTCCCAAGCCAAGCCACTGCCTCAGAGGACCCTCTATCCACAATTATTAGCCTAGGAGGATCACAATAATAGGCTAATCCCTAAAACTCCAATGCTGGCAAAAATGGGGACATTGTAGTCCAACCTACATTATAATTAGATATTACCATGTGATTTCCACAATGAATGTGGAAGTGGATGTGCTAGTTCAAGGTTTGGATAGCTCTTAATGAATGGGGAAGTGGATGTGCTAGTTCAAGGTTTGGAGAGCTCTTATAAATACTTTGACAATGCTCACAAAGTCACAATGTATTATGATTGTTGAGATTCATAACACACGAATGATGAAGTCCTCAAATAGTTATAACCATTCCATTGGGTTTTTTCACCAACACTTGCCCATGGTTGTTTGAAGTTTGTCTGTGTCCAGTGACATTTTAACTAGGTATTACATTTGGTTGTCACATTGAATGAGGACAAAGTGGATTTCTCTTTGGGGTTTAAGGAGTTGTCAGATTGTTAGTTTCATTTCGTCAAGCATCATGATACTCAATCCAACATTACATTGTTGATTGATTGCTGGCAAACTCGGTGAGTACACCATTTTTTTGCCTTGCTGAGTTGCTCATAGGAAAGCTTGTTAGTTTGACTTGCCTCATTTTTTATGAGTGCTTGGTTTTGTGGCGAGTTCAATAATTGCAAGTTTGACAAAAATCTTGATCAATAAAAAAAGTGAAATGAGAAAAATAATGTGGACAAAAGTGAAAGAGTTCAACTAGTCCCTATAAATGCACAAACACCCACCATGCTTCCTAAATCTCAGTTGTAGCACCATTAGGCACCTCTCTATAAAGAATACGACGTAGTCCCATATGCTGTCACCATGTGTAGACCAAAAAACACATGACTTGAGCATCGTGGACTATAAGTAATAATAATTATTAAAAGCTAATTTATCCCTTAAGTGATAAAATAATGAAAATGATGTGTCACATGAAGTTTTTCTTGGTTTTGAAGGCCCCTTATCCTTTCTTTTATTGCAATAGGGAACACATTGTTAATTAACAGTTTGTCTTCCTTGGATTTTGATTGATACCTTGCCTTCTAATATGCCCAGTATGGTGGAAAACAAAACGGTTAACGACAGATTGGGTCAATGCAGTAATCTATCAGAGACCCTTGAATTGAAAGGTACAACTCATTTGTAGTGCAAAGGTTTGCAATAAATTTGTTTTTAGTAGATTAGTTGGTTTGAGGGGTATGCTCTTAACCAAAGAGAAGAAGAGGTGTATCCAGCCACAAACATGAATGCGCACGAGTCATTTTTAAGCCCATATAAAATCTATCATGCAATCTATTTTATCCTCTGAATGCAAGAAACTACAATGTTGAACTATCCACCAATATATACAGTACATAAGAAGGAAAATTATGATCAACCTGACAATACTTGGATTGCCCAAGTGACTGAGATTTGACAATACCCAGATTGCTTCCTACTCAGTCGCTTTCATTAACCAAATCCTGGACTTCTCACACAACAATGGAATGCGAATGGACTAACTTGTACAGAATAGGGGAAATAAGAAATGCTGTAATGAAGGGAGTAAATCTTACAACCACTGAAAAGAATTAAACAAAACCAAGTTTATTTGCAATCTCTTAGCTTTCATTAACAACATATTTCATCCCAAGCACAATACAAGATTTAAATGAACGACAAGATTAAAATGCAGACGCAGATTCTCACATAGTAGTCCCAGCTATGGGGGTTTGCCCATATAATAATTTCCCGATCTCATTTATTCCTCAAAAGGTTACATTTATAGGCCTTTATGGGACTGAATGGAGGGTCATCTATTACAAAATTTTAGCCTTTGAGAAGAATGCCAAATATTGCTACAATATTAGGAAGTGAGAAAGAGAAGAGGTGATACTTCTAAAAGAGTGTCAGAGCATCAATTTTTCTTTGGGGTCATAGCCTTAGCATTGTATGCTTTCATTGCATCAGTTACACTTTTGAGTTCGTTGACACCTAGGATGAGAACGTTATCAGCTCAAATCATCTAGTAATCATGCATTTCTATCAATTCTTCAACTTTGGAGATCTTTGATTGGAGCTTCTGCGATGCACCCCTTAGTTTTGAATCCGCTGCTGAAAGCTCTGGGATCTTTGACATCTAGAAGCTTGATGGATCAGTAGCTTCTTCCATGAATGCCAAAAATTTAGCTTTCATTCATTCAATGTCTACCAATTGACCATTATTGGTGATATATGATTCTGTATGCAACACCTTTAGGTGTTCGAATATTTTATCCATGACTTTCTGCACTAAATCATGATCTTTTAGCTCATTTTAAGACCTTATTGAGCTCTCAATTATGAATTCCAGTGATTGCTTCCAATGAAGCAGTGGTTCTTGGCCTATTTTCAGAATCCCATGAGTCATGGCAACATTAGTTTTCATCTTAATTACCTCCTGCAACAAGGCTAACTGCTCTGTTAGACCCTCTGATGCTTTGTGCATTGAGGTTTGATGATTAGACATTGCTTCTCTCAATTTGTTGGTATCTAGCAGCAGCTTCTCAATGAGACGGGGACCTTGGGCCTTCATTTGATCAATCCAGGCATGACCAATTTGATCGAATTGCCTCTCCTGTTGTAGCTTTAATAGTAGATTCTTGTTCTCCTCTGCACTTGGGTCAAATGTGCTTCTAGAGGTGCTTCCAAGTGCAGCCTTGATGTACTCCATTAATTCCTTATTTGAGGCTTTGAGTACCACTTTATCTGCCCTTAGTAATTCCAGTCTATCCTCGATCTTGTTATTTGTTGATTTCCAAATGTTGACCATAGAATCATGCACTGGAATGCCTATGTCAATAGTTCTGATTTGGAAATCACTTGTAGTTAGCTCATGAAACTTTCTCTCCTTTTGAGGTTCTGTAATCTCTACTAGCATATGACTAGTAGAAGAATCAGTGGCCAAGCCGCTATAGTCTTCTGCTTCTTTGCCTTCTCTGATGGTGCTTGAGCCAAAGTTGCTTGTACAATGAGGTCCTTGGATGGGGCAACTTCTTCACATCTTTGCTTCTTCCAACCATGACTTAGTTAAAAGGACATTGAAATGCTGACTGTAGGGCTGTAGGATTGAAGAGCTTCCTTGCCAGTGTGGGTGTCTACTTGCTCTGGGTGGTAGTAGGAAAAATAGTTACCTTGGTGACTGAGAGGGCTAGAGTGTCACTTTGTTGAGATGCCTCTTGTTCGTGACCGTCTAGGGGATTATTGTCATCATCTCGGTTGATGGCTTGCACAGGGGAGGAGGGCTTAGCCATTGACTTCTTCCACTCCTCTTTGTTTGTCTCATCATCTTCAACCTTTCTCATCTCTGGCAAAGATTCTCCTCCATAGGTTGGAGTAATTTGGACATTTTGTTTAGGAGGTTGGTTTCCTCCTCCACCGATAGACTATGTTGGACTAGTTGATGTTGAACTAGCAGTAGTCGTGGATGTAGTAGCAGTTGAATGAGCTATTCCGATAGCTACTCCACCATTATAGTTTGCACTTATAGTTCTCTTCTTTCTCACTGTGGTCCATTCCATCCACTTGTCTATCCTTTTCATGATTCCACGCATCAAGACTTTCATTGTGTTGACTATAGGAGCTTCAGGCGAAGTTGACACAATGGGGGTCTTCTTGACTTGCTCATAGGTTGAGGGATGCATGTAAGAGTTATCATTTGCAAGATTAGAAACATTAATAGAATCATTATACAATTTAATTTCATTTATTGTTAGCCTGGACCAATACCTCTTTCTGGTTTGGTATTCATCAGAGCATCCAACCCAATAGTCTACAATATCCAAGACATGCCTGTGAGAATATCCAAGCTTCAGATGATCTCTCACAAAGTTCATTGGGTCATATTGAGGCCTTATTACCTCATAATCAATCAGTTTAATCTTACTGAAAGCTTTTGACTAGATTCTGGGCATCAGATCTAGAAGTACAGGAATAAGGTCCTACCAATATTGGGAAGGAAATTCCGACTATTTTCTTCACATTGGAACACAAGGTGTTCACCACCAGTATTTGTCTACATAGTTCAATAAGAACAACCTTGTCCTTGAGATATTTGGGAAGCCTTTTTGGGAAACCATCAAATGCACCAATCCTCATGTAGGAGAAAGATGATAATTGGATGAAACAACATCTGAATTGTCTTACAACTGATATAGCCTCAGGTGAAAACCTATGCTCTGGGCAACTTTGTAATTCCTGACACAACCTCATTGTAAAGGCATCATTAACCTTTACATATTCTTCATATATTCTCTGCAGCTGTAGGTAAGGATAAAACTCATACACCTTCGCATTTTCATCATAGTCTTTGATACTGGGAAGATCTAGCCGGAGGTGATGTGTGGCTAAGGCATATATCAAGTATGAAGACATATAGAACTGCTTGAATGCCTTAGCCAAACCTAGCCAAGAAGCAAGCTCTTCACATATGATCTGAGCTCAATCGATTTGCAGTTTGTCAGCACATATGGCATGTACCATGAAGAAGTCCACAATAGTTCCAAGATGTCCACAATCTCTCTTTTTAAATTGGTTCCAAAAGGAGTCTTTGGCATTTTACTCTTTTTGGAACAAGGTGTCTGGAACCAAGTTCTCTGCATGTCTTCTCTTCTCAGATTCTTCTTTTCATTGAACATCGATGTTGAGGATGAGAAGCTGATGTCATAGTATTCCTCTTATACTAGAATGCCAAATACAGATTGCATCAATGCTTTGTTTATAGACGACAGAATGGACTGATTAGGTAACAATATTTGCTTTGTCTCTGGATTGTATCTTTCAATACATTCCTTTACCAGTTCTGGTGCTTGCACGGCCATGGGGAATCTAGCAGCTTCAACTAATCTGCTTTCCTTCAATTTCTGAGTTATTGGGTGAATTGGTTGAGAGTTGAGCCTTCTGTGCAGATCATGTAAATCATAAAATTTGAATGAGGTATCTAAGAAGTTCTTCAATTCGCTTTCTAAACCAATCAGACAATCATACCCTACTGCTCTGATTGCCATTAGC
Source organism: Cupressus sempervirens (assembly GCA_028749045.1). Taxonomy (NCBI): domain Eukaryota; kingdom Viridiplantae; phylum Streptophyta; class Pinopsida; order Cupressales; family Cupressaceae; genus Cupressus; species Cupressus sempervirens. The sequence goes on from CM053787.1 coordinate 161,221,852, forward strand.
TTACAATTTTATAAAGGGGACAAATTGCTTGATAAATATCCATTAAAACAATGAAGAACTATGTTTGGGAAAAATCTGATCATATAGATGCGGGAATCCGAATGTTGGCATCACACGAATGAAATAAATCACAACCAACGACTGTAACGGTAGGATTTGTAAAAAAATTGATGGTTAACGACTATTTAAAACTTTCCACTTCCACCCATATGAAGATTCATAAATCTGATGATCATATCATTCACTTAAATCTCATATAGTAGCAAGATTAGCCACTTATCGAATCAATTGAATTCTTCCTAATGGAAACTCCCTTCTTTACTTTAGAATCCACAACAAGGGTTCTCATTAGAACTTCCTATGTTTGGGGAAGGAGATCTTAGACATGTCTTTCCGCAAGCTTGCCCTTTCCTTCGATTTGGGATTGTAGCGTGAGCAATACTCCTTCGATACCTTGGGCAGTTTATTTCCCTCTTTTCCACACAAGGACATTCTTTCTTAATTTCACAACTTAATTTTGGGGAAGCCGCAAAATGAATTCTCCGCCTCGATCATGAATACTTGATTTCCTTTGTATCAGGGGCGAAGGCTTATCACCGACTTCACCAGAAGCATCTTTCTGGCATCTCTGCAGAATATCCTCATATATAGTTGTTAGAATTGTTTTCCTCCTTGTCCTATGGAAAGGAAGCGTTGAATATTTCTATTAGATTGAAAGGCACCATTGAGATCTTTGCTTTCTGAAGAGAAGCATTTCAAAACATTTTCCTTTGCCTTGGTCACTTTTCCTTATATATCCTTGAAACAAGTTGTTAACTGTGGATTCATCCTTTAGTGATGCGTATCAAGGGCCCAGATTAACTTCTTTATAACACTGTGCCTAGGTCCCACTAAACACATGAAATCTTTTGAATAGAGCACGGGTCGTCTTAGCTTCGGAAACACATTAGAAAATGTTCGCTTCCAAAGGATGAGCAGTTGAAAAGATGAAGTTCTGTCTCTTTGCACAAAACTGAATTCTGACTTTGGATCTTCGATCTGAGAGTTTCTTAGCTTTATATCTTTGCTTCTCTTGGTCTTTTATCTTGAATCGACTGGAAGATGCCATTATTACTTTGTTCTTCAAACTCTTGCTTAATGAAGTTCGCCAAAGACGGATAGCTAGTAGAATGGGCCGGAATCCTTAGGTAACATGCTTACTTGAGGTAATAACAAAGTTGTAGAATAAATAGGACTTTGTCCTCATCGAGAAGATGCTCAAACAACTTGCCTAAACCTAGATCACCTAAGATCTTAATGTAGTGGAATGACAAGAATCCCGCATGGAGGTATAAGGGGAAGTGGATCAGGGAAAACCTGGAAAAGACACAAAGGGAAAGCCTTAGGATGCTTGATGAGAAGAGTCACCTAGGGACTATCAAGACAAGAAAACATAATTGCAATGGAAATACATCAAGCTAAATGCTCAAAACGGATGGACTAAAAGTTTGGCAAAAGCTGGCTTTGACTGGGGGCTTAGGCATGTAAATGCCTAAGAAGGGACCTAGCATTTCTGGTTTCACACAGCTGGAATGACAAACTAAAAGGGGGCAACTACTTAAGCTAAACACACAATAGAAAGGGAAAACTAGACTAAGAAAGCAGAAAACAAAACAAGGAACACAACAAAAAGGAAAACCTACCTAGACTAATTCTAACTGCAGGTGTTACTTGGTCTCAATTGTGAATCTGATATAGCTTAAGGTCCTGGCCATTGTAGAAAAATGTCAGAACCTCTCTAGTAAGATAGGCCAAAATAAAAGAACTATTCTGATTCACCTGCACAATTTTGAAAGGGCCTTTCCAAGGAGAATCAAAGTTATGGTGCATAGCTTTGGGTTCATGTCTTTTATCCCATAACAAGACCAGATTATCTTTCATAAACCTTACCGACCTTGCTTTCTTGTCAAAGAAGCTCTTCACACGCTTTTGATGTTCAGTGATATGATCAACCAATTTATCACACTCTTCCTCCAGCTTGGTTAAGTACAAAATTTGCTGTTTGAGACCCTTCTGGAATATTGGATCCTCAGTCACTTGCTGCAACATGCAAACATATAGTTCCAGTGGAAGGGGAAAGCTAGCCTCAATTCCATAAACTAACTCTATAGTAGAGGAGTATGTAGCATTGTCCATGACTCGCTTCAATGCGACACCAAATCTCAGAAGGATGTTTTCCTTGATAAATTCATAGACAACTTCAGAGGTTATTCTCTTGGTAGGTTTTGCTTCCACCCACTTAGTAAAGTAGTTTGTAGCAGTTATAATGTATAAATGACCAGTAGAGGAGGGATTGATTGGACCAATAAAGTAGATTTGCCACTGCTGAAATTAGCCCTCTATCACTACTGGCTTCAATGATAAGGCAACCAACTGAGGTTTACTAGAAAACATCTTATACTTGTCACATTGGGCTACCCACTTGTAGGCATCTTTGAACATACCAGGCCAATAATAGCACTGTCTCAGAATTTTATAAGCTGTTACTGTAGAAGAGAAGTGCCCACCACAAGCTTCATTATGAAATGCTTGGAGCAACCTATTTTGCTGAGGCTTATCCACGCACCTTAGGAAGGTGCTATCAATTTCCCTTTTATACAATTGATCATCGTAAATAATATGCTTGACTTATTCCTAAGATCTCTTCTCTGCTTGTATGTTAATCCATTAGGACATTCTCCATAGGTAAGGAAGTAAGCAGTATTTGAAAAGCAAGGATCTTAGAGGCTTACCATTAAAACTCTTGAGGTTTCCTCTTCTTTGCTTGGCTTTTGGTTTTTTGCAATTGTTTTGCACAAGCCATTTCCTCGGCCCAGTTTTGTTGGCTTTAACTCAATGTCATATTTCTGGACTTTGGCTATCCAAGCTCCTCTAGTATTGCATCCTATCTCTTGCCAAGTCAAGATACTCTTGACTGCTGAATCAGGGATGAGCACAATAGAATGTGAATGTAGAACATAGAATCTGAAATTTTGAAATTTTTAAGTGCTCTTACCATAGCATAAGCACGCTTCTCCATTTGAGAGTACCTTAGTTCATGCTCCTTGAGAGGGGTGCTCATGAAAGCAATAGGTGCTTGAATACCTTCCTTGTTTTCTTGCATGAGTATGGCAGATAATGTGTGGGTTGATGCATAGCAGTACAAAATAAATTCTTTGGTATAATTTGGATGAACTAGGATAGGAGCCTTGGCTATGGCAGCTTTGATTTCATCAAAAGCCTTCCTCCTAGAGTCACTCCACTTGAATGAATGACTACCTTTTATCATGTCAATTATACACTTGGCAATTTTTGAGAAATCAGGGAGAAAATGCCTCAAGAAATTTACTTGTCCAAAGGATTTAATCCCAAATTTTCTTGTTGGAAAGTTGAGCTGTTGGATAGCTTTGACACATTCAAGGTCAATCTTAATGCCTTCTTGAGACACTATGTGACTCAACAACTTGCTTTCTATAACACATAAGACAGATTTCTTGGGGTCAAGGGAGATTCTATGTTTCCTACATCTCATGAACACTTTCTCCAAGTCCTTCAAATGACTCTCTCTTTTCTTGGAAAAGACTATTAAATCATCCAAATAAATAACAATAATCTTGTCCTTTAAATCTACAAAGGATGAATTCATGACTCTTTGAAAAGTAGCTCCAGATTGATTAGTCCAAAAGGCATTCTGTTATAAGAAAAAGTTCCCCATGGAGTAGTGAACGTTGTTTTAAATTGATCATTTGGATCTACTTCAATTTGATTGAAGCTTGAGAAACCATCCATCATGGACATCATTTTAGATCCTACCACTGTTTGTAGTAAATGATCCATATTAGGGAGAGCATAGTTGTCCTTAAGAGAAGCCTGATTCAAATTTCTAAAGTCAACACAGATTCTGATCTTCACACTCTTTTTTCAGATAGGGACAATATTAGCTATCTAGGTTGAATGGTGTATAGGATATGTGATCCTCGCTTCTAACATCTTATGGATTTCTATGAAGATGGCATCCGAGATCATTGGGTCATAGTTACATTGCTTTTTTCTACAAGGGATTGCATTAGGCTTAATGGGAATCTTGTGTTTAAAACAGCGTGTACCCAGGTCAAAACCCTGGCGCACTCAGTGTGTCATGCACTCGAGTAACCGTGCCGGGAGAAATTTCGCTGCTGCACCCTTGCCACCCGGTCGAGCACTCGGGTGGGACGCGGTGCTCGGGTGCGTGGTGGGTGCTTGGGTGTGGGGGTGCTCGCGAGGTGCTCCCAGGTAGATAGCTGAAAAAGTAAAAATATAAAGTTTTTTTGCATTTATTTTTCTTGTTTTTTAACCCTAATTGGGTGTGGGTCCCATGTGGTCGATTTGAAGGTTTAATAAGACCAATAGACCTCATTTGCATTTCACCATTTCATTTCATTGCTTTGGAGCAGCAAGGAGCTAAGTGAGCAAAAGAGTTTGGAAGAATTTGTGAGAGCTTAGTGAGTGATTTTGCAAGGGATTGCAAGATCAAGAGGAGCAAGACAAATTTGATTTGGCAAGTGTCTCCTCAAGTTCAAGGTAGGTTTTTTTTATTTTAGAACTTTTTTTGGTTTTAGAAATCAATTTATAATTTTTAAATTTAGTATTTAATTTTACTTTCAAGTTTCAACTTAAATTTTGAATGTTTCATTCTTGAATCTTGTTGATAGTTGATAGTTCTATGATTTTTATTATCTATATTAATTTTTTCATTATTTATAAAATAAAAATATGGCATATGCTGAAATGTATTTAGTATTTAGCAAGGTTGCATGAGCACTCGTACCCACACCCCTGGTACTCGTACCCACGTACCCAAGTACTGGGTACACTTGTCCCACGTACCGGGTACTCGGTGGAGAGTGTCATAGCTAAGAACCTTGATTAAGATTCTGATTTTTTTTTTTTGGTTTTTTAATTTATGTATTAGCTTGTTGTTTATCAAACTTAATTCAATACCAAATCAGTTTGAAACTTTGATACTCATTAACAATATACTTTATCACTGTTCAAGTCATAAGTTTATCATTTGCAATATGTCATTGTCATATGATTTAGGATCTTCTTGTTCATGTTTAAAGTCTGCCTTCTTTGTTATGCATCTAAGCATTTATCATTTATTATTATTTCAAACATATAGCAAATCTGAAACTGAAAACAAGACATTAAATTTGCAAACTTTATCACTGTTCTTGTTTTGAGAAACCATTGTCATGACTCATAATTTCAGATTTTTTATAAATATAAAAGTATAATTTTTAAAGAAGTTTGACATACTCAAGTACCTCCGTCCCCTATTATGAAAAATACTTTAAACATTAAACATTCAGCAATAGCATATATATATATATATATATATATATATAATAATTTGACTTATGGCTCATATTTTCAAATTTCTTGTTTTGAATGCTCAATGTCATGACTCATGACATATATTTTGATTTTTATATTTTCTATAAGTTATTAATTATATAGAAAAAAATTAGGCATACACACGTACCCCTGTCCCCTATTTTGAAAAATATGCATCCCCGTACCCGTCCCCGTTCCCGTTCCCATTCCCGTACCCACGTACCCGTGCAACCTTGGTATTTAGTATTTAGCTTCCTTTTTTAATATATTTAAATAGTAAATGCTAAAATTAAATAGTAAAGTTTTAAGTTTTAAGTAGGCTGAAACTAGTTTGTATAATTTAATTTTACTTGGGCTGAAATGTATCATGATCATTTTTATAATTTTATTTTCATTTTGTGAAATGCAATTTTATAAATGGCATCTAGATCCAGCCAAAGTGCAGAAGACATAGAAATTAATGAGGCAAGTGCATCTAATTATGAGCCTGAGCCCGAAGGAAGTGATCATGGGGCTGATGTAGATGGTCAATTTGAGGAAGAGCCTTCTTATGTTGCACCAAGAGTGCATTCTATTGATTGCCCTTCAGAGATTTTGACAAAGAATGCTAGGGGTCCTTATGATCCAAAGTCCCCTCTAAAACAGTTTGCTACGAAAATTACACAGCCTACACCTTTAGGTGGTGGCATATGTAAATGGAAGTGTAATAAATGTGGCGCATAATGGTTTGGCAACATTACAAGAGTTAATTCACACCTTTTTTGGAGTGGCTATGGTGTGAACCCATGCATATTCTTGTCAAATCCTGAGAATGTCAAATATAGAATTGAAGTGAACAAACTATGGGCATTCCTGATGATAGTGATGTTTCAGTGCCTAGATCTTTGTCTGCTAGGCAATAGGTACAAAATATATAGCAGTTACAGGGGTAGTGAGATACATCTACTTGTATCTTGCATCAGAGAGCAGGGAATATGTCACCTACACCATCATTTTCGTCACCTATACACAGTTCAGCAGGGGATAGTGGTAGAGGGAAATAGAAAGCAACTACAAGTCATAGTGGTAGTAACCCCATTGCTCATTTATTTAACATGCACGCAAGGGATTGGTTAGATGATGTTGTTCATGATTTCTTCTTTGCCAATGGAATCTCTACACATGTGGACTCCTTATTTTGTAAGGGTGATGTCCATAGTAGCGAACGACGGAGAGCCATCATATGTGCCACCAGGTGACCACAAGTTGAGGACCACAGTGTTGGATAGAGCCTATGACAAGGTTGGGATCTTGATGGAGCAAATGAAAGCATGTTGGATGGATTTAGGGTGCAACATTATCATGGATGGGTGGACGAACATTAATCATTGTCCACTCATCAACATTATGGTTACATGCATTGAGGGCCCATACTTTTTAAAGGCAGTTGATTGTTCAAGGCATCATAAAGATGCTGATTTTCAATTTCATGTGCTTAGGGAAGCCATTGAGGAGGTTGGGCCACAAAATGTGGTCCAAGTTGTGATAGATGCAGCACATGTGTGCAAAGCTGCAAGGAGGCTTGTTGAGGCAGCCTATAGGCATATTTGGTCAACTCCATGTTGTGTGCATGCCATGAACAATGCACTCAAACACATGGGGAAAATAGAGTGGATTAGAAAGGTGGTTAATGATTGGAGAGAGATGCAAATGTTTATCTGCAATCACCATACATCACATGCACTTTTCAGGAGCTTCGCAAAGAAGCAATTCCTAAAACCAGTTGAGACTAGGTATGGATCATATTATATTCTCTCGGAGAGAATGATTGAGTTGTAAGAGCCATTGCAACTCATGGTTATGACATAAGAATGGAATCGATGGCTTGAGTCCAGAATAGAGTATGGGAAGAGGGTAAAGGAGATAGTGAAGAGTGATCAGTTTTGGAGTGACGCAAAATACATAGTTTCCATCATTACTCTAGTGTTTCAAGTGATCAGATATGGAGATGCAAATTCACCTAGCCTTGGAGAGGTTTATGAGTGCATTGATTCCATGCTTGGGTAGATGAGGGCTGCTATGCATGAGAGAGACCCCACTCTAGCATTTTATACTGAGCACATTGAGCCTATCATTCACCGCAGGTGGGAGAAGTTGAACACTCCTTTGCACACGGCTACCTATGCATTGAACCCGAAGTGGTACATACCTAGGCCTGGTAGAGTCACACCACTTTAGGATGATGAGGTGAAGAATGGGTTCTTTCGATGCATTGCCAGGATGTATGATATTGAGATTGCTAGTGAGATTCGCATGGAGTGGTCCGAATTTGCTAGTCTTTTAGGTAATCCTTAAATCTTGATTCAGTGCTCTAAACTCTTTATAATTATAAGTTCTTTTAATAATTAATTGTTACTTATAACTTTATTTAAGTTATTTTAATATTATGTTGTAAACTTTAAAACTTGTAACTTGTAGGATACTTGGACATTGCAAATGTGTATCTCAAAACCATGGCACAAAAGGATCTCATTTTGTGGTGGAAATGTCATGGATCACAGAAGTCAAAGATCACCTCACTAGCCATCTGTCTGCTTTTTCAAGTTTGTAATACTAATTACTAATTCCAACCCTTTATAATCTTAACTTTAAGAGTTTTACTTTACTGATTTTAATTTATGATTCATTGATTCAATAATCATTGATTTACCATTTATCCTTTGTTGCAAATTGTATGAACATTTGTTTGTAACTTGTAAGTTGTAACTTTCAACTTTGTTATCTCAGGTGTTTAGCTCCTCAGCTACAGAGAGGAACTGGTCCACCTATAGCTTCATTCACTTTGTTAAGAGGAACAGACTTACCTCTAAGAGAGCAAAGAAGTTGGTTGCTGTACACGGTTACTTGCAGCTCAAAGATCGCAAGACATGCGAGTACAAGGAGAGCCCTGCAACACGATGGGATGTGGAGCTAGAGGATCCAGCTCAGATTGATGAGGATGACGATGTAGCAGAAGCCTGTGTAGGGATAGTTGGTGTTTCTTTAAAGGATCAGGATCTTACCTACGAGGAGTTTAGTAATTCCAGTGATGAGGACTTTAGTATAGGGGATGATTAGAGAGCACTTGAGATGATTTTGTTCTCATTATTGACATTTTGTCATTTTGCTGATTGTATACACTTTGATATGGCTATGATACATTATTATTATTTCATTGTTTCATGCTATTCGGCTCATTGTCATCATGAGCATCTTTATGATATATGATATTCATAGAATCATATTTGAACAATGAATTTTGAACTAAGTTAATTTGTTAAATGGTCATTCGTAATGGTTATGAAGTTTTAAGTTTCAAGTTTGAACTTGTGGTTTGTGAATCGCATTTCAATTTTCTCTATTCATTGTATTCAACTATATTTGGTATATTAATGTTATATAATATATTGAAGTATCATTTCATAACTAGCATTTTTAGTCATATATATTATATATATACTATGCAACCCGCCACCCCCACTCCCCCCCTCCCCCCCTCCACTCCTCCGTCGTCCCCAAATTGAGGCCCTTTTTTCCCACACCCGAAACTCGTCATGATGTCCCCCTGCATTACCACACCCCTGCGCCGGGGTATCACTGGTTTAAAATCACCATTTTTGAAAGTTTTTAAATCCTCATATCCCCAACCAAAAACATCTTGATATTCAGAAAGCAACCCTTTAGCCCCAGTCCTTTCTTCATTAGAACAACTACTACCAATATTAATCATTTTAGGCTTGAACTCAGTGCCTATATTCATTCCCTCAAAATCTCTAGAGGTTTCGCCTTTCTTACCTCTTTCTCTTCTAATATATGTATCATGTCTATTTAACAACTTTTCTAAAGAGATTAGATGCCTAGGAATTTTGTTACCTTTTAGTTGCTCAACAACAAGCTCCAAAACTTTCTTGCTATCAAGTGAGAAATATCGGCAAGGGCTTTCACTTCCTTCAAAGTAGCAGTCAGTGAAAGGCTCAGCTCCTTTTAGGAAACATTGGATCTCCTTATCATTGGTGAAGACTTGCCATGATTCAGCATTGTTAAGTACATTAGGTCTGAAGAGGACTTTGACCTTATATTCTTTATCTTTGAATTCTGGATGAGGTAGTAGAAGGGATGAAGAGGCAGCTAACATGTCTGCCTTACATTTTGCTCCCTTGGAACAACTTGTATAGAGAAGGCATCCAGGTCTTCTATTTCATCCCAAACTCTGTTCCTATAGTTCTGAAGTCTTGGGTTCTTCATAGTATATTAACTTCAGACTTGTCTCACTATGACTTCTGCATCTCCTTGGGCTTTTAGGATTTTCAGACCTCTTTATTTTGCAACAGTGATACCTGATAGTAATGCTTCATACTCTGCAGTATTATTTGTGTTATTGAACTGCAACCTGTACGCAATTTGTGTCAAATATCTCTCAGGGGAAATGAGCACCACACTTGCTCTAGATCCAGTAGTTGCACAATTGCCATCAAACTCTAAGGTCCAGATCCTTTGATCATCTGGTGGGTCAAATTTTTCTTCTAGAGCATTGAAGTTAGCAAACATCATATAGTTTCCATACTCCATTTCTTGATACAAGATTTGGGCTTTGGGATCATCGGATTTCATCACAGTAAACTTAGCTTTTTCCTTAGGTTCAAGCTTGATCTTTTTATTGCCATCAGGGATAATAGCATGAGACCAATCTAGTTTAATTTCACCTCCCATATCCTTGCAAAAACTCCTACTTAACAGCATGCTAGAACTGGCAAGAATGTCAGCCAAAAGGATGGTCAATTTCATTCTCTTCATTGGATGTGCGGCTAGGGCTACTTGGGCATCCTTTACTTGACCTAATAGAGGGACTTGTTTTGCATCAATAGAGTAACAATGGCCAAAGGTCTTAGTTAAGGACAAGCCTAAGGCATAGGCAACAGTAGAAGGCATGACATTGTCTGAGACACTTGAGTCGATTATGCAATTACTTAACTGGTGACCATTTACATATAAGGACACAGAGAATGGACTGGGTTTTTGGCTAGGAGAAGTAGCTAGGACTGAAGATTCTTCTTCCTTGAATAGCATGGGTAGGACTGGTTCTTCATTAGCAGGGGAACAAGAACTGGTACTAGGTTGATCATTAGTAATGGTAGAATTAACATTGGGATAAGGTTTAATACTAGATTCTCCTTTGCAATAATCCACTAATTTTTGTAGTTCAGTAGGATGAGACTTCAAGTAATCTAGGGGAGAAAGTTGAATAGGAGCATCTTTGCAATATTGGATGATATCAAATGAGGGGTTAGATTTACCACTTAGCTCCGCTTTTGATTGTTCTCTTCTTGAAGTAAGGGGGGGACATGTGCTGGCCATAGTTGGTGAAGAGGTAGGAGCATTATTCCGACAAGGACTGAGTTTGTTGAACTTTTATTCCTTTGGCTTCTTGTTGCTATAGTCATTTGTACTCTGTCCAAGGTGGTGAAACAGTTACCTCCTAACTCCGAATTTGATTCATACTTCAAGTAAAATGTTCTAGAGTCACCATGGGGAGCAGAATCATCTTTACTTTTAGGGTATTCCACTATTAGCTCATTACTTGCATTGAGTTGCTTGTATCTATTCATTTCCGGACAAGTCACCATCATGGTCTGCTCTTAAGTGGAATATGCACATACTCTGCTTCTTAGGAGCTGCCTCAATGGCAAGCTTTTGTTGAGTAGGTGGTAGTTGTATGGATTTTCCTTCATGTTGCCTTATGGATATGTCTTGGTAAGGTTGTTGGAATGAAGGAACTGTTTTACTCATTTGTCTTTTCATGGCAATCATCCTCGTTTGACAACTTTTGAAGCATTGCTTCCGTGTTATTGGCCATACTGGTAGTATGTTTGTGGAAGCTCCACTTTGCAGCTCTCTCTTCCATTTTCCGGCTGCTATCAAATCATCTTCTAGTTTTGCTGCCAAAGTCTGAGCAACTTGGAGATTTGCTGCATGTGCTCTTTTGATCTGAAAGCTAATATCTGGAGGTATAGAATTGATGAAGAACATCTTCTGATTATCTGCAGTTGGTCTACTTGCAATAGGGATTCGGTTGACCAACTTGTTGAATCTTGTAATGAAATCTCTCATGGGAACACTAGGTTCCTTCTTGATTCGAGTGAGATGAGAAAGTAAAGTATGTTCATCTTCTGTGCTTTTATAGCATGCCTCAAACTGATTTTGCATGTCATCCCAAGTTGTAATGCTTCCCATAGGGAGATGTTGGAACCAATCAGCCGCATTTTCAACTAATGTCTCAACAAACATTCTTATGGCTACATCTTCATGCTGAGGACAAACAATGCTACAGGCTGCAAAAAAGGCTGCGATATGTTCATCTGCAAAGACTGAATTTGGGGAAGTTCTTTCGGGAAGCTCTTGGTAAGTCATTGTTAGTAGCAAGTTGCAGGGGGTTAATAGCATCACCCCAAGGCACGACCATTGATGCAGGGAGAATAACAGGTACTGGCTGGAAGGTGACAACAGTTGGGGCTAAGATTCTGTGTAAGGTAAGAGTGTTACACAATGACTGAATTTGAGTGCGAAAGATAAGAGGGGAAGAGGAATGATTACATCTCCGAGAAACAGGACGGGGTGGTGAAAAATAGAGCTCCATGGATACCTTGAAACATCGGGTCCCTTGAACAAGCCCTCCCCCTTCTCAGAGGATCTTCTAATATTGGAAAATCAGCTTTCCTCAGCTCTTCAAACACTCGATCAATTTGGCCTCAATCACGAACACCCTTGGTATATTAAGGATCCAAGATGAACTAATTCTATTCACAATTGGTGTGCTTTATGCTTGTCTCAATCTTCTTTGTTGCAACACACCTTCCTAGTACTCATCGTTGACTTCTTCTCTTTCTAATGCAAAGCTGACTCTTCTATAATCATCTAAGGATTTTCTATTTTTCTAGGCGAGTGTATTCAACTAATTTATTTTATCTTCTTGTTCGTCTTGAAAGCCAAGGTTGGGCTGAATTATTGGGATTTGATCTTCATGAGGCAACACCATGTTTCCTCATGGGTTAACAAGCACGACTCAAGGAATGTGTAAGTGTCAATAAGGAAGGAATTTGAAGTTACTCCAATAAAACCACAGATAAACTTACTGAAGATGACTTATATACTGAGGAATAGGCACAGTACCTTATCTTTCGATACTGAGAAAGATGTGATTTAAGATTCTATAAGCTCTCCAATAGTGTCACCAAAAGTTATTAGTTAACAGTTTGTCTTCCTTGGATTTTGGTTGATACCTTGACTTCTAATATGCTTAGTGTGGTGGAAACCAAAACGGTTAACGATAAAATGGGTCAATGTAGTAATCAATCAGAGACCCTAAATTGAAAGGTACAACTCCCTTGTAGTGCAAAGATTTGCAATGAATTTGTTTTTAGTAGATTAGTTGGTGTGAGGGGTATGCTCTTAACTAGAGATCAGGAGAGGTGTATCCAGTTTGACTTTACACTTCAAGCAATCTAGGCCAATTTTAAAGATGACTCACAACCTCCACAGACGTGGATGTGTACGAGTCATTTTTAAGCTCATGTAACATCTATCATGCAATCTATTTTATCCTCTAAATGCAAGAAACTACAATGCTGAACTATCCACCAATATACACTACATAAAATCAACCTGACAATACCTGGATTGCCCAAGTGACTGAGATTTGACAATACCTGGATTGTTTCCTACTCAGTTGCTTTCATTAACCAAATCTTGGACTTCTCATAAAGTAATGGAATGCGAATGGACTAATTTGTACATAACAAGGGAAATAAGAAATACTGTAATGAAGGGAGTAAAGCTTACAACCATTGGAAAGAAAGAAACAAAACCAAGTTTATTTGCCATCTCTCAGCTTTCATTTACAACATATCTCATCCCAAACACAATACAAGACTTAAATGAGTGACAAGATTAAAATGTAGATGTAGATTCTCACACAGTAGTGCCAGCTACAAGGGTTTGCCCATATAATAATTTGCCGATCTCATTTGTTCCTCAAAAGCTTACATTTATAAGCCTTCATGGGAATGGCCAGTTATATCAATAATTACTCCATAGAGTATCTTTGAATCATTCTAATAATAGGACTGACTGGAGGGTCATCCATTACAAAATTTTAGCCTTCGAGAAGAATGCCAAATATGGATACAATATTAGGAATTGAGAAAGAGAAGAGGTGACACTTGTAAAAGAGTATTAGAGCATCAATTTTTCTTTGGGGTCACAGCCTTAGCCCTAAATGCTTTCATCGCATCAGTTACACTTTTAAGTTCGTTGACACCTGGGATGGGAATCTTATCAGCTTGAATCATCTAGTAATCATGCATTTCTATCAATTCTTCAACTCTAGAGATCTTTGATTGGAGCTTACTTTTTGCACTGAATAATGTACATCGTTTAGCTCATTTTTAGACCTTATTGAGCTCTCAATTATGAATTCCAATGATTGCTTGCAATGAAGCAATGGGTTCTTGGCCTGTTTTGAGAATCCCATGAGTCATGGCAACATTAGTTTTCATATCACTTACCTCCTACAATGAGGTTAACTTCTCTGTGAGACCCTCTGATGCTTTGTGCATTGATCTTTGATTACTACACATTACTACTCTCAATTTGTTGGTATCTAGTAGCAGGTTCCCAAGGTATCTCATTGAATAAGAGGGGGACCTTGGGCCTTCATTTGATCAATCCAGGCATGACCAATTTGACCGAATTGCCTCTATTGTTGTAGCTTTAGTCACAAATTCTTGTTCTCCTCTCTTGGGTCAAATGTGCTTGTAGAGGTGCTTCCAAGTGCAACTTTGATGTACTCCATCAATTCCTTATTCGAGGCTTTGAGCACACCTCTTTATTTGCCCTTAGTTCTTCCAGTCTATCCTTGATCTTTTCATTTGTTGATTTCAAGATGTTGACCATAGAATCATGCATTGGAATGCCTATGTCAACAGTTCTGATCTGGAAATCACTTGTAGTCATCTCTTGAAACTTTGCCTCCTTCTGAGGTTGTGTAATCTCTACTAGCATATGACCAGTAGAAGAATCAGTGACTAAAGCCGCTATAGTCTCTGCTTCTTTGCCTTCTTTGATGGTGGCTTAGTCGAAGTTGCTTGCACAATGAGGTCCTTGGATGGGACAGTTTCTTCACATCTCCGCTTCTTCCAACCATGACTCAGTTGAAAGGACATTAATTGCTGATTGTAGGGCTGCATGATCAAAGAGCTTCCTCGCCACTGGGGGTGTCTCCTTGCTCTTGGTGGTAGTAGGAAAAGCAATTACCTTAATGACTGAGAAGGCTAGAGTGTCACCTTGCTGAGATGCCTCTTGTTCTTGACCGTCCAAGGGATTATTGTCACCATCCAGATTGATGAGTTGCACAGGAGAGGAGGGATTAGCCACTGACTTCTCTTGCTCCTCTTTGTTTGTCTCATCATCTCCAACCTTTCTCGTGTATGGAAAAGATCCTCCTCCATAGGTTGGAGTAATTTGGACATTCTGTTTAGGAGGTTGGTCTCCTTCTCTACCGACAAACTATGTTGGATTAGTTGATGTTGAACTAGCAGTAGTTGTGGATGTAGTAGTAGTTGATTGAGCTATTATCGAAAGCTACTCCACCAGTACAGTTTACACTTCTAGTTCTCTTCTTTCTCGCTCTGGTCCATTCCACCTACTTGTCCATCCTTTTGATGATTCCACGCATCAAGACTTCCATTGTGTTGACTATAGGACCTTTAGGCAGAGTTGACACAATGGGGGTCTTCTTGACTTGCTCATAGGTTGAGGGATGCATGTAAGAGTTATCATCTGCAAGATTAGAAACATCAATAGAATCATTATACAATTTAATTTTATTTATTGTTAGCTTGGACCAATACCTCTCCCTAGTTTGGTATTCATCAAAGCATCCATCCCAATAGTCTTCAATATCTAGGACAAGCCTGTAAGAATATCCAAGCTTCAGATGATCTCTCACAAAGTTCACTGGGTCATATTGAGGCCTTATTACCTCATAATTAGTTAGTTTAATCTTACTGAAAGCTTTTGACTAGATTCTGAGCATCAGATCTAGAAGCATAGGAATAAGGTCCTACCACTATTGGGAAGGAAATCTCGACTATCTTCTTGACAATGGAACACAAGGTGTTCACCTCTAGTATTTTCTTGCATAGTTCAATAAAAACAACCTTGTCCTCGGGATACAAGGGAAGCCTTTTTTGGAAACCATCAAATGCACCAATCCTCATGTAGGAGAAAGACGATAATTGGATGAAACAACATCTGAATTGTCCTACAACTGATATAGCCTCAGGCGAAAACCTGTGCTCTAGGCAACTTCACATTTCCCAACACAACCTCATTGTAAAGGCATCATTAACCTTTACATATTCTTCAAATCTTCTCTGCAGCTGTAGGTAAGGATAGAACTCATACACCTTCGCATTTTCATCATAGTCTTCGATACTGGTAAGACCCGGCCAAAGGTGATGTGGGGCTAAGGCATATGTCAAGTATGAAGACACATAGAACAACCTGAATGCCTTAGCCAAACCTAGCCAAGAAGCAAACTCTTCACATATGATCTGAGCCCAATCAATCTGCAGTTTGTCAGCACATATGGCATGTACCAAGAAGAAGTTATGTTTGATGAAATCTAGGATTTCCTCCCTTCCTTTCAATCTTAGCATTAGTGTCAAGATGTTCACAATCTCTCTTTTTAAATTGGTTCCAAAAAGAGTCTTTGGCATTTTACTCTTTTTGGAATGAGTTGTCTGGAACCAAGTTCTCTGCATGTCTTCTCGTCTTAGAGTCTTCTTTTCGTTGAACATTGATGCAGAGGATGAGAAGTTGATGTCACAATATTCCTCTTTTACTGGAATGCCAAATGCAGAGTGCATCAATGCTTTGTTTATAGACAAAAAAATGGATTGATCAGGTAACAATATTTGCTTTGTCTCCGGATTGTATCTTTCAATACATTCTTTTATAAGTTCTGGCACTTGCATGGCCATGGAGAATTCGATAGCTTCAACTAATCCGCTTTCCTTCAATTTCTTGGTTATTGGGTGAATTGGCTAAGAGTTGAGCCTTCTATGTAGATCGCCTAAATCATAAAATTTGAACGAGGTATCTGAGAAACTCTTCAATTCACTTTCCAAACCAATTAGACAATCATACCTTGCTTCTCTTATTGCCATTAGCTTACAATTTCATAAAGGGGACAAATTGTTCGATAAACAGGCGTTAAAACAATGAAGAACTATGTTTGGGAAAAATCCGATCATATAGATGCGGTAATTCGAACGTTGGCACAACATGAATGAAATAAATCACAACCAATGGCCGTAATGGTAGGTTTTGTAATAAATGTGATGGTTAACGACTATTTAGAAATTTCCACTTCCACCCATATGAAGATTCATAAATTTGATGATTATATCATTCAATTAAATCTCATATAGTAGTGAGATTAGCCACTTATTAAATCAATTGAATTTGGCATAATGGAAATTCCCTTCTTTACTTTAGAATCCAAAAACAAGGGTTCTCATTACAACTTCCTATGTGTGGGGAAGGAGATCTTAAACTTATCTTTCTGCAAACTTGCCTTTTCCTTTGATTCGGGCTCGCAACGCGAGCAATACTCCTTCAGCACCATAGGCAGTTTATTTCCCTCTTTTCTGCAAAAGGGCTTTCTTTCTTATTTTCACAACTTAATTTTGGGGAAGCCGTGGAATGGATTCTCCACTCGATCATGAATACTTGATTTCCTTTGTAGCAGGGGTTGGGGCTTGCAACTAACTTCACCAGAAGCATCTTTTTGGCATCTCTGCGGAATATCCTCGTATGTAGTTCTTAGAATTGTTTTCCTCCTTGTGCTTAGGAAAAGAAGCCTTGGATGTTTCTATTAGATGGAAAGGCACCATTGAGATCTTCACTTTCCGAAGACAGAAGCATTTCGTAACATTTTCCTTTGCCTTGGCTACTTTTCCTGATATATCCTCGAAACGAATTGCTGACTGTGGATTCATCATTTAGTGATGCGTATCAAGGGCTTGGATTAACTTCTTTATAACACTGCGCCTGGGTCCCACTGAACACATGAAATCTTTTGAATAAATCATGGGTCATCTTAGCTTCAAAAACACATTAGAGAATGATTGTTCCAGAGGATGAGCAGCTAAAAACATGAAGTTACGTCTCTTTGCACAGAATTGAATTCTGACTTTGGATCTTCGATCTGAGAGTTTCTTAGCTTTGTATCTTTGCTTCTCTTGGTCTTTTATCATGAATCGATTGGACATATATTTGCAAATGCCATTTTTACTTTGTTCTTCGGATTCTTCCTTAATGAAGTTTGCCAAAGATAGATAGCCAGTGGAATGTGCCAGAATCTTTAGGAAACATGCTTGGTTGAGGTAGTAACAAAGTTGCATAACAAATAGGACTTTGTATTCATGGGGAAGACACTCGGACAACAACGCGCCCAACCCTAGATCACCTAAGACCTTAATGCAACGGAATGACAAGAATCCCATATGGAGGTATAAAGGGAAGTGGAGCAGGGAAAACCTAGAAAAGACACAAGGGGAAAGCTTTAAGATGCTTTATGAGAAGAGAGCCACCTAGGGACTATCAAGACAAGAAACTGAACATAGACCCTACCGGACCAGCCTGGGTACTAATTGGTACCTAGTCTTATTTTAGTTCACCTGCTTGTCTGGGTAGGTTTTCAAAATCCAGCGATCTAGTTTGATTTGGCTGGCTGGAAAAGTGAACTCGAGCAAACCATGCCCAAACAAATTGAACTTGGGTAAACTTGGCGAATTTTGAAAAATTGGGTCTTGTAAACATTAATAACGTGATTTTTTTCGTAAATTTTACAAAGTTTTGACATCGATAACACTAACACTAATTCCTAATACTAACTACTAACATGGTTGAGGCTTCTAAATTTGCATCATAATACTAACGCCTAATAGGGTTGAGGCATCTAACATGACCCAATCCTCTAACGATGACGAATACACTATATGGATGTCATAGACTCCTAATTGGGTTAATATCTTTCACAAGATACTTTTGATTAGTGGATCATTTTTTGGGCACCATTTCCACTAGGGTTTTCCTAGTTAACACATCTTGATGTTATGAGTTGCATAGTGTTATGGTTATGTTTACTTTTCAGTTTGATTTTATATGCAAGTTTAAAGTTTGTTAATGATATCCATAGTTGGGCAAAAGTTTGTGGAATGCTGATTCACACCACCACACCCCCCCCCCCAAGTATATCCTACTTCTAACAACTGGTATCAGAGCACATTTACTCAAAGGACGCCTAACATCTTGAGTAAGATCTCAATAGATATAGATTAGTTGCAATAGAATCTTGAGGAAGCTTTTGAGGAACTTGATACAATGACAGAGGATAGAAAAAAATTGAAGATCAAACTTAGAAAAGCACAAGATTTCATCTAGAAACTGAAAGATCAGATTGAATCATCTAAATCCAAGAAGGAAGAGTCACATAATTAGATCAAGGATAATGAAGCAATTTCTAAGCTTACGGAGACATGAACTTGAGATAAACTAGAAGATGAGCATGATGGAAGATGGAAAAAGAAGTCAATCAAATTTGAGATTTGAGAATACAGATCTGAAATCCAAACTTACCAAGGTGATATCTGAACTTGAGACTACAAAGTTACATTATACAAAACTTGAGAAATACAACACCATTGTAAAAGGAGAACCTACGCAAACAAAACAACATCTTGAGAAGTTATATTCAAGCACTGAAAAACTTGATGAACAAATAATGGCACAAAGACTTGTTGGAAATAAGACAAGGATTGGATGCTGAAGGAGAATCATCTAAAGGATCTGAAGTTATTGAGGAAGAAGATCTTGTGAACCAACAACCTAATTAGCAAGAAGATCTGAACAAGAAGTGCCTAACCAACAATCTGAAGAAGTAAAACAAAATTCAGTGGAAGATTCTTTGCATGTAATCGACTTGGACACATGAACGATTGTATAGGTAAGTATACTAAACCCTTTATTGGTTATTGTTACAATTGCTCTGCTTATGGACACAAATCTGATGAATGTAGGAAACTTAGATATAATAATAATAATGATAGAATGCATGGAAGTGCTAACCCTGCAACTAGTAGACCTTTGGGAACAACCAATATCATAAGAAATGGAATTATGCGTTATAAGTGCAACAATTTCTAACATATTGCTAGGGATTGTAGACTACAGACTGATCAATTTGCAGCTAAATATGGACACAATGTTAGAGCATGTGTGATTTGCAACAATTCAGGACATACAACAAGGTTTTGTAAAATGAGTAACATGAGAACACTTAATATGAGATCACAGAATATGAACTTTAAAAAGAATGTGAACAACAATGTAAGAAGAAATGAGAATGTACAAGGAAAGCAAATTGAAAGACTAGACAAAACATTTGTTAGAGAAAGAACACCTGCAAGCACTCAAGTATGGGTAGAGAAGATAAATGACACATCAGAGAAAAAGTTGAAATCAGTTGTAGCAGACGAAAGCCCCTTATCAACTTAAGCAATCATTTTTAAGAGAGAAATAGGGGATAATATACCAAAATTTTTATCAGACCCTTGAAATAGTAACATAAAGTTTGGCACACTTAGGAGTGCATGGAAATAATAGTAGGAAGCTATGTGTAAGAGTGCATAAACAACTGAGATCATATGTGAGTGTGAGAAAGAAATTAACTTACTCTATACAATATCAACTTTTTGAGTTATGCGTACACAAATAATTAATGTGGATAAGATTTTGTAAGGATTTAAGTGCTAAGATCAATCAATTTGCACACCATTTGATCATTTGGAGCTAAGAGGAACTTGTGAG
Source organism: Cupressus sempervirens (assembly GCA_028749045.1). Taxonomy (NCBI): domain Eukaryota; kingdom Viridiplantae; phylum Streptophyta; class Pinopsida; order Cupressales; family Cupressaceae; genus Cupressus; species Cupressus sempervirens. The sequence continues at coordinate 161,242,195 of CM053787.1, forward strand.
AGCAACTTGAAGGTGATTTGAAGCATTTGGAAGTGAATTCAAGCAGATTTCCATCAAGCTCTAATTCTGCGATATCAAGGTATTTATTCTATCGTCAAGGTTAATTTTTGAAGTCATTTGAGGTTAAGAATGGATCCTTTACTATTGCATGATATTATGGAGAAATCTAGGTTTAAATTGGAAATTAACCCTATTGCAAATTTGGAAGATGACCCTGCTGGGGCATTTTTGCAAATTCCAGATGGAGTATTAGTAATGCAAGATGTTAGGGCATACATACACTGTAAATTTGAAACTATAAGAGTTTCTAATATCATGAGTAAATTTGACAAATATAAACAAGATATGTCTTTCAAAGAAGGTTTTGAGCACCTAGGGCAACTCAATGTTGCTTAATTCATATTTTTGTCATGAGTTCAAAAATGAAGAGTGAACAAGGATCATTTTGAGCCGTATACATGACCACAAATTCTGGATTGGAGATCAACCTATTGAAATTTCAAGTGATCTAATTCATGAAGTGACAGGTTTGAGCAACAAAGGCATAATACCAGTCAATGAGAAGAATTTAAAGAAAATTGTACAACTAAACACCGAAACTGAGTGCAATGGAAGAGGAATGATGCTAAGCAAGATTAAACAACATGACGTGAGATTTATCAGTAAGATCTTGGCTTACAAAATGAATTCTAGCTCTAGAGAAGATGACGTATCAACATGTTTCATCAATGCAGCCTACAAGATGTGTGTTAGGAGAAAAGAGGTTTAATCTTTTTGAAATTTTAAGACAACAACTAGTTGACAATGTGGAAAGGATTAAGAAAAACAAATATGCTACTTTCAGAATTGAGTCACTGATTACTTATCTATTCTTTCATGTTTTGAAAAGATTTCCTAACATGCCTCAATCTGAATGGAAATATGATAAGTGTGCAATGGAACTGATGAGCCATTATTATAGAAAAACATTTGAGGATTACATGACCAGCAACATAACCAGCTTGATGAGAACATTTTAGTCAGAAATGAAGAAAAGAATGAGGATACCTGAGATTGTGGTAGAAAAGTACAAAGAAAACATAAATGATGGAAACAGATAAAACATGCATGGAAGCAGTTGAACCAAGAGTTATGTTTGTAGATCCCTTGGGTTATGAAGTTACAAAAGATGTGATAAATGAATATGCAAAAGAAATTTTGAAATCTGATATGGATGATGACAGTGATAGATGGGGAACAATAGAAGAAAGATTGGTAGAAGCACGACAATCATAAATAGAAAAGACAGCCAAGAGGAAGGTAGATAATGTAGTGAAGAGAATGCTTAAGGATACCCAAATGACCAAGGAAGAGTATGTTGAAGTCAAGCAAACAACAACAGAGATGAGAGCAAGTGGCAATTGGATAACCCATTTGCAAATCAACAAGAATTTGATGTTGTTAGTTTAATAAGTGATAATGTTGAAGATTACTCCGACAGTGAGGATGATAGGGATATGAGCATTATAGTTCAAAAATGTATTCCATGCAATACAAAGTCTACTCAAAGATATATCCATCTGATTCTATCTCTGCTAAGTCTATTCAATTAATCAGCTTGAATAGATAAGGGTGAAAGAATTTTTTTGACATGTATATATCTTTTTTTGACTTACCTTTTGCCATTGATGTCAAAGGGGGAGTGTTGGTGTTGGTATACTTTATTTCCAAAGGGAGTTATAAGAATACTCAAAGGGGGAGTATAGCATATAAGATGTTATAAGTTTTTTTAAAGCTATCCACAATTTTGAAATTCTCACAAGGCCACAAATTTTGAAGATTTTGACATAGCGAGTGTTTATCGCATAGGTTAATTAAGTAATGCACATAGATAATGAACAAAAACAGTAACAACAGTATTCCTTTATTCGCATATGCCAAAAGATTACATAATGCTTCATAAGATAAGATCAATGATAGAAGATGATTTACAATGATCCCAGACCGGATATAAATACTATTTGCCGAACCTTCCTGAAGGAGTCCGTCGGCCACAACCATTATGTCCGCTACAAACTATTTACCCGTCAGCTACAAAATACAAAACACCGACGACAGTCATTCCGTTGGCTACAAAAACACCGCCGGGACCATCCGGATGTAGCACCGACGGTATTTGTGTTTCCGCCACTACCTGACGGGGAAGCCTCCTGTGTGAGAAGCACCTGTGGAGATCCTCTTGTCTTCATGTTAAAAGGCACTCTTTTGTCGAATGGCCCATGATCTAACAAATGTCACAAAATTGGTTCTTTAGACATGATCCTTTAGTATGACCATCGGTCTTACACTCTGTGCACCACAGTTCATTTCCTTTTGGCTCCTTGTGCATGTTTTTAAACTCCTTCATCATGCGAACCATATCCTTCTGTAGGGCACGAACCTTCTTGTTGCTGCCTTCATCGTCGCTGTTATCATCTCCGGCAGGCTCGTCGTCATCAGAATCAGAGGAGTTAGTTTTCTTCTTCTTTGTCTTCTGCTCACTTTCAAGGTCCAGTGCTCTGTTATACACGTCCACATATGACTACGGTGGTACAATTTTCATTTTTCTCCGCAACTTCGAGCGTAGGCCATCTACGAACCATCTTTTCTGCAATCCGTCCGCCGACTTGCTTTCCATTTTGTTTATTAAGTCTTTTAATCTCCTGGCGTAGACGTAGACAGTTTCGTGATTCTCCTATTTGGTATTGAAAATCTCTGCTACGATTTCATTATCATCCCACAAGAGTTTAAATTCCGCCATGAACTCCTTTTTAATGTTATCCCAGCTATTTAGCTTTTGTGGATCCATATCCGAAAACCAATCAATCGCCACACCTCGTAGGGTTGCCGGAAATTGCTTGACCCATTCATTGGCATCTGTGATTCCATTTGTCCGCCAGATCGTCTCACGTCTTATAATGTCGGATGGGGTCAGCTGTACCATCGCCCTCAAACTTCGGCAGCTTTTCTTTGGGTCCCGCCATCACAATTGAATTTGGTAGAGAGGTGTTACTGGGTCCTGCAACACTGGCGCTGTTTACTCCAATATCAGACGTCTGCACTCCCACACCGGAGGTCTGCACTCCCATACCGACGGTCTGCACTCCCACACCAGTGGTCTGCACTCCCACACCGGTAGTTTGAACTCCCACACCGGTAGTTTGAACTCCCACACCGGAGGTGTCGACAGCTACGAACCTTGGTGAAGAAGAAGGATCTTCTGAAGTTGTTTCCCGCAGAAGTCTATCCCGGACGAAGAGGTCACTCCACGCTCGTGCTCCCTTGGCACTGCGAGCCATGCGAGTTGATGCTCTTCTGTCTAAATTTTTTTCCCTCGATAAACACAAATTCAAGAACTCCTCCCATGCTTCTTCCACCAATTCCACCTGTTGCCAAGTCTCCAACAATTCTTCGGCGCTCCGGTTTTCGTCGGCAATCTTCAAAAATCTTCGTCGGCGTTCGGCTTGCTGTGCCAGAATTAAATTCTCTTGTGCAGTATGGATTCCATCTTTTCCCTTGACCTTATTCCAATCCTTGTTAAGCTGATTTGGCATTAATCTTCATTCCTCCCACCTTCCAGATTCATAAGGCAACGGCGCCAAATGTTTACCGCATAGGTTAATTAAGTAATGCACACAGATAATGAACACAAACAGTAACAGTGGTATTCCTTTATTCGCATATGCCAAAAGATTACATAATGCTTCATTAGATAAGATCAATGATAGAAGATGATTTACAATGATCCCAGACGGGATATAAATACTATCCGCCAAACCTTCGTGAAGGAGTCCGTTGGCCACAACCATTATGTCTGCTACAAACTATTTACCCGTCGGCTACAAAATACAAAACACTAACGACAATCATTCCGTCGGCTACAGAAACACCGCTGGGATCATCCAGTCGGCTGACAGCGAAATTTTCCCACATGTTGCCATCAATGCCAAAGGGGGCGATTGTTGGCAATTTGGCTAAGGAGGTTTGTCAGGGTTGTCATTTATGGCAACATATACCTTGTATGAAGAGGGAAAAGGATAATATGAAGTTTTGTAAGATAAGGCTTAGAAAGTTAGATGTGTCATGAATGGAAACTGTGAATAATCATCTTATTTTGTTCAGCGTAGATTACTGGAGGCACTTGAGCACATGCACTCTTAGATGAAGATAGTACGAATATTGAAGAACACATGGGTCACAACTCTTTGTACAGATAGAGTTATAAACATTTTACTAGTTATAGGACTGAACAGACATAACAAAGGTAAAGATAGAGTTAAGGCATTTGTAATGACCCTGCTCAAATTTGATCTCAAATGCTGATAAAGGCTCAAGGAATGTTATCAAACACTTTACATACAAGGGTCATATGACGGATGTAAAATTTCAGTTTGCTTTAATGACTCTTTTCTTCAATTAGCATCAATGAGAATGTTTACAAATGACTCTAAACTGATTAAGCAACGACCTAACATGAATGTGCAACTTATTCTATCAATATTGAATACATATATGAATTCTAATCATGAAAAAATGATCACCTACAGCCAACTGGTATTTTTGTCAAACAGTTGGTATGCAAACTACTAAGCTGACTACAAATGATATAGAATTGCTCAATGACAACTACAAATAACCAACAAATTAGTATCTCTTATTACAACACAATGATCCAATACAATGCTCATCAATAAGCTAAGACTCTTGGCATTTACAAGAATTACAAATATATGATAAGCTAGTATGAAAATGCACTCCTATAGCTGTAACTACAAGTTATGCTTATACAATGAAATGATGGACTATATGTAATGTAATCTGGTTGGATTGAAGCACCCTTGTGAATAGATGAAGAAGCAAACAAACTCCAATTGAAAATGTGTTTTTCCAAGCCAAATCGAGCTCCCTAAGCCAGTTGCTCCTGTTCGGGTCTGATCTTGAAAATAAAATAATATGCAGCATATAAATTCTGTCTCAAGTGTCAAACGTCATCTGCAAGATCCAAGGAAATGGGTGACCCAAGCCTTGAATGAAATTGATGCCAAATTTGAGCTCCACGACCAAAATCACACCTACCAAAGGCACCCTTTCAAGATTTTAATATTTGATTTTAATATTAGATTTATTCACCAATATAATCTTCTTTCTTCACCAAGGAAAATTGATGCCAAGAATGATGAACCAGCTCCAAAGGATAGCTATAATCTCCAATGCAAATAGCAATCGATATGCAGACTTATGTGACTGAAACATCATATCAACAATTCTGGAAATGATGAATGCTGCAAGTAGAATCGTAGCATAGCCAAAGATGAAGACTTTGATCACCAAAATGTCTTCAACAATTCCTCAAATTGAACCATCCAAAACTTGGCCAAAGGCCACAATATTTTAAGCAATGAAGCACAAATGAAAGTCTGAAGTAACTTTCTCCGAGCTGCAATAATTCAAGTGATATTTCACACCCTCAAAATTGCGTACCAATTGAGAGTTTTTGTTCTCAATGGCCAATTGTGACTACTGCAGAAACCCTAGGCTCCACAATGCACATTAACAACAAATATCAACAACAACAAATCTGCTTGTTGAGAATGAAGCACAGGATGCCTATTTATTTTTTTCCTCCACTTTCTCCAGAAACTTGTAGAACATTATTTTATTTTATTTATTAAGTGACTTTATAAAATATTTTATAATTCAAGTCACTTTATTAAATTAATTAAATATAAAGTTACCTTTAAATATTTATTTATTTGATAACTTTGTAAATAATTAACTTAATACCACTTATTTATTTAATTAAAATAATTAATTAGTCATCCTCATAAAATATTCATTATTTTGGACAACTTAATTAATTAAATTTATTAAATCAAATTATCTCCAAAACGGGGACATTACAACATTTTTGTTAAGGGATTGTTTCGGTTTGATTTTACAATGTTGGGACGACATCCTAGATGTTAACCCACACATGGAAAAAGATAATTCAAAAGATCTAGCAAAGTATCAAGCAACAAGACTGATAGGATAAAAGAATTCGATATAAAGGGAGAACACTTTTGTTTAGCAAAGTGTGACATTTTAATGTAATGTTATAATGTTTGAATGCACACTATCTATGATCAATATTGATGCAAATTTGATGTTAGTATAGAGTAGTATGGTTGCATGATCAATTTTGAAGACAAATCTACAAGGACATATCAGATATCAACATTGTGTAAAAATCTTCTTGATAGCATTGTAAAGACATTAGTGCTTGTTTGAGCAGTGGGCTCTCCTAGTATACTTTTGTATTGTGATACCAGCTTCTAAACAGGGTTAAGGCTTCTAAAAAAGCCTAATCCTCTAACAAATATGGTAGACTCCTAATAGGGTCAATATCTTTCACAAGATACTTTTGATTAGTGGATCATTTTGTGGGTGCCATCCCCACTTGAGTTTTCCCTTGGCCAAGATTTCCCTTTGTTGAACTATCAGACTTAATCTTGGAGTATATGATACTATATTTGCAGAGATATATATGGTCATCTCTATGTTCCTTTCACTAAGATTCTTATGAATACTATAGAAGATATCAAACTGTAAGTAAGAACATTTAACATTGAGGAGAGTGAACACTGATAATAACAAAGATTAATTAATTTATATATATTTGATATGTCACATAATTTTTGTCGATCTGGATTGGTAACTGATGTGTTCAAAACTTGAGTAGAAACCAACGCTACAAATACTTTGAAGACTGTGTGATGTATGTGTTCGATGAGCCTTTGCTGCGTTTGGAGTGTAAGTTAATATATGCCAATGGGGAGCCATGTCTCAGATGGGGAATGACTCCACCATGGAGTCACGTCCCATCGAGAATGTAGCTCCTGGTGTTTTATTTGACCAACTAAAATTCCTTAATTAGAACATTGACCGAACTCAACCACTAATTCAGTTAGCTGGTCAAACCATCATTTTAGTCAATCGGTAATAGTATGATTTGTTATGGTATAAGATATATAATATAATACTTCAGTAATATTTGGTTATATATATATATATATATATATTACACTCTAATATATTATATATCAAAAATAACAACATATTGAAAATATTATGATAATATATTACACCAATATATTTATATTTTCAATAGTAATTTTATTCTGATTGAACTAACACATTAACACTCCCTCTTAGTTTAGAAGGATAAATAGATACAAAAATAGAATACCATTGGTAATATTTAGAATTCACATATCAAGGAAATCATTGATCAGAAGACTTCCATTATAAAATATCATATGGGCATTGGCCTATCAGAATGTCAACACATGACATTCACCAAATACTTGTTTGATATCATATTAGGTAACATGAGTATTGACTATCAAAACATCAATCAAATGATATTTACCAAGTACTCTGAGTAATGGCCTATTAGAACATCAACTAAATGATATTCACCAAGTACTTAATGTTGTAATGACCTATTAGAATATTAAGGCACGATATTCACCAAGTACTTATCATATATCTATACAAACAACTTATAGACAATCAATTTAAATGACATCTAACACTTAGTTGTTGATTTACACAATAAAACCTTTCATGATTTATTTCAATAATTACACAAAATGTATATCATGATTTAAGTTATTGTAAGATTGTCACCTTCCAATAGCTTTTGCAAGTATAAGTGAAAATCATTTGAAAGTCATCACTTTCTCATGGTGTACACAAGTTTCATAAATTCATAACATTTATAATATATAATGTACAATAATAAATTACTCTGTGACATTTTCGCAAAAATTACAATCATACCAAGTTCCTTACAAAAGTGTTCCACCTTTGTTTTAGCAAGTGGTTTGGTAAGAGTGTCTACAATTTGAATCTCTATACTAATATATCTCAGCTTGACCACATTCTTCTCAACCATGTCTCATATATAGTGATATGTTATCTCAATGTGTTATGACTTGTTATGAAATACTTTGATTATCACATTAGATAGTTGTAGGTGGTAGAGGCTTCCCAAACAATCAAACTAGATGCTTCCTCAACCATACAACTTCTCAAGCTCCCGTGGATCCTGCTATATATTCCGCTTTTGTGGAACTCTAAGCTATTGATGACTATTTTCTACTAAACCATGGTATCATGCTGATCCCAAGGTAAAACAACATCTTGATGTACTCTTTCGATCTAAATAATTTCCTACCCAATTAGAGTTTGTATAACCACTTAGACTTAATTCAACATTTGTGTATCTTAAGCCATATTCAATTGTTTTACAAAGATACCTGAGAATGCATTTTGCTGCTACTAAATGAACTTGTTTTTGGTTCCCACATGTATTGATTTAGTGCATTTATTGCATAACAGATGTCAGGTCGTGTATTCACTAAATACATTAAGGACCTAATAATTTTGTCAGTAGAGAGGAGGATCAGCATTCTCAAAATCTTTTGTTGCTTCTTTAGTTTTTGTAGATTTGTTTCCATTATTTCAAATCATTTAAGTATATCTAGTGTATACTTCCCTTGATTTAGAATGATCTCATTTGCATGTTACCATACTTCTAGTACCAAAAAATAGTGTTGTAATCCCAAATCCCTCATATCAAATTCAGAAGCTAGATCTTGTTTACACTTGGAAATTAGGTGATCTTCTCCTGTAATCATTAGGTCATCTACATCTAGTACAAGAATCATCATATCCCCTTGTATTTTGAAATACAAGTTAGGGTTTGCATCATTTTTAGAGAAGCCAAGTTTAGTTGATGATCTATTCGCTCATACCAAGCTTGAGGAGCTTGTTTTAGCCCATACACATCTTTTTATGTTGTGAATGAGATATGGATAGACATGTCCCTTCATGGGACATGACTATTCATTAATATTTAATTAATATAATAGTTTATAATTTAACTACACACACACACATATATAACTTCAGTTTAGTCTCATGAGTTTATCCAACTAAAGCTACCAAATACAAACATTATTTAGTCCTTTGTGAAATATGTGGGCCTGGCCTTATGGACCAAGCTATAATTCGATGGAATAAGGTCTTAATTGGGTATCCGAAGCCAACGTCAAAGCCTTAAATGAAGCAAATCCTGTCCTATATCTAGCGTATGGATGTTAATTTGATTTGGGACCCGCCCCTATCCCTAACGTGTGATTCATTCAAGGAAAATTAAGTCCATTCTAGATGCAAAGATCAATAAAACAAGCCCCAAGGGCTGGCATGTGGCTTCAGAAAATTAAAGCAGACCCAAACCATGTTATGTGTGGGCTAAAAATTGATTGATATGGCTTAAATTACATCATGTACCACTTAGTTGTAAATGGGGCAGCCTTATGGTGAAACTTGTGGCCTTATTAATGCAACTAGGCCCAAATTTCTAAACATGACAACCTTGGCATGTGGTGCGTGAGCTGGAGATAAAATTAGATCTGAATTCCTCAAATAATGTAGTGTGTAGCCTCATAAGGACCCTAAATCAAAGCATCTAGGCACTTATTCAACTAAAACAACCAAACATTGGGCACAAAACACGAGGTGGGATTCCATATATAGTTTAAATGCTGAAATCAAGCTCAAAACTCGATGCAAGTAGGGGATAAAGGGGTTAATTAAATGAAGATCTGAGGTGCAAAACTTGACACATGGTCTTTGCCATTTGAATTCGCCTCGAACTTAATAGATGATTGCCAATTGACAATTTCAAGGAGGTTCAGTCCAATAAAGGGAGTCAAATTTCAAGATAAATTGAATCAAATGCTATGGTCATAAATATAATGCATGAAGCAGCTGCCATTTAGTGAAAGATTTTAGGCATTTTAAAACAAATTACATTAGCAGTTGCACCATAATTGTAAGCATCCTCTATATAAGTTAGGTAGCTGCTACAATCTGGAGATTTTTTTAATCACAATTGCAGGGACAGCTGAGAGTTTGAAGGCCAAGACCCCAAGAGAGAGCTGAGTTCTGATGTTGGTGTTGCAGGCTTAGGTATGGAGGGGTGAGCTGAAAGCTCAAGGCCAAGATCCCAAGCCAAGGAAAAGAGAGGACTTACCAACAAAGGACAAAGATCAATGGTAGAGCAAGAGAAAAGATGTTTCCAAGATGGATTCTAGTAGCAAGTACAAGAGCAATACGAAGCCAAGGAAAAAATTTGGTTCATGATCGAAGAACACTATAGAGAAAATCTTTCCACCTAAGAAGGAATGCTATCTTGGATTTTACTTGGAAATCCAAGATCAAGATGAAGAAGCCAATTATTACTACAAGGCAAGATTCAAGACAAGAACCATTTGAAGAGCAAGGGAGCAAGGGACGAAGAATATGAGAGATGAAACAATTGAGGATATCAGCCATCATAAGTAAAGGCTTAACAATGATTTCTCATTAGCCAGTAAGGGGTATTTATAATGTTTCAAGATGAGTTTGTTGAGGTTGCGACCCCTTGCTTAACCATAAAAAATGTGCCAAGTGTCATTATGGAAATGATTAGTGAGATAATGTCTAGGTTTATTGAATGTGAAAAAGGAAATGAGGATGCACAACACTTTTTTCATGGTGATGAGGTAGCATAGGACCATGTGGCCCTAAATTTTCTCATTGGCTAATAAAAAATGCCTAATTCGGATTGCCCCATTTGGCACCAAGTGGCATAGGTCAACATGGCCTTTTTTTCGCTTGGCCCTTGCTGACATTTCTCATTGGTCTACTAGATGGCAGCTTTTTCTATTGGCACTCTCTTCTCATTGGTCCACTTGTTATTGTGCCTTATTTGGTTGTTATGCATGTGAATTTTCTCATTAGCCCATGAAAGTAATGTAATTTTCTAATTGGACCACATTGTGTGTTACAAACGTAAATGGTAGAATAGTTGACTTGTTAATCAGAGATCAAATGATCTATACATACAAAGAGGAGAGTCGAATAGAATAGAAACATTCTATTCTAGACTACACCTAAATATTAGAAACATTCTAATATTTACAGAGATACAATAAGATACAATAGTGAGCATTAAAAAGAAACATAAAGATTATTCTAATATTGCCGCTTAATGCTTGATCTATTTACTACACCAATAGACCCCCTAAATTTAACAATCTTGTCAAGACCAAGGGGTTTTGTGAAAATATCTATTGGTTGCTCTGAGGTAGGGACATAGAGTAACTGAATAGATCCATCTTCTACTAATTGTCGGATGTAATGGCAATGAAGCTCTATGTGCTTGGTTCGTTCATGAAACACTGGGTTCTTGGCAAGTTTGAGTACTCTCTGATTGTTTGGAAACAAAGAAGTTAGACCTGCTTGAGGAATATGCATATCTGCAAGCATCTGACGGAGCCAAACTGCTTCACAAGCTACCTTGACAACTCCTCTATATTCTGCTTCTGTAGAGGTGAGTGCCTGTGCCTGTTGCTTCTTACTGGTCTAGGTAACTACTGCAGATCCGATACTGAACACATAGCCAGAAGTAGATTTCCTATCATCAATTGATCCTGCCCAATCTGAATCGGTGAATCCACTGAGCTGAGGAGTAGCACTCCTTGTGTAAAGAAGACCATAATCTGAAGTAACATGTACATAGCGCAACACACGTTTCGCTACAATCCAATGATCAGTCTTGGGGTTCGTCATGAACCGTAAGATGTAGCTGACTGCAAAATTGAGATTAGGTTTAGTAGTAGTAAGGTAGATGAGACTGTTAAAGTAACTGAGATTGTTTCTGCAAATGTACTTTTCATTGCTATTGTAATTTATGATTTCCAAATGCAGATTTGGATCTCATATATGTATAATATGAGAGGAGGAGACATGTCTCTTCAGGAGACATGTCTTTTCAAGAGACATGAAGAGGCATGTCTCTATAGTTAATCACCATTTAGTTTATAAATAACTATATGCATATCTCATCTTATATATATAATATTAATATATTAACCATATATGTAATATAATATAATATTATTATATTATTATATAATAATATATAATGCATAATATATAATACATATTATATATATAAGAATCACCAATAACAATTTATCTAAAAAACATAAACACAGATTAATATATTAAATAATCAATATTTTACTTCTACTAACGCTAAAACATTAACTCCCTCTTTAGAATAGGAGAAGTAAAACATCATTAGATTAGAATTAGAATCATTATGTAATCAACACAATGTATATTAAAATCTCTTAGCAACATAAAGTATTTCCTATGATCTCTACTTGCACTTAAGCAATGTCTAGAGATGTCCATAGTGATTAAAATTTTCACGATCTCTACTTGCACTTAAGCAATGTTTAGAGATGTCCATGACGCATTTGCAGTTCATGATCTCTGCTTGCACTTAAGCAATGTTTAGAGATGTTCATGACACACTCATGATCTCTACTTGCACTTAAGCAATGTCTAGAGATGTTCATGATACACATATAATCTCTACTTGCACTTAAGCAATGTCTAGAGATGCCCATAACACACTCATGATCTCTAATTGTCCGAAAACAATATCTAGAGGTGTTCATGATAACAGGACTATCATTTGTAAGATCATCACCTTACAAAGATTACCTTCTGTTTATATATGCCATTGAAAGATCGTTACCTTTCATTACATATGTGAAACAACAATTATATAACCAGATATAGATTGAAATCAACATATCAATTTTTACCTTTGAAATATTTCAATTTAACATTTCCCTTTAGAACTTCTCATAGAAAAGATATCATCCATAAGGGATTGCATCTCAAAAATTTTCCCTTTGAATATTGATCCTGAGATGTCAGGTCCTCTTGTTACTTCCTCAGAAACTCTCTTTTCCCAAGGATGCTCGTCAAACTCATCAATCCCTCATGATATATGTAGGAGTAGGTTCATCAACATCATGCAGTCACCCACATGGATTTCTAGACTCGAGTATCAATCTTCTAAGCTCCAACATTGCCTTCGGAGAAGTGTCATACTCCCTTTTAATGTAGAAGAATCTCATAATCTCAATCATCAAAGATACTTGCATCAAGAGCCACACTTTATCCATCTTGATCATCAGGGTCTTTGGAACTACTATCCTTAGATTTAGTCTTGTACAATATTTGGTAGCATATTGAAGTACCAACCTTCTTTTCTTGTAAGAATATCCTCAAACATAAAGGAAAAGATCAAAGCAAAAGACCCTTATAGTATGTATAGAATTAAAAATAAATGAATAGATAACTGTAAAAGATATAAGTACTTATCTGCCCATGAGGGTCATGGAATATCTCCTTTTCTATGGATGGTTCAAGTGGGAACGAAACATTGTCTATTATTCCCCCCACAATGTAAAGTTACCACTCATTTATCTTTGAACACTTTCACATCATATTAAATTTGAATACTTCTTTCTAAGTTACGACTTTCTCTTTTCATCCATAGACGCTCCAAACCTTAAGCTTAGTAGTATAAGCGAACACAAACTTATCACAATTTATCGATCATTGAAGATTCTATCACAACACGATTTACTCCCTCTAAATCAATATGATTGAGATCATTGAAGATTAACTAAATCATATTCTCTATCTTCTCCCTCTCTTTCAATGTTGCTTGAAATATTAATCTCCCTCTGAATTTCAATTTTTCTCTTTCTGTAATAACATTCTCAAAGGAAAAGATTAAGGCACAACTTTTATACAAATGTAAAAATAACAAATTCATTATATTAAGAATTCAATACTTGAAAATTATACTCAAAATAGAATATTTATCTCATATAGTCAAAGAAAATGCCCTTTACATGACTTCCTTATTCATTTAGATTCATTGAATATATATATTACTACCAATCGTACTTCAAGTCAACTAATACTATATATTTAATAAAATATCAAATATCATTCGTGAAATAATTTAAATTTCTAATATTAATATTATCAAAATATTAAATACCATTCTTTATAACTTAATATAACCATTATATTTAATAACATATTGCATGTCTATGTAAAGGAAGAACTTACAAAATATACTTACTTTACATATACCTTTAGTAAATAGGATTGTCTAGGTCTAGCCCTCTTTTGTTATTTATTGAATGGATGATATCATTGAATGTATGGATTTGATGGAAACTCCCGCTCCAATCCTCATTAGGGAAGTCAGATCTTTCATCGTGCTTTACATATATTATGACCTCGCAATTGTAATGACATATCAGTAAATATAATTACAATTGCCCCGTTGAGTATGATGAACGATGAATGTGGTATCTACATGGAAAATGGTCCCTAGTTACCTTCATTATTATAATGAACACATGATGGACATTTTTGTCCATACATGAAGTGGGTCAAACCAATGAGGAATCACCCATTATGCTTGTCTTGACCTTATTCAGTTCTTTCATTCAATAGTAATGTAGTGAGTCTTCCATTTTTATATTAACATGCTATTCCTCTTATTAAATATCAACTTTCTCAATTGTCCCTACATTTTTATCCTTGCAGTTGATCTGACTTGTCTCATAGAGCGTTGTCACAAAAAAAATTATATTTCGATAAGCTTCCTTGCATGCTAATCACAAGAACTTTCTTCCATGCCACATTGTAGAGTAGTAGGGTTTTGTGAAGGAGTAATCTATTTCTTTATCAATAATTGGTTCTAACCAACTGCCAATCTATATTTTCTTAAATTTCATATCCACATAGGATTTTAAAAAATAAAGAGATGTAAAAATACTTACCTCCAACTTCCTTTTGACTTCTTCAACCCGTATGTATGAATGAAGGATAGAGTACATAGTTATAATGTAATACATCTTTCCCTTATTTAACAATCCTTATTTCTATGGTGGTATATCCTGTAATGAATTCACACACTTCCTTATCTGATTTTGTGGCCTTTCTAAATCAGCCGACTGCACTTACTTGACTCACGCCCATAAAATGCTGGCAGACCACCCAGGGATATACTGTGCTGACGGTTCTTATAGAACCCCTGATTTCTCTTTCACCATATAATTATGACCACCTTATTTCATTAATTTATTTTTGTATGCTTCAGGAGTATTGTTGACTATTTGCTAGTTGCAACATTGATTCTAAATTGTAGTACTAACTATATGATTTCCAGAAACGTGTCTCTTCTAAATTCAAGCGGTGAGAGTCTCAACCAGTTTGGTGATTCGATTGTTTTGGATCGGCGTAAACATATTTTGAGTATTCCCTGAGTATGCTTAACCATATTCTTGGATACATTGTTTATTGTAATACTTTCAATGAATCTAAGTAATGCATAACACTGAATCATAGTTCTGAATTGTATTGGATATTTCTAATTTAGATATTGATGCGTGAGACTTTGGCACTGAGGATAATTCCCTTTTCCAAGGATTATCTGCAACCCTTCCATCCAATCTGAATCTATATATTGAATTATTTACTGATTTCTTATGCTTCTTTCTTTATGGCTTTGCTTGAAATAGTAATGACCTAGTTACCACTTTAATACAATGATGATGTAGCTATAAGTTTATTATCTTTTTTGGATCCATCCTTGTACATATCCTTCCACATCCTCCTCCTCGTTAACTCACTTCTTTCTTTACTTATGATTTTGTAAGGTTGCATCTCACATAGCATTGCTTATCACATTAATACACTTCTTCCTTCGCTGCTTGATGACCAAGTTAAAACAGAGGTGCTCAATGAATTTTCATTCCTTTCCCATTGCTTCATTTAATGAGTGTTTTCTGCAGTAAATCACACCCACATTGTATCCTTGCGTTTGTGGAGAGTATCATCGTCTTATAATTTTGCTTTTAATTTCATCACTGACGTCTTTTTGTTACACATTTGTTTAATAATTTTTCTTCTTTCGATATATTTAGATATATATCACGCTCGCATGGAGTTTATGATCAGAATTATTGGCCCTTTTCTCATCTTCCCATTTCTTGGCTATGCTAGATAGATACTCTGCTATGTATCAGTGCATACTTCAGATCTTAGTCTTCAGTCTTCTATATTGGAGTTGCTTATCTAAGTGAGTTTGATCATTTGAATACATTCGCAGGTTGGCTTTGATACCATGTTAAAGTAATTGATATCGTTTCTGCAAATGTACTTTTCATTGCCATTGTAATTGATGATTTCCAAATGCAGATTTGGATCTCATATATGTATAATATGAGAGGAGACATGTCTCTTCAAGAGACATGAAGAGGCATGTCTCTATAGTTAATCACCATTTAGTTTATAAATAACTATATGCATATCTCATCTTATATATATAATATTAATTTATTGACCATATATGTAATATAATATAATATTATTATATTATTATATAATAATATATAATGCATAATATATATAATACATATTATATTACATATATCATATGTATTATATATATAAGATATATAATGCATAATATATAATATATATTATATATATAAGAATCACTAATAACAATTTATCTGAAAAACATAAACATAGATTAATATATCAAATAATCAATGTTTTACTTTTACTGACGCTAAAACACTAACAGAGACTACCTACTCGTTGCCTGAAGAGTGTTTCATCTATAGGAGGAGAATCAGATTGTGCGGACAATTTCAGACCAGTCTTCATAGGAGTGGAGGCAGGTTTGCAATCCTGCATTTAAAACCTATCAAGCAAATTGCTGACATACTTGGACTGAGACAAAAATATACTATTGTCAGTTTGCCAAACGTCAATACCTAAACAATAATGAAGCAATCCAAGATTTGTCACATCAAAAGTTTTGCATAGATCTTGTTTGATTTTTGAAATCAAATGTTCTAAATTCCTAGTAATGATCAAATCATCCACATAGACAACAAGAAAAAGAATATCATTACCAGAGTGTTTAATATACAGATTATTGTCTAATGGGCTATGCTGAAATTCTTCAGCAACTGAGTATTGATCGATCTTTATGTACTAAGCCTGAGGGGTTTGTTTAAGACCATAGAGGGTCTTCTGGAGTCTACATACTTTTGGTTCTGAATTGGCAACCTTGAAACGTAGGGGCTGCATCACGTAGACTTCTTCTTGTAATTCACCATTGAGAAAAGCACTCTTCACATCCATCTGATGAACTTTCCAACCATACTGAGCTGCAATGGCAAGAGGAAGGCGAATAGTGCTCATCTTGGCTGTCGGGGCAAAGGTCTCCTCATAGTCAATGCCTTTGCGCTGGGTGAATCCTCGAGCAACAAGTCTAGCTTTGTATTTTTCCAAGGCACCATCTGCATGGTACTTGACCTTATAGACCCATTTAAAGCTAATGTGTTTCTTCCCAGGAGGAAGATCTGAAAGAACCCAGGTGTGATTCTTTTGAAGACTCTAAAGCTCAACATCCATTGCCTGTTCCCATTCTGGAATTCCTTTGGCCTCTGCATATGTCTGGGGCTTAGGGATACTGTGGATGTTGGCCATAAGAGCAACATTAACTATGTTGTGCTGAATGCTCTTATTTTTGGAGGTTCTACCCTTAATGAGTTCATCAGGATGAAGATCACTAATCGTTTGAGCCCACCATTTTGGCCGAAGAGTAGAGGAGCCAATATCAGAGGCTTTCGGAATAGCTGGATGAGGAGCAAGAGCAGGAGCTATATTATTTGGAGGTGGTTGAGGTGGTGTATCAGTAGCATCAGATGACTCATATAAAATAGAAGGACCCAAGTCAAAGATTGTCGAAGACTGAATCTCGGAATGCAACGAGGAAGTAGAGAGCTGAAATGGTTCGAGTTCCTCATCAAACACAACATCATGACTAAACATTAAATGATCAGTGTTTACGTCAATCAGTCTGTAGGCCTTATGTGTGTGACTGTATCCTGTAAACATGAGTTTTTGGCTTTTGGAATCCAACTTAGTGCGTTTGGCATCAGGAATCCATACATATGCTAGAGAGCCAAAAACTTTCAAATGGTTGATCCTAGGTTTGTGACCAGACCAGGCTTCCTTAGGAGTCTTATGATTAACTGTAAGGGTGGGTGACCAGTTAAGAAGGTAGAGAGTTGTGGATACTGCTTTTGCCCAATATTTTCTGGGAACATTTCTATGTTCTAGCATAGCCCTAGCCATTTTTGTGATGGTATGGTTTCAACGCTCTACAACACCGGTTTGCTGAGGGGTGTAAGGTGTGGTGAATTGACGTCTAATGCCATGAGTAGTACAAAAGGCAGAGAAAGCAGAAGAACAAAATTCCCCCCCCCCCGGCCCTCCCCATTATCTGTCCTAAGTGTATGGATGGGGAAACCAGACTCCTTTTCTACTAGGGCTTAAAATTGCTGAAATACAGAAAAAGCATTTGATTTTTGCTAAAGAAAATATACCCACATTTTGCAACTGAAATCATCCACAAAGAGTAAGAAGCACCTGTTCCCAGTAATAGGAGTATTCATAGGACCACATACATCAGTGTGGACCAGTTGGAGTACTTTAGATGCCTGCCATGATTCACCATCCTTAAATGGTGTCCTATGTTGCTTCCTTGCTTGGCAAGCTCCGCAAATGTGATGGTTCTGGGTTTGGATATCAGGTAGGTCATGGATCTAATTATCCCAAGCAAGTTGTGCTAGATATTGAATGTTTAGGTGACCGTATTGCTGATGCCAAAGGTTGCTGAGAACGGATGATTTGGCGATGAAGGGCTCAAGGGAATCGCCTAAATCGACAAGCATATAAATACCATTATTCTCAAGACCGATAGCAAGTGTAGTGCGAGAAGCACGATCAATAATTGAACACTTATTTCCACTAAAAACGACATCCAACTGAGGGGAGTGCTTCATAGTCTGACTAACAAACAGAAGATTATGTTTCATGCCAGGAACATAACATACATCGAGGAACCTGAGTCTTCTTCCTCCGGACTGAATCTGAACATTGCCCTTGCCGACAATATTGTATTCTTTGCCGCCTCCAAAGATTACTGAGTCAGAATAGGGAGTGAATTCAACAAACTAATCACGCCTGTGAGTGAAATGTTGGGAGGCACTGGAATCTATGTACTAGGCAGAAGATTTCACATGATCTGCAAGTATGCTGGCCATAAAGGCATGGTAGATAGATTCTTTCTACTTTGAGTGTTGGGCAACATTGTTTTGCTTTTTAATTGAGTCTAACTTTTGATGCTGCTGATATAGATGCTCATAATATGTGAATGGCAAAAACTTTGAGGTGAGAAAATGAAAGACCTAGAAAAATTGGAGAAGTACCCAGAAGAGAGCTCGAAAATCTCAGAAATAATGCTGTTGGAATTTGGATCTGCTAGATTGAAAATTGAGGCACCCAGAAAAATATGACGACAATGCATTTGAGATCTCGAAAAACCCACCAAGAATTTGAAAACAAAAAAAATTTCTGACCCCAAAAATTAGGGTTTCAAGCCAAAAAACTAGTCGGCGGACATGGAGGTCAAAACAACAGAAAAATGGTGTTTGCAAGTCTGAAAATGCTCGATTTTGATTAGAACAGGGGCATTTTTGTCTGAGACAGCATAGACAAGGAGTTTTTAGCAAAAAAAACTCTGATTTCAACCTTAAAAATGTTGTGTTTTGCAAACCGTGACTTCAAAAAAAAAAACGCAAGTTGTAGAGAACGTGATTTGAGAAAATGTGTAAGTTGCAAATAGGAGGCATGATTGTTGTAGTTGCAAAGGTGGAATCCCTTAGTAACAAACCCTACACGAGTCGGGAAATGGCTGTTTGCAAATCGTGAGTAACAAACCCTACACGATTCAATTAAGGAACTCGTGATTTGCAGACTAATGTTGTGCTTTACAGACCCAAGTTGCAGATATTTCTCATCCCAAACCCTAGCCTGAACTAGGTATAATGAAGCAAAACAATTTAGGGAAAAAATAATTTTGAAAAGAAGGTTCAGATAATTTCAATAAGAAATTATTATTTTCAAAAAAAATCCAACCTTGCTCTGATACAATGTTACAAACGTAAATGGCAGAATACTTGACTTGTTAATCAGAGATCAAATGATCTATATATACAAAGAGGAGAGTCGAATAGAATAGAAACATTCTATTCTAGACTAACCTAAATATTAGAAACATTCTAATATTTACAAAGATACAATAAGATACAATAGTGAGCATTAAAAAGAACTATAAAGATTATTCTAATATTATGGTGCTTAATTGAAATTAGGCGGGTATTTAATATTTGTAGGTATGGCTATGGAAACCTTAATTAGGACTTATGTGAATTAATCTTGGCCATTCATTGGAATTGAGGCCCCTATATAAAGGCTTGCTAACATGATTTGTAGAAGGGAATTATGTTGGAGAATTGTTGCCAAAAGGACTACCAAAATTGTTCTTTTTCATTGTTAGTCTTTATGGTGAATATATATGATCGTTTGAGTATTGCATGGTTCTTTGCATCTCACTTAGATTAGTATTTTATTTTAATATTAAGTAGAAGTAGAAATAAATGAATGGTGGATATTGTTGAATTATTGATCCCCATCCTTATGAAGTTAAACACCGTGATTTTTGCAGGCACTTTGGCTAGCCTTATTTTCTACACTACAATAACATCCCAACTCTCATTGATCTCAAGTCAAATTGTCCAAAACACGTCTTCTCCCATTCGCTTGCCCACTAATTTTCCATTTGCATCCACGAGGGCATTTATAACATTATCCATGAACATGTAGCTAAAGCCCACCTCCAGTGAAATTCTCACCCACGTCTACGGTTGGGAAGACTGACACTAGGAAATCGTAACGCGAAGCTTTGTTTACAATGGTAGAGTAGAGTTTATTTATCTTACTCGTAACATCATCTCTTCATTTTATTGCAATCAGACCTCCTTTTAAACAAGATCACCAATATTTAAAGCCTTTTTTAATGTTTTGTGATATCCAAAAGGTAACAGACTATATGTTCGACATAGAAACTATATTACTTCTAAGATAATTTTCAGCTCCTTGTTTTAACTGCTCTTCTATTTTTTTTCTCTTCTTACATTTGCAACTGGCTCTAATACCATGTTGAGTAACATGGATCAGTTTCTGCAAATGTAGTTACATTTGCTTAAACCGATCAATGTTACTCAACATGATTAAATCTCTTAATAGAGTAGTTCTTGATAGGACTATTAGATATGTTGAATAATGCGTTAGTCACTCCTAATCGGGTGAGTCACTTAGAAGGTGACATATGTAACTCTTAGTTGAGCAAACTTTTCTATTGCAGTGAAGAGTTGTGGGTACCATCCCCACCACAAATTTTCCCTCTAACCAAGGGTTTTTATGAGACCAAAATCATTGTTTTATGTGTGGGTGAATTGTTTATAGTTTACTGTTATATACTGTTACAGCATATTGGTAAACTAGGAAATGGTTACTATCGGTTAATGTGAATTGTAGTAATAAGTTTATCATTAAAAGTTTGAAATGGTAGACAGTTTGCGAGTACTAATCCCCTCTCCAACCCTAGTACACACCTTTCCAATACAAACTGCTTAGGATGATATCTTGCTTTCCCTTTGCCTGGACATTTTCTTTCTTCTAAACTCAGGTTTCCTTTTTACTTCACCCAAACTTTTAGGACAGTTTTCTTTTTCTTTTTTAACCAGGCCTTTCCTTTTGAATTTGATTCCCTTTTTTTTGCCTCTTGGAAAACCATGTCTCCGAGCTGATAATAAGAAGGTAACTAGTCTCTCATCAAAACTTGTCAAGTAGAGAGTTCTAAGTCCATCAAACAACTTCTTTGCTTTCCCAAAATATGGTAAATCGGATGGCTGCTTGCTGGTTATGAGAATAACTCTTTGCATTGGAAGCCGTTGTAATGTTCGCTGCAAATTGTTTTTGATCAGTATGAGGAGAAAATTCTTTATTCAAAATCCAAGTTCCTAACAATTCCATGAGAGTTTGAGATTTTATTTCCAATAAGTGAAATTGGGGCTCCCCTTAATCAGTCACATGTTGGAGAACAATCATGCTTGTATATATCATTGTTTTCCATCCTTTATGTAATGTCCTCATTTTTGCCAGTATCAAAGTTTGAGAGATTAGCTTATTATTGTGATCCTCGTCGGCTAATTATTATGGATAGAGGATCTTACAAGGTAGTGGCTTGGCTTGGGAGGGTCTTATCTTCTCCACAATTTAGTAAGTTATAGGTTGGTCTTTGTTTGGCTCATATTAGACTTCATTTGTGCTTACTTTTGTGTACTTACTATTTGTGGTAAGTGGGGTGTCGATTGAGATGAACCTTTTTTATTTTTGGAAAGTGCATTTGGTCATATGGAGAAAATAATAGGTGTGACTCCTATTTCAAATGGCATATTTAAATGATGAATATTTTGGGAGTTATAATATTTTTAGTGGCCAAATTATTATTAGATCATTAAATGACTTATTATAAAGTTATAATTTAACTTTATAATATCACTTAAGTTGAGGGCTGTGTCATCATTGGAAGGGGCCATTTATTTCATTAATATTATGCCTAAGCCAAGTATTAAATGTTGCCAAAAGAGTTAAGCTGGAAAGTTTCAAGAGTTGAGTTCTTTTGGGAAACTTTCCCAATTTTAGAACTTGAGTTCTTTTGGAAACTTTTGTCAATGAAGGCATTATAACTATGAGCTCATTTCATTGGGAAAAACACGCTTGAATATTTATTTTCTTTTGTTGCATTTGTGGCTTTCTGAGGTTCTGAAGTTTGTGCCCTTGCTGAAGTATAAGGGTCTGTTATGAGGATTTGTTATCCACTGCTGAAGTATAGTGGAAGATTGTTTGAAATTGGTATTGCAAATTGCTGTTGAAGTATAACAATTTGATTTGTTTTCTCAACTGCATTAACTGTGCAAGAGAAGCTGATGTTTGTGAGTGAATTGGTTTGATTAAAAGGGTTTTGAGATAGAAATAATAAGTTGCAGACTTGCATTTTCCTTTGGAGTTTGATGTTTTCTTTATTGGGGTAGTGTCTATTACATGCTAATTGCGATCTGTCTTAAGTTGGAGGGGGCATACTGTTGTACATTATTCCTAATACAAATCTGCTGAAATTTGATATCTACGGCAATCACCTACAGGTTCTTCATTTAATTGCAAATTTCATGAGAGTTGTAGTTATGTGTTTCAGTCATTAGATTGTATGTCAAGTGTTTGTAAAAATGTCTATTGGCTATAGATGCACATTTCACAGGCTGAAATCACATGTATGTATTTGAATGGTCAGAAAAAAATTGCATTTGTACTTCAACTTATTTGTTTGGACATCTAATAACCATTTGCATGCGTCTAAACTAAATTTGAACCATTACAAGCAAGCATAAGTAATCTGAAGATAAAAGACAGTGAGAAAGAGATTTTATGCAAACTGTTTGACGAAATGTCAAACCATTAATCTTGTGAAGAAAAATTGATGTTTAATCAAGTTATTAACTAGTCTGTTCATTTCAAGCTCTTTATAAATAACATTTAATAGACCCTCAATCTGCCACGGGCATTCAAATGTTATCAGTTCTCACAGTCACATATGCCTTTATCTAGCTTAATTTGCTAGGCTAAATCATTGGTCTTCTCATTGCCTTTCGTCTTTTTGACATTGGCTAGATTCTCTGAGGGAGCTTTCATATCACCACTTAGTAGACCTGAAAATTTTAGAGAATAAAAAGCTCTGATAACTTGCTGAAATATCTATAAGAATGTTGCTGCAGGTCTTTTCAGTAATATCTGGAATTCCACAAATCTGAAAAATGCTTTAAGCATCAGGTAAAAGTGATCAGATTTTAAAACAAGTTAAGAGTAACAGATCAGCTGACGAGACATTGTATATAAGAAAATGACAGACTCAACTATGCTGATTGGTAGATGTCATCAAAATTGTCTTCTTGGAAATGCAAATTAGAATGTAAAAATTGAAGCTAAATTTTGAAGAATGATTCTAATAGATATGAAATCCGTACAAACCTGAAGAATTTAAATTTTCAGAATCAGACATGTGGATGCCACTATGATGATTTTTATAATTCTGATGTTTCCAGTCTCAAAATCCTCAGCAGGGGAATTCAAATATTTTAGAACACCTTCATTACTAAAGCAAGTAGGAAAGAGGGAAAACCTTAAACAATTCTCAACTCAAGCTATCAAAGAAAGCTATCTCTTACTGAAGGCCAATTTCTGTGTGTGAACTTACGACATCATTAAACTTAAAGCAATATTTCAGACATAATTTGATATCTAACAGCCCTATTGGGATACCCCAACCTTTATTAGACATATGAAGTTTGATAGATTTGCAAACTATTATATCTTCTAATCAACTCTTAATTGACTCTGAAGTGGGAACTTTTGATGCAAACTGTCGCTCCGAATCAGTTCTTGCGAAATAGAAAGTAGTCCCTAAAGTAGGGCTGGCAAAATGAACAGCCAAACTAGTTTTGGACGTCTTGTCCCAAATTAGAAATTTTTCATAAAGTAAAAAGTTTCGAAAAAGAGAAAATTTGAACTTTTTTGAAAACTAATTGTAAGAAATGAAGTTAAAGCTTATTAAGACCACTTAACTATTATTTTTATAGATCTCTGATAGATATAACTATTATAGTAGATATGAATAGTAGTAAAATTTTTACTTGAATAACTACAGAACAGAATTGTTCTTTAATGGTGAATGTTCTTGAATTGCTGAGATGTAGAATATCTTCCACTTGAATACTGCTGATAACTCGTATTGTAGAAGGAATGTACTGATTGTCCTTAAATGAAGGTTGCAGAGGAATGCTTGAGAATTAATTCTGTAATTATAATGCAGATCGCTGGGACTTATAATGCCATATATTGATTGTTATCCTCAGCGATCTGCATATATACTTATATGTTGTGGAGAGCCATGATCCCCGTGGAGTCATGACTCTATGTGGCCTTTGGCCACGAGGGGTCATGCCTCTACGGAGGCATAACTAACACTTGTTTGTTAGAGTAAACACAAATATTAACAATGCCTTAGTATAAGCAATCAACAACATAATACACGACCACAGGTAGTATATACTTAAAAAATTTCACCGATATAATACTGTCTGCCGATAATATCATCAACCAAATGTTTAAGACAATCATCTAAACAATAACATATATATATATACATACATATATATATATATATATATATATATATATATATATATCTGTATGTATGATAAAGTCAACATCGAACCTTATGGATATTTTGATTCTGATTGGGTGGGCAGTCCTACTGAATGTAAGAGTATTTCTAGATGTTGCTTCAGTCTAGGATCTAGAATGTTTTATTGGTTCAGCAGAAAGCAATCTTCAGTTGCATTAAGTTCTACCGAAGCAAAATACATTGCATCTTCCTTGGGTGCTAGAGAAGTGGTATGACTACAGAAGTTGTTAGTAGATTTGTTCAAAAGACCTTTGAAGCCCACTGTGATTTATTGTGATAATCACAGTTGCATCAAGCTTTCAGCTAATCCAATTTTTCACAATTGTTCGAAACATATTGAAATTCCTTACCACTACATTAGAGATATGGTGGATTGAGGAATCATTCAACTGGAGTACATCCGTACTAATGAGCAAACAGTAGATAACTTTACTAAGCCTCTTGCTAAAGTGAAGTTGAAATACTTCAGAGAAAAACTTGGTATGATTAAATTGTAATATTGAATATTGAATTTAAGTTTTCAATTCATGTGAGTTTATGCTTCTATTGTTGTTTAGTCACATCAGATATGTAATGAATGGTGACGATCTTTCATGCGCACGCACACACACATATATTCAGAAGGTAATCATTTGTAAGGCGACGATCTTGCAAATGATAGGCTTGTTATCATGGACATCACTAGATATTGTTTCGGACAATTAGAGATCATAGATAACGAATCCATTATGTTATCATGGACATCTCTAGATATTGTTTCGGACAATTAGAGATCATAGATAACAAATCCATTGTGATTACTCTAGATATTGTTTTGAACAATTAGAAATCATGATATATGTTATGATAGTGTTCATAGCATGGTGATTTTAATTATTTGACTAGTCACTGTTTTAGAGTGTTAAGATTAGATAAAGTGTTCAAATATTCTCTCTAAAATTTAAAGGTGTATTACTTCTCCCTTGCTAAGAGGGAGTGTTGATGTATAGCATCAATAGAAGTAATGATGTTCATCAGAAATATGCAAATCTGTATCAGTAGGAACGATTGTGGAAAAATGGATTAGCTGAAAGCTTGATGCAACTTTGGTTATCACAATGAATCACAATGGGCTTCAAAGGTTTTTTGAAAAAATCTACTAACAACTTTCATAGCCATACCGCTTCTCTAGCACCCTAGCAAGATGCAATGTATTCTGCTATGGTAGAACTTAATGCAACTGAAGATTGCTTTCTGCTGAACCAAGAAACCATTCTAGATCCTAAACTGAAGCAACATCCAGAAGTACTCTTACATTTAGTAGGACTGCCAACCCAATCGGAATCAGAATATCCATGAAGTTTGATGTTGACTTTATCATATTTGATTCCCATGCCAATAGTACCCTTTAGATATCTCAAAATGTATTTAGCTGCATGTAGTTGTATCTTATTTGGTGCACACATAAACTGACTCAAGATGTTAGTAGCATAACATATGTCAGGACAAGTATTCACCAAATACATTAAAGATCCAATGATCTGTTTGTAGAAAGTAGAATCTGTAGGTTCTGATTTGATCATATCATCTTTCAATTTGTGTAGATTGACTTGCATAGGAGTAGAAACTGGTTTACATTCAATCATTCCAAATTTTGTTAAAATGTCAACTGTATAGTTTCCTTGATTCAGAAAAATGTAGTTATCCTATTGTTAGGCTTCCAATTCAAGAAAGTAGTGAAGAAGACCTAAATCTTTTTTTTCAAACTCTCCCGTGAGTTCTTGTTTGCATTTCTTTATGAAATGTTCTTCACCTGTTATTAACAAATCATCAACATATAACATAAGAATAATCATATCATCACCTTCTATTTTGAAGTATAAGTTAGGATCAACTTCATTTTTAGAATATCCTAACTTCATTAGATAGTTGTCTATCCTTTCATACCATGCTCTCGGAGTTTGTTTGAGACCATATAGAGCTTTCTTTAATTTACAAATGTGTGTTTTGTTGTCATGAGTGTTGAATCCTTCTGGTTGCTCGATATTGACTTCTTCTCCAATTTTTCCATTTAGGAAAGCTGTTTTGACATCCATTTAATGAACCTTCCATCGTTTGGATGCTATGATAGCCAAGATGGTTCTAACTGAAGTATATCTAACAACTTGTGCAAATGTTTCTTCATAATTGATGCCTTCTTTCTTTGAGAAACCCCATGCTACAAATCTGGCTTTGTACTTTTCAATGCTGTTATCAGATGCATACTTAATTTTAAACAACCATTTAGAAGAAACAACTGATTTTTTTTTAGGTCTCGGTACAACATCCCATACATCATTTTTTAGTATGGAGTTATATTCTTCAATCATTGCTTCTTTCCAAGACTGATTTGAAAGTGCTTCTTTAACATTTGAAGGTTCTGTTTTTATAAGTTCAGTTAATAATGCAACATAACATGATTGATTTCTTGTTCTTTTACTTTCTTGAATCACTTCATTAGGTTCAACCTGATTTTCTTCTATCATTTTCCTACCGCAAAGTGGCCTCTTTTTATTGTTGACATTTTTAGAATCTTCATGATTAGATGTAGTGGTAGAGGATGGTTCAATATCATTCTCCTTGTCAATTTTTGCTTGGCGATTTTCATCTACTTCAGGTGTAGATTCAGTAATAGATTAATCACCGTTTCTAGAAATTAAAGGCAATATCTTCCTCAAATTTCACATCTCTACTAATCTCAATTGTTCTTTGACATGGAATAAAGACCCTGTAGCCTTTGGTTGTTTCACTGTATCCAATGAGTATTCCCTTCTTTCTGAATGGTTCTAGTTTTGTTCTTTTCTCTTTAGGAATGTGGATATAAACAGGACATTCAAATATGCTTAGATGACTTAGATCTAGTTTAATGCCCGTAAATACTTTTTCAAGAGTGGTGTTCTCTAATATTGAGTGTGAAGATTTGTTTTGAATGTAGACTGTAGCATTAGGTTCTTCAGCCCGGAAGGAAGTATGAAGGTTTTGATTGTGCATCATTGCTCTGGCTGATTCAACGATTGATCTATTTTTATGTTTTGCAACTCCATTCTGTTGAGGATTATATGGTACAAAAAATTCCCTCTTAATTCCAACAACATTGCAAAAGTTTTTAAAAATCTCGGAAATGTATTCACCTCCATTGTCTGACCTTAGTATTTTTATTTTCTGTCCTGACTGATTTTCAGCTAGGACTTTGAATTCTTTGAATTTTGATAATTCTTCAGCTAATTCTTTCTATTTCAGTAAGTAGATCCAAGTTCTTCTAGAGTAATCATCAATAAAAATTACATAAAAGAGGCACGCATTAAGAGAAGGTACAGACATAAGACCGAAAAGATCAGTGTGAATCAGTTAAAGAATGGATTTTGATTTGTGAACACTTTTAGGAAATGATTGCTTAGTGTTTGTAATGACCCTTACCAAATAGGCCACTAAAACCCCCTAATACTGAACTGTGTAATCATGTCAAACACTTGGCATGGACATTGCTGAAGGTAAAATGCTGAATATGGAAAATTGTTGTGCAACAAATCCACTCAACTACTGATGTAAAATGAGGCCAAAATGTGCTCTCATTCAATGATGATAAAGATGCTCTTACAATAGTTATGCAATTTTCAGCTTGTAACAAATAACTTGGCACACTTCAAACCTCTATTCAAGATATGTAAATAGATGCCAAAAAGCAAGAATAATTTCTATAAAAAGATATATGATGCTGAGTACAAATAGAGGAAATACAAACAACTGGAAAACTATAAACCCTTATGGCTGAATATCACATATGAATTTCTCTATCAAATAAAAAAAATAAAAAATGAAGGAACTTGGATTGCAATTAATTGCACATGTGCTCGCTGAAGTCAGTGATGAAACTTGAACTCATTTGAAGTGCCAAAATGATGTCTTCCTTGCTGCTAGTACAGGCCGTACAGTATGGTATTGTGCGATTTTGATCAATTTTTGCCATTCACCCAAAGGTGCCGAAATCACCATGGAATGAAACGCAAATACCAAGGGAATGGAGCAATCTCACTTGCATAAATATTCAGCTAGTATAGAAGGCCTTTCAAACTGAAAATGTGCTTCCTGGATGCCCTTCGAAAATGCTCAGAACTGTATCAGATTTGCAAGTAAATAGTGTCCAACTTATTGACAAACCCTCCAATGTAAATTAGTGCAATCTTCTCCACAAAATATCAACTAAATAACAAGTCCTCAGTCAATGTTTGAGTACACAAATTAAGCCCAGCTTGAAGTGATTGAATATCACTTCCCAAGTGCAACCCTTTATTCAGAAAGTACAATAATACATCAGCTATTGTACTCAAATATTTTTCTCAATGTAGCACAAATAGAAGACTGAAGTATCTTCCTCCCAGTTGCAATAATTCAAGTAATATTTCACACTCTCAAAATCGCTATCAATAGGAAGTTTTCGTTTCCTATGACAAAGAAGTAATCTGCAGAAACCCTAGGCTCCACAAGATGAAACAAAAACAACAACATCAAATCTGCCCGACTGAGAATGAAGCCCAGGATGCCTATTTATTCTTTTTTCTCCACCTTCTCCAGAAACTTCTAGAACATTGTTTTATTTATTAAGTGACTTTATGATATATTATTTTATTTAAGTCACTTTATTAAGTTAATTAAATATAAAGTTACCTTTTAATATTTATTTATTTGATAACTTTATAAATAATTAACTTAATACCACTTTTTGATTTAATTAAAATAATCAATTAGTCATCCTCATAAAACAATCATTATTTGGACAACTTAATTAATTAGATTAATTAAATCAAACTACCTCTAAAACGGGGACATTATAGTCCGCCCCTCTTGAAATTGCTTGTCCTCAAGCAATTCACCACCCGGATCCCACAAGAAGAACTGTGTAATGTCCCTGTCATCACCAAACAATGCCTGTAAAAAAATCATCAGCATCAACAGTACAAAAATCAGCAACTAAGAAATTGCACTCAACACCCAAACAACTGACATCATTGACAAAATCATTTGAAGATCAACTGTAGATGCTGATAGAAGAAACCACTCTATGGAACTCAAGCCAACTGAAACATCGACTCTGTCAAAACTCAAGTCCCTCTCTAACTAACTCTCGCACCCAACTGCACTGTGGATATGACAACAGCCATAGGTACCTGAGTCACTGCCACCAAGTCCAATCTCTGATAAACTGTCCTAGGTGTGTCGATATTGCAGGTTGTGTAACTTGCAACTGCCAATTCCATCTGCAAAAGATGGTGCCAATCCATCTCATAATGGATGGTAAGAAAGTGGAGCCGATCTACTCTTGCGTAAAATCAAATCTTCTATCTCTGGGTCAAAAGAAAAATGATGAGCATACTCTACCGTATAATGCTGGTAGGAACCCCCAAACTCTACTACTGGCTCACCATCGCTAAACTGGGAATCAACAGATGGCTCAATCTCTGACTCTGAGTGGCTGTAGGCTGGATAGGACCTTGTGTAATCTACTCAACAAACCCCACCTCAAAATCCTTGTGAGGTAGCATAGTAGAAAGGATCACTATAATCTCCCCAACCAATCTGCGAATAGCACTAGTACCTCAAACGAGAACACCTTCTGACACTTTATGTGAGTCCAGACGAACACCTGCACTATCCAGCAAATACTCCATGAATGGTTCAGTGTAGTAAAAATTATACGAGGAAGCATCAACATACTCCCCTGCACACCACAACTGATCCCTCTGTAAAGGTGGCACGACCAACTATACCACACTGTCATCTGTGTGAGAAGAATCAATCTGGAGACTCGACTCTACTAGTGTCCCAAACTCATCAGGACCAAGTACTCCCAAATCCTGAACATGTGTGTCAGCCCCAACAACATGTTCCTTAGTAAGAACTACAGGAGCGTACTCACCACCAACCACCTCAATATACAAATGAACTAGGTCTGGGGCTGGTGTAGACCGCAAATGCTCCAACTCCATGGTCACCTTCTCTAACTGAAACTGCGACTCTTGTAGATCTCGTGTCCTCCAAAGCTTTAGTAGTTGGAGTGAGCTCCTAGGTAAGCTCACTCACCTCCTCCTCACGATCCAAGAGTGCCTCATAGGCTGTACTCCCCCACTCAACCAGGTGATCATAGTCGGCTACCAACTGTAAGTAATCCTGTCTCAAGACCCTGACAGCTTCATGCAAGGCATGAACCTCTGCCAAAGAAAGGTAACCACTACTCGACTCATCTGTTATAGAAGCACCCCAACTAGTAACAACCAACAACTGACGAGCAGTATCGAAATGCTCAAGAGTAGTAGTGATATCTCTCTCACCAACTCTCAATTGGCCGGTCACATGGTGACTCTGCACTACGGGCCTTCTATGAATTGTCTCGAATACGCTGTCCACACTATGAGAGAAAGCTGAATCAAATGAAGTCCCCTCAAGATCACCAATGCTCAGTGTACTTACATCTGAGTACACCTCCACACTTTGAATGCAAGCATCAGACTCATCCTCATCTAACTCTGAAGAAGCTGCTGCTAAAACTATCTCATCATCACAATCTCTAGCTCCCTCGTCCTCTGCAACTAACTGAGAGTCCAGATCCTGACAAATATCATTAGGGGTCACTGATAAAGTAACTCCCTCAACTAACAAAGTAGCCCTAGCTGAAACAAACTCTTGCCACTCAGACTCTACCTCATCCTCATCTATGGGTTCCGGCAACACTAAATCAAGGAACCCATCTCCACCAATTGTCAACGCTAAATCTATGCCCAAAGTCAGAAATAAAAATCCAAATACACTACAACACTCATCATCCTCACTTACAGCAATGGATGAATCTGGAATGCTAGTGTATATATCCTTTAACTGCATCTCCTCTACTGACTCTGACCACATACACAGGTCGACGTCGACTTGTGGATAAGCTATACTGTAGCATGGAGTGTCATCAAAAAAAACATCTATAACACTCCCATCCTGAGTGTTGTCACTAGAAATCTCCATGCTTACATCCTCAGCACAGGAATATAACACTGTCTCCTATACCAAACGCATACTGCGACTGCTATCATAAATATCAAAACTATCAGAGCTCAAACTCTCCTTGCAATCATCACTCAATATCATATAGGGGGCATTGTCACCAATACAACTCACAGCTTCCTCAAAAGTGTCTTCAGATGTGTCCATACTAACAACTCTCACATCACCTACAAGAATCTCAACTACAGACACGGATCGCTGTACACATGACTCATTTTCAACCTGTACACCAAAAATGCTGGAGCCCAAACTAAAATCAAGTGTCCCCTCTATAATACTCTGATCACCAAGTACATCACTGGGAGACTCCATAGAAGCCTCTGGCCTATCTGAGGAAGCCACTGCCTCCTGAACTAGAGCCATGCTACTGAAGCTGACATACACATCCCCAATGACAATTCCCTCCGAAGCAGAATCTGAATGATCAGAGATGACTATAGCATCAACTGCCTCTGTAGAACCCACAGTAACTGCTTTGGGATCCTCAACCCGGTGATGCTCGACACTACCGTCCTCCAGTGGCACAGAAACATCCACTATGTTTGGTGCAACAAAACTATCATTAGCTCTACAGATGGTAATAGTAGGTGCTGAACTAGATAATGGTACATCACCATCCCAATTAGCAGACGGAGAAAACTCAAGTCTTCTCCCTTGCGAACCCGACGTCAGCCTACTAAAAGCAGAAGTAAAATATCTCACTGCCCTGTCAACTGTAACTGGATCCGACAATCTCTTTGCAAGTCGCTGCTGATGCAATCTTAATTTCTCGACACTTTCCACCAAAGCATCTAACTCTATTCTCTTCCCTCTACTACTGTGTCGACTTCCCAAACTCGACCTCCTATATCTATCCATGGATGGGAAATAGAAATACTGATCACTTTGATAATAATCCCACACAAATAATGAAATCAATTCCTATAGGATGGCAAGATCAGAGCTTTGATACCATTGTAATGACCCTTACCAAATAGGCCACTAAAACCCCCTAATACTGAACTGTGTAATTATGTCAAACACTTGGCATGCACATTGCTGAAGGTAAAATGCTGAATATGGAAAATTGTTGTGCAACAAGTCCACTCAACTAATGACGTAAAATGAGGCCAAAATGTGTTTTGATTCAATGATGATAAAGATGCTCTTACAATAGTTATGCAATTTTCAGCTTGTAACAAATAACTTGGCACACTTAGAACCTCTATTCAAGATATGTAAATAGATGCCAAAAAGAAAGAATAATCCTTTCTATAGAAAGATATATTACGCTGAGTACAAATGGAGGAAATACAAATAACTGAAAAACTATAAGCCACTATGGCTAAATATCACATATGAATTTCTCTATCGAATAAAAAAAGAAAAAAGAACCTGGATTGCAATTAATTGCACATGTGCTCGCTGAAGTCAGTGATGAAACTTGAACTCATTTGAAGTGCCAAAATGATGTCTGTTCCCTGTTGCTATTACAGGCCGTACAATATGGTACTGTGCGATTTTTATTAATTTTTTCCCTTCACCCAAAGGTGCCGAAATCACCATGGAATGAAATGCCAACACCAAGGGAATGGAGCAATCTCACTTGCATAAATTTTCAGCTAGTATAGAAGGCCTTTTGAACTGAAAATGTGCTTCCTGGATGCCCTTCAAAAATGCTCAGAACTGTATCAGATTTGCAAGTAAATAATGTCGAGCTTATTGACAAACCCTCCAATGTAAATTAGTGCAATCTCCTCCACAAAATATCAACCAAATAACAAGTCCTCAGTCAATGTTTGACTACACAAATTAAGCCCAACTTGAAGTGACTGAATATCACTTCCCAAGTGCAACCCTTTATTCAGAAAGTACAATAATACATCAGCTATTGTACTCAAATATTTTTCTCAATGTAACACAAATAAAAGATTGAAGTATCTTCCTTCCAACTGTAATAATTCAAGTGATATTTCACACCCTCAAAATCACTATCAATAGGAAGTTTTCATTTCCTATGAGAAAGAAGTAATCTACAGAAACCTTAGGCTCCACAAGATGAAACAATAACAACAACAACATCAAATCTGCCCGCCTAAGAATGAAGCCCAGGGTGCCTATTTATTCTTTTTTCTCCACTTTCTCCAGAAACTTCTAGAACATTATTTTATTTATTAAGTGACTTTATGATATATTATTTTATTTAAGTCACTTTATTAAATTAATTAAATATAAAGTTATCTTTTAATATTGATTTATTTGATAACTTTATAAATAATTAACTTAATACCACTTTTTAATTTAATTAAAATAATCAATTAGTCATCTTCATAAAATAATCATTATTTTGGACAAGTTAATTAATTAGATTAATTAAATCAAACTACCTCTAAAACGGGGACATTACAGTGTTTTTGTCTAAAGCACATTTTTTGCAAATACTTAAGTGATCAGTTTTGAGATTAGGTAAACCTTTTACAATTTTTCCTATGGATGATAATGCATGATAGTAAAGGTGACCTAGCCTCCTATGCCAATTTTCGGTCGAATTTGATATTTCATGACTAAGAGCTAGGTTTTGATTATTACAAAGTTTATATAGACTTCCATCTCTAAATCCGATGGAAATGACTTTTTTGAGATTAGAGTTCTTTGGCCAAGATAGAACTTTGTCCTCTTGGAAAGTGATTCTGAATCCATGATCAACAAGATGAGAAATAGAGACTAGGTTTCTTTTTATTCCAGGTACATATAAAACATTTTTGAGTTGAAGAGTAATTCCTGAATTTAGGTAAATGGAACATGAACCAATGCCTTTGATAGGATGAGTAGAGTTATCTCCAATGGTAACTTCTTCTGAGGAGTGTTCTGAGAAAGTCTCAAATTTGTCTTTAAAATCGGTGATGTGCTGAGATGCTCCATTGTCTATGATTCAAGTGTTGTTTGAGTTTAATTCACTTGAAAGGGCTAAGTAAAAAATATAGTTTTCTTTTTCTTCTTTCTCTACTTCCTCTCCTTTGATTTCTGCTAAGGCTACTTGAGTTCTCTTCTTTTCAGGGCAAAAGTTATGAGAGTGACCAATTTTATCACATTTAAAACATCTAACTTTGGACCAATCACTTTTCTTATATGATTTGTCAGTTTCCCTTCTATTATGTTTGAGTTTTCTTTTCTTGTTTGAATTTACATGAACTGCTTGAATGTCTCCCGCTTGATTTATACATAGTCCTCTTGAGATTAATCTTGATTCTTCTTGTGTGCATTCATTTTTTAATAAATCAAATTTAGGAAGTTTGGGTCGAGAGATTAAACCTCGAATAAATGTTTCCCAAGATGGAGGACAACCTCTTAATGCTATCATGTTGAGTTCTTTGTCATCAACTTGATTTTCCATTGTTGCAAGTTGATCTTTTAATTCAGAAATCCTTAGAAAGTAAGATGTAATATATTCCCCATTTTTCATCTTTATATCTAGTAGATCTTGTTTTAGAGTTAACAATCTACTAGTGTTGTTGATTTCAAATGTATCTCTTAGAACATCTCAAATGCAGTCTGGAGACTGGATATTGATGGAAGAATATGATGTTTTATAGAATCTTTTATAATTTTCATAGCTTTCTTATTGTGTCTTTTCCATGTTACTTTCTTTGGATCATTTTTAGGCATGGATATATTTGTTTCGATATACTCCTCTAATTCCATTTCTCTTAATATTATCATGACCCGAATTTTTCATGATGAAAAATTTGATGCACCTTCAAGCCTATCTTTTAGCCTTACATGACTCACCATTTTGATTCAACAATATAATTTAACTTTTGTAAATTTGTGACTTTAGATTTTAATTTCGAGTAATAGATTTTCTTATTAGAATGGCTCTGATACCATGTTAGTTTTATAGATCTCTGATAGATAAAACTATTACAATAGATATGAACAGTAGTAAAATTCTTACTTGAATAACTGCAGAACAGAATTGTTCTTTAATGGTGAATGATCTTGAATTGCTGAGATGTAAAATGTCTTCCACTTGAATACTACTGATAACTCGTACTGCAGAAGGAATTTACTGATTGTCCTTCAATGATCACAGAGGAATGCTTGAGAATTAATTCTGTAATTATAATGTAGATCGCTGGGACTTATATGCCATGTATTGATTGTTATCCTCAGTGATCTGCATATATACTTATATGTTGTGGAGAGCCATGACCCCCGTAGAGTCATGACTCTACATGGCCTTTGGCCACGAAGGGTCATGCCTCTACAGAGGCATAACTAACACCTGTTTGTTAGAGTAAACACAAATATTAACAATGCCTTAGTATAAGCAATCAATGACATAATACACGACCACAGATAGTATATATTTAAAGATGTCCACCGATTATATCATCAACCGAATGTTTAAGACAATCATCTAAACAATAACATATATATATATATATATATATATATATATATATATATATATATATATATATATATATATATATATATATATAGAAGTAACATTAATGACTATTATCAGATAAACCTGATACAGATTTGCATATGTCTGATGAATATCAATACTTCTATTGATGCTATATATCAACATTGACAAGCTAGAGGACATGACTCACTTTAAAATTGATGGTTTATCAGCTCAGTAATTACATAAAGTGGTTAATCAGCTTAATGAATGCACAGGTGTCCTAAAAAATATGATATGTTGTGGTTCAACTTAGAAAGTATGCAATGTGATGCTTCAAACTTAAAAACATACAACGTGTCCTAGTTTAATAGCTCAACATATATACAATGCTATGAAACATATAATTTATTGTGGTTTATCAAGTTTGCAATTGTGAATGCCTAATAACATCTAGTGAAATCTACAATTATGCTTGGTTGGGTTTTTCATTACAAAAAACTAATTCAATTTAGCTTATTAGAATCCTTTGATTTTCTCTTTTTGTTTAATTTATATAGAATGATGAACTTTCCAAAAATGTTGAGCAACTTTTATTTAAAAATTACTTCACATGAAAGTTTGTGTGTTTTTACAAATATTACTTTAAGTGCCAAATGCCATAAATGCTTTATTGAAACTTCAAGAACTTTCTTTTCTGAGACTTATTCAGAAAATAATGCTAATAGCCAAGAATAATTGATCTTTTATGTACCATTTTGATTGGATTTTGAAACTTCCTAGTCTTGGACACTTCTTGTCAGTTGGTCAAAATTTTGTGCATGGGTAAGTTTGGAAGTGTCTATGGAAGCTTTATTTGCATGTTTCACCAACTTACAATGAAGTTTGTTGGAGCCTAGCTCCTTTTAAATTATTCTCCTACATGTAAGATATATTATGCCCTTCACACCCCTTGTTTTTTATGTAAATCTAGCATTATTTTCCCAATTTTAAATATAAATAGATGTTGTTTGATTACTGTATCTTGTAACTAGTAGATACAGTGTGTTAATGTTATGTGCTGCACATTGTAATTCATAGGACATGCACTAAGCATCTCTTTTCATGTATGCCTTTGTTGCAGCATATTTCTTCTCAAATATATGATCACACCTATTTTACAATGGATTCTGCCTGTTCAATTGCCTCATCAGGAGAAATCAGATTCACAGGATTGTCAAATTATGGAGGCAGGCATAAGATTTTACTCACTGCTTCAATCTATCCTTATTTCTCTTTTCTATGTAAGTTGTTACTCATGTTATATCATTCTAAAAAGTTCCTGTGTCATTGAATGCTTGTTTGCTGAGATCTTAACTAACGCAGTGTTCGTGAGGTATGGATTGTAGTTATATCCTGCCTTCTTTTTTGTTTTGCCTACAATTTGTAATTTATAGCTTGGAAATAACCTATGATAAGATGATGTATACGGACTTTATTTGTTCAAGCATATTCATGTGGTTTGCCCCATCTAACATATTTGAACTCAGAAATTAAAGAAAGAAACAGTGATTAACTAATACCGATTTAGTTTACAATGAAGTGATGCATTGCTACTTCTTTCCCTAAACTTGAAATAGGAAACTTTGACAAATCTATGTTTGCTAGCATTAATAATATCGATTTTATTAAATTTTTGACCAACATATATATCAAGGGCATAGATATCTGGTAAGATGCATCCTGAGAATGTGGACATGTCAAAGGTGTTTGATGTATTTGGAGGCAATGACAGTTACCTTATGAAGTCTCTTATGTTGGCATAATGTGACATTGATATGTCTAATTATAAACCATACTATATGGCAATATGCCACCCTTGATAGAGCATATCATATAGAGATACAGTCTTAGGTACTTTCCATGTGATGTAGACTTACGTAACCTTTTAGTTGAGCTAGTTGTAATTATGACATGGTGTTAATAGAAATTATAAATTTTATGCCATGACCCATATTTTTCCCATGGGCTAATAGTAAAGCATAGGGATAATAATTTATCTAATATCTACTTCAGTCTTGATAGTTATTAACTTATTACTGTACAAGACAATAGAAATTATATTTAATATTATTAGCAAGTGGGTGCATTGGAAATCTCCAGGAGCATCTTTAATGAGAGTTGCCATTCACCATTTTTGACTGATGTTACGGTGTTGACTTGGGATATTATTTTCAATTAGTTTTCTTTCCAAATTGGGGTGTGGGAATTTTTATTTGCTACTGTTGCTATTGTAATATTGGCACATCAGTCCTGTAGCAATCATAATTATATCAAAAGAAAGATTCTAGTGTTTTTTGGTTGATGTGTGCAAGTTAGGATGTTGTCTAGCTACTTTTAGTGGTGCTGTTTTGGTGTATTTTGTATCTGTTATTATCATTGAAAAATTGAAAATATGATTTAAAATATTACATTTTTGCACTCTTAGCTCCAACCTTTGTTTTTCCCTACCAAGAAACAACCATAAGGACAAGAATTAGCGCATAAATAATTTAAGAACATGGGAATTCCATAGATAAGCTTCCCGAGTTATCAATGGGAAATGACAAAATAGGAGATTGCAATCAGTGGAGAAAGACCCATTGGTTGCTGAAATCAGAGGATGGAAACTCTTTGGTTCTTTAGAACATTCTCATTCAAAGATTGTTTCTGAGCTTCATAGATCTGCAGGGTATGCAGGTTATTTATTGCACATTTGTTTTTACTGTTTCTGATCAGCTCTAGGGGCTAGGGATTGTGCTTTTGTTGGTAGTGTGTGTCTCCAGCAGGGTGTGACATGAGCATTCTAATATCAGTTTTTTTATTTGCTAATGTTGCTATTTGAGATTGTCACATCAGTCCATAATGTTGTAAAATTCAGAATTATATCAACAAGAAAGATTCTAGTGTTTTTGGTTGTTTGGATGTTGACTAGCTAGTTTAAGTGTCGCTATTTTGCTGTATTTTGTCATCTGTTATTATCATTGAAAATTTGAAAATATGATTTAAAACATTACATTTTTACACTCTTAGCTCCAACCTTTGTTTTTCCCTACCAAGAAACAAATAAGGACAAGAGTTGGCACATAAATTTTTTAAAAACCATGGAAATTCCATAAATAACCTGCCTGAGTAATCAATGGGAAATGACAAAAAATATTGAGAAATCACTTGGATACCATTTATTATCCAAGAAAAATAAATTAAAGATTCAATAACACCAAAACTAGACAGGATTATCTAATTATTAATGTAAATTGAGATATAATAATTTGACTCATTAATAGTTGTAACCTTTAAAATTACGGGTAAAAAAAATCAGACATAATATTAAATTTTAGAATGTTACAAAGTTTTTAAAGAGCCTTGCTAGCTCTCAAACAATCTGTGCTGAAGAATTGATTTTTGTTTTTGTTTTTGAAGTTTTGCAATTTCTAATACAGCAATATAGCAGCCAAATTGAAGATATTGCAATAATAATTTGGACTGAAAATTTGACTATTACATAAGGTTTATACAACTGAAAATTCTAGATTTTAATATCAATTTAGATACTTAGTATTTTCACAAAATATCAACAACCTAGTTGATAAAATATCCCTTCCAAAAAAATAAGATAAGATAAGATAAGATAATAATATTAATGTCCATGAGAAACCGGCAAGGTTTATGGGACTGAGCATACAAACAGAAGAGCCAGCCAAAGCAAAAGCACCAAACGGTGATTGAGAAGAAACAAAAGCAAGAAACACAACAAGAGAAGACAAGTTAAGGAACTAAGGGTCCTTTCTTGTCACAAAGAAATCAGTAATATAGGGGTAAACCCGTGAACGGTCCATAGTCTTGGAATGTCATGTAGAACCACAAAAGGACTGTCGCTGCCTGAAGAGATTGGTGCAGTGTATAACCGATCTGGAATGAGAGGTACTGGAAGGTCTTTTCAAACCTTGTGGAGGAGACAAGGGAGAGAAAAAGGCAATAATGAGCTTATCTGAAGTACGCCCCTACGGTATAAAAGATTGTAGGGTAATCTCACGAAGGTGGGTGGCCTCTTGAAGATAAAGTGCAAGATCGCTGATCAATATAGCTGAAGAACATTGAAAGAGAAGAATAGTCTCTAAAAAGGCAGTAAAATCTCCCTTTGATCTCATAGTAAAGAGGACATCAAAAAATAAAGTGGGTCTTAGTCTCAACCTTTGCCAAAGTACATAGCTGACATATTTGATTAGCTCGATCCATATGGTGATCGGTTTGGGCCCTGGGACAGTGAGAACCGACTTTGAATGAGCCTAAAGAAAACCGTAAGGCATGATTCCAATGCTGATAGAGATAAGCAGGATGAACAATAATACCATCTTGAATCTCAAGAAAATGCTCAACATAGAAGGCTATCCTAGGTCGCAGACCTCCTGGGGGATTACTTTAGGTAGTGGTAATGTACTCCCTATAAATATCCTATTTGACATGCTCATTCAACTTCTGACATGAGGGGAGAAGATGAGCAAGAGCATCAAGTGAAAATTGGTAAGGAGGAAGACGATCAATATCAATACCAATCGAACCCAACAAAGAGGTGGCTTAGGCATACCAACAATGAGATCTAGTAGAGGTGTTAGATCTCGTAATCTCAATAGAGGAACAGTATGCCAGATGAG
Source organism: Cupressus sempervirens (assembly GCA_028749045.1). Classification (NCBI taxonomy): domain Eukaryota; kingdom Viridiplantae; phylum Streptophyta; class Pinopsida; order Cupressales; family Cupressaceae; genus Cupressus; species Cupressus sempervirens. The sequence continues at coordinate 161,283,554 of CM053787.1, forward strand.
AGTATCTGTGTCGGTCAACACTCGACTCCATAAAACCACAAAGCCGATGAAGAAACCATATCAAGTAAAAAATGGCAGCAAGTTTGAGAGGATGAGCTCCAAACTCAGCTAAGACAATGCTGTGAGGGGTGAGTCTATGACATCTTATGATACGCTGTAACATCAACGTCTGAACCCGCTCAAGAGACGCCCAATCAGAAGCAATAAGAGAAGGCCCCCAAACAACTGAGTCATAGAGAATTGTCAGACGAACCGAGGAGTCCAAAAGGGAAACTTGGATGAATCTTGGAAATAATGCCTGAAGCATTGTCTTTCTAGCAAAGCCAGGGAACCCATACTCTTACTAACTCTAGATTGAATAGCTAGTCTCAAGCTGAAGCGAGGCCTTGAGAACTTCACACCAAGATACATATAAGAGGGAGTAATCTCAACCTCCTGGCCTTGAAAGAAGAAATGAAGATGAGAGGTCTTTAAACAGTTGAAGACTGTAACCCAAGTCTTAAACAAATTGACCACAAGCTGTCGTCGATCACAAAAAGAAGCCAGGTTATCAAGGAGTCCCTATAAGTTGTCGGGAGAAGAGGCCAAGAGAACCACATCATTAGCAAAAAGGAGAATGGAGATCAAGACCTAATGCAAATAGCACCCATCTCCCAGTTGAGAGTTCACAAGGAAATCCTCCAACTCATCAATATTCAAACCAGACAGTGTAGGAAAGAGAGGACAGCCCTGCCTCACCCTAGTAGTGTTTTGAATTAGAATAAAAAAGCCCTCCGGAGTCCTAAACCTACCGGTTACCCTCTCATAAAGTCTCATAATAGCAATCTGCAACATATCTGAGATCCCAATCTCCTGCAGTCTCTGAAATAAGGCCATTCTAGGAACAGAATTGAAAGCCTTACGAAAGTCCACAAAACAACAATAAACCTTTTGAGAGTGGTGCCTAGCCTCCTTAATGATAGCCCGCGGCATGAATACATGATCCATAGTCTGATAGTTTGCACGAAAATCAGCCTGCCCTTTAGCTCTATAGCCTCTTCTATCAAGCTCACTAGATAACATTGTGTTCAGAGTAGTGGCATAAAGTTTGGCAAAAGTATGTCGGATCATAATAGTCCTGTAGTTACCTGGATTAGAAGCAAGCCCAGACTTGTGAATAGGATAAATGACATGTCTAGACCAGGACTTAGGAAACCTAATGCAAACCACTCTATTAAAGAATGTAGGAAGGTAAGATCCAAGGATTGAAGCACTAAGCTTGAAAAGTTCTGCCTGGAAACTCTCTTTATCTGCTACTCTGCTGCATCTTAGAGATCTGATGGCCTCAATAATACTAGAATAGGTGAACAAATGGCAGTAAGGAGGTGGAGTGGAGTGAAGAGGTGGCTACCCAGGAATGTCGTAAAACATAATGATATGGGAGGTCAAAGAATGGTAGTTGAGAGTGGAGGACAGCGGGAGCACCGAGGGAAAAGGGTATGCCAAAAGATCTAGGGATTCTAAATAAGCATGGAGCAAAGGGTTCTGCACTAAAAAGAGGCAAAAGAACATTTCTTGTGGCGAAGAAAATGAAGGTACGAAAGGCGCAGATGGGTGAAGGTAGGAGATTGAGTCTTAAAGGCAATGCGAACAGAGCAATGGAAAGCTTTGTAATCAGTATCAAACCATTTATTCATAAGACAAGTATTCTGACCCTTAGCTCTGAGAGGGAGGGGAACGGTGAGGAATAGAAAGAAGAGTAGAATCCCAGATGGCAGAGACAAGTGAATCAAACGTGTCAGAGGCAACAAGTGACTCACTAAAACTAATAGGTGTCAGAAGTCTCTTAAGGTGGTAAATAAAGAGCTCACCATCGTTCTTGGGGTAATGAAACCGAGTAGGAAGGGAGATAGTATTAGCTGAGCTGTGAGAAAGCTGGGAGGAGTGCGACGTGTGGCTAAAATGCAAGTAGAAATGCTAAGAAGAGCATGATCAGCCAAAGGAAGATGCGAAATGGTGAAACTGTGAATGGAAGAAATGAAGGAGGGAGAGGAAATGACATAGTCAACAACACTCGCACCACCATAGTGCGGCCAATAGGTAAAGAGGTCCGATCCAGGAAGGAAGGATAAACCGTTCAGAATCAACAACCCAGAAGACTCACAGAGCTAGAGGAGGTGACGGCCATAACTTGATAGCAGTCCAAGAACATCTTCAAGGTGTGCTGAAGTCCCATACTAGTCGGGTCTAACTTAGAAGTGCAGTTCAAATTAGAACCATGATCATGCAAAGGAGTCTAAAGATCCCTAGTTCAAGCGTTGAAGTCTCCAAGAATAATAATATCACCCAAAGCCACAAACTATGAAATGCTCTCCTGAAGGTCACAGAAAGGATCTCCATTCTCCAGGTCATGAATGGCATAAGGAGAGGAGGTCAGTGGAAAATAACAAACAACAATAAAAATATCTCTCTGTTGGTAAGACATGCCTTGAAAGTTGAAACCCTCTGAAAGGAAGAATATCAGCAGCAAATGAATTCTTCAACAAACAAAAGTAGTCACAAGGTTCACTGAATTTTTGGCATCAGGTTTGAAATTCGGCGAACCCATAAAAACGAAAAAAAATTGTATAAATTTGCATCAAATTCGTATGGTCGATAAAATAGCTGTGATTTAGGCAAGAGCCTACAACACAATGTTAAAATTGTAAGCCTCTTATTTGGAAGGTCTTGGTTTCGAATCTACTGAAACTTAATAAACAATAATAATTAATAACACATAATAATAATAATTAATCTTGGCTTCGGCCTCTTACCGATAAAAAAAAAATTAGCTGCGATTTAAAGGGTTTTTGGCAAAAAAAAATTATAAGTGTTTTCAGTTACTGGTAATGCACGAGTTTAGAAATGCTCTTGACGACAGTTAGGGAAAATCTCGACAACCATGTTCTGTCATCGATTGGACTCTGCATTGTGCCTTGTAATTTCCAGGGCATGCATGTTGTGTCACTGTTTGGACTTTGCAGCATCGCCTGCCGTGACATTCTGGAAATCTGCAATGAGAACATCGTTATGCAGTGGGGGGACAACCTGCATTTAAGCTTTATGTTTATTTTGTTTGTTTTTAGGCTTAGGTTGTTGTTATGTAATTTTTTAATGTTATCATTGTTTATTTATTAAAATATTATTTTTAATATTGTTAGCTTGTGTTTTATTTATTTGTTATTAGATTATTTATTTTTTATTAGTTTTAGTTTGTTTGAATGTTTATTATGATGTATATAAATTTTTATTCAGACTTTAGTATTTGTGATTTTATTTGTTATTTTTAATTTATAATCATTAATGAATATTCGTTAATACTTTTATTTATTATTATATTATTTTTTATTAATTTTAATTTTAATGTTTTTAAAAATTTTGATCAGTAAACAGCCAGGACCTTCTGTATTATATTAATAAAAAGGAATTGAAAGTTACAAATATCTCCATTCAAATGGGCACATGAAAGAACGGAGAAAGAAAACCTCCAGTCTTGCCCGGTTCCAAGGCCCTATACACATAATATATGTAAAAGGGGCATACCTCAATTTCAGCTTATTAGTTTTTTCATTTTAATTCTATACATCATTTTTCTATGCTTTCCTCTTTTTGTGTGTGATCAAATGCTTGGACCTTTGATGCCATTGGGATCTTAGAGAGAGTGTTCATTCCAAAGCTTCCTGCATTTATTTGACAATCTTGGAGAGGTATATCTTACTGATTTCTGCATTCCAAAACCATATCAAACTCTTCTTTGGAGGTTAGTTCTCAAATTCCACTATATATTAAAATCTTATTTTCGAATTATTAGATATTGGAGTGACCATAATCAAATAGATGCTTGACTATTAAATAGTACCCATGAGATAAGTTCTAAGCTAAAATGAAATAAAAGGGAGATTGCTATAGTTTAAATGCTCCATATTCGATTGAGAAAAGATAAGAACTAAGGGTAAAGCAGGGGAGGGAAGGCAACAGACATAACCTCATCATCTTAAGGGCTAGATTTGAGTCGGCAAGGAAGGGATACAATGAACTAGCTAGATTCAAACAAGATGAGACAGAGTAAAAGATCTAAGGTGACAATCAGTTCAGAATGAACATAATAGAGCATAATAGTGAATGACAATGAAAGTTATAATAGTCTAATCCGTTATCTAGGATTGATGAATACAACTAAGGTCTTGAAGGCTTACTAATTCAAAAAAAATCATAATCTAATTAAACGTTAAATGAATAATGAACATTACTACTGCCGATAAAACTTAAAATTCATAAAGCTAAGATCTAAAACTAACATGGAATACATTACTGCATTGTTATTCGACAGAGATCAAGTATTGAGATACCACAAAGAGACAGGTATCTTGATTTATGAAAATATCTTCTATTAATATTCATTATATATATACAATACTTGACAGGGGCTCAACCAAGATAGGGAACCAATAAAGCAAACCCAAAAACTACATAGACGATGAAAGCGAAGAAAGCAGAGCCCACTGCCAGAAATAGGGCTGTTGAGGGTAACAAAAGCGGCGAGGAAAAAACAACAGAGACCGGGGCTAGACAACAAATCCTCTTCCCAGAAGAGAGCCATAGTTAGATTTTCCCCTCAGATTTCCAAGACATCATGATGATTTTGGCAGCTTCATCCTAATCTTTTGCCTTGGAGCTTGGTGGAAAGATGCGCTGTCTTCTCCTTGTTGGGGAAGTCCAATTTGTCGATATCATCAAATACTACCCCTATTGGGTGTAGGCATCAAATTTGTGGAGATAATCTAGGAGCCAATATTAATTTTAATTTTGTTGATGCTTTTATTATTATTTTTATATATCATTACATTATTTTTAGTTCTGTTAGTACTTTTATTATTTTTATTATTATTTTAATTATATTAATGCTTTTATTGTTTTAATGTATACTTTTTAATACTTTTATTAATAATTTTTTGTTTTAAATTATTTTTATTCATTATTATATTATAAGGCGATTTTAGTGTCAAATTTTTTTCAGTTTTTTTCGTCTTGCCAAACTTCATAGTTGTCGAACTCAAATTCAAACTCGAACCTTGTGACTTAGATTGCAGATATGGAAAACACTGCTCCAAAATATTGCACTAATTTACAACACTATCACATGCCCAATCACAAATAGATTTCAGAATTAAATCGTCGTCCATCTTGTTGAAGACAACAGGGATTTATGACACCAAAACACTGAGAAGAATGATGCCCAATAGCAGATATAATATGACTGAATTGTAATCAATTCACTATACCTCAGCAATGAATTGAATGTAAATACTAGACTTGTAATGCAATTCCAATTTGCTATACAACAACAACAAACGGACTCTTAGATCCAAAGGAATCAGTCCTCAAGATGAATTCTCAAACTTCAAAACCCTCGCAAGAAAATTATCAAAAAGCAATTGACAAGAGATGATCTATTTGCTTCATGAAGCCCTCTTTTTATAATGCAACTTGACTTCACTCCTACACCTTCCATTAAAGTTGCTTCATCGACATTTTTTAATTAGAAGCTTCCATCTAATTCTTTTAAATAAATATTTTTATAACACATGGCTTCAAGAAGATACTGTTCACTTAACAGGCTTCAACTTCACAACACCAAATTATAATATGAAATAACATGAAGTGCTTTATAATAATGAAAGCTCATTAATAATTAATAATAATTTGGCAACTAAAATATAATTACTCCCAAAATACTGATCCTTTAAATATGTTGTTTGAAGCAAGAGTCACGCCTATTATTTCTCCATGTGACTATATGCACTTTCCTAAAATAGAAAGGACCCCTCTTAATCACCACTTGACTTTCCATAAATAGAAGGTGCATGAAGAAGCCCAAACAAAGTCCAATCTAAGTCAAACGAAGATCAAATTGGAACATACTGAATTGTGATAAAGACAAGACCCTCCCATACCCGAGTCTTTGCCGCAGAAGACCCTCTATCCAAAATAATTGGCCTACAAGGATCACAATAATAGGTCAATCCCTTAAACTTTGATGCTAGCGAAAATGAGAACATTACATAGTTATATATGGTTTTGAAATGATAATTAATTGATATTCAATATTAAACAAAAAAGATGAATACACCTTAAATAAGAAACTACAAAATATCTTTCTATAATGGGAACGATTGAGCACAAAAGAAAGAATTGAGAGTTACTAAACTAACTAAATGACTTAAAGAACAAAAAGTTATTGGATACCATAGTAGTTCCCGGACTTGGACTTGGCAAGGCTGACTCGACGATGGCTTGGTAAAGTGAAAAAAACCCTTGAAATCTAGTGATTTTTAAGGATATAAAACTTGTTTCATGCACCCATTATTCAATAAAACTTAAAGACAATAAATCATCCAATGGAAGCTAATTTGATCAAATACACAAATATACATTGATCACATAAGTACAAATGCAAATTAATACGTTGAGGACAATTAATACACTAAGAGAAAACCAATATTATCAAACACAACATAGGCATTTTATGTCGGCTACATTGTCACCCTAGAAAAAAAAAGTCATCATCTAGATGACAAGTATATAGTAATATCCAAGAATACAAATGAGAAGAGTGTAGATAACGACTTGTGATCTGCAAACTCAAAGTTGTGTACTTAAAAAATAAAATGGGGGCTTAGGAGAAACATGTCAAGTGACGTCAAGGGCCAACATTCTTTGTGGGGATCTCATGGTAGTGCCCCTAGAGGGGTTGAGGGGTAGTGCCCCTTGTGGGGGTTTGGGGGAGTGCACCCAGTGTGATGAAGGGGCAAAGCCCCTTGCAAGGGTCAAGGGGTAGTGCCCTTGCTGCCAAGACCAAATTAGCACCTTGAAAACTACATAAAGCTCCATGGTGTGCATTATTTTCTAGAATTTTTAAGATGCCAAAAGTAATACCGATAAAGCTTGAAAATACAATTTCTAGATGTAACCTCAGCAACAAAAATAAGTAAATATTTCTTTTTAATGTTTATTTTACGTTGATGTCGACAATGTGAAGGACCATGGACTTGGCAAGTCAACCACCAACCCACTGACTCAATGAGTCATGCAAGCAGGATAGTCTAACCTTTTGAGTCATGGGTCAGGTAAGAATGACTTGTCAAGAAAGATTTGGCTCGTTGATCTAGGATACCTTCCCGATTGACGACATGTCATGGAACATTGCTAGAAAATAGAAAAGTAACTTAAAATAAAGTCATTTAATACCCATTCCATTATTTCATTATTCATAAACGAGTGATTACAAATGGAGACATAGTCTTCTTATAATGAGAAACAACGAAGAATGTAAAGCAAACAAGGAATTCGAAACTACCAAAATGACCAATAATATAATATTAATTAATTACCCTTGATGCTCATTTTACTAACTACCCCACAAAAGGCACAACGTCTTTTGGTCACAAATACAAAGAAGGATGTTCCCTTCTTGTTAGAACATTTTACTACAGTTGAGACCCTCAACGTATAAAATGTTAATGACCAACTCCCTCCAATCTAATGTTGGGTCACAAAGCTATCCTCTGAGATCAGCTACTGAAACTTGAAACCCTGATTTGTAGAAAAAATTGACAAATTCTACAGATATGATTTTGTTAGAAACCACAAAAAATAGTTGCAAATGTTTGCCCTAGTGAAGCTAGGTGCGACCCAAAATAGATTGCAAGAAACCACAATTTTTGTGGAAAGTTTGCCACACCTTGAAATGGAAGTTTACAAAGTGTTGTTTTAGGAAGTGTGGTAAAATTTATCCAAAAACGATTTTCAAGGAGAAAACTGAAAAACCCAAACACAATGTTTGAGGAGGAAAATTGATCAAAACCAAACACTAAAACATCAACAAGTTGTTGACACAAAATCCAAGACATGAATCACTCAAAAAGTAAACAATACTTGGACCCAGTAATAGGAGTAGCCATAGGTCCACAAATATAAGCATGGACTAGTTGTAATGCCTTAGAAGCTCTCTTGGAGTTGCCACCTAAAAATAGAGTGCGATGTTGCTTCCTAGATTGATATGTTATGCAAACTCTATAAGTTTCTGGGTTTGAATCTTTGGTAGTACAATGACAAGATCTTCCCTAACCATTGATGCCAACGTGTAACCAATAGACGAGCAATGGGACATCATACCAAGCTCTTGAGAATCACTATAATCAACAAGTTAGAATAGACCATGATCCTCAAGATCCACAATAGTAGACTGATTCTATTGGTCGATGATACTACACTATTGTGAATTCAAAATCACATCTAGCTTAGGCTGTCTCAGAATTTGTCGAACTAAGAGAAGGTTGAGTTCTATTTCTAGAACATAGTACATATCAAGGATAATTAGTTTTCCTTTAGATTGAATTTGAGAATTATTAAATGAAATAATCCATAGTTTTTCTATTTTTGTAAAAAGCATTTGGTTACATGAGGAAATAATAAGAGTGACTGCTATGACTTATTATAAAGTTATAATTTAACTTTATAATTTCACTTAAGTTGAGGGTTGAGTCATCATTGGAAGGAGCCATTTATTATATGCCTAAGCCAAGTATTAAATATATAAAGAGATGTTGTGTTGGGAAATTTCAAGAGCTGAGTTCTTTTGGGAAACTTTACGCTTTCTGAAGTTGAGTTCTTTTGGAAACTTTTATCAACAAAGCATTATAAATGAATTCACTTCATTGTGAAAAGCATGCTTGAATATTTATTTGCTTTTGCTGCCTTTGTGGCTTTCTAAGGTACTGAACTTGGTTGCCCTTGCTAAGGTATAAGGGAAGTTGATAAGTGTTTTCAAATCACTGCTGAGGTAAAGTGATTCCATTTAATCTCCCTTACTGTTACTATCTATGGCTAGGAGTATTGCATTTCTGGGGTTTTCAGAATTCTGAGATTTATTTTTGAGGATTACATTTGCAACTGTGATTGCAAATTGTTATTACTTCTCTATTGTTGCTTCTGTATATGAGAAGTTAATTTATGCTGATGAGATTATAGAACTTGTTGGTTGCTGATGAATTAATACATATATGCAATTTGTTCATGAGAAACTCATTGCATTGAAGTTTTCCATAATTGGTTGCAATACGAGTTATGATTTTTGTGCTCAAACTATTTTAGAATTCCATATATGTGTGTTCTGAATGCAACTACAAAGATATTTCTCATTATATTGAATTGGCTTGCAAAGTGTGTCGAAATGCCAAATTTCCTAAATTTGTCAAGAAATTGGAGTTATTGAGATTATAGCCAGGTTGGGGTTATTACACTTTATATAACAAAACTTATGATGACTTTGGGCCTTGATGCAGGAGCATCCAGAGGTATAAGAGCAATCCTGTGTCACCCAAAAAAATGTACTTAGACTTAGTTTTTGTTTCATGTGTTTTCATTTCTAGATACCCATTTGGGTCCAATAAAGGTTCCAACTCTCACAGTTCCACTATCAGTGTTCTAGGTTAGAGTATTTGAACACCTTGGGATACGTGTAAATGCTGGAAAAATAGGAGTATGTAATTGAGCCATCATTTTGGTGAACTAGAAGGTGTAAATTGGTCGAATGATTGTCATTGTAATTTAGAGCATTCCAGAAAAGGAATCAAGTCAAAAGGCCCCACGGTTTGAAAGTTATCGCAGTTTTTCGATTTCTGGAGACATCCTAAGAATGCTTCAAAGTCAGGTTAGGGGCATTAAATGACCTCGAACAAGGCCAAAAATGGGGACAAGAAAAGCTTGTCCATAGGGCTATAGAGCGCTTCGAGAGCTTTCTGGAAATGTAAATGGTTCGTCAATCGGAGCTACGGTTCAAAAGTTATGCCTCCCGGAAGTTCAGTTACCATTTCTGGATTCTTCTAATTTTGTGCCGACTTCTAATGCGACTTCTGGAGCCTTCTATTTGGTCGGTGGATGGCAACTAGTACTTTCTAGAATGTATTCCTAATCCCTAACCCTCTGGAGTCTATTTAAGAACATTTCTGGCATTGTAAAAGACAGTTCGGATTGGAGTTTGAGAGAAGGTACTGGTAGAAGAATTTATCTCCAGATTTATGCTATTGTAAGCCCATAGGGCATGTTTTGGAGTTTGTTTCTCTGCATTAAGTGTACTAGCATATTTTCACAGTTAATAAAATTTTCCCTTTCTTGTTGTGTCCATTCTGTACTTGGGTTGTGTCCCTATCAGGCCTTTTAATGATTGAGTAGAGGGATTCTTTTGAGAAGGCTGAGAGAATTGATAATTTCTCATGTCCTTATGAAAGGATTTGGCTAAGAAAGCTTATGTGTTTGAAGATGAGTCAGTACCACTACCGAATTGTTGTTTCTTGTAATTTTGTTGTAGAAGCATTATGCAGAGATCAAAAAAAGAAACATCAGAATGAGTGGAACCAATGTTGAGAGTTTCAACAAAGTGTTCATAGGAAGAGAATGGACTCTTCAAGGTGATCACCACCATGACTAATTCCATTTTGCACCAATGGCTTCCAATTGATCTCTATTGTCCTTGATTTTATTGAGCTGATCCTCCACGTACTCTTGTTCATTCGTCATGATTGTGAAAAGAATGTTCTTCAGAAAGAACACACAACTCTTGCCAAAGGTTTCATGCAAACATTATTAGATGCATTTAATTTAAGTTGTTTTGTTAGAAGGAACATGCCATAGCTAATCATTAGTGACTCAAAGTTTGATGAGCATGGCAACTTCTTGATTCTGCTGATTTAATATATCCTACTCTGTCTTCTTCATTGAGACATTTAGCCTTGCCCAAAACAATTTTGTCAAGACATCTATTTAAAAAATTGTTATCCTATGCTGCTTTTAAGCATTGTATTTTGTGTCATTGAATTTTTGACTAGCCTCAAGCACAATATTCATTAGAGATGCCATTGTAAAATATTGAGATCAAAGGTGGTTAACTGTGTGGCGACACAAATATCAAGGTAGAATATGATCAATATGTGAAAATCACATGTTGAATGATAGAAGTAGAAAATAGGTACTGATTTTGAGACATCAAATTTGTGGGTATGGATCCCAAAACAAAATTTTTGAAGGCCCATAATTTTTTTAGAGAAACCCAAGAAACCTCTTGAAAATCCCATAAAAAATCTTTAATCAAAATATGAAGCTAACTAAAAAATTCCAAAATCATCTTAAAAATCAAGCACTAGCTGTAGAAGAAAGTAGTGAGGGTTTGTGAAACCTTGGGTGACAAAAATATGCTCTTTGTTTACCACAGATGAACACAAGGTCAAAAAATACAAAGAGTCGTTGAACTTGTAGAGAACTATAGGTAGCAGAAAATCTTGGGTGAGAACAGACATTGTGTAGAGATGACCCTAGTTGAATCCAAGTGCCTCCAAAAATAATGAGCAAACTCGTTAGGTAGGTTTGTTGTAAAAAAATGCAAGCAAAGAAGGGCTTTAATATTGGTCAGGGCTGAATGATCACATTAATGGTCGTTTTGGACCACAACACTCAAATGGGTGTTATTCCCATTGATAAGAGTGGTACCCAATCCAATTTCAACAAATTTTGAGAAACCGAACAACTACGTCAAAATCAACAAGTCTAACATTGTTGATGAACAAGTGATGGCAACATCCAAAGATGTGGTTCCTTTGATGTCTATTTTTAGACCTACTTGTATTTATCTTTCTAAATATTTACACAATGTGATGAAGTTAATGTGCTAAAACTTCCTCCTACTTGCAATTGTGTTAGAAGCTACCAACAATGCCTAATGTAAGAGGAGGAAGGGTCATTGACCGGAATACAGACCACAAACAGATAGGAAGCATAAAACCTACGAAAATGGTATTTGCTTGAAATACAGATGTTGTTGTAGAAAGTTCGTCAAACTTGAAAAGCAGATACAAAACCCTACACGGGTGTCAACAGAAAGATCTAGAAAGAATTGTGAAAGTGTTCAATTCCAATGGCGAATCGACTATTTTCCCTACCAGGTAACAGAACTAATGCATAGAGAATGGAAAGGTACTTAACACAAAAAGTAGAGAACAATCATATTATATTCATTTCTTAGTCACCATCTACAATAGTATTCCATGGCAACATGCCTTTATGAAAGGAAATAAAGGTTACATATAGTATCCGAGGGGTCGTGAGGTAAATTGTCGTGACTATATAATGCCCTTAGATATGCCAACCATCTAACTACCTGTTTTCCCGCCAACATCATCCCCCCAAAAGAAAAGTCGTCTCCTGGTGACTCAAAACTCTCAAAATTAGGAGACATCATAAAAATATAGAAGCAAACATAGACTAGGGAGGAGGTTGCATCCCTGGAGTGTTCAGCAGCTGGCGTAACTTGTAAACTTGATCGGTGTGGATACGTAAGTCCTTTTGTGTCTGTGTGTTAACCTCCACAGCCTCCTTCAATAGAAGTGTTGCCTCCATAGCTTGAGCCTGAGCTGCTGCAATCCTTTTTCAGCCTTTTCCTTGTCTTGCAAGATCGCTGCTCGCTCTGTGCCCCATGTTGCCTATTGACTAGCCAATTTAGTGGCTAGCTCCTCTCAAGTCTTTGCCTTGATTGCCCTAGACCTCGGAGCTGCAACCCTCTCTGCTTCTCCATCCGCCTCTACACGCTGCTGAGCATAGTAGGCGTCTTTATATGCCCCTACTATGTCATGTGCAAGGTTCTCCATAGTAGTGTTGCATGGTCCCAACTCGGGTTCTATAATCCAATCAACCAACATCTTTGGCGTTTCCATGGCTAGCCATCCTCTGGCCTCTGCGACGGTTATTTCAAAACTTGCTAGATGATGCATTATTTTTTTGTTGATTGGTTGTGGCTGCCTCGAAGGTAGATGGTTGCTTCTGGGTGAAAAGTACCTAGGGCCCTCTTGTCCGCAAGTTATATGGGCAATCTTTGGTAGAGTGGCCCATCACCTAGAAAATGTCACATATTAACTTCTTAGGACATGCTCCTTTTGTGTGGCTATTTTCTTTGAATTTTGTGCACCATAATTCCCCTTCTTCACTCCGTCTAGCGCCTTCTTTCATTGTTTTGAATTCCCGCATCATACACTCCATATCTTTTTGTAGTGCTTGCACTTTTTTATTGGGTTCTTCGTCACTACTACTATCCTCATTAGATGATTGACTTTGTTTTCTTCTTTTTTTTTTAGCATTTTTTTTTCACTTTCTAGATTCATGACCTTGTCGTATGCATCTTCGTAAAACATTCGCAGTACTATCCTCAATTTTCTTCTGAGAGATGCATTCAGTTCATCAACGAACCATCTCTTTAATTCGTTAACGAGTTGGGTTTCCATTTTCTTGAGAAACTCCTTCAACCTTCTATTATAAGCTCAAACAGTTTCCTTTCTCCCTTGTTTGGCACTGTACATTTCGATGACAATCCCATTATCATCTCGAAGCAATTTGAATTCCTCATGGAATGCCTTCTTGAGGTCAGCCCATGAACCTATTTTTGTTTTGTCAATGTCTGAGTACCAATCAATGGCAATGCCCTGTAGGGTTGGAGGAAATTGGTTAAGCCATTCATCATGATTGGTCACCCCATTTGCTACCTAGATAGTGTCATAGGTACAACAATGTTTGAAGGGATCTTCCTTCTCGTCGGCAGTAAATTTGGGTAGTTTTTGTTTCTATGACATGTTTCGTCGTGGTGCTTGACCCACTTGTGTTCCTAAACTACTATTGCTGGGATTGGATTGTGGAGGGTTTCCCTCACCACTGTGCAATGTCCTTCCAACACTTCTTTTTGCCTTGGTGTCTTCTACCTCCCTTGCTTCCTCTTCCCGTTCGATGTTTTTGCCTCGGTTTCCTTCCGCTCAAGGTGTGATGGATAGATTTAACAATTGTTCACGTGTCTCTGCCATAGTTCCTCATTACTTCTCGTTCGCCGGCATTCCAGCGAACCAAAGCGTTCCTCTTCGGTTACTACTCCTCCCACGGCACCCTCCTGGTCACCCTTCATGACCCATTCGTGGTTCCCTTCGGTGAGTTGCTTTAACCTTCATCATCGCTCAGTTTGTTGTGCAAGAATTAAGGCTTGATGTTTGGCTTGTATGACATGGATTTGTTCCTTCTTATTTCTATCTTTATTTAGTGTGTTTGGCATCTATACTTTTCATGGGTGATTTTGAAAACAACACATTATAAAAGAAAACTTTTATTTATGTAGAGTCTCCATACATCATTGTGGTCGTCTGTGGGACCATTATAGAGGTTAGTGTTCCTTACTTTCACACTTTTACTCAAATTCCCACAGTCTCGAGCTCATGGGTGAGGGCGTCGGTGGCTTTCATCATGCTCTTCCATTTCTCACCGGATGCATTCCCAAAAGTTCCGAAGGGTCTGTTGCATGCGTTGTTCCTATTCAGTCTCCTCCCTTTGACGTTGTTGTGCCAAGAAGGCTTGTGCAAATAGTCTGGGGAACTGATGCAGTAGGCAGTTGGCGGTAGGGCTCATGTTGAGGGAGTCCCACACAATGCCCTTGAGAACCTCTTCCTGTATGAATTCTCTCCATACAAAGGTTTCAATGCTCAAGCGGAATAGAATATGGAAATTCTCCATTAGTTCGTGCTCCCCCTCGGATAGATCTGGAATCCCATTTTCATTTACTCTCACGTTCTCTTCCAGAGGTATTCCCATTGACTCTATGTGTCATATGCCATCGGTCGCTTCACTTTCCTAGATTCGAAATGACGACGACGCCAAATGTTTTCCCTACTGGGTAATAGAACTAATGCATACAGAATGGAAAGTTACGTAACATAGAAAGTAGAGAACAATCATATTATATTCATTTCTTAGTCACCAGCTACAACAGTATTCCATACCAACATGCCTTTATAAAAGGAAATAAAGGTTACATATAGTATCCAAGGGGTCACGAGGCGAACTTGGGACCGTATAATGCCCTTGGATATGCCTACTGTCTAACTACCCGTTTTCCTAACAACATCGACCTTGACTTAATTTTGAAAAATTTAGCAAATAATTTTAATTGTGAAAGTAGAAATTTTAGGAAAAAATATAATCCAGCTCCGATACCATATTACATAGGTAATTGGTAAAATATTAGGTTAATTGATGAATGAGCAAGGTGCTCATATATAAATACAATGTTTTTGTTATGAAACAATAGTTGTTATTAGAAACATTCTAATAGCAAAAGAATAAGAGAATATTAGAAACATTCTAATATTTACAATTGTAAGATATACATTATTGACCGTTAAAAGAATAATAAATAAGGTATTTAGAGAATTATTCTAATAGCAGTCTTTTTTGTGATGCAAGATTACTAAGCCCTATGGTGATTTCAGGCTATTGTTCTATATGTTGATTTTTGTTCTCCTTATGTTTGAAATTTTTGTAGCTGAATTTCCCCTTTCTGTAAGTTATATTATAGTCTAATAGTCAGTACTATTAATAACACTATTTCTGTATTTGCTAATGGCACCATTACAACATCATTTTTGACTCTTTTTAATGATAAATCATCTCACATTAGTATTTATCACTATATTATTAACCATATTATGCCTAATTATATTTTTGATATTTTCTTATGTTGCAGGTTTTCTGGTTCTATCCCATGTATGTTTTCAGCTTTATTATAAGCACCTTATGGTAATTATCTTCCATCACCTGAACATGCAATGTGTGACATGCAGCATTACATTGTATTGCATAGTTGTACAAATTATGTGGCATCTAATTACTGTGACAAAGTTTATAATTCACAATACATGGAAATGAATTTGGTTTTGGAAAGAGTATGGAGTTATAATAGTGTCATATATTACAAAATCAATAATTGTTGGAGACTTGGAGTTCAGTCTACAGTCTTCAATAATCAGTTAATATTAGATATCAGTGTAACTTTATTTTACCACTCGATAAGGTTAGAGGTTAAGTTAGTGATAGATACATTTTATATAAATTGTATAATGAAACATTAGTATTCTTGTCTCAATTACATGCTGACCTTTTGTGTCAGTCTACTGTAGTATGAGTGAACTATTTTCTTAAATCTCATGTCTTTTCTTTATATTGTCTTGGTACATTTTTGACATGGTACTGAAATCATGCTTATAGGGAATCCAAAAGCTGTAATAATGTAATACTATATCTCTTTCTTGAAGAATGTTTAGGGTAAAGATAAATACTGTGATCCATGCATGTTGTTTCAAGGATTCAAGAGCTAAGTCATTAGGATAGGGAGATGGGTATGGGTGCATTTCTAGAAAATGCCAAATTTCCATGAATGACTGAATGAAATGATGTGGAAATATCTACATTGACCATTAAAACAAAAAAATATACAAATACAAATACAAATAAAAACACATAAAATTTATTTATACAAAAAAGTCTAAAATTACATGTAAATAATAATAAATAAAATTACTGAAAAGTATATGAGATTGCACTAATTTATGTAGAATTAATTTTGAAGAAATTATCAATGATTTTTTAAAGTGTAGGTCTAACCTACATGTGAATTTTGGTGGAGGTGTGCTGGGTCAAGGAAATTGTTAGTGAAGGCTTGCCTGGTGTGATCTAGAAATTCATCTGCTTGGTGCAAGGAATGTTCACCCATCTTGCCCTTAACAATTAAGAAAATGAAGGAAGATGGAGTATGGAGTGGCGTTAACTAGAAGACCTTTAATTTCTTTTGTTTGAAGATTAACAAGTAAAAAAGAGAAAATAGACAAGAAGGAAATTTGCTTCAATGACTTGTTATGTAGTACTCTTGTTAATGTTACGAGCTCCCTAAGGCCCTATGCCTTCAAACATCCTTGAGCTTGCTAGTCAAATGTTTTGATTGTTTGGTATGCCCTGTGTTAATCATTATCTTCTCTAAGGTGCCAAAAGGTCACTATTGGTTTACAGCCTTAGCCCTACGAGGACCTTGCTTGTATATCTTTGTTGTTTGGTGGCTTCATTGATGAAATTGTACCAGTTTTTGTAAAAGGGTTGGAGCCCTCTAAGATTTTATCTTTACCCTTGGTTAGGAAAATAAATACATGATAGATAGGGACCAGAACAAATTATCATTTATGTCTCCTTTGATAATATTTGCATCATCTGAAAAATAATTGGAAAATATGTGGGAACATCAGCCCAAGTTCCACTGGTTCCACTGTTAGACATACATGTAGAAGTTCCTTGCTTATCATTGCCCAAGTCAGATCGGTTTGGTTGAATATGTCAAAACTTGGTTAACCCTTTCGTGTCTTTGTCTCTTTCATGGGAAAGGAGTTGCGATTTGGAATACTTGTATAAAAGTTTATCTGATTTACTTAGTTTTTTGTTTTCCTAAACAGTAAATGGCCTTACTTTTTAGATTGATCTGTCACCTTGCATATCATAAGTTCTTATTAACTTCTTGTTAATAGAAAGTTAAATTATGGAACTCTGAGATTAGCGGAATGAGCCTAAGGAGACACCTATGTGAGGTGAGGGCATATGCAATTAGTTTATTTGTTGGGTAATTGAAAATGTTTTTGTAATGAAACACTAATGAGGGGTTAAGTAGTGGACTTGAAAGATATTCTTCCATTGTTAGTATAAGATTTAATTAGTTTTTCATTGGGAAGTCTTGGCAATTACACATGCTAGCTTGAGTGATGAAAAAGCTTGTGTAAGAGTTATTTTGTATTTTAGAATGACTTCGCCCATATGATAGTCGTGAGAATTAGTATTTGGTTTGGTGATTTTTTTAGGCTTATGTTGCTGGATTTCTCTACCAAAGGAGAAAGAGTGTTGATCTTGTTGATATGTTGCTTAGAGAAGCTCTTTGAATGTATTGTAATGATGTTTGTCTAATAATAGATTGAACTGTATAGTTTTTAGGGGATTGGGGTTTCAATAATTATTCTTGTTCTTGTGGTTGTTTCTATTCTATATCTCTTATTCTTTGTATTGTTCTCCTTGAAGGGGTAATGTTGATGTACCTACATGTTTAGCTATGCTCCACAGTGTTTCCGGGATGGGGACATGTTTCCAGTATGGGTATGGGTCGAAGCCATTATTTAGGGGACGAAATCTCAGGGAATGGCGATTAAAAAAATTAGGGAGTTTTTTATATATAGAGACAAAATTCAAATATGCATATCATAACATTGATAAACCATTCACCATAGACATTTTAGAAGATCAATACATGGAAAATTATCAGATGACAAATACGAAGTACTTCCATTATGACAATATTACATACATATATAGCTAAAATCAAAATGCCTAAAGGCTTTAAGTATCATGCATGCAAAATGAAATAAAGAGAAGTCCAACTAAAATATAAGTAGTAAATACTAAATGCAATCTTTTCTCACTACTGCTGCTCTATGTTTTTTTTCTTCCTCTTAGCAAGTATGTCAAATCTAAAAATGAGTAGAATAGTTAGTGTTTTAGTGTTTTAATTGACCAAATATGGCTTGCATATTTTTGTAAAGGCGACCACTCCTAACTCCAATAGTTATGGGTGATTTCCAATCCTTGTGCTTAATCAACACGTGTCCCTCTAAAGAGTACATTATACCCCCTATCCTGAAGAATAGATACAGAAATCAAATTCATACCTAATTTTGGCACATGCAACACATCATGAACTAGAATTATCTTTCCATTCTCCATCTGAAACTAAACAGTCCCTTTCCCAATTGGCTTGAGTTTGGACAAAATTCCCATAAAAATTTGGATATTGGTGTTCTCCTCCTTATAACTGGAGAAGTACTCTTTGACTCCTGTCATATGAAATGACGCCCCACTATCTATATACCAGATAGTTAGTGAGGTTGAGCTCACCATACAAGCTATAAGTGCAAACTCATCTTCCATTCTACTGGAGAGTTCATCTACACTTGCTGAAGTTGCCACTTGCTTCTTTGCCTTCTTCCTTTCTAGGCAATCATTGACATGGTGACCGTACTCATGACATCCAAAGCATTTGACCTTAGAAAGGTCCTTCTTTTCACTTTGTGAATTCAATCCTTTGCTAGACCCCTTCTTTGCTTTCCCTTTCCCCGCTAGGGCAACGTTTTCCTATTCCACCTCACTTTTCTGACTCTTGTTGGCCCCATTGACAAGACTTAGTCTAAACTCCTCCTGAGTGAAATCAGTCCATAGTCGATCCCAACTCGGTAAAGTATCTCATCCACTGACAACTTGAACAAAGACACTTCACTATTTAGAAAACTCATTTCGGGCTATTCTCACTAGCTCGTTATCACTAGGATTATCTCCAACAGCTGCTAACTCATCCTTGACAAGTCTAAGCCTAGTGAGGCAACTTGTAATGTCTTCTCCCTGGTTCATCCAAGTATTCTTCAACTTCTCTCTGAGAATCATCTTCCTGTTAGTGGTAGCATTGTGGTACAGATTTAGAATGGCATCCCACATGTTATTCGCTGTATCTAGTTCTGAGATATGTGAAACAATATGATCCTTGACACCATCAAGGGTAATCCTCCTCACCTTGGCATCGTCCTTCTTATATGTTGCAAGCTGTGTTGCATTCGTTGGTACAGGTACAACACTAGTAGCATAATCCTTAATACCATTCTCTTCCAATAATAAAGAAATTCCGGCCTTCCAGACACCAAAATTCCAGGCACCATCTAATCTGTCCTGACCTCTCAAACCAGCTAAAGCCATCTCAAAGGAATAAAGCAATAATAATTCTGAAGAGATCACACTAGGTTATATAAACCCTTAATTTCTTTCCTAGGGAAAAACTTTTTAACCCTCAACACTGCTCTGATACCATGTGAAAATTAACACTACTGTAGTCATTGATTATTAATCTCCTATCATAAACGATTATTAAATTGCCGAAAATAAATTCCTAGCTAATATTGAAAAGTAACACAACTGCAACTTCACCAATAAAAATACGGAAAGAAATTCAGAATAGAATTTTTTCGGACAAATTGTCCCTAGAAAAACCCCCAAGGGAAAACTAGTTCTATAGATGGAAAATATATTAACTTCAGCAAATCAAGACATACAAAATTTCTTGCCTCTCACTGGTAGAATTTAGACAAACCTCCTAATTTCTTTTGCTGATATTCCCCACTACTATCCCCAATGCTATCACTGTGCCCTTGTTAACACTGCAAAACTATTTGCTATCACTGCAAACTCATTTGCTAACACTGCAAATGCTTCTACAACTCTTGTTGTTCTCTGTAATATTTTATTCTCCAAATGCTTCCCTTGACTCCCTTTTATACTACTTAACCAAGAGGTTTCTAGTTGCTTCTTGATAAAGACAGCTCAACCAAGAAGTTTCTAGTTGCTTCCTAACCAAGAAGTTTCTAGTTGTTTCTCAACTAAAACAACCTAACCAATAGGTTACTAGTGGCTTCTAGGAGTCAATTAATTAACAAATATTTGTCGTAACTCTAATAGTTATTTGCCAATTAATCACATATGGATGAACATCTGTCCAAGCTACCTAAAACTAACATAGAGCTCATGTGTGAGGGTTCCAACTTTGTGTAGAAGGCAAAGACTGCAATAGATAATTGATAGAAATCAAAAAATCAAAAATGTAGGTCTGAACTTTTCAATCTGTGTGATGATATCTCAAACTAGTTTGCATATATGATTGGTATGACCTTTTTCATCTATAATGTCCCCATTTTAGTAGGATCCTATAGCTTGGCGAGGTTAGTTCACCATAGCGACCCTCATGAGCTAAGAGTGATGCAGGGGCATCTGAGGTTCCTGAAGATTTTGGCATTTTCGATGGAAGACTGGAGGTGCTCAGCCATCTCTGTGGTGTTTCTTGGTTAGTGGCTTGACCTAATGGGCTTGGTGGACAAGCTTGGTGCTTAGTCGAAGAAGGGTGGATACTTGGTCATTACTAGGCGTATAGTTGACCGAGGTACTTAGTCGTTGTGGTGCTCGTTCACTAAAGAAACTCGGTAGAACCTGTTCTTGGTGATGCTTGGCTTGCTTGGTGATGCTTGTGGGAGCTCAACAGGCATGCTTGATTATTTTGCTGACACTTGGTAGGGTGACAGTGCCAATTGGAGTTCTTGAGGTTTTGGTTGACTAACTTGGTGCATTTAATGCATGTAGCGTGTGAGCGTGACGTGGATCAATCTGGGGGGTGCATGAGGACCTATGTGTGGTCTTGGTTATCTCTCTTATGTGTATTTAATCAATGCTGTAAACTTGGGGGCTTGTCCTAAGTATTTCTTGTGTGGTTATTGTGGGTTACCATTTTGTATTTAATGTTTGTTGTGAGCCGACTTGTGGCTTAAATATGCATTTAATGGGAGTGTTTATTTAATTAGTAACTTTCTAGGTCGACTTGTGGCTTAGTTGGGTATAAGTAGGGGGTTTAGGGGGAGTCTTGAGTCATTATTCAGCATGGGATCTAGCATGGAGAAGATGGAGTAGCTGAGCGAGTGAAGTTTTCCTGAGTGTGTGGATAGATTGCTGAATGTGAGGCAGTTTACACTAGGATGTTGGGTGACGTTTGAGCAAAGCTAGTAGCTACGACTTGGGAAACAAGGAGATTGCTTAGTGGCTTGCGAGCATAAGTTTACATCTTGCTGGAGGTTTCTACTAGAGTTTTGTTGTGTTACAGATCTGGCTAGCTAGGGATTTCGATTGGATCTTGAAGGATCTTACACAACTATCACTTGCTTTGTATTTGGCCATAACTGAGAAGGCCTTATAGCCCGTCACATTGCATGTAATTAGATATTTTATGAATAAAGAATTGAGTTTGGTATCAGATCGTATATCTTGTGTTTTTGATGTGTGGTTATTTGTTGGGGGCTAGGACATCTCCTTTTGGGATTCTCCTACCTTGCATTGCGTCATGTGGTATTAGAGAAAGGAGTTCCTGAGCATGTTGATTGATCACTGAACGTGAGGTAGTTTGTACTAGAACCTTGGGTTGGGGGAAGTTGATCTGAGAAGATCTTGATCCGGTCGTGATTGTGTTGAAGATTGATTGCATCGGGAGTCCTAGTTGGTGATTCTTAGTGTGGGGTGGCAAATTGTAATTTGACCTATACTTATAGAGGGCTTGCTGTTTGATTGTGGATTGTATACAAAAAGATGGTTACAAAGATGGAAGGTTGATCTTGTTGGAGCATGATCACAGATAGTTTGTGTGATTTGTATTACAGATTTGTGTTCTTGGCTATTCGTGCAAGGTGGCAGGTTGCGATCTAGCTTGCAAACAATTCGGGTTTTTCACAAAGTGCTTGGGTGGGATTTGTTGCAGAGGGTTTTTAAAGATCTTGGAAGATGCCTCTGAGAAGATTGGAACTTGGGATGATTGCAGATCTGCATGATGTGGTGGAGATGAAGATTTTAGAGGCGTTTTCTCAAATGGATGCTGCTTTGTCAGATCGAGCTAACGAGGGATAGTTCAGTTTTGTAGAGATTTATGGAGCTGGAGTCTACCGATCTAGAAGTGAGTTGTTTGGCCGGTTAGAAGACTTGTTCGAGAACGAAGATGGCATGACATGGTTGAGGTTGAGGTTGGTTTTGTTGATCAGTTTGTGGAGTTTGGTGTGAAACCTATAGAACAACTTGTGGTTGTTTCTATAGAGATTCCTAACCATGTAGATGCTGGGATGGAGATCGGTTTTCATGATCAGGTGGTTGAGTTTGACATGGAAATTGCAGAGCACTTAGTCGTGGATAATCAAATTGTTGTGGGTGATGATTTGTATGTTGTAGACCATCTTGGTGCTGAGAGTTTTTCATGTGTTGGTGATGGCTTTCATATTGCCACAGGTGTGGATTTGGTTTTGGATCTGCCTGTTGTTGCTGCAGATGTGGAGCTTGAGGCTCTTATCGCTGAGATGGATTGTAGTGATAAGTTGCAAACCCTATTTGTGGGTTACTTTGTTGTGCAGCTTATTCCTATGAGCGAATATGTTGATTGGTTGTTTTTAGATTTGCGAAGGAGTTGGTTTATGGACTTGTTCATTTTCTTGGCTATGTCGATTAGCAAGATTTGGGTGAAGATGAAATGAAAGTCTAGTTTTCATGAAGAAACAAAGTGTGGGACATACTTTCTTTGTACCTTGAGAGTCTGATGTAGGGGAATTTGAGGTTTGTGAAGATTTTTGGCATTTTTGGTGAAAGATTGGTGGTGCTCGACCATCTCTGTCGTGTTTCTTGGTTGGAGGCTTAACCAAATGGGCTTAGTGTACAAGCTTGGTGCTCAATCAAAGAAGGGTGGATGCTTAGTCATTATTGGGTGTAGTGTTGGCCGAGGTACTTGGTCGTTGTGGTGCTTGGTCGCCTAAGTATTTTTTGTGTGGTTATCGTGGGTTAACACGAGGGTCAACATTTTGTATTTAATGTCTTTTGTGAGCTGACTTGTGGCTTAATTATGCATTTAATGCAAGGGTTTATTTAATTTGTAACTTTCTAGGCCGACTTGTGGCTTAGTTGGGTATAACTAGGGGGTTAAGGGGGAGTCTTGAGTTATTATTCAGTGTGGGATCTAGCATGGAGAAGATGGAGTAGCTGAGTGAGCAAACTTTTCCCGACTATGGACAGATTGCCGAATGTGAGGCAATTCACACTAGGATGTTGGGTGAAGTTTGAACAGAGCTAGTAGCTGCGGCTTGGGAAACAAGGAGATTGCTTGGTGGCTTGCGAGCACAAGTTAAGATCTTGTTGGAGGTTTCTACCAGAGTGTTGTTGTATTACAGATCTGGCTAGCTAGGGTTTTGGGTTAGATCTTGAGGGATCTTATAGAACTATTACTTGCTTTGTATTTGGCCATAACCAAGAAGGCTTTACAGCCCGACACATTGCATGTAATCAATTATTTTTTGAATAAATAATTGAGTTGGGTATGTATATTGTGTTGTGTTTCCGCTATGTGGTTATTTGCTGAGGGCTAGGACATCTCCTTTGGGGATTCTCCTACCTTGTATTGCATCAAAGAGTTAGATTTGAGGGTCTCTGTTGAGTGACTTGCTATTTTTAGTAAGTCAATTCTGGGCAATTATTATGTTTAGTTGTGCAGTTGGGGCACCTAGTGATTGGCATCTTTAGTGATTGATTGGGCCATTTAATGGAACTTTATATTATAAGCTATTTATTAAGACTATCTTAATAAATAACTTTATCATTTTAATATTATAATTTGAAAGTGTGTGTGAGAAGCATCTTTAAGTGAAAAGTGTGAAGAAGACGACACTTCATTTTGTGTTATAAAAGAAAATCTGAGGAGAAAATCGATTCATTCTATGATTTTTCTTATCATTCACTCATGAATAACCTTTAGCAAAGATTTATGAGGATTGATTCCTCTTCTAGTTTGCACTTTTGAACCATTGGAAGACATGGTAAATTGTGCTTGGAATTACTGAGATCAATGACTATTATTCTGATTGGAAATTTGATGCTGTAGTATACTAAATTATCCATTAATTATGCTGCTACTTGATCAGAGGTTGGACGCTTAGTATTGCCTTCATTTCTACATATGATACTGTTGCTTTGAAGGCCATTGTTCATTGCTGCTGGGCGTTAGAAGTCTGTAGGTATATATTAATCCTGGGAGGCCAAATTCCTAGCAAGGGCGTGGGTTTGTGAAGGCTGCAAATTCCTGTTATAAGGAAGAGTTTGGATATGCAAGGGCTGCAACTGAGTTCTGCAGGCATTTATGGCATGTATAGGTAGCCACAAAACTACCTACAACCAACATCACTAATCCTTTCTATTATATTCTAAGTGTGGTGTTGAAAATTTCAATCTGCTGCAAGTATACATTGTGCACCAATATCAATTAGTTTCTTTTTTTATTGCAAACTACATGAGAATTGATGTAATAATTTGCAAATTCTATAATTGCAAATCATTATTTTAATAATATTGTCATTGTTATTGTTAGTTTTTCATAAAGGATCTGCTGCAAATGTATTAGTACTGCCATTTGTCTTGGTATGTGTTTTCCACTTTGCAGCAATCTCTTATTTATATTGATAATAAATCAAGAGGAAATATGTCCCTTCATGGGACCTGTCTATTCATTAAAATGGTAACAACATAATTAATTAAACTAAAAACATATATATATATATATATATATATATATATATATATATATATATATATATATATATATATATATATATATATAACTTGAGTTTTAATTTCAAAGTTTATCCAACTGAAGCTACCAAACATTAAGACTCCCTCTTAGCTAGCGAGGATAAACACGAGACATTTATTAAGAATATCTTTGATCAGAAGATATCCAACATTTAGATATCACATTTGATATCACAAGTATTGGTCTCTCAGAATATCAACGATATTCACCAAGTACTCAAAAGGTTTTGATATCATATATATATATATATATATAAAACTTGAGTTTTAATCTCAGTTTATCCAACTGAAGCTAACAAACATTAACACTCCCTCTTAGCTAGGGAGGATAAACACAAGACATATTAAGAATATCTTTGATCAAAAGACATCCAACATTTAGATATCACAAGTATTGGCCTCTCAGAATATCAACGATATTCAACAAGTACTCAAAAGGTTTTGATATCACATCTGATATCAAGAGTATTGGCCTCCCAGAATATCGACATCCGATATTCACCAAGTACTCAAATAAGGTGTTATATCACATTTGACATCATGAGTATTGATCTCCCAGAAAATCATACGATATTCACCAACTACTCAAAATAAGGTTTGATATCACATATGATATCATGAGTATTGGCCTCCCAGAATATCAATGATATTCACCAAATACTCAGAGTAATGGTCTCTTAGAATGTTGAGATGCAAGAAATTTACCATTTACTCAATCTATTAGATCTCATAATACAAGTTAATGTAAGATTGTCACCTTACAATAACTTCTTCAAATACAAATGATGATCATTTGGAAGTCGTCACTTCCTCATGATGTACACAAGGGTAGGCCCATTAAAATAATATAGTCATGAGACATATTCATGAATCATTGTCCTCTGGAGAATCCACCACAACATGATTTATTGATCACTAGAGAATCTGCCATAACATGATTTACTCCCTCTTAATCAATATGATCAAGATTACCGAAGGTTGATTGAATCATCTCTCTGCTCCCTCTCTTTCAACGTTGCCTCTAATAAAATGTCAGGCTCCCTCTAAATCTTAATCTCCCTCTTCCAGTGATAACATTCTCAGAGGAAAAGATCAAGGCGCATAGCTCTTATAGTAAAATAAAATAAGAGATAGAGACTACTATAATACTCAAGAATAATAATTTTCCATTAATCAAATTTAAGTTAGATAAACACCTAATTTAAATATATATTCTCCCAAGGAATATAAATCACTAATATTTATTATTCTTTATGAACTCATATAAATATATATGAGAGTTATAATCTTTATAGATATTTATCAAGTTAATCATTAAATTATCAATGAGAAACACCTACATTAGTTCCCATATGTAATAATTAATCAATTTAAAACATCTATATTCATTGGTTAATAATAAAATCATATTCAAAGACATATATTTTATACCTTATAAGTTGGTGCTTGTATGTCTCTTTTAAAGTGTGCCTTCCAAAAGCTCTTTCATATCTTTTAGGATTATATAGTATATTAAATGTTTTGATTCTCTCAAAGATATTAAAGTCTTTAATGCATAGCTGTAACCATATCCCATATCATAAATGAGAGATCCCTCTAATATTTTGATTCTCCTCGATCATCGATGATCTCATTTCAGATGTAGGAGAGTCCTTTAAACATATATTTTATCTGACTTCTGCTCTTGACTTCAGTTTTCGATGGCTCTTCCTTCCTTAGGTGATATATCGTAGACATTAGAGCAGTGCAAAAGAGTTTTCAGAGGCACTTAACTTCAGCCGCCACATCAGCAATATTCATACGAACTTTCACCATTTTGGTGGATTTAAATTTACCACTAGAATGCTAAAGTAATTATATCTGCAGCGAAGACAAACAATTGCCATCTTTTACGCTCAAATCAATTTCTCCAAAAATGTGATCTTGTTTGAATCAATCATTTTTCATATGATCTCAGTGCTAAAAAAAACTTCACATTGATTTTCCAAGAGGCGTCGCTTTGATAATGGTGATTATGACTAATATTTGGCAATCACGGATTGTTGTATTTTCAAGAGACCGCTAATAAACATAAACCGATTCCTCTGAATTCTAAGGCAACAATATATTGAATGACAGTGCCTACGTAGTCCCCTTGTGTGTATTCTATCATTGCTGATCGTATCAACCTTTGGGGCAGATATATGCGTGTTTGTATGTAAATTAGTGGGTAAAACATATAGATGCAATGCCTCCCAATAATTGTCACCTTGTATTATTCGCAGGTGAGTCTAAACATGGTAAGACATCCAAGCAATGTATTAGGCTGCAATTCTGATATTTTGATTAAAATAAGTATATAGAGTCTATCAATGTATAGTCGTTGTTGTATGTCTGATCAGATAATACAAAATAAATGAATGTTCGATGTTTTGAACATATAAATTGTTGTCCATCCTTGTTCACATCTGATACAATTTTGCTTTTGCAATAAAGCGGATAGAGATCTCAAAACTTTGATATGTAAAATCCGCACTTTTGTTAAATCTCAGAGGTTAGGATGGTCTAACTCTTACTATCAAAACAACTCTAAGATTGAGTGGCTCTGATACCATGTGTCGTCGGTAAATATTGTGTAGCCAACGGGTTGATGTCATCGGTAAATATTGTGTAGCCGACAGGTTGATTTTGTCAGTAAATATTGTATAGCCGATGGGTTGATGTCGTTTGTAATTATTATGTAGTTGACATGTAGCCGATGAGCCCTTCGGGGAGTATATGTACACCGTTCGAAATGGACTTTAATCATCATTGTAATCATTCAAAGTAATATGTAGTATCTTCGGCATACATGTGAATAATAAAAGGAATACTGTGTTACATGCTCTTATCTATTGTCTACATGCATTAAACCGTTTACCCCATACGGTAAACATTTGGCGTTGTTGCCCAGTGGACCTAGAATGAATGCAGAGGAATGAAGACTAATGCCAAATCAGTTGAACAAAAATAAGAATAAGCTAAAGGAAAAAGATGAAATACAAGGGAATTTAATTTTGGCACAACAGGCCGAACGCAGACAGAGGTTTCAGCAAATTGTCGACGAACACTGAAGCACCAAGGAATTGTTGAAAGAGACTCGACAACGGTTGGATTTGGTGGAAGAAGCAAGGGAGGAATTTCTTAGCTTGTATGTGCCGAGGGAAGAGAATCCAGACAAAAAGGAATTAACTCGCACGACTCAGAGTGCCGAGAGAGCACAAGCGTGGAGTGAACTCTTCGTCCGCGATACACTTCTGAAACAGACAACTTCGCTTAATGAAGACTTAATTCACAAAATAACACAGCTGTTGGAAATAAGATGACTGTTTGAAACAACACTGGTGTGGGAATGCAAAACAGTGCCAATATTGCAGTGCCGAACAACGCCCGTACACAAAATCAAGTAATAATGGCAGGACCAAACGAGAAGTTGCCAAAGTTTGATGGTGATGGAACGGCCGATCCAATCGGACACTATAAGACATACGAAACAATTTGGACGGCGAATGGTGTAACTGACATAGACGAGTGGGTCTGACAATTCTTAGCAACCCTTAGGGGTGTAGCAATTGATTGGTTTGCCGAAGCAAATCCCCAAAAATTAACCACATGGGCGGGAGTTAAAAAGGAGTTTATCACCGAGTTTCAATTGCTACGGGACGACAATGAGATAGTAGCAGAAATCTACACCACAAAGCAAGGGAAAAATGAAACAGTTCATGTATATGCTAGAAAGCTAAAAGAATTAATAAATTAAATGGGAAGTAAGATGGCAGATGGGCTGAAAAAGAGATGGTTCATTGAAGGACCACGCCTAGAGTTAAGGAAGAAAATGAAGATTGTGCTGCCATCGTCATACACCGAAGCATACAATCGGGCGATGGACTTAGAGAGTGAACAGAAAATGAAAAAGAAGAAGAAAAGTAGCTCATCCGACTCAAATGACGCATCTTCGGAAGAAGATAACAGTGGTGACGAAAAGGGCAGCAAGAAGGTCTGAGCTCTCTAGAAGGACATAATCAGAATGATGAAGGAATTTAAGAATATGCAGAAAGAGACGAAGGGAAACAAACTATGGTGCACAGAATGTAAGATAGAATGTCACACGAAGGGATCCTATCCGAAGAACCAGTTCTGCGATATCTGTCAAATTAGGGGACATTCCACCAAAGAATGCCCCTTCAATATGAAAACAAGAGGGAATCAACAAGTGCTCCTGACGTAGGAGGCTTCCACATCAGGAGGGAGTGGAAACACAAACAATGATGGTGCCACTTTGGGTGGGTACAAAAATAATAGCAGAGGGCAAAACAAAAATACCACCAACAATACCAACAATAATAATGGGGACTGCAGCCGAATTCAGTACGATGCGAACGGCTTCTCGATGGTTCAATACTGAGCATGCAATTTGTGGGGTCACTTTGCACGGAACTATACATCAACAAACACACCAAAGTTGTTATGCAGATGATGCAGTCCTGGAGATCATGAAGATGCCAAGTGCCCGAAATCAAGAGTGAATTTGATCAGCATTGGTGTGGACGAAGAAGTCTTGGGAATCACCTATAAACAAGCAAAACTGTACCCCGACCCAACGAAAGAAAAGAAGAGATTGAAAGAAGCATGGGCGGAAATTGAGAAAGCAATGCAAGCAGAGAAATCACAATTGAAGGACACTATTGGTACCTCAACAACGAATTGCGCTAAGCAAAACATAATAAGGCAGGTGATGCAAATGGAAGTCCCAATCAAATTAAGTGACCACCTCACAATGCCCCAGTTACGGATAGCCATTCTAAATATGACACCATTTTCAAAAGCGACGGAGGAAATAGGAAGGGATAGTAGTGGAATGACGGCAACAGATCCAATGCTACTGGCACTCACAACGGGGAGGCATCCGGTAGTAGTTGAGATGGGCATTCTAGGAACTATTCTGATAGACACAATTGTGGATGGAGGGTCA
This sequence comes from Cupressus sempervirens, assembly GCA_028749045.1. Taxonomy (NCBI): domain Eukaryota; kingdom Viridiplantae; phylum Streptophyta; class Pinopsida; order Cupressales; family Cupressaceae; genus Cupressus; species Cupressus sempervirens. The sequence goes on from CM053787.1 coordinate 161,313,702, forward strand.
GGCGTGAATGTGTTACCAAAAGATGTATGGAAAATATTAGGACAACCTACGCTGTGGCCACTAACCTTCCAGTTGCTCATGACAGACCAGCACGGGATCAAACCGTTGGGAACCTTGATGGCTCAGCCAGTAACTATTGGAACGCAACCATTTTTATTGGATTTCCTGGTCATTCCACTGAAAAGAAGAGAGTATGATGCTATTCTTGGATGGAGTTGGTTGGTACAAAAAAAAGTAAAACATGACTGGAAACAAAATACCCTATCGATGGAGCACGGAGGCAGAAGATTCATAATTGATCTGCACACACAAATGGTAGGTGAGAAGGCAGTGTCGTCAGACTCAGAAGGTGAAAGCGAGAGTGACAATGAAGGGAAGAAGAGAATGGAACCGAATGAAGGAGTAGTGAGATTCGAATGGGGATGACCTAGACTCGATGAACGGCCTTTTCCACAGGCAGATGGATTATGAACTCTTTCCGAGCTGTAATATGTTAAGGGTCGACGAAAAAGGAGAGGAAAATGAATGTTAGAAGGAATACAGAGAAGTGGAAGAAACAAAGGCGATTACGGCTGAAGCTAAAGGCAACAAAAGGAAGGATCCCACCGTCTGGTACACAGTGAACGGACCGCACGGAAAGAAAAGGTTACACCGCACTATGAAATTAGTAGAAAAGTGTCGATAGTAAGGAAAACACATCGTACGGTCTGCACAGAGAACAAAGAGGAAGAGCTTCATAAAAACTTCAGCAATACAGAGTGAAGGTTCTAAAATCAAGAATACAACTATTGACGGCAAGGAGTGGCAGTGGACGAAATTCATGGTACCGAGTCTTAAGAACAAGCTTGGAGATATGGAAAGTCTAAGAGAGGGATGGTATAATTTAAATAAACTAGATGAGTGACAACTCTAGGCACAATGGGCCACGGAAGTTACACAAAACAAGCCAAAGATATGGCATGAGAAGCGTTTGAAATTGAATAAGTTTCAACTAGAACAGTTGGTGTTGAAGTATAATGGATGGAACAAAATCAAACTGAGGAAGTTTAAAGTCAAATGGGTCGAACCGTACCAAATACGTAACGGAGCAATCAAGCTATGGACGTTGCATAGGAAAGAAATACCAGAAGCAGTCAATGGTTCTAAGTTAAAGATATACCATGCGAGAACGACTCCCTTGTCGACGAAGAATGACGAAGCGAGAAGAAAATTTCTGCGGACACGGAAAGGTCTCGCGGGTACCTGCCCATGGGGGTGTTCTGCGGACATGTGGCCATGGGCAACTTTTCTCGTGGACATCCCACCTCCGCAGAAGGTGTTCTACGACTATGTCTTTGCTTGCCTCCGTGGACTCCGTTTTTCTTCGCTAGCATCACAGTCTCTTCCGTGGACGTGACCACTCTTTTCCTCCGTAGGTAATTCCTATCTTTCGCAGGTTGCTACTTCCTGACCTCCGTAGTTTCAACATTCCACGGGCAGTGTTACTCTTCCGCAGCTAACCATTACTTTTCCACGAGAAACTTTTTGGCTTTTCACCAAGCTTCTTTCGGCTACGTTCGAATCTCGAGGAGGTAGGAAACCCTAGCGTGGTAGTGGATATTGCAGGAGTTGGGAAGGGGAGAGATATTCCACAGGGGAAGAGATGCGTGGCAAGAAACTGCAGATACAGAGAACAGTAACAAGAGATTCAAAAAAAAATAAAAAAGTCGACAAATCAAAATAGTTGACAATGGAAAATGTATGGTACCAGAGGGATGGACATAAATAGGTAGTTGCCAGAAAGAGTGTGGGATCTAAAGAAAATCATGAAAATGGTGTGTTCCATGGAGTTTTGTGTGGCTTTGAGAGTGTTAATTTGGTCTTGGCGGCGAGGGCGCTGCTCCTCAACCCCACTGGGGGCGATGCCCTCTAGACCCTCAGTCGGTTCAGTTATCAGTCGTCGAAAGTGTGACCAGTTGATGGGACTTGGAGCTATTGCAAGCGTAGTGTGCCAGAGGTGGAGAGATCAATGGAGCAAGCCTTTTGAGAGGGGTGATACGCTTTGAGGCACTTGGACTAGGTGTTGGACGTGAAGTTGTCTTGGTGGATGCATAGAAAGCTCGGGAGGAGCTGATCATCCAATTGAGGGCAGTAGAGCAACACTAGGCTAAGTGTACCCAGGAGTTGGAAGAGAAAGTGGCACAGGTGGCTATCAAGGTCAGCTTGACTAAGGAGACAGTATTGTGTTAGCAGAGGCTATAGATGCAACGTGGTTTGGAGACCACTTCGGTGCAGGCAGGGGACGAATATGAAAGTGGTGTGGCAGAAACAGATCTATCTTGTTGTAGTTAGTCAGTTAATGTATTCCGTTTTGTTAATCTATCTTGGATATTTTGTAATTGTCGTCCGGAGACGACTTTTTCTTTTGGGGGGATGATGTCGTCGATAAATATTGTGTAGCCGACGAGTTGATGTCATTGGTAAATATTGTCTAGCCGACAAGCTGATGTCGTTAATAAATATTGTGTAGCCGACTGGTTGATGTCGTCGGTAATTATTATGTAGCCAACATGTAGCCGATGAGCCCTTTGGGGAGGTATATGTACATCGTCTGAAATGGACTTTAATCATCATTGTAATCATTCTTATCAATATGTAGTATCTTCGGCATACATGCGAATAATAAAAGGAGTACTTCTGTGTTACACGTTTTTATCTATTGTCTGCATGCATTAAACCATTTACTCCATACGGTAAACACCATGTTAGTTTTTCATAGAGGATTTGCTGCAAATGTATTAGCACTGCCATTCTTCTTGGTATGTGTTTTCCACTTTGCAACAATCTCTTATTTATATTGATAGTAAATCAAGAGGAGACATGTCCCTTCATGGGACATATCTATTCATTAAAATGGTAACAACATAATTAATTAAACTACAAACATATATATAACTTGAGTTTTAATCTCAAAGTTTATCCAACTGAAGCTACCAAACATTAACAGTTATGAATTGTTTATTTGTTATTCATTTCAGCATTCCGAAAAACATAAAAACATATTCTTCAGCATAGCTATAGAGTGAGCTAGCATGGCTCTTAGAGTGGTATCAAAGCTAGGATGATAAATGTAATGAACCGAACTGATTCCCAATTCGAATATTGATGCACAATTTGTTGTTTTGCAATATTAAAATGTTTTCTAATTTTATTTTGTATTTTTGCCTTGTAGATATGTATCAATAATTTCAAGAAGTTGTTGGAATCAGAAATTAAAGATCAGATTATGACTGGATAGATTCTCATAACACTTTATTGTAAAAAAAAACATTAAACTGAATTACAATTTTTTTAGTTGCACCTGGATTGCACTTCAATTAGACAAGCCATGACCCTAAATTATCTTCCAATTGTCCATGATGGCTCCCAAAAGTCAAACACTAGGTGCAGAGTTCAAGACAACTCCCAACACGGACTGTCACAAGCTGATTTACTCCTTAATGCAAGTCGCAGTTGGCCGGTTATTCCTAATACAATGCCCAGCTCCAACCCTATCCATCTCATTGTCATCTAAAAGTGCCCAGCAATGAGTTGCAGATGATACCAGTTTAGCTGCAGCCCCTTTAATTCTCCAATGACACTCCACTCTGCTTTGTGGTTTTGACTAGGATCAATTGCAATGTGCTTGGGTTTAATCCTTCAGGCCTGAGATGATTGCTGGAGTAGTTTGTATGCTCAACGTCAGCAGCTGGAGACTACCGACAGCTCCCACAGTCAATTTCAATTACCATTCAGCAGTCATGAGGCTGTAAAGACTCCACAGAATTGTTCCTCCAAAAACCAGTAGGCCCTAGCTGATTCAATTCTCTAGAGACAGTATGAAACAATAGGAAAATGTGCAATATGTTATACCATAGCAGCAAATTGCACCCAAAATCAGAATTCTCAGAATAATAATACCAACCTCCTAGATACAGATAATCACAGATAGAAGATTAAACTGATGAAACCACTATACATCAGCAGTGACTTCAAACATCAGAAACCCTTATACAACAACAAGGGCATATAGTTAAGAACCCAGGAAAAAGCCACAAAGGCACAAAATCAAATGTATAATCAAGCGTGTCTTTCCCAATGAAATGATCTCTCATTCATAAGCCTTCATTGGCAAAAGTTTCCATAAAACTCCACTTCAGAAAACGTGGAAGTTTCCCAAAAGAACTCAACACGAGAAACTTTCGACCTTGCTTTTTAGAAATATCATAGTGTAGTTAGTAAGATGGAGAGCTTGCATGGGAGGCAAGGGTTACAGAGGCATCATGTGATCAGTCAGCTGAAGTTGAGTGATACTGACATTTCTTCATCTCTTAGACATCATGATGTTGTTCGTTAGATGCTAGCTACATCTGGTTGGGGTGCTTCTATGTCTGATGAGTGCAGTGATAGTACTCTTTCTCTAGTAGAGGTTCATGTGCTTCGAGAGGCTGTCAAGATCTTGAAGCATAATTACCGTAGCTAGTTGCTGACCGAGATTACCTTCTGGAGTGGGGTAGCCCCTGTCATGAGACATTGTTAGAGAAAGAGGAGGTGGTGGAGCTCACCCAAGAGCTTGAGGTGACTATGGACTCTTTTCAGTGTACTAAGTTAACTCTTTATGAGTTAGAGTCACGATTGGAGGAGGTGACCATGGAGTTGGAGCATGTTTGGACCACACAAGCTCCAAATCTAGTTTAGTCACATATTGTGCTTAGTGGTGAGTTTGCTTCTACAGTTGGGGATGATGGACGTGATGATGGGGCCGACACATCCATCCAAGATATGGGTGCAGTAGGTACGGATGAGATGAGAATATCAGGGGAGTTGGGCTCTCATGCTGATTTGCTTCCTTCTGCTGGAAGCAAATCTATTTCTTCATCTCATACAGCTGATAGCATTGGACAGTTGGCAGTGCCATATTTTCAGAGGGATCAGTTATGGGTTGCAGGGGAGCAGGTGGATGCTTCCACATGTAATTTCTATTGCATAGAATCCTTCACGGAGTATCTATTGAAGAGTTCAGATGTGAGGGAGGATTCATACAGTGTCTGATGCTACTCTCATCCAAGGCTCTCATGCTATTCAGAGGTTGGTGGAAAAAATTGTAGAGACTCTGTCTGCTATGCTTCCCCACAAGGATTTTGAGAATAGGTTTGCTGAGAGAATTGCCTAGGATCCTAGCCGACCAGTAGTTCAGAGTCAGAGATTGGAGCCCATCTTTTGATTCCCAGATTGATACCGATGAGCCCTTGACAGAGATTGGGAGTTTTTATCGACATTACACTGAGGAGTGCTCATCACTTTTATTTTGACCCACAAGTAGAGGATTTGGTTTCACGTCAGTGTGGGTTGGCTCCAGTTTCATACCATCCATTATGAGATGGGTTGTTAGCACCATCTTTTGCACATGGGATTGATAGCTGCAAATTAGACCCCTTGCAGTATCCACAAGACCACATCATTACATTTGCTGGAAACTGTGCTCAGGAATTGCACACATCAAATCAAGAGTTTGACTTTGATCCAACATGTCAGGTCTCCTATTGCTAGCAAGCAGATCCTTCTGCAACCTACTGTTGTTCCTTCATACTTCGGACAGTTCTGAGTGTTGTTTGGAAAACATGTAGGTCTGTAACCAGCAACTACTTGCTAGACAACTAAATAAATTGTGGACATTCCTATAGTTGTACATCTGACCTGAACTTTGTTGTTCATGAGGCTCTTCCAGTGTTTTTCCCTTAATTGCAGTTTGTGTAAGCATTACAAATGGTTTTAATTGGTTTAAGTTTAGAAAACACAAAGGAATCTCATAAAAAATACACAAATATATCACAATTTCTCACATTGTACCCATTGCAAATATCTGATTGTTCAAACTTCAAAACACATTGATTACAAAATGACATCATCATATGAAGCTAGATAGTGGAAACGAATACAATAGCTTACTACTAAGTTACTAAATAATATCTATTATTAATTTATGATTATTTTATTTGAAAATCACCATCATAAATTTCATATCTAGGCACTTAGATATTAAAAGATTTCATATCGTCCTCTTCCCCACCCTAGAGAAATAATGGGAGACAGAAGGTACAGTCCTAATGCTTGAAACTGGCTCCTTGCTTGGTGTAGTAGATTGTGCCTGTGGCTCCACCATGCTAGTAGGTGGAAGTGGCTCCTCCTCCACCACATCGATCTCATCTAATCCAATCTCTCCTACTTCTGCTACAGGCAAATCCTCCATAGCCTGTCTCTCCATATCAGCAATCTCATCCTCCATAAATAAGGAGGGATCATTATCCTGCATAGTCCAATCACTGTAGGGATAAATGTCGTCCAAATCAATGAGTTCATTTGGCTGGTCCTGTACCTTTTTTGTGTGAAGCCGAAGGTTATACTGCACAAAAACAAGATCATTCAGGCATTTTTGTGTCAACTTATTATGCTTCTTTGTGTGAATGGCATCAAACAAACTCCAGTTCCTCTCACAGCCAGAAGCACTACAAGGTTGAGACAAAATTTGGAGTGCTAGCCTTTGCAAATTTGGGCTGTTTCCACCTAAATCTTCCCACCAAGAACTTGCAAATAAGATAATCAGTTTATTTGTAAATAAACAATATTCTATTAATAATTGAAATTCATAACTTGAAATATATCGGAATTCACTTTTTCTTACTTGGTGTTTGGATCCCTCTTCCTCGTACACACATTTTGGAAGAAAAAAATTGACCCCTAGCTGCCTTATAGTTCTACAACTCTAAAAGGATGATGTCTCTTGTTGCACTTATAGGTGTCATCCTCTCAATACATGTGATTAGACCCTCCATAACCTCCCCATTATCATCTGTGAAGCTACCAGACTCAGAGAAGTAGAACTTGGGGTTGAGAAAGTACCCTGTTACACGAATGGGTTGGTGGAGTTGATTATTCCTACTTCGATCAATGATGTCCCAAATAGGGGCAAATCTATTTGCATCCCCCCTATAATAGTGTTGGATGGCCTCTTTGGCCCTATCCATTGCCTCATAAAGATATCCCATCACATTTTTCTCACCATCTACCAAGTGCAAGACCCTCACCAATGGCTTAGTCAACTACAAAGTAAAATTGAAGGATTCAATTTGAAAACTAAATCAAGTGGAAGTTACCTTCACAATCTCTAATGCTCTACTTGCAAATTCACCATCAAAAATTATTTTTACAATCTTTTCTCCATCAGCCTTCTTTGAGTAAGTTGAGTCTACCCATTGCTAACTCACAAACATTTGCTTCAAGGGAGTCAATAAACTAGTAATGCTTTGCAATGTAGGAAATTTGTTGCAAACCTTGTAGCTCCCAATCACACAAGTTCTTTGCCCTTGGTGTGCTCTCTCATCAATTAAAGAACCCATGGGTGATTATCTATATATTTTGTTATATCTCTTGCTTTATCTACAATTGGTTTCACTTAATCAATTTTTCCTATGTCCTCCAAAAGAAGGTCAAGGCAATGAGCTGCACGTGGGGTCCAAAATTGACATAAAGATAGGGAAAACTAGGGCCAATGGCACACCTAGCCCTCTGAACTACCCTGCAAGAGTTAACACAACGGAAGCAAAAACAAAGAATAGCAACCAAAGGAGGAAGAAGAGTGAAATACTTTTATTAATTCATCAAAATATCTTCATACATGCCCAGTTGTAAGGCCTTCTGGATTACGGCCAAATACAAATGCATTCACATTCAAATATCCAACAACAAATTCGCACTTTCCAATTCTGCTCTGCAGTCCTCTTCAAAACTGCCTAAAAACTCTTAGATCTAAGCCTAAAAACTCTATTTATACTAGCCAAAACGGCTTATAAATCATTCTAGAACATGGAGAAGCCACAAGTCGGCTCTCAGCAAATAGTAAATGAAAATAAATCAAAATTAAATACACAAGTCGGCCTGCATCAGCAATTAACTGTCCTAAAATTGATGTCCGAGCAAAATCGCAATATCTCCTAGCTCCGTTTGAGTTAGAACTTGCACTTTGAATTGTGGGTAGATATCTAGGTCCTCTACAACCCCTTAAGTGCACAAGGTCTGATTCATTAAGGAAAAATGCGCATCCATTCCGAAAGTTGAGCACAAAAAACTGTTACACAGAACTGCCAGAAATCGATGTTCCGAGAGAATTGCCATATCTCCCAAACTATAAGGAGTTAGGACTTGCATTCTGGAACATAGATAGTACTCTAGGCCCTCTTCAATCCCTGAAGTGCGCAGCCCTTTATTCATTATGGAAAATTAGTTACACAGTCTCCAACAGGCACCTAAAAACCAAAAAATAAAGCTTCAACAATAAGGTAAAAACTAAAAACATGTAGGATAGCAGTGCAACCCAGGATGCTCTTGCATCAAAAATAGTTTTGGATGTCTCTATTGAAGCAACCTTCTAGCTACCACATGTGCAACTGCATTGTCTGTAACAACTTGGACAACATTTTTTATCCCTACCTCTAAAACAACCTCCTCTAACATTAAGCACAAATTTTCTGCATTCTTTATGATGTTAGAGGCATCAATTGACTTAAGAAAAACCATCACTTCCTTTGAAACCACTATAAAATTGATAAAAGTGCAGTTTCTTCCATCTGTCCAACCATTTGAAAGAATTGAGCATCCATATTTTTGTCATTGCTTCTTTTCAACTTGAACAATTTCTTTTGCATCTAGAATAGCATCTTGGAGCAACCTGCCACTTAAATCTCTTGGCCTAGGGGCCTTAAAACCTTCGCCTGCAATTGTTAATGCTGTTACCAAACTCTCCCAATATGGACTCCTTGCCATGTTGTAAGGAATGTTGTTATAATACCAAAAGTTTGTGTTAGCCGACTGGATGGTTCCGGTGGTATTTTGTATTCTGTAGCCAACAGTCCGACGGTGTTTCGGTATTCTGTAGACGACGGTCCAGCGGTGTTTTTGTATTCTATAGCCGACGGTCCGGCGGTGTTTCGGTATTCTGTAGCCGACGGTTTGGCGGTGTTTCTGTATTCTGTAGCCGACGGTCCGGCGGTGTTTTTGTATTTTGTAGCTGACGGTCCGGTGGTGTTTCGGTATTCTGTAGCCGACGGTCTGACGGTGTTTTTGTATTTTGTAGCTGACGGTCCGGCGGTGTTTCGGTATTCTGTAGCCGACGGTCCGGCGGTGTTTTTGTATTCTGTAGCCGACGGTCCGGCGGTGTTTTTGTATTCTATAGCCGACATCGTCCGTAAATAGTTTGTAACAGATAGAATAATTGTGGCCGACAGACTCCTTCGAGAAGGTTCGGCGGTAGTATTTATATCCCGTCTGGGATCATTGTAAATCATTGATCTATTATTGCGAATATAATTCTGCTATTCTACTATTATTGTCTGTATGCGTTGATTTCTTTACCAGTACGATAAACATTTGGTGTCATTGCCTTACGAATCGGGAAGGTGGGAGGAATGAAGATTGATGCCAAATCAGCTTAACAAGGATCGAAATAAGGCGAAGGGAAAAGATGGAATCCGTACTGCGCAAGAGAATTTAATTCTGGCACAGCAAGCCGAACGCCGACGGAGATTTCAAAAGATTGCCGACGGAAACCGAAGCACGGAGGAATTGTTGGAGGAGACTCGGCAACGGGTGGAATTGGTGGAAGAAGCACGGGAGGAGTTTTTCAATTTGTGTTCGCTAAGGGAAGAAAATTCAGACGGAAGAGCATCAACTCGCACGGCTCGCAGTGCCAGGGGAGCACGAGCGTGGAGTGACCTCTTCGTCTGGGATAGACTTCCGCAGGAAACAACTTTAGAAGATCCTTCTTCGTCACCAAGGTTCGCAGCTGTCGAGACCTCCGGTGTGGGAGAGCAGTCCACCGGTGTGGGAGAGCAGTCCGCTGGTGTGGGAGTGCAGACCGCCTGTGTGGGAGACCAGTCCGCCGGTGTGGGAGTACAGACTGTCGGTGTGAGAGTGCAGACCGCCGGTGTGGGAGTGCAGACCGCCGGTGTGGGAGTGAAGAGTGCCAGTGTTGCAGGACCGAGCAACGCCTGTTTACAGAAACCAATTGTGATGGCGAGGCCAAAAGAGAAACTGCCGAAGTTCAGTGGCGATGGTACGACCGATCCCATTCAACATTGCAAAACATGTGAAACAATCTGAAGGGCAAATGGCATAACTGATGAAAACGACTGGATGAGACAATTTCCGGCAACCCTACGGGGTGTCGCGATTGATTGGTTTTCGGATATGGATCCGCAGAAGCTGGATACCTGGGATAAGATTAAAAAGGAGTTCCTGGCGGAATTTAAACTCTTACGAGACGATAATGAAATCGTAGCAGAAATTTTCAATACGAAACAGGGGAAGCACGAAACTGTCCGCGTCTACACCAGGAGATTAAAAGACTTAATAAACAAAATGGAAAGCAAGCCGGTGAACGGATTACATAAAAGGTGATTTGTGGACGGCCTACGCTCGCAGTTGCAGAGGAAAATGAAAATTGTGCCACCGTCGTCGTATGTGGACGCGTATAATAGAGCATTGGATCTTGAAAGTGAACAGAAGACAAAGAAGAAGAAAACTAGCTCATCTGATTCTGATGACGACGAGCCTGCCGGAGATGATAGTAGCAATGACGAAGGTAGCAACAAGAAGGTTCGTGCCCTACAAAAGGATATGGTTCGCATGATGGAGTTTAAAAACATGCAGAAGGAGCCAAAAGGTAGTGAGTTGTGGTGCATGGAGTGTAAGACAGACAGGCATACTAAAGGTTTGTGTCCCAAGAACCAATTCTGTGACATTTGTCAGATTATGGGCCATTCGATAGAAGAGTGCCCCTTTAACATGAAGACGAGGATCTCCGCAGGTGTTTCTCACACAGGAGGCTTCCCCGTCGGGTAGTAGCGGAAACACAAATACCGCCGGTGCTACATCTGGAGGATACAGGAATAATAGCAGAGGGAAAAATAACAATGCAAACAATAACAATAATAATGGGAGCCGAAGTCGAACTCAGTATGATGCAAACGGACGACCGATCGTTCAATGCCGAGTATGTAATTTGTGGGGTCATTTTGCGCAGGATTGTACAGCGGCAAACACACTGAAATTATTATGCAGATGGTGCGGACTCGGCGATCATGAAGATTCCAAGTGTCCAAAGGCTGGAGTAAACTTGATCACTGTTGGCACAGATGTAGAGGAGGTTCTGGCAATTACATGGAGGCAAGTGGAGGAAAAGAGAAAATTGGGGGAAGCGCAGGCGGAAATTGCAAAGGCATCGTCGGCAGGGACATCTCAGTTGAAGGACATCACTGGCACCTTGGCAAAAAACTTCGCAGAACAAAACATTGTATGACAGATTTTACAAACGGAGATACCAGTCAAGATAAGTGACCTTCTCACAATGCCCCAGTTACGGACGGCCATTCTAAATCATACATCGTTTCCGAAAGCAACGGAGGACACAGGAAGGGATAGTAGGGAAGTGATGACAACAGACCCGATGTTGCTCGCACTCACCTCCGTATGACATCCGGCGGTTGTCAAGATGGGGATTTTGGAAAATGTTTTGACAGAGACAATTGTTGACGGAGGGTCCGGCGTGAATGTCTTACCGGAAGATACTTGGAAGAAGTTGGGAAAGCTGACGTTGTGGCCACCTACATTCTAGTTGCTCACGGTGGACCAGCATGGGATCAAACCGTTGGGAACCTTAAGGGCGCAAACGGTAACTATTGGTACGCAACCATTTTTATTGGATTTTGTGGTTATTCCATTGAAAAGAAAAGGATATGATGCTATTCTGGGACGAGATTGGTTGGTGCAAGCAAAAGTAAAGCATGATTGGAAACGAAATACCCTATCAATGGAGGGCGGAGGCAAAAGATTCGCAATTGACCTGCACATACAAATGGTCGGCGAGGAGGCAGCATCGTCAAATTTAGAAAGCGACGACGAAAGTGATGATGAAGGAAAGAAGAGAATGGAACCGGACGAAGAAGGAATATTGAGACTAGACGGAAGATTGAATGACGACGACCTAGACTCGGTGGATGGCCTTTACATTGGCAGATAGAAGACTACGAACTGTTTTCGAGTTGTAATATGTTAACGGTCGATGAACGTGACAAAACAAAGGAAAATGAATGTCTGGAGGAATGCAAGGAAGCGGAAGAAGGAAAAGCTGCCAGGCTGAAGCTGAGGGGAAGAACATACAGTTTGAACACAGAAAAATGAAAGATCCCACTGTCCGGTACATGGTGAATAGACCACGCGGAAAGAAAAGGGTACACCGCAGCATAAAATTAATGGAAGGGCACCGACAGCAAGGAAATAATTCAGTTGCGCGATGACCGCAGGCACAGTGGGCGACGAAGGTGTCACAGAACAAACGTAAGGCGTACGACGGTCAGAATGAAATCAAAGTGGAAAAGTTTAAGGGTAGATGGGTTGGACCATATCAGATTTGGAAGGTCGGCGACAATGGAGCATCAAATTATCAACTTTGGATGGGCAGAAGGTACCTCCGGCAGTCAACAGATCCAAATTCAAAATATATGGTGCCAGGAATACTCCGTCGCTGTCACAAGATGGCCAGCTGACTCCGTTGTCGTTGCAGAATGGCGACACTTGGAGGCAAAATGGAGGTACCTCTGTCATTTGATGTGTAAAAAAAATAAAAAAATAAAAAAGAAAAAAAAGAAAAATTGAAAAAAAAAAAGAAAAAAAGAAGAAAATTTGGACCCCGTGGGCGGAGTCTGTCCGCAGGTGGACAAAAGCCCCGCGGGCAGAGTCTGTCCGCGGGTGGGCAAAAGCCCCGCGGGCAGTCTGTCTGCGGGCTTCAAATTTCCTTGTCCGCGGAGTTTGGAATGTAGCACGTGAATAAAACGAAGGTTATTCTTCACAAGTTATCTCACAAGATCATCATATTCAGTCTTCGCTGATACTAGGAGATGCTCGATGCCAGGTAGAACAGGAGGAGAATGAAGTTTAGTTTGCACGGATGTGAAAGACTCTGTCCGCGGAAGCAGCTTAAGCCGCGGAGTTCCTTTCTTGGCCGCGGGTTTGGCTTTGCGACATTTTTCTTTTCCCATAACACCGAGGAAGCTGATCGGCAAGCTTGGAAATCCTACAGTTCCTTGAAGTTTCTCAGGGCTTCAACCAAACTTTCGCCTCGTAGAGTTTGGAAGAAGAATCTCTATCCTGTTGGGCCTCGATAGTGAAATGATGCATAGTTCCCGCTACCACTTGCTGCTCCGTTTTCACTCTGTTGCATATTCTTTTCCTCCCCTGCGGGGTGCGACCTTTTGTAACGGGCGAAGGAGGAAAAACTTTAAAAAAAAAAAAAATGACGACAGATTCAAGTTGTTCAGAATGAGTTATAAATGGTGTCAAAGGGAAGGGGACGCATGAGTGGTTGCTAGAAAGAGTGTAGAATCGACAGAAAATGACAAAAATGGTGTGTTCCGTGCATTTTTGTGTGGGTTGCGAAGTGCTAATTTGGTCTTGGCGGCGAGGGGCACTCGGGGCGCTGCCCCAAGACCTCGCGGGGGCGCTGCCCCTCGACCTCGCCGGGGGCGCTGCCCCTTGACCTCGCCAGGGGTGTTGCCCCCTAGACCCCCAGTCGTTGCGAATATCAGTCGTGGGAGTTTGACCAGTTGAGAAGAGTTGAAATTGCTGCAAGCATGGACTTTCTATGTACCAGAGGCACTTGGAGTAAGTGTTGGCTAGGAGGCTGTCTTGGTGGATGCGTAGAGAGCTCGGGAGGAGCTAATCATCCAGTTGGAGGCAGTGCAGCGACACTTGGCTCAGGACACAGTGGAATTGGAAACAGAGAAAGCAGCACAGGTGGCTATCAAAGTCAGCTTCATCAAGGAGGCAGTGTTGTGTTAGTAGAGGCTAGAGGCACGGGACGAAGGTGACAGTGATGTGTCAGAAGCAAATTTCTCTTGTTGTAGTCACTCTGTTAATGTATTTTGTTTGTTAATTTGTCTCAGATATTTTGTCAGTCGTCAGGAGACGACTTTTCTTTTGGGGGGGATGGTGTTAGCCGACTGGATGGTTCCGGCGGTATTTTGTATTCTGTAGCCGATAGTTCGGCGGTGTTTCAGTATTCTGTAGCTGACGATCCGGTGGTGTTTTTGTATTTTGTAGCCGACGGTCCGGCGGTGTTTCGGTATTTTGTAGCCGACGGTCCGGCGGTGTTTCTGTATTCTATAGCCGACGGTCCGGCGGTGTTTCTGTATTCTGTAGCCGACGGTCCGGCGGTGTTTCGGTATTTTGTAGCCAACGGTCCAGCGGTGTTTTCGTATTCTGTAGCCGACGGTCCGGCGGTGTTTCTGTATTCTGTAGCCGATGTCGTCGGTAAATAGTTTGTAGCGGATAGAATAATTGTGGCCGACGGACTCCTTCGGGAAGGTTCGGCGGTAGTATTTATATCCCGTCTAGGATCATTGTAAATCATTGATCTACTATTGCGAATATAATTCTGCTATTCTGCTATTATTGTCTGTATGCATTGATTTCTTTACCAGTACGGTAAACAGTTTGCACAAGCCTTCTCTGCTTCCTTATGTACCTCCTTATTCCATCCAGCTGCTTCCAATGAAGGTTGTGACCCTTACTCATTTCTAGGCACAAAATTGAATTTGATTGAAGTGGTAGAGGATGATTCACCACATATATGTGGACTGCGAGTAGAGCCAACAATGTGTTGCACATCCATCTCAGTTATTGTTGAACGTGACAAAGTAGGAGCAATGGCTTCTTGTATGGTTGCTTGTTGCCTTGCTCTCTCCAATTTCTTTTCATCTAGTGCTGCAAGGAGGGCTATCATCTCTCGTTGGTCCTCTTGAGGACACTTTTTACATGGCTTGGCGTCACGACAAGGAATGCCTGCAAGATGGTATTTAAGGTGATTTATGCCTCCACTATGCTTCTTCATGGACCATGTACAAATAACAATCCTTGCTATCGGTTCCATGATGCCATGTTTCCAAGTGGGGTCACGACTTCCAGCGGGTTTCCTTCCAACAGATTGACTAGCATTAGCCATGCTTGGAGTAGATGCAGGGCCAGATGCCATTGTGATAATTAAGCAACCCAAAACATAAACAGTAACCAAAAGAAAAATATATAAACATGGAGGTAAACTATAAAATTATAAATAGTTTTCACTACATTTATTATATTTACAAACAATTCGTTAATATGAATGCATACTTCATAAAACTTTTTGTAATGATTATTAAAAATATAAAGTTTATTTAAATCTAATATGTTTATTAATAGTCACAAAAACTATAATAAAATATATTGTAATTAATTTATAATAGATATTATTATATTGATTAAAATTTAATAATAATCATTATAGACATTTTTAAATTTGTACACATTACAATTTTAATGTTTTAAACAATATTAATTTCTATTTACATCAATATAAAATTTTTTTAAAAAGACAATAATAAGGAATGAAATTTAAATAATAAATATTTCAACATTTATATATATTTAACTTTAAATATATTAAGCAATATTAAAATATTCAGTAAAATAATATTTAAATTAATTAATAATTTAATACAACTCCGAGATCAAAATTTTCATGTCTAAATAAAAATTAGTGAGGTACTAGATAAATAAAAATAGTTATTCTATTCAAGATAGGCAATGCAATACACATAATTTTAAGATAGGGTAAAATAAATAAATTTTAATTATATTTTGATGTAATTTAAATGTTTTATTATTAAATTATTTAATACTTTCAACATGTATTATTTAATACTATTAACAATTTAATACTAAAATATTAAAATATTTGAGCCTATATAAATAATATTGAAATCATTTACATTTATACAATATTTAAACATAAAACAATTTAAAAAATAAAAACATTTAAATCTAAATTTTTAAACATTTAAACTTTTAACTCATAAAATTTTAATCTTAATATTAATCGATCAATTGCTCCTAGCATAAAAAAGTAACACGACAATGAAATCTAACTACTTAAAAAAATTGAATGGTATACATTTAAAATTTAAAGTTCAAACTATATTAAATTAAAAACCTTCGAACTATATTGAATTGATTTATTCCTAATTGATTTGGGTGTAAGCCATAAAAAAACAAATTAGATAAAAGTTAAACTGTATTAAATTTTAACTTAAAAGTTAAAACTTAAGACTATTAATTTTTCAACCTTAAACATATTAAATTGAAAACTATATGGAATGGCTTCATCTTCAATGGAAGAAAAAAAATGGACGAGAATTAGAAATTTTGTCACCGGTAATTTCATTTTCTCCTCAAAAGGTTTAAACATATGTGCGCAGAACAAGCAAAGACCTTTCAGCAGAAATACGAATTACTAACCTGATTTTTGGTGATGGGAGAACACTGTCAAATCCTACTATGTGTTTTCTGTTTTGCGAGTAGGGTTTTTAAAGACTTGGATAGAAGAAAAAAATAGAAACTATGCAAAGAGGGAAACAACAAAAATTCTGCATCTTTCCCACTCTTTTTCCATTTTTTTCCGGCTTACTAACAACGAATATGTTTGCCGCGTTTTTGGCGAGTTTGAAGGTTTTTACTGGTGAGCTGAGAGCAATTTTTCAGCCTTAAATGGTGCCGAGTTAACATGCGAGTTGCTGGCTTTTAAAAAAATCAGCAAGTACTCATACACTCGACGAGAACTCGCCAAGTATGTAAACCATGATTAGGTGAATCTCTTAACAAAGTAGTCCTAACAAACCTTGTAAATCTCCTAAAAGAGTGCTCACTTAGTTGTGAAGTTAAAATCCATTTGTAAAGGTAGACTTAACAGTCTTATATGTTTTTAGCAGAGCAAACACCTCACAGGGTAGATAATCAGAAGTGATCTAATTGTAGCCCTAATAGGCAATTTGTGATTGCAATAGTGAAGATTTTGTGGGTGCCATCCCTACCGCAGTTTTACCTTTGCATTGGAGGGTTTCTGCATTACCAAATCTTATGTAATGTGTTATTTACTTGCTTATATGTTTTGATCATGTTAGTATATGTTAGATCTATTATTACATGACATTGCATGATTGATTACGTACAAGGCTACGGTTAATGAGGTGCATGGTGAATTATGTTCCTTGAGCATATAATTTGTAATAATAATGAATGCTAGACATAAGTTGTAGATGTTGTAATAATAATGAACTTATTGTTTTTTGCAGAAGTTAATGAATTGATAGTCAAATTTTATGTTTGCAAAATCTATATATAATTTTTTTTAATCTTTGGATGCACTTTGACTATTTCTTTTGTGAAATTGTGTGGTGTTGTAGGTAGGTATACTCAAATCTGTTTCAGCTATTGGTTAAGCAATTTTTGTGTCTTTTCTTTGTATCTTTGTTTGTAGCAGAGTACCAGCCTCTGCTTTAGCTAGTAGGAAGTTGAGTTTATTGTTCATGCTTGATAGTTTACTCTCTTAAATTTAAAATCTAGCTATAGGACTTGACAGTGGCAATTTCATGCTTGCATTTACGGGTAAAACATAGTCAGCTAGTTACCTTTAAATTTTTAATACAGAACTCCATCGAAATCTTGTACAATGTGTATGTGTTCATTTGGTTTATAGTTGAGTCTTAGGGAGTCATTCCTTATAATTTGAATTACTGTTCTACTGTGGATGCTGTTTTGTGGTGTTTGGCAATAGACAAATTGGAACACTTACATAATGCATGTCCACATTTGGCTATTCAACTATTCCTCTTAAACTGTATTGAGTTGCAAAAATAGTTCTGTAAAAATAGGTACAATGATATTGCCGAGCAAGCTTGTAAGGTGATGGAGCAGAGTGAACAAGATCCCCAGATACATAATCCAGACGAAGGCAGCGGAGCTAACAGGCAATTTGTACCTGATTCTGGAGATAATCTTGATGGCCTTGAGGGGTAGGTTTGAAATTATATTGATTCGCAAATGTTGATAAAATATCTATAATTTGTTACATGGCATTCATTTTCTTGTATTTATGAGGTTTGAATTGTGCCAATGAGTTTGCATGATTAATTAGTAGATTTTTTTTTTGTATTATATACAATCATAATGTATATTTGTATTCCACACTGGTAGAATTTCTTTTAACGCATATTTGTCTTTGTGCAGAATGATGACTGTGATTGCAGAGAAGATATATTCATGTCTTATGTTGAGCATATTTTTCGTAGAGGTTGATTATTAATGTGCACCTTGGTACTACAAATTTATTTGGTGTATCATAGTATGAGATTTTTAGTTTCAGGAGTTACAAAAAATTCCGTGGCATTAGAATATCTATTAGGCATTTATTATTCCTCAGTTAATTTGCTTCGAATTTTTGAAATCAAAATTAGCTGCTGAGTCTAAATTTTCTGTATTGCAGGTGTCTGCAATTAGTTATATTCCCTACGTTGGAAAGACATTGAATGTCCTCCTCCTCTCCTGGATTTATGCTTATTACAGTTTTGAGTGAGTTTAACAATTTAAAAACATAAACAGTCATGACTGGATTGACGGTTTTCCCAGTATCAGTTGAATTCTTTGCACAGGTATCAATGTAAATATTTTCTGTTTGCAGGTACAAATGGAACTTCATCGGATGGAGTCTTGAAAAGAGAATTAACTTCTTTGAAACCAATTGGGCTTTTTTTGCAGGGTTTGGTATGGAAATTACGTCCTCTGATATTTTGATCTTTTGATCATACCAAGTACTCAGTTTATGCTCCTTTCTCCTTCAACTGAAAGTTTAGTGTGATGTTAAAAATCTTCGATCAAAATAAAATATTTTGGAAATAAAAATGAAATCTATTATATCAGAAATTTTTAAATAAAAAATCAATTCTGTATATATTGTAGTGAGGAAAAACATGTAAATATATTCAATTGCGCTGTGTTTATATTAGCTCAGTTTTAGTTTTAAAATATCATGCTTTGCTTTGGGTCAGAACTGTGCCCCATTTTTGCTATTTATAGCATCAAACAATCCTTTATGCTCTAACTGAAAAATGCCAGAACTTAAAAATCAAAATATGATCTTAAAAGGAAGGAAGCAATGAATTAATCATTCTATGTTGATATAGAAAACTTGATGTGATCTGCATTTCTAAACTTGCCTTTATATGATGTCTTTGCCTCATTTGTCCAGGGAGCCCATGTGTGTTACCGATTGTCTTTTCAAGTCAACTTGTCAGCAGTGGAATTATGGCCATACTTTTTCCATTGGTAAGTTGATAAATATACATTTGATATTCTGTGGCATTTTGCTTATAGCTTGTTGATGTTGTTGAAAGACAATAATATGCATTATACACTCCTTAAGAATGATATTTTGAAGTAATAAGATAGGAAATTACAATTTGACTCAAAGGGTTTCTATTAACCATCATAATATGCTTAAAGCCTTAAGGTAAAAAACACAATGCTGGGATTCAATCTATGAAAGAATCATGCACATTGGTTTCACTTCTCCATAATTTCATGTAAAACATGAGAATTTCCAAATCCGTCAGAATTTTATGTTATAGATAGCACAGACATACTAACACATTTGTAAAACAAAATCCCAAAACACCAAATGCACATCGAAAATCCAAAACAGCAAAAATATAGTTTTATCTGTATATTGCAAAGGCTCCAAAGCTATGTAGCATTGTCATTTTCCCATTTTGTATTTTCACTGGAAACTACCATTCTCATATATAAGTACACTTTTCTGTGAATCTGATCTACAAATGCTGGGTCCTATAGTTCAACAATTCAATTTGATGATGATATCCTGTATCAGGATTCAGAACTACTGCTTCTTAAAATCCAAGGTTGCACAAGGATGAAGGTATGTGGGTTCTTAGAGTACCGGTACCAGTATGGCTATTTTTCAAAATAGGGGACAGGGGCATTTGGGTACATCAAACTTTTTTCTAATATAATTAAATATTTAATAGAAAATCTGAAAAAATGAGTCATGACGATGGTTTTTCAAAACAGAAACAACAATAAAGTTTGCAGATGTAATGTATTGTTTTCAGTTTCAGATTTGCAATATGTTTGTAATAATAAGTTATGATAAATGTTTAGATGCAGAAAAGAGAAGCCAGACTTTATACATGAATTATAAATCATATAACAATGACGTATTGCAAATGACAAATTTCTGACTTGAACAGTGATAAAGTTTACTGTTAATCAATATTGTATCAAAGTTTCAAACTGATTACATATCAAATTAAGCTTGATAAACAACAAGCTGATACGCAATCAAAAAACCAGAATAAAAATCAGAATCTTATCAAGGTCCTTACCTATGATCCTCTCCACTAAGTACCCAGTACGTGGGGTACATATACTTGGTACTTGGATACATCGGTGCACATCCCAAGTGTGTGGGTACATGTACCTATGCAACCTTGTTTAAATCATTCAATAATCAGTATGTCAACTGCTCTGCACTTCTTGTAGCATGTGCGTTCCAACTCACTCTAGTTATGCACATGATAGGTGGTGACAGTTTTGAATTTGAAAAAGAAGGATTTGAAGAGCAAGCTTCTATAACTCTGGAGAATCTCTATTTAGGTCATCCATAATACATATGGTATAAGAACAATGTGGGCATATCTAAAACTAAATAATTAAATAATGCCCAAAAACCTTGTCTTTTAGGAGTGCTGACACAAACATTCACAAATACCAATAGACTCATTTCTCATTCGGTGCCTTGATCAAACTCACACACAGAGTTTTGATAGAAACCATGAATTATTGAAGCTTGCTTGCCCACAAAATGTACCATTGTGAGTGGGGTATTATAGAACAGAATATATGGCGTTATGCCCAAAAACCTTGTCTTTTAGGAGTGCTGACACAAACATTCACAAATACCAATAGACTCATTTCTCATTCAGTGCCTTGATCAAACTTACACACAGTTTTGATAGAAACCATGAATAATTGAAGCTTGCTTGCACTGATACAAAGTGTACCATTGTGAGTGGGGTATTATAGAACAGAATGTATGGCGTTATGCCCAAAAACCTTGTCTTTTAGGAGTGCTGACACAAACATTCACAAATACCAATAGAGAGTTTTGATAGAAACCATGAATAATTGAAGCTTGCACTGATACAAAGTGTACCATTGTGAGTGGGGTATTATAGAACAGAATATATGGCGTTAGAGAGCTGTTGAATCATCCCCAATAGACATGACAATGACAAAAGATGCTAAATTGTGTTTGTAGCACATTCTTACGAAAAGAATTTAATGTCTTAAATTCTAGCAAAGAGGACCAATGAAGCATTCTTAATTTTCTAATACATTCTAAACATTCAGTCTCCTTTTCAGCTACGGTGATAATCAAATGACAGACGAAGCTGGATAACCCCACTACCATCCCAAGAAATAATAGGCAAGAAATATTACAATGTAGGAAATTTTTCCAGCATTTTCTATATTTCCCCAAGTTCTGATTATTATAATAATAAAATATAATCACTCTCTTTTTCAACCGTACAAAATTTTGTTATAGCATAGATCTTCTAGTAAATTTTTCCTTTATAGAGAACATTAATCGAATGCTTCAATAATTTGATTAATTTCTTCAATATATACGTAGGAAGGTGATTTTTTGTAAGGTTCCTTCTCTTTTAAGATCTTTGTGATTTGATTAATTACTCTTAATGGAAGTGAAGGGATCTGTTGGCTATTTCAAGCCCTGAACTCAAATTCCAAATCTGTTTTTGCACTCTGAAAAGTCCTTGCATTAAGTGTTATTGTAGCCATTGCTTGCAAAACCTTACAAAGATGTTTCCGTTCCCTACATCTAAACATTAAATGGGATTTGCATTTTGTTTGATATATATACTGTTAGATATTATTATATTTTTGACGTCCTAACCTATATTAAATCTGTGGTTTTCTAAAGGGAACTTAAATCAGTTATTTGGAAGATTCCCATTTTTTTCTAACTAATTTCTGCTTTGGAGAGAATATGACCATGGGTCATCTTTTGAGTATGAACTGAGCTGTTCAGTAGATACCAAACTGCGTTTTATCTGATTTTTGCAAAAGACATTCGGCTAGCACTGCTTGCTCAAGCTTATTTTATAAAAGTAGCTGTCTCATTCTATCAAGTATCGGGTAAACACCAGCTGGCAATATCCACACAATTGTTGCATATAGCCTTATACCTTTGTTGAATTACATGTTACAGTATTGATTGAGTCCAGGAATACTGATGCCAAGGATCTTCCAAAATATTAAAGCAGAATTCCATGCACATAAATGCCAATGGCAATATGGATGTGATATCTTATGCTAAAAACACATTTCTAGCCTTGGAAAAGATGGGCACAGAGATGAATTATTTGTGTGTGAGGGAGAGAGCAAAAATGATTTGGCTCTTTGTAAGCAAATTGTGTTTTGTGAATTGAAAAAAAGAAAGAAAGAAATTCCTGTTATTCTACAGAGTTTCATGGGGTGTCGATGGATTATATATCACCATGTGTCATGATTTTCTCAAATTCTATCAACCCAGTAACTTTAAATGTTGGGACAAAACACATTTTCATAACTAAATGGCATGGTATCCAACTAATTTAAAAAATGTAAAGGTTTCTCTAATCTCTGAGCAGGATAAAGCGACTATAAATAATACACTGGATTGGCAACATTACTTGCAGGTGCAGAACAATTCAATCGATAGAATCTGATTGTGTACAAACATGACGTGACTGCAATTCACCAATGTCTAACTTTGCATGTTCTCTATCAGTTGAATTTAGTTAAAGCTGCAGGTTCGCTATGATAAATTATAATATTGATGTCTAACTTTTGTATTTTATTTTAGTGTGTACTTGCTGCAACTGCTGCTCATCCCCAGGAAGTTATCGATTCCTATTCTAGAAGGTGGACGGTCCATAGGCTGAGTCAAGTTCCAGTATTTTATGTGCCAAACGCTACATCGTAAGTTTATTACAGATACTCATGCAAACCTTGCATAAGCATTTTCCATATCAGTTTTCTAATGAAAAATTCAAAAACTAAATATGTCCATGTTATATGCCTGTCATTTTTAGCTTTTATTTTTTAAGATACTGTGGTTGTATTTAGAATTGATGTTCTTTCTTTTTAATATATTATGGTTTGTTGTAATCGTCAGACTCATACCATGACATATTTCCTCTGGTTGTCTTCTCTTCATAAATTTGAGATCATTGTTTGCCCTTTACATTGGTTTTTAAATTCTAATCCTATTAGGAGCTTACATATATATTGGAATTACTATCAAAACTGTATTTTCCATGAGTCATTTGAGTACCATTAGTACAATCGAGTTTGTCCTTCTAAACAAGCTACTAGAAGCACATAAGTTTTCCTCAGCTGTACTTTGCATAATTATTGTCATCCTGAGAACAATAAAACTGCTCATTGCCTGTGTAACCTTTCTTACAATTTATGAAACTTGGTCTCTAAATTCCATAGTTTTTTCATCTTTCAAACCTAAATAATTAATGTGTGTGATTGCGATAGGAGTAAGATGTACTTATTACCAACAATGTAAAGTCTTTGTGTTCCCTAAACAGACGATCTTTTAAAATTCTCGCCTTCCTGTTTTTTAATCCTTATAGTTGTTGCTAGGCTGTGCTGTTATTTACATGGTATTGCAAAGATGCAAGCGTTTTAAAGAAATTTGGTCATCATGTGGGTTAATTGCATTTTAATTTGGGGGAATGTGAAATGATATTATCTCCTATGCAGTTGTATTTTGTTAACAACTTTCTTACAAATGCTATGCTGCATATGATATACAGGCTACGGTTGCTGCAGTTCTTGACTTTTTGTCAGTCACGAGGATCAAGAAATGAAAAGTCTGACTAAAACAGTAAAATCGGTGATGGAATTCGTTGCGACGATCTGCTTCCGAGCAATACTGAAAGATGTGCCAGCATTTGAGGAAAGCATGAAACCTGCATTTATTTTTGCAAAGAGAAGGATTTTACAACTCAAACATGGAAGGCTTTACAAATGTACATCATCTTTCCTCAAGTGCAATTCCGATTGAAATGATGTTTGTCCGGCAAGCTTGCTCTGTATTCTGATTTTCTTTGTAATGATTCTGTAAATATTAGATGGCGTTGCGAGTCTGCCGTAATTTTCAGTTATTGTAAATCTGGTTTGAGTTGCATCTGGATTTTGAATGTCGTTTTTGACGTCGTTCGGATTTTAATAATATATATATACCATGCATAGTAATGCTTCTTACAAGTTTGCAACCCCTTTTGCGTCCGGCACCACGTTTCCATAGTGGTCACTTACTAGATGATTAAAGCCTATTAATATTTATTTATAATATGGGGTTTAGCATTCATACTATTGAATTTTTAAAGAGTTGCAAACGATGAAGAAGTTGGACAATTTTATGGTGTGAATTTGGGGCATTGTGGACTTGGTTATGAAGATAATCACTTATATAAGAATCTTCTACGAAAGTATAAGAATAATAAAATTAGAAATTATCTCTATTTATAACGAGAAACCTTTGTCTATACATGTAAGGGTGAGACCAAGATAATATAATGTGAATTCTTTAATTATATTTTAAATATTGAAATGTGAAAATGATTGAAAAGAAGTAGATTTTTTTTTAAAAAAAATAGCACTTTAAATGTTAATACAAGATGAAAAATACATGCAAAGGTGAAAAGATGGTTTCCAAGTATTACATAAGACATGATAAATTTTATAGAATAGAACTACCTCTAATAAAAGGTTAAGGGAGAGCATCTAGGTATCCCACTCTCAAAATAGTGATAAGAATAGACTCATGCAAGAAAAAGACCCATCTTGAGATAGTTATAAGAAGATAGACTATGCACATGATGTGTCTAATTATTGAACAATGTTTACTTGACAATAAATTGGGCCGAAGCCAAAGGAATATGTAGGATATCTTTCCATTCTTAAGATGGGAACATGAAGGAAATAAAGAACATTATGTATGATGTGATGGGGCGTTGCTTAGGTGTTGCCATGTAGGTGTTAAAGAGTGTCACAATCAAATTGAATTGGAAGACTTAAGTGAAGATAATTTAGAGTATAGTGTAAACAAATGTAGAAAAATATCCTAAGGCATAAATCCTTTGAATCTTGCTTAAAAATCCCCAATCCAATGTCAATAAGATGGATTATGGGCCATGCTCAACTAAAATATAGTAACCAAAGTGTATCTTGCTCACCAGAGTGAGGCAATTGGGCCGATAAGAATTTGGCAATTGTTAATAAGTTATCAACATTAGAGGTGCTTGAGTTGGGTTTATAAACTCAATCAGTAATACATAATGTGTTACTCTAAATGTATATGTTTATGGAGAAGGAATAGAAGGCTTGGAATGTAACCCTTATTACACTACAAGAAGATGGTGATACTCCATAGAAGCTAACACCAAAGAGGAAGTTATATCTCCAATAGTGCCTTTCAAGTTTGTAAGATGAGACCCATAAAATGACCAAGATACATCAAATACTCATCTCAAGGTGTTGTTTTCAAGATGACTTATATATCAGAAGAAGCCCAATTTGAAGAAATGGTGAACCCTTAAGAAGTAACGGAAGATGAAGATATCTTATTACATTTCATTTGACTACATTGCAATTATATTTGTGTAGGAATATCAAATGCATGTGTTGATGCGAGATTAGAAAAATCCTACAAATGAATGTGATTAGCTTCAAAGAAGATGCTTTAGTTCTTCAATTTGCTTCCTTCCCACACTAATTGCAAAAATTAAGTAGAATAGCGGAATGGAAAGGCTAGGGATGGATCAATGCTCACAATTAGTCAATCATGAAACCAATAAAAGAAAATGTAAAAACACAAGAATAACCTACCAAAATAAAACAATTATGAGACCTAGCATCAGATTATGATTTTCCTGTATTATTACAATTTCAACTTGCCAAAATCAGAAGTGGTGTTGATTTCAATTTACTATAGATGCCAAATCAAGGCACACAAAAAAAATGGCATAGAATGCTAGATCAAACTATATAGTAGGAATTGCACAAATAAAGTTATTATCAATTAATTTGTGTCTTTATTTCAACTAGAGTTTTATTTTCTAGCTTGCAAATGATTCTTGATTTATATGGTTGTTTTATGAACTCCCCAACGTCTTTTATCCTAGAACTTCTCTAACAACGAAAAAATATTTTGCCACTTCAAACATTTGACACATCGCATCCAATCTATTAAATACTTAAATTAAAATAATTCTTACCAATTAAAACTTAAAATATATTCTATTATATACAATCTAAATAAATAATAAATCATTTTATTTTTTAATAAAAATACATATCAAATATTTACCTTTAACTACCATAATTTTTCAATACATTTTTTCAATAATAAAAATTAACTTACATTACGCATTCTTAAAAATTCAATTAAAATTGAAATTTTATAAATAAAAATTATATCCAAAATTACATACCAACAACCCTTTGTTTATTGAACCATATATCTATGTATAATACATTACTAGAATAAATGATAAATTGTCCTCGTCAAAGCTTAAGTTGAACTATATATATCATTTTTTATTGAAACAAGAAAAATAAATATTACAAAGTTTTTTAAAACAACTAGCTACAACTGGAGAAAGTAATATGACAACAGGTAGTAGTCATTATTAGCAGTCCTATCTCAAATAGCATTAAACCAATCCTTTGTGCATCTACTTGGCTAGCAATTGAGCCTCGAGATTCCATCATTAATCCTCAAGCAGATACGAACATGATATTGTAAATGTAAGCTAGCAGCAATTTTGCCTTCAACTTTCTGGAACTGTTCTTGAAGCTGACTAATTGAACTGTTAAGTTCACTTTTGATATGGAGCTTATATGAAGATCCGATAACAAAGTTGAAATCTGAAGGCAGCAGATCGTTTGAAGTTCAATTTGAGTGGACAAGAATAGCATTGAAGATAGTAGAACAACATAAATTCCAAATAGACGGATGAATTGTCCCAAGGATTGTGTAAGGATAGTATATTGGGGGAGTTATCAAGTAGATAGATGATAGATGATTTTTAATGTTCATGAGGCTAAATATAGCTTATGGGGCAGCCTTCCAACTATACTAATTTTAGCAATTCTGTTTTTCTTTTTGCAAGCTGACAATGAGTCCACCTAACTTCTCAATGTTCTCCTTTCTTCTCACTGAATAAGTTGTGCCAAAGGCTGCCAGATATAATATCCACGAAACCAAAAAGAAGTGTGTTTTTTGGATTCTATTTGAGCACAAAAAAGTCATGATGGTAAAGGATAAAGAAATCTGAAGCAGTTTCAGATGGACAACTTGCTGAAGCAAACTCCTTCAAAGTATCCTATCTATTTTTTTTTTAATTAGTAAGATAAATAGTAATGTCTTTCAAGATTGAACACTTAAAAAAAAACATTAAGTGGTAAAATGAATTTTTTTTCAAGAATATTTCAAATCTATCGACATATATAAAAATCCAACAATTAATAATATAAAATGAATCATTATATAGTACAATAAGCCAGAAACAATGGATAACAATTGTTTCTTCGTCCAAACCATTGAAAGCCCGTTATTATTATGTATACTGCTACTCCAGAGGATGACACATTTAGAAGGTAATATATTACACGCTACTCAAACAATCCATTCAGTACCTTACTGCTATAATATTCTATATCCAAAATACCCAGTAAACATCAGGAAATCTGTAAATAAACACTGAATGAAATTTTGAGATAAACGCTCAGAATCCTGCATAGAATGCTGCTGTAACACTGTTCCAGGGAATGCCATTGTTTTGTATAAAGGCTTCTCTAAAGTGTCTATCAATCCAATTTTCAGCAGTCCTTATCAGACATGAGAACAATCTGCAAGCTAAAAGAGAAAGCCGGCTGAGCATTAATGGTATGTTTCTGGGGCAATAGGGGATGTATAAAATTGAACCACACACCATACAAAAAACTCTCCACATCTTTAACAATGCTTTCAAATGCTCAACCTGCTTTTCATGTCATAAGTTAGTAAGTTAGTATCAGCATAAGTTAGCCTGAAAGAAAACCCAGATTTAAGATGAAGAAAAAAAAGGGTTACCCATTTCAATGAAAACAACAATCCTATACAGTTATAGTCATGATATTGGATTTCTATGATCTATAATTTGATTTATTTAGAGCTTTATGGAATAGATTGTGTATTAATCTTTCAATCAATGTTTTAAATCATGGATGAAGAATTAGAAAGCTAAGAAACACAATATGATGAATCAAATAGATATGTAAAACATTAAACTTAAAAACTAATACACAACTTATTCCAAAAATCTTAAAAATAAACTAGGATCAAAATACAAACATTGAAGCCTGCCTCTAGGGACAGCGACTGAAAATGGGTTTGGGCTGTAGTAAGTCAGTTCTCTGATCGAATTCCAGTTAAGGAGCAAGAAAATCATGAAAGTCATTTGCATTATTCAATGCAATAATAGAATGGAAGGAAGATATCATTATTTCTGTTGTTTTATATTTTGAAATGATTCCTTTGTTCAGTCCATTATTTGTTGTTCTGAAAATGGCAGACAAAGTTAACAGACATGGTCCTGCCTATTGATAATGGTCACGGGGAATTTCTATTTGAGTTTGACAAAAATGGGCCCTCTCCCTATCCATACCTATCTTTGGGATTTTCTATTCAGATGTAAGGGTCGTGTTATCATAACCCAACAATCGTTTTCAGATAAAAGTGTTATGAATAGTATAATTTGACAGATTTGACATGTAAAATAAATTTTAGAGAAAATGGTTAGCTTAATACAATTTTATAATTTTCTCGAATCATCTTAATTTTCTGATTAGGTGTAATTTTTAAAAAAAATAGTGGATTCAATTTATGTCTATAAGAATGCACCAGAATTTCAGTATTCCTTTCTCCACACAATCTTTGATGAAGTGGTACTTGATCTCAATGTGCTTGGACTTGTCATGAACTATTGGATTCCTGTAAAGGTTGATGCAACTCTGACTACCATAAAAAATTACTGTAGGATCTAGCTTCTTATCAAAGAGCCCAACTAGAAGTTTTAAAACCCAGATAGCCTTAAGATGTAGCCATGTCGGTTGCCATATACTCAGCCTTTGCAGAACTCTATCCAACTCACTTATGTTTCATGTTGTACCAAGGGACAAATGTTGATCCCAAACTAAAATTGCACCCCGAAGTGCTCTTCTTGTCAACTGTACTGCTTGCCCAATCTATATTAGTAAACCCCTCAAGTTTCACACCCCGAAGTGCTCTTCTTGTCAACTGTACTGCTTGCCCAATCTATATTAGTAAACCCCTCAAGTTTCACTCCATCTTGCTCAACATACTCCAACCCATATTCAATTGTGCCTCAAAGGTATCTCAAAACATTCTTTGCAACTATCCAATACCCAAGTTTAGGTTCCACCATAGATTGACTAAGCACTGCAAAAAAAATGTCTAGTCTAATGTTGACTAGATACATATGGGAATCTACTACTTGTATAAAGTAGGGTCATTTGCCTCTGATTTGGAAGCATCATTTTTCTTTCAATTGGTCACAAGTGGTGTCAACATGAGCTTACAATTCTTCATCCTAAATCACTTCAATATATCAAGTATTTCCTCTATTCAACGAAGATCTCTCTTTTCTTTCTCACAACTCTAATCCCATAAAGTAGTGCACCAACCCCAAATCCTTCATCTAAAACTCTCCTACAGAGCCTTCTTGCAATATGTTATGAGCTCCTTTGCCCTATCAGAAATATGTCATCAACATACAACAATAGTATGAGTAGTTACCCTTCACCTGAACATAGTACATGAATTGAAGATGACTCACTCTTGATAAAGCTCACATGTGAATATCATGCCTTGGGAGCCTACTTGAGTCCATATAGTGCTCTTTTTAACCTCCAAACATGAGAATCCCTTCCATGTGCTTCAAATTCTTCAAGTTTCTCTATGTAAATCTCTTCCTCAATTACTCCATTGAGAAACATTATTTTTACATCGATTTGGTGAATCTTCCAACCCAACTATGAAACCACATAAATTATAACTCTTATGGAATAATACATGGTTATTGGAGTAAACATCTTGTTGTAGTCAATTCCTTCATTTTTAGAAAACCCCTTAGCTACAAATGAACTTTGTACTTTTCCACACTACCAATTGTAACATGTTTAATTTTATACAACCATCTCAAGCCCAACATATCATTGTCTTCTAGTCATGGTACTACCACCTGCATACTATTCTCCATGATTGAAGAATACTCTTCCACCATAGCCCCCTTCCATACTTGGTGCTTGGATACCTATTGAAGCCTAGAAGGCTCTACTTTAATTATTCATTCATAATTGCCACATAATCAAAAATACATTTGTGAGCCTTTCTTTGTCTAATTGAATCTTGTGGATAACCAACATATTTTTTGGCTTCTCTCAAAGTCCACTCAGCTGCCCAATTTTCCCTCTTCTTTGTAATATTGACATGATGTTGACGATTCTTTGTTCCTCCCAATCATCCTATTTGGCTTGCTTGCCTTGCTCTTCAACTTGTGTGATTGATGTTTGAGGTATTTGTGCTACCTCAATTGTGGGTGATTGCTCCTCACTCATCAAGATGCAAGAATTATGAAGAGCTCTATCCTCCTCAAACTTCACATCTCTAGGAACTACTAATTTCCCAAGGGAAGAATGTAAACTTGATAAGCCTTAAAAAAAAAATTGTTTCCAAGAAGGATGCAGTTGATTCTAATTTTGGTCTTTTCTCCATAGGAATGTGATAATACACAAGGCAACCAAAGATGCCAATGTGGCCCTAATATGGTTGCTTACACTGAATGCCTATTTAAGAGTCAATTTTCCTAGCATTGTGTGAGGGATCCTACTTTGTAAATACATAGTTGTATTACAATCTTCTACCCATAGGGACCAATGCAAATTCTAATCTTGAAGGCTTGGTCTTGGCTGCTCCAACTATAGTCTCACTCTTCTACTCAACAACCCCATTTTGTTGAGGGTTGTATGAAACTATCAACTCTTTCTTGATACCTTCTTGGGCACATAAATCTTTGAAGGAATTCAAGGTATACTTGCCTCCATTATCAGACCTTATTATCTTGATCTTATCTTTCTCCTTGTCTGGTTCTCTACAAGATCCTTAAGCACTTTGAACGTACTAAAGACCTCATCTTTGTTCTTCATAAAATATATCCATGTCTTCTAGAGAAATCATATATCGAAGTAACATAATACTCATACCCATTTGAGGATCCTATTGACATACATTCACACACATTGTGCTTACAATATCCAAAATTCCTTCAGATCTATTTTCTCTACTTGGAAAATTGTTCTTGGCATATTTCCCCAAAGCATAACACTTACACTCGTCATTCTTTTTTGTCTTGATCTTAGGAGGCCTCATCACTATTTCCTTGAAACTATTGAGTGCACTATGGTAAAGATGAGTCATAACTCTTCTTGCCCTCTATGCCTGCTTACCAATTCATGTATTGGCTCAAACTCTAAAAGAAATAAGATTTCATGCTTGACTCTAATCACTTTTGTAACTTTGGATTCCTTGGGAGATATAGACTATTTTAGTTTCAAAGGTTATGATGTAACCATTTTCTTCCAATGTAGAAATTGAGTTTAGATTCTTTTCCATGCTAGGGACATACAACACATCCTCCACCAACAAGGGCTTTCCAGAACCCCTTGAAACTTACTAGTGCTAATACTAGTTTCATGGTTCTTGACATTGTCATTGAGCTCAATATAGAAATCTACTTATATGAGATCCTTAACTAAAATGATACTAATGCATTTATGTACTTTTGAAGAGTCAAGTTAGAATGCTCCATGATTGAATGTGTATTTTATCTTTAGATTATATCTTTAATTTCTCCATATGATCACTATATGAAGTGATTTTGTGTTGAATGCTATTAAATACCAAGTCCTAACAACAATTGGGAAAAATATATGTTAAGTCATTATAAGGACTAGTGAAAAAAAAATAGGTTCTGGATGTTTAAAAAAAAAATAGGCTAAATCTTATGGTAGTCAAGATTGACCATTCATGTGAAAATTCTAGTTTGGGGGAACCATCAAATGTACACTGATAATAGTATAGTTCCAGTAAACTGATAATAACTATGAATATATGAGAATTTAAATGTTAAATAAGATAAAGTTTAAATTTTGATGGCTCTTTTGAAGGGAACCCTAACCCTTTTTGGGAAGGATGTATGATCCATTCAAGTCAAGGTAAAACTATTGCAAGAATGTATAAAATTCTTATTTGTTCAAGGTAAAATCATTAGATAGTTGTACTAATAATATGGCATAATTTAAGGCCTTGTTATGAGGCCTTTTACTCTGCTTGGAGCTAAACTTGAAAAAGATGCAAATCAAAGGCGAATCCACAACAATAGTAAATGGAGTGAGATCCAATTCAACACCAAATTGGAGGCACATTCATTACTTGAAGTAATATTAGCCTTAATAGGAATATTTGAAAAGATTATGATCAACCATATATAGAGAAGGTAACTCTATGGGAGAAATATTAGATAATTAAGGGGTAGATGGAATCATTATTAAGTAATTTTTTTAGCAAAAATCAAGATAATCAAGAGTCAAGTAGAGATGGGATAGAAGTTCTTATGAAGCGAAGGGATTGACAAACTCTTGTCTCTTGACACATAAGCAAGTATAATTGGTGGTTATAATTGGGACAATTTTGTTAACTCGTGGGATTGGAGTAGAGAATATGCATGGTGATTATCATTATGTGATCTACCTAATCCTCAAACCTGTCATGCCCAAAATATAGGGGCAAAACCCACACAACAATTTTTTTTTAAGAACTATGATTAAATAAGATAACATGGTCGTAAAAGATTTTAAATGTTTAACTATAATGGAATTAATTGTTCGAGTAGTTTTAGATTCAGATACCCAATGATATAAAAAGTTTACAACTAGTTTGAACATTTCGTCAAAGGATTATTAGGGAGAACTGAAAATTTCTTAGTAAATCAATGAATTAAATTATATGACTAATCCATATAACTAAAGTCCTAATCCATGAATTTTCTTTAATAATTTCTTAAAACATTACCTCCTAAGGATGACAAAAGATTTACACAATAACTGATTCGATATGTCAAAATGTCCTACCAACTGAAATGTCATCTGTCACTAAATTACATAACCTAGTTTAGCATTAATTTAATCATGATCAATATATCACTAACCTCATGGTGAACGAATTAACTAGCCCTTTCTATTAGCTTAATAACTTGGTCGACATTACAATTTAAATCTTTTGAACATTAAGAAAATTTGAACCCCTAAAAGATCAATTGAATTTAACTATTCAACGCAAGCTAACTACGTTTTAAAACTTTAATCCAAAATCCAATTCACCTTAGATATACACATACAATAGAGATAAACTTTATCATTGATTATACTATCTACATCCAAATTAAATTTTTTCTCTAACATACTTATAACAATCTAATTTATTAATTTATCGCTCACAATTAAAATTGGAGACTAGAATTATTTCAACTAAATCTATAAGTAAGACTAAACTTTGTTTGAAACTATAATAAATTTAAGTCCATATTAATAATGCCAATATTAAAGTCAATCTAACTGATCTCTATTAAAACACAATGATACTAACACAAAATATACTTGAAACTTGAATATACTAATTAGATTTGCTACTGAGTTAAAACTAATTTATAAATAATACTAATTTCAAATCTAACAATTTCTATCTAAAATTTATAATTCTCCAATTAAATTCTAACACAAAACTATACAATCCACCACTTTTAATAATAAATACTAAAACCTACAATATTCTAATGCATTTTGGGTCCTAACTCCTTTACTATCACACACTAAAACAATACTAAAATCTAACAATTATCTTAATTAGAAATATATTAATTTCAATTCAAAACTTTTAAATTTGAACTATTAAAATCATCTAACAACTAAGTTACCATTCTACTAACATTATTTAAACATTAGATTTAAAACTTAGCTAAACAAACTTAAGTAAATATGTATAAAACAATAAACACTAACTAAAAGAAACTAAGAACATTATACTACTTCCTAATCACATAACATATCTACTGATCTACATATTACATTAGTGCTAATCATGATTTAAAATAACAATAATTTATAACTAATACCAACCTATCCCATACTACCCTATTCTACCCATCTACCCCCACATATGCTAAAACTACTCTATACCACTCCCTAGCCAAGCGGCCTAGCCACCACTTGGCTTCCCTACATCTCCTCCATGCTACCCCATGGTCTCTGCATGCTGACCAAGGTCTGTCAGTGCAGTCCTACTCCCTCTACCCTTGCATGATTGAAATTTGAAGCCTTGGATCCAGCGCATGGAGAATTAGAACATAAGGGGGGGAAGGTGTAAGGCATAGCAAGGTTAACACAATTTTAAACCAACCAACCCCAATCCCATGATGTGACATGGGTCTCCGCGCAGGTCAGGTATAGTACGAACCAGTAGCAGGTGGATGGATAGTTCAATGCCTAGTTCTTCTTCCCATGGAATGCCAAGGCAAGGTGAGAGGTGGGGGGGGGGGGAAGAGAAATAAATGCAAGAAGAGTTAAAGTTGTGAAACTTTCTCCTTGCTTCCTTGACAAGACAAGGGTGTCAGTGGCGATAGCTCTCCCAAGGTGCGTAAGGTATGAGGTGTGATGATTGATTTGTTGACTTTAAACAATTTTTACCCCAATTTTTGCCATTACCATGTTAGTCCAGAACATGGGGTACATAAGGAATTAGCCCCATTCCCATTCAATGCAACCAATTAATTTGTTAAAGGTCCATAAGCTTGCGCCAATATTGGGGGGAAAAATAGAGTTATGAGTTAAAGTTTTATAGGTAGACCCTGGGATGTTAGGATGGAGAGGGGGAGGGGGGGGTGTAGTAAATGCATAAAGTTAATTGGGTAAGATAATTAGGATAAACAAATGTATGTTTTTACTTAAATGCTCATTTTATTTTATTTTATTTATATTATTTATAAATTTAGCAATGATTTTAGTTGAGATATAAAGGAATAATTCAAAGAATATTCTCTATAAACTTGGGGGATTAAAATTTCCCCCATACATTTTCCAGAGAGATATTTTACTCCTGGGAATGCACATTTTCTTTGTTTTGAAGCCAATTTTATCTAAGTGATGATATATTTGTTTCTTGCTATATATATATATATATATATATATATATATATATATATATATTTATTTATTTATATTTTAGAGTGAATTCTAACCCAAAGACAACATTGATTTCCCTATGAGCAATAAACTAATACAAGGATTTGAATAGGGTTATTTCTTTCATTCTTTTCTCCTAAAATTTGTGTTTTAACAATCATCATATAACAAGGTGCATGTTCCAATTATTCAGAATTCAAGGTGATAAATAATTCTTAACCAAATTTGATTATGTCAATTATGAAATTTAACAAGGGGAGAGTTAACTTGGTGACCACGATGTAGGATTTTTATTTCCTCTTGATATATAAACCTTGAATTGGAAACTTCATCATATCAAATTACTTTTCATTACATAATTGAAAACTTGAGAATTCATGAATTGGAAGACATAATATATTATCCTACTTTCTCACATACATATGCAAAACTTGAAATCACATAAAAACAATGCAAGGAGATTTTCATAATCTTTTTCCTTCTCTATTATTCATCCTGGTTCAAGGCTCCATCAGGAAAGAACCAATAAGAAAACCCCATGTCTTTGCCAATACATCAAAATTCAAATACATTTTACATAATATTAGAATTCACATGAAACCTCTTCTAAATCCTTCACAAGTTCTTTCTTCCAATATCTTCAATTCTTCAAGGGGAAACAAGGAGAAGACAAAAGCTGACCTGGGGTGAAACATCACAACATCAAGAGCAATTCAAGCATACACCCCAACCCGGTTTTACACAATAGGTCCAAGCATAGAACCTGACTAGGGAGGAGGTGGATTTTTCTTATGGGAGATGTCAATCACCATACCATAACATAGCCCTTTCGAAGCTAAAAATTCAAGAACTTTCGTTCTTCTACAAGGCCCTTTTGAGGCTATTTCCACAAGGATTTTCATTCCTTTCCATATTCAAGAATTTATAATATCAAACAAGGTATGTGATGACAAGTAGGGGCCCATAAACCCTACCCTCTTTCCCTCCTCTCACCATGAGAGGAGACTCTACACCATTGAGGTCCAACTAAGGCTCTTCCCCCGTACATGGCCACTTCTTCCCTATCCAAGGGTGAGTAATGCAAAAACAATCCCCATGAAATCCCCTCAAAAACAAAACCTCAAGACAAGCATAAGAATACATCAAGAACAAGATAAAATCCCTCCAAATCAAACCCAACACACAAGAAAGCAATCCAAAGAACAACTCAATGCCTTATGCATGATTCAAGCATGAACAACATGAAGAACAAATCCAAAAGAGTGAAGAACTCCTACCTTCACAAAATGTTATGGTAAAATGGTAAGTTGAGAAGAGCTTTTCCTTTTTTTTTCTTCCTTCAATCTTCAAACTTTCTCTCCAAACTAGATATTGGGTAACCACCCCAAAACTCCTCCAAAAAGCCTCTAAGTATGATCCTTAACTCAACTAGACTTCAAGTGAATTCAAGATGGAGTTTGAGTCACCAACTCAAGTAGGAGACAATCCATTTTCGAAATCAACCAAAAATAGGGTTTTTGAGTGACCCTAAAAGTCAAACAAAGAGGCTAAGGGGGTGGAAAGTACTCCCCACCCATACCCTTACCCCTAGGGCACTTAAATTTAATATTTTTAGGCCTTAAAGACTTAATAGGAAACAACAAAGGCTAGGGGGATAGTAAGACCACTTGACAACCTTCAAAGAAAGACAATGCAAGGATAGCACAATTTAACAAGGGGTTTAGTTCCGTCTTTCCATTAGGTTTCCCGGCTAAATATCCTACACACTCATTGCACACATCAGTAGGTTCAAGAAATCACATGCATTATGTAATTTACGTATCAGAAAAATCATATAAATTAAAACATCCATTTTTCTAATAATCAATTGTTTATCTCATTCTATTCATTAAAATTGGAAAAATCAAAGTGTTAGTTCTGCATTCATTCACTACATCATCATACATGTTCATAAAGCATTAAATAATGAAATAAAATATCAAAAAATAAAGCATCACACATCATAAATAACATAATAATGTTCAGTGCATTGAATAATGTTCTGACATATCGAGTCCTGAATATCAAAATAATAATGTATCATCGATGCTAGGATGGGTCGAGGCGAGGCCTCACAAAACCTAAAAGAAATTTTTGTATTTTGATAGTATTTTGGCTGCTGACACACTCAATTCAACAATCGAGTCATAGTGGATGGGATACTTAGGTAAGAAAGTTGTTTAAAGGTCATATCAAGGGGAATTTAATGTCATCATAAAACCAATGGTCAAGGTTGTAGAGGATAGGATAAAAAAACAAATTTGTTGGATCCACATCCAACCATATCTCCCAATTTTTTTCTAGATAAGTTTACTGGCAACGCAAACAATGGTTAAATATAGAAATTACCAAAATTTTAGTAAGACCAAACAAACAAGTTGGCAGGAGTGAATAAGTGAAAAGATGGATTTCTTAAAACACTATCCAAACTCATTCCTTGTGGAAATAGAAGGAACTATCCTTAAAGAGTGACAACGCACAAGGGATACATTTTGTTAGCATGTATGGGAAGCAAATTAATCATTCAACATGCATAACTTATTAAAAATTTAATCCTCTAATTTTCCTTAATGTTTCTTCATATTTTTGGAGATTATAGAATAGTAGATTGTGATAAATACCATGGAAATCCCTATCAAGCTTAAATTGACCAATAAGAAAGCTTGTTTTTATACAACCATCACTGACCTCAATTTGAAGGAATTAGTATCTAATTTCAAACATCAATTACTTTTGCATGTCATAAGGAAAATTATGGGCTTCAAATTTCTCAACATAAATCATCATAATAGAGTAAATTTAGGCATTTTTGCTAATTTTTTGGTATGCATCCTGATTGCAAGAGAAGCTAAATTCATGGCCTTAATAGATTTGTGTTAGGATTTTGTAGAAGGAATATTTGATGGGGTTGCATGATGCCATTATCAATATTGATGAAAGAATTTTGACTATCCCCATTGCATTTTATTATATTAAATAATGATGATAAATGGTGGGACATTTTTAAGATTGGGAATAGACAATGGGGAAATGTCTATGGTGGGCCTCCAAGGAGTTTCTTCATGTTGTGGGGTTGGGAATGGGAGTATCAAGATTGGAGAAGTATAATGAGAAGAGGAGTGACCTTCATTAAAAAATTTCTTGGTCTATTGGATGTCATAGAGGCTCCTTGTGGAGATAATGTAGGTAAAGAATTATATTGGATTTATAAATATAATTATGATGAGAAAATGGATGGCCTAGACTCTGAGTATTCTTCATAGGATAGAATAGTCCCTAATTAGAGAGACCTTAAGGAAAAAAAAATTAACAAGAATTCAAAGAGATCCAATCAAGATCAAATTTCATTAATAGATAATCATATATACATAGTTCAATAATTAGCATTTATACATGCCAATATCATACTTGCCTAATTGCTTACAATATTCAGTCATATACCTTAGATCCAATTCAATTATATGATCATGAGCTACAATTAATCTACTACTACATCTAGAAATACATCAATCACAATATATAAGCATTTTGGCATGTAGTTTGACCTCAAGGTTAAGAACATTCCCGAAGAATAGGATATATATTACAACAAATATATTTGGTCCCAAATCATAATTAACAAGAGACATAACATGTTTGAAGGATTTTTTTGTCCCATATATAGGTCCTCACATGATTCAAGGGCATCCTTGAATGCACCATCAAAGATCCACGGTCATATATTTCCATCGCAAGATCAAAATTCACCAATGACCTCATGAAAAAATAGAATAAAACACTACTCAAGAGGAGATGAATCATAACCCTAGATAAGCTTCTTGAGATATGAACCTAGGAGTAGGAAATAAAATAGGTCTAGATCATACTTTGAACATCACAAGGCTTGATTTGACCAAACCAAGGATTTCTCTGAACCCAATATTATCCTACACAAAACACTTGAGATTGATAAGAAAGTATCTCTCTCTTTGATTCTTGAGAAGAATTTAGAAGATCCAACTCATCCTAGAAAATCCATGAAGAGGCTTCAAAGTGTCTATATTGCCACTTTATTAGATACTCCATATATTACTTTCCTCTTGTACTTATTCCAATTCTACTCATCAATACCTTTTCTATATTGTTTGGTTTATTCTTAAGATAATGTTTATGTTAGAGTGGGGTTGTCATTGCACCAAAAGATTGATTTGTCAATGTCAGATACAACTACTCAACTTATAGTACATAGGAGGTGGTTAAGCCATTGTCATGAA
This sequence comes from Cupressus sempervirens, assembly GCA_028749045.1. Lineage (NCBI taxonomy): Eukaryota > Viridiplantae > Streptophyta > Pinopsida > Cupressales > Cupressaceae > Cupressus > Cupressus sempervirens. The sequence goes on from CM053787.1 coordinate 161,353,388, forward strand.
TCTTGAGGGGATCGCTGAATGAATTTCCAATAGTCCACTCCTCAGTCTCCTATGACCAAGCTCTGATACCACTTGCTAGAGTGGGGTTTTCATTGCATCAAAAGACCCATCTATCAATGTCCTATACAACCACTCAAATTATAGTACACAAGAGGCAATTAAGACATTTTCATGAATCTTGATGGGAGTGTTGAAAGAATTTCCAATAGTTTCTTACATCCAAATCTTCATGTGAACTACCTTCAACCTCATGATACTCAAAATATGCAATGTTGAATATAGGTGAAATATCCATATCCTCTGGTAACTCAAATTGATGTAAGAAATCTAGGAACTAAAGTTCCTCAGAATTTGCAAGGTCCAAACTTCATCATCTTCAATTTGTTATAAGTTCTCGTTGGAAACCTCCCTTTCTTCAATTGAATTACAACTTCATACAAAATCCTTATATCTCCTAGTTGCATCAACCTTCTCTTTATATTTGTGCTTCATGACCTCCAAATAATACTTACCTTCCTCATGTAAAGTGTTCATGTAATTATAATTTTCCTATTATTCAACCCTCCTTTTATCCTTTCATTTCACATCTCTCAACTTTAGAACTCCCTTAGTACTCATAACATTAACTACTTCAAAACATGTCTTTCTTGTACTCCTACTCACTGAAATTTTATATGCAAACTTTGTTTGTGCCAAAACCAAATCTCAATTATAAGGTAACTTATCTTTGATCAAACTTCTCAACAAATTACCCAAACCCTTTTTTGTTGCCTCTATTAGTATGTAGATGAAAATAAGAAGTAAACTTCAAATTAGTATCTAACTTCCCCCAGTGTGTCCTCTAATATTAACCAAAAATTACTATCTCTATTTGAAAATATACTTCTTGGTAACACATACAATCTAACAACCTCCTTAAAGAATAATTATGTTACATGCATTGCATCTAATGTCTTCATAAAAGGAATGAAATGTGATATTTTGGAAAATCTGATCACTACCACTAAAATAGAGTCATTACCTCTTTGTGTCTTTTGTAACCCTAGAATGAAATCCATCCCAACATCTAATAGGTACAATAAATAGTGTATATAATTCCACATTCTAACTAATACCCATAGCAACTTAAAAAAATCTATACTCCTAAAAAAAATTCTTAACATTCTTACAAATCTATGGCTAATAATATCTTTCACTCACCAAGCTTATCGTCTTGTTGATACTAAAGTTTCTAACAAGTCCTCCACTATGCTTTTCCTTAATTAGACTATTCCTGACTGATCCTATAGGTATTCTAAACAAATTATCATCTTGAATGAAATAATCCTACCATTTGATTAAGTAAGTTGCTAATAGTTCTTTACAAGCTTTCCATACATTTGCAAAATCAAGGCATTTCTCATAAAAAGTCTCCAATTCATCAAATTCAAGAACTTCTACCTTCACTTATATTAAAAAAATTATGCTTCCACTCATTGCACCAGCTATTTTGTTTGACTATCCAATTTAGTGCTTTGATACAAAAGCATAAATATGTAAGAGATCAACCCATCTCATATGTCTCTGATTCAATTTTTACTTACTACTCAAATACTACAATGCTTTATGATTAGTGTACAACACAAAATTCTTTAGTATCAAGTAATGTCTCAATTTATTTAAAGATTGGACCATGGAATATAATTCTTGATCATAAACTAACTACCTTTTCTTAGCATCATTCAAATTCTGACTATAAAATACAAAAAGTCTACCTTCTTAATTAAACATGACTCTAATTGCATTCCCACTTTCTTTTAGGATTAGTGAGATGGAAATAACAATTATGTGTAAATATAACCAATATCATAAAAAACACAAAAAGAGAACACAAGATATGAAGATTTAACATGGTTCACGCAATGCTTGGGTTATGCCCACCAAACAACAAGTCCAATATTTTTTTCTTCTAGTGATTACAACTTGATTACAATCTATAATCCCTCACAACTCAATATTGCCACAAGAAGTTACTATCTCATCACACCTTATGAAATCCCCATCCCTAAGCCATTTTATACAAGCTTTTTGCCACTTACAAAATTCAGGCTAGAATAGTTACAACATGTCATCCCTAAGAAAAATAACCAGAAAAATAGTCACAAAATTATTATTTTTTGTCTCAGGGGATATTGCCCCTGATTTTATTGGGGGTTTCCGCTCCCAAACCCCCACTCAAGGCTCAAATCCAACCCTGAACCTTAACAAAGATACATGTTGACTATATAGTACTTTCCTAATTAGTCACTACAAGCTAACAATCTTCCACTTGTTGATTGATCAGGCTCCACACCAAAAAAATACTTGCATTACAATCTACTTGAAATACCTTAGTAAAGTCCAATAAGGCCAAAATAGGTTTTCTTGCAAATTTCTTCTTTAATAATTCAAAACTCTAGTTAGTTCCATGTGTTCGTATGAAATGCTTCTGATAATATCTCATAGTATTTGTCATAGGATTACAAATTGAACTAAAATTTCTAATAAAATTGGATCATTAAAAATTATTGAACCCATGAAATGATTTAACTTCTCCAAAAATTTCTAGTGTAGGCCATTCCAAAATCACTTTAACCTATTTTTGATGCATCTTCAAACTTGTAACTAAAGTCACAAATGCCAAACACACTCTCTTCCTTCATAAAATAATATTTTTTGATATTGGTCAATAAATTTTATTCTTTTAACCTCTACAATTCTTGTCTCAAATGCATAAAATGTTCTTTACTCTTAAAAATAATCAGAATATTATCTAGGTGTAAAATAAAAACTACCCAAGAATTTCTTCAATACATGATTCATCAGCCTCAATATATAACCAACTACTCATACAAACCTTCATTAGTTTTAAATGCAATATTCCATTCATCTCCTTCTCTAATTGTAATATGATGATAGCTCCTCTTCAAAAGAATTATGGTAAAATCCTTTTCTCCACTCAAATAATCCATTATGTCATCCATTCTAAGAAAATGATACTTATATCTTACATTGATCTTGTTTATAGCTATGGAATTAGTACACATTTTCCATTCTTCATCCTTCTTTGGTTTCAATATTATAGCTATAATAAAAGGACCTAAACTTTCTCTAATCAGACCCTTCCTCAACAATTCTTGTACTTTTCTATTTGATTCTTCATTCTCTGATGGTGTCATCTAACATGGTTCTTTGTTCTATAAACTTTCTCCCAGAACTAGATCCATATAATAAGTGATACTCCTAATGAATGGTATTCCATTAGGTATTTTATATGAAATGATATCCTCAAACACATCAGTAATTTAGTGACTTCTTCAAGATGTCCTATTATACTTGAATCGAGTTTCTTCATAATCAAAGCATAACACATACTCTCTTTCTTTATACCATCCAAGAATTTCCCGTCTTTAACTTAAAAAATCCTTAATGCAGTACAATTCTCATTCTTAGATGCTTCTACCATAGGAAACAATATTTGTTTCATCCAATTTTCCACTATAGTATATACCTATTCAATCTACTATCATGTATATCTTGTATATCATATTTATGAGGTCTTCCCAACAAAATATGACAATAACCCAATGCCATAATATCACAAAGAACTTTCACCATCATAAGATCTAATCTTAAAGTTTACAATACATTTCTCACTCACCAATACCTTGCAATCATCCCTTATCCAAGAAATTTGATATGGCTTTGGGCGATTCATTATTGGAAACTACAACTTGGTGTTAGGAATAAAGAGATGAAATAAAAATTACATACAAATATAACCAATATCATAAAATAGTAAAGCATACAGAAGAGAACACGAGTCACAAGGATTTAATGTGGTTCACCCAATTCTTAGGATATGTCTACTAACATTGAGTCTAATATTCTTATTATCCATACAACCTGATTACAATATGCAATCCCTTGCAACTCAATACCACCACAAGAAGCTACTATCTCATCATTCATCATAAAATTCCTAACCCTAAGCCATTTTATATAAGATTTTTGCTTCTTAAAAAATTGGGGTAGAATATCTTGTCTAATAGAAAATAGCTTCCAACACCTTTTATAATAATCAAGTCATTTGAGATTTTAGGGGTCTCGCACTTGAAAATCCTTGCAAGGGTTATTCCCCTTGAACCTATCATGTATCATGAAAGGGAGGGGGCATAAAGGGCTTTGCCCCTAGAAACCCATAGAAAAATCTAGAGGGAGACTGTGCGAAATGAAGTGGAAAAATATTAACCTTTGAGTCTGATGAGGATCCACATAACAATAGTCAGTGACTAGGTCCTTAGATGCCAAATTATCTAAACATCCACTATCAATGACAACCTTACAACATTTTCCAGCAACTTTAAAAATCTAGTTTTGAACAAACTTTTCTGTAGCACCTATTCTTGATCGGGGTCTTGATTACACAATATTCTCCTTATCATCAAGTTTTCATCATTTTATTGTTGATTCAAGGATTTAGATTATTCCTTTTCCTTATATGCATTTTTTCTACTACTTATTTTCTTTTGGCTTGAATTCCCATGTGAGCATTCAAATTCTCTATGTCCTTAACCACATTTGAAATAACTATCTTTAAACAAATATTTATCTTTTCTTTTATAAATATTACTTATAGGGTAGTCTACTCCCCTTCCTTCGTTTGAATTTTTTCTCTTTTAATTCAGTTTTTCCTTTATTCGTACCTAAATAAAGTCTTCCACCTCTTTGAACTCTACAACCTTTATCAACTTTTAGGGGAAATTGGTAAGCTTCCTTAAGACATTCTATCTTAACAAGATTGATTTCATCTTGAATAGGCGTTCTCAATCCATTTAGATACATTGCAATGATATCAACTTCATCATCCACATATCTGAATATAATATTGAACCTTTAGAATTATTTGGTATAGGGTATGTGCAAGATCATTTTTGGGGGGGGAGAGGGGGGAAGGGGTGAAAAAAGTGGCAATGTGAAAAAATAGAGTTTTGAAACATCCAAAAGCGCTTAAAATTTGTATTAACTTTTTTCCCATTGAGTCTAATACTATACCAAAGCATGAATACCAAATCATATCAGGTACCCAATACATATTGGTTACCTATTATATATTGATACCAAATACATCTAGTGTTTTTCATTTTTCTTTCTTTAAAAATTGGGTGCTCTACTTGCCCCTAATCTTCTTTTAAAAATAATAAATGCCATCCCTTTTTAGTACCTTAAATAATAATTTCTTTAAGGGTTTAAGAACCCTTAACCATACATATAATGATTCGAAAGGATCAAAAGGGTTTGTAGAATACTCTATAACCTCTTTTAAACCATTATATTGCATATTTGTGTCATAAGGGGTCTACAAACCCCTTATCACACATATAATATTATCAAAGGATCAAAAGAGGTCATAAGGTACTTTATAACCCCTTTACACCCATTCATTCATGGTATCTATGTTCTTAGGGGTCCTAAGACCTCTAAAAACACATAAATTTATCCAATGGGTCAAAAGGGGCCAAAGGGTAATCAATGAATCCTTATGATCCATTCAAACACATTATCTATGGCATTACAAGTCATGGGATCCCTAAGCACGCATAATGTGATTGACCCCTTTTGACCCACTGGAACACATTATTTATGTCCTTATGGGTTCAAGAACCCTTGAGAAAACATAATGTGACCCAATGGGTCAAAAGGGGTCATAGGGTAATTTATGACCCCTTATGGTCCATTCAAACACATTATCTATATCATTATGGGTCCTAGGACCCCTAAGCACACATAATGTGATTGACCCCTTTTGACCCATTGGAACACATTATTTATGTCCTTAGGGGTTTGGGAACCCCTAAGAAAACATAATGTGACCCAATGGGTCAAAAGGGGTCATAGGGTGCCCTATGACCCTTCATGAACCATTTGAACACATTATCTATGTCATTACTAGTCCTAGACTTCTAAGAACATATACTATGATTAAATGGGTCAAAAGGGGTCATAAAGTAATCTATGAACCCTTTTGAATAATTTAACCATATTATCTTTTTCCTTAGGCTTCTGAGGACCCCTAAGCATACATAATGTGATTGAATGGGTCAAATTGGGTCATAGGGTGGCCCATGACCTCTTTTAAGTCATTGGAACACATTATCTATGTCCTTAGAAATTGAAAGATCCCTAAGAACACATTATAATGTCCAATGAGTCAAAATTGGTCACAAGGTACCCTATGACCCCTTTTGAGCCATTAGAGCACATTATCTATGGATAACTTATGACCACTTTTGATCAATTAGAACTCATTATCTATGCCCTTAGGATTCTGAGGACCCCTAAGCACACAATATGTGATCTAATGGGTTAAAAGGAATCATAGGATACCTATAACCCCTTATGACTCATGCAAACACATTATCTATGTGGTTAGTAGTCCTAGAACTTCTAAGAACACATAATGTGATCGAATAGGTCAAAAGGGGTCAAAGGGTAAGTATTGATAGTTTTGTCACCCTTTAGCCCATTACAAATAATCGATTAGAGAAATTCTTTATGGGCTAAGTTTTCTTTTATTTTAGCTAGAAAAGTTGTGTATTTTTGGCTTATTCTCTAGCACTTGAAAACATTGTGTGTTTTCAGGCATCGTAGGAGTTTGTTGAATAAGTTTGGTTGATCATAGGAACATTTTTTTGCTCATTTGATGTGCACATGGGCCAAAACTAAGGTGTGTTTTATGTGATATTCTATCTGTTTTATGCAGGAAGAGGTTTCATGTTGTGATGTTGTGCCTATGTGTTTTTGACCTTTTCACATGATCACATGTCATTTAGAAAGAAAGAAATATTTGGTGTGATGGTACGTAGGCCAAAAATGTTGCATTTCATGCCTTTGTTATTTTAGTTGTTGACTATGATATAACCCAAGAGCTAAATATTTATTGCCAAATTGCTTTTTGGGCTTTTCACAAGTGGTTGTCCTTCTTATGTTGCCACTTGCAAAGGGGATGGGCATGATCTTCTTGACTATAGGGGCATTCATTAGCCCAAATTCCATCATTTCATGGATCAAATGCAAATGGAAATAAGATTGTTTTAATTTATTCTACTTGGGCTATCTTTTTATTCTGTAGAGTTTTTCATTTATAGTTGTTTGTTATCATTCCATGATCAAATGTGCACACAAGATCAATTTTCTTCTTATATTTTCTTGATCTATGAATCCATAACTTAACTCCATTAAGATTGGAGTTTGAACTTCACTATAGTAATTGAGTTATGTCTTATCTCTTTAAAATGCAACCTTGTGCATATTTTGTGGGTTCTTCTTTGGTTCATTACAACAACATTATGCTATGTATTTATATTCCTTTTGCCTTCCATTAATGAAATATTCATAATCTTACCTATTTTTTCCATTCATTAGTATGTGCATGTATCTTTCCTCACTTTGAATATTTCTTTCCTATTTTCCTTATTCATATGTTGTGTTAAATCTACTAGCATTTGTTGTGTAGTGAAATTCATTTTCTTCCAACACTTGGATATGCTCCAAACCTGCATGTGATTCTTTGGGAAATAAAGTAGAGTTAAGATTAGTGTATTTTGGGTGTTTCATTAATGTTAATTGCAGCTATAAGAAGAGGTAGTGACCAAAAAATTCAATCTGGTGCATCACCCCCTTTCCCTTTTAGCATTTTCATTTCATGCATTCCTTCTACCCTTTTCCTCAAAAGTTGTAGTTAGGTGCTTCCTAATTATAAGGAAGATGGACTTCTCTAGAGATTTAACCTCGGAGCATAAGTCCCACACTTGGAGTTTTTTCCATGTTACAGAAGGTTGCTTGAGGGTAATACTTCAAGAGTGGATGCAAAATTTTGTGTGAACAATTTTTGACATAGCTAGTGGGACAAACATTTCAGTGTCATAAGTCTATTGGTTGGCTAGTTTGAGAGCTATATTCATTAAGAATTTGGATGTTATTCTTAGTTCCATAAAATTTTGGAGGTATTCATCAAACACCATGGTGAATTTAAGTGCAAACCTATTAGTTTCAAGCAGAAATGGTGCTAGTATGTGAACATTATTATTGATCTTTGGTGATTTTTAAAGGTTTTGATGAGTTTGCAGCTTATATAAATTCCCCATAATGAACCCATTGCATAGAAATGACTACTATTTTCTCCAATACCATGAAAATATTGTTCCCCAACCCTAATACTATCAATTCCAATCTCAGCCTCAAGTTGGTTATAGCCAATGTGCTCAAAATTATTACTATCCTCCTACCCCCACTCCACCAGTCCCAACATATCCATACAAAAATATTGAAGATATGACATTGGAATTCCAAAATTAGATTGACTCTAAGTTTCATAAACAAAATGAGAGTATAGGTTTGAAGTTTCATGAACGGGCTAGAAAAATCAACATATGGTTTCATGAACAAAATGAGTAGTTATTGACCTGTGATAGGAGTACCATCTTAAAATGGATGCACTAGCCTTTTAAGACCTTTTAGCTCCCTCTTCATAATGCCCTCTTTAGATCATGGATATGGATGAACTCAATCTCCTTTTTACTCCTCTTGTTCCATCTTTCCACCTTATGTCTCTATTATTTGCCTCTTCTCTATGTGGCTTCCCAAACTTGATCTACAAGACTAGGTTGATTTAGGTCAACCTGCTCTAGACTAGGTTGACCCAGGACCTAGAGATTTAAGGGTTGAAGGCCTAAAAGAGCTCAGGGGCTTAATTAGTTTTTTACTATTATTCAATTGGCCTATATTGTTTTTCATCCAAAAACTCATATATAAGGAGACTTGGAGACTTTATTTTCATATCTCAACCATCTCATTCATAATAGAAGATCATATTCTCAATCACTCTCTCTCAAGTGAATACTTTTTTCCTTTTAAATTTAAGGAGTTAAATTATTCAAGATTTCAAAGAATTTAAGTAAGGATCTTTCTATCTAGTGTTGAAGGATCCTTTATGAGAGTTTCCTCTTCAAGATTGGTCATCAATGGAGGAGATCCACATTGAAGCATTCATTATATTCTTCATTGTTGCACTTTTATATCCATGGCACCATGATGGAATTATGGTAGATCTATTGTAAAGAATTGAGATACCCTACATTCCTAACTCAAGATCTACAATACATTTACATACAAAATCCTTACAAACAAGGGTTTCAAGAAAGGTGAATTCTAACATTTATCTTGGCTTTCAGTCATTTACATTTACATTTCTTAATTACCATTAATTCCTTTACCTAGGGCTTGACCAAGACAAGCCCTCATCAAACCCCAACCCCAAAACCTTTATTTTGTGTATTTATTTGTAGGCAGTCAGCAAAACGATTATAGATTAAGAACCTACTTTTTGGGATCTTTTTGGAGAAGTTAGTTTTAGGTCATTGGAATACATCAACCTAGTTGTAGGATGTCCTCCCAACTTGGCCTAGTCATTCAATCTCCATTTTTAGGGAGATCTATAGGTTTTTTTTTCCTTTAATCATTGTATTCCAGTATCCATTGATGGATATTCAAATACACTTCAAATCTACAATTCTTGAGCTAAAATACATCTTCTTCTATGCATCTCAAGGTGAGTCTTTTATATTTTATTTCCTTTGATATCTTTACCCTAGATTTACATCTGAATTGGGCTAATTGTTTTCACATAGCATCTAGATTTACATGATTCAATAAATTAATTCAATTTCAAATTCACACTATTCTATTAAGGGTCTAAGAGAGTGAATTTCCTTGTATTGCATTCGACTATATAATTCAAATTTAGTATTAGCTCCCTTCTTCATTTGGGTCCTAGCTAACCTAATTTGGATCATACTTGGAAATTCCCCTCTTTCCCTCACACACATATTTGAATGGCTTAGTGCCCCATAAAATAGAAGTATACATCTTATTAAAGTGCTTCCATTTTACCACTAAACATTTTGGTGAACCCGACTTGTGCCCCTTTCTTTTTGGAGTTGGATTATTTATTTTGGGGTGCTTACATTGTTTTGGCAAACCTACCTTTCTTACCCTCTTTCATAGAGTTATATTTGGTTATCTTGTGTGGTTAGATCTCTCTTTTATGCTCTTTATTACATTTACATGGTTGATCTCATTAGGTTTTCCTTTTTTGATCTCCTCTTTTATGAGCTTAATTACACAAAGTCCAACCTATAGCATTTCCATTAGGCAAATCCATAGACTCATGGGCTCCTTTGACCATGATTACTCTTTTCTTCCTATGACTCATGTTGACACTAGCATCTTTACTCATGATCTTAATCCTAGAGTGGAGCATAACTCTTCTCACTCATCCCATCATGACGATGACACTTTAAGAGTTACTCCTTCGTAAGTTGATAAGTTTTCCAAAGAATTCGATAAATTAAAAACTTGGATTGCTCAAGAAAATCAAAATCTTGATAATGTTATTGTTTTTGAAGCTCTTAAGAAGCTTGTTAACAATTATGACAATAATCTTTCTATTTTGTATGGTATATCCCACCTTATTAATACTCATGTGAACTCTTTGATGGAATGTGCTTAAGAGTTAGGATATCCTCCTCCTTCCACAACCATTGAACCTTCTATCCCAATTTCTACCACCCTTTCTAGCATACCTACATATTCTCTATCTCTTATGACTACTGCTACCCATGTGTCCTCTCTTTTAAGCATTGGTTTTCCTATTCTTTCACTTCCTGTGAGTGTTCCTCCTACTTTTTTTGCTTCTTTACTACCTTCATATAATGCAATTCATTTTACTTATTCGAATCCTTTGCCCATTCCTTCTCATCCTCCATCAATGTATTTACATATTCCTTCCACTTTTATAACTTTCCTAATCCATCTAGCGTACCTATGCCTTCTAGCATTTCTTCTAATCTTACCATTTGTACATTGGTTCAAATTGTCGTTACTTTAGAACAACAACATTATCAATTAGCTCAATCTAAGTATAATATTCCTACATGTCATGTTGCTAATCCCCTTTCCTTAGATATCCTTCATGTTTTAATCCTGGAACATGTTGAGGTACCTCATCTTGATACTTATAATGGTAAGGGAGATCCCTTAATTCATGTTAAAACTTTTCAGACTACATGTAGTGATTTTGCTGATAACTATAGGCTTATGGCTAAGTTGTTTTTGTGTACTTTTAGGGATAGAGCCCTACAATGGCATTTCTCTCTACCTCCTTATTCTATTGATTCTTGTAAAACTCTTGCTAATATTTTCATTCAATAGTTTTAGAATAATATTGGTCCTCGTATTTCTTTAAGATATTTAATGCATTGTAAGAAGAATGCTAAAGAGAAAGTTATAGAATTTGTTGGTAGATTTAAATATTTGTATGCTCATATTTCTTATCCTATGTCTAATCATGATATTTAGTGTATCTTTATTTATGATTTACAAAAAGACATCAGGGATAAAATTCTCCTTACAGAGTATACCTCCTTTTTACATAAATGCATAGTGCTTCATCATTACCAATTATGAGTCAACTCAAGAGCTCTACTCTGATGGCTCCTACTTCTAGTGATAAGAGTGATGCCATCAAGAATTTCAAACAAGTTCTCTAAACCTAGTAATCTCATCAAAATCAAGTCTACAAAAACAATTGATGATTAAGTGGCTACTACATCCCAAGGTATGACTACTTTTTCCTTTGTATTTCATCCTAATTGTCAGCATACTCCTTTATTTGACCCTTTGTCCAAGGTGATGACTAAGTTGATTCATGGTCATGTTCTTAACTTTCCTCCTATTTTTCCTATTCGTACTTCTAAATCGTTACCTAAGTATTTTGATTCAAATGATTACTATCAATATCACCATCAACTAGTTCACAATACTCAAAAAAAAAATTATGGTTTGAAGAATGGTATTTAGGAACTTATTGATTCTACAACTATATTTGTTGATGCTCAAGTTAATAACACAAATAAATCTATTATGCTACCTAATCAGAATTTTCATATTTACACTAATCGTCTTCCTTCTTACTCAGTGAATGTTATTAATCAACCTTTAACTTTCTTCTTATAATGAGAAGATACAAGAAGCAAATCATGTGGTTAATCATGCTGAGTTAGCATCTCAGTCTTTGACTTCTCCACCCAAACCTCAACAGACACCTATGATTACCTTAAGATAGTATGCTATGTTTAAGACACCTAATGGTCCTCTTTACATCACTATTAGAGTTTCTCATAATCCTTCTTATGGTACTTTGGTTGATCTAAAACTATGTATCCAATTTAAAAATCATACATTAGTTCCTAATATTGTATTCATGCAAGTCCAAATATGAATGATAGATGCGTAAGAACAAATCTAATGTTTCAAAGGAGAAGTCATTTTTGGTACTTGGTTGAAAATTTGGTAGAGACTGAGTGCCATTTTTGAATGTCAATATGAATTGAGTCATGGTACTAATAGAGAAAAGTTGAAGGAAGTCTGTGCATTGATTTTTATTAGGTAAGCTGGGACAACTATCATGCACTCAATATGCACCTAATAATCATATGAAGTAGTTAATGGAAACCTAATTCAACTATTTGAACCTATATAGTGGATTTTGAAGCTCATTTCAACTCACCAAGTTTTTGAATTTACATAACAAAAAATTCAAGCGATTCTAGAGTGATTTGTATGAAGTTGATAAAGATTCAAGTGTGTGTCATCTTCTTCATGAGTAAGTTGTAAAAAATTCTTTTTATCTTAGATGCAAATCTATTTGATTTTAAACCCTAGATTGTGAAGATGGTATCATCTGTGTCTGCTAGTGAGAATGAGACATTACAAGATAGAAATGAATAGATTGTTCAAAATAATGCATGTCTTTCACTCAAATTTAAGGAATATCTAGATATCACATTGACTAGAGACTCTTTACAGGTGTTGTCTATGATTCCACCCAAGGTAATCATGGTACATGACATTAGGTCATTCTATACTTGCAAAATTGGAGAGATAGGTGATTTCAAGCTAAGAAGTGCTTATGACAAGATATGTGATAATTGAAGATTGAAATATAAGAACAAAGTTGTGGTCGACAAAGATTTAATGCTTGTCATAGAGTTTCCAAAGGTATTTAAGTTTTAGTGGATAAATATTGTGTTTAGTCATATACATGACATGAAATTATGGTTGGAGAATGGACCAATCAAGATCACAAAGTCAATTATTCACTATGTGACTAAATGCCCTATTTTGGATAGAGTAAAGATCATTCTATGTCAAGGAAGGGATGCAATTAGAAACCTCAAGAAGAAAAAATGGAATGGCATAGGCATGTCAATCAACACTATTGAAGATCCACTGATTAAGGTTGTTGTTTGAGTTGTTGCACACAAATTTTATTAGTCATGACAATTAAACAATGTGTCGTGCATAGTTTTTGACATGGGATACAAATTGATTAAGAAGGGGCATAATTACGTTCTGGCCAAGCTAAAATTGATCCAACTAGAAGAGAACCTAGGAGCAATAAGGAAGGCAAAAAATAATTCATGTAAGTTCAGTTTTCTCATTGTATGTATGGTCTTTTATCTACAAAATTTGTTTCCTACTATTGGAGATGTACTATGGGATTAAAAAAGACTAGTTACCAAGTAGATAAATGGGTTTATCGATCAAATAGGAGATAATTTTGAAACCATAATGGATGGTTATTTTGAGGATCTCAAAAAAATAAAGAATGGATTCAAAATCCCTAAGATGGTTGTGGACCAATATTATGATCACATATATTTTCTCATTGATATTGATTACACATAGATTTTGGTTGTAATTCCTAGAGTGTCATTGCTAAGACCTCTACATTATGGGGTAAATATTGATGAAGTATTGACTGCTTTTACAACATTGTTAACTCAAGGGATTGATAAGAATTTTGAACCCTTTGACACATATGAGACAACTAATTAGATTAAAATGATGATGCAAACAAAGGTTCCCAAAATGGGTAGACAAAGGAAGAGATGATTCAAAACTTGGAATGTAAACTTGTTCAAGCACCACTATAGATAACAAAGGGAAAAGGTGAAGACCTATGCAATGAAGAAGGAGATGAAGGCGAAGATGAAGAAGCTCATGAAGAAAAAAACATGGAGCTAGTTGTTTCCAAGCCCAAGGCAACCAAAGGCAAAGAGATTATTTTGGTTGATCCAAAGGTAAACAAAAGTTTGAAGAAGGTGATAGCCAAGTCCACAATCACACCATAAAGGATCACTAGATAGAGATCAAAGGAAGATAGTCCTACAATTTCCAAGCCATTAAAGAAAGGACTTGTGAAGACCATGAAGCCAATTAAAGGAAAAATTCCTAGGAAGTGGACATTTGGTAAAATAGGGGCCGAGTAGAGTCAACAGCAAAATAAATCAAAGAAAAAGTTGATAGTCAAGCTTAATGATGATGAGAATGAGGTAGAATAAAATGAGTCTGATGGCATGAGAAAATTCTAGATTGATCCAAGGAAAGGTCCTCAAGATATTGACAAGGTATGTGAAAAATGGGGAAGTTCAACAGGTTTAGCAAGATTCAAGTATATAAAATATGAAACCTTATAAGACAAGCTTGATAAAGAAAAGGTAGAAAAGATTGTTATTGATTTGAAATGGTGAATTTTAAGTATACACCAATTTAATTATGCTAGGGACTACCTAAAGAACTATATAATAAGATATAGGCTAAGTGGAAAAGGGAATTAACCATAGAAAGACATATGAGAGAGTCTGCATTAGTCTAAGTTATGCCTGATTTAGGTAACTAGAATATGTCAATATCAATGAAGGATTATGCTAAAAGGTTTGTGCCAAAAAGAAGGGCATATAAGATTTTGAAAGATAAAGTTAAAGAAGTTGCATAGGAAAGTAAGAAAATATGGAGAAATTTTTAGGTCTTATGCTTGTAGATAAGGAGAAGAAAGATAAGAAAGAGATGGATGCAAGAGAAATAGAGTTGGACAACATAGAAGACATCTATGATGATGTCGAGCAGTTGGTAGAAATAATACATAAGATGGATTAGGAAAGAAAGAAGTAGATTGAAGTAGTTGCCATAGAAGATGAAACTCCAAAAAATTCAGTGTCAGATGTGACTATTGCTAAACAAGAGTTAGAAAAGACTAGGTTGACCGAGAAAGAGAAGAAGGTGAAAGGTCCTAAATCAATCAAAGATGCATTGATGGAAGCCAATTATTGTGGTTTTGTAGATCAAAGAATATCCTAAGATTGGTGAGAAGCAACAATCTCAACATGTAACAGTTAATATAATTGACACATCTACAATTACTATTGATTCAAATGTTCAAATTCCAAGAGAGGCAAAAGGCGATGTTGCTATTGTTGAGTAGATGTTGCTATTCACAAACCATTTTTGGATAAGTTTGGTTTGACATCCCCACCCAATAGACATCAGTGACAAAAACAAGGGGGAAATGAGAAGAGAACAAGGGAAAAATGCAATCATCATGATTTAAGATGATACTAAATAAGGATGATCAAGGAAAGTTTGCAAGTTTTGAAGAGTTTTGAAGTTTTTCATGTATATACCAAGTTTAGAGTCAGAACATGTGCACTGTATAATGAGTTATGGCATGGTTTATATTCTAAGGGGAAGTACTTATGTTCCTATATTTTAGGTTTGTAATTAACAATTTTTAATCATGACAAAGTATTTTTGTCACTAATGTCAAAGGAGGAGATTGTTAATCCCTAAGTCATGTTGTCTATTAGTGTCAAACACTTAGTCATTCACAAGGAAGAGTTATTATGTCATCACTACAATTGAGTCATCCTATATAGGTAGAGCCAAGTATTGAAGACTAGTATATATACCAAGTTATGTGCCAAGCAATAGTTACTACTGAATGAGCTAATGGTCGGTAAGTACTCTAGTAATTGTTGAGTTTGTTAGAGATAGTAGTTGATGGTGAGTGATATAGATGCTAACTAATTTAGTTCATGTTGAGTATAGTGAAGGCTGAGGGATAGAATAAAGAAACATTTTATGTCAAGTGTCAATAGTGTTGAGTAACATATTTTCACATATTTGTTTGGAATGATGCTGAATCCTATGTAAGTTATTTTTATTGACTCAAAAGCTTGTTTTCAAGATTGAGGAGGTAATAAAGGAGGTGATTAAGGGTGAAGAGGAATATTATTAATCATTATGTGAGGCAATCCACTAATCAAAAAAATGAAAGGACTAAAAAGAAAAAGAAATGAATCTAGATTATTGATTTGGATCTAGAAGGTTCACCCAAACATCTTTGGGAGGGTCTGTGATCTAGTTCAAATGTATGATGATGTGTGAGTATGTATAAATGAAGAATCTAATTACATGTGAAGTTTTGGAGGTGAATAAGAGTGTTAAGATAACTTAGAGATTGAGAAGTGTATTGAATAGTTTTGAGCAAAGACAGAGAAGATCTATCATAGTAAGGTGATGTTATATTGCATAGAGGAGATCTGTTATCAAGCATTGAAATTCTAATTGAAGGATCTAGTACTAAACATCTCCACAGGTGTTTCAAGGTTTAAATATCTTAACAGAGTAGCTTTAACATGCTTTTGTAAACTCCTAATAGATTACTCACTTGATTGTGATGTAAAATCCTTTAACCAAGGTAGAACCTAACAGTTCTTTTAGACTTTAATAGGGATGAACCCTTATAGAGTAGATCATCAAAAGGGATCAAATCATTGTACCCTTAATAGGCACAACTTTATCACTATAGTAGTGAGGATTTTGCGGGTTTCATCCCCATCGTAGTTTTACCTTCACCTTGATGGGTTTTTGCATTCACAAATCTATGTGTTGTGTTATGTGTTTATGAGTTTTCATTAATGCAATTAGATACTAGATATGATAGTTTATTATAGTAAATAACTAATGCAATTTATGGTAATATTGACATAAGGTTTTATGTACTAATATCAAATATGTTTCATGTTTGAAATGTGAGAACTTTTATAGATCTTAATTCATCCTCACCCTCCTCTTAGTATTTTAATTTTCCTATTAGATTTCCAATAGTGTTCACCAAGTGTCAGAAAAACAACAATCTATGAAAGAATCAAGTTTGAGGTCAACATAGTTGAATTTTTGGATTAGTAAAATTACATGGATGAGAAGGATTAATGAGCTAGCATATTTAATTAATGAATTGAGTTTTTTATGTGCTCAAAGGCAAGGATTTGATGAGAATTTTCTAGAAGTATTAAAAAATGAGCATAAGGACAAAATGATGGATAGATTCATTGAATTTGGCCTTTAACCCTAAGATCTATGGTGATGTTTAAGTGGGAAAAAAATAAAACTACCTATTTAAGGAGGCATAAGAGATGTTCTCTGAGGTTGGTTCATTATTTATTGGCGATCTTAAGGACAACCTATGAAGAATAGAGTAGCAGAGGAGAAGTGAAGAGATTGATGAAGTTTGATTTCTTGAAGGGATGCCAAGAAGATGAGTGATGGACATTATAATGAATTCCAAACAATAAACCAACAAATGAGCCAAATGGAGATCTAAATTTGTAAATTGAGTTGTATTTTATAGATCAAGCCTAGTTTTACTTTTTTAACCATTGTGATACTCAAAATCCTTTAATCAAGTTTGGCCTAACAGTCATTGTGTAAATCATTTAATCAAAGTGACATTCTAATGGAATGATCCATATTCCTCTAACTAGGCCACTCCTAACAAGGTGATTAAATCATTTAATAGGGTCACACCTAATATTTTTTGCAACCTTTAATAGGGTTGTTCCTTAATTGAGCTCACTTTAGAAGAGTGAAAAGTGGTAGCATGTTACTTGGTAGTTTTTTCCAAATTGGGGTTCCACATTAAATCCTGGTGTCATATATGGGTGAATGTTATATGTTTGATGCATGCCATTTGATGTTATTTATTTACTATTGGTCAACATATACTAAATAGAGAACTATGTAATGAACATAATATTAAGTTTTCAATGAGTTGCTATATGAACCAAGTGGTTTAATGAGATTGTTTAAGTTGTTTGAAATTAGTAAAAGTTAAATTGGTACATCTAGACCTAAGGATAACTAATGCAATCCCCCCCCCCCCCACCCTCGCCTCACTTTGGTTATTCTAAATATTCTAACAATTGGTATTAGAGCTTTTGGTGCTTGTAAGGAAAGTTTTAGGACTTAAGCCAAAGATCAAGATGTACAAGAGAGAGGTGCCTAAGTTGAACAACGAGAACTTCCCAACATGGTAATGAATAATGAAATTTCATCTATCTAGAGTTGGAGACTTTACATTGTACTACCTAGGAAATGAATACATTGAGGTACCTAGACCCATTATTGTTGAACAAGTGAAGGAGAAGAAAGAGCATAATCAAATGATGATAGATATGGAATCTTCTCCAAATTATGTTGAATTTGATGATGTGAAGGAAGGTACTACTTTAAAGAAAATGTGGGACAAGTTGGCACAAATCCATGGTGGTGAGAAACATGTGTTGAGATATAAAGGAGAAAGTTTGAGAGGCCAATTTGATGACATGCAAATGAAAGAAGGAGAAAATGTTGCATAGTATTGTAACCAAATAAAGGAGGTTGTGAATGTTATTAGAGGAGTTGGAGGCATCATATTTGATGAGAAAGTGATAAGTAAGGTATTGAGGACTTTACTTCCTATCTATGCAATTAGAATATCTACAATTCAAGAACTAAGATGTACACATGGTATTGCTCTGGCATTTGATGGCCTTTGAGTTGTCAAATTTTGGTAATTATTATCCTACTAGTATTAAATGTTCTTTTAAATCTTAACTAACCCTTAATGGATCTAAGAGAAAGAATAAAAGTAGACATGTGGATAGTGATAGTAATAGTGAATCAGATTATGATCTTGATGATCTTGAAGTGTTATTCGCAAGAAGGGTACCAAGATGAAAAGACAAATACAGAGGTAAACTCATTGTATTTTTTACATGCAAAAAACTTGGTCATATTGGTGCAAGATGTCCTAACACAGATGAGAAGGAAGAAAGGAAGGATAACAAATATAGAGTAAGAAGAGAAAGCAAAGATAGTGAAGATAAAAAATAATACAAAGGCAAAGGTAAGAAGTCATGGTACATTGTTGAAGAAAATGGTTTTGATAGTGATACTAATGAAAATGATGAAGAAATTATTTATGTTGCAATGAAAGATGAATTGAAGATGAGAAAACCACATTGATTTCACATGTAAACTAGAATGATAGATGGATAATTGATAATGGTTTTTTACATCACATGACTAGTGATACATGTAAGTTTGAAAATATAGAACATTACAATGGAAGTAGTTTTAAGTTTGGTAATGATGGACCATGTTAGGTGAAAGGTAAAGGATCAATTATACTGAATGATAAGATCAAATGTGACAATGCATATTGGGTTGATTGTTTAAAATATAACTTTTTGAGTGTATTATAGTTGATCAATTCAAGCTATCAAGATGAATTCTAAAATAGGAAGGAAAATATTTATGATGTTGCTAGTGAACTAATTAGAAGTTCTGATCAAATAGGAGATTACTTGTCTATTTGCACAATTTGAATATATTTGGTTATGGCATAAGAGGCTGTGTCATGTGAACTTTGATAATTTGGTAAGCATTAGTATTTAAAAAAAGCAAGAAGATTACCAAGATTGAGAAAACCTTATAAAGTGATGTGCAAACAATGTTAGATAGAAAAATGACAAAGTCTAGCTTCAAGAGTAAGACCTATTGTTTTGATGGCATTTTAGAATTGGTTCACACCAACTTATGTGGTCCTATTGGAGTAAAAATATGTTATGGTGAAAAGTACTTCATTCTATTTGTTGACGACTTTGATGTTTTTAAAAGAAAAATATGATCCATCTCAAATGTTTAAGTGGTATTTGGCTAGAGTTGAGAAAGAAAATAGAAAGAGTCTAAAGTGCTTGATATTAGATAGAGGAGGTGAATTCATATAATATGAGTTTAACGAATTCTTTAATTACAAAGGAATCAAGAGACAAATTAGTGTAATAAGGAATCCACCATATAATGGGATAGTTAAAAGAAGGAATAGATCAATCATGCATTGTGAAATTACACTAATGATGGAGAAGAATATATCACAAAATAACTAGAGAGAAGGTGTAAGTACTACAATCTATACTTTGAACTAAGTGCAAGTGAAGAAAGGTACAAACAAAATACCTTTTAAACTTTCGTATTGTTGTGCACTTTTAATGTCAATTATTTCAAAGTTATGATACAAAAAGTGATGAAGGAATATTCCTAAGATATTCCACTAAAATCAAGGCTCATAAGTGTTTGAATTTTAACACTAACAAAATTGTGGAAATTGAAAATGTTAGAGTTGATGATTTTGTAGAAAATAATGATGAAGAATGCAAGAAAGAACCTGAAGATTACAAAAACTTTGTCTATATCTATAAAGGTGAACCTAGCACCTTACTTGAACTAAAGAAAGAGGTTGTCAAGTATTAATAGTTAGGCACTCTCGAGGTTTAGCAGAAATGATTTTTTGAGCATCAACAGGCTATCGGGCATCAGGCTATAATAGTTGAGTTACAAATAATAGAAGCTAAACATTGAAGAGTAGAAATTGAACACCAGATAGACCAAGATGAGTTGTAGTAAGAGACACTTGTAGAACAAGATAAAGTAGAACCAAGTGAAATACATGAAAAGGAAAGAAGACCTAAACATTTCTTAGCAAAGTATGTAAGGAGGAACCATACACCAAACCAAATCATCGAAAGAAAAGATTCAAGAATCATGAAAAAAAGTAAGTTAAAGAATGATACATGTTTACTATGTGAAGTTGAGCCTAAACTAGTTAAATATGAATTGGAGCCTGAAGATTGGATTAAGGTAATGAATGAGAAAATTGATCAAATAAAGAAGAACAACACATGTACATTGGTACACACACCAAAGGAAAAGAATGTGATTGGAACTAAGTGGGTATTATGAAACAAGTTGAATGAGAAAGGTGAAGTCACAAGGAACAAGGCTAGACTAGTTTGTAAGGGATATGCAGAAGAGGAAGGAGTAGACTATGGTGAGACATTTTCCCCAGTTGCAAGGTTGGAAGGACTGAAATTTTTTCTTGCATATGTTTCTTACAAAGGATTCAAGGTATACCTAATGGATGTCAAATATGCATTTTTTAATTAAATCTTAGAAGAAGAAGTCTACATTGATCAACCTGAAGGTTTTGAACCTACTAAGAGGAATATTGTATGTAAACTACACAAAGAATTATATGGTTTCAAGCAAACCCCTAGAGAATGGTATGAAAGGTTACACAATTCTTTGGTGAAAAATGGTTTTGCAAGAACTATCATGACAATAGCAATCTATTCTTGAAAGGTGAAGATGAGAACAAGATATTACTAGCTGAAATTCTTGTTGATGATATCATATTTAGTGGACATGATTTGTTGTTTAATTCATTTTCAAATGAGATGAAATATGAATTAGAAGTGTCAATGTTTGGAAAGATCAAGTTTTTTTTTTGTTTACAAGTTTATTAGATTAAGAAGGGTATTTACATTACTCAATAAAAGTATATCAAGGAGATATTGAGTACTTTTGTAATGGAGGACACAAGACTAGTTGGAACACCTATAGTTATTGGCCATAAACTGTCAAAGAGTGAGAATTATACTCAGGTAAATCAAACACTATACATATCAATGATTGGAAAAGTATACTATGTTGTACATAACATACCTAACATTGCATTAGTAATTGGTATTGTTGCTATATTTTATGATAATCCTAAAGAAAATCACATGATGAATGTGAAAAGGATACTAAGACACCTAAAAGGAATAGAAGACTATGAACACAAAAATGATATAAAGAGTACAGGTAGAGGCACTTTCTTTTTAGGAGAGAGACTAATTTCATGGACAAGCATGAAATAAAATTGTATTTCTCAATCGACAACAAAGGTTGAATATGTTGTTATGGCCATCAATTTTTCTAATATTGTATGGATCAAGTAACTATTGAAAGATATGAAAGAAGAGATTAATGAACCTATTGTGATGTATTATGATAACACAAGTGGTGTAAACATATCAAAGAATCCTCTAATGCACACAAAGACCAAACAAGTTGCTATCAAGTATCATTACTTGAGAGAGTTAGTACAAGACAAAGAAGTGAGATTGGAGTATGTGAACATAAAGGAGAATATATATGATATATTCACTAATGCATTAACTAAAGATACTTTTGAGTACCTAAGAGGTAAGTTAGGGGTGATTCCCCTATCGAAAGAAAAAAGAGAAGAGATATTGCATTGCATCAAATGTTACGATCAAAATATCTTACATATTAATGCGAGAGGTCACTCTTTAGAAGCCACATAAAAATTGTGAAGTGATGGACTAAAGAATGAAAAACATGAGAATATAAAGATTCAAGGTAAAGATGAAAGAGGAAATGATAGTTCTGTATCAGTCAGATAGTGACATGACGATGTTGTATATGTGATCGGTTGATGTCTTTGGCATTATTTTCAAAGAGGGACAATTTATGTAGTTACCATTCATATCATTTTCATGTAGGAGATATGTAGTTATTGTTAACCATTTTAGCCCCCTTCTAAAATTCCAATATTGTCAGCCTCATGAGGCACTCACAATGATGGCTATGTCTCACATTCATTGAATTATTCATCTTTTCCATGCAAACATATAGGGGATACATAAAAAACCTTATTCCTTCTTTTATATCCCTAAGTCTTTTAAAATCCTTCACATCGAATGAAAGATTTTGAGTTGTGAAAATATAATTCCCCTTCATCGCCCTATCACTCTAATTTATATCTCAATTGTGAAATGGGTTGCAAAAGTGAAAAATAGTCAAGGTTCACCATTAGCATAGCTTCACAGTTGATGATGCTAGCATTCAAATCTAGGTCATGAAGGAGTGACTCACTATCAATCGCATGGTCGTAGATCAATTATGCATTATGGATCTTAAGTTGTGAAGTTGTGATTCAAGGAATTAGTCAAGTTTAATGGTTTTTGCATCTTCCCTTATAGTTAGGGTTAACCCAAAGTTATGGTGGTGATGGTGTGATTCCCTTTATTCACCATTCACAAGGTTAAAAGTGTGGTTAATATTTTAGGCTATGACATGGCAATCAATAGTTGAGGTTGGTCTTTGAAACTTCACAAGTGATAATGTAGTTAACGTTTTCTAAGTTGGAAAGTTGTGAAAGGTGCCAAGTGGTCAACTAGAACAATGTGCTCAGTATTGCATGGTATTAAGGGACTTTGTGTTTAGCAATTTTGATAGAGAGACAAAGGCAAAGATGACTAATTCGTAGCATTGCATGGTTAATGAATTGCTAGGTCCTAATTTCTGTGAGGGTGCAAAGTAGTTCATTTTATGTTATTCACAAGGTCACGGCATTTTATGAGATAAAGTGATTTCAAGTTGCAAAATAATGACAAAGGCATGAAATGAAGACATCGTGGTTTCGCGAGACCAAACAATTAATGAGGGAAATGAGTTGTGAAGCCATGAATAAGGATAGGCATGGGTCAACATAAAATATAGAAGTTGGGTGAGGTGGTAGAGTGCTTAAAAGATATAGGGCCACATGACGAAGTTAGATGGTTGAATTCAATTAACCTGATGACATAGCTGATCTGGCATGGTTGTGAACATGAAATAATATCTCTTTGATGGAAAATAGGTTCTTTGATCACCTAAAACCACTTTTTGGTGTTCTCCATGCCTAGTAAATGCAAAAGGCATTCCTTCTACCACCTTGGGTTATCCATCTACCTAGCCATGCAGTTATGGCTGCCATTTCTATCTCTTCAAGGTCAAAATTTCCATGTGAAGGTCTAATTTTCTACATATGGATGTGTACCTAGATCAAATATTTATGGGATCGACAGTGATTTCTCTCTACAACTTCAAGGAAATAGTTGAGCATTGGCTTTTGGTAGAAGTCTTCTTATTTATGCTTAAGCTATAAAAGAAAATTTTGTAACTCTTTCAAGGGTCAGTCTCTTCTTTGATTATGTATCAGTTGTATTGCATACTCTACTACTATAATTTCCTTTTCCTCTAAGTGAATATAATTCTCTATTGTATCTCTTTCTTCCATTAATACATTGTGCAATATCTTTTTCCTTCTGTTAATGTATTATCTCCATTCCTCATTTTTTATGATTATATCTATTTGCCCTTTGAATGATATAAAGTGAAGTTCCTTCCTTATAGAATTCTATTGTTTTTTTATCTACATATGGTCATTGAGTGAAAGAAAGGATTGAATCTATGTATTTTGGGATTATATTGATGAATTGTGCATTTCTAGGAACTATTTTGGTGTATCATCCCTCTAGATTAGATTAGGTAGTTTGATTTTCATGCATTTCCTTCTCCCTTTTTGTTGCAAGAAGTAGTTAGGTGCATCATGATAGTAAGGAAGTTGTCCTTCTCCTAAGACTCAATCTCATTGTTCAAGTCCCACAACTTGGAGATTGTTTCCATGTTTCACAAGGTTGCCTTTAGGTCAAACTTTAGGCAAGGGTGAAAACTTTTGTGACAACAAGTAGCATCCTATATCCATATTTAAGAGGGAGAATCTATCCATAGTTATTATTTTCAAGAGAAGGAATTCATATGAAGGTAGATTCATATCATAGGGTATTACTAAATTCCAAGAATAAAACTAGAGGTGTTTCCAATATAGTTGGTAATACAATTGGTATAAATATTGAAGATTAAATTATAATTGATATCATAGAAGGAGAAGTATAAATGAGGGAAAGATGAGAATCAGAATGAAAATAAGGATATTAATGAAGATCTATATCAAATCATAGAGGGATTTGTAAGGAGTTTTTGTTGGTAAATCACAAGAACATCTTTTTTATTTGCATGGTAACTAGAGGTGTTACCATCAATGCCAAAGAGGGAGATTATGGGAAAGTACAATTGGAATAATTATTATGTTGACATTTTTGTCAAACCTACTAGAGAGACATTTATTAACAGTGTAAAGTTCCATATCAATTGATTGATGAAGAAGATTTGAAAACATAGATAACTAGATGAACTAGGGAAATTGTTGAGTGATGAGGAGCAAGTATGATGGAATTACAATGGACACTTGATCAGTTAGTCTTTGAAAAGATGATGTATCATTCACTTAATGTATGAATTATAGAAGTTTTGAGTCAATCATAAGAAAATCCTAGAGAAATGTGGTTGTTCAATGAAGGAGCTAAAATAGAAGATTGAAGGACTTAAGAGTTAGCCAAGTAAATAGTATTAGCGAAGTGCCAGTTATACCCGATAAATTTAAAAAAGAAAAGTATAGAAATGACCAAGTGTAGTGAAGACCAAGTGAGCCAATAGAATCCAAGAGAAATAGAGCAATAGAACATAAGCTACATAGAGGCAAACGAGCTACACAGTGTTGACCAAGTGTCGTCAAAATAATAGTTCATGAAAGAAATGAGTTTGAGGCCGACAAAGTCAAGTTTTTTGATTAGTCAAAACTTGTAGATGATAAGGATTAATGAATTGATGTATTTAATACACAAATTGATTTTGTTATGTGATCTAAGGTAAGGATCTTGTAAAAAGGAATTGTATTGTATGATTGCATGTTTGGGAAGTGGACTCATCTTGCATACATTTTGTAATTGTAATACCAACTCCTAAAAGGGTTGAGGCTTCTAATAGGGCCTAGTCCTATAAAAAGGACCGAGACACTATATGTAATTCATAGACTCCTAACAAAGCCAACATCCTTAATAGGATACCTTTGTTTAGTGGATCATTTTGTGGGTACCATCCCCATAGGGGTTTTCCCTTGACTAGGGTTTCCCTAGTTAATAAAATATGGTGTTATGATCTCTCTTTGTGTATGGTTACTATTAATGTTTAGCCTAGTTAGTTTACTTTCATATGCATGTTATGTAGTAATTAACAATATTCAGTTGTGGGAAAAAAATTGTAGAATACTGATTCACACACCCCCCCAATATTACCTATTTCTAACAATTGGTATTAGAACTTAATTAATTTGAAGAGGTTTAACAACTTGAGTAAGATCCCTATGAATATGACACAATTAAAGAGGAATCTTGAAGAAGCCCTTGAGAAAATTAATCTTCTTAGTGAAGAAAGAGACAATATGAAAGAAAGGTACGAAGATGCAAAATATTACATTGGAAAATTGAAAGATAAGATTGATCATCTCAAATCTAGAAAAGAACCTAGAGAATAGACAAAAGATAGTGATGAGGTAGCAACCTTAAAGAAAGAAAATGATATTTTCAAACATGAGTTGAAGATTTTTGAACTTAAGCTAAGTCTAAAGAAATATGATAGCAAGATTGAATCAGATCTGAAATTTGAGTATTCAGATCTAAGATCCCATCTTACAAAAGTGACATTTAAACTTGATTCTATCAAAATAGAGCATGCAGAACTTGAAAAGTACAATACTATTGTGAAAGGAGAATCAACCCAGGATAAGAAATGGTTAGAGGAGTTATATTCCATTAGTGAAAAAATTGATGAGAAACTATATTAACAAAGACCTTCCTACGATAAGATTGGTCTTGGATATTTCATTAGAGAGAAATCATCAAAGAAATCTAAAGCAAGAAAGAAACCAGATCCAGTTGTTGAAACCCTTAAACCTAATAAGAGTGATCAAAATGAGATTGAGATAATTCAATTTAAAGAAGTACCTAAAAAACTTGAGCAAGTAATTCAACCTAAGAAACATGATGAACCTAAGAAAATAGAGCAAGTTAAACCACTTAAAGAGGTAAAGTATGAATTAAAAGGTAGATGATTTATATGTAATGAAGTTGGTCATACCAAGAGAGATTGTACAAGTAAGTATTTCAAACCTATTACTAATTTCTATTGTTATAATTTTCACGATTTTGGTCATAAAGCAATTGATTGTAGGAAACCTAAGTTTGATAGTAATAATAACAATAGTAGAATTTTTAGGGATACTAACCCTACATGAAATGAAAGAAGGAGATCCACAAGTAGATCTAATCAAGGAGAAAGGGTTAATGGTATAAAGTGTTAATCTCATATTGGTTTTGACATATGAGGGACAATATACTTAAGTCATTTACTTAGTTCATGCCAAACAAGTAATACATGCCAAGCATAAGTTGGCAGATAGTATATGCCAAGCAACATATTTAGTATTTGTCAAGTAACTAGTAAGTGTTGAGTCACTCAAGTGTCGAGTAGATAGTATTTGTCAAGTTATTTATATGTTGAGTGATCAATGGATGTCGAGTCATTCAAAGGTTGAGTTACAACATTGAAGTTGCAATTGATGCCAAGCATCAGGGACTTCAAGTGTCGAGTTATACATTTTTGTCATAGGTTTGTGTAATGGCACAAAATTCTATGTAAACCATTTTTTGTCTAACTTAAAGATTGTTTTGTGATCTAAATGATAAAGATGAATCCTAATTATGAATCCCTATGCATTACATGTATCCAATCAAAAAAATGGAAGGATTAAGTGGCAACATGGTTGAATCATAATCATTGATTCATATCTAATCCTAAGTCACCTAGGTCTTCTTAAGTAGGACAAACCCTAAATTTATTATGAATGCTTAAGGAGAATTGAAGAGAAGTTTGCATGCACAAATAGAGCATTAATCATGACTAAGGAGTTATGATTTTAGTTACAGTATAGAATTAGTTAGAGGAGAACAAAGGAAAGGAATCAGAAGACAATAGAGATGTATCTAATTAGAAAGGATCAGGTACACATTGAGAAAGAGGTGATCTGACATCAAGCAACAGACTAGTAACCAAAGGATCATTGCTAAAACATTCTAACTAGTGAATCAATTAAATCTCTTAATAGAGTAGTCTTAATAGGCTATTGTAAATCCTTTAACATGGTGCTTACTTCATTGTAAGTTAAAGTCCTTTTACCAAGCACACTTCTAACAGGGTGTTGAAATCCTTTAATAGGGTAAGATCTAATACTCTTGAAAGCCTTTAATAGGGTAGATCATGTTTCATGATCAAAAAATTATAACCTTTATTGGATAGACTTTATTACTATAGTAGTGAATATTTGTGGGTGTCATCCCCACCTTAGTTTTACCTTCTCCTTGCAATGTTTCTGGGTAACAAAATATCATATGTCATACATGTGTTAAATGTTTTACTTTCATGCTAGTGATGTATATCCTTAATTTGGTATTTCAATTTATATGAATAGATTGTGAGATGGATGTGTGGTGAATAATTTTGAGGTTGAAAGTTTTAAGTGCTAATTCTGCCCCCTCCCCCCTTCTTAGAGTTTACTTCCCTATTGTATTTCCAACAAGTGGTATCAGAACTTAGTTCTCTAAAAGTAAAGCTTTGTAGCTTTGAGGAAAGATCTTGGACATAGAAGTCTAGAAGTTGGGAAAGACTATTTAGAACTAGAAGATTGAAATACAAATTGCCCTACATCAACTGAATGAAGTAAGAAATGAGTTAAAGAAATCACTTAAAAGAAGGAAGGGAATAGCTATTGAAGAGAATGACACACATTATCAAGAGATTGACATTGTTTAAGTTGATGATAGCCAACTTCACAGCTCGCAAAGATCACCTACATGAAAATAACCTATTGAAGGGAAACCAAAGAAGGAAGAGGTGGAGCTTGGAAAAACTAAACAGACTAAGAGAGAAGATATTGCAAACAAAAAAAAAAGTATTGCTATACAATATGCTTTGAAAATGAGTTATGAGTTGTGAAATACAATGAGAGAGCCCATATATAAAGGCCTAAAGGAAGCTAGAAGAACAAGCTGGAAAGTGCTAGAACATAAGGTTGACAACTAAGCATACATCCACAAAAGGTGGAATATCCTTGATCAAGGTGAGAGGATAAGTATGACTAGATAGGAACAAACTCTCGTGCTATTAACAACTCATCAACTACAACTATTAAATAAATGCATTAACCTAAGTAAACTTAAGTAAAATAATAAATAAATAAATAAATAATTATTTACTTTAACACCCCTCTTAAGTGCAACTTAGGGGAATGCACTTAAGCTTACAATAGCTAAGATGAAATGCAGAATGGGTCCCGACAATGAGGCCATGTTAGGTACCCATGTACAATGCAAAGAAATGCAACTTCTAAAAATGGGGAAAGAGAGAAAACCTCATGGAAAAAATCCTCCCCCAAAAAGAGGTAACTCAAAATCTAGTGAAGGACTAAAGAAGCCTCCAACAAGAGGAATGTCCCAGAAAATAGGAATAAGAGAAGATCATGAAGAGCATCACTAAAGCATGAAGTAGCCACAAACTCTGTCATTAGAAAGAAACTGTCAATCTGAAGAATCTCCATGGAAGAAGAAGGCATGAACCAAGTGCGTCTATATGATAGATGATCCATCTCACCAAAATGCATAGGTAGTCAGCCACTACAATCACCTAGTATATAGGATCAACTATTGAATACATAGTTCACACTATCAAACCGTTGAAACAAGGAAGAATTAGAACAACAAAATAACCCCCCCTTAATGCAGACAAGGTAAGATGAAAGGAAAATGAGAAAGTGGGCCAAAATCCTCTGCAGAAAGAACCAAGAATGACAAGAGAGTTGAAGAGGTACAAACATCTATAAAGAAATGGTTACTGACTCTGCATGGGGCTAATGTCATGAAAGAGACACTCACTTGACAAAGGAAGAGGGCACAAAAATGGAAACAACTATCCCCCCATGGTGCTTTCTAAAATAGTGCTAGTACAACTATCTCAAAACAATGTTTTTAAACTCAAAATGCAAGAGTGGCACTTTATCTTAGTGTATTTGCATAAAAATGCTTACAAATAATATCAATAGTGATAAAAAAAGTAAAAAAGCTAATACAAAAGATAGTACAACCCAAAACAAAAGATCCCATGCCATGAAAATGATCCTCGGACCTAGAACACCCAAGATATTCACCATAGAGAAAAAATGCCAAAAACATGATAGAAAGAGCATGGAGCATAATCTGAAGGAAATGCCAACATTTTTAAAAAGTAGATAGAACCAAATTTTTGAAAATATAACATTTTCAAAAAATGGAGATGGGATGCAAAAGATATGCTTATCAGAGTGAAAAATAGAACTTTGGACTTTGATTGCAAAAATAGGCAATAAAACTGCATCAAAACCTAAAAATACCTGAACCAATGTCTCCATCTTGGAACCAACTTTCTGACACTTATTTTAGATCAGAAAAATACTTCTGTATGGTCAAGTTATGGCCAAAAAATTCCAAGCAGGTCAAAAAGGACCCAAGAGAGCCTATAGATGTGATGATGCAATGTTGACATCATGCTAATGTCAACATTACACTAGCTTAAAATTGAGGGCTTCGTAGCAAAAAAGGGGCCACATGGCATGCCACGTGAGTAGCTGACATTGCAGGGGCCATGTGGCAAGTGCCAACATGCCACTCATGCTAGGAGGCAGCTAAAAATCATGCCAACTATCATGAACGCCAACTATGTAAAGAGGCGGTAGACTGGAGATCACCGCTGGTGGTGGCTACCACTAGTGTCACCACAGTGGAGGTAGTGGGCAGCAACATTGGGGTGGCTGCAAAGTAGTGGTTGTAGGTGGGCTACACCATGATGGTTGTAGGGAGGCATGGCTAGCTACGGTGGTGCATAGGTTGTGCACTAGTGGGGCCACAATGGTGCGACGATGGCCTCCGAGCTGCGTTATGATGGTGCACCCAAATATATTTTCTTTTATTTTTTTTGAACGAAATCATCTGTACAGTCCATATGATAGGCTTGGGTAAAAAAAATTTGCCTCTCGAAGCAACTTTCTCCAAAATCAATTTTTTTTATATGGATTCTAACTATAACAGGCCTACTAAACTTAATGGCAGTGTCCATTTAGGCCCAAAGTGCTCTGAAAAAATGCTCTTCCCTTGGATTGAAAAAAAAATACAAACAAACTAGGGTTTGTGTCTTTGAATCACGACCTCAAAAAAATTTCAACCAAGAAGTAGTAGGGAGGCTCTAGTACCATGTAGAAGTTGATGAAAGTCAACTTCACAAATCGCCAAGATCACCTACATGCAAATAACTTGTCGAAGAAAAACCAAAGAAGGAAGAGGTGGAGCTTGGACAAACTAAATGGACTAAGAGAGAAGATATTGCAAACAAAAAAAATGTATTGCTATACAATATGCCTTGAAAATGAGTTATGAGTTGTGAAATACAATGAGAGAGCTTATATATAAAGGCCTCAAGGAAGCTTTTAGAACAAGCTGGATAGTGCTAGGAGATAAGGTTGACAACTAAGCATACATCCATAAAAGATGGAATATCCTCGATCAAGGTGAGAGGATAAGTGTGACTAGATAGGAACAAACTCTTGTGTTGTTAACAACTCATCAACTACAACTATTAAATAAATGCATTAACCTAAGTAAACTTAAGTAAAAAAATAAATAATTAATAAATAATTATTTACTCTAACAGACACTATTGAATTATTTGTAGATGGAAACTCCAATGAATTTGATGCAACAATTGTAGATTTGATTGAAAAGAATGGAACCCTAACTAAAGAGGTCAGAAATCTCAAGATAGAACAAAAAGACCAATCAATATTGCTATGTGAGGTGACTGATTAGAAGAAGAAAGATGAAGAGAACAAAGTCATGATTGAAGATGACAAAAGAATATTGTCCAATAGACTGGAAGAGAAAACATCAGAGGTAGATAGGATTGCTAACATGCAGTTGGAAACTTTGAGTCAAATGATGATTGCAAATTATGAACTAAATGCAAAGGATATTGAGATCACAAAACTTTGCAGAATGAACACTTGAGAAATGATCTAAATAGAGAAGAAATATTTTGTTGAATGTTTCAACATACCTAGTGAAGTCATCAAGTATTTTGAGTAGTTGATGAGATCTCCTAGATCCAACAATGAAACTTCTAGATTGGGTTACATTAGTACTAAAGAAGGAGAGTCATCCAAAAATGATGAAGAAAGAAGTAACAAAGGTAAGAACTCCAAACCTACTTGTAATAATTGTGGTAAGATAGGTCATACTACCAATGTTTCTAGGAGAAAGATTGCAAATTAGAAGTTCATGGGTCATTGCCACAAATGCAACAAACAAGGACATCAAGCACATGAATGTAGAACCAAGATCATAAGTGCACAAAGATTTGAATGATATTGCTACTAGTGTCAGAAGTATGGACATAGAGCATATGAGTACAAATATAAGCCTAAATGGTTATCAAATAAGTAGACAAAGGTAAAGCACAATGATAACTCTTATAATTGGGATTATAATACTATGTATAGTTGTCACTATTGTCAAGAATATGGACATGTTGCTGAAAATTGCATAAGAACACATTTCAAAAGTGACAACAAAAGACGGTTGAGTCAAACTACATGTTTTAGTTATTTAAAGTTTGGTCACATAAGCAAGAATTGTCCAACAAGGTCAAAGGCACCAATCAATAAGTTCAACAAAGGAAAAGGAAAGTAAGATGTAGAGAATGTTAGAGATGGGATGAACAAGAAATGGAAGAGAAAGGAAGATTGCAACACATCAAGTTTAGATGAGATCACTTCATGCAATCGGTCAGGTGATCATACTACCTCCAATTAAGAAATCTAGAGGTATGTGTGGGACTGATATTTAAAATATATGCTATACATCAGTTCCAAGGATTTAATTCTAAAAAGATTATATTTGCATGAAGAAAGATAAAAAGTGGTGTTGAGAATCTAGAAGAAATCTTTAAGTTTTGTCAGTTTTGTGTTACTATCAAGCATGAAAAGTTTCACTATGGTTGTTAAGTGAAATGTTAGTTGATCCCAAGCTATTGCAAGGTGATAGTATTGACCGAGCTCATAGTGATTGTGATACAAGAGCATCCAAGGTGTAAGAGAAATCTTGCATCACCCAAATATATTTTATTTTCAGTCTTTTCTGAGTAAAAGCACAGATTTGTGTCACTATTTATGATACCAAAACCTATTTTGGTTGAATCTCATTTCTCTATCAAAAATCAATTATTTTTAAAAACTAAAAATACCCTTTTATAGATCTCAGATTCAATATCATCATTATATAATTTTTTTAGTGTTTTGATTAGTTATAATATGTTATAATCTCAAAATATTATAAGTTGATATTTCCACATTTCAGAAGATGCTCCCTCAAAAAAGGAAAAAATAGTAAATCATATCAAAAAAATTAAAAGATCATATTTATCTCTAGAGGGGAGAATCCTATTCATGAATATGTAATTTTTTTTCAAGAAGATATAGATTTGATAGGGAAGTTTTGATGGGAGGAAAAAAGTGTTGGATTTTGATAAGGTCAAACTTGAGTACTTATAACAAAAAAAACACATCAAAAATACTTATTTATTTTTTTGTTCCCTAGCTATACATGTCATCTATAAGATATTTTCAAATCAAAACAAAAAAAGATGATTTTCATATACTTGTTTGACGGGAACTACACCCTATATTTTTTATAGTTAAAAAAGGGACTTCAAAATAAAATAAAATGAAAAAATTCTTACTCAAAAAAATAATAAAAATTATAGGCATACAATTCATCCAATTCTACACATTTCATTAGTTTACATCATCTTCATATTCTAAACACAAATACCATTTTTTTTGTCATTAATGTTAAACTGCCGCATTCTGATATCTTGTTTCTTTATAAAAGGTGACACAAGTTTGTGCTTTTACCCTTCTATTTTAATAAGGACTAGTAGATAGGGTGATTACTAATTATGGGAACTTGCTATTTTTAGTAAGTTTGTCGTATGAGCTTGGAATGTTCTCATTTTCTATAGAAAGGTTCATTTTAGAGTTATAAGCCTACCATAAAAATCTCATCACTCTAGCTTAAGTATCAGAGAAGTTATTATGGATTTTTCAATGGAAAAATTTGCAAAAAAATCTTCAGGCTCACCATTGGAGGCCTTAGAGTGCTCAAATGAGGTTTGAAAACTTGACGTAAGGGTGTTTGTGTGATTCCAAGCTTGTAGATCAAGAACTGGCATTTTCAAAAAGTGGTTATAATAGCCAATTAGAGCAATAGTTTGAGAGTTATGGCCTTCCGAAGTTGGGCTACCAAAATTTCTAAAATAATTTATCAAAGATGTATATAGCCAACTCTATATGTATTGTTAGGGTCTATCGGCCCTAGGTATTAAGTTTGAGCATCTAGAACCTTCTTGGGTGGCATAAAACTACCTATTTAAGAAAGGCCCGAACATTCTCTAGGACAACTCTAGGTGATAGTTCACAACTTGTCTTGTAGATTATTGTAATGAAAGCACCCATGTGGGTTAGCATATTGTACTTATGAATTTTGTAATTCAACATTTGCGACGCAAATAAGAAGTTCATATTTTTTCTTGCATTTTCTATTGTTTCTTTGTTTTCTGTTATGAGTTTATGGTTTTAAGGAGAGCACCCTTCATCAGGTTGTCGAGCATGAGGAAACTTCATGGAAGCCAAGTGACTTGAAATCTCTATTGAAGCTGAGCTTATAGTTGTGTAAGCAATAACCATTAAATTTGAGGTTTCAAGGTCTATGTGATCACTTTCTACTCATTTATCATCATTTGAATTTTAAGAAGTGCATGAATAGAGACAAGAGAGTTGAAGAGATCATTCCAAGAATTTGCAAATAGGATTCAATAGTTACTCAACACCATCTCAACAAATTTAAAAAGGTATTTATCATGTGTCGAGCTACATAGTTTGAATTTTTGCAAATCCTAGGTTTTCATAACAACATCTACTTCTTCATCTTCTAAGGTTAAAGAGGGTAAAGAAGTTTTGAATGTACAATTGATAAGCAATGAGATTAGACAACCAAACTTTAGAGCCATTCCTGATATTGCTTACAAGCAAGATCCATTTGGTGTGTTATCAATGATACCACCTCAAATTTTAATGATTCAAGCTATGAAATGTTGCTATGCATACAAGGTGGGTAACATAGGTGACATGGAGATTAGGGAAACCTATGGGAAATTATGCAAAAATAGAGCATTGAAAGATGAATTCAAAATTGTAGAGAGAAAAGGGTTAACCTGTGCCCTATATTTCTCCAATGTCTTCAAGACTTAATGGATAAAGATAGTTTTGAGTAGAATTCATGATAATTGTATATGGTTGGATAATGGGCTGGTGAAGATCACAAAGAAAATTGTACATAGAGTAATAGGGTATCCAACAGTAGACCAACCTAACACCATGAGAAGTGAAGATAAAGAAGTTATTGAGAAGAATATAGGGGCAATGTGGAACAAATAAGGAATGAAAATTGACACTATCTCAGATCCCCTAATTGCTTTTGTAGTGAGGATTATAGCACATAAAATCTATCAATCTAGTAGGCTCAATAGTGTACATTATATTGTTGTTGACATGGGCCACAAGATAGTTAAGAAGGATCATACCTATGACCTTGTTGAGTTGCAGATGCAACAATTGTCAAAAAATTTGGGAGCAATAAGGAAGACCAAGAGTGCACAATGTAAAATTGGTTCAATTCTTGTATGCATATTATTTTATGTAAAAAATACATTCCCTAATTTTGGTAAAGTTGCATGGAAAATAAATAGATCTATTATAGTGCAAATAGGTGAATTTATTGAGCAACTTGAAAATAATTTTGAGTCTATAATGACCAACTACTTTGAAGATTTCAAGCAATCAATGAAGAAAACACCAAGGATACTAGTTTCACTAGTTGAGAAACATTTAAATGATGTTTTCTTTCTAGTTAAAACTGATTTTATATATGTTCAAGCTTCTATTCCAAGGGTACGGTGGCTAAGGCCACTAGGCTATGAGATCAATGTGGATGAAGCCTCTACAACAATTACAACATTACTTGCAGAAGATGTAGATGCTAAGGCTAGTGCCTTTGGGAATTACAATGTGGCTAAATCAAAGATAACAATGGATTTAAAGACTACCTTAGTCATAAGAAAGAAAGAAAAGATTGTCAAGAAGCTTAAGGAGAAATTTGGTAAAGGAGCAAAGGAAAATGAAGAAGAAGAAGAAGATGTACCTTCTCAAGCACCACTAGCCTTAACTCAAGGTCTAGGGGAAGATCAAGTAAAAGAGGTAGAAATTCAAGGTGCCAAGGGAGAAGAAGCCAGTGAAGCACCTAAGAAAAATAAGAGGAAAGCTAAAGCCCCAGAAGTTAGCAAACCAAGGAAGGTCATAAAACCTAAGCCTATAGTTCAAGAAACTCAAACTAGCACAAGAGCTACTATCAAAAAGTCTCAAGTGATAAATAAGACAAAAGAGAAGAAGGTAGATCAACTAGAAAAGAAGAGGAGCTTGAGAAGACACCAAAGAGAAAGCATATAGCTCCATCTAAATTTGATGAAGAGAGGATGGAGTCTAATAACGATAGCCAATTCAAGGTGGTAAGTCACTGTCCTTCCTCAAATTTAGTTAAAATATGTGAGAACATAAAGAATAATATTGATTTATCTGGTCTCACACATACTAAGTTTGACAAACTTGAAAAAATTGAGATGAACCAAGTAGAGGATTCAATATATGCCATTATGGAAACATTTAAACAAACTCCACTTGAGATTGCCAACTCATTACCAAAAGATCTATATGAAAAAGTTGAGCAAAAGTGGCAATATAGTCCCAATATAGAAAGAGAAATCAAAGAGACTAGACTTGCACAAGTGATGTCAAAATTAGATAGTGAAACAATTGCTAAGGCAATAAAGAAGTACACTAAGAAATTTGCACCTAAATACAAGGTATTCAACGTATTGTAGTATAATATTGAGGATGTTTTACAAAAGATCACTCAAATAAATGAAAATCATTATATGGTTTGACAACACCCCAGGTAATGTTAGAAATGCTTTAGAATAACTGAGAGGGGGGTGTGAATCAGTTATTCAAGGTTCAAATTTCCTGTTCAAACTTTTCACTAAGTATAGTGAGCCCATTCAATCATTCATTCATCCAAGCTTTAACTTTTCTAACTAGCAAGTTACTATAAATCAACATTCGGGCATAACACATAAGAAATCAACACATAACACAATGATTTACATGGAAACCCAATTTAGAAAAAACCACCAGTAACATGCTACTTTATTCTTACTCTTCTGAAGTGATGCCCTATGAAAGGCCTGCCCTATTAAAGGCTTACAACACATTATTAAATGTGACCTTGTTAGAGGATTTAACCACCCTATTAGAAGTGGGCCTAGTTAGAGGACTTTAGAACATTCACTTGGAATGCCACCCTATTAAAGGATTTACAAATAGCTGTTAGTCCAACCTAACTCCTTAATATTTTCATATCTAATACAATTGATAGAGAGTATTAGAAAAATCTTTGACTTGAATACAACATACAACTTATCTTATAGATCTTAGATCACTTCTCAACTCATACTGTTGCTTGGCCTTTAATCTCTGCAACTCTGATAGCTTGCCCTCCTTTCAAGCTTAGTCTCCTTGAGTCTTCATGCTCACTATACCAGTGCAATCATCTCTTCATGACCACTCATAGAAGTAGAACCTTTGTGCTCTTCCTTCTTCTGGATGTCTTCTCTTGGACACCCTTCTAACCACTTTGCAATTTGGCTCTTTTAGTAGCAACAATATGAGCAACATTTACTTCTTGGTCTATGACTCCTTAAATAGAATTCTTGGAGTTCTTTTTCCAGCTTGATTCTTCCATTCTTTAATTTCAATTCATATGGATTAGGTAGGATTCATTGCATCTAACCCATATTTTGTTTCCTCTAGAAACTTCTAAAATAATCTACTTGAATTTTCCTAAAAATGATTTACATAGCATTTTATGCCACTAGCTCATCATCCTTATCTTCCAACTCATTAAAAAAATTCAAGGTAACTACTTTGTCAGCTCAGATTTGGTGAATCTTCATCATTTGAAATAATGTAGTAGCTCGACACTATTGAAATACTGGTGCTCGGCACATATTGTGTTACTCGACATCAACTGTATTTTTCCTAATGCTTGACACCTAAAGATCGCTCGGCACCAATTAAGATTTTCTAATGCTCGACACCTGATCTTCACTCGACACCTAAATATTACTCGACACACACTATAATTTCTTGTTACTTGGCTTTAACTGAGAATTTTCTTAGCTTCAACTAACTTGCTCGGACACCACTAATGATCTTAGTTTAAGCTTTGTAGTCAACCTTGTTACACCTTATTCCTCTAATGTTTCTTAGTGTGACCAACCTCCATATCTTTGAGTAAGTTATCAATACATCATTTAACCATTATCTTTCTAATCCTTGCACTTCATTACAACATCCTAACTCAACATTTCCCTTAGGTTCTCTTGTTACATCTTGTTGATCAAATCCTCTTCATCAATCAACTAAGTGATAGTACTTGGATCTTATAAGAAAATTTCATTCCTACAAATAAAAGGTTTGACATCAATGACAAAAAAATGATTGAAAAAATTCTTTTAACAACAAGCTCCCTTCTTTGCAACAATCTCCCTCTTTGATCTTTTATCGATGAGCTTTTCAATCAAATTTCCAATAGGTAATAATGCAGATACCTATTGAGGTAGAAGGGGATAAAGATGAACAACAATAAGTAATTGAGGTCACCACAGTTGACATTAATAAGATAGTTGTACATGAGGAGGGCACTAAGACACATGAAGATACACAAGCAGCAACTGAGGATGGGCAATAGATAGAATAGGGTGTACTAGATACACTAGTGCCGAGTGCTAGTCCTCAACATGAGTTGAATACAAACATTGATACAATAAAGATAAAGGATGTTTTTGATACCATCACTCAAAACATCAATCCGTTTATATAGGAAAACTTGAAGAAGATATTGGTTGAATCCACTACCCATGCCAAACTTTGTGAAAATCATGTATTGGTGAGTGTTGATGAGATTGAGAAGGTAGACAAGGCATCTACAGGGGAGGAAGTACAAACACAAAAGACATCTATAGCCTCTCCTCAATTCACCTTGGTATAAACTCCATTACCTATTGTGGTCTATCAAAGGAAGGAGACAACAACTTCTACTATTAGTACATTGGTACAAAGTACTCCAGTCTCAGTCAATGCAAAGGAAAAAGAAAATAACAAGGATGAGACAATTGGAGAGCATAAAGATGAAATAGAAGAGAATGAAGGAACACAAGCACAAAAAAGTAAGGTAGATACTCCTGCACCTACAACAAAAGATCAAGGTGCAACTAAGAATGTAGAGAAAGCAAAGGACAAGACTGAAGAGATAGATTTGACTACAAAACCTAAGGAGCAACTAGTAATACAAACACTGATGACTTTGCTAGAAACTGCTACTCCTTCAAGTCAAGCTCTTCATAGGTCAAGTAGAGAAGATATAACCCTAAAATCATTAAGGTTGAATCCAAGTACATCCAAGGTAGATGAAGTTACATCTTTTATTGATGTGAACTTGGATGAAGTGATTGAGATTCCCATGTTTGATTTTGCAACTATTACTATTGAATAGATAAGCATGCTCTAGGATGCTCTTGCAAAGAAGAAAAACCAAGAATTGCTTAGATAGGAGAATAGGCAGAAGCAAGCTTTGCTAAATATCAAGGACATTTTTCTTGATGCATTTAGCCTGCCAGCACCAAAAGCAACCAAACCTATCATAGATCAGTTAACTAGCTTAATTGAGAAGGTAAATGACATAGACCTAGATTTAAATGTGAAACTACTTGAATGGTCTAAAAGAAAGTTTCAAAATAAGGTTGATGAAAATATATCAAGTGCTATTGCACCATTACAAGTTGAGTTAGAAAACAAAATTGACAATGTGAAGAAGGCACTAGAGAACATTTTCTCTTTGTACACCAAATTGTGCAATCCAAAACTCTTCACACAGGAAATTAAGAGCCACATATTGAGTTTGGAAAGTCATATATAGTCATCTAATAGAACTCTACCAAGGTCTCTAGCCTAGAGTGAGAAACATTT
The DNA here is from genome assembly GCA_028749045.1 of Cupressus sempervirens. Taxonomy (NCBI): domain Eukaryota; kingdom Viridiplantae; phylum Streptophyta; class Pinopsida; order Cupressales; family Cupressaceae; genus Cupressus; species Cupressus sempervirens. Next base: position 161,393,532 of record CM053787.1, read on the forward strand.
TAGGAATCTCCTGAACTCCTAGAGTTAGATAGTAATGCTACATGTAGATAAAGCAAACATAAAGGCTAAATTGATCAACATCTAGTCCATCTTGAATCCATATATGGAGATATTGCACATGGAAATAGCCTTTTCTAAAACACTCATGAAGAAAGATTCACATCTTTCTACTCATGAAGTCTTATTACACCTTATTGCCAAGCTGGCCATCTAAATCAAATCATTGGAGGTAGCTTGTGACAATTGGGATATTGCTTTGAAAATTATGCTTGAGGTCCACAAATTTTTTTTGGACATATGTACTCTAAGTGTATAACCCTTTGACATAAGTGTCAAAATGGGGGAGAAATAAGATAAAATAAGTATGGGGGAGACAATATTTTTGGGGGAGCTACTATTTTTTGTGAAAAGAGAAGTCAGATATAGAAACACAATTCATAGATTAGCTTATGCACATCTACTTAGTAGGAGGAATGATTTTGGTTCAAATACAAAACATCACATTCAACTTAGGGGGAGTTATTGAATTTTGAGGTATGACTGATGAGTCATAAGTTTTTGCAAAATTTTGAAGTTTTGAAATTTTGTATGTAAGTGGATATTATCTAAGTTATGCTTGAAAGGCTAAAAGGCTATTCATGCATGACCACATATTTTTCTGCTCATATCAAAGGGGGAGATTGTTAATCTTGGATTGATTTTGACATATGAGGGATAATATACAAGTCATTTACTTAGTTCATGTGAAACAAGTAATAAATGTTAATCATATGTTGTTAGATAGTATATGTCGAGCGACAGATATTTAGTATGTGCTGAGTAACTAGTAAGTGCCAAGTCACTCAAATGTCAAGTAGATAGTATGTCTTGAGCTCTTCAGATGTCGAGTGATCAATGGATGCCAAGTCATTCAGAGGTTGAGTTACAACATTGAAGTTGTAGTTGATACTGATCATTAGGGACTTCAAGTGCCAAGTTATATAGTTTTGAAATAGTTGTTTGTAATGGCACAAACTTCTATGTAAACCATTTTTTGGCCAACTTAAAGATTGTTTTGCGATCTTAGATGATAAGGACAAATCTTAATTATGAATCCCTATGTATTACATGCATCCAATTAGAAAAAGGGAAGGATTAAGTGGCAATATGGGTGAATCACAATCATTGATACATACCTAACCCTAAGTCACATAGGTCTTCTTAGGAAGTAAAAACCCTAAACTTTTTATGAATGCTTAAGGAGACTTGAAGAGAAGTTTGCATGTGCAAATATAGCATTCATGGTGACTAAGGAATTATGATTTGACTTACATTGCATAATTAGTTGGAGGAGAACAAAGGAAAGGAATCAGAAGACAATAGAGATACATCTGATTAGAAAGGATCAAGTACACATCAGGAAAGAGGTAATCTGACATCAAGCAATAGAGTGCTAACCAAAGGATAATTGTTGAAACATTGTAACAGGTGAATCCGTTAAATCTCTTAACAAAGTAGTCTTAATAGGTTGTTGTAAATCTTTTAACAAGGTGCTTACTTCATTATAAGTTAAAATCCTTTTACCAAGTACACTTCTAATAGGGTGTTGAAATCCTTTAATAGGGTAAGATCTAACAATCTTGAAATCCTTTAACAAGGTAGACCTTTCACAAGGTAGATCATGTTTCATGATTAGAACATTGTAACCTTCATTGGATACATTTTATTGCTACAGTAGAGAAGATTTGTGGGTGTCATCCCCACCCTAGTTTTGCCTTCTCCTTAGAGGGTTTCTGGTTAACCAAATATCTTGTGTCATACATGTGTTGAATGTTTTACTTTCATGCTATGGATGTATATACTTAATTTGTTATTTTAGTTTATATGCATAGATTGTGAGATGGATGCGTGTTGAATGATTTTGAGGTTGAAAGTTTTAAGTGTTGATCCACCTCCACACCTCCCCACCCCACCCCCCACAAAGAGTTTACTTCCCTATTGTATTTCCAGCACAAGGAGTAACATTGTGTCTTACAAGTGTAAAGATTTGGAGACATTGCTAGAAATTGCAGAGCATCAATTAATCAAAATGGACCTAATCAAAGAAGGAGTACACTTGTATGTTAGTTATGCAACAATTTTGGTCACATTGCAAGATTTTGCAAGATGAATATGAGGAACATCAACAAGAACCCAAATTTTAGAAGGAACAACAACAAAAACAATAGAAGGAATGATAATAGTGAAAGTAGTCATAAAGATGCACTTAGAGAATAGGTTGAAGAATTCAAAGAGGTACTTGTAAAGGAAAAACATCCATCAAGCTCACATGTAGTATTACAAGAACAATATTTTTATACACCTAATAAAATATTGAAGTCACCCATTGTGTGTGATTCATCCTACTTGAATTAATAATTTGTATACTAAAGATAGAGAACTAGATAAATGGAACAAGAGTTAGAGATGGAATTAGAGGTTGTGCAAATGACAAAAGAAAGGATTGATCATGAGGAAGATCTAGTTAAGAGCACATGTCATTTGGAGATCACATGAAGGCATATGAATAAAACAATTTTACTAGTTAACAAAGAACAACTTTTTATAGATTGACTAGTTATGCAATCAATGCAAAGTTTGAAATGAAAGGATTAAGGGATGAAAACAAGATTGCATGTACCATTCAAACATGATAAGATTTAAGGATCATTTGAGAGAAATTTTATAGAAAATCAAAGGTGAATTGAAGTGTTTTCAAGTACAAAGTAAAAGAAGCCCTAATTACATGAAATTCAGGTATTTTACAAAGTTTTAGTGATATTTTCGAAGTCATTCAATCAGTTACAATGGAAAATCCCATAGTATGTAATATAAGTGAGATATCTAGGTATAACTTCAAGAAACATCCCTACATATCACTAGGATATGACCCTTTAAGTACATTTTCTCAAATTTTGACTAATGTCTTGCACATTGAAGATATTAGAGCCTATATTCATTGTAAATTTGAGAGTATTGGTGATAGTGATATCCATTATGACATGAATGTAGTTTCAACAATGACTTATTACTGAAATAAGGGTATGAATACCTTAAGGACATGAACATCATCAACCAAATTTTTTACACTCAGTTTGACAACCATGAGTGGACAAGGATAATATTAAAAATAATCCTTGAAAACATGCTCTTGGTAGGAGACATTTTAGTTATGATTGATAGTAATCTAATCCACAAACTCACTGGCCTTATCAATGAAGAATAAAATCTAGTGAATGAGAAGAATGTGAACAAACAAGTAAAGGTAAACCTTGGAACTAAATTAGATGGAAGCAACATGAGGAAAAAATTGATTAAGAAAAATGACATTAGATTGGTTAGCAAGATAGTTGGCTATAAGTTTAAATACAGTTCAAGAGTAAACTTTGTACCTATTGGATTCATCCATAGAGCCTAGCTTTTGGTGGAAAAGAAAGAGAAGGTTAATCTATGTGAAATTGTGAAACAACAATTGCTAGATAATATTGACAGATTGAAGAAAACAAAGAGTGCAGTGTTTAGATTTGAATCACTGGTGACACACTTGCTTTCCTAGTGGTTAGACAATTCCCTAAGAAATTTGGCCTAGAATGGGACATTGAATCTTGCACTATGAGGTTAATAACTTAGCACTTCAAAATACAGTTAGAGGAAAGAATTAATAAGGACATAACAAGGATGATAAAAAGTTTCTAACCTGTGATGAAACAAATATTTAGAATTTCACCTACATTAGTTGAGAAGTATAAGAATTGCATATGTTTCATGGTTGAAATAGATGTCACATACATGGAACTAGTGGAACCAAGGGTAAATTTCATAGACACCATAGGATATGAAATGAGTGAAGAAATAATTTAAGGGTATGTGAAGATAATGCTTGAATTTGAAAAAGATGTAGATTATCCTAGATTTGGACCCTATGATGAGAAAGTTAGAGAAGTTCACTGTGACCTATATAGAAAATACATTAAGAAGAATTTAGAGAAGAAAATTGAAGCAATCTTAAAGGAAACTGGTATGACCAGAAAAGAATTTGAGGAAGCAAAGGGAATTTCCTTGGAGATGAAGGGAAGTGGAAAAACTAAAGTTGTTATGGCTAAACCTTTAGCAGTTGCAGGTGTAGTAGTAGCAATTATAGTTGTTGGACCATCCTCACAGATCCCCAGTGTACCTTATGAAACAATTGCACAAGTGCAATCCACTATTGTGCAATGCATCCAAAAAAGGAAATATGAATAAGAGGTAACAATAATTGAAGATAATTCTATTACAAGGAAGTTTGAAAGACTCTCTAAAGTCAAGACTAAACCTACTGAGTCTCCATCCATGAAAAGAGTGAAACAATAGTCCAATGGACTGAGAAAGAGGAGAAACTCACTACGAATGATTGAGTTATAATTAGATGATGATGAAGAAGAAGAAATAGAGGACAAACCCATAGAGAAATTTGTTATAGAGGCAAGAACAACATTTGGATAGAAGCCATGGAAACCCAAGGTAGAATATCTCAATGTTCAAATAATTGACAATGATAATTTTGTTTAATTGAATAAGTATTATAGCTTGTATAGTAATATGGATAGATTACAACTAGAGACTACAATAGTTAGAAACATGATTTTGAGAAATAAAATATTTGAGGATATTCAAAAGAGTATCCCACAAGATCTATACAATAGACTTTGAAATATGAAAAGAAGAGTTATTGATGAAGATAGAGGAATTAGGTAAAACCAAGTTAAAAAGATTTGTGAAGTTAATGATGATGAAGATATGAGAAGAATAATGAAGGGTATTGAGCCCTTGCTAAGGAATAAGAGGAGAACCATTCTATTAATAGGAGGTAACTATGAAGTAGTAAACAAAGAGATCAAGGAGGCCATTGTTAAATACATGAATTTTGTACCCAATTTTGTTAAGAAGAGAATAGAGAAAGGGGGAGCAATCCCTATGACTATTTGACTAGAGTCTACCAACACCAGTTGTAGAGAAAGAAAAGGACACCAAGATGGAAGAACCATCTTTGCAAATCATAATTAGTACTGAAACCATACAAGTGGATAGTAGTCAAATAATTGTTGATGTGAAAGAAGATCCTTTTAAGGATTATGAAACAAACATTGTTGACAATTTGGTTAGCTATACCAATTCTAATGATGTTGAAGAAGATAACAAGAAGAAAGAGGAAGAAGAAAAGATAAGAAGAGAGGATGAGGAGAGAAATAAGAAAGAAACTAAAGAGTAAAAGAAGAAGAAAGGAAAAATAAAGAGGAAGCAAGGAAAGAAGAGGAAGAGAAGAAGCAAGTGGAAGAGAAGAAGAAAAAGGAAGAAGAAGAGAAAAAGAGAAAAGAAGAACAAGAGAATAAGAGGAATGAAGAAGAGGAAGAGAAGAAGAAGAAGAAGAAGGCATAAGAAGAGAGAAAGAGAAAAGAAGAAGAAGAAGAAAAGAAGGTAGAAGGAGAAATGAAGGAGGAAGAAAGAAGAAGGAGGAGGAAGAGGACATGAAGAAACTTGAAGAAGAAGCAAAAAAGATAAGTGTATCTAGCTCTTCTAGGACACCTATTTCATTAGTAGCATTGGTAGGGACAGATGATGTTGATACAAATAAACTAATCTCATCTCTCAAGAAGATTATAGAGAGGAATTGGAAAGTGAAAAGTCTTTAGGCCACTTTGATGGAAGATACACAAAGACTTGAAATTTTTTTTCCTACAAAGTTGATAGAATCTGATCACAAAGACAAAGAAAATGTGGTAATACAAGTGTTTGATACAGAATCCACAAGGCTATTAGACATTTTAGTAGTGTAAGCATAGGAAAACCATGATGCACAAATGTTCATTACTATTTGTTAGAACATCAAAAATGATTTGGGAAATCTTGATGTGTGTATAAAAGTAATAAGAAGATGTGAACATGAAGGAAAGGAAATGTATGCTAAGTATGCACTGGCATTTAGGTTTACTAAAGATAAATATGAAGAGTTGAAGAACTTACAGCATTGGTAAGTCAACTTCAGTAGCCAGATTAGAAAATTGAAGATGTTGAGACACATATTGAAAAAAATTATGGAGAGCTGAGAATCATTGAGATGGATAAAAAGAGGATTGCAAAGAGATTTTCCCTTTTAAATAAAATCTATCTCTAAAAATTGGAACACTTGAATAGTAGATAGAAGAATGTCTTAGGGTGAAGACATCATTTGAAAATTTTGTCTATTCAGACTTAAATATAGTTAAGATTGCATCTTATGGACTTTGCACCCTTCTTAGCATACTTGAAGCATTAGAGATTCATGGAAGAAGAACTTTGAAAGTCTAAAGACTAGCTTTGATGATTGTATGACATGACTATCAGCCTAATAAAGAGGTATTGTTCACAATTTTGACTTGTAAATAAAGTTTTGATATCTTTGTCATTGATGTCAAAGGGGGAGAAAAAAGTATGGAAAATTATATAGATGTAGAAAAAATATATTTAAGTCAAAGGGGGAGTAATTTAATATATTTAGGAGGTATAAGGATAGATGGTTGATAAAATGATTCATAGTTTTTTATATTTTTTGTCAAGGCCAATTTTGTAAAATATTTTTTGAAGTAATAAGTTTATTTTTGGACTTAGCCAAATTTCCTCGTGTTGCCATCAATGAAAAAGGTGGAGATTGTTGGAAATTTGGCTAAGGTAATAATTTGGTGTTTTCATTTATGGCAACATGATCTTAGTATAAATAGAGAAGATCATGAAAAGGAAGTCAAGGTAGTTATACTTAAGAAAATTTCTAAGTGCCAGATAATTATCTAGTAGAACAAGAATAATTCTGTTATATATGGATGATAGATTAATATTTTGCATGTGCATATTAAGGATAAGTAGTACAAAGTATAATTATGATGTGGCTAAGTGTGCATGACATTACAGACAATACAACAATAGTTATGATCAAATTACCAGATAGGCAGTGTATAGGAAAGAACAATGTGTGATAGAGAATTAAAGATTGCATGTTAAATAATTAGGGATGAAATCCTAGATTTTAAACCCTAAGTTAGCATTAGTTGATTTTGTAATTAGCCAAGTGTGTGAAAGCTTGAAGGTCAACAAGGCAATTTTGTAAAATGCAAAGTTATATAAGAGAGAATGCATTATGTGAAGTAATATGAAAGATATATTTGCAAGTGACATATGATATGCAAATTGATATGAAAATTATATAATGTGAAATATAATGTATGATTAGAAGATTGAAAAGTACAATAGAAAGTAGTTAGAGGTTTTTGTATCTATCTCTTTTTATATAAAGGAACTATATTGTATAATTGCATGTTTGGGAAGTGGGCTCATCTTACATACTTTTGCAATTGTAATACCAACTCCTAATAGGTTTAAGGCTTCTAATAGGGCCCCAGTCCTCTAAAAATGATTGAGGCATTATATGTACTTCATATACTCCTAATAGGGTTAACATCCTTAACATGATACTTTTTTTTAGTGGATCATTTTGTGGGTAACATCCCCACTAGGGTTTTCTCTTGGCTAGGGTTTCCCCAGTTAACAAAATATGGTGTTATGAGTTCTCTTTGTGTGTGGTTATTATTACTATTCTACATTGTTAGTTTACTTTCATATACATGTTATAAAGTAACTAACAATATTTGGTTGTGGGAAAAAGTTTGTAGAATATTGATTCACCTCCTCGTCTCAGTATAACCTAATTCTAATAAGTTTCAATGTTAAATCCTAGTGTCATAGATATGTGAATGTTATATGTATGATGCATTCTATTTACTATTATTTATTTACTATTGGTTGACATATACTAAATAGAGAACTAAGTAATGAACATAATATTAAGTTTTTGATGAGTTGCTATATGGACCAAGTGGTTTAATGAGATTGTTTACGTTATTTAAAATTAGTAAAATTTGAATTTGTATCTATCTCTTTTTATATAAAGGAACTATATTGTATAATTGCATGTTTGGGAAGTGGGCTCATCTTACATACTTTTGCAATTGTAATACCAACTCCTAATAGGTTTAAGGCTTCTAATAGGGCCCCAGTCCTCTAAAAATGATTGAGGCATTATATGTACTTCATATACTCCTAATAGGGTTAACATCCTTAACATGATACTTTTTTTTAGTGGATCATTTTGTGGGTAACATCCCCACTAGGGTTTTCTCTTGGCTAGGGTTTCCCCAGTTAACAAAATATGGTGTTATGAGTTCTCTTTGTGTGTGGTTATTATTACTATTCCACATTGTTAGTTTACTTTCATATACATGCTATAAAGTAACTAACAATATTTGGTTGTGGGAAAAAGTTTTTAGAATATTGATTCACCTCCTCCTCTCAGTATAACCTAATTCTAATAAGTTTCAATGTTAAATCCTAGTGTCATAGATATGTGAATGTTATATGTATGATGCATTCTATTTACTATTATTTATTTACTATTGGTTGACATATACTAAATAGAGAACTAAGTAATGAACATAATATTAAGTTTTTGATGAGTTGCTATATGGACCAAGTGGTTTAATGAGATTGTTTACGTTATTTAAAATTAGTAAAATTTGAATTAGTACATCTAGACCTAAGGATAACTAATTCACCACCCCTCTTAGTTATTCTTAATATTCTAACAATTTGATACTATCTTTAATACAATGGGATAGACTCTCATAGAAGTGAGATGTTTATCAAAATATCTAACCCTAGTAACTTATGAAATTTTAATACTCAATTGGATTATAAAAGGTAGGTACTCATTAGTATGAATTTTATTTTTGATTAAGTAAAATAGGTTTTTTTACAAAGGTTCATGAAACCCACCAGTTAACTACAGAATACTACTAAAATTTTAGGTCTAGCAACCAAGCAACAAAAAAACAACAAGCTATACCCGACCATCAAACGAAAACAAAAAACATATGGCCAAAACCTAGGGTATAGAGTAAAAACTAGAAGCAACGATCAAGGCACCAATTCTTTAGCCAACTCTACTTTTGTGAGCTCTAGCTCTCCCATGGCCTTAGCCCTATCAGTCTTTGATTGGCTATTGTCCAAAGAGATCTCCTCTTTTCCTCTTCCTCTTTTTTTCTCTCCTTCTTTTGCTTGGGCTCTCACCCTTCAAAGAATCTTCCCCTTTAATGGCCTTGGTTTCCTCTTTGTCCTTTTCCTCCTTCCCCTTTTTGCTTTCCTCCATCATTAAGTGTAGTTGAATGATGTTATCATTAAGAACTTTTATAATGTTGAGGCTCTAGTTAGCCGAGCTATCAAGAGAGCTCTCCATCCTTTCCACTCTTTTTTTAATCTAAAAAACCCTTGCATCCAACTTGCTAATTCTAACATTCCTTTCCCCCCCTTTCGGCCTTTCCTTCACCTATATCCTAAACTTAATCTCTTCAATTTCATGGAAGATCCATTTAATGGACCAAAAAATTTCCAACAAACTATTGCAGGTATTGGTTAGGAGGTTCATCCCTATTTCCCTCGCTTTGTTGCTAAGAATCACCAAAGTCAGGTCAATGAGCTCTTCCAACTAAATTTTGCCATCCCTACCCTCCAAAACCTCTGAGTGGATGTGCTCTCTAACTAGACCCATTTTCACAATTTTGGCATGAAAGTTCCTCCATGTAGTTTTGCTTCCCTTTTCATCAAGAGTAACAATGGTTTTAGCCAAGCCCTCTTCCTCTTTTCTCTCTTCTAGAGCTTCAATAGTGCTCTCCTTACCCTTAACAAGTGCCTTCTTAGCATCCTTCTCACTACCCCTTTTCCTTTTGACCAAGTTGTCATCCTTCCTACTTACTTGAGCCTTACTGGTGCCCTCCTCTCTCACATTTCCCTCCTTATCCATGTCCATCCCCTCTTCCTCATCATTGTAATCCTCCTCTAAGTTTTCCTCCTAATTTATGCTTCTCTTTGTATCTTTTGCTAGCTTCTTTTTCTTCTTCCTACCCATATTCTCATGATTTTAGCCACCTTCTCTTTGTCATCCGAGTGTAGACTAGTACTATCCTCCATATGTAAAGGGAGCTAAGTGCTCTCTATTTCCTGAGAAGAATCTTCCTTCTAAGCAAGAACCCTTCCATGAGTTTGAGCTTTAAAATGATCATATATGAGTAATAAAAAACCCTCATGGAAGGTAGGATTAGCATACACTTTCTTCTTAAACTCCATAATACTATTATTTGTAGAGAAAATAGGTAGAAGGGGATGGAAATTTTTGTTCCATACCTGAAATGGTTTGGGATAATGAAATAGTGGGTTTGAATACTATCAAACCTTGGTCTGAGAATAATGTAGGATATAATAGAAATTAAGACAAACCTCCATAGTTTCTTAATAGATGTGGGCTCATAGTAGGCACTAGTCTTCATTGGTTCCTTCATCTCCTTCATGTCCTTTGCAAAGTCTTTCACCACATTCAGGGATATTTTCTTATCCGTATAAAAAATTTAATGCCCTGACTGGGAGAGTTAATGACCTTGGTGATGACCCCTTGATTGACCTAGAAGTTAATCCCATCAATCTTCACCTTCCCATCTCTCCATGACTTAACCATAAGGTCAATTATCTTTAGATCCCAGTCATGAAATTTTTCAATGAAGGAAAAGATGTTGCCTTCACTCAACTTATCACACTCCTTCAATCACCTCTTCCACTTCTCTACTTCTCCCTTTAGCTCTCTATGATGTCTCTCCCCAATCATTATGTTGTAGAAAGAAGAACAAAAAATCTATGTTCTCCAAGCACCATGAGTCGAACACTAGTTTTTCTCACCAAACCTATACTTGCCTCCAACCTCAATAAAGAAATAGTAATAGTAATTACCAATTTCCCATAAAATCACCCATAAAACATGCCACAAAGCCCCCCAATTATGATGCCTTTGAATCATCCCATGTCAAGCTTTCATCACTTTACAAGTTTGATTGATAACATTAACTTCCATAATTACACTTTATGTTACCCATTCTTCCCTAGATTCTCTCCATCTCAATTAAACTTTTAGTGGCTATCAAAAATCCCTCTCCACTAGGCCATCTATGTGACATGTCCCTCCTTACTACCTCCTTAGCTATCCAATCAGCAACCACGTTTCTTGCATGATAAATATGTGACACAAAGACCCTTTCGAAGGAAAGTAAGATATTTTTCATTTCCTCCATCATGTTCTTAATAATCCATGATGGAGGTTGTTCTCCCCTTAGGCATTTAATAATATTATTTGAATCCCCCTCCAAACATAGGATTTTGACCCCCACCTCTTTAGCTAATTGAGTTGTTTGAAGGGTTGCACAAGCCTCTGCATAATTATTTGTTTGGTATCCCAGGAGGAAAGTAACTTCCACAATAATATACCCATGAATATTTCTGATCACCCCTCTACATCTCATTTCTCATGGGTTGCTTTTGGCTGCTCCATCAAGGTTGGCTTTGTGGCAACCTTCTGGGGGTAAAGACCAATGACACTACTTTCTTCTTATTTGAGTATCATTACTGCTTCCAGTTTCACTCATGAAAGGGTTAGATCCTTTAATAAACATATATTTTTCCATGAGGATGTTTTAAATTTTACTAGACACAATTCTAGTAGGAAGCCTAATATCCATAAAGATATGGTTATTGTATTCCTTCCAAATACCCCATCCAAATGAGGTAAGGCCCATTTACTTATAGTTTGAAGCCTAAATCCCTGCTAAGAGTTATTTTACTACCTGAAGAATTGAATAGTCAAGTTAGGAGTACACTAGCTCAACTCAAAAGCTTGATTGAAAAAAGACCAAACCTCTCTAGTGAAGGAGCAATGTATAAACAAGTGATCCAAAATCTTAACCTAGTTTTTGCGAAAGACATATCTATTAGGAATAAGAAGACCCCTTTTACTCAGGTTGTTTATTGTCAAGATCCTATTCTAGAGTAAAAGCCAGAAGATAATATCACTTTTATGGATAAGACTAGGGAACCATGCCTTTTCCCAGTCTAGTCTTGAATCCTACCTCATAATTGCTTGACATCCTAAAGCCATTGAATAGGTACCATCCAAAGTATTCTCCCAAATAAGTTGGTCCTGATCCTCATTCAAAGCCACTAAGAGAAGAATCTTCATTAGAGGTTTTAGGTCCTTTGATATTGAAGCAAGATCCCTCCAACCTTGGCCATGTTTGTAATTACTAAAAAATCTACCAAACATCTAGATGAAAATGCAAGCCTATCTTTCAAAATTGGGAATGAAGATAAGAGGTCCCTAAATTAGCCAATTGTCCTACCAGAAAAGGGTGTCCTCTCCATTCCCAACACTCCATTTCACCATATTATTAACCACCTTTTGGGTGTTAAGAATATCATTCCATATATTAGATCCTTTGGGAATTGACTCGCCAAAGAGCAAGTTTCTAATTGAAGGTCTTCAAAGGTATTTGTCTTCCAAGATGTCCCTCCAGTCTCCCTTACTAGAAAAGATTCTCCAAATCTGTTGATAGTATTGAATCAATGAAATCAAACTATAGAAAAATCCTTTTGAAGGATGGAATGGAATTCAAACAAGATCTACTATTTTAGGGGTCAATAAATAGTATTATATAATTCTACAACTCCCAAATGACAATAATTAGTATTTCTATGTTAAATATGAACACAATTCCAAGTTGATAAAATAACCATCAACATTTTAATACTAGAGTTATAGATCCAATCATCAACTTTATTTAAAAAAATTAAATTAATAGGATTCAATTAATCTTATATGGTCCTTGACCCATCATAAACTAAAACTCTACCTTCATTAAAGAAATTCAAACATACAATTAGTAACTTAATCCATTGTGTCTTTCCATTTACCATGTTCAAGGTCGCATTCACATTCAAACTAACATAGATGATATTTTTAGCTCATAATCCATAACCAAACTAATTGGATTTTCAATCCGAGTATCAATAAAGGAACAAAAAAATAAAGTTGTCCATGCATGAGAGTATCTATCATTTCATGATAGTCACATTAAAAACTTATAGTCCGTCTCTCAAGATCCTTGATATACACTCTATATGTTATCTTTGAACCAATTCAACCCTTATCCATCATTTCTATGATGATCAAAATACTTTACACATTATTATGAATCAAGACAATATAGTACATAGTCCAAAACTAGAATTTATATTGTGTTATATCTACTAAGGAATCATTTTTCTCAATTGTTACAATTTATGTCAATGCCAAACCAAATGCATATATTAAAATTTACTTGTATCTACTTCTAAAATATTAAAACACTAAATTTTTCCATCAAGTTAATCAAGAGATGTCTTCAAACCCTTGTATGGCAACTAGTTTGAGAGGTTTTGATGATAGTTTTTAGAAAAAAACTATTTAATCTCACCCTAGGATTCATGGGAATGCTCTTGTTTATTTTTAATCAAATTTGATTCATTTTATTTTTATTCCAATTAGTTTGTATAGTCAAATCAACCCAATAATTAATGGAAGAGATACTTTGAAATAGAGAACATGTGACAGACATAGTAAACTATCAAGAGAATAAAATAAAATAATGAATTTACTCATTGAACTCTCAAACCAAATACATTAAAATTTTTTCTCATGATTTATCCTTCCTCCCTTCACATTTATTTGTAATTATATAAGTATCTATCACTAAAATCTTACACAAAACCACTACATTTGTGTTCTAGGATGACTTAATAAAGTGATTATAAAATGACTTATGAGAGATTTGGAAATCTTTATAGTTCTATTATTATGATATCAATGTGTAGAAGATGTATTTAAGATATGTGTGGAGGCATGCAAAGATCATAATATTTGATTTTGGTTCCATGACATGGATGCTTCAATATTTCACCAACTGAATTTTTGGTAAATATGATTATGAATAATTTAAATTTGTGCGTCAAGCACAAGGGGTATTGTTTTTAAAAATGCCATGATCTTTTATGTGCCCATGTGAAGGAGGAAAAGAAAAAGGAAGGGTTTTATATACACAATGTACTACAAGTGGCTTATATACAACCACATTAGTGGCTAACAGGAGCAACATTAAACTAGGTAAGTTAGTAGTAGTGATAGTAGTAGTAATAGTACTACCTAGACCATATTATATTGTGTGGATGCAGACTATACTCTAATCATAAATAATAAATAGGCCTAGGCATGTTCATACCCATCATTTGATTATGCAACAAGAAATCTAAATAATCCTTTATTCGATCTTAGCTATAACCCCACAAACTCCTTTTTCCCCTGTGACCTAATTTTTCATTAAACCATGACTATCCACTTGATTTATTCCTTGACCACTAATTTTCAATTTTTTTCCTAAGTGATTGTCAACATGTCTAAAATTTGATCAAATTTAACAATCAACAGATTAATTTTTCCTTATTGAATACAATTTATTCACATATTTTGTCATATTTGAAAAGAACTTGTTACCACTAAGGGACATTACTATCCACAATATGCACTAAAGGTAAGGGTAAAATCAATTATAATAATTATATAGTCATGATCTAAACTAGTTCCCTTATTTGCAATCTCTATGAAAGTTTGTGGTATGCATCTACTTGATTAAAAGTTATAAATGAACCAAGAAATACTATTAGCCATTTTGTAGATGCTTTATACCATTCCAATTCACTAATAAAATAATTATAATATTCTAAAACCATAAAATCAATGGAAATCATCATTGTATATGTTTTCCTTCTCTAAATGCAATCAAATATCATTTTGTTACCACCTTAAAGGACATGTAATTTGGTGTTCAAAAATTTACCTTAATACCCTTGTATGGTGGTGCAAGAGCACCTAGTTTCATAGGTAAGCCATGATTCCAAGGTCATACCATCAATAGTTCCATTAATATTTGAGCCTACATTTACCTTTAAGGTGAATTTAATGTATTTTGAGTCCTAGTGAGTCCTTATATAAAGAATTACAAGTAATTTTTATAATGTTATTTAAAAAAGATCCTAATAGGTTTAATATGGTAAAAGTGTGTAGAAATCCCCAAGCAAGGGTAATGACAATTTAAAATATCCTTTCAAATCCATCTTCAAGACATTGAAGTGTTTGTGTAAAGTTTAAGGTCATTCTTGTCAAAATGTAAAAAGTTGTTAAAGAAGTTGTCATCTAAAGATATATTAAAAAGTTTTCTAAAAGGATGTAGTCATTCATGGGATAGTTAATTTAGTAATGAAACTACTAGGGGACTTTAAGTTCCCTTGAATGGTCGATCTTTAGTTAGTGGGAAAGTTAGAAGAAAGGCTTGTGAGATTGCATCTTTTATACCTCTAATTATTACATCAATACTATAGTTTTGTTAATAGTCATTGAGTTTTATACAAATGGAATGAAAATATTCATGAAAAAGTGGAAAAAGGGTCATTGTAGGATGGTTCCATGATTTAGTCATTAGAAATGTTTTTGTTTAAAGATTTAATAAATGTGAGAATAGTTTTTGTTTCATAAACTTATTTTTCTTTGCAACTTGTCACATTTCCTTCTAGTTTCCAAGCCTTTTTTATTGATAAACAAATTGACTAAATACTAGAATCTATTTCAATAGAAAAAGAGTGAATATAATTTGTGATAAATCAAATTTTATCCTTGTCCATGATTTATATAGGGAGAATGAAACAATTTTCTAAGCATATCTTTGAAACCCTTAATAACATAGATGTGTAGAAAGGATTGATCATTTCTTAAATTTTAACCATCCAAAAAAATAAAAAACTCTATAATTTTTGAGTTTGTTCAAAGGAATTTCAAATTAATATGGTCTTGTATTAAATATTTTGTATGCTAAGATATTTATGATGCCCTAGCAGACTCATATCATGAACTTTTAGGGTTTTGGAAGGTTTTTGCATTTATTTGATAACTAAATTTGAGGATTAGTTCCTAAAAGGGCTTCCAAAATTTCTAAGAGTTTGTCTAGCTTTTGGACAACCCCAAAAACCTCTTCAAAAACTATTGCTAAATATTTGGATTTTTAATTTGGGTTTTTATAGTCACTGTTAGATTGTCACTTATTTATGCCCCCACCTAGTTTTTCCATTCAATGATTCATTTAGGATTCAGGAGTGAATATTTTTTTTTTCTATTGTTGTTCTCTTATGATCTATGTCTCTACAACGAACATTATTAGTGGAGAAGGAAGCAAGGAAAAATATAAAGGAAGGGTCTTTTTGTTATGGCCATATGATCTATATCTCAACAATGCGTGGTGATCTTGCAGCAAGCAATCCAAATAATCCTTCATCAATCTTGCTATAGCACCCACAAAAATGTGCCTCCCTCATGACCTAAATTTTATGTATTCACTTTCTTTCTACCATTACTAACAACACACATATTTGTGGACACATACAATATTCACATATTCAAGGTTTAAGAAAAACACATATTCATGTATGCACCCATCTCTGATATGGTAAGGGTTTGTCAACTTACCTTTGGTCTCTATCATAATGCAACTCTTTCTCTCCTATCCGTGATAAAAAAAAGAATGATAATGATTTAATTTCACTTTTTTTTTAATATCCTAACAATGTCTCAATTGCACTTAATTTTAATAGCATCATAATTTTGACATTGTCCGAATTTCAAAAAAAAAAGAAAAAGTGAAAATCACAAGCAAAATTGTCTAGCATTAAAAATGAACATTGAAAAATGACACAAAATGTATTAGTGACTTGACATTTGTGGTTTCTCAACTTCAAATTCAACTTTAGAAGTCACAATAGGTCTCTTTATAGGTGTTTCTTTTTTATCATCATGTGTTTCACTATCTTTAGCTTCTCGAATGGTTGACAAGGTAGGGGATTCAATTTTCTTGGACCACTATTTTTAGTTCTCTTTTTCCTTGCTAGTGTAGTAGGTAGTTCCAAAATATTTTCTTTGTGCTATGATATACTTTCTTCCTCAGTATTTCCATATTTGAATTCTAGCTCTAATATAATTTTTCTCATTCTCTTTTCAATCTTTTTCTTCTTTATATCTAAAGTGGTTCTTTTATAGGCTTCTTCATAAGCTCCAAATATTTCAGCTTCCTTATACTTAGGCAAACCTAATATGTAATCAACATTCATAACTACTTCCTCTTCACTTACTTCATATACCATTACCCATAGTTATGAGGTTCTCGTCTCAACTCCTTAAATCCTACATGTGTCAATATCCACTAGAAAACACATTGTGTCTTTGTAATTTTCAACTACATATGGGGGAACCCTATAAAGTTTATGCATTCTAACTTGAAATGATTGATAATAATGCAATATAATTCTATTAAGCTCTTCTCCTAACTTCTTAATTAACTAATTAATCTGACACAACATGGGTCTATCTATTTTATAGTTAACTTGTCTTGTATTAGGAAACATATTTTGAACATAGAAAAATCAATACAACCATAGAACCATACTTAACTTCTTCTTTTCTATCCTTTCTTACTCTCTTCATATTTTCCAGAAGTTGTTTTTGTGTCATCTCAGCTAAGTCATGGCATTTTCTCAATTTGGAAAACTCATATGATCCATGGACTACTCCCATTATGCTATTTGGCTTGTTGGATTGATAAACCTTGTATCTTATGATTGTGGCCCCAAATATTTTTTCCACATATGGAATATTATCGATAGTCATGGCTTGACCGTCTTGTTGATATTTGGTTAGCTTCTCAACTTCCTCTTTATTAACAAGTCACAATATGTCTTATTTCCCTTCAACCAATAATCCAATGATGTGAATTAAGTCATTGGTAATTGCTACTAGTTTTTCTTCTTCTAACCACAAGTATTAATCATGTATGTTTTTAAGAACATAAAACATCCATTCTTCATTAAAGACTTTATGTAGGAACATGAAATGGGTTAGACCCTTAGTTTCCAATTTTTTGGACTCATCCTTTAACTTTTCATCACCACATACATCTCTATATAATAAATTTATGTTTGCATCACTCAATTCAACTAGTTTATGAACAAATGGTCGAATCTCTTCAATTAGCATCACTTGTAGAGGCAATGATGATTGGGTTCTAGTTTTATAAATCTCTGATGTTTTTAGTGGGCACAACTTATATTCAAGCACTAACTCCTCCTTAATGTCAATCATGATAGTTGTATTGATTTTGGCTTCCAATTTTCTCAAAAATGTCTTCTTGTTCTATGAATTTCAAATGTTTTCCAATACTTTTTTCTATTTGACTCACTCTACTTAGTTAGGATTCACAATATCTTATGCTCCATCATATAGCAATTTCTCTTCAATATCAATTTGTGTAGTAGATAGCACTAAATTCTTAATTTCTTCTTAGATGATTGTTTTTCAGAAAGTGGAAGATATTAATGAATAGGTCAATTTAATGTGCCCTTTTTGGACATTAATAGCTTCCCAATAGTCTTCTTATGATTTAAGATACAAGGGCTTCATGATTTCTAATATATTGTATTTATGAGGAAGTAAATATATACATTTTAATAAAATCATTTCTTTGTTGTTGTTGTCCCCCAAAGATAAAATCTCTACCTTTATATTACAAAAAGAGACATGTCTCTTTCTAATATTATATTTAAAATACATAATTAATAAATAACATATATTTATATATAATAAATTATTAATATTATATTTTTCACTATTATCATGATAATATCATTGATTTTTATAATTCACTATTACTTTTATTATAAATAATTAAGTATAACTATATTATATGAATAATAAATTTATTTAAATATTATTTACTTATTTTATTATTTGTTTATTTTATTAAACTATGATATTGGTTATATTAATCTTGTATATTTTATATTAGCTATAGATTTACAATTAATCTATTTACTTCAACTATTTGTAATTTATTTTAATATTTTAATATTATCATTTATATATTTGTGTATTAAAAATAATTATGTATATTGATGTTTATGTTGGATACAATTAATCAATTGTGTGTTGTCTTTGATGTTACACAAATGTCATATCAGTTGACAATCAATGCATGTCGAGCTCACTTGGTCAATGAAGACAGTTTTCCTAGTCTATTGAGTGTTCTTGAGTTTACTTTGTATAGAGGGAAGTTTCTACCAAGCTCACTCGGGCAGCGAAGGAAGTTAAGCTAAAAGTAGTGTTAACCGAGCTCACTTGGTTAATGAAGGAAAAGTTGAATAGAATCAGTGTTAACCAAGTTCACTCAATTATCGAAGGAATTTTGTAAGTTTGTAGTGTTAACCAAGCTTCTATTGATTAAAACAAGAAATCACTTCAGAATCAATTTCTACCGAACTAGGTTGGCTACCAAAGGATTTTCTTGTTTTGGCATATTAAGCTTAATTATTGTACCTATTGATTCTAGCCGACTAAGGTGATGAATATTGGCTATTCTAATTTGTATTTGAGTTGACTTGACCATCTAAAAGATATAAGTAAAAGTCCAAGTTTTGATTTCAAGAATGAGTGTGATGTGTGCAAGTTGAATGAGTTAAAAGAGATAAGAGGAAGTAAACTTGAAGGATAAGTAGGTATCCTTGTGGAACAGAAAAGTGTTATTAGATCAGGAAGGATCAAGTATGAACCAAAGAAGAGATTTGTAATCAACAATTCAGTTGCATCACAATTAGGTCATTTCATTATTACTCTCTAACCATTGTAGCAGTAATCTAAAATATCTTAATAGAGTTGCACCTAATAGTGTGTTTTGTAACCTTTAATAGGGTTGGCTCCTAATAGGGCTCACTTTAGAAGAGTGAAAAATAGTAACTAGTTACATTGGTGATTTTTTCCAAATTGGGTTTCCACGTTAAATCTGGTGTCTTATGTGTTCATGTTATTCCTTTGATTCTTGCAAGTAATTAATGATAACATCTTAAGATTCACTAAATTAATTCACACTCTGCATTTACTGAGTTACAACAATTTATGTGTTTACCAAGTAACATCAATAATCTGTTTTATCAGTTTGGATTTTATAGTTGACATCTAAGGGATCTGGGATTTTTTTTTGTGGTAATTAATTCACCTCCCTCTTAGTTACTCCACTTATATTTCCAACAATTGGTATCAGAGATTTGGTGCTTGTAGAGAAGGTTTCAAGGACCTAAGCTAAAGATCAAGATGTCTTACAAGAGAGAGATTCCAAAACTAAATAGAGATAACTTTTCATCATGGCAAGGACTTACAAGGCTTCATCTAGATACCGTCAATGATTCAGGATGAAAATATCTTGATGAAGAATATAAAACTCCCACTAGAACATTATTAGTTGATGATATTTCTAAGAAGAAGAACCATAACATCATGATGATTGTCATTACATCTGCTCTTAGTTATGTTGAATTTGATGAGGTTAAAGACTATAAAATAGCTTTTGATATGTGGAACAAGCTGAAAGAAATCTATGGAGGAGATGACAATGTAAGAAGAGCAAAAGTAGAAAGTCTTAGAGGACAATTTGATCAAATGAGGATGAGAGAAGATAAAAATGTTGCAAAATATGTGGAAAGAATCAAGGCCAATGTTAGTACAATCAAAGCATCTAGAGGATAAATCAAAGAAGAAACTATTGTAAGTAAAGTACTCAGAACATTGCTTCCTACCTATGCAATTAAAATATCTACTATTCAAGAAAAGAGATGTGATCTAAATCACAAGTTAAGTTTGGATGTCTTAGTAGAAAGATTGACAACTTTTGAACTAGACAATTTTGACAACTATGTTCCTGCCTCCAAGAATATTGAATTTGCATTTGAAGATAAACTCACACTCAAAGAAAAAGGTAAGAGAATAAAAGATAATCAATTCGAAAGTGAAGAAGAAACTGAAGAAAGTTTAGATATTTCAAATTGTTGAAGCTTTACTTGCAAAGAAATATTCTAGGAGCAAAGGAAAGTACAAAGGTAAAATCCCTCTAATATGTTTTTCTTGTGAAGAAATTGATCATATCACTGCTAGGTGCCCAAACAAAGAAGGCAAGGAAGAGAAGAAAAGCTACAAGTACAAAGTCAAGAAGGAATTCAAAGGTCACACATCCTACAAAGGTAAGAAAACTTGTTTTATGGCTAAACATTTTGATAAGAGTGAAGATGAAATAGTGTATATTGTTGTAAAAGATGAATTTGATGATGAAGGAGATAAGATGGCACTTGTCTCTCATGTTAGCAAGAATGACACATGGATCATAGGTAGTGGATGTTCTCATCATATGATTGGAGACAAAACTAAGTTTGAACACTTTGAACGCTATGATGGAGGTAGTGTAAGATTTGGAAACAATGAACCTTGTTGCATAAAAGGGAAAGGTTGAATCTCTTTAACCAATGAGCTTGTATGTGACAATGCCTATTGGGTTGAAGGAATAAAACATAATTTTCTGAGTGTGGCACAGTTGAAGAACATTGAATTCAAGGTAGAATTCATGAATGACAAAGTAAGACTGCTAGATAACCAAGGAAATCTGATTGGATTAGGCAGGCAAATGAAAGGTAACCTATTTTATCTTGATCTTGGTCATAGTTCATGTTTCATTACTCAAGTAGAAGAAAGTTGGTTATGGAGCAGAAGGCTATGTCATGTAAACTTTGATAATATGGTCAAGATTAGCAAACTCAAAAGATTAAGAGGTCTTCCTAATTTGAAGAAATTTGATGTTGGATTATGCAAGAATTGTCAAGTTGGTAAAATGGGGAAGACTAGTTTTAAAAGCAAAAACTATCAGTCAAAAGATGTCTTGGAAATTGTGCATATTGATTTGTGTGGACCCATTGGAATAGAAACTTATAGTGGAGAGAAGATTTTCATTCTTTTTATTGATGATTATTCTACAATGATGACTATTACGTATCTAAGAGAAAAATTAGAAGCTTTTGAGAAATTCAAATGGTATCTTGCTAGAGTAAAAAAGGAAACTAGAAAAAGACTAAAATGCTTAAGATCAGATAGAGGTGGTGAACTCATCTCAAATGTATTCAAAAATTTCTGCATTGAGAGGGGAATCAAAAGACAAGTATCAACCCCTGGTACTCCTAATTAGAATGGAATAGCTGAAAGAAGAAATAGATCCATCATGGCTTGTGCAAGAACACTAATGATTGAGAAGAAAATTGCTATCAAATACTAGAAGGAAGCTATCAGTACTACAATTCATACTTTGAACTGAGTTCAGTTGAAGAAGGACTCAAACAAAATTCCCTATGAGCTATGGTATGGCTACAAACCCAATGTAAGTTACTTGAAAGTATTTGGTAGCAAATGTTATATCTTGAAAGAATCTAGAAAAGAAAAAATTGATGTAAAAGGTGACAAAGGTATATTCTAGGATATTCCTACAAAAGTAAAGCATACAAATGTCTAAATCTATCTACTCGCAAAATCATAGAAAGTGCACATGTGAGAATTAATGAGTTTGCAGAAAAGGCTAAAGAAGAAAACAAAAAGGAACTAGAAGATTACAAAAGATTTGTCTACTATGAACCTAATACATTGCCAAAGAAATTTGACAAAAAGGAGACTTCATCTCCCAAGTTAACCAAATCTCCATCAGCTACTAAGTTGCAAGAAGTTCAAACCCAGTTACAGGAACCTGAGTCACATTCAAAGGCTATCGAGTTAATGCATACTGAGTCTGAAGAACCTGAGCTATAGATAGAAGGCCTTGAGTCAAAAATTGAAATTCAAAATGAAGACAGTGTAGTTCATTCAAAAGTCAAAGAACCTATATTGGCTAAATATGTCATAAGGCATCATGCACCTGATTAGATTATTGGAGATAAATCTGATGGAACAATGACAAGAAGCAAACTAAAAGGTACATGTTTACTTGTTGAATTTGAACCTAGAAGTATTAAAGATGCATTTGAAAATGAAAGTTGATTTGAGGCTATGAATGAAGAAATAGAATATATAGAAAACAAAAAAACTTGGACTCTTGTACCTAGACCCAAAGACAAAAATGTAATTGGTACGAAATGGGTATTCAAAAATAAGTTGAATGAAGATGGAAAAGTATCAAGAAACAAAGAAAGATTGGTGTGTAAAGGATATTCTCAAGAAGAAGGTATTGATTATGGTGAAATTTTTTCCCTTGTTGCAAGATTAGAAGGTGTTAGGACTTTACTGGCTTATGCTTCTTATAGAGGATTCAAAGCATATTAGATGGATATTAAATCTACATTTTTAAATGGAATCCTTGATGAGGAAGTCTACATTGAATGGCTAGAAGGTTTTGTTGATCCAGACAAAAGGGACATGGTCTACAAGCTACACAAAGCCCTATATGGTCTTAAACAAGCTCCTAGAGCATGGTATGAAAGACTACATAACTACTTGATAGAGATTGGTTTTCAAAGAACAAATGATAACAACAACTTATACATCAAGGAAGGACCAGACAAGAAGATTGAATTGGCAAAAATATTTGTGGATGACACTCTATTCACAGAAAATGATGATTTAGACAAGAAGATTGAATTGGCAAAAATATTTGTGGATGACACTCTATTCACAATAAATGATGATTTATGTAAAGCATTTTCAGAACAAATGAATAAGGAATTTGAGATGTCCATGTTTGGAGAAATAAAATTCTTTATTCGATTGCAGATACAATAGGATAGAAATGGTATCTATAGCACTCAATCTAAGTACATCAAAGAGATACTCAAGAAATTTGGAATGGAAGATTCAAAACCAGTTGGAACCCCCATGTGCACTGGACTCAAGCTTACAAAAGATGATGACTCCAAAGAAGTAGATCAGACCTTATACAGATCAATGATTGGGAAACTATAGTATGTGGTACATACAAGGCCTGACATTACTTTAGCAGTTGGGATACTGGCAAGATTCTTAGCTAAACCTAGAGAAAACCACATGATGACAATAAAAAGAATCTTAAGATATCTGAAAGTCACTAAAGACTATGGCTTATGGTACAAACTTGGAGGCAACCTTGACCTAAAAGTATTTACTGATACTAATTGGGCAGGAAATCTTGATGATAGAAAAAGCACTAGTGATGGAGCATTCTTTCTTGGTAAAAGGCTAGTATCTTGAAAAAGAAAGAAGCAAAACTACACATCTCAATCTACAACAGAAGAAAAATATGTAGCAGTAGTAGTGAATTTTTCTAACATTGTTTGGTTCAAACAATTGTTGGAAAGAACGAAGGTTGAAATCAAAGAGCCAATAGTGATGTATTGTGATAATACTAGTGTAATCAACATATCAAAGAATCTAGTGATGCATTCCAAAATAAAGCACATCGCTATCAAATATCACTTTGTAAGAGAATTAGTACAAGACAAAGAAATCAGATTGGAATATGTGCATACAAAAGAACAAATTGAAAAAATATTCACAAAGTCATTACCTAAGGATGCATTTTTGTATCTAAGAGGTAAGTTAGGGGTCATTCCCCTATCTGAAGCTCACTAAATAAAGTTTAGTGATGCATCAACAAGAACCAAGTTGAAGATCAATTAGTTGATGAAATAATGAAAAAGGACATATTGTAGATGAATCTATACTCAAGGTACATTAGCACTAATCAAAATTTTCTTTGGCATGTGTTGTCAAAGAGGGAGAAGTATACTATCATATTTTTCTAAAATTTTGCAAAGGGAGAACACTATAGGAGAAGTTTTTTATATATAATCAAAGAGGGATAAATTTTTTGATAGAGGGAGTCTTGTTCTCAAAATTTCATTATGCTATGACATGTTGTGTTGCCATCAATTCCAAAGAGGGAGATTGTTGGATACAATTGATCAATTGTGTGTTGTCTTTGATGTTATACAAAAGTCATATCAATTTACATTCAGTGCATGCTAAGCTCACTTGGTCAATAAAGATGGTTTTTCTAGTCTACTGAGTATTCCTGAGTTTACTGTGTACAGAAAGCAGTTTCTACTGAGCTCACTCAGGCATCGAAGGAAGTTAAACTGAAAAGAGTGTTAACCAAGCTCACTCTGTTAATGAAGGAAAAGTTGAACAAAATCAATGCTAACCAAGTTCACTGGGTTACCAAAGAAATTTTGTAAGTTTGCAGTGTTAACCAAGATTCTGTTGATTAACACAAGAAATCGCTTCAGAATTAGTTTCTATCGAGTTGGGTTGGCTACCAAAGGATTTTCTTGTTTTGGCATATTAAGCTTAATTATTGTACCTATTAATTCTAGCTAACTAAGGTGATGAATATTGGCTATTCTAATTTATATTTGAGCTAACTTTAGAATCTCAAAGACATAAGTAAAAGGTCAAGTTGTGATTTCAAGCATGAGTGTGATGTGTGCAAGTTGAATGAGTTAAAAGAGATAAGAAGAGGAAGCAAAATTAAAGGATAAGTAGGTATCCTTGTGGAGTAGAAAAGTGTTATTAGATCAGGAAGGATCAAGTATGAACCAGAGCAGAGATCTATAATCAACAATTTAGTTGTATCATAATCAGGTCATTTCATTGTTACTCTCTAATCATTGTAGCAGTGATCTAAAATCTCTTAATAGAGTTGGTTTAGCAGCCATTTGTAAATCCTCTAACAAGGTGGTAATTCCTTTGAATTATTTAAAGACCTTTTGAAAGCCCACTCCTAATAGGGTGATTAAATCCTTTAACAAGATCACACCTAATAGTGTTTTTTGTAACTTTTAATAGGGTTGGCTCCTAATAGGGCTCACTTCATAAGAGTGAAAAATAGTAACTAGTTACATTGGTGGTTTTTTCCAAATTGGGTTTCCATGTTAAATCCTAGTGTCTCATGTGTTCATGTTATTTCTTTCATGCTTGAAAGTAATTAATGATAACATCTTAAGATTCACTAAAGTAATTCACACTTTGCATTTACTGAGTTACAACAATTTTTGTGTGTTTACCGAGTAACAATAGTAATCTATTTTATTAGTTTGAATTTTATAGTTGACATCTAAGGGATCTAGGATTTATTTTTGTGGTAACTGATTCACCCCCCACCCCCCAACCTCTTAGTTACTCCTCTTATATTTCCAATAGTTTATTATATTTAAATTTAATTAAATGTTATATTAAAATCTTATATCCAAGGTGGATAGTTTGATGAAGATTTCAAATCTAGGGATATGATAGTCCTCCCTTCTCAAAGTTGCTTATCCTCATGCAATGACACTTTTTATGAATATTTGCATATAAATTAAAATCCATAAAAATATGATGTAACAAAACATAAGCATATATTAAGTATACATATTGATGCATAAATACATGAAGTAGATATGAAGTAGACACTTGAATGCATGAAGACACAAAGCATACATGATGTAGATAGATGAAGCATTAAGACATGAAGCATACACGATGTAAACACATAATGCACACATAATGCAATTCCTTGATTAAGTTTTATAATTTATTATTGGGTTAAAGAAAGGAAATTGTAAAATTTACTTCCTCGTTGTACTTCATTGTGAAACTACATATGTTCCAATTTTGAGATCACGATGAATCCATTTGATTAGTTTGCTAACATGATTAAAAACCAAGTTTACATTGTTTATTTACGGCTAAGGTATCTAGATTGATCTGTACCCTTGTTCGGCACATTATAACTTTGATCCTGTGATTGGTAAGACTAAATAGATTGTACCATTGTGTTATGTCCTAGAAATTCTTGAAGTATGTGAATTCTCAAGTCATGATGAATCCATATTCATAATTTCTTGTGTCTATCCATTTACCAAAAAATATTTTTGACGCATTTCCTAGTTAAAAATTTCCAAGTGCCTATTTTCAAAAATTTGCCAAATTCGTCTTGTTATTTTTCATAAGCCCTACTTATGAATTCTTATCCTTTGAATGGAAAAGAACCTATATCCTAGTTTTTAGAACCCCAAGTGATCAATAACCCAGTTTATAGTGTCTCATTTTATGTTTTTTAACATTGTTTGCCTATAGAATAATTGAAGTATGGATGTTCGGCAATTAAAATATTTTGATTGGGAATTCATCATGGGCTGAGAATTTGCAGTACGGTAGAGTGGGTAAGATTGAACACTCATGCCAATTTTCATGGTTTGGTTACGTGATTGAATTAGTTTTTAAGGCCAACTAGCAGGCCTCCAGATAAAAAAATCACAGTTAGAGAAAGAGATGAAATAAGTTTTAATAAAGAGTTCAAAAAGTGATGCGATTGGTTGATTCTTCATCAAATCAGTATCAGATGTTCTATAGATCAATTTGAGGATCTAGTTATTTGAAAATGAATTTTTTTTTAGCCGGACCCACTAGGGCTGACTAATTGCATCAGGCTGATAGATATGTGGGATTGTGCATATTTTTAGAGATTGAAATAATTGTGACTCACTGAATGTTAGTATCTAATTATTATCAGTTGGATGATCTTTTAATTCATGAAGAGAAGACCATTCATAATGAAGTTAAAGAAAATTGAATAAAGGTTGAGGTCATTTAGAACTGGAAAGATAGAGTGGCATGCTAATAAAGAGAGAAGAATTTTTAGATTGAAGAGGAGCATTTTTTTTCTTAGGCTATTTCTTAAATAAAATTTTAATCACTCTAAAAGTCTAAAATCTTTATATATCAAACATTCATTCTAAAAGGTCTTAAAAGTTCACATTGAATTCTAAGAAACCTAGTACACAATATTCTTCTCTCTACTTCCAGCAAAATAGCAATATAAGTTCATAGAAGGAAGACCATGTATCTTACTATAGGAAGATGTGCCTCAATGATGTCGAGGAATTCAAGTACAAGTAGCAAGCATAGAATTGGTGTCAAAGGGTAGGTACATTAAGAGGAGAATCCATAGTGTGGAGAAGCTAGACTTAGTGCAAAGAATTTGTTAAAATAGTCAGATTGAAATATTGAATATAGTCATTATTGCCTAGGCTTATAATATAGACTGCTTTAGATAAGATACGAGAAGCATGGACAACATTATAATGGTTTGTAAAGAACTAAGGCAAGCGTATGAAGGGAGACCAATTTCAATAGCAAGGGATGATTCTGCCCAGAAGCATTATTTGAAAGGATTAACAAGTTTTTAATCACATAAACTAAGAAATAGAATGAATAACAATGATTAGACTAGTTTTGGAAGTGATTATATTATTACAATAAGTTTGGATTGAAAGGATGAATGCGTGAGTGGAACAAATACTAATCTTTCACATTGGCCTTATGGATTGAGCACATATCTTTCCTTAGTCAATTTTTCTTCTTTGGAACCATTCTCCTACAAAATGTGCATGTGAAGTGAAGACAAAGGAAGCTGTAGCAATAAAATGGAGAGAAGACTAATGCAAAAAGGAAGTTGTTTCTTTTTTAGGAAAAAGACAAAACACAAGAAATGTTCCTTTTGAATCTACCCACGTAGGAAAAGAACAATAGACACCAAGAAATAAAAGAGGAAATAATAGCCCCCAGCAAATTTAAAAAAGCCCACGCAAAGGGAAAGACAAAGTAGCGAGTAATTGTAGGGGACGGCTAAGACTTGAAAGCCGCCTGCTAAATGGAGGAGAATGCATGAAAGAGGCAATTTATGAAAAGTTTTTCATAAACAAGAGAGGCCAAAGAACTTCACATTGAAAAGGACAAAGGGGCAGCACTAGTTAAAGGAATTCCTTACAGAGCAAAAGGAAAACAATGAAGTGTTTTATACCACATGCCTCATGGGTGGAGATATTGAAATGTTTAAATACAAAAAGATGCAATAAGCTTGGTGTCTCTAAGATATGAGGCTTTTGGAAGTCATGAGTTACAAAGTGGGTCCCATGTGTGCTAGACGTGAAAGACCATTTGGAATCAACCTGTCAAAAATTTTAGACAAATAGATAAGCATGATGATGTGGCGATGGAGCTTAAGATGATGACACGTGTCTGCATCAAAGGGCTAGCACATGCTCAAAAAATGGAGATGATCACTAGATAAATAATGCAGGTATGTGGGCAAGTGACATGTGGTAGCGGGCCCAAGGTGAGGATGATGTGGCAATCAATGATAGGTTTAGACTAGAGGCTTAAGATCATGCCATGTGGCAAGATCAGACAATCAGCACATCCCCGCTTCATGGAAGTGCTCGATCATTAAGTGAAGTAGGTAAGTGGGAGAGTGCCACATGGTGATGAGGTGGCAGTTGTGTAGAGGTGGACCAATCAGGTGCTGCCATATGGCATGCCCAGTCAAACCTAGTTTGACCCGAGATTAGTATAAGGGAAAATTTAGAAATGTCAAAATAATTTTTAATATTTCCTCATAGAAAATAAATAATTTTAAAATGTCATTTTTAAAATTATTTTTCATAAAATGCACATTCAGAATTCTTTTTAAATAAAAAAGGGTTTCTTCTAAAGTTGATACTTTAGGAATTCTTAATTTTTTGCTAAATTGAAGTTGTAGACCCAAGCCATGTAATAGGGGGAATTTTTCAAATTGAGATTTAGGGGGCTTCCAAGAGGTGAATATAAGCATATTATATATCACCAAAATTAGAGAAGAAAAACTTTCTGATTTTGAGGTTAGTTTTTGCACAGGAAGTAGTTTGTTGAAGCTACAAGAGGTTTTGTCCCAAATTTCTAACTTGCAACTGCATTTAGGTATCAAAGTTTAGTTGTGTTTTCTAGTAAGTTAATGACCTAAATATCAGGAAAAACATGGTAAGAATGCAATTGGGGTCAATTTTGGTCACCATTATTTAATTTAAACCCAAGTTTTTACCAACATTTCATGATGCAATTTAGATTTTTGGTGACACAAAAGTTTTCATCATTTCAGCAGAGATATTTCCAAATCAGTTATAGGATGATGATGAAAGCCATATCAGACCATATGGGTAGAAAGAAGAGAGAGGTTATTTAGTTGCAGGGGATGGAATTCCAAGTGGACACGTGTCATTTTGAGATCAAATTTGAGAATTCATCTTGGTCTATATCTTTTTTTCTTTCATCCATTTTAGGGGTTCCAGTTTTGACTAAGAAATGAGTTGGTTCCAATCTTGAGTTCTCTTAGATCTGAGATACCATTCTTCAACAAATTCTTCTTGTATAAACAACAATAATGAATAGAACATAGATAGTTCAAATCTATTAGGTGTTTTTTTTAAAAAAATTTAGGCATATGAATGTATTATTTCAAGCAAATCAATACAAAGGACAATAAGTGTTTGAGGTTTCATTTTAGATCTTGTCTCCTTTCTTAGTGAATTTTTAATGTTTTATGATTTTTGAACAAAGAGCCTAGTTCATAGTTGTAGTCCCTTAAGGTTGTATGTTGTTTCTTTGTTGCCTATAACTCAAGGGGTTATGTAAATGCTTCAGAGAAATCAATAGGGTTGCAAGTTTATTGAGGAGGATATCAGGTAAGAATGAGATTTGGATTGAACACAGATGTCTATTTAAAAGGTGAATAGATAGATCAAATATCTGAAGATATGAATATGTCTCAGGTATCCATATGATGTGATTGATTCATGGAATTGCCCAATGGATAAGGTATTGATCAATTATAAGATCACTTGTTCATGTTGCTTCATATTTGAGGTTTTTTTGAATTCAACATTATTAATCAAACACTCTTCCCTTTTCATGTTGAAGAGCTAGAAAAGTCTAACCCTCACTCAGCTTATGAATGCCATAGGTTTGCATCTAGCTACTATAGATTTGTGTCATTTCATGAGTTATTAGTAGATATAAGGGTTTTTATCTAATTTGTTAGATTCAAGAATATGTTTTTGCATTGGTTCCATATCGATTGAATCTAAGGTCCACCCACCTAAGTTTTGCAGAGCATGAAGTAGAAGAAGGTTCTAGCCTTATAGTTGGCCTGGTGTTTGAAATGACATGTTGAAAATGGGAGTTAGCTACCCCTAGATATTTCTTGTTCTCATCAGGATAATTTGAAACCTATAGCATTTTAAAACACCAAAAAAATGGTAACTCTATTGGGGAACAATTAAACCTATTAGACATTCCACTTGGGTCTCTAATCTAGTACCTGTTAGGAAAAGGAATGGGGATATTAGATTGTGTGTAGACTTCAAAAATTTGAACATTGCTTCCCTCAAAGATAATTATGGCTTACCAAATATGGAAGCTATGTTGCAGCAGGTAACAAGGTTTGGAATTATGACTATGATGGATGGATTCTCAGGATATAACCAGGTCTTGGTGAAAGAAGAAGAGTAGTTGAAGATAGCATTTACAACTCTTTAGGGAACTTATGTATATGTGAGGATGCCTTTTGGATTGATTAATGCTAGTGCCACTTTTCAAAGAGCCATGGATGTGGCTTTCCATGAGTACATAAATAAGTTTATGGTTGTGTACCAAGATGACCTCACAACTTATTCCAAAAAGGATGAAGACCACTATAGGCATTTGGAAAAGATTTTTATTAAAGCATTGGAATATGAAGTGTCATTAAACCCTAAGTAGTGTGCATTTGGGGTAACTAAAGGCAAGTTATTAGGTCATATAGTATTAAAGGATGGAGTAAAAATAGATCTTGAAAGAGTGGCAACCATCGATAAAGTTCCTAATGTAATACCCTAACCAACACATAACCATAAATATAACCAAACAACTTAAAATCAAAGATACATAAGAGATTAAAAAAAATGAACAATTTTTTTTTTATAACAATTTCCATTACCAAATAACCTTATACAACAAGTACGGTAATGAGCTCATAATCAACAATGTAACATTACTATTTATTACATCTGAGTATATTATATATTTATACTCTCTTATCAGAAATACAATGTCTTTTGAAATACATTCAAGTTAAACACTGAATCTGAATATTAATCAGCCAATTTTCTTCTAGGTCCATAACCAAACATATCTTGAACCTGAAATCAAATCAGCACAACCACAACACACAAAACAGGGCTTAGATCATAAGTTAAATTGATAAAACCTCCAGTAAACCTGCACGTTAGATTTAAATAACAAAACTATAATCATTAAATCCAAAAACTAGATGTACTGTAAATACAATTTTCTTTTCACGCATGTATGCAGAAATAAACTTGCATAGAATATGACAAAGTAATTATCTAGTAGTCCATGGGTGTCAACATAAGAATCTACGTTCAGCCACTTGTAGAACTCAATATGTCAGGTGAAATCATAATGTTCTTATCTTATTATATGATTCCCAACCCATGAAATTTTAAATATTACCACTTGATTAACTAACTATCATAAACTTTCCCATAAGGATCTATACTAGTGTCGGAGGGCATCTGGCAACATAATTCTATCACCACAAGTTACTCGCTTTATGACAGCCACCCAATCTAAAGGATCATACTTGAATAATCTAACAGACACATAATTCTAGTTACTCTAATTGGAAGAAAACATAAATTCATTTTCCAATTCCAACAATACATTTATTTCATTTGCTCCAATTAAACAATTGAATCAACAACAGAAATATCATATAAAACCAAATGAAACCATAGTTGTATCCTTCCAAACGTTTCACAATACATATACCAAAAATAGCCTTGTCCCTTTACTTTTCACAAGCATCCAACTTTCAAACTACATTCCCATTATATTAACTAATAGTAAAGAATTGACCATTCTAGGCTTCACTGTACTTTTATTTCCTTTTAACAATAGCAATAAAATATTGTTACAAATTGACATCAGATTGAAAATTAAATCAATTTCCATTTCCAAAACTAGAAATCATTGTAATTCAATTTATAATTATAAATTTAAATTCTAACAATCTATTCACAAGAAATTACATATACATTGATACATATAAATAAATACATAACCATATACATATATACCTGGTACATATGTGTGTGTGTGTGTGTGTGTGTGTGTGTGTGTGTGTGTACTTACTTACATATACCAATATACACATAAATTACTTTATGAATTTAAAGTCAGAATTATAATAAATAAATAAACTTTTCTATTTGTATATCAAATAACTTGTTGTTACCCAATATCAACAATTTCCAATTCATAACATCACCTTTCAGTTTTAAATTTGCAACACACACACAGTGCCTCTAAGACTAATATAATTCATCTTCCAAAAACTGTTTTACAAATGCCTCTTTCCATTCTAGAAAAAACATAACTTAAAGTTACAAATTTTGACTAAATCTTCATGCAATTAAAAAATCATGTAAGATCAAAGTATCGACTAATCTATTGATTACTTCCAACTCTAATAATAATAATATTTATGTTGAGAGACGAAAATAACCATCTTTTTTTTTAATAAAAATAATCCCAACTTTTGATATCATAATCATGCCTAAATTTGCAACATAGTTATGTAAAAACTACTGCCAAATGCCAATATGGCTGTATAGCTCTATTTGCCTAAAACCCACGACTTAAACATAATGAAACTTCAAACCCTAATCTCATCAACCATTTGTTTAAATATCAATGTTACTCATACCCTACTAACCATTTAACAATATATCTCACTCCTAGTAACACATTTATGCCCTCAGTTCATGACCACATACTTGTAATCATAGTCGAGACACACACAACTTAGAAGTATTATACACAGAGATATCATCTTCTACCTAAACAAATTAAAACACACAAAAATTTAAAAACATATAGAACTCGGCTTTTCAACAGCCATCAAAACCATGCTATTTTCCATCCACGTGTAGACTTGCTATCGCAGGCATGTTTGGGTAAAACCCAAATAATAAAAAACAAAACCCCATAAAACAACTTCCACATTTCTCATTTACGTGCAAATGTAACTATGTAAAAGAAAAAAAATAGAGCTAACCTTGCACCCAGAGCCATACTCTTCATAGACCCCTTTCTTAAATGTCAAACACACTTCATGTAATCCGCTAAACATATACATCACATAACATACAACAAAACTCGAATTCAACAGTGTTAACAAAACAAAATTCCCATACCCACACTCAAGTATGAGTGCATACAAAACCTAGCACCATTAAAATTTGCCGAACCCTGCATGTAACCATGCTTGGGTATCTATATTAACTAGTAAATAAAACTTAAACATTCTAACATTCTTAATCCCTTACACCCAAATTTGGGTTTAACCACTTACAATTTAAATATACAAAACTTCACAAATCTGATGAAACATAACTAAAACTATAGGAAAGAGTCAAGAAAAGCCCCTTGCCTATAAGTGTGAATCGATGCTCACAAGAATATGCCTATAAAGCTTTCTACCACAAATCTCAGACCATGCTTCCAAATTTTATGCCGATTTCCAAAGACACCAAGAAACTTTCTCAATGGCAAAGACTGAGAAACACAACCATGGAGCAACAAAAGAATGAAAATCATGAAATTATGAGGACTTAAAGAACAGAGATGAATCGAACACTCCTCCATGATTAATAATTCTCTCAATTTAGCGCCAAGAAACCCGTTCCACAAAGATTTCATATTTACCATTTGGAGATCATTGATAACAAACTGAAATCAAAATGCAACCAACACCCATAAAAAATGATAGATTAACCATGCGATAAAATGCTCATAACTGCGATCTTAACCCAATACCCCATTTCCTGAGCACTCTTTGACACTTGTCAAAGATAGTACCAACTCGCGGCTCAAAAAACCTGCTAGCATTTAAAACCCACTATCTCAACCACCATGCCCAGTCCAAGACATGCCATGTTCGAATATGCATAGATATCTTAGGCTTTGCTTCTAGTTTAGGTTAGACTTAGTTGAATACCATGCGATAGGATAGTTTAGGTATTAACTTTAGATAGTTTAGATTTATATTAACATTAACATTAACACAAGATAATATTAGTATTAACATCAATATCTATATTAATAGTAATACTAATTAATATTAATATTAATATTAACATTAATACTTGTTAATATTAATCCCACTAACACACAAATATAAAAACAACTATATATATATATATATATAATACTTATTTATATATATATACATAATTATTTTATACTAATGCACTTATATTCATATACGTATATATATTTATACATTGTTATAATTATATAAATATATATATATATATTCTTAAATCTGATAAACAAAAGATTCAAGGTGTTGTTAAAATTTACTGTCACCCCAAATGCAAGTCTGAAAATACGAACCAGACCAATAATAAAATTGAAACAATTCATCATTGATTTATAAAATTGATTCCTGAATCTAGATGGATTCAGATGACAAATTTCTGAAAATTACACAAAACTGAAAACATAAAACATCTGATCTGAGAATTAGATTTTGAGAAATCTCTGAATTCTCAAAGAGTTCACATAATAATGCCAGAATTAAACTAATTTAAACACGTATCAAATCATTCAGAAGAGTAAGCTAATCACAGAATTCCAAGGTGATAGAAATAGAACTGTTAGGGCCATGACACCCTTCCCCACCAGCTTAGGCTTACTCCTGGAAGCCTGAAAACAAATGAGGATGTGAAGCTTTCATTGCCCCTATATCTTCCCAAGTAGTAGAGGTATCATCATTATAATCCCATAATACCTTTACCTGTTCCACCTTGCGACCTCTAAGATTTAGCTCTCTTTGTTGAATGATCTGCACTGGTTCCAGTATCAATTGGCCATCCACTACCCTGTAATGCATTCCAATTCAGAACATGAGTGATATCAGGTATATATTTCCTTAATATAGACACATGAAAGACATCATGGATTCAAGATAGACTGGGAGGCAAAGCAAGTCTGTAGGCAATCAGACCAACATGTTCCAAGATTTCAAACAGTCCCACAAAACATGGAGACAACTTGGAACCTTTACCATATCTAATAGGACATTTTCTGGGTTTGACCCACAGAAATACTTTGTCCCCAACCACAAACTGATGCTCAATCCTATGCAAATCTGCATACTTTTTCTATCTATCCTGTGCTGTAACAAGGTGTTCCCTGATTTGTTTCACTTGTTGTTCCATATCTTGGAGCATTTCAGGACCTAGGAGAACTCTATCTTCCAAATTATCCTAGCTCAAGGGTGTTCTACAAGGTCATCCATACAAACCTTGAAAAGGAACCATACCTATAGAGCTGTGATAACCATTATAATATGCAAATTCAACTAAATGCAAGAATTCTTCCCATTTGTTCTACCTATCCATGACGTACATCTTGAGCATGTCTTCCAAAATCTGATTTACATGCTCAGTTTGCCCATCAGTCTCAGGATGATATGCAGAACTAAAATTTAGTTGAGTACCAAGTTTAGGTTGCATAGACCTCCAAAGTGAAGATGTGAAAATAGGGCCCCTATCTGATATAATCTTCTTCGGAATCCCATGCAGTTTTACTATCTGTTCCATATAAATACGTGCTACAGATGCAACATTATATAAAGATCTTACTGGAATAAAATGTCCAACTTTGGTTAACCTATCCACAACAACCATGATTGAATCATGCCGCCTAACTAACAAAGGTAAACCTATGATAAAATCTATGGATATGGTATCCCATTTCCATTCAGGCACACTGTGAGATTGAAGTAAACCAACAGGATGCTGATGTTCAGCTTTCACCCTTTGACATTCTAGAAATCTAGCGACAAAATCAACAATATCCCTTTTCATACCTAGCTAATAATAATGTTGTTTAAGATCAGCATTCATTTTCTTAACACCAAGATGTGCTAAATAGGGCACTTTCTGAGCTTCAGACATAACCAAATTTTGTAGCTCTCCAACCTCAGGAACATAGATACCACCTCTATAGATCAGCAATCCATCAGTGCTAATTGAATAACCTTCAAATCTACCCTCTAGCATGCTGCCACTATCAATAACAACCTTTACATCTAAAAACCAAGGATCAAAAATCAGGTTTTGCAATATTTTCTCCTTCAAATCTATTGTGAGAGTTAAAGAAGAGAGTTCGTGATGTCTTTTGCTAAGTGCATCAGCCACCTTATTCTCTTTTCCTTGTACATATTTAACTTCAAAGTTATATTCACACAAAAATTCTATCCATTTGCATTGCCGTGCATTCAGATTTGGCTGTGTGAAAATATATTGAAGACTTTTATGATCAGTATGTAACTCAAAATGCTGTCCAAGGAGAAAATGTTGCCATTTAGTCAATGCATGCATTACTGCAGCAAGTTCCAAATCGTGAGTAGGATAATTTAACTCATGATCCTTAAGTTTCCTGGATTCATAAGCTATCACCCTGCCGACCTGCATTAAAAATACTCCTAGTCCATCCAAAAAAGCATCTGTGCAAACCACAAATTCTTTACAAGGATTAGGTATAGCCAACATAAGTGCGCTAGTCAGACATTCTTTAAGATGCTAAAAAGCCTCTTCACACTTATCTGACCAGACAAATTTCTTATCTTTTCTCTGAAGAGAAGTGATAGGATGTGCTATTTTCAAGAAATTAGCCACAAACCTTCGATAATAACTAGCTAGACCCATAAAACTTCTCACTTCGGACATGTTATTAGGTACTAGCCACTCTATGATAGCTCTAATTTTAGTTGGATCCACAACTATTCCATCTCTCGTAATAATGTGTCCAAGGTAACTTATCTCGGATTTGAAAAAGTCACACTTTTTAGGATTAGCATACATCTTATTCCTTTGGAGACATTCAAACACTTGTCTCAAATGCTTTTCATGCTCCTCCAAGGAGTTAGAATAAACCAAAATGTCATCCAAAAAGACAACTACAAACTTATCAAGGAAGGTTCTCAAAACTCCCTGCATCAGACTCATAAATACTGATGGCACATTTGTCAAACCGAAATGTATAACTGTGAATTCGTAATGCCCATACCTAGTTTGAAATGCTATTTTATGAATATCGGCCTCTTGAATTCTAAGCTGATGATACCCATATTTAAGATCAATAGAGAATACCTTAGCACCCTTGATCAAATAAATCATCAATTCTAAAATCGATTTCCCTCTTGGGTGGAATACCTGAAATTTTCATTAAAAATATATTATAAAATTCCTTTAATAAAGGATGATCTAAATTGGTTTGCTTTATCGTGGGTTCTGAAAAATCATTTACAGAAACAACAAACAGCTTGCAACCCTTCCTAAAACACCTTTGACATTGTTTAGCAGAAATAATTCTAATAGAAATAGGCCTTTTAATACCTGCTATGATTTTACTTACCCCAACATCATCAATGCATTCAATAATCTTTTTGCTGCAATCAATTACAGCTTGATGTTGATCCAACCAGTCCATTCCTAGAATTACATCATAGGTTCCTAAAAGAATAACTCTGAGGTTCTCTATAGTGCTAAATGCCTTAAGATGAATCTCACAATATACCACAATCAACCCAGTTTCTACCTTAGATCTAGAAGCTAACTCAACTTGCCATGCCATCTCAGCCTTTCTCACAGGAATACTACAATATTTAACCAAATTGGCAAAAATGAAAGAATCAGTGGCACCTGAGTCAAATAAAATGGAAATTTTCGTACCTTGAAAAGTACCTTTAGCCTCGATAACCATGTTCTAATGTTCTGCTTGGTTATGATCCACAGTAGCAAAAATATGATGGTTCTTGCCAGAATCACCAACATTAGCTTCAGAACCTTATGCTCTTGGCTTACCCTAATTATTTCCTTGTAGAGGACAATTCCACTATAAATGACCTAGCTACCCACAATGCCAACATTCTGCTCCTCTTTTGGAACTCTTATCCTGTGAGGAATTTTCTTGTGGCGGTGCAAAACTCTATTTCACACTTTTAGCAGACTTAATGGATTTGGGTAGTTCATGGACCTTAAACCCCTTGTCTGATTTGGTAAACTTGTTGAACTTCCTCTTTTGGGACTTACTAGCATAGCCACTAGGTGCTGCCTTAGAATCATCCCTGAAGGATTTCTGATTTTTACTACTACTAGGAACAGATGGGTTAACAACACTCTTGGTTGAAAAACCAGATTTCATTTTAGCAAGCTTAGCCTGATCAACAGCTTCCTTAACAGATTTAGGTTTGAAAGTTCTCACTTCCTCACCAATCCTAGGATTTAAACCCTGAATAAAGTGTTGCACTAAAGGTTTATCACCTTCATTCCAACCAGAATACTTCTTAAGCTAAAAGAATTTTCTTTCGTACATTTCCACTGTAGAGTTTCCTTGAGAAATGTTAAAGAATTCCTTAGACCTGGTTTGCTGCCAGTACTCAGACATAAACCTTTCCAGAAACCTTCCAATGAATAATTCCCAAGTGACTTGAGAAATATGTAGTCCAAGGTGTTCTAACTCCATATTCCACCAAATTGATGCAAAAGACCTTAACTGCATTGCAGTCCAGTGAACTTTCACATTAGTGTGATAATCATGCAGAATAAAACATCTTTTGATGTTTAGAAGCCAAGCTTCAGCTTCATTACCAGCTTCAGTTCCATTAAAATATGGACCTTTGAACTTAGATATGTCTTCCAGCTAAGTCCTAATAATAGGATCTTCTACAATAGCCTGATTGACATTAGGAATCTGCAAATTCTGTACATTTGCTCCCCCACCAGGAATGTTATTCCTAGCTTCAATCTCATCCAAACGTCCAAGAATCTGCTGAAGAATTTCAGCTTGGAAACCCCCTCACTCCTCATCATGAGGAATTTCATCATCAAGCATTTCTTGACGAACATGATCCCTTCCTAGGCCACGACCTCTACCTTGGCCATGACCATGACCTCTACATCCACCTTTGCCTCTACCTGCTTTGGCATCAACATTAGGGATACCTCATCCCCGTGCTCCTCGTGTAACAGGAGGCATATTGGAATTCCTATAAAAGAGATTTAATTAAAATCTCATAGGAAGCATAATGAAACCACTAATAAAACCTATCGAGTCCCAAGTGTTTAACCTAGGCTCTGATACCAAATGTAATACCCTAACCAACACATAACCATAAATATAACCAAAAAACTTAAAATCAAACATACATAAGAGATTTTTAAAAAAAAAAAAATTTATTTATTTATAACAATTTCCATTACTAAATAACCTTATACAACAAGTATGGTAATGAACTCATAATCAGCAATGTAACATTACTATTTATTACATATGAGTATATTATATATTTATACTCTCTTATTAGAAATACAATGTCTTTTGAAATAGATTCAAGTTAAACACTGAATCTGAATATTAATCAGCCAATTTTCTTCTAGGTCCATAATCAAACATATCTTGAACCTAAAATCAAATCAACACAACCACAACACACAAAATAGGGCTTAGATCACAAATTAAATCGATAAAACTTCGAGTAAACCTACACATTAGATTTAATAACAAAACTATAATCATTAAATCCAAATAACAGATGTACTGTAAATACAATTTTCTTTTCACGCAAATATGTAGAAATAAACTTGCATAGAATATGACAAAGTAATGATCCAGTAGTCCATGGGTGTCAACATAAGAATATACGTTCAGCCACTCGTAGAACTCAATATGTTAGGTGAAACCATAATGTTCTTATCTTATTATATGATTCCCAACCCATGAAATTTTAAATATTACCACTTGATTAACTAACTATCATAAACTTTCCCATAAGGATCTAGACTAGTGTCAGAGGGCATTCGGCAACATAATTCTATCACCACAAGTTACTCGCTTTATGACAGCCACCCAATCTAAAGGATCATACTTGCATAATCTGATAGACACATAATTCTAGTTATTCTAATTGAAAGAAAACATAAATTCATTTTCCAATTCCAGCAATACATTTATTTCATTTGCTCCAATTAAACAATTGAATCAGCAACAGAAATATCATATAAAACCAAATGAAACCATAGTTGTATCCTTTCAAAAATTTCACAATACATATACCAAAAACAGCCTTGTCCCTTTACTTTTCACAAACATCCAACTTTCAAACTACGTTCCCATTATATTAACTAATAGTAAAGAATTGACTATTCTAGGCTTCACTGTACTTTTATTTCTTTTTAACAATACTAATAAAATATTGTTACAAACTGACATCAAACTGAAAATTAAATCAATTTCCATTTCCAAAACTAGAAATCATTGTAATTCAATTTATAATTATAATTCTAACAATCTATTCACAAGAAATTACATATACATTGATACATATGAATAAATACACACCCATATATATATATATATATATATATATATATATATATATATATATATATATATATATATATATATATATATATATATATACACACATATATCTATATCTATATATATACACATACATATATATACATACATATATATATATATACACACACACACACATATATATATATGTACTTACTTACATATACCAATATACACATAAATTACTTAATGAATTTAAAGTCAGAATTATAATAAATAAATAAACGTTTCTATTTGTATATCAAATAACTTATTGTTACCCAATATCAACAATTTCCAATTCATAACATCACCTTTCAGTTTTAAATTTGCGACACACACACAGTGCCTCTAAGACTAATATAATTCATCTTCCAAAAACTATTTTACAAATGTCTATTTCCATTCTAGAAACAATATAACTTAAAGTTACAAATTTTGACTGAATCTTCATGCAATTAAAATATCGTGCAAGATCAAAGTATCGACTGATCTATTGATTACTTCCAGCTCTAATAATAATAATATTTATGTTGAGAGACGAAAATAACCATCTTTAAAAAAAAAAAAATCCCAACTATTGATATCATAATCATGCCTAAATTCGCAACATAGTTATGTAAAAACTACTGCCAAATGCCAATATGGTTGTATAGCTCTATTTGCCTAAAACCCACGACTTAAACATAACGAAACTTCAAACCCTAATCTCATCGACCGTTTGTTTAAATATCAATGTTACTCATACCCTACTAACCATTTAACAATATATCTCACTCCCATTAACACATTTATGCCCTTGATTCATGACCACAACTTTAAAGACTGCGTACTTGTAATCATAGCCGAGACACACACAACTTAGAAGTATTGTACATAGAGATATCACCTTCTACCTAAACAAATACAAACAAACAAAAATTTGATAACATAAAGAACTCGGCTTTTCAATAGCCATCAAAACCATGCTATTTTCCATCCACATGTAGACTTGCTACCGCAGGCATGTTTGGGTAAAACCCAAATAATAAAAAACAAAACCCCATAAAACAACTTCCACATTTCTCATTTACGTGCAAATGTAACTATGTAAAAAAAATAAATAGAGCTAACCTTGCACCTAGAGCCATACTCTTCATAGACCCTTTTCTTAAATGTCAAACACACTTCATGTAATCCGCTAAACATATACATCACATAACATACAATGAAACTCGAATTCAACAGTGTTAACAAAACAAAATTCCCATACCTACACTCAAGTATGAGTGCATACAAAACCTAGCAACATTAAAATTTTCCGAACCATGCATGTAACCATGCTTGGGTATCTATATTAACCAGTAAATAAAACTTAAACATTCTAACATTCTTAATCCCTTACACCCAAATTTGGGTTTAACCACTTACAATTTAAATATACAAAACTTCACAAATCTGATGAAACATAACCAAAACTAGAGGAAAGAGTCAAGAAAAGCCCCCTACCTATAAGTGTGAA
This sequence comes from Cupressus sempervirens, assembly GCA_028749045.1. NCBI lineage: Eukaryota > Viridiplantae > Streptophyta > Pinopsida > Cupressales > Cupressaceae > Cupressus > Cupressus sempervirens. Next base: position 161,436,218 of record CM053787.1, read on the forward strand.
TTGATGCTCACAAGAATATGCTTGTAAAGCCTTCTACCACAACTCTCAGACCACGCTTCCAACTTTTATGCCGATTTCCAAAGACACCAAGAAACTTTCTCAATGGCAAAGACTAAGAAACACAACCATGGAGCAATAGAAGATTGAAAATCATGAAATTATGAGGACTTAAAGAACAGAGATGAATCGAACACTCCTTCATGATTAACAGTTCCCTCAATTTAGTGCCAAGAAACCTGTTCCATAAAGATTTCACATTTACCATCTGGAGATCATTGATAATAGACTAAAATCAAAATGCAACCAACGCCCATAAAAAATGATAGATTAACCATGCGATAAAATTCTCATAACTATGAGCTTAACCCAATACCCCATTTCTTGAGCACTCTTTGGCACTCGTCAAAGATAGTACCAACTCGCGGCTCGAAAAACTTGCCAGCATTTAAAACCCACTATCTCGACCACCATGCCCAGTCCAAGACATGCCATGTTCGAATATGCATAGATATCTTAGGCTTTGCTTCTAGTTTTGGTTAGACTTAGTTGAATACCATGCGATAGGATAGTTTAGGTATTAACTTTAGATAGTTTAGATGTATATTAAAATTAACATTAACACAAGATAATATTAATATTAACATCAATATCTAAACTAATAGTAATACTAATTAATATTAATATTAATATATCAACATATATATTTATATTAATATTAATATATCAACATATATATTTATATTAATATTAATATCAATATTAATATTAACATTAATACTTGTTAATATTAATCCCACTAGCACACAAACTCTGCAAAATGACAAGTATATATATATATATATATATATAAAAACACAAGCACACAAATATAAAAACAACTATATATATATATATATATATATATATATATATTCTTAAATCTGATAAACAAAAGATTCAAGCTGCTATTAAAATTTACTATCACCCCAAATGTAAGTCTAAAAATATGAACCAGACCAATAATAAAACTGAAACCATTCATCATTGATTTATAAAATTGATTCCTGAATCCAGATTGATTTAGATGACAAATTTCTAAAAATTACACAAACTGAAAACATAAAACATCTGATCTGAGAATTAGATTTTGAGAAATCTCTAAATTCTCGAAGAGTTCACATAATAATACTAGAATTAAACTAATTTAAACATGTATCAAACCATTCAGAAGAGTAAGCTAATCATTGAATTCCAAGGTGACATAAATAGAACTATCAAGGCCATGACACCTAAGCCAAAGAATGTGAAAGGAATCCAATCTTTCTTTGGGCAAGTTAATTTCCTAAGGAGATTTGTTACAAACTTTGCTGAGATTAGTAGACCTATTTCTAAAATGCTCAAGAAAGGAGCTACTATTAATTAGGATGGTGAACCTTCACATGCATTTCAAGATATTAAGACTGCTATAAAGAATGCTCTAGTCTTAAGAACCCTTGACTACACTAAGCCAATGCACATATTCTCTTTTGCATCTTTCCACATTGTAGTTGTAGTTTTGTTGCAAAAGAATGAGGAAGGATATGAACAACCCATTTCTTTTTTTAGTAAGTCACTGCAACTTGCTGAACTAAAATATGAGATAAATGAGAAACAAGCTTATGCTTTAGTAAAAATTGTTAAGGCTTTTAGATGCTATTTGGTAGGTGCTATTTTTATTGCATTTGTGCCCAGTGCTATTGTAAAGGATATTTTTTCTCAACAAGAAGTATCAGGTAGAAGGTGTAGGTGGATCAATAGGATCCAAGAGTTTAACATTAAGATACAGATAAAAAAACTAGTAAGAGGTCAACATTTAGCTAAACTTATGGCTCAATCTAATATGGATGCTAATCAGATAAATATAGTAGTTGATGACCTTAGATCTGATCTATGTGAAATGGATCATTGTGATTGGTTTTCTAATGTTATCCATTATCTTCAACACATGGAAGCTCCTTCCCATTTGATTGAAAATGAGAAGAGGAGCACTAAATTACAAGCCATTAGGTACATAATTGTCAAGGGTAGCTTATGGTGGAGAAATTTTGAGGGAGTGTTGTTCAAATATGTTGATCAAGAAAAGGTTAAAGAAGTCCTATGTGAAATGTATGCTGGAGTATGTGGTGGACATTACATGGCTAAGACTACTACACACAAGCTAATGAGGGCTGGATTTTGGTGGCCATCCCTTTTTAAAGATGCTCAAATCATGGTTAGTAAATTTGATGCATGTCAAAGGTTTGCTAGAAAACTCAAATTCTTAGGTAATACTCCACTAAAGCTAGTTGAGGTTCAAGCACCTTTTCAACAATGGGGAATGGATTTCATAGGTGAGATCTCTCCTAAATCTACCATTGGCTATTCCTAGATTTTAGTTGCTACTGATTATTTCATAAAATGGGTAGAAGCCATCCCTACAAGAAATTTAACAAGTAAAGTTGTCAACAATTTCTTGTTAAATAACATTTTTTCTAGGTTTGGTTGTCCTCAAAAAATTGTAATAGATAATGCAATGTGCTTTATGTATGAGGAATTCATAAAATTCTATGACAAATATGGAATCACTAAATCAACATCCTCCCCATATCATCCACAAGGAAATGGATAGGTTGAATCCACAAATAAAAGTTTGTTAAAAGTCATTAAGAGGACCTTGGATGATCACAAGAAGGCATGGGATTCTAAGTTGCAGCTAGCTATATGGGCTGACAAAGTGACTATGAAGAAAGCCATTGGAGTGGTCCCTTTTGATCTAGTATATGGAATTCACCCAAGGATGCCTCAGAATAACTTGGTAGGACTCTACAATTACATCCAATTATATGATGAGAATATTATAAATGACATGCAAGAAAGGATGGATGAACTTATAGGGTTAAAAAAAACTAGAAGAGAAGCATCTTTGAGGAACCAAAAGTTGCAATTATAGGTTATGACATTATATGACAAAAAGACAATAAGTGAAAAAATTGAAAATGGAGATTTAGTCCTCATGTGGAATACTAGAATTGAAGATAAAGGAAACCATGGGAAGTTTGATCCCATATGGTTAGGGCCTTATTTGATTGAAAGTACATGGGGAGAAGAATCATATATTCTCAAGGATTTATCAGATAATATTTTGGAACTACCAATTCATGGATAGTTCTTGAAGAGGTATTTATGCTGAAATGCTTATTTTCCATGAATAATAGTTTAGGTTTTTTATGTACATTCTTGTAAATTCTTTGGTCTATGTATAGTTTCCTGTATATTTTTGTTTTTTCCTGTGGTTTTGGCTCTCTCAAAGTTGTCATTTTTAAGTTTGTCCTCTTTTTGGTCTACTTCTCCCATAAATTTTGAGCCCTCTTTTGAATCCAAAGAATTCAATATCCCTAGACAGAGCCACTATTGGCTTGGTTTTTCACCATTCTTATTGTATGTATTCAATAGTTGAAAACCCTAAGCCATGCCTTGAAAATTTTGAAATTAGGTCAAACCCTGGGTAAAGTTTAAAAGAAAACCCCTAATGCCTAATCTTCTTTTACCCTAGTTTTTGAAAATACTTTTAAAAATGCTATTTCAAAATTTTTAGGCAAGACGCATTTACCCTAAGGTTGGGCTTGTGCAAGGATGACTTCATAAATTTTGGTTAAACCTTATATCCTTGCTTTTGATTATAGTCAGTGTGAATATTCCAATTGAAAGACTTTATTTTAGCACCTTTTTGACCCACCATTGATCTTAGTCAGATTGATGGAGGGCACTTCCCTACATCACTAAAATGCAAGGTTTTTAAATATTTTGGGCAAGCACCTTTACACCGCGTAGTCCTTTTTTATATTAGAATATCAATGCGCAACCAAGATTATGACTTGTCAAAGTTGGTGAGATCCTTTTTGCAGACCTGTTAGTACCATTAGTGCATGTTCTAAAATTCCAACAATATCATTGGTTGATCTTTTAAGTGAAGGTATTATTTTATGCTCAATATTTATGCACCCTTGATCTTGTTTAGATCAAATGCTAGCACTTGCCTGCAATAAGAAAATTCATGAGAATTAAACAATGTGAGGAAGCGCAAACAAGACACATAGCACTATGTGACATCATGGGCTTGCCCTTTCAGAGCGTAATAATGGCATATCCTCTGTGGCAGCCGTCAGGTAAACTAGATTAAAGAAAAGCATCTCATTGGTCACCCAATGACTCAATGTTCTAAACATGCATGATTTCACAATCATTGATCTGTGTAAAATCCATGGTTTGCACTTTACCCACTTTATGAAGTTGCTCAATTTTTAAGCAATGTGGGAAAGTGACGTGATGACATGTAACAAGGTGGGACCAAGCATGAAAGGTATGCACCATGTTGTGCTAGGCTATAAGGAAAATGCTAATGTGTAATGCCAGTTGGTTCAGTGAAAGGTTTTTTCTGTCAGAGAGGGTGGAATCCTTATCAACTGTAGATTCTACAAAGATGAGTGGTTAGCACTTACCTGCAATAAGGAACTGTTCAACTTTTAAATAATGCAAGCAAGTGCCCTTGTGCCACATGGCTAGGTGGGACCATGTTCTATGGAGCTTTTTGAGTCATGCCATGCTATAAGTCTGTAAAGTTTCAAGTGCATTCATTGGTTGAATATGACACGTGTGCCTAGCTAGAAATAATGATATCATGGGTGAGAAAATTCTATCAATTAATAAGAAAATCCAATTTGTCAAAGCACGAGGATTAAAATACACTATTTCATTGGTCCAAGTGGATGTTTTGACCATAAAAGAAAAAGGTTGTGATCTGTTGTCGATCTTAGTTAGATCAACAAAGGGCACTTGCCTGTATTATGAACCTGTAAGAAAGATAAGGAATGCAGGTAAGCACTATGAAGACACGTGTCCATGGTGAGGTCAATATATTTGTTTTAAACTATCAAATCATCTAGCCATTGATTTCTCATAGATCAATGGCTAGTGCTTGCCCACATAAAGAAAATGCTCATTGGTTAAACAAAGCAAGGATGGACCAACTTGATGTGTGGCAAAGATGACATCAAAGACTCATTTTTTCAAAAGATAACATGGGACCTGCTTGTGTGGAAGTTTTTTAAAAGGAACTAATTCATATGGAAGATTCTTATTGGTTAGTATAGCTAACTAGGCCTTATTTAATTACAAATTTATGTGATCGTTGATCTTTTCTTGATCAACATATAGTGCATGCCCACAATTTTAAGTTGCAAAGGTTTCAAATAATGCGGGCATGCACCAACATGACACATGGCATAGTAGGGCTAGCTATTACCAAAGTAAGGTTAATGTCTACCAATATCAAAGATTTATTATGCCAGCTATGTCACACCTTGTACTTGTTGCCGCATAAATTTTTTATTTGTCTCAACCATGGATCTGGAGGAAGATTGATAGCCAATGCATCCCCACATTTTCAAAATGCAAGGAAGATAAGTAATGTAGGGTAGCACCTGATCGACACATGGCCATGTTTTTAAAGTCATAAAGTTTATTAATTTTTAGAATTAAAGCCATCCGATCTGGTGAAATCAATGGATAAGATTCAAATTTGGATGCAACTTGAGAATAATGACTACTAGAAGTTAATATAGTTTAGAGCTCATTCGTGTGATTTCAATGCTCAAATACAATTCATGATTTCACCATTATTGAACCATAAAATGGCAAAAGATTATTAGAGCACAAAGAACTTCTGGAGCTAGGGCACATAATTTTGTAGAGAAATTTAATAAAATTATAGAAAAGATTCAATAGGACAGAAGCATGATTTCATGGGTAAGTACTCTACAATTTCTTAGACTTAAGAATCTGGTGTTACATAGTTCTTAGGGTTTTTTCAAGATGCCTCCAACAAAGGAATTCTTTGGGCAGACTGATTACCTAAAGAGGGATGTCATGATGATTTCCTTGAACAATTCCCACTATCAATAAATGAAATAACTAAGGGAAGGGAGCTCATCTCAAAGAACCCTAAGGTAGTTGTAGTAGAGGATTTCTATGATAGGGCTAATTGGGTAAGAGACACCCAAGTCTCTATGGGAGGATTATAATTGTTTAAGAAATGGTTTTCAGAATGAAAACTAGACACCCCTATGAGCAATGTCTGGGAATTTGATATTGGGAAATTAATAGTCCCTACAATTTTCTTTGATAGTGATCTATTGACTGACCTAGCTAAGAATTATGATCCTATTATGGGGTGGGTGAAGAATCATGCTGGAGTAAATCTTTTTAGGGTTTGTCCTAAACTAATTAGTGAGGTTTTCAACCTCAACCCTAACCATGTTGTGCATGAAAGCATTGATATGGATGACCTTCAAGAAAGGTAAGATGCACAAAGGATCTACTTAAGGACATGGCCCTTGCAAGAACATGCTGCCAAGATTGGTATATTGTTTGTGATTACTGCCAATACCCCAAAGCCATTATTGAGGAGACATTTTAATCTTAGGGCTCAAGCATTATATTTCTCTCTCTACAATATTTTTGGGATGGATGAAGTAGAACAAATCCTAGGCTCAATTGTCCTTATTATGGCTCAAACTCTACAATTCAAGATGAGCACTATTCTCGATTTTGCCACCTTCCTTACATGAGAAATTCACAATGGATTGATAGCAATATCCCAAGGGAAAGTAAACAAACCATTTTGTTGGTACTCATTGCTCATGCATGTGTGTCTGTTTAAGGGAGTCACTTATTTCTCTAAGGGCATGGAGCTGGAAGTAACCAAAGATGGAGAGAAGAATCTAGTCCAATTGTGGAGTTTTGACATGACCTCAGAGGCTAGAGATGCCAATTTTGTGAGGTTTGATAGATATTTTGCATCCAAGCTTAGATTTCTCTTGAGAGCAGATAGCCCTAGGATACCACAATCATTTCTTGAATTGGTTAGGCCCAAGGACCATGCAAAGGGGCTTTTGGTTAGTCATAATTGGGGGGATATAATCCCATACAATGTTTCAATAGTGATTAGAGTATATGGATTTTTGGGGAAGTCTCATGTGCTACCATTTTATGTGCCTATGAAGATAGGGATAGCAGAGTTGTTGTGGCAGATTGGGACCATTGATGAAAGAGATTTGCCCAAGAAAGGTACCCTTGTCCCAGTTGTCACTGTAGTACATGATTTAGTCCTTCTGAGAAAAGGATGGAAGCAACTTAGTTTATTTTTGGATAGGTACAACATGGCAAAGTCCCATGCAAGATTTATTGATCCAGAAGGGTTCTATGATCTTTTAAGAGAAAGGACAAAAGTTGCCCGCATGGTACAATAAGTATACTTTCATGAGGATATTATTAGAAATGTTTTCTCTTTCCAAGAACAGGAATTAAGAAAACAAAAATGGATAGTGTTTAGTAAAACTTTAGAATTCATCAATGCTTTTGACTCTAATTATGATCCTTTGAAAGATAAAAAAAATATTGGGGAGCCAAAATGAAAGAAATAATGAATAATTTTGCTATAATAATAAAAATAATGAATGAGAAGAAGGCTACATATGCCAAGACCTATCCAGACAGGGCTGTAGAGATACAAAGGAGGATAGATAGTAGAAACATAGCAGCTCTTGTTCAATATACTTTGCAGAAAAGGGCAGGTTGTGTGATGGTGCAGAATGTGCAACAAGCTCCCCTTCAACAAAGACCAAGACCAAAAAGTCCATCTGCAACCAATGCCCAAAAGAGGTAGAAATTGGAGCAAGGGTCTTCCTCCCATGTAGAACAATACTCCCCAAGACAAACCCCAATTCAAATAGATGATGAAGCATCTTTAAGGGAGTAGCTGAGACAGATCGGTGGAGAAGGGGATATTATTGTTACTACCATAGATTTGGAGAGTGGAGTACCTCAAGAGCCTCATGTACCCTTCTTGGACCTTATAGTTGTTGACTATCAAGGTAGGGAGATAGACCTAGTTGTGGCTCAAGCTTCTAAGAAATTTATTAATGATGAAAATTTTGTTAAATCTAAAGCTTTTGCACAATTTTTGTGGAGATTAAATATAGGAAATTTTGAAAAAAACTTGTGAGAAAATAAAAGTAGAGCAACCTGATAAACCAAACTCTATTATTAATGAGGAGGTAAAATCTAAGTTTTTGAATGATTTTGCCCAATTTACACCTGAGGCTAGGAGGCAACTAGTTAAGCAATCAGGGATCCTCATTTTGCCAAAATGGGACATAGCCAATGCAATGATTTTTGATTCAATAAGAAAAGAAAAAGATGTACAGTATAAGACTAAAGAAGAGGTGCTATAGGCTCATAGGGGGGTCAAATTCAGTAATGACCACCAAGCTTTAGTAATCTAGTCAATTGAAAAAAGAGACAAAACTAGAATGAAGGAAATTTTCACTACAGAGCATACTAGTGCACTGGCAGTATTCAGGGCTGGTGAGGTTGGTAGTAAATAGATTTTTGGAATGGCCTTAGAGATGATGAAATTTAGCACTGTGATGTCTAGCCAGGAAGATGATAGGTTTGCACAACTCAGTGCTAGATTTGAGGAACTTTTAAAAGTATATGAGGATAGGAGTAAACAAATACAATCACTAGAAAATCAAATATCTCAATGGAGAAACAACTGAGGAAAAGAAAAGTTGGAGAATCAAGTAGACCCAAGATTGTATACCCCAGGCTGCCTATTGAACCTTTTAAGTCAACTCCAATTATTGAGATACCAAACACCTCTGAGAGGCCACAATTCTACACTGCAAAGGAATTTGAAGAAGAAAAGAATAAGTTATATGCACTGCATGTAGAATTAAATAATCAATATGAGGAGAAAATAAGACAGAGTGTAATGTATTTAATGGATAGGATAGAATGGCCAACATTTTTTGACTAGTTGGCAAGGATTGTAGCCATCAAGGATGAATTGAAAGGAAATGAAGAAAGAATGAAACCTATTGTATAGAAATGGACTAAGAAAAACAATGATATTACCCTCATGTATGTATCCGTCATCCAGCTATCCTGTCACCAAATAGAGAAGATTTTTGACTTGTTAAATAAGCTAGAAAATTTTCTTGACAAACAGGATTCTTTTCAAATAAGAGTGACAGTTTGTTTCTCAAATTACATAGCTGAAAATTTTGATTTATTTCCTAGTGCTCTCAAAACTATTGATAAAGTAAAAGAAAACAAAGAGTGGAAAAAAGAGCTGGATGAATTATTTTGTCAAAGATTCAATAATGTAATAAATGAAATGGGACATTTATTATGGGCAATGACCAATGAGGAATTGGTTAAAGTGTAGTTGTTTTACAATGCCATCAAGAAAGATTTTGCTGAAATAGAAGCAATTGAAAATTCTTTAATAATTGTACAAATGGATATCCTAAATTTTGATTGGCCTGATGACACTGTTTACAATGAGTGGAAGGAACAATTTATGTCTATAGAATTGATGGAAGAAGATGATGAGGTAGAATAACATGCAAGAGTTACTATTACTTTAACTATTGATGATGAAGACAAGGAGAACCCTCAAGTTAAAGTAGACTTGTAGATAACTGAAGAGGACACATCACTTTCAAGCCTCATAGCCACTTATTCTAAAGATTTAGAATAACTAGAGAATCAAATCATAAATATTCATTATTCCAAGAAATGTAATAGAAAAGGGGCCTACCAAAAGAATGTAATGACGTTTGAGTTTTTATGTTACACACATTTTTGTCTTTTTGTGATAGCTACCTATAAATATTCTTTGTAAAGGATAGCCATCAGTTCTCTATGCTTGAAGCTTTTTGCATCTCACATTATATGAGTGAGATTCCAAGGCTAGAGAAAGGGTTTGATTTCTAATGTTTTTAGTCTTACACTTAGGTTGTTTTTTGATCCAGTCTTTCAACATACTTTATGATGTATCCTCTCTGCAAATTTTTCTGAGAATACATTAAAATGGACTGATCTTTGTGTTTTTTTCTAAGGTCATTCTGAGTTTACTACAGTTGTATACAATTTTCAAGGAAAATTAATACAAATTTTGAGTTGTCCCCATATCAGTTCTTATTGAATTTTGTCTCCTTTGTTGTTACATGGTTATTTTGAGATTGTGTGAGTAAAACTTGCTCAATTGAATGCAATTCATTTAGATTGTATGTCAATTCATTACTACTATTAATTCAATGAATTATGTAAATGCTTTGATGAACTTGATGGGATTGTCATGGTAGTAGAAAGGATTTCTATAAGAATGAACTTCAATAAGAACTGCTGATGATATTTGTTGTAAGGAAACAAATTAGATCCATAAAATTGTAGTGGACTCTGAGTCCTAATGGAATAGGCACTGATCTTATAAATTTAGTCTGTAGATAAGTATACCATGAAGAAGCTTCAAATCTAAAATCATAATCAGCTTTATTTTACTTTTCTTGAAGATTTTCAAAGGTGGTCAGAACTTGTTTGCATGGAATGTTTTAGCCTTAGTTAGCCACTATTGCTGCGAATAGTTACAAATTTATAGAAGAATTGTGACCCAATCTGCTATATGGGATGTGTTTTATCCAAAATGTTAGAATCATGCATGTGTTTGAGGATATGAGATAAGAATCATAATGAAACTAAAATAATTCTCATACAATAGCATCTAGCCTTGAATCATCCCCTGGGTATACCCACCTTGGTTTTATAAAGCCTAAAGATTAGAAAACCATCCTTGGTTTTGTAGAAGTTGGGTCCAAATGGCTTACACATGTAATTGCTAATAGGAATTGGCTAATCCTTAGGTTGTGTGAGTAATATCAATGTGGTATTGAGCATTTTGTTGTTCAGTAGTTTTAAAACTCCAACAAAATGGTGACTCTGCTGGGGAACAAGGCTTTAAATGCCTGAATTATGGAGCTAGAAGCCTTTGATATATTTTGCATATTTAGTTTTGTATTCAATTTTTTGTGATCCCCAGTTAAGCTTTATTCATAGGCAGAAGTATGTTGTGAGAATTGGATGTAAATTGTGTTCTTTGACTATTATAGATCTATCTTCAATCAATTCAATTTTTGCAAGTGTTGTTGAGAAAATTTAAAGTCAAGAATGGATTTTAGAAGTATATTTTCTTTTCAAGGTGTTAATAATTTGCAAATTTCCCCTACATTAGAAGATTTGGTTCAGCTTTGTCAAGTGATAAATTATGTTTTATTTCTCACAAAGTGTGAGTGGTGACTCTCATATCTCTGTACTAGTTTGTTCCTAGTTGATTTCATTGCATAATTTGAAGGATTTTCAATCTTATGGGCAGATCTGAAGTTTTTGATAGTCTCTTGAAAAGGAAGCATAAATTCTTGATATGTTTTGAAGTGTTGTGCAATCTACTATTATAAGAAATTGAAGTGTATAAGGTAAAGTCATAGTGGTGATTTGTTCATCCTCTTGCAAGGAGTGGTGACTCTACAAAGTTTGAGTAGTGGTGTGAAGGAATTTTAGTCTTGCACCTATGCCAAAATAGTAGATCAAAGTTCAACATCAGCACTTGAGGTATTTTGGTTGTCATGTTTCTCTTTCATGGAAATCAAGTGTTTAAAAAGATTGCCTCTATTCAATGATTTTAGCACTAGAAGAAAGAGGTAGAAGTTTTATTTTATAATGGAATCAAATCTTAGATCTGAAATTAGTTTACCAAGATATGAAGATGTGTTGGAAGATATGATAGAAATTAAGAAATCTCTTCGCAATCAGATTGTCAGATTTATAAGAAATGTGGTAGGAAATGTTCAAGGTCTAGAAGATGATCAAATCTATGAAAGGTTTAAATCAGCACTTATGGAGTTGCACATGTCTTAAGACCCAAGGAATCTTCATGGCCTATTTCTTTCTTAGATGTCTTTATACCTAATTTAATTAACTAGCCATCACATTTGAGGGTACAAAAGATTTTTCATGTTGATAGGCTTTTCAAGAAATTTGAGAATGATTTAAATAGCCAATGTGAATGTGTTGAAAGTACTATTGAGTCTAGTGAATCCATAGATAATGACAACATTTCTTGTGATTCTAAAGAGATGGATTCTAGATCTACTGAATTAGATGATTTTAGTCAGTAGGATGAAGATGGTTATGTGACTAAAAATGAATCATGTGACAATATGCATGAGAGTGTGGAAAGTTTTAATAGCAATATGGATAATTCTTCATTTGGTAAAGATGAGAATGACACACCTAGTAAAGAGTTATTGTGTGAAGAAGAGGTAATATGTTGTAGTATGGATTCTAGTTTTTCATATTGTCATATTAATGGTACTGCTACTATAAGTTTTTTAGATCAGCCAGTTTATGATCAGAACCTAGGAGAAGAGACTTGTGATGAAGTCTTGTTGAGTGTTGATGAAATCTCAAAACTACTAGCTCATGATCTCAAAATATATGCAAATGTTTCTCTGGATGCTCATGTTGCCCCTTATGGTATTTCTTCTCTTGGTGAGGTCATTTCCCCAAGGTTTGATGTTGAATTTGATATAGAATCAAAATATCTATTGTCAAGTTTTGGAGGTGTATTTGATAATAGATCAAGTATCAATACACATGACAAATTTTCTAACAAGGAGAGTACCAATAGGGAGAAGTTTCATTTTGTTTCAGATTCTTATCATGTTGATTATATTGAAATTGGTTTTGAATATAACTAGGAAACAAAGGCTAGAAGTGATAAATTTGATTTTGAGTTTTCACTATATGCTGATGATAAGTTCTAAGTTCATTCTAATGAATTGTTTGATGAAGATTACAATCAGAATGATTTATGTTAGCACTTTCATAATAGTTTTTCAGACTTGGTAACTAATCAATTGTTTGAGTGTGAAGAGGTTTTAGTGAAAGATAACTCTGATTTGATGAGTAACATGGTTGCAAGTAAGAAAAAATTAGATTTCACATGTTCTTCACACCCGGTTACACAAGGTGAGTTACAAGATTTTGATATATGCAACTTGTTGAACAAAGTAGAATATGAATCATTTGTGTTTTCAATTAATAGCATGCATCAGTCATGTGTGGATGATGGTTTTCACTTTGATCCTAGTTTACATGAGCATGCTGATGTTTTGTTTCATAGTGAGCATGGTGTAGAGGTTAATGCTGATGTATATATGCACTATGAGAATGATGGTAGTTATTTTGTTTTGCCTCATGAGCTAAGTGAAGGTATTGTTAAAAATGGAAAAACAAATGAAAGTGAAATTTGCAGCTTACCTTAGCAAAATGCAAATGAAAATCAGGTATTTGATAGGGGTAAGAAGTTTGAGTAAGTTTTGGTAGCCTTGAGCTGCCCCTTGTACATTAGTGCAGTTTTCTTACTTTCAATAAAGCTATTCGAGATAAGTTTTTGCTATCATGTGAGTGGTATGCTTCTTCCAGAGGTATGAATCATTATTATGCCTACAAGGGACATGCATCCCCAGACAAAGCCACTATTGGGACTGAAAATTGCATGGTCAATTTTCAATCACATATTGAAAATTTTGAAGAATCAATGTCCTAAAGTGTTTTTTATGCATATGTAGCAGGTTGTCAGTTTGAGGCCTAGATGGTGTTTGAGTGGTTTAACACCTTTCATTTGACATATGAATATGATCCACAGTGTTATTTTTCCATCTTGAATCATTCGATGAAGTCCCATTGTGAGCTAGTGTCAAGGTTCGTAATTCTACCTGTGTCAAAATGCATACACTAGCCTAGTTTTCCTTTGAATATCTTTTACCTAGGAATGTTTCTTGACCTGCCACTTTGGGGATGTTTAGTATGCATATCAAAGAATGTGTGTTCTAATTTTCAGCCCATTTTGAATCCATTTGACTATTTTTTGAACCCCTCAAAGTTAGTCATTTATTGTTTCATGCATTTGTGTAGTTGTTCACAATTTTGGGAAGCCTTGTTCGATCAATTATATCTTTGACCCAGTTGACCCAAATGAAGAAATTATTTTTGCATTTTTCTCTAGGGCTCAGACACTTCATATTCTCCAATTTTAAGATCATGAAGAATCCATTTGATCAATTTGCTAACATGATTAAAAACCTAGTTTACATTGTTTTGTTATGGCTAAGGTATCCAGATTGATCCATACCCCTGTTCGACACGTTATAACTTTGATCCCATGATTGGTAAGCTTAAATAGATTGAACCATTGTGTGGTGTCCTAGAAATTCTTGAAGTATACCAATTCTCAAGTCATGAAAAATCCATATGCATACTTTCTTCTATTCGTTCGTTTACCAAAAATTATTTCCTAGTTAAAAATTTCCAAGTGTCTGTTTTCAGAAATTTGCCAAATTTGTCCTGTTATTTTTTATAAGCCCTAATTATGGATTCTTATCCTTTGAATGGAAAAGAGCCTATATCTTGGTTTTCAGAACCCCAAGTGATCAATAACCTAGTTTATAGTGTCGAACCCAAGCCCCATTTATGTTTTTAAACACTATTTGCCTACAGGATAATTGAAGTATGTATGTTCAGCAATTAAACTCTTTTGATTGGGAATTCATCATGGGCTAAGAATTTATATTAGGGTAGAGTGGGTAATATTGAACACTCATGCCAATTTTTGTGGCCTGGTTACTTGATTGAATCAATTTTTAATGCCAGTTGGCGGGCCTCCAAACGCAAAAAATCACAGTTGCAGAAAGAGATGAAATAAGTCTTAAAAAAGAGTTCAAAAAGTGATGCATACTAGTTGATTCTTCATAAAATTGGTATTATATGTTCTATTGATCAATTTGAGGATCCAATAATCCAAAAACAAAAAAAAACTTAGCCAGACCCACTCTGGGGCCAACTAATTGCATCAAGCTGATAGATATGTGGGATTGTGCATATTTTCGGAGATCAAAATAATTGTGACTCACTAAATTTTAGTATCTGATTCTTATTAGTTGGATGATCTTTTAACTCATGAAGAGAAGGCCATTCATAACAAAGTTAAAGAAAATTGAATAAAGGTTGAGGTCATTTAGAACTAGAAAGATAGAGTGGCATGCTAATAAAGAGAGAAGAATTTTCAGATTGAAGAGGAGCATTTATTTTCTTAGGCTTTTTGTTAAATCAAATTTTAATCACTCTAAAAGTCTAAAATATTTATATATAAAATGTCCATTCTAAAAGGTCTTAAAAGGTCATGTGGAATTTTAAGAAAGAAACCTAGTGCACAATATTCTTCTCTCTACTTGCAACAGAACAACAATATAAGAAGTTCATAGAAGGAAGACCACATATCTTACTGTAGGAAGATGGGCCTCACTGATGTGGAGGAATTCAAGTACAAGCTGCAAGCATAGAATTGGTGTCAAAGGGTATGCACATTAAGAGGAGGATCCACAGTGTGGAGAAGCCAGACTTAGTGCAAAGAATCTGTTAAAATATTCAGATTGAAATATTGAATATAGTCATTGTTGCCCAGGCTTATAATATAGACTACTTCAGATAAGATACAGGAAGCATGGGCAGCATTATAATGGTTTGTAAAGAACTAAGGCAAGCGCATGAAGGGAGACCAATTTCAGTAGCAAGGGATGATTATGTCCTGAAGCACTATTTGCAAGGATTAACAAGTTTTTAATCACAACAACTGAAAAATAGAATGAATAATAATGATCAGACTAGTTGTGGAAGTGATTATATTATTACAGTAAGTTTGGATTGAAAGGATGAATGTGTGAGTGGAACAAATACTGATCTTTCACATTGGCCTTATGGATTGAGCAAATATCTTTCCTCAGTCAATTTTTCCTCTTTGGAACCATTCTCCTACTGAATGTGCATGTGAATTGAAGTCAAAGGAAGCTATAGCTATAAAATAGAGAGAAGACTAATGCAAAAAGGAAGTTGCTACTTTTTCAGGAAAAAGAAAAAACACAAGAAATGTTCCTTTTGAATCTACCCACATAGGAAAAGAACAATAGACACCAAGAAATAAAAGAGGAAACAACAACCCCCAGAAAATATAAAAAAGCCCACGCAAAGGGAAAGATAAAGCAGTGAGTAATTGCAAGGGATGGCTAAGACTTGAAAGCCGCCTGCTGAATGGAGGAGAATACATGGAAGAGGCAATTTACACAGATTTTGTCATAAACAAGAGATGCCAAAGCACTTCACATTGAAAAGGACAAAGGGGCAGCACTAGTTAAAGGAAGTCCATGTAGAACAAAAGGAAAACAATGAAGTGTTTTATCCCACATGCCCTATGGGTGGAGATATCGAAATGTTTAAATATAAAAAAAATGCAATAAGCGTTTTGTCTCCAAGATGTGAGGGTTTTGGAAGCCATGAGTTACAAAGTGGGTCTCATGCATGTTGAACGTGAAAGACCAGCTAGAGGTGATCACCTTTCAAAAAATTTAGATAAACAGATAAGTGTGATAATGTGGTGATGGGGCTTAAGATGATGACACATGTCTGCATCATAAGGTTGGCACATACTTAAAAAATGGAGATGCTCATTGGATAAATAATGTGAGCATGTGGGCAAGTGACACATGGCAGCAGGCCCGAGCCGAGGATGATGTGGCAATCGATGGCAGGTTTAGATTGGAGGCTTAAGATTGTGCCACGTGGTGAGATCAAGCGGTTAGTGCATCCCCACTCCATGGAAGTGCTCGATCATTAAGTGAAGTGGGTAAGTGGGAGAGCATCATGTGGCAATGAGGTTGTAGGTGTCTAGAGGTGGACCAATCAGGTGTTTCCATGTGGCACGCCTGGTCAATCCCAGTTTGACTTGAGATCAGGATAAGGGAAAATTTAGAAATGTCAAAATAATTTTTAATATTTCCTCATAGAAAATAAATAATTTTAAAATGTCATTTTTAAAATTATTTTTCATAAAATGCACATTCAAAATTCTTTTTAAATCAAAAAGGGTTTCTTCTAAAGTTGATACTTTAGGAATTTTTAAATTTTTGCAAAATTGAAGTTGCGGACCTGAGCTGTGTAACATGGGGTATTTTTCAAATTGAGATTCAGGGGGCTTCTAAGAGGTGAATATAGGCATATTATATATCGCCAAAATCGGGAGAAGACAAACTTTCTGGTTCTAAGGTTAGCTTTCAAATAAGAAGCAATTTGTTCAAGCTGCAAGAGGTTTTTTCTGAGATTCCTAACTTGCAACCACATTCAGGTATCAAAGTTCATTTGTGATCTCTAATAAGGTAATGACTTTAATATGAGTAAAACATGGTAAGAATTTAGTTGGGGTCGATTTTGGTCACCATTATTTAATTTAAACCCAAGTTTTTACTAGCATTTCATGATGCAGTTTAGGTTTTTGGTTACACAAAAGTTTTCATCATTTCAGTAGAGATATTTCCAAATCAATTACAGGATGATGATGAAAACCATATCAAATTAGATGGGTAGAAAGAAGAGAGAGGTTATTCAGTTGTAGGGGATGGAATTCCAAGTGGACACGTGTCATTCTGAGATTAGATCCAAGAATTCATCTTGGTCTATATCTTTCTATCTTTCATCCATTTTAGGGGTTCCAGTTTTGACTGAGAAACGGGTTGGTTCCAATCTTGAGTTCTCTTAGATCTAAGATACCATTCTTCACCAAATTCTTCTTGTATGAACAATAGTAATGAATAGAACATAGATAGTTCAGATCTATTAGGTGTTTCTTTATTTTAAATTCAGGCATATGAATGTATTAGTTCAAGAAAATCAATACAAAGAATAGCAAGTGTTTGAGTTTTCATTTTAGATCTTGTCTCCTTTCTTAGTCAATTTTCAATGTTTTATGATCTTTGAACAAAGAGCCTAGTTCATAATTGTAGTCCCTTAAGGTTGTATATTGTTTCATTGTTGCCTATAACTCAAGGGGTTATGTAAATGGTTCAGAGAAATCAATAGGGTTGCAAGTTTATTGAGGAGGATATCAAGTAAGAATGAGATTTAGATCAAATATCTGAAGATACCAATATGTCTTAGGTATCCATATGTATGTGATTGATTCATGGAATTGCCCAATGGATAAGGCACTGATCAGTTATAGGATCACTTGTTCATGTTGCTACATATTTGAGGTTTTTGTTGAATTCAACATTATTAATCAAATGCTTTTCCCCTTTCATGTTGAAGAGTTGTAAAAGTCTAACCCTCACTTAGCTTATGAATGCCATAGTTTTGCATTTAGCTACTGTAGATCTATGTCATTTCATGAGTTATTAGTAGATATAAGGGTTTTCTCTGCTTTTTTAGATTCAGGAATATGTTTTTGCACTAGTACCATATCGATTGAATCTGAGGTCCACCCACCTAGGTTTTGTAGAGCTTGAAGTAGAAGAAGGGTCTAGCCTTATAGTTGGCCTAGAGTCTAAAATGACATGTTGAAAATGGGAGTTAGCTGCCCCTAGATATGTCTTGTTCTCATCAGGATAATTTAAAATCTATAGCGTTTTAAAACACCTATAAAAGGAATACTTGCAAAATTCTCCATCTTTCCATCTTCCTTGGTTGCATCTTCTTGGGTCTTCTTATAATATTAGGGCATGTAATACATTACACTCATGGTTCCTATTGCTTTTCAAATGTAACATCTATGTAGACTTTCTACAACAATTATGATGAAAAACCCAAGTTTGAATCCCAAATCTTTAGGGTTTCTTAATTATTATTTCTTTTGGGGTGATGAAGATTTTTGCGTTAAGATTTAGGAGATATGTTGATTGATTGAAATATGTAAATTCTTATATAAGTATGACTATTTTATTTGATAAAATAACTTTAGCTATCATTTGGTAATGAATCTGGCGGAGAGAAAAAAGTGATTGATGTTGGAGAACTCAAAGACAATAATTATTCATTTGGTGGCACACTAAATCTAGATTTAAAATGAAGTATTTTATTGTTGTTATTCTGAATTTTATATTTCAATTTATTCATATAATTACAAATTGATAGTTTCCCCTGATCTTTTTTGGGCTAACTGAGTTAGATTCATTTTCAGTAGAACAATTTCACAATTGAAAGCGTTCTTGTATGCATTTTTTAACATCAATTTCCATTTCTTTGAGCTCTATACATTGAGTGTGATTACATTTCTCTACTCTGACATTCATGCTAAATTTATTTGTCACTCTATTTTCTTCTTGATAGTAAATATATGTAGAATGTTGATTGGAATATCTTTTGTTTCCAATATGCAAATCTTTGTTCAATCTTTACCCTTCAAAATGGTAGGAAATAGGCTCTAATGCCACTTGTAAAGTCCCTTTGACATTAACAATTTTTAAACTATCTTCTTGTAATTCAAGATACAACAACTTCATGGTTTCTCATCTATTTTATTTATAAGGAATTAAATATATACATTTTAACGAAATCATTTATTTGTAGTTGTCTCCCAAAGATAAAATCTATACCCTTATATATTATAAGGAGAGACATGTCTCTTCCTAAAATATATTTAAAATGTATAAATAATAAATGATATATATTTATATATAATAAATTATTGTTGTAGAGGCAACTTGAGACATAGGACCCTCACTAATAGCGAATTTTTGTGCTATGCTCTAAGAGAGCTTTGTAACTAGAATAAAGGTTTGAGGACCTAGTTGTGTGTTTTGGCAATATTGGTGAGGGGATAGGAAATCTTAAGAGGGGCCTTAGAATTAGTAAGTTACTCCTTTTCATGAAGTTTTAAGAAAAGTCTCTAGCTTGGGAAAGGGTCTCTAGCCTTGGAAAGCTAAAGGTTAGACAATTTGGCAAGAAAAAGATGTCAAACGGATGTAAACAAAAAGTTGCAAGGCACAAATGTTGCAACTTTGCACAACCCCTTCCAAACATTATGGAGACCAATGGAAACCCTATTTGTGAGGGTAAAATACCTAAGAGGTGGTATATAAGCTTAAAAAACCCTAATGTTTCCAATAGGTGTGTTTCAGTGTATAGACAGTTTGTTGTAGTCTAGATTTTGAACATAAAGAGATAAAACAAAGAGCAATGATAGCTTTTGAGTGTTGAATTAATTATTGTTTCATCTTAGCATTATAATTTGGTTTGTTTAGAGTAGTTTTGATATATTAAAGTAGGTGTGTGTTTGTGTTTCCTTTCTAGTTTGTAAATTCTTTCAATTTTGCTAGTTCACTATCCTGAACCAAGCAGTTGGCATTGATAAACATGTAACTCACTATCCCATTTAGAAATAGTATGATCTCTTGGGGATAGTGAGTGTACTCTATGTACTTCCTACCTATAGAACTAAGTTCCCTTAAAAGCCATGGAAGAATTTTTATGCTCTTTCCCTAGGTGAGCCAGTGCATGCCCAACTAGGGAAGATTAAGATTACAAAGCATATAAATAGCAGGGTTGTGAAGATCATCAACAAATCAAGCATAGAGAAGGAATGGGAGTGAATTAAGACTCCTTGAGAAGAAGGAGAGATTGATGGAAATATTGTAAGGCACTAAACCATTCCATATAGTAGACATGACTGGGAAAAGTCAAGAAACACTTGAAAACCCTCATTTGTACAAAGGTGTTGTACGACCTTTTTGAGGCCCAAAACCTAGAAAATCTAAGAGTGCTAGTGAAATTAATCAGAGTCTTAGAAGGAATTTTTTATTTCTTTGTGGAATAAATTTGAGGAAATCCCTAATTTCTTGGAGTAAGAGGGCTAATTGGGACTCTTTTCTAGTAGCCCTATTTTGGTGGAAAAGTGTGGAATTGGTAAGGGAGATAAGTGCCTTGAGTTTCCTTGGGAAATGGAAGAAGTGTGTTAAGAGGTCTTTCATTATCTCCATGACCCTACAAGATGTGTGTCAAGAATAGCCAAGAAATATCTAGAAAAATTTAGGAACCTTGTGTGTTCTCCATCTAGCATGAAAACCTGGCAAGTGGATTGAAGAGGATTTTGTTCAAGATAGAAGAGTGGGGTTTGGGATTAGGGAACCTCTACATAAGAGGGATCCTATAGATCCATTTGGGTGGACTTGGAAGTTACCTTAGGTCTCAGTGGCAAACTAGAAGCATGAACTAGTGATTAGTTCATCCCCTCTCCCTATCAAGTGGTATCAGAGCCTTATAAAGGTATGGAAAAAGAAATTGAAGAGAAAGGTGAATGCTATCACCTACTGAATCCTATGGTTCAAGAAATATGGTGACCAATGTTGAATTGGCCAAGAAGGTAGAAGAACAAGAGTAAGATAGTAAGTCTTTGAGGGAAAGATTAACACAACTTGAACAATTGGTAAGTGATGTCCAAGACACAACACAAAAATTCAAGGACAAGATGGAATGGAAAGAAGAACATGAAGCCAAAGAGAAGAAAATTGAGTTGGAGAAAGATGCCCCAACACCATACCCTATTCTACTAGAGGAGCCTTTCTTGAAGGCACTAAAAGCAATAAATAGCAAAGTCTTGGAAGGAATTCCTTTGTTTAGTGGCAAGATGGATCTAGATCTCATCATAGAATGGATTAAAGCAATAGACAACCATTTTGAGTGTGATGGTGTCTCTGATGCTCAAAAGGTCAAGGTGGCAAAGTCAAGGTTAAGAGGCATTGCTCTAACCTAGTGGATTTTTTTCCAAATAGAAAGAGAAAAAGAAGGAAAGAATCTCATTGTCACTTGGAAAGGAATGATGGCTAAAATCAAGCAGGCTTATATCCCTAAAGACTATGACATTTAGTTGCATGGGAGAAGGAAGAATCTTAAAAAGAAGGAGATGGAGAATTTCAAAAACTTTGCTTAAGGTCCAAGGTGGTGGAAGATGAAAGCATTAGATTGGCAAGGTATTTGAATGGCCTCAAGTGGTCCATCCAAGAAGACATGAGTCTTATCACCCACCCCTAAAATACTCCATTAATGCTATCAAATTGCTTCAAATGTGGAAGAGAAAGGAAAGTGGAAGCAAAACCAGACCTCAAAGAATATAGGAAGAGGTAGAGATAGAAAAGGACATAGGGGAAGCTATGGAGGCAGAAGCAATGAGAGTAGGTCCCAAGGTGAATCCAAGTTGACTAAACAAAGTGGAGAGACTTGTCAAAGAGGTGGTTCAAGCAAAGGTAGAGGATTTGGAGGAAGAGGTAGATCACCAAGAGGAAGGGGCCCATCTTATTTTTCTGCTATGAAGTGTTACCACTGTCAACATTTGGGGCACCCTACCTATAGGTGTCCTGAAAAGGGATCAACATCACAAGGTGAAAAGAAAGTGGCATATACATACATATATATATATATATATATATATATATATATATATATATATATATATATATATATATATATATATATATATATATAATATGGAGATGCTTCAAGTGTGAAGTCACCTAATATCCAGTTGGATTTAGAGAGTGGTGAGAATTTGATGATAAAGAGGATTCTAATTAAGGAACTAGTTAAAGGAGAATCCAAGAAAAGGAGGTCACTCTTCAGAGTGAAGTGTAAGATTATAGGAAAGGTCTGCAAAGTTATCATAGACTTAGGTTCTACTAATAACACAATTTTAGAAGAGGCCATATCTAAGCTCAAGATTCTTATAATACCTCATAGCACTCCTTACAAAGTCACTTGGTTAAACAAAGAGCAAAATTTTTTATTGAATGATAAAGTATGGATTGATTTCACCATAGGAGAATATAAAGAAAAGATTTTATGTGATATTTTACCCATGGATGCCTATCACCTATTACTAGGTAGGCCATGGCAGTTTGATAGAAAGGCCATATACAATGATGAGCTCAACTCATAAACTTTTAAAAAGGATGGAGTGAGTTATAAAATTTACTCACTACTTGAATTAGATAGACAAGGAAGTGGACCTAATTTATTGATGTTGAATGGGAAAGAGTTCATGAAAAATCTTGACAAAGAAGAAGGAATGTGTTATGCAATTGTGGTGAAACCTAAGGAGGAAAGAGAGAATAAAAAGGATGACATACCTCCTAAAGTGTAGTAGATTTTGAAGGAATTCAAGAGCATTATATTAGATGGAGCACCTGTAACCCTGCCACCGTAGAGAGCAATCAACCATCAAATAGATTTGGTTCCAAGAGCATCTTTACCAAACAAGGTACCTTACAAGCTGACTCCTAAATAAAATAGATAAGTCTCAAAGAAAGTACAAGAATTGATGGATCAAGGGTTAATAAGAAAAAGCATCAGCCCATGAGTTGTGCTTACTATTTTGGCACCTATAAAAATGGAACATGGATATTGTGCAAAAACTCTAGAGCCATTAACAAGATCAAAATCCAATATAGGTTGCCCATACCAAGGATTGAGGACCTAATGGATTACCTAGGAGGGGCTAAGTATTACACCATGATAGAACTTAAAAGTGGCTATCATCATATGAGGATAAAAGAGGGAGATGAGTGGAAAAAAATTTTCAAAACAACTAAAGGACTCTATGAATGGCTAGTCATGCCATTTGGCTTCTCCAATGCTCCAGGTATATTCATGAGGCTCATGAATAAGGTGTTGAAACACTTCACAGGTAAGTTTGTGGTAGTCTATTTAGATGATATATTAATTTTCAGTATGAGAAAAGAGGAACATTTAGAGCATATTAAGATTATGTTAAATAAGTTAAAAGAGGAACACCTAACCATCAATCTAGACAAATGTGATTATATGAAGCAAGAATTAGTCTATTTAGGCTTTGTTCTATCTCAAGGAGATCTTAAAATGGACGAGACTAAAGTTGCAGCAATATTAAGTTGGACAACTCCCAAGAATGCAGTGAAGTGAGGGGTTTCCATGGCCTAGCTCAATAGTATAGAAATTTCATCAGGAACTTCAATGGGATATGTGCTCCCATGATGGATACTATTAAGGGTGGAATCAACCCAATTTGTGTGGACACCTATAGCAAAAAAGGGATTTGAGACATTGAAGAAAGAGGTACCTAATGAGCCTATTCTAAGGGTAGCTACTTTTAATAAACCTTTTGTTGTGGAATGTGATGCTAGCAACATAGTAGTGGGAGGAGTTTTAAGTCAAAGAAATAGACCAGTGGCTTTCTTTAGTGAAAAGCTAAATGCAACAAAACAAAAATGCTCTTCCTATGACTTGGAAATTTATGCACTTGTTCAATCCCTTAGTAAATGGAGGCATTATCTTTTTCGTAAGGAGTTTGTAGCATTCACTGATAACCAAGCTTTGAGTTTTCTCAACTATCAAGACCAATTAAACCATAGGCATATCAAGTGGGCAGAGTATTTGCAGTCTTATAGCTTCACCCTAAAGCACAAGAAGGGGCAGAGTATTTGTAGTCTAATCCACTGTTAGGATTAAAGAAGATCATTCATGTCACCTTCTGCTAAGTGCATCAGCAACCACGTTCCCCTTCCCTTGCACATATCTAATCTTGAAGTTGTATTCACATAGGAACTCCATCCATCTTCATTGCCTATCATTGAGGTCTGGTTGTGTGAAAAGATACTGAAGACTTTGGTGATCAGTATGTAACTCAAATCATTGACCCAAAAGAAAATGTCACCACTTAGTCAAAGCATGCATAATCATAGCAAGTTCAAGATCATGAGTAGGGTAATTCACCTCATGAATCTTTAGCTTTTTGGACTCATAAGCTATAACACATCCATCTTGCATCAAAACTGCCCCTATGCCATCCAAATATGCATCAGTGCAAACCAAAAACTCCTTAGCTGAATCAGGGACTACTAGAACTAGTGCACTGGTCAAACATTCCTTAAGTTTTTGAAATGCTACCTTGCACTCCTCTATCCAGACAAATCTCTTCCCTTTTCTCTGAAGAGATGTGATAGGATGTGTTATTCTGGAGAAGTTTGAAACAAATCTAGAGTAATAGCTTGCTAAGCCCATGAAACTTCGAACCTTGGACACATTCGTAGGTGCTGGCCAATCTACAATAGCCTAAATTTTGGATAGATCTACAAAAATTCCATCCCCTAAAATAATATGTCCTAAGTAACAAATCTTTGATTTGAGGAATTTTCACTTCTCAAGATTGGCATACAGTCTGTTCCTATGAAGGCATTCCAAAACTTGCTCTAAATGCTACTCATGCTCCTCAACAGAGAAAGAATACACCAAAATATCATCTAGAAAAACCACTAAAAACTTGTCAAGTTAAGTTCTAAACACACCATTCATTAAGCTCATAAAGACAAAAGGTGCATTAGTTAACCCAAAAGGTACTACTATGAATTCATAGTGCCCATACCTGGTGTGAAAAGCTATCTTATAAATATCAGCTTCCTGGATTCTAAGTTGATGATACTTAGATTTCAGATCAATCTTCGAAAAGACTCAGGCACCCTTGACTTGGTCAAACAAGTCATCAATTCTAGGCAAATGATACCTGTTCTTAATAGTGACCTTGTTTAACTATCTATAATCTATGCAAAGTCTTAAGGAGTTGTCTTTCTTTTTGACAAAGATTACTGGAACACCCCAAGGTGATACACTAGGACAAATCAAACCTTCTCCAAAAGCTCCTCCAACTGAAATTTAAGTTCAACCAGCTCTTGAGCTATCATTCTATAAGGAGTCTTGGAAATTGGTTATGTTCTTGGCACTAAATCAATTCGAAAATCAATTTCTCTTCTCGAAGGTGTTCTAGGAATTCCCTCAACAAAGACATTTGAGAAACTTTGCAAGACTAGATGATCAAGAGAAGAACCTTTAACTATGGAATCTTCTAAGTTGTTTACCGAAATGGAAAAAAAACTATAGCCTTTTCGAGCACACCTTGCCAATTTCTTGGCAAAAATTGTTTGCAAAGAGATGGGTCTCTTGATTCCAGCAATAACCCTAGCTGATCCAAAATCATCTAAACAATTAATTGTCTTATCCTTGTAATCCATAATAGCTTGATGCTATTCTAACCAATCCATTCCCAAAACTATGTCATACAATCCTAAAGGTATAACCGTAAGGTTTGTTGAAGTAGTAAAAGATTTCATCCGAATCTTACAGTCAAGAGCAATAATATCAGTGTTCACCCTAGAACCTGACACTAACTCCACTAGCAATCTATTCCTTGCCCTAACCAAAAGAATTCCACTATATGTAGCTAAAGCAGAAGAAATAAATGAGTATGAAGCTCCAGAGTCAAATAAGATAGATACTTTCATACCTTGAGTATTACCCTGAGCTTCAATAATCATTTTTTGGTGTTCGGCCTGCTTCTGATCTAGGGTAGCAAAAACATGGTGGTTCCTGGCAAAATCACCAACTGTCACTTCAAACCTACCTGGCTTAGGTCCAACCTTTGGTTTGTCTCAGTTAGGGCACTAAGACTAGAAATGACCTAACTATCCACAATGATAACACTCAACAGATTTCCTGAATCCCATGTTCTAACTAGAAGGACTAGGAGATGGATTATTACTCTACAGACTCTAAGGTGGTTGAGATGGTCAGGGCCACTCTAAACCCTTGGAATCCTTATCAAACTTCCTCTTCTTGAATTTCCCTCCTAAAAATCCTAATTTTGAACTACTCTATGGAGGCTTTTGATTCTTACTAACATTCAGGGTAGGTGGATTCATGTTGGTTTTGTATGAAGTCCCATGATAGCCAAACTTCATCTCAATTAGCTTTGCTCACTTTGAAGCTTCCTGCATAGATAAAGGTCTGAAAGTTGTCACTTCCTCCTCAATCTTGAGCATAAGCCCTTTGATGAAGTGTTGTATCATGGCCTTATCATTTTCTGCCACCTAGAGAATTTTTTAAGCTCTTAGAACCTATGTTCATAAGCTTCCACTGTAGAGCTAGACTGCATAATCTCAAGGAACTCCTCTGCACGAGCCTGATGCCAATATTCAGACATGAACCTCTCCTTGAAATGCTCATCAAAGAGTTCCCAAGTAACTAGGGAGATATCAATTCCAAGCTTCTCCAACTCCTATTACCACCAAAAGGAACCAAATCTGCTCAAATGCATAACCATCCATCTTACATTCACGTTACTCAAGTAATAGTGTAAGATAGAGCACTGTTTTATATTCAGCAGCCAAGCTTCTGCTGCTGTACCCTATTCTATACCATAAAATAATGGCCCTTTCATCTTGGAAAGATCCTTGAGTTGAGCTCTTGCCACTGGATCATCCTCTATAGGAAGCTTAATATTCTGCACAAGAGGTATCCTAACATTTGCTCCCCCACCAAGAATTTGGTTGTTAGTCTCAATATTATCGAGATGTTCTAGTATCTACTGAAGTACCATAGCTTGATCTGCTTGGTTATCCTGGTTATTTTCAACCTCTACATTCTGATCAAACTGACCATCCCCAACAATATTCTAGTGCCTAGGACCTCTACCATGGCCCCTGCCCCTACCTCTGCCTTTGCTAGCAAATTTATCCTCAGGAATTCCATGTCCTCGAGTTCCTCTAGTGATGAGAGACATGATAGCAACCTAAAAATAATTAACTGTTAACAACGCATTGATGATGGTCAAACCCTATAACCCAAGAGTCCTGGTTATTTAACTGCACTTTGATACCAAAATGTAGTGCTACATAATAAAAATAATTAATAAATTTATAAGAAAGACCAAGTACAATGAACATAATTTTTTAATTTTAAACAACATAATAAAAGTACAATGATTGAGCCATTCTCAATCCGAAAACCCAAAATAAAAGAAGATATCATCCAAATCCATTTCCATTAAGATACTAATACATATTGAGTTTAGTACAATAATGAAGTACGATATCATTCTTAAATGCCTATGCCCAACATATGGACCCTACAAGTAACAAATTATGTTTCTAGATGTAACTTCAATAGTAATCCTTAGCTAACTGATAATCAACTTGAAGCACCTAAAAAACATACAGAAAATTCAACACAACACAAAGAGGGCTCAATACACACTAAGTTGAAAAGTGTAATCCACCTACATACATGTTAGATCAAACATACACATACCAATAATGCAGATATCTGATCCACTTAACATAGTGCAATTCTAAAATTAATATGCAAAAAGTAAACATCTACTTAACAATGCAAAATTAAACTCGCACTAAGAATAACTAGTAAATGAATCATATATATACTGAGGTGTCATCACTATGGTGTTAAGATACTGCAACCGTGTATGGAAAGCTCATAGAAAACACATAGTGGGATTCTCTATTGTACTCTTGAAATGACATAATAGAGATTTGCCTTGTTCTTCGTACTTAACCTCAATGGTTTAAGTCATAGGTAAGGCCAATTATAATTTATATGTAATTAACCCACCCAATTCATTTTAAAGTTATCACTAAATTAATTAACTGAATAGGATAAACCAAATTCAGCCACCCCGATATATGTTCATCACAGCTATTCTTAAAATACACATCAAATAGATTTACAAAAGAATGTACATACAACAGATATAAAATCAGTATACAACATGATACTACATCCTTTCATCCATTTGTAACACATCTTATTCTGCCAATTGCAAAGTAAATTTAGATAATTATAACAACAAAAAGAAGACCTACAATATCAAGATTATGCAAATACAATTAAACTATTATCTTAGCTTAACGGTACATACATAATCTTAATACTATACAATCAATGTCCTGCTGACATAATTGTCTACATATAACTTCGAAATGACCAAGATAACAAATCAAAATGCATATCATATTCTTGTTCACTATAAAATCCTCATCAAACATATATCATTTATCCAAAATTTCCATTGAAAACAATTTCCAATTCAATAATGGATAGAAAAACATCATTAGAAAATTAATTCCAATTCACATACATATGATTTCCATATGGTTGATATCTCAATCGCATTTAGTTCTAGTATACAATGGTATTCATTTCAACCCCTGCTAACTATAATCACTGTTTAAAATATCACATACTGTACCATATAATAGTTTCCTTCAACATTCAATTGAACAACTGTTAAGAATTGTAAATGTTTTCATACAAATAAAACTTGATCAATAATGCTAAGTATACATTTATCTTATTTCCAAATTCCAAATTAGCATAAGATAACTAAAATTTCAACAACATTAATCAAATCATAATGCCCATTCACATAGGATATCAACTATTCCACTGATATCTTCCAATGTGTTGATACTATAATAAACTATGCTGACAAAAAGGAAATTCATCTATTTAAGGTTGTAAACAAACTATTCAACATAATGTCTATGACTGGCATTGGATTTAATTAAGTTTCCAAATATCATATGATTACCTTAAAATGTTGATAAGCAATTCGAACCACAATAAATTTCATTGGCATTGACTGTTTGACAACATTTTAAATCACAAAATAATAGTATGCAAAAAATTGCTAATTCAACATTATTTAAGTTTCATGCTAATTTTTTGACTTGATGCCTTTCCTCAGTTTCATACAGCCGTTCGATACCTTGTCTATGGTTAAGGTTTCAAACAAGTAAATACTAAATAAGATTTTAAAAAAAAAAAAATCGATGTTTTACACCTCAAAACTTACTATGCAACATAGATAAATTCCTTCTAATTCTTATAATGTTGGCTATGCATGGCAAATTCGAATCCCCAAAATCCTTCTAAGAATTCTACATAATAACTAAGTCTCAACTTTACGCAAACTGTTCAACCAATGACTGTGCCTCAATCTTCATGCAAACTGTTTGATGTAATGAGTGTGTCCAGATTTTGATAGATAAATGTTTAATATTATGACTTAATCCTAAGTCCATGCAAATTTATACAGTCACGAGGATGTATTTCCTACTGGGTTCAACTCAGTGGGAATCACATGTTTGGGGCAAAGCCTAATATATATATATACAAAAAATCCCAAAATATTTCACCATACTTCACATTCAAGTATGGATATGTGCAGGCCTGTGCCATATACAGTGCCCAACTTTGTATGTATCCATGCTTGACTATCAAATATTCTTCATTTAAATCTGATACATGCATATCGAAATACAAATGCGAATATATATAGAGAGAAAGAATAGGGTAAGAAATTGCCCCTATTTTTAAATTAGTAGAGGGTATATGCTCAACAAGAAGCACTTTAGCAACCCGCCGTCAGAGCCAAAACAAATAAACTTGCTTGAAACAAAGAATAAGGTATTCAACAGAAGAAACTGAATGCAATGCAAGAGATTGATTGGTTCTAAGAAACTCAATAGTGCTTAGCCTCATAAGTGTAAGGAAACTTGGCAATAAAGAATATAACCATTTCCACATAACCCATAATAAATTTGAAATAAACACGGAATGAAAATCCACATGCAAGAGAATAGACAACATACCCACAAAATTGTGACACAAGATATACCCTGGGAAACCCTCATTGAGGGAAAAACCCAACCTCCAAAAGCATCCATCACCATGTATTATTCAGCAAAAATTCCATTTCCATACAACCATGGAAGCCTTCATGGCCATAGCCACAATCGAGCAAACTATGTGAACAAGCATGAATCCGCACATCCCATGCCATGCTTTCAACCTTCACAAATGCTCCCTTGGCTAACCTGTCAAGCCTTGTCCCACTCGACTCTTGCCTTTCTCACTCTTCCTCTTGTCACACTACAACAACTACCCTTGTGGCTGCTTATATAGTAGCAAGTCCCACAAAACCACCAAGTGGTATTACATAAACCATGTGCTAAAACCATGTGCTACCTAACCCACTGACCCCACATTTAATATTGGGCATTTAATTCTTTTCCCCAATATTAAATAATTACATGAAATATTTTCACAATGTTACAATACAACTCATGAAGAATATTCCATGAGAATCTTTACATGTTGCACGTCCATCTAGGTACAACATTACATAATAAAATAAAATAATAAAATATAACGATATTATGCAATGTGTGCAACACCCAATATCTAAACAATAAGAAAGTATCTCCTTCCAACCAACACCCTTCATGTTGTCGACTCTTCAGCAACAGAACACAAGTGTTATGCTTATGTAGAGCAATAAGGCCAAATTATCAGCATTGCTTCCTCAGAAGCCTAACTTGCAAAGGTATGGAAATCAAGGCCTTCGGTGCTATTAAGGCCTCATTAACTTGAATTAAATTCAACTATGACACTTTACAGGGCCGAGTATATGGCAGTCTCAATGCCACTGCCATGTTTGGCTTTAAAAAAAAAAAGAAAACAATGAATATATTCCCTTTTTCATGGCATTCGAAACCCATTTAGGGTTACATGTTACCTAAGAGGTAATTAAACCTTTTAAAAAATAGAGAATGTTTATGCCAATCTCAACTTAGGGTATTTAGACCCTTTCAAAAACAAGCATATACGCAATGCCAACTGCGGTTTATAATAACAAGTTAATATAAGTCATGTAATCAAAACCATCTTAGGGTTATATGTATTTAGAAGAATCTAAACCCTTAACATCATATGCCTATATGCTATATTGAAAAAAAATCCAATGTATTAATTCAATCCCTCCTCAGTCACACGCAAGAAAATACAATGACAAGTTTCAAATACATACAACATATTAACATACAAATGTATTTGAAATGTCAAGGAAAACATACAATTCACAGAATGCAATTTACAATGAGTTTGAAACATAATAAACATAATCGATACCCAATCAACATGCAATTATATATATGCCAATTTTCAAATCATAAAATCCTAAGTAACCTTCAATGCTTATAAAATAGTTCTAAACAGAAAATACGTATAGCATAAGTCTCGTGTTCCAAGGACAATAATATAATCTAATTCTACAAAAATAAAAACATAACATCTGAAAGGAACTTATAACAAAAAAGTCCTAATATGCAAAAAAATTGAAGTAGTGGTCAGGCATGACACCCTCCCCCACTAGGATTCAAATTTCTCCTGGAAGTCAGTAAACAAGAATGGATGATTGTGTATGTTTTTTTAACATCAAGGTTTCGGATCATACTCTATGATCCATCATCAGGATGATAAAGAGAGCTAAGAAACAAAATGATATGTTGCAGACCAAGCAAAGCAATAAGAGGAGAGGGAGAGGTGGGTGGGAGTGACACGTAAATCAAGAAAAACTACCACTGAAGAGAGAGAAAAAACTTGAATAATAAGTTGAAAACTAAAACTAAAGAATTAAAATAACACTAATTAAAAACTAATAAGAGAAGAAAGGGAAACTAGCAAAAAGGCACTGAAGGAAAAACCAAATAAAACGATAAGAAGAATACAAATTAGGCTATATAAATGTATAAACAGAAAGGAAAGATCAAGTAAAGAAGCAAAAGGAAGGATAGGGAGAAGGAAGGATAGAATGGAGAAAGAAAAAAACAAAAAGAGAGGGACAAGGATTGAAAAAATTAAAATTAAAATTAAAAAATAAAAATAAAAATTGAAAATGACAATAAATTAATTAATTAAAGGGAAGGAGAGACACAAAGAGTAGGAAAAAGACCAAAAAAGAGAAACCAAATATAAATATATATGTACCTTAAAAAATAAAAGTCAAAGCCTGCAAAGGAAGCGATGGGGAAAAGGGGAAAAAAGAAGAAGAAAAATTAAAAATTAAAAAATTAAAAAATTAAAAAAGGAATCAAAATAAGGATTAAAGAGGAAGAATAATAAAGAAGGATAAATAAATAACTAAAAAATAAAACGATAGAAATGGAAGAAACCCGAAAAAATAAAGGAGGAACAAAAGGAGAAAGAAAGACAAGAAAGACCAACGAAGCAAGAAAGAGAAAAATGAGAACCGACACAAAAAAGATTTACAAAATATAAAATAAAAGAACACAACAAACAAGAAGGCTAAAAACTAATAAAGACAAAACCTAGCCTATAAATCAACAGAACCGCCTGAGGGAAAGGAGGGGGTGGGGAAGAACAAGGCCAAGGAAGGAAAGGGGGAGGGAAGAGAGAGAAGGAGATTGGAGGCCAGAGGGAAAGGAGAGGACGAGGGGGTAGGGGGGTGGCAAGAAAGACGCAAGCGCTACAGAGACGAGAGAAGGAAGAGAAAAGAGAGAGAAGGGGGAGTCAACGGGGGGAACGATGGCGTCTGTTGATGGAAGATAACAGAGTGTGCCACGCTAGGCTAAGGGCCCAACCTTGTCCCTCTCTTTAATTTTTTAATTTTAATTTTTTCAATCCTTGTCCCTCTCTTTTTGTTTTTGTCTTTCTCCATTCTGTCCTTCCTTCTCCCTATCCTTCCTTTTGCTTCTTTACTTGGTCTTTCCTTTCTGTTTATACATTTATATAGCCTAATTTGTATTCTTCTTATCGTTTTATTTGGTTTTTCCTTCAGTGCCTTTTTGCTAGTTTCCCTTTCTTCTCTTATTAGTTTTTAATTAGTGTTATTTTAATTCTTTAGTTTTAGTTTTCAACTTATTATTCAAGTTTTTTCTCTCTCTTCAGTGGGTAGTTTTTCTTGATTTACGTGTCACTCCCACCCACCTCTCCCTCTCCTCTTATTACTTTGCTTGGTCTGCAACATATCATTTTGTTTCTTAGCTCTCTTTATCATCCTGATGATGGATCATAGAGTATGATCCGAAACATTGATGTTAAAAAAACATACACAATCACACCCAGTAGCGAATACATAATTTTATGGATTGTGGAAATCTGTTACAATTAAGAATGGATGAGCTACTCTCATAATTTTAGTGTCCTCCCTAGTAGCAGATGTTTCATCATTGGGGTCCCATAGGACCTTTATGTGCCTTATTTCTTTTCCTCTTAAACTCATAGTTCTGCTTTGCGTGATCTGCACTGGTTCCAGCATGACTTGTCCATCCATAATTTGTAAATTTTTCCAATCAAGCACGTGAGAAATATCAGGGATATACTTACACAAAACTAAAACATAAAACACATTATGAATGCATGAAAGACTCGGTGGTAAGGCAAGTTTGTAGGCAACAGTTCCAATCTGTTCCAGAATTTCAAACGGACCTATGAAACGTGGTGCTAACTTGGATCCCTTTCCATAATAAATTGGACTCTTATGCAGTCTTACCCAGAGAAACACTTTATCACCAACCAAGAATTGATGGTATATCCTATGCTTATCAGCATATTTCTTCTGTCTATCCTAAGTAGTAATAAGGTGCTCTCTGATCCTCTTCACCTGCTGCTCCAAATCTTGCAACATAACAGGTCCTAAAAGAATCCTGTCCTCCAAATTATCCCAAATGTGAGGTGTCCTACAAGGTCTACCATAAAATGCTTGAAAGGGTGCCATACCTATGAAATTGTGATATCCATTATTATAAGTGAATTCCACCAAGTGTAGATACTTTTCCCATTTATTCTGTTTATCCATTACGTACATCCTAAGCATGTCTTCCAAAATGTGGTTGACACGTTCAGTTTGTTTGTCTATCTCTGGGTGATAAGCTGAACTGAAATTTAGTTGAGTACCTAACTCTCGCTACATGGATCTCCAAAGAGAAGAAGTAAACATTGGATCCCTATCAGAAATAATCTTTTGAGGAATTCTGTATAACTTAACTACCTGCTCCATATATATCTTGGCAACCATTGCTGCATTATAGGATGATCTAATTGGAATAAAGTGGGCAACCTTAGAAAATCAGTCCACTACCACCATAATAGCGTCATTCCTACGAGCTGTAATAGGCAATCCAGTAATAAAATCTATAGAAATGGTGTCCCATTTCCATTCTGGAATACTATGTGGCTACAATAATCTCGTAGGGTGCTAATGTTCAGCCTTAACCTACTGACATTCCAAACATCGAGCCACAAAATTTTCTATGTCTGTCTTCATTCCAGGCCAATAATAATGCTGCTTAAGGTTAGCATGCATTTTCTTGACACCCGAATGAGCCGAATATGGTGCTTTGTGGGCCTCAAAAATAACCAAATTTCTCAAATCACCCAACTCAGGAATGTACACACTCCCTCTAAACAGTAGTAACCTTCAAAATTTACTGAATACCCTACAAAATGCCCTTCCAAGACACTGCCACTGTCCATAATAGCCTTAACATCCTAAAACCAAATATCTGTGGAAAGGTTCTCTAAAATCTTATCCTTAAGATCCACTGTTAGGATTAAAGAAGATAATTCATGTCGCCTTCTGCTAAGTGCATCAGCAACCACATTCCCCTTCCCTTGCACATATCTAATCTCGAAGTCATATTCACACATGAACTCCATCCATCTTCGTTGCCTAGTATTGAGGTCTGGATGTGTGAAAAGATACTAAAGACTTCAGTGATCAGTATATAACTCAAATCATTGACCCAGAAGAAAATGTCACCACTTGGTCAAAGCATGCATAATCACAGCAAGTTCAAGATCATGAGTAGGGTAATTCACCTCATGACTCTTTAGCTTTCTGGACTCATAAGCTATAACACGTCCGTCTTGCATCAACACTACCCCTATGCCATCCAAAGATGCATCAGTGCATACCACAAACTCCTTAGCTGAATCAAGGACTGCCAAAATTGGTGTACTGGTCAAACATTCCTTAATTTTTTGACTTGCTACCTTGCACTCCTCTGTCCAAAAAAATCTCTTCCCTTTTCTCTAAATAGATGTGATAGGATGTGCTATTCTGGAGAAGTTTGACACAAATCTACAGTAATCGCTTGCTAAGCCCATGAAACTTCAAACCTCAGACACATTCATAGGTGCTGGCCAATCTACAATAGCCCAAATTTTGGATGGATCTATAGAATTTCCATCCCCTAAAATGATATGTCCTAAGTAACAAATCTTTGATTTGAAGAATTCGCACTTCTCAAGATTGGCATATAGTCTATTCCTACAAAGGTATTCTAAAACCTGCTCTAAAAGCTGCTCGTGCTCCTTAGCAGAGAAAGAATACATCAAATAATCATCTAGAAAAACCACTACGAACTTGTCAAGGTAAGTTCTAAACACACCATTCATTAAACTCATAAAGATATAAGGTGCATTAGTTAACCCAAAAGGTACTACTGTGAATTCGTAGTGCCCATACCTAGTGCGAAAAGTTGTCTTATAAATATCAGCTTCCTGGATTCTAAGTTGATGATACTCAAATTTCAGATCAATCTTCGAAAAGATTTGGGCACCCTTGACATGGTCAAACAAGTCATCAATTCTAGTCAAAGGATGCGTGTTCTTAATAGTGACCTTGTTTAACTATCTATAATCTATGCAAAGTCTTAAGGAGCCATCTTTCTTTTTGACAAAGATTATTGGAGCACCCCAAGGTGATACACTAGGATGAATCAAACCTTCTCCAAAAGATCCTCCAACTAAAATTTAAGTTCAACCAGCTCTTGAGCTATCATTCTATAAGGAGTCTTGGAAATTGGTTCTATTCCTAGCACTAAATCGATTCAAAAATCAATTTCTCTTCTCGGAGGTATTCCAAGAATTTCCTCAACAAAGACATTTGAGAAACTTTGCAAGACTAGATGATGGAGAGAAGAACCTTTAACTATGGAATCTTCTAAGTCATTTATCGAAATGGAAAGCAAATTGCAGCCTTTTCGAGCACACCTTGCCAATTGCTTGGCAGAAATTGTCTGCAAAGAGATGGGTCTCTTAATTCCAGCAATAACCCTAGCTAATCCAAAATCATCTAAACAATTAATTTTCTTATTCTTGCAATCCATAACAGCTTGATGCTATTCTAACCAATCCATTCCCAAAACTGCGTCATACGATCCTAAAGGTATAGCCCTAAGGTTTACTGAAGTAGTAAAAGATTTCATCTAAATCTTATAGTCAAGAGCAACAATATCAGTGTTCACCGTAGAACCTGAAACTAACTCCACTTGCCATCTATTCCTTTCCCTAACCATAGGAATTCCACTATATGCAACTAAAGTAGAAGAAATAAATGAGTCTAAAGCTCCATAGTCAAATAAGATATATACTTCCATATCTTGAGTATTACCCTAAGCTTCAATAACCATGTTCTGGTGTTCAACCTGCTTTTGATCTAAGGTAGCAAAAACATAGTGGTTCCTAGAAAAATCACCAACTGTCACTTCAGACCTAGCTGGCTTAGGTCTAACCTTCGGTTTGTCCTAGTTAGGGCACTAAGACTTGTAATGACCTAACTGTCCACAATGATAACACTCAACAGATTTTCGAAATCCCATGTTCTGACTAGAAGGACTAGGAGATAGATTATTGCTCTGTACACTCTGAGGTGGTTGAGATGGTCTAGGCTACTTTGAACCCTTGGAATCCTTATCAAACTTCCTCTTCTTGAATTTCCCTCCTAAAAATCCTGATTTTGAACTACTCTGTGGAGGCTTTTGATTCTTACTGACATTCAGGGTAGGTGGATTCATGCTAGTTTTGTATGAAGTACGATGATAGCCAGACTTCATCTCAATTATCTTTGCTCGCTCTGAAGCTTCTTGCATGGATAAAGGTCTGAAAGTTCTCACTTCCTCCCCAATCTTGGGCATAAGCCCTCTGATGAAGTGTTGTATCATGGCCTTATCATTTTCTACACACCTAGAGAAATTTTTAAGCTCGTAGAACCTACATTCATAAGCTTCCACTATAGAGCCAAACTGCATAATCTAAAAGAACTCCTCTGCATAGGCCTGATGCTAATATTCAGACATGAACCTCTCCTTGAAACACTCTACAAAGAGTTCCCAAGTAACTAGAGAGATATCAGTGCCAAGCTTCTCCAACTCCTATTCCCACCACAAGGAACCAAATCCCCTCAAATGCATAACCATCCATCTTACTTTCATGTTACTCAAGTAATGGTGTAAGATAGAGTACCGCTCAATATTTAGCAGCCAAGCTTCTGCTACTGTACCCTATTCCATGCCATAAAATAACGGCCCTTTCATCTTGGAAAGATCCTTGAGCGGAGCTCTTGCCACTGGATCATCCTCTACAGGAAGGTTAATATTTTGCACAAGAGGTATCCTAACATTTTCTCCCCTACTAGGAATCTGGTTGTTAGTCTCAATATTATCGAGACTTTCCAATATCCGCTGAAGTACCATAGCTTGATCTATTTGGTTATCCTAGTTGTTTTCAACCCTAGCATTCTGAACAAATTGACCATCCCTAGCAATATTATGGTGCTTAGGACCTCTACCATGGCCCCTGCCCCTACATCTGCCTCTGCCAGCAAAGTTATCCTCAGGAATGTCATGTCCTTTAGTTCCTCTAGTGATGGGAGGCATGATAGCAACCTAAAAACAATTAACTATTAATAACGCATCGGTGATAGTTAAACCCTATAACCCAAGAGTCTTGGTTATTTAACCACACTTTGATACCAAAATGTAGTGCTACATAATAAAAATAAGTAATAAATTTATAACAAAGACCAAGTACAATGAAGGTAATTTTTTTTAAAACAACATAATACAAGTACAATGATTGAGCCATTCTCAATCTGAAAACCCAAAATAAAAGAAGATATCATCCAAATACATTTCCATTAAGATACTAATACATATTGAGTTCAGTACAATAATAAAGTATGATATCATTCTTAAATGCCTATGCCCAACATATGGACCCTACAAGTAACAAATTTTGTTTCTAGATGTAACTTCAATAGTAATCCTTAGATAACTGATAATCAGCTTGAAGCACCTAAAAAACACATAGAAAATTCAACACAAAACAAAGAGGGCTCAGTACACACCAAGTTGAAAAGCATAATCCACCTACATACATGTTAGATCAAACATACACATATCCATAATGTAGATATCTAATCCACTTAACATAGTGCAATTCTAAAATTAATACGGAAAAAGTAAACATCTACTTAACAATGAAAAATTAAACTTGCACTAAGAATAACCAGTAAATGAATCATATATATACTGAGGTGTCATCACTATGGTGTTAAAATGCTGCATCCATGTATGGAAAGCTCATAGAAAACACATAGTGGGATTCTCTATTGTACTCTTGAAATGATGTAATAGAGATTTTCCTTGTTCTCCATACTTAACATCAATGGTTTAAGTCATAGGTAAGGCCAATTATCATTTATATGTAATCAACCCACCCAATTCATTTTAAAGTCATCGCTGAATTAATTAACTGAATAGGATAAACTAAATTCAGCCACCTCGATATATGTTCATCACAGCTATTCTTAAAATACACATCAAATAGATTTACAAAAGAATGTACATACAACAGATATAAAATCAGTCTACAACATGATACTACATCCTTTCATCTATTTGTAACACATCTTATTCTACCAATTGCAAAGTAAATTTAGATAATTATAACAATAGAAACAAGACCTACAATATCAAGATTATGCAAATACAATTAAACTATTATCTGAGCTTAATGGTACATACATAATCTTAATACTATACAATCAATGTCCTGTTGACATAATTGTCTACATTTAACTTCGAAGTGACCAAGATAACAAATCAAAATGCATATCATATTCTTGTCCAATATAAAATCATCATCAAACATATATCATTTATCCAAAATTTCCATTGAAAACAATTTCCAATTCAATAATGGATAGAAAAACATCATTAGAAAATTAATTCCAATTCATATACATGTGATTTCCATATGGTTGATATCTCAATTGTATTCAATTCCAGTATACAATGGTATTCATTTCAACCCCTGCTAACTATAATCACTGTTTAAAATATCACATACTGTACCATATAACAGTTTCCTTCAGCATTCAATTGAACAACTGTTAAGCATTGTAAATGTTTTCATACAAATAAAACTTGATCAATAATGCTAAGTATACATTTATCCTATTTCCAAATTCCAAATTAGCGTAAGATAACTAAAATCTCAAAAACATACGAAACTCCAAAATATAATCAAATCATAATGCCCGTTCACACAGGATATCGGCTATTCCACTGATATCTTCCAATGTGTTGATACTATAATAAACTATGTTGACAAAAAGGAAATTCATCTATTTAAGGTTGCAAACAAACTGTTCAACATAATGTCTATGACTGGTGTTGGATAATAAAAATTAATTAAGTTTCCAAATATCATATGATTACCTTAAATAGTTGATAAGCAATTCGAACCACAATAAATTTCATCGGACTGTTCGATGGCATTTTAAATCACAAAATAACACTATGCAAAAAATTGGTAATTCAACATTATTTAAGTTTCATGCTAACTTTTTGACCTGATGCCTTTCCTCGGTTTCATATAGCCATTCGGTACCTTGTCTATTCTTAATGTTTCAAACAAGTAAATACCAAATAAGATTTTAAAAAAAAAAATTGATGTTTTACACCTCAAAACTTACTGTGCAACACAGATAAATTCCTTCTAATTCTTATAATGTTGGTTGTGTATGGCGAATTTGAAACCCCAAAATCTTGCTAAGAATTCTACATAATAACTAAGTCTTGGCTTCACGCAAATTGTTCAACCAACGACTGTGCTTCAATCTTCATGCAAATTGTTTGATGTAATGAGTGTGTCCAAATTTTCATAGATAAATGTTTAATATAATGACTTAATCCTAAGTCCATGCAAATTTATACAGTCACGAGCATGTATTTCCTACTGGGTTCAACTCGGTGGGAATCGCATGTTTGGGGCAAAGCCCAATATATATATAGCAAATCCCAAAATATTTCACCATACTTCACATTCAAGTATGGATATGTGCAGGTCTGCACCATATATAGTGCCCAACTTTGCATATATCCATGCTTGAGTGTCAAATATTCTTCATTTAAATCTGATACATGCATATCAAAATACAAATGTGAATATATATAGAGAGAAAGAATAGGGTAAGAAATTGCCCCTACTTGTAAATTAGTAGAGGGTGTATGCTCAGCATGAGGCACTTAAGCAACCCGCCATCAGAGCCAAAACAAATAAACTTGCTTGAAATAGAGAATAAGGTATTCAATAGAAGAAATCAAATGCAATGTGAGAGATTGATTGGTTCTGAGAAACTCAACAATGCTCAGCCTCATAGGAAAGTATCTCTTTCCAACCAACACCCTTCATGTTACCGAATCTTCAGCAATAGAACACAAGTGTTATGCTTACGCAGAGCAATAAGGCCAAATTATCAGCATTGCTTCCTCAGAAGCCTAACTTGCAAAGGTATGGAAATCAAGGCTTTCAGTACTATTAAGGCCTCATTAACTTGCATTAAATTCAACTGTGACACTTAACAAGGCCAAGTATATGGCAGTCTCAATGCCACTGCCATGTTTGGCTTTTTAAAAAAAAAATTAAAATAAAACAATGAATATATTCCCTTTTTCATGGCATTCAAAACTCATTTAGGGTTACATGTTACCTAAGAGGTAATTAAACCTTTTAAAAAATAGAAAATTTTTATGCCAATCTCAACTTAGGGTATTTAGACCCTTTCAAAAAAAAGCATATACGCAATGCCAACTGCAGTTTATAATAACAAGTTAATATAAGTCATGTAATCAAAACCATCT
Source organism: Cupressus sempervirens (assembly GCA_028749045.1). Taxonomy (NCBI): domain Eukaryota; kingdom Viridiplantae; phylum Streptophyta; class Pinopsida; order Cupressales; family Cupressaceae; genus Cupressus; species Cupressus sempervirens. The sequence goes on from CM053787.1 coordinate 161,477,605, forward strand.
TAGGGTTATATGTATTTAGAAGAATCTAAACCCTTAACATCATATGCCTATATTCTATATGAAAACAAATCCAATGCATTAATTCAATCCCTCCTTAGTCACACGCAAGAAAATAAAATGACAAGTTCCAAATACATACAACATATTAACATACAAATGTATTTGAAATGTCAAGAAAAACATACAATTCACATAATGTAGTTTACAATGAGTTTGAAACATAATAAACATAATCGATACCCAATCAACATGCAATTATATATATATGCCAGGTTTCAAATCATAAAATCCTAAGTAACCTTCAATGCTAATAAAATAGTTCTGAATAGAAAATACGTACAACATAAGTCTCGTGTTCCAAAGGACAATAATATAACCTAATTCTACAGAAATAAAAACATAACATCTGAAAGGAACTTATAACAACAAAGTCTTAATATGCAGAAAAACCGAAGTAGTGGTCAAGCATGATATTTTGGCTTAAACAAGACCTTAGAATTGGTCCAAAGATATTACTGTTGACCTAAAATTCAAAGAGATGTCAGAAATTATGTTGAGAAATGCATCATATGTCAAATAGCAAAGGGCACTTCTACAAATATAGGACTTTATTAGCCTCTTGCAATTCCAAACAAACCATGGGAATGTGTGAGTATGGATTTTGTGGTTGGTTTACCTAGAACAAAGAGTGGCTTTGATAGCATCTATGTGGTAGTGGATAGATTTAGCAAAATGAGTCATTTAATTCCATGTAAGGTCACCCATGATGCAAGTTATATTGCTTTTTTTTTTCAAGGAAGTTGTGAGGATTCATGGCTTTCCAAGTGGCATTGTATCTAATAGGGATAGAAAATTTATGGGGACACTTTTGGAGGTCCTTATGGAAAAGTCTAGGTACCAATCTAGCATTTAGTTTAGTCTACCATCCTCAAACTAATGGTCAGACTGAGGTGGTCAATTGGACACTTAGAAATTTGTTGAGCTTCTTAACCAAGGAATATGGTTTGACATGGGACTTAGTCCTTCACCAACAAGAGTTTTCCTATAATGATAGCATTAATAAAACTACTGGAAAGAGTCCCTTTAAGATTATCTATGGGATACATCCTAGGGGTGTATGGGAATTAAGAAGTCTGGATGGTCAAGTACCTAATAATGGTTATGTTGAAGATTTCAATCAATCAATGAAGGAAGTACATGATCAAGTGAAAAGGTCCCTCATTGACAACACCAAGAAAATTAAGGAGAAAGTTAATCTTAAGAGAAGAGAGGTATAGTTTGGTGTAGGGGACTTGGCCATGGTCCACCTAAACAAAGCAAGGATGGAAAAAGGGACTTCCACAAAACTTTAGATGAGAATACTTGGACCATGTCCTATAATGGCCAAGCATGGGCAAAATGCTTACAAAGTTGGGCTACCAGATGATCTAGCCATCTCCCCCATCTTCAATGTGGTAGATCTAGTTAAGTATAGAGGACCTCTTATTGAGGTAGATCAACATGTGGAGGAATATATGCAGGAGGCTTAGACAATAGCTTTGCCCCCTAAGCCTAAGCTACAAGTAGAAAAGATATTGGACTCTTGGATTCATACAAAGACTAGGCATGGAACCTACAAGGAATACCTTGTCAAATGGAAAGGTAAGCCAAATTCAGAAGCTAGTTGGATCCCTAAAAATTAGTTGAAACTTTAGGGCATAGATATCCACCTTTTGTCTCTAGTAGGGACTTAGCTTCTTTGGTGGGGAGTATGGTGCATGGGCACCTTGAGACACAGGGCCCTCACCAATAGTAATTTTTTTATGTTATGCTCTAAGAGAGCTTTGTAACTAGAATAAAAGTTTGAGGACCTAATTGTCTATTTTGGAAATATTGGTTAGGGGATAGGAAGTCTTAAGAGTCCTAGGAGGGGCCTTAGAATCAGTAAGGTACTCCTCTTCATGAAGTCCTAGGACAAGTCTCTAGCTTGGGAAAGGGTCTCTAGCCTTGGAAAGCTAAGGGTTAGCCAATTTGGAAAGAAAAAGATATCAAAAAGATGTAAACAAAAAGTTGCAAAAAGTTGCAAGGCACAAAATTTGCAACTTTGCAAATATTTATGAACAAATTTGCACAACCCCTTTTGTTGCACGAGCTTTTAGTGGCTTTCTAATGTAGGAGTGTTTACTAGTTTTTTAAAGCTTTTAATGTTTTTCTTAATTTTTAGAAAGTTGATTTTTATTAATAACCTTGAAATATTAATTCGAATTTTGAATTTTTTTGGTAGTTCATCTTATCTTAGTTTTAAGAAGCTTCATGAAAAAATTCAACTTTTTTTGAGTTGTTTTAAAAAGTTACCAAAAATAGAAAAAAAGAATTTTTATGAAAAAACTACCAAAAATCATAATTTTGGATTTGTATTTAAAATTATAATTTCTCTCATTGTAGGGGAAAGAGAATTGGGAAGATGAATAAAGAATAATTTGGAGTTTTAATATTTTTTTTTGTGCTCTCTCTCTTATGTTTTTGTTAATTATTTGAGGAATTTTGGCTACATCATCTAGTATCAAAGCACAAAAAGGTTTGGGAAAAGGAGATTTTTGTGGTTGTGTGGTTTTCGGTTTATATTTATGCAAGTTGGGAAGAGGAACTAGTTTCCTAGAGACTATGTAGAGAAGATAAAATATCTAGGTTGAGGCAAAGGTAAAGCAGAAGCAAGGTTAATGGACTTGTTTGAACAACTATATTTATTGACGAAGCAGTTGCATAAGAGGAGTGTAATACCCCACCAAGGGATCCAAAGAATTAATCTAAAATTCCACTAAGTTTGCCAAACAATTTTATTTTTTAAACATGAGAGTAAAACCTTTCATAACATTCGTGAAAGCAATAGCAACAAATCAAATGAAAGTAAACATAACATAACAGATTACATTCTTTAAAGATCCCTTAATGTTGAATTACATCTAAATCAACTATTCATCTAACATCACATCCTTATTAAATAACAATGATACATTCAATGTTCTTAGACAATATACAAGTGTCCTTTTTGTAATTACATTTTAGTTTAGCTCAATCATCCACTGTACATGTTACAAGGTATGAAAGCTTAAAAGAATATACATCCATGTAAATAAACTACATCATCATCCAATATTAATCCATGATGCAATAACATAATGAAATCACAAAAAATACATGAGACATCATCATAGAAGATATAAACATCCATCATAAAATATAACCATATATCACAAACATAATTAACTAAGTGCACGGTTCCTCCCAACCGTAAATAGCATCATTAGACCATCGTGGATCCTAGCCATCCCTCCATGAGTAACATTCCAAATCACCAAAGAGATCATCGGTATTAACATAGTAGGAATGTCACTCCTAAATCATACTAATATGCAGAAAGTAATCTAACATGCAAAGCATAAGATAATATCATCTAACATATGCTAATCATCAATATAAGAAACATACCAGTAAATACATCCATCATGAGCTATATCATCTATCATAATGATCCAAGAACATAATGAAGATAAATACCAACCAAGAATGCTCCAGCCATGGTGTCTCGAATGGATCTCAAATGATAAGAGTGGAAAAACACTACCACCCGATCGCGTGGAACCTAAGTGATCCACTCCCACCGTGCTGAGGAGATAATCTCAAGTCCCAAATAGGCTATCAAAATCACATAGCATAAATACTCTCTAAGTCCAAGAATCCTAAAAGTATATTAACTCAAAGGTTCCAATCACAAAACTGACAACTAATTCCCAGAGGCACACAATGACATGTAGGAAACCTACTCTACAAGTAGGAAAGTGTCATCACATATATCATGTACAAGTTACCTTGGTATTTAGCTAAACTCCATGGGTCTATACTGATCCTCATGTGGCCACTAGTATCCTCTCATACTGACGAGGCATACTATGGAATGCAAGGTCGCAACCATGCATTCTCTCTACTCCCATCCTAGTTTGTACAAGCACTCGAGGCATGGGTGAGAACCAAAACAATTATCTTTTTAGGTTCATTTAATCCCCATTTAGTGTGTAAATATTATCACTTATCAACCAAACTTACAATGAGTTACCCTGGTAGCCACTTAGGGCCTCGGCCCCCATTGCAAATCACTTTTCGACACTACAAGTAGATAACCTACCCTAAGCACATGGAATCATAAATCACCATAGTCCTATACAAGTGACTGGAAAGAAAATCCAAAAGATAATCCATAACAAGAAATCATCAAATATCCATAATAAAAGCATCAAATCTCCATGAGCATCTGAAAAGCATCCATAGAAAATCATGACCACAACAGTTCTCTGTTGGCAACTGAAGGCATCACTGATAATCAAAAGTATCCATTGGTTCTTAATAACCAAAATATATCTCAAAATCATACTGATCGAAGACTCCAAAATGGTTGAGTCAAAACATGTCACAACATGACATCATAAATCAACAATTCAGTCCCATCATGGCAGCTGGAAAATAATCCAAGGATAACTAATCGATGACTCAAAAATGGTCAAGTCAAGGGTCTCAAATACATATAACTCAACTTCACCCAAGAAGACTGATGAATAATCACAATCAGTAAACACAAACATCTCATAGAGCATATCATCACATAACCATGGTTGGGTTTAGAAAGATTGAGACTAAATAAGATCAACATGCCATCACATCTCATAAACCCTCGAGCCTCTCGTAACAACCTAAGACTAGTCAACACTAGTCAACCCAAAAACCCAAAACAAGAAGCATATAGAATACACAATGCAAACACATGTTTTGGTTTACTAAAATCATATAGTCAAATTAAGTGTAGAGGTTTTCTATTTACTAGTATACTTCAAGAGTATAGGATTTATCATTTGACCTACAAGTCAACCCGTTTGTTCCCCGATAGCATTATCTTTCTATTAATTAAAATAATATTCTAAGGATAACTTAAGGCTAAATATTTCACTCATTAAACTGATCATCATTGACCCTTAATTAAATTGTTCTTCTTTATTTAACTAAGATCCATATTCTAATTGATTAACTCTTCTCTAATGTTACTACAACTTTTCGAGATAATAAAAGGATCATTATTCGTTAAATTATAAGAGAACCAATTATCAATCATTGAATGATCAATTAAATCAATCAATTAACATAGGTGCACAATCCACGACTCTATATCATATAATTAGAACTCAATTAAATATTACTAAATCTTATGTCTCTCGATTAAATCATTACTAACAATCATTAAAATATCTAAGGTCATTTTTCAAGTCATGAGAGTACGACTTGTCAACTTCGATGTAAATTACTTTTCACTAAAAGAATCGATATTAGCATATCAATTAAAAATCTATTACATAACTTAATTATTAATTAAATCTAATTAATTCTAATTAATTTAATTAATAATTACATATCCATGGCAACGTTCCAATTAATATCAGTTGACTAATAACTAACAATAGTTTTGTAAGTTAAAAGTCAACTATAATTCAAATCTCTAATGTTCATATTAATAGTTCAATAACGGCTTACTATTATTTAATAGCAAGTTATAGGAAATCTATAATGACCACATTCATCACTCTTTAAAAGTATACTAACATTTTCTTAACAAACCCGTATTATTGATAATCAACTATATTCCATTTCATTTTGAGTTGATAATAATTTAATAGCTAATAACAAATTATATTAAAATAAATTCACGATAGCAGATTCTCCATTATTTTGCTAACAACAATGTCATTAGTGACTAAATATAGCTTCCTTAAGAAACATTTCCCATTACACGAATCATTAGGATAAGACTTATAAATAATTTATAATTTTCCTTGAAGATAATTACTTGCCTATAACATTTTCATTCTTCCTCAAAATCAATTTCATCAATCAATATCCCTAAAAGCATCTCCTAATATTTAAATTTAATTGAATTAATTAGTAGTTATATAAAAACTAACTATACTTATTATTCATTAATAATTGTTAACCTTAACAATTATTAATAAACTCATTAATAATTTCATTATTTAATTATAATGATCAATATTTGAATCAGATTCATCGTTCATTCAACCATTCGATGAATATCAATTAAACATTAATATCTCTTTCCAATTAATCTATATTATCAATAGTCGTTACAATTAAAGATAACTTAATTATTTCATCTAAGACATTCTTATTAATCTTAATTAGGGTAAATACTAATTAAGTAATTTGATTAATTTAAAACTATATTATTTATTCTAAAATTTATGTAGTTTGAATATTTTATATATATATATATATACATATATAATATAATACTAATTATATAAAAATTATTACCAAATATTATTATCAATTAATACAATATCAAATAACATATATTACTAACAAATATTATTATCAACTAATACAATATTTAATAACATATGCTAAAAACAATCATCAAAAGTGATTTAAAATCGCTGTCGGCCCTTGCAATAAGTGTGGCATGTTGATCGTAGGTACCTTGCGATGACGCAGGTACTCTGCGATCACGCAGAGCTTGCGCTCAATGCCGCCAGAGATAAAGGGAATGGGGGGTGCGGTGGGTAAAACCCTGCCCACCTAAATGTTATATATATATATATTATTATTATAACCTTTTTTAAATAATGTTTCTTCATGAGCGATTCACATTTTAAATAACATTTTCAAATAACGTTTTCATGTGATATGAAACTTATAAATCTCTACTACAATTTTAAGCAAGTAAATACATATATGTATATATGTATATGTATATATGTATATGTATATATGTATATGTATATATGTATATGTATATATGTATATGTATATATGTATATGTATATATATATATATATATATATATATATATATATATATATATATATATATATATATATATATATATATATATATATATATATATATATATGTATATATAAATATATATATGCAATTTATCAAGCATTATTGCAGTTATATATATATATATATATATACATATATATATTTGCAAATTTCAGATGTATATAAATATAAAAAAAGGACATATATTTACTCTACACAAGAAGGACCTTTCATTTCGATGAATTAAGGATCTCACCTAAATGGTAATTGTTCTCTAAATTTATCCATTAATTCTTCTAATAGATTTGATTATAAAATTTAAAACTCTATTTCTCAATTTGATTCTAATTTGAACCCAAGCCCGATTTAGATCTAGTTTCCTTCCTAAATTGAAACTAGGGTTTTCTATTATTTTCTTTGCAATCAAATAACATACATATCTAGATTCCAATTTCAAATGGCAAATTCAATCACAGAGAATATTCAGACACATAACAGTCATGAAGAAGATAGAAAGAGAAAGAGTGCAACTAGAATATGCAAAAATCATGAGTGTACCTGGACACTGATGCTAATTTTCCATGCCTCAGAAGTTCATAGAAAAATCCCTTCCTTCTCCAACATTCGCAATTCCTCCAAGATCCAAGCCAACCGAAACCTCCAAGTGATGAGAAGAGCTTGAAGAAGCATAGGAGCATGTAGAAACATATGAGCATGTAGAAGCATATGAGCTTCTCAAATGCTTGTAAGCTTTGAAGCTTGTTCAAACGCACTAGGAGAGCCTCTATTTAAAGGCCTCTAAGATGCATCTAGAATGTGTCTAGAAAGAGCTAGAAGATAAGCATGACAACTAAGCATGAGTCTTCTCCAACCTTCTAGATGAGTCATAAGGTTGTAGGTCCACCATGTGCTCAACTAATATGCTAACTCCTAAGTGTAGACAACTTATGCATTCTTAGACTACAAACTCCTATGTTGTCTATATGACAACTCCCAAGAATTTACCAACTCCTATGTGAGAAAATATTAAAATAATGCACAATCATTAATATAATATTTACTTTACTCTTTCCAATTTAATTTATTTATTATTAAATCTTATGCACTAACTTTAATAATTCCACTTATTTAATCTTAATATATTTATATTTTAATCACATAAAATCTAGAATCTTTTAATAATTTTAATATCTTTTCCACTTTTAAATTCATTTCCAAAACTTAATTGCTAAAATATTTATTAATTTAAATAAATATTATCACATTCCAACTTTAAAATTATAACTTTAATCTTCAAATTTAGTTATTTTATTTAATTAATTCCCAATTAACTAAATAAAATAAATATTAAAATATCATATTAATTTTCTATTAAATTAAACCTTTAATTAAATCTTTTAATTAGGCTTAATTAATAGAAAATACTCCAAAGACTCTCAAGGTAAAATACGAAAACCCATCATAGCCAAAATACATACAAAATCAAACCAAGGGTTAATATCATGAATTACATCATCTGAAGCATTCAGAGGGTACTCAACTCAGATACTTGTCCTAATTTTCCAATTAGAACAAATGGCTTAAAGGGTTGGGATTTGGACTTGAGAATTTATCTCCCCTCTCTTATCATTGAGATAATGTGGTAGGGTACACTCATCTTGGCAATTCATGGAAGTTGATACCCGGTACCTGCAACCTACATAAAAACCATGCATGTACAAGCACAATATATACTAAACCAAACAGGAAATGGCAGGAAATGGTGCATCATGTAGATCCTGACTAGTAGGTGACTATGACTCCCTTCCTTAACCACATTAGACACGTCATACATAAGAACAAACACGCACACCATACACATGCAAGTATGGGGTAAGTAACCATAAAAAAATGCATATGATAATAAATCATCTAACTAATCAATAACTAAAATCATAATATATACATGAAATGTAAAGTACCAAGTAGTCTCATAATATAATAAACTGAATTTGAAACAATGTTTGATAGTCTCAAATCAATGCTGCTAACCATCAATATAAAACTAGCCCTAAAAGAGTTTGACAATGTTAGCAAAAATGCTAACTAGGGGCAGGCAATACAAGGAGAGAAGAAAATAAAATAAAAGAGAAAGAGAGGAAGAAGGAGGAAGAGATGAGGCGATGAGAGTCAAAAGAAATGTTAAGAAAATTACAAGAAAGTTGGCAACAATTAAGAAAGCTAATAGAATTAAAAATGTAAAAATGGTACCTGCCAGTCAAGAAGAAGATTACATGGCCTATTCAGAAGAAGAAAATGACAGAAGAGAAACAAAAAATAAAGAAAGATCCAAAAAATAAACTGGTGAGTATACCAATGACTATTTTGACATCAAGAATTGAAGAAGCCAAGATAAACATAGTCACAGAAGAGTTTTTTGTCATTTTTAGCCTTATGTTCAAAATGAGAAAATAGAAATGGTTGTTTATAATGAGATTTCTAATGAAGATGTTTTAGATTTTTTTAATGAGGTATATGAATGTTCCCAAAGGTATTATGTTAATTGTGGCAATAGTGGATATGTTGATATATCATATATTGAAGACATAAATGATTATGGTATAAAGATTTATATAGAAAAAATGGAATTTTGGATTTTAAAGGCTGAGAAGATATTGAGTAGAATATGGATTAAGAAAAATAAAAGGAAGAGGGATCTAGTAATAGATGCAAAGATGAATGATAAAATGTCAAAAAAATGGAAGACCAGGAAGAAGGAATAAACTTGAATTTCTCTGAGTCAATAACATAATTTTTGATACAATGGAAGAAAAAGTTTCAGAAAAGAAAATTTACACAATCAAAAACAACTTGTAGGAGCTGTGTTCTTTCAACCAGAGGAGAATGATGCAGGAGCTTTTAGTGATTTCTGATGCAAGAGCTTTTAATAGTTTTTTAAAGCTTTTAATGTTTTTCTTAATTTTTAGAAAGTTGATCTTTATTAATAACCTAAAAATATTAATTTCAATTTTGAATGTTTTTTGGTAGTTCATCTTATCTTAGTTTCAAGAAGCTTCATGAAAAAATTCATCTTTTTTCAAGTTGTTTTTAAAAGTCACCAAAAATGGAAGAAGAAAAAAAGAGTTTTTTTGAAAAAAATGCCAAAAATGGTAATTTTGGATTTGTATTTAAAATTTTAATTTCTCTCATTATAGGGGTAAGAGAATTGGGAAAATGAATAAAGAATAATTTGGAGTTCTAATATTTATTTTTGTGTTCTTTCTCTCTTTTGCTTTTGTTAATTATTTAAGGAATTTTGGCTAGATCACCTTCCAAACATGGTGGAGACTGATGGCAACCCTAGTTGTGAGAGGAAAATACCTAAGAGGTAGTATATAATCTTGCAAAACCCTAATATTGCTAATAGGTGTGTGTCAGTGTATGGATAGTATGTTGTAGTCTAGATTTTGAATGTAAAAGACAAAACAAAGAGCAATGAAAGTTTTTGAGTGCTGAATTAATTATTGTTTCATCCTAGCATTGTAATTTGTTTTTTTTATTATAGTTTTGATTCAATAAAGTAGGTATGTGTTTGTGTTTTCTTTCAAGCTTGAAAATTCTTTCATTTTTGCCAGTTCACTTTCTTAAACTAGGCAATTGGAATTGATAAACATGTAACTCACTATCCCACAATAGAAACAATATGGCCTCTTGGGGATAGTGAGTGTACTCTATGTACTTTCTACATGTAGAAGGAAGGGCCCTTAAAATTCATGGAAGCATTTTAAATTTCTTTCCCTAGGCGAGCTAGTGCATGCATGGCTAGGGAAGATTAAGATTACAAAGCTTATAAACAATAGTGTTGTGAAGATCATTAGCAAAGCAAGTATAAAGAAGGAAGGGGAGTGAGTTAAGACTCCTCAAGAAGAAGGAGAGATTTGTGGCAATCTTGCAAGGCACTAAACTAGTCCATACAACAGATAGGCCTAGGAAAGGTCAATAAACCTTTAAAAACCCTTAGTTTGTATAGAGGTATTGTACAACCTTTTTGAAGCCAAAAACCTAGAAAATCTGAGAGTCTTATTGAAATGAATGGGAGTCTTAGAAGGAATTTTGTTTTTCTTAGTGGGATAAATTTGAGGAAATCTATGATTTCTCAGAGCAAGAGGGCTAATCAGGGTTCTTTTCTAGTAGCCTTATTTTGGTGGAAAAGTGTGGAATCAGTAAGGAAGATAAGTTCCTTGAGTTTCCTTGGGAAATGGAAGAAGTGTGCTAAGAGGTTTTTCATCATCTCCATGACCCTGCAAGATGTGTGTTAAGAATAGCCAAGAAAGACCTAGAACAATTTAGGAACCTTGTGTGTTCTCCATCTAGCATGAAAACCTAGCAAGTGGATTGAAGAGGATTGTGTTCAAGATACAAGAGTGGGGTTTGGAATTAGGGGATCTCTACATAAGAGGGATGCTATAGATCCATTTGGGTGGACTTGGAAGTCACCTTAGGTCTCAGTGGAAGACTAGAAGCATGAACTAGTGATTAGTTCATCCCCTCTCCCTATCAATTATTAATATTATATTTTTCACTATTATCATGTTAATATCATTAATTATTATAATCCATTATTACTTTTATTATAAATCATTAAGTATAACTATGTTATATGAGTAATGAATTTATTTTAAAATTATTTGTTTATTTTATTATTTTGATATTGATTATATTAATCATGTATCATGTTCATATTAGCTATACATTTATAATTAATCTATTTACTTGAACAATTATTTATTTATTTTCTTATATTATAATATTATCATTTATATATTTGTGTATTAAAATCAATTTTATATATTGATGTTTATTATATTTACATTTAATTAAGTACTTATATTTAAATCTTATGTCCAAGGTGGATAGTTTGATGAAGATTTTAGATCTAGGGATATGATAGTTTAATACATATTTATCTACTAGAAATAATACTAATGGCTACTTTTTTCATAAATACTTTATCTGATAAGACCTTTAGCAATAAAAACCTTTACACGATAGTGATGTCCTTTACCAATTACATTCTTCATTTTGATAAATTTTCCTATTAACCAATAGGTGTACAATTCCAAATTATGGAGAAATGATAACCAATTCCAATCCACTTTCACCAAATATGTCAATCATTACTACTATTTCATCTAACCATGTCGAGTGATATTCCATCTGGTCTTTATAAGGGACAAATAGACAACCAATTTTCTTCTAAATCCCTAAGGAAAACTTACTTTCTTAGTTTGATTATGAATTTTTCTTACCACAGGATAGAGGGTTACCTATTGGTGCATTTTTTTTCCTCCTTAATCCAAACTTTCTTCATGTTATTACATAATATTTTTTTGATTTACCATTGTTTTTCCTTTTTATCTTCATTATTGGGTTGTCAGTACTTATAGTTTGTGCTAAGTTCCATTCTTATGATAGATAAAACATATCATACCTATTATTCTCCAAGGTCTAGAATGACCTCTTGTATTTTTTAGTCTAAAATCTATTGTCGTATGTCCAAAGTGTTCACATCTATTCACGTAGAAGGAATGCTACCTTTTCTTCTTAGTATGCATATCAATTTGTTTTAGATCCTTGTTAGTTAAAATCTTGATCTACAATATTTAAATTTATGTCCATATTAATTGCATGTATAATAGTGACCTACAAAACTTCTTCCAGATGATATGTTGTTAGAACTTAACCTATATACTTTGGCTTGATGTCCAAACTTTTTGCAATTACAACAATTTATATTAAATGGTGTACCTCTTGGAACATTAACTAATATAATAGTATAAATGTTTTATGTATGACCAGGCTTTCCATAGTTGTAATAGTTAGGCTTAGTAGGTTTCTTACCTTGTTTATTGATAGATTCCTTAGGCTTTTTCGATAGGCTCTCTTCTCCTGATTTGGATAATTCCCCAAATTCAATATTTTTGTCAGCACTATATCCTAGGCTAGTTGTATCTCTATGTCTTCTTTTATTTTTCAGTTGTTCGTCAAGATTTTACATGCTTAGCTCAAACCTTGTGAACCTCTCATTGACTTCTTTTTCAACTTTCAAAATTTTCCTTAACTTTTCAACTTCTTGTCTGAAACTTTCATTCTTGTTTAGTAATTGCATGTTCTCATCACCTATTTCAGTTACTTGTTTATTTAGTGTATTATTTTCTTGTTGCAACCTTTGAATGAATTATACTTTTCTCTGCTTGTCCTCTCAATGTTTCTTTTTTTTCTTTCAAGTGTTTCTTTGGCACCTTTAACAATCCTCATTCTCTCAAGTACTATAGTCATTCTTAGTGATTGAATTTCAAGATATCTTTTACCTTCAGTCAACTCTCCTTCTAGGGTAATATTCATGTCCATTAAAACTACAACTGATACATTAGCTTCCTCAGAATTTGTACTAATTTCAAATAGTACTTCAATGTTATCCAAGATTATCTATAATTTTTCTAATAGTTCTTTCCTTTTTTGTAAATGAGTCTTTTAATTTCTTCTTCAAATCATGTATCTAATAGTTGGCTACGTCTAGTGCTTCTTCCAATTTTATTTCCCTTGTATACCTTTCCATATTCCTAGATCTACTCTTGAGCTATTAATCTTTCCCTCTACATGTACTAGAAGGGAGGGGGTGAATCAACACACAAATTGTTTTCAATTCAAACTTTTAACCATAAATGTATAACTTTAAATCACATTAATGGATAGTATTCATTTACTAAATATCTACTACAACATAAAATAATTTACCGTTAAGTTGTAATAGTAAAATAATAAAGAAAAATAGAAGTAAACCATAAATACTTTACCAACACATAACATAGTAAATGTTGGTCTCATAAAAACCCTTGGTTAGAGGAAAAAACTATGGTGGAGATGGTAACCCACAACTCTTCAATTCAATAAAAAGGTATGTCTAGTTAAGAGCTACATATATCACCTTCTAAGTGACACATCCAATTAGAAGTGATTGATACATTGTTAAATGTATCTAAAAAAATTGTTAAGAGATTTGATCTTAGTTATGAACTGTTCACCTAGATAAAGGATTTAAAATAAATTCACTCTAGAACTTCTAAGTCTTGTTAAAGACTACCCAATTAAGGGATTTTACAATAACTTGTAGAAACTATCAAGAATTTTTATAAGAAAGTTAATGATATATTAATGATTGCCTCTAAAATCTTGTTAGATCCCTTATGCACTAATTATACTTCCTCTCTATATTATGATCTTGATTGCAATTTGGTTCTTCATTATTTCTTTGTCTTCTCTCAAGTAACCTTAGATCTATTCTTTGATCTTCTCTTTTATACTTCCAAAGTCTTCATGACTTAATTAGGGATCCCATTACCTTGATCTCAAATCTATCTAAATTATTTCATTATGCATTTTCTTAATTTGTTAGTTACATCCTACCCTTTTATCATTTCTTAAGTGAAATCTTGTTTGTCAAACTCTCCTCGTAATCCTCACATAAATATTTATCAATAATCTCAATAAAATATTTTACTCCACACCATACTATGTAATTCATTTTTCATGTGTCCAAGTTTAGTGAAACGAACTATAATACAATAGGTTCAATCCTTCTTCATTCTATTTTTTGTCAACTGATAGTCTTAAGCTATCCACCACATCTCCATTTACCGATAAGTGTAACTCCAAAAATGAACTAACTTCCTTTGTACCATTATCTTTGCACATATTCTTTGTATTGATAGAAACATAATTATCTTATAATGATTCTTATACCTATTCACATGTTTTCCTTTCTTCCAATAGGTCCTTTATTGTCAATAGTGTATTACCTATTTACTTATTATCTTTTACTCTTCTATTTGAATAATTTATTTTTCCTATATATTTATTTTAAATCAATGAAAACCTTAACCTCAAAATCATCATCATAACACCATTATATGATTTTCTATCAATAGTTACATGGGCATGATTTGATGCTAGATACACAAAGTACTAATTAGGTATTGAAGATATTAGTATGGTCAATATTGATATAGTATCTATAACTCTTGTATAGTTTTAATATCATTTAATAAGAAGTGAGATCCATTATAAAACAAAACCTTATAGGGTTGAAACCTCTAACAAGGTCTAGTCCTCTAACAAGGATTTATGTACTAAATGTGTGTAATAAAATCCTCAAAAGTTTGACACTTCTAATCGAGTATTTTCATATTGGTGCATTTCTTTTTGGTACCATCCCCATCAAGGATTTCCCTTGGCCAAGGTTTCTCTAATTAAAAATCATGGTATTATGGGTTTATGGTGTTGTGTACTTTATATCTCATTTTATTTAATCATGCATGCATATAGTTAACTAAAAAAATATAAAATAGGATTATAAGTGCTTAATACTTATTCACCCTCCCCACACCTCCCCCCCCCCCCCCGCCCCGCCCACTTCTATATTCCCTATTTCTAACAATTGGTATTAGGGCTAAGTTTCTTAGAAGAATTCTAACAATTTGAGATAGTTCCTAATGGATACCAAGTATTTTAAAAGGAATTTTGAAGGAACACTTGAAGATCTAGATCTAGAAAATAAAGAAAAAGATAATTTAAAAATGAAAGTCAAGGATGCATAAGACTATATCATGAAACTAAAGGATCAAATTGAAGTCTCAAGTGTTAAAAGGAAATTGATATTTGAAAAGGTCAAAGATCTTAATTTATACATTGAATCATAAATGATTAAAAAACACAAAAAGGAAAATCAAGCACTCAAACATGAGCTTGAAGTCAATTAAGTTCATTTAGTTAAGGTAAAAAATGAAAGATTATATGACGAAAGATAAATTTGAAGTAAATGTGAAAGGTAAGGCTAGTGAATGCAAAGGTTTGAATAGTTAGCTTGCTAAAGTAAAATGTTCACTTGATTCAAGTCTTAAGTAGAAGGAACTTGAGAAATATACTAATATTGTGAAGGGTAATCTTGTTAAGACTAAGTTATATCTTGATAAGTTATATATAAGCATTGGAAAACTTGATGAGAAACAAATGTAAAAAAATCATAATAGAGATATGACAAGGATTGGATTATGGAAGGTGAATGTTCAAACGAATTTGAAAGCACAATTAAAGAAGAACTTGTACAAGATCCAAATCAATTGATATATTAGATTGAGGAACCTAAAGTACAAGGGAAATAATTCAAAGGAATTTTTATTAATGCTTGTAACAAGTATGGCCACATGAAGAAAGATTGTAGAGGTAATAAAGATACTAAACCTTTTACTAGATTTTGCTTCAATTGTTGGCTTTAATGGCATAAGTCAGATGAATGCAAGTAACCTAACTAGCGATCTAATGCAAGATAAAATGGAAGATCTAACATGCCAAAAATAAAACCACTTGGAATGAACAATGTCATAAACAATGGTGTCACATAGTACAAATGTAATAGACTTGGATGCAAAGATAGAGACTGGAGGGTACAAATCAACTAGAATGGGCCAAGGTATAAAAATTATGTTTTTACATGTTATAGTTGCAACAATTTGTGTCATATAACTAGATATTGTAGATTCAACAATGTTTTAAACAACATGAGAACACCTAATGTCAAAAGGATTAACTATGTTGGAAGAAGAAACAACAATGTCAGTAAAACTCATATGAAAGCATTAAAAAAATTGAAGGAAAGAAATGTTGCTAACAAAAAGGTATTGAAAGAAAAAGACCAAGATAATCTAGATAACCAAGGGGAAGTAGTGTCAAACATAGAACTGTCATACTATATATAGAGTTGTGTACCTAGGTCATATCTATTAGTAGGTTGTGTACCCATCTATGTACCCACCTATCCCTATCCCTATCCACACCCTATCCCGAAAGTGTTCAAATCCAACAACAGTCTATCTAGTAGCAATAGACCTAGTAGCATCAAAGAAATCCCTACTATGGAACTACAAAGGGATCCAACACCAGGTACATATACATATCCAATAGCACTAGTTATGGATCCATAGACCTAAATACCTATTATATCTATAGGAGGACAGTTCATTAATATCATCAGATTCTAAAGTTGATGATATAAGGTATGTGAATTTGATATGAGGTATGTAAAACATTATGGATCCTATGTCTAAGTTTGCAAGTGTTAATGTCAATTTCTAGATGTTTTCCATGAGATTGATTTTTTTAAAGGATATCAACTCTTTGTACTACATTCTAAATGCATTAATGGAAAAAGTGATTGCTAAGAATTTTGAGGGTTTACAATTCATTATCACCATTTAATCTATTAGAGATCTTAGTGAGTTGGAGTTATGAATTAGAAGGAGATTGAAGAGGTTTTAAAGAAATTTTAGAAAGCTATAAATATGATATAATTTTAGGTAATTTAGGCACTGTGAGCATTTTATTTACACTAATATTAGTTTGTATTAGAGTATCTAGATGATGGATGAGCCTCACATTTATAATATCAAGGATAGGCCCCATTATAATTTTTAAAAGAACCCATTTAAATCCATGGAAGATGACCCTTTTAGTGTGTTTTTACAAACCCTTGAAGGTGTATTCCATGTAGAGGACATTAAGGCATAGATTATACTATAAATTTGAGATCATAGGCAATGATGACATATGGAAATAGCTTAGTAAGATTTATAATGAAGACAAGACCCTAAAACTTGAGTTTGGACACTTATAAAACCTAAATATACTTTAGTATATGGACTAAGAAGAGTTTGAAAAGATAGAATGGATAGGGATTATTCTTAGCAGAATACATGATCAATTCTTTTGGATAGGAGACAAACTAGTTATGATAATTTAGGAAGTAATTTATTTATTTACTGGTTTAGACAATGTTGACATAGTACCAATTTGCACTAAGATGGTGAAGAAGGAGGTAGAAACAAATACTGGCACAAAATGAGACAAAATATCCATGACCCTATCATACATTAGACTTCTAGATGTGAATGTAATAGAAAATATTTTAGACTACAAAATTCATTACAATACAAGAAACAATTTAGTATTTGTAGGATTGATACAAACAACATACAAGATGGTAACTAAGAGAGAACACTTTGATATTTTTGAAATACTTTGGAAATAGTTATTTGAGAACTTGAAAAGAATCAGTCATGATAAAAGTCAACCTTTTATGTTTGGTTCAGTAATCCTTCAAATATACTTTCATATTATGCACAAATCTCCCAACTTGCACAAAAATACATGGAATCCCATATCTAATTGAGCCCTTCCCTATGGGCTTATCCTAAAAATTCTTAAAAAGATAGTTAATTAAGCTAGTCATGACTAATATATCCAAATGAGCTCGTCTTTGTGGGCTTATTGCATGAGTCTTTGCATTTTTCTCCATATGTCATGATTAATGGTTCTCAATTTATCATACTAATTTTTTTTATCTTAATGGGTCTCTTTGAGTAACCTAATCAATGATGAAGATTGCAAGGTCTCCCACTTGCATGAATTAGAACTAGAATTGGTGAACACAAATATACCTCTTTTAATCAGCTTGAGGCATATTAGTAACAAATGTGCAAAATTTATAATCATAAAGCTAGATCAAAAAAAAAAAAATTCAATCTTTTCCTAAAGGAAAATATAAAGAATTAGCAAGATGGGGTGAAAAAGAGAAATTTTGAACCAAATTTGCTTGGTCCATTTTCTAGTACTAGTGTATACTAGCTAGGTACTCTTGAGGGTGAACTCCTCATAGACCCCAACAATTGTTAGGATTGGTGAGACAGAAATAACAATTACATGCAAATATAACCAATATCATAGAATAATAAAGTACACAAAAGAGAACATAAGACACAAATATTTAACGTAGTTCACCCAATCATTTGGCTATGTCCACCAAATAATGAGTCCAATATTCTTATTATCTAGTGAATATAACCTAATTATAATCTGCAATCCCTTACAATTTAATATTGTCGTAAGAAGCTACTAGATCATACATAATGAAATCCCTAACCCTAAGCCATTTTATACAAGATTTTTTCCACTTACAAAATTAGGGCTAGAATAAGTTGTAAAATAGAAAAATATTGGCTAACATCTTTTACAATAATAAAGCTAATTGAGCTTTGGGGGCACTGCCCCCAAAAACCCCTGTGGAGGCATTGCCCCTTGACCCCACCCTGAATTGTGACCCTACAAGGAGCACTGCCCCTTGACCCCATCTTGGGGGTGTTGCCCCCAAACCTATGCAAAAATAATATAGGGGGAAACTGTGCCAAATAAAGGGGGGAATATTAACCTCCAAGTCTAATAAGGCTTTGCATCACAATAACAATAGCATTCACCTTTACATATTCTATACTTGATCATTTTAGGGAGTCTCTTTTTAAAAGTCCTAAAAAATAAATTAAAAAATCATCAAAAGTCCTAAAAAAAAAAAGGGAAAAAGGAAAAAAATGAAAGAAATAGAAATTTCATCCTTTGGTGAAAAATATTGTTGTGGTGGCTTGGATACATACCATGGTGAAAAATAGGGAACCTAAATCATCTGTAATGCATTTTATCCTCTCTCCTTTAGGATTCTATTTGATTTCTCATCCTCCATTTTCCTTTCATTTAATATTAAAGGAACTATTACTTGTTTCTATCTTTTTATTTTAAACCATAATAAAGTTTCACTTTCACTATCAACTATATCACTTCACCTTGCTCTGTAATAAAATATTTAATTTTTGGATATAATAAACTTTAGAAAATAATGCATCTTTGGACTTGAAACAAAATCATGACAATGCAAGACTAAGATTGAGAAAAAATGACATCACATAGGCATCTAAGACCATGTAGACTATACACATGAATTGTGACAAGAATGTTTAATTCCTAAAATACTATGGTTGTTGTTTGGTGTCTTGCATTTCTATTTTAATTTATCTTTGGTTCCATGTATATTATGTTTTTTGGGATGCCTCTATCTAGATATGTTATCTCTAGGATTATTCTTACTAGAAAGGTAAGGATGGGAAATGTTCCCTTTTTTCTATTTGTAGGCTATTCCTTAGTAATATTATGACTTTTCTTAGGACATGATTGTCTCATATCATCTTGGACATATGAGTCTCATGTGCATCCTCTATCATTCATTTCATTCATCTATTTTTCATTGGATATTTATTTAATCATTCTTGTTCTTCCTCATTTAAGAAATCAATAAATTATTTTATCTAACTCATAAATGTATTTTAATTTGAACTTCAAAAAATCAACTTGCTTCTTATTATTTGATCATATTTTGTATGCAAGAAAACCTAAGCTATTAGGAGGATGTGTAAACAAGGAAACGTTAGTTAAAAATGCAAATGAAAATGAACTAGCAACTACCAAAGGTTAGTAACAATACATAAAATGTCTAAAAGCTCTTGAACTATACTAGCATGATAACAATGCAAAATGAGGGAGATGATCAATGCTTGAGAAAAGGGCTCTATTTATTATGTTTGAGAGAGGCCTTGGGGAGGAGGTATCTATGTGGCATACACATAGGTGCCACAAGGGAGACACATGGGCTAAAGGAAAAAGCTATGCAAAAGTCAAAAAGAGCCTTTATGGTTGAGAGGTTAGGTGTGCTTACACAGGTGTGAAAAACCTTGGGGAAAGGAGTGGGGGAAAAATGTGTAAGAGTACCTTTTTGGAGAGTTTAATGGAAGGAGGCTCTTTGAGCCTTGTGTTTCTCAAATATGTGTGAAAAACCACTTAGTTTCTAAAGAGGTGATTAAAATAGGTATAGGATAATAAAGTGAAATTAAGTAGTGGGTGGGCTTGAAAGGATGAGAGTGATGGGTGTAGACTAGGTTTAGGATGGGATTAGGATTAAATAAATTGGAATTTATTTAAAAGGGGATTTATGGAGCACTATTTATTAAATAAGTTTAATACATTAGAGGGGAAGTATTCAAATTAAATTTAAATACTGTTAGAGTTTTAGGTGACTCTACAACACCCACAAGATCAAATGAAAGACCAAGATAACTTCCACAAGAGATTGGGAACTTGATTGACATCCAATGGATTGATTTGAAATGTACATAATAGGCATCCTTATATAGGAGAGGTGATAAGAGACAATGATAAGGAGAAGATAAGCTATCACCCACACAAGGTGGAATCACAATGAAGTATGTGCAATGATGAGGATGATATTGTGATAAGTACACTAAAGGTGGAATGAGATAACAACTATGACCACCCAGAGTGGAATTATCCCAGACCATGTGTTTAATTGAGGTGCAAACTCCCAAGTGTCTTAGCCACAAAATATTATGCAATGCATTATCCTAAGTAAGCTTAGGTAAGTGTAATTAGTGAATATTTAATTACACCAACACCCCCTTTAAGTGCAACTTAGGGCAATGCAATTAAACTCACAATGCAAGATGGGTCCTAGCTACTAGGCCATTTTAGGTACCCATGTATAATATGCAAAGAAATACATGAAATGTAATCTCTCATAAAGTGAAGAAAGAGAGAAAACCTGATGGGAAAAACCATCCTCTAAAAAGAGAGATGAAAATAAGATGCATAAATGGATGGAGTACTCAAGACCCATCAAAAATTGCATACATCATGTATATACAAAGAATGATCCCCCCATAGGAAGGAAATAAGGAGACATGATATCCCCCCCCCCCCCATAATGAAGAAGCTCCAATGTAGATGAAGAGTACCTACAAGAAAAATATAATCCAATTCCTACAAGAAACATGTCTCTCCTTAGGAAGAGATAAATACATCAAAAGATGAAGAAGCCACTCCATGTAAAAAATTAGGAAGGAGGAAGAAGGTCTCCATGTATGCATCTCTGAAGACTGAATAGGTATCTCTAAGCTCAAAGATTTGGTCACACCATCAAGCTGACCTATGAGATGTGAAAAATCAAGAGAACATGAAGAGTTGGGAAATCCAATCTCCAAAGAAGCTGAAGAAGTATCTCGAAGAGAAACCCCCTAAAATGTATTAATCAAATTTGCATTATGAGACTCATCTGAAAGAGCATCTAGGAATTCATCCTGCACTATTAGATCTAAAGCATAAAGATCATCCTGCTAAATAGTGGAACTCAAATCTAAAGAAGTAAGAGGTGGAGAAGTAGGAATTTCAACATTTGTCTCAAGAACAAAATGATTCAAGTGTCCAATATTCTCCTCACATGAATTATTCACCTTTGATAGAGGGCTAGGTACATCATGAATATCATCATCATTATCAACAAAATGTGCAAAAGAATATAAGCTCAATGTATGATAAACAATTCCCATATCTATGACATCTCTAGTATCCATGTCCCTAATATAGACATAATCAGGAATGAACTTAACAATTTTACCTTGTGCCCCATGAGTAATTTGATAAATGGAAAGGATATTAGTGTTAAAGGATGCTACACAAAGAACATCATTAAATGTACCTTGTCCCATAGGAATAGAACCTTTCCCACAAACCTTCATGTATGTATTATTACCCATCAATATAGGTGGAGAATTACAAGGATCAATAGAAGAAAACATATCTGTAGAAGATGCCATATGATGTGATGCACCTGAATCAAGAAGTCATTTACCTTGCTCAAGATGTGTAGAAGCAATGAGTGCTTGTCCTTTTCCTTTGGATGATGATGTAGATGTAGTAGCTACTTGATATTGAGAAGAAGGAGAAGACACTGATGAGGGCAGCTGGATATTGTTCTTTTGAAGAATACAAGTGAGCTCATCAATCTTCTTATGAAAACATTTACACTCATCATGTCCTAAATTTTTGCAATAAGCACATTTATCTCTCTTTCTTCTAAATGTTTCCTCTCTTAAAGATGACTTGGATTCAATATTAAGTTGTGAAGAAGATTCATCACCTTTTTCATGTTGCTTAGGATCCTTGTGTTGTTTGTTTCCCTTTCCCTTGGGAGCCTTTGGAGAGGAGTCATTTCCAACCAATGCTTGATGCTTTGAAGGCTTCAATTGACACATGTGTGCTAACTATGCTTGTTCCCTTGTGAGTGGAGCTATAAATTCATCAAGAGGAGGCATTTTCTATGCATTATCAAAAGCATCCATAGTAGCATAGAATGTAGAAACAAAGATTGAATATTCAGGTTCTAGCTTGGAAAGAAGAGATAATATCAATTGCTCATCATCTTTAGTAATACCACAATTAGAAAGCTCCAATCTAATGATATTAAACTTAGAGAAAAATTCTTGAATATTGTCAAAATAACATGGACTTAGACCTATAAGCTCATTCTCCAATTTGAATTATCTTATTCTATCAGGTTTACCAAAGATTCTTTCCACTGTAGTCTAGGCATCATGAGGATGTATGTAGGATGCAATATGATATAGAAAATCATTGGAGATGGTAGATATAAGAGAGCCAAGTTCTTTATCTCTTCTATCAAACTATTTCCTTCTTTTCTGCAACACCTATAGCTGGTTCTAGATCTTTTCCAAGAATCATTCAAAGCAATCCAATACTCATCAACTGATTAGAAACTACTTGTTTCCATTCATGATAGTTATATAGAGTGAGTAATGGAATTTTTGAAAAATCCATAATGAAATCAAATGATGACTAAAATCAATTGATACCTCCTTCAAATTACTAACTCAATTTTAAAAATTGAAATCCAAGTATTCACTAAGTGAAAATATAGCCCAAAACAACCTATTTCTAAAAGTGACATGTCCACTTCAAATCATTGAAATATTTTTACAAATATACAAAGTAGAGGAAAATTCGTGCACCTTTTTAAAAAATTATACCTGAAAATCTTATCGAATGTGCCCAAACAAAGCCTTGAAAGTTGTAAAAAATAGGATTTACAATTTTAAGAAAAATTTTAGAGACAAAGATCCAAAATCACCTACACCACTATGTAGATTGTGAAATTATATCCCAAAACAAAAAAAATTGCTCGAAAAAAGGAGTCTATTTGAGGGAGATATCACTATTTGAAAATTGCCTCTGAATTTTTTTTCTGAATCACCACTATCGCACTTTCAAAAATCAAATGGCTCTAGATTTGGCCTTAGATGTCTGATTTGGATGAAACAAAATTCAATTTAGGGGTTTTTGGACCTCCTCCATATGATGCCAATCTCTAATTTGCACTAGAAAGCTCCAATTTTCACCTATAGTAGAAGGTCACAAAATATAACTCCCAAAATCTCCTCCAAATTGTGATGTCCAAATTGCCAAATGTTGCACCAACAATGAATCAAGCCAAGATTGTACTTTTTGAAAAGAAGTCTTCACACCATGAGAGCTCTAATACCATGTTAGAGTTTTAGGTGACTCTAAAACACCCCTAAGATCAAATAAAAGACCAAGATAATTTCCACAAGAGATTGACAAGACAATTGCATGAAGATGCAAGAATGCTATTATTGATAATGGACTTGATTGACATCCAATTGATTGATTTTAAATGTACATAATAGGCCTCCTTATATAGGAGAGGTGATAAGAGACAATGATAAGGAGAAGATAAGCTATCACCCACACAAGGTGGAATCACATGTCCACCAAAGGTGGATCATCCTCCATTATGCAATGAAGTATGTTTGATGATAAGGATGATAATGTGATAAGTACACTAAAGGTGGAATGAGATAACAACTATGACCACCCAGAGTGAAATTCTCTTACACCATGTATTTAATTGAGGTGAAAACTCCTGAGTATCTTAGTCATAAACTACTATGCAATGCATTATCCTAAGTAAGCTTAAATAAGTGTAATTAGTGAATATTTAGTTATACCAACAAATACATTAGGGAAATGAACTTATTTAATTAAATAAATTTAACTAAATAAGTAGAAGAACATGAAAAATATAATTAATTAATTAATAAATAATTATAATGTCAAAGGAAATATTAAATGAATTAATATAGCATTTGGGATGATTTTAAGCATTTACATTTTGCCCCTCTTTGATGTGATGTTGAAATGACATTATATCAATTAAAAGAAAATATAGGTTGCCCCAAAGAGGATAGGAGTCCTAAGAGTTATGTCATAGTGACGACAGGGGAGGATGGTGCCCCCCATGAAAATAGAAAAAAAATTATGCAATTTTCACGAAAATGACTCTAGAAGAAAAGAAATGGTAAGAAAAAGGCATACATGAACATTTTGCATGACTTGGGGATGGTCAAGGAAAGGGTATAGGCTCAAAAGGGGACCTTGCAGGGCCTATGTAAGTCTCCAAAATGCACATGGAAGAGTCATTTGCATGCCTAAAGAGCATAGAATCAAAGCAAAGGATGGATCTGATCGAGAGACTACAGCTTGGAGAGTGTGTTCAAGAGCACTAGAGGTCAGCCGACATGGGTCCATCGGTAAGTCAACCATCCCTACTTATTAAATTTTGATTATGCATTTAATTGTAGCATTTATTGTTCATTAAATAGGGTGAAAATGGGGTCAGGGTAGAGACAACAATTATCCACTTTATCATCTTCACGATTGACAAAATCATGTTATAGGCACTATGGAGATGACAGGATTTGTCATGTCATCTTCAAAGATGACAGGATTCATCATATCATCTATGTAGATGCCAACAAGGTGAAAATCAAGTTGGGATACAAGATCAAAGATGATGATCTCTATATAGTCATATCTACAGATTACACTCTAGCATTTGTCAATGGGAAAACTAGTGTTTGCATAGATGCCAAAGATGCCAAATTAGTGTCTCCTTTTTTTTTGTCTCCACTAATCCACATATACATGGATTAGCCTCTTCACCAATTTGGATGAATCGGCAGAATTGAGTTATGAGATGACCTAGGGGATGAACAAGATAGGATGCCCCATGCTTAGATAAGCAAAAAAGCATAGGAAAAATAAATGATATATTGACCATTGCATGTCTATGTTGTAGATGGAAACAATTATGTTTCAGTCATGGGAGCACTAGCCAACAATGATGGTACTAAGAGAGATGCTCACAGAGGTAGAGTGGAGTCATGTGAGATTATGTGGTTTGGAGCATGTCCATGAGTGGCCTAATCTAAGAGCGCACTCAGAACAGTTGTCTGTAGTAATAGAGCAATGGCATAGACTGACTTTGAGCTTCCATCTACCTACTAGAGAGGCAACAGTTAGTATTCTTGATGTGTGGTAGATTCTTTGAGTGCCAATCTATGGGAGATATTTGGAGTATGTACTAGAGGGCACAAATCCCTATCTATGAGAGTGCTTCAGGTGTCGATGACATAGACTATTGATCCATAGATTGTGGTTGATGTGGAGGGAGGCATTAGAGTAGAGGTTACCATGACTTGCTCTCTATTTGGCCTCACTGATATAGAGGATGGTGCTAGATCATGTTGGGCATGGGTTTTTGATCAGTTGGATATGAGTGTTGAGCACTCTATTACAAGATGATGGTGTGGTCTTCTGTTGGGACCAAACTATCTTGTTCGAGCTATATCATGATCTAGACATGTGCACCTATAAGACACAGTGGACCATAGGTCTGGGATTGACATTACTGATGGTGTAGTCATGAGAGCACATAGGTGTTACATGCCCTATTATGAGTTGCGAGACTTAACAATTGGGTGAGCCTTATACATGTTGATATAGGCCACCGACCCAGTACACCTTGATCGAGTCAATCAAATTTTGGAGATATCTAGATGAGATCATCATGTTTGACTAGACACCATATGATGGTGGTGTGCAGTGGGGGGCTAGAATACTAGTAGGGGAGAGGATGATAGCAAGGATCAGCTCTACCTCCCATATACATAGATAGACTATTGGTTGATCAATCAAACCATTCATATTGTGATGAGATATATGCCCTCTAGGGTGCAGCAACAATTTGGGCAAGTTCAAGATGCTATGTTGGATAGATTTCTATATCTTATGGTATCCCAAGAGTATGGGAGATTATGCATCATGGGACCATGTTGAGATTGACCAAGATTTTATGGTGGGGTATGCAACCAGTTCCCTAGGTGCATGAAAAAGATTAGGGAGACATAGGGATGACACCTACATACATACAGTGGTGGATGGCTCATTGGCTAGTATGACTCAAAGTACCAGGAGTGCCACCAACAGTAGAGCAAGCACAAGGCAAGGTAGATTGGGTAGGAGATGGGGGACAGGCAATAATGTACCACCACTAGGGCAAGGAGCATAGCAAGGTTCTCAAGGGCATAGAGTCTATTAGAGGAGAGGACTAGTACTAGCAGGGGCACCATTAGGGAAAGGGCCAAAACTAGGGCCATAGGTATAGGGACCATAGGTATAGGCACCACAAGGGCCATTTCTATAGGAAAATGTAGATACAATAAGGGCTAAGCAGGATAGCCTCTAGAAAAAGGTCACCCAACTACAAATTGAGGTACAGTTGGAGCGAGTGAGGGAAAAAAGTGCCTAGGAGGCCTTGGCAATACTATAGGAAAGGATAAATTTAGGAGGGTTTAGTGATGTTACCCTATATGCTGAGATGGATGAGCTTGCTAAGATAGACACTCATAATAGGAGGTGGACACCCTATGGGTAGAAAGGAGACTCACTAGAGGTAGGTGGATGAGTATCGTCCCTAGTGCAATATCTCTCAATAGATGGTATAGGCTAGGGGGATGATGATAGTGATGTAAGAGGCCATGACTACACACTAACATGAGACATGAGCTATGCAAGAGGCGGCCTACTATACTTCTTTATATCATGATGTCGTGTTGCTAGATCAGTATCAACCAGATTTTCAAGAGGCATCTAGCTCATAGACCACAAGGGGCCACCAGAGATTAGAGTCATCATTTGGATAGATCAAGCCTCCACAAGGAGGGGGTATAGGAGGTGTGGGGCTCTCACAGCCAGCTCCATGATTTTTACAGTGAATAGTTTTGACACAATGATACAGATGCAATGAGTTTTTGATGATGCATTATGCATGATGTACTACATGATTCTTTGTAATATGGACAGTACATGGACATTTATTTTTTGATATATATGACATGATTCAATGAGCCTATATGTATATGGATGATTATCTCTTATGAATGTGATGTTTATGATGTTGTTACTGACATTGTGATTCAAGATGTGTGCGATGTTATGTTTCCTATGATGCATATATGATGACTAATGTGTGGTTGATGCAAGTCCTATGGCAATATATGAGATGCCTACATTTTTTTATTGTACATGTATGGATTTACTACATGCTTTGTGAGATGTATCATGATGTATATGTTACTAAATATAATGGTTATAATGTATATACCTAATGGATTAATGTAATAAATAATGGGATATAATAATGAATGAAATGTCTAATGCAAGGAATGTACTAATATGACAATGAATGTATCCTAAATGAAAATGTTAGGAATAGAAAAAAACCCTAATTATGAATACAAAGTGAAATGATGCAAACACAAAGTGTAAATATGAACTATGGAAATTTAATATGAATGAACATGTGTCAAACTTTCCACTTGTGGGAATCAAGTAGCTTAGCATAGGAGGGGGGAATAAACAACACCTTTGTCTCAAGTAGGGTGTAATGAAATCCAATACTAGATGAATCCTAACTACATGATTCTAAGGGATTTAGTTGTGCTTACATGGGAGAGCACACCCTAGTTTGATTTTGCAAAAGGAGTTATGCACCATATGTTATAGAAGCATAGATGACAAGGTTCCTTTTCATGGACTAAACTCTAAACACAATAGATACTTTAGGACAATAGATGTAGTTTTCATAGTCATGATGGAATAAATGTCATATTCACCTTGGAGAGGTCTAGGCACACCCAAAGTCCTTTTAGGGATCTTTGGTGGAAAGTGTGCTAACCCATTGCCCCAACTGTGCAATGTATAACCATAACTCAAAACAGACATACATGTACTAAAGCATCAAAAATAGATCATACCACAAACAACATATGTAGTTAGTTAGAGCAGTTCAAACATCTAACTACTAGTTGTAGCTCACGGTTTGAGGTATGGAATGGACTGCATCACTGCACTACCAAGTACGGCATGGGCATCAGTCAGTAGTCATATCACATATATAGTCTAGATGGATGATAGGCATACCCACCACCATAAAATTATAGGCCATAAAACCATACCCATAAAATTTTAGGCCCCCTAAAATAATTATTGGCTAGGGGCCATAAAATGAGAGAAGGGAGAATTCCTCTTTTTGACTCTAACTCCCCCCACTCAAGTCGTTGCTTTTATTTTTGTTATTTTAGGTGATACCAAAATATAGAAGATCAAGGAACACTATAAAAGGCTACTACTAACACACAAAATGAAATCAACCAAAAAGAGACTGCATGACCAAGTAGTCGTTCAGTCCATAGTTCCTACCAAGAACACTAAGTCCCAAAGGTGAAGGTTGTAATGCTATGTATAGGAAGGATTCATCCTATGAAAGTGTGTTTGTCTAATGTTGTTGTCATAATTGTTTGTTGGCAGGGGCTATGAAAAGAACAATTTTCTTAAATTGTTAAGTCTCAAATGGTGATTTTGTTTAGGTTCTATTGTAGTCATTGTTGTGGGAAATAAAAATTCAATGTAATGGTATTAGAACAAACACTCAATGGGAAATGCCTTGCGGATGAGATATCTTTTGAAAGATGGGAGTGAATGGATGCCTCATAGACAAGAGGTATTTTATTTGATGCATGAAAAGTGCAAGTCAAATAGGACTTCTACACAAAGATGGGATGAAATGGGGGAGTAAATGTGGTGAAGGGAGATGAGCCTTATAGATAATGGACTTTTACAAACTTTTTTCAAGAACATTTTCTTCTTTTTTAGTCTTTTCTTCAGGAGCATTACACAAATGTTTTTGGAGTTTTCTAATTTTCTAATTTTTTTAGAGTTTTTGTGGATCTATAACAACACTATACAAGAACTGGAGGACTCAAGCATAGAACCACTTGAGATGTTGGATACTTATAGGCTTGGGTAGCATATCTCCCTCTGAAGTGGCAATCTGATATGCCCCAAAACCATATTTAGCTATAATGATAATCAGACCAAGCCAATTAGCTTCAAATTTTCCTTTCTTTTCATGGTTCTAGAGGTTCCTCAAGTTATGCTGCAAGACTAAGTCATCTAGATCAAATTCCCAAGGTTTGACTTTTTTTTGAAACTAGAGCTGAAGGCAATTTTGATAGACACAAAGGTGGTTTAGGGCATTGAGGCATCTCTCATTAAGGAGTTGTAGCTCTTGCAAGTGAGCAACTTGGTATTCTTCTTCAGACATCAGATTCTCTAGAGAGATTCTGAGGGAAGGGAACTTAATTTCAATGGGTGAAATAACCTTATAACCATAAATAAGGGGAAATGGTGGCTCCTATGGAGTACAAATGGAGGTGTGGTAGGCCCAAAAGGTAGGAGCAATTTGGAGGTGCTAGTTATAGCCAACTACATCAATGGTTTTCTTTAGGATTTTCAAAATGGTTTTGTTGGTGGCTTCATCTTGTCCATTTCCTTAGGGGAAGTATTTGGTGGAAAAATGTTGGGTGATTTTGAATTTCCTACACAATGTGGCAACTTCCTAATTTTTGAAAGGAGTTCAATTATCAATCATGATGTCTTGAGGGATATTGAAATGACAGATAATGTAGTTCAAGATGAATTTTGAAACCTTTTTTCCTGTGGTGTAGGTTAATAGCCTCAAACCACATTGTGAAGTGCTCAGTGGCAAGAATAATATACTTGTGGCCATTTGCAAAATTTGGATATATTTGATCAATAAGATCGAATCCCCCATAGGAAAAGAGCCATGGTGTGATTATGGGTTGAAGGTATTGGAAAAAAGCATGTAACAAATCTCCATATTGCTGACAAGGAACACATTGTTTCACAAAATGATAGGCATCCACTTTCATAGTAGGCCAATAGTAACCTGTTCTAAGGAGCATTTTTGCTAATGTAAGGCCACTGAAATGGGTGGAAGATTGTGGAAGAAAAAGAAAATGTGAGAGAGTAACTAAACCTTATATGATAAAAGATCCAACAACCTAAATTTAAATAAAAGACCTTGTTGATTTGGCAAACCAAATGTGATATAGGATAAAACTATCTTTCTCCTACCAAAGATGGACAACTGATCTTTGGGAAAAATAGGACATCAAATAGATTACTCATTATTTGGAGATGGACTTGTGATCCCAAATGAGTGAGTGCAAATATGATAAGTGTTTTCTTATGGATAAAGGTCTAGTGTTGTAATCTTGAAATTTTTGTAACTAAGATGTTCTTAGGCCAAAAGATTAAGGTTCAAATGATCAAGCTCTCTAAAGAAAATTTTACAAATGGAAGACTAGAAATTTTGAAAATGGATTGATGTGAAAAATGAGAATGATATGGTCACTATGTGGATAACTCAATCTTCTCTCACTGGAAACAAAAATCTTGGTTTCACTCTAGGGAAAGCAGACCAATTTCAAAGTTTACCATTGTATAAGATTATGTCATAACAGTCCTATTCAACTTCCTCTTTCTTGATGTCTTTGATAGCGTATCGGAATTGGTTATCACAATGTGCTACGTTTTTTCTTTCCTTGTAGGAAAATGGTTTGGATAATTTCATCTTCCTGGGTTTGACTTTGTCGATCATGGTAGGAACAAAATGAACCCACTTACAAGACCAAGCATGAAAATTTTGCAAATAAGCTTGTGACTAAAAGACCCAATGAATTTCAAATGCTAGACCAAATATAAGAACTTATGAAAATAACCATATGTCAAGAGGACCCACTTATGACCATTTCACTCAATAAATTTTTAGCTCACCATTTCACTCATTTTTGAACTTGTTTGATGTTTGGTATTAGTTTTGGATGTTTAAACAATCAAGCATGTTGAACACATCAACAATCATAATAAGGCTTCCACTAAGATGTAAAAAGATTATCTAGAGGGTGTTCTCTATATACACAAGGTACGTAAGGCCCAAATCTATAGATGAAAGAAAATAGTGCCACATAGCTAGGAGGAGACAGTGACCCAAATCTCCACCTTCACTTCCCAAAGGAATAAATTTCTTTAGGGATTAGCCAAGAGTGATTAAATTTTGCTTCCAAGAGAGGTGTCTTCGATTCACCTCCTAATATTTATACTCTACCAAAACACTAGAGTTGAGCTCATCCCAAGGGGTGATGAAATCCTCAAGTAGGCCCCCTAAAAATAAAAACAAGACTCACTTATCTCTTGTGCACTCAAGATCACCTGAAGGTACGAGAGGAGAGAATACGTAAGTGGCCTTGGGGTTTAAAAGACACTTGTTCTTTTCCAATGAAGCTTAGATTTTCTATCTCATTTTGAAGACACTCGTGTTTAAGCATGTATTGTTCTTTCCAACTTAACAGCATTGTCAACATAATAAAAGCAGGAATTCATTAACATAAAGTAAATTGATCATCTTCAACATAAGCAAAATGTTTGAAATAAACAAATTCCCTTGAGTCATTCAAGATTATGTGTATTCATTTTAAGCATTAAGTTCAAATGTTTCATAGAAAGCTTCTTTGACCTTAGGCATTCAAGAGTGTATTCACTATCTAACTATTCATTCCAATGAAAGCATGTCAATTTCCTAAAGGCACTCAAGATTGTATTTGATTACTCTACACATATGTTCCAATGAAAAGTTTGTTCATTCATTAAGGCATTCAAGAGTGTGTTTGAACATCATCCATTTCAATAAAATGTGTGTAAATTTCCTTAAATCATTCAAGAGTGTGTGTAATATTACCTTAATGCATTCAAGAGTGTATTTGACCTTTAGATATTAGTTGCAACATACATTCTATGGACAAATGATTAGTCCATGCAAGTTCATTTACCATTTTAAATCCTACAAGTGATCAAAATCACTAAAAATTTCCAAGTTGCTAAAATCACTATAAATCCTTAAGTGATTAAAATCACTAGAAATCTCCAAGTGATTAAAATCACAAAAAATATCCCAAAATTTGTCTCCTATGATGAAAACTAGATTAGAAATCCCTGTAGATCAACCAAACAATGAGTTAGGCATTAAAAAATATAATTCAATCTATTAAAATTTCTCATGACAAACACTAGGCATAGACAACAGAACATCTCAGATGCTAAAACTCGCAGATTATAGAATATAGAGCAATACAATTTGTTTTTCATTGATAGTTTTACAATCATAGATGACACACTAGTCTCAAAGACACCAAACTTTGCAAACAAAAAAAAATGTAGATGATAGAGTTTTGAGAGGATTATCTGGTGGAGAGAACAAAGAGCAGTAGAAAATATGACAGTCTAATGATGTTTAGGGTTTAGTTGGCCAAAAACAAAGATGACAAATTAGAATAAATATCAAAGATGACAGGTTGATAAAACAAATCATTTCTGACTACCCACAATGCAGATGACAGAGTAGCAAATTACGGAGATGACACAATAATGGTCAAAGACATCAAATGTTATTGTAGATGACATAATGTTGTAGGATTAACAAGTTTTAACAAAAATAAGCACACACAGAGATGGCAATACACAGAGATGCTAGTAAGCAAAGATGCTTAACTGTGTAGATGACAAATAGTCTTCTAGAATGACATTGTGTCCTAGCGAAGATGATAGTGTGTAGGTTTTGGCAACAAGTTATTGGTTTTGATAATATTAAAGAATGAAATAGGAATGTGGGTCCCATCGGGCATGCCAAAAGATATGCAAGAAAACTTAACCTGTTGAGAACACACATAAACAAAAAAATGTTAGTTGCACATGTATATCAAATATCCAAAAGCAAGCAAATACAACTAACACTATGCTTGAGTTTTACAACTCAATACAACCAAAAAGAAATGACCTCATGCAACCTCAAAGTAGCTCAACAAAGGGCACCCATAAGAGGCCTTTTTGGTGTTGTTTAGATTGGAGGGATGTGGATGTGCTCTCCCAAACACAACTAGTAAATTCTAATATGTTAAAAAAAAATGCAAAGTATGTGAACTAACTAGATATGAAGAGAGTATTTCAAACAATGGTTATGGATACAACCATGTTCAAAAACACTCAAGGAAGGTGAATGTGGATGCAAGAAATAAACTAAGTTAAAAATGCAAATGCAAATGAACTAGAAACTACCAAAGGTTAGTAACAATGCATAAAGTCTCTAAAAGCTCTAGAACTATACTAGCATGATAACAATACAAAATGAGGGAGATGATAAATGCTTGAGACAAGGGCTTTATATATAGGTTTGAGAGATGCTTTAGGGAAGAGGCATCTATGTGGCATCCACATATGTGCCACAAGGGAGACACATGGGCTAAAGGAAAAAGCCATGCAAAATTTAAAAAGAGTATTTATGGTTGAGAGGCTCAAGGTGTGCTCACACATGTGTGAGAAACCTTGGGGAAAGGAGTGGGGGACAAAGGTGTAAGAGTACCTTTTTGGAGAGTTTAATGGAAGGAGGATCCTTGAGCCTTGTTTTTCTCACACATGTGTGAGCAACCACTTAGTTGCTAAAGAGGTGATTAAAATAGTTCTAGGATAATAAAGTGAGATTAAGTAGTGGGTAGGCTTAGAAGGATGAGAGTGATGGGTGTAGACTAGGTTTTAGGATGGGATTAGGATTAAATTAAATAAGATTTAACTTAATCATAGGATTAAAGAATTTAATAAAGTGGAGGGAATTAAATCAATTAGAATTTATTTAAAAGGGGATTTAGGGAGCACTATGCATTAAGTAAATTTAGTACATTAGAGGGAAGTATTCAAATTAAATTTAAATACATTAGGGAAATGAACTTATTTAATTAAATAAATTTAACTAAATAAGTAGAAGAATATGACAAATATAATTAATTAATAAATAAATAATTATAATGTCAAAGGAAATATTAAATGAATTAATATAGCGTTTGAGATGATTTTAAGTGTTTACATATTTATCTCTAATAAATCAATCAAGGATTTTACCAACTTATCTTGCACTAGAATCATTATCATTCTTAATCATATTATCGTTTTGTCTATACTGATACTTTCCAACAATTATTCAGTTACACTTAATTATTGTGCATTTTCATTAGATGTACATGTTAGCTTCATAATTTGTGTGACTTCAACCATCAAAAGAGGTCCTTGTAATATATTGATAGATCAATATTCTTATCACACTATGTTTAATCAATCTCTCAAGAAGGTGTATCATATTTATCATCATCCTTACTAGGATATCTCTAAGATATATATCAGTGAATTAATTTTTAATTGAAACAATGAGATAGGCTACATTGTCCCAAAGAGAGGCAATATGTTTAGACTCTCTTTATAATTAATAATATTTATTTATTTATTAATTAATTGGATATCATACTTGACCTAGCTAATTCACTTAATATTTTTCTCTACGAAATTCTTCTAATGTTCTTGATCTATTTAAAATCATTAACATTTTCCATCTCCTAAACTTTCATATTTATAACTTATTTAAACCCCACCATTTTATTCACTTATCGAATTTGGGAAAAAAAAAATTAAACTACCTCCTAACTACATTTTCTTTATCCAACATCTCCCCCACAAGTTTTTCTTCCCTTTAAGGATAACCATGAATACATCTCATCTCTCATTCATAGGGCTCATTTATATCAATATCTCTAAAATTTATAATCCATTTTGAATGATTATTATATACATATATAGTTGTGACTTGAATTCAAAATCTTTTGTGCAATGTTTGCTAAGAGAAAACTTATTTTAAAATGCAAGATTGTGTAAATGGGGGGTAGTGGTGTAGTTTAGGAAATATTATGTATTATACTCTTAATTAACATGTTATTATCGTGAAAAAATCTATTTTAGGATGTTGAATTAATATTATGTATTATTTTAGAAATCACTTCAACCATCTAGACTACCATAAATCATATGGAGTGATGGAAAACAAAAATCTTAAGAGTCAAGGCATATCTCTTTTTACCAAGTAGATCTTTTTAAGGCCTTTCAAGGAAATAAGCCATGGGAGATTCTTATTAGACATAAATTATCCATGTATAGACCTATAAAGAGGAAATGTTTAAGTAATATTAATATTTTTGACATTATCCTTGGTGAAATTGATGTTAAAGTTCATGGTCATGTGCTCTTTCAAACACTATGGAAGGCTTGGACCTAAGTTAAATTTGATTATCAATAATAAGGCTTTGGGGAAATACACTATATAATATGTCCTAGACATATTGCCTTTCTAGGAAATGATATTAAATGGAAAACCTTTGGCTCTACTCAAGGATTTTCTACTAAGACATTGGCTTCCTTTTCCATTGCATCTTTCAATCATCTAGTTTTTGAAGAAAAAGTTGGAACTTGGGAGTAGGTAACGAGTAAGCTTAATAGTTAATCTTTAAATTAAAAATATTATATAATGATTAAAAAAGATAAGGGAAAGGATCCATTAGGAAATTAGACTACTCATTCTTAGTCAATTGATTACACCAAGTGGAAGGATAGTATTCCATTTACTCAAACTTCTGTTAATAAAATCTAGAACATCCACACACATAGCTTTGAGGCCTTGCAATGGATTAAATAAGCATGGAACAATGAGTTGTCAAAATATAAATGGCTCTATATTCTAAACTTGGTGTGGCATATCCATGCAAAATACAAAAAGATTTATTTTTAGTAGCTTCTTTTGTATAAAGATTTGGCCATTGGTGATGTTCTTAATAGCAATGACTTGTCTACTAGAATCTGTGATGAGTTCCATAAATCTAGAAAAAAAATTATCTTTCTTTGAATGTGCTTTTGTCACTTCTATTTGGTCTTTATTCTTTATTTTTCCTATTTTTATGGAATGGTAAAGATGGTGTCACCTAGATGAAATTCTTACTACTTATGCAAATTATGTTAATGTTTACCTAGAACAAAGTTCTTAGACTCATCAAGACTTCCTAAACTTGGCGAGTCCCAATTTGGGTGACTTTGGGTGAATCTTTCTTGAACTTGACTAAGTCTAGGTATTTACTTATTGAGTCACAAGTTTCATGATGAATTACTGAGACTCAATAATGGAGCTTGGTCGAAATAACTTAATTTTTTTTTTTAAAAAAACCAAAAAAATAGGTTTTTCAAGTTTATTCTTTCGTGTTCATTGTAACCCTAAAATCCACTTCATTTCATTTTATTGGCTAGAATGCAAGAGATGTGTGAGATTAGAAGAAAAATAAAAGTCCATAGAAGTGCAAATAGCAAGAAGGAAGATCTAAAAATCTTGAAAAAATCACATTGAGACAATGGGTATGTGCAAAATTATGATGGGCCAAAGAGTGGCAATATGCAAAAAAAATCACTTTTCATCTAAATTTGATGAAATGAAAAGGGTTTCTTAAGGACATTATCATCTTTTCATTGATATAATTGTTGTCAAATTATGAGCTTCATAAGTACTTATTACTTATTTTCTAATGGTGTTACCTATAAAGTGTTGATTTACAAACTGATTGAAAAAAGTAATAACTTTCAAATGGTATAATCTTTCCAAAATTTGAAAGATGCATCACATTCTATACATTTCTTATTATGAGGGGAAAAATTAATTAATTGTCTATAGTTTTGAATGAATTAAGGTGATCAAACACGAGAGTTTTTTATTTCAAAAAATAATGTAGCACAAAATTCAAAATTAATTATTTACTTGGAATAAAACTTCAAAAATATATGCATCACATCAAACTATGAATCTACTTATAATTAATTGTCTATAGTTTTGAATGAATTAAGGTGATCAAACACGAGAGTTTTTTATTTCAAAAAATAATGTAGCACAAAATTCAAAATTAATTATTTACTTGGAATAAAACTTCAAAAATATATGCATCACATCAAACTACGAATCTTAAAAATAAATATTATCATTTGATTGTGATTAAGGTGGTCAGATTACAGCTACATCTTATTTTTTTCCTGAATTTTTGGTACTTTAGCATTGAAATTCCAAATTTTGACCAAATAAATTATTTTATTTATTAGAAAAGGGCTTGTGTTTTAGAAACTATACTTAATTTACTACAAATTCTATTCTTACAAAAAAAATTATATAAGGTTCATAACTACTTCAAGATTTCATATCAAGTTGGCTAACACTGATGTCCTAATTTTTCATTGCCACTTTAGGCCATAGTTTGGTCAGCCATAATCCTACACATATCCCAATGTAATACATGTATTTGGTACATCAGGGAGTTAGAAAAATAATTGTAAAAATAACTCATTTTAAATTTGTTGCAAGCAGTAGGAGTGCAATTTTGCATGGATTTTCTTTATTGTTTCATAACAACAATCTTCATTTTATTTTTTACTTTCCAATTCTTGAAGTTGAATGATTCCTTGAACTCAATGAAAGAACAATAGAAAACCCTAAAATTTTCTAGAAATACTTGTAAATATGTTTTTTATATTTTTTTCTTTAAAAAATATTGGGTTTGTTCATTTTTCTTTATTTGACTTTAAATTTGTAAGAAAAAGAATCAAGTTTCAAGAATTGAATTTTTTTTTAATTCTTTTTGTTTGGACAAATGGGTTATTTTTATATTAGTTTGTAAAACAAAATTGATAACTTTTTGTAAACTTTCTTATTATAGTAGCCTTGAAGTTTTGAAAACTATACATTTTTATAATTTCTATTCCTACTCCACCTAAACCTAAGTCCAAAAATCAAGGTCAAAATGATGAGACTTGGAAATATACTAAAGATTTTCTTGATAGGAAAAAAGTACAAGTGAAATATCAATATTGTAGATAAATTAATCATAGTGGCATCAATAGATTTAAATATCATATTGTCCAGATACATGACCATGATATTGAACCATGTATATTAGCACATCTTAGAGTTGTTTGTACATGTTAAATGGCACTTGAAACATATGAAGAATTAAAGGAAACAAAGAAGATGCAAGAGGGGGAGTTAGTGAGTATTCTTTCCCATTTGAAGCAAAAACCACATCCTTAGGTTGCATTAGAGAGGTTTCTTCCACATATTTGTTTCATCCTAGTTCATTTTTTGTTGCTAGTACTTCTTCTTCTACTCCTAATGGCACTATTAGATTTGGTCCTAGAAATTAAAAATTTAGGTTGGAGAATTATCGTGTATCACTCACTACTCCTAGTTTGCATACCTCACTTGAGAGCATGCCTTGGGATAAGAAGATCCATGATGCTGCAAAACATTTTGTAAGTTTTGGTACTTTTATAACATTACATTTGTTTCAACTAGGTAATTATCTGTTATATGATTATTTAAATTTAAAATTTATAGATTGATCTTTGGTTTTTCTAATGAATTTTAATAATTTTACTACACAAATAATATATTAGTAATAGGTTCAGTTATATGAAAGGCCTAATAGATGTTGTAACCTTTGATGCTTTCTCACATGTCAAAATAACACATACTTATGTGAGACTATTAAAGAAGGCATACATGA
Source organism: Cupressus sempervirens (assembly GCA_028749045.1). Taxonomy (NCBI): domain Eukaryota; kingdom Viridiplantae; phylum Streptophyta; class Pinopsida; order Cupressales; family Cupressaceae; genus Cupressus; species Cupressus sempervirens. The sequence goes on from CM053787.1 coordinate 161,517,000, forward strand.
GGTAGGGGAAGAAAATATGGTTTAGGTGGTGATGACAATACAAAAAATTATGTTGCATATAAAATTGATGGAGAGACACTTTAATATTTTTTTGTCTCCATATGCAACTCATTATCTTGACCTCATATATATTAGAGGATATTTGCAATCTTGAATTGGTCAAAACATTCATTGATAAGGCTGAAAAAGATTGAAATTTTATCTACAACCATGTATTGGTCCTTAGCATAATGAGGTGGTATATAGGGTTTAGGGAGTTGGCTTGTCCTAGTATCACAAGATTTGCCTCAATTTTTATTATATTAAAATTGTTGATGGAATCAAAAGAAAATTTGAGGCACATTTTTGTTAGTGAGGAATGAACTTCCTCAACCTACGATACAATCATCATAGGGATAGATGTGAGAGATTGCACTTTTCATGAGGTAGGTTTCTAGATATCTTGTGCATATATCATGTAAGTAACTTTTTACAAATTATACCTCTTTCTTTTGATGGGTACAAATGATACTTTATGTTTTAGTACTTTATTTTTAATTTATATGCAACTTTATAATTTTTATTATTTTCATTCACACTAACATGTTTGTTTCACAAGATTACTAGGTCATTGAGCCTCTAGTAATTCTCCTATGAAATACTAATAGGGAGAAGCCTATTATGAGCTACATATATAAGGACATGAATAGGGTTGAGGAGGCCATTATATCTACATATAGAGGAAATCTTAAATATTATCCAATTAATTATATGATAACTGATAGGAGATGATGCATCTAGTTTTACAATCTCATCCATGTAGTTGCTTCTTACCTCAATTTGGCATACCATTTCCATCCTAATTTCAAGGTTGTGGAAGTTATTATTTGAGCTCTATTTAGTGTTAGAGTGGATGTCTATTGGTGAAACAAATATTAAAACTACACTACATGAGATAGAGGTATTTGATAATGCATAAGGGGAGTTGTTTGAAAGTCAAATGTACAAAATAGCTTACACAAAATTACAACCAGGTAAAAATATATGTTAAATGCATAATTTAATTTCATAATATAGTGATAAAGTTAGAAATGAGATTGATTTTTTTTCTTTTTCTTATTTCATATTAATGGTGGCAAATTTTTAGGTCTAAAACCCTAAACCTTTAGAGAACTTCTATCTACATATTGAGTTATCCAAGCAATGCTTTGAATTGTGAGTGTAATTAGAGCATGTTCAAGAACATTCACTTGAATGGTGTAGGAGCACCTAGCCATCATATAATTACAAGAGATCATAATAGATATTATGATGATTTATTTTCATTCATATATATTTCAATTTCATTCTATGGGATCCAATTAAAAAGAAAAGTTGTAACAAAAATGTAATATTGTCCACATTGTTATAGTTAAGGTCTCGATTGATTTAATATGTCAAAAGTTGTAAAATGAAACTTGAAAGGATAATAACAATGTAAAAGGTTATTAATGGTCATTTCAAAATGTCTCTAATATTTATGCAAAGTCATGGCATCACATTTGTCAAAAGTCTCAAAAGTTGTCGAGAAGGTGAAAAGTTGTCAAGAAAATATAAAATGGCCAAGAAAATATATAATTCATTTTAAGTTCTAACCAAAGCATAATGGAAGGAAATAGTAACATTTGAAACAAATTTAGAGTGATTCTAACTTGTTGTTTTGATTGGCTTTCTAGTCCTCTTGTTGTTTTCAGGCTTTGTACATCCATGTATAGCCTAAAAATTATGTATTATTGATATGGTAGAGTAGGAAAAAGAATAATACTTCCATTTCTTTCAGTTTGAATTTATTTTATGCAGATTTGAGAAACTTATGAGCATTCTATGGATGACAATTTTTTTAGATTTACAAATTACAATCATAGTGAAGCAACATGTACAGATGTTTAACTATTTTTTAAAGGGATGGAACTTATATTTTTGGAAAGAGGAGTAAATAATTTTTCCAATGAAATTTATTTAGTACATTTTTGTTAAGTTTTTCATAAGTTATGACCATTTTAGTGAATATTAGTTTTTAACCATCTTCAATGGAGTCACACAAAATGGGTCTCGGTGTAGAGACCAAAATTTTAGATTCTACCATTGGATGTTTCTAAGTTTTGGATATGTTTTTGAAAACCTAATTTAACCTAATGTGGAAATTTGGATTGAAGAATTTTTAATTTTTTTTAAAGTTATGAATCTCTGTATGCAGGCATGTCTCAAATGACAGAATTGAAGTCTATGTTTTCATGATTGATTCTTTTTTTTATGATGGATGAATGTATTGAGAAAAATGTATTGATGCCTCTAGAAAAATGAATAAATTGTAATTATGATGGAACTCCATGACTGATTTGGGGGTTCTTGAATATTTTTCAAGATACTTCGCATCATTGAAAAGGGACAATAAAATATTTGTGGGTAGGTTGATTGATATAGTACATGTACATTACAACCTTCATTTTAGAGAAAGATAAATTATGGATAGTGACTCAAGCTTGATCAAGCTAGAAAAATTCAATCTAGGATCTTACTAGGTCATTGAGTCTATGAATCTTTTTTAAATGGATGAGGACCTTGACTGGATTGACTAGATAGATATAGGGGTTGTGGTTGTGTTCATAGAAGAGAAGAAGGATAGAGCATGTCTAGGCATAGGCACAACACAAACTATGGTTGTCCAATTATCTAGGACTTTCCATAGATTCCTTTGGAGGGATGCACACTCTATTAAAGTTGAGGTTATAGTTAAGCAATGGACTTATTTTTGTTTTTGTCGAGCTTTCATTCATGGTAATCGAGTTCAACTCTTATATGATTTTAATGCTGAAGTTAATTTACTTTATTATAGAGTGATGATTAAATAAAAGACTTATTAATCAAGTCACTTTGTTATAAGGTTATTTTAAAAAGGTGTTTCCCATTTATCCCACATTGCTTATGCAAATGAAGTTGACTTCTTGGAGAACTTTATATTCTCTTGGCTGAAATGAGTTGGGTGTGCTTGGATGATATTACTATTATGTGATTGGATTTTGAGAAATATAATTGTTGAGCTTGGAGGATGAAATGCCTCTTTGTTTGAATTCTCTTTTCTATTGAAAGACATAGTCAGGAGGATTATCAGGTATTTTCATTCAACAAACATAATGGGATTTCTTGTGTTTTTCTATAGTGCACATGAATAGTGATTTTTCTAGAGTGTGCATGAATAGTGTTTTGCTATAGTGCATATGAATAGTGATTTTTCTATAGTGCATATGAATAGTGTTTTGCTACAGTGCACGTGAATAGTGTTTTTCCTATAGTGTTGTGAATAGTGTTGCTACAGTACACTAATAGTGTTGCATTGAGTTTCTTGTTCACTCTAGCTAGCTGATACAAGTTTGGGTGTGGGGGTTGCCATTTCATCAGTAGATCACTAAGACATCTACTCCCACGTTCCTTCCATCATGCTATTCATTTTTAGGCATTGTAATTGTTAAATACTAGTCTAAATATTTGTTGCATCCTATAAGTCAATTGTATGTAAACATTTCTATTGCAAAATCCATATTTTATCAGCAAATAAGGAGGTTCTAGACTTTGCATATTTATTGTTGTATGTTTGCTAAGTGTTTGTCAAAATGCCATGTTGAAAATAAAACTCTAATTGGTAATACTTAGTAAATTGCAAGTCTCCTTAAAAAATTAAAAAAGGGGTGGTTATTACAGTGGTATCAGAGCTTTAAGTCTTTCCATCCTATGGAGGTCTTATAGGAAATTTGGAATAACTGAATAGAGGGAATAGTGTTTGATGAAATGTCAAAACACTAAAGTCAAAAATAAAATAGGTTAAGAATGTATGTTTGAGCATGTGATAGAGGTCATTAACTTATGTCATACTAGAACAAGGCAACAAAAATTTAGACTCACAAAGCAAGCAGTCTAGTTCATCTATGTAGGTGGACATAGAATCCAGTCATACAGACACAAAGGAGATATTCTTTGAAAAAATCAATAGTATGGGTGATTGAGATGAAAGGAATATAGGACTAGGTGGAGGCAGGAATGTTGGTCTAGACTAAGAGGAGGTAATGTTCAGATGGTTACTGGGTACATTAGAGGAGGGGTAGCATATGCAACAGGAGTAGAATAGGTGAATGGATATGATGTTGTAGGTTATGGCTAGATAGATGAACATCAATATTAATTCAAGTGATGCAAAAAATGAAAATGGGGGCAATGATAATAATGGAGGTTGAGGCAACAATAGTGGTCCTGAGAATAACATGAATGGTAATAATAATGGACATGGAAACAATGGGAATGAGGCAAATAACTCTAGACATGTTGCACACCCAACTTGAACAGCGAGCTCAAGACCTCTTCTACCCATCTTCCCACCTAGAGATTTGGTTCAACCTATAAATGAATCACAAATTATTGAGTTACAAGGTTAGTTCAAGAGGGACTGTGAGGCTAGTGGATCAGAGTTTTAGGTGGATATTTCCCTCAGAGATTATATGGACTTGAGGATAATACACATGCATAGAGTAGGAGGGAGAAATGAAAACTTTGAGCTTAGAAAGAAATTTGGAAAACTTTCTTTACCTTATTATGATGCTTCAAAGAAATTGACTACAGAAGATTGGATGCAAAAGGTAGATACATACTTCCAGCTGAATCTTATGCCTAAGGAGGAGGCTATCAAGTATGTGACTATTCATTTGGATGGTCCAACACATGAGTGGTGGTAACATGGCATGGTAACCTTGGGGCATAATAAGATCACATATTATGAGTTCATTGAGAGACTCATAGAGAGATTTGATACCAAAGATCTCGAGTTACAGTTTAAAGAGTTAGCACAACTAAAGTAGTGGGGATTAGTTGAGACATATATTAGTAAATTTCAGAGGTTAGTTTTGTTAATTACAGATATTTTAGAGAGGATATTAGTAGAGTTTTTTATGGATAGACTCTCAGATCCCTAGAGGGGTTGGGTCAAGGAGCATGGCCCAACTACATTATAGGAGACAACTAAGAAGGCTCTTGACTTAGCACCTTCTTCTTTTAAGATTAGGTTTTAGCCTAGGGATTCACATATGAAGAAGGATAGGTTAAGGATAAAAAGCCTTTTTACTAGGATGCACAACCAAAAGGGGATAATAGGAAGTTGGATAATGAAACCCTTAATGAGTTGAGGAGGAACAAGTTGTTATTTCATTATAGAGAGCCTTGAGACTTATCTCATAAGTTCCCTCTCAAGGCTAAGGAAAATCAAATGGAGTATTTTCTAGCAGAGGAGTCACAATTAGAGGGGGAGGATCAACACTCTGATTTGGATGAGAGTAGCAGTCTAGAGGGGAATGAAATTCCTAAGGATGATAGGTCATTGGCATGATTGATAGCAGCTCAAAAGCCAATCACATTTAGGGTCAAGGGTACTATCCAGGGGAAAAAAGGGATCTCTCTCATTAACACTAGGGCTACACATAACTTCATTGATGCATGATTGGTAGCCACAAGAGGTTTATAGACCAAGGATCATGTTGGTTTTAGAGTAATAGTAGCTAATGGTGACAAATTATTATGCACTCAGAAGATATCTAATCTTCACATCAAGTTTGGAGATGGCTATGAGTTGAAGGATGAGTTCTATGTAGTGGACATGGGAGACTATGATGTCATCCTTGGCATGACATGGATGGCCTCGCTAGTTGAGTTCATACTCAACCTAGGAGATGAGATTCCAACATGAAGGTAGAATTGTTGTACTTAGAGGACTTTTAGATGGGAGTTGCAGAGTAGTCTCCTTGAGGAGAATGTAGACTTTTTTGGCATAATAACATATAGTGGGAAACATAATCTTTCATTATGCCAACTCCACAAGAGTCACAGGTAAAGAGTCATCCACCAAATATGTAGGAGATACTTGATAGGCATGCCAAAGTATTTGGCGATATCCCACATGGGTTTCCTTCTAATAGGGGGATAGGGCATGTAATTGAGCTCAAGGAGGGAGCCAAACTAGTCATGATTAATCCCTTTCATCATCCTAAGAAACACAAGGATGAGATAGAGAAGGAAATTAAGGAGCTATTGGAGATGGGCACATTAGGCCTAGCAAAAGCCCTTTTGCTTCAGCAGTAGTTCTAGTGAACAAGAAGGATGGGATGATGTGCATGTGCATCAATTACAGGGCATTGAATATAAAAAAATTAAAAATAGGTATCCCATTCCTAGAATTGTTGAGCTAATTTATGAGTTATATGGTGTACCTTTCTTCACCAAAATTGATATACAATCCAAATACCACTAGATCAGGATGAGAGAAAAGGACATAAAGAAGATAGCATTCTGATGTCACTATGTACACTTTGAGTTTATGGTTATGCCATTTGGGCTAACTAAGGCACCTACCAAATTCCAGAGTTGTAATGTCATGTCCCCTTTCTAATGACATAACCTTAACAGTGAATTTGCCTATCATCGACTCTCGTAGGCAAATGATTTTGGAAAGAGAGTCATTTTTATTTCTAGATGATTACATTTTTGCTCTCGGAGAATAATAATCCTGTAAGTGGGGCCTACTTGTTCAAATATTAAATTAAGGTTGTACTTTAACTTTATAAAGTTATTTATTTAATTTTATAAAGTTAAACAATTAAAAAAGGTACATTATTAAAGACAATTTCAGAAGCTTCCAGTAACTTCTCAACAAAGTGAATAAATAGAGGACATGAGGTACCCATTCAAGCAAGTGATTTGTGGATTTGTTTTCTATTCCATTTGGAGCGATTTGTAGCCATTGGTCTGCAAATTCTCAGACTATCTTTGGGAACGATAACTCTCATGGATAAGCAATTCTGAGGGTGTGAGATATCATTTGAATTATTGCACTTGGAGATAGCATTAAGCTATTTCAAGTTGGGAAAAATTTTTGGCCTAGGGCCAACATCCAAGGATTTAATTAGGAGGAGATAGATTGCCTATCTTGTGAAATTACTGCAGTGGTGAAGAGGATTTCTTCATCTTGAAATAAGCGGTCTATGTAAGGAAATCTTTATAACTCAGCATTAATAGGAGCGCCCCTTTCCTCAGTTTGAAACTCAGAGAAATGGCATCAAATTTTGTGTGTATTCTGGAGTGTTGTTCACCGATGGATTGGGTACTCCATATCCAACAAACCTGTACACTACTACCATCAAATCGTAGGGCCGTGGTCACAGTTCAAGGGGGCAATGAACGGTGGCAACCATTCGTTACCAAGGGGTATAGACGAGTCGGGCCAGTCTGGTTATTCACCACAGGCAGATATAATAAGGGGGTGATAGTTTCAACCCAGCCAGAATTAATTTCAGTGGATGATCAGGAAGCCTCCTTGTGGGTCTGCACATTCCCTCCTAGCGGGCTATTCACCTGTGTTTACTCCATGGCAAGAACAGGATATCATGGACTCCTAGCTACCATCTCTTTGAGCACTCAACAAAGTCCAGGTTCCAAACAATTATTTCATATTTTGTTAAATGAAGAACATGTGCAAACTACATTAATTGCAGTGATTAATAATGTATAGCAGAAATAGATATTAGTACCAATATCACCGAATTTCTCATTTTATTGCAATCAAATTTCTTAGTTTCGTATCAAATTTAATTCAAGTTATTTCAGTGGTTTTCAAAAGCTTGCTTGCAAATCATTTGACCAAATGTCTAACCCATAAAGTTAGTAAGTTTTTTTTGATTGGGAATAAAGAATAACCTGCAGAGGTTATTACAGTGGTATCAGAGCAATATTCCTACCATCCTGTTGGGTAGGACATCTTATGCAATCATATTCTAGATATTATATTCATAGGAGGACTAGACATAAAAGCAAAGATATGGGGGAAACACAATCACAAAGCCCACCGAGATTTCCCAGAATTGATGATGAGGAAACCATAGAGTTTTACAGATTCATGACTACAAGATAGGAAGAAATAGCTCAGTCACTTCAGGCTTTGAATGCCACAATGGAAAGAATTGTTCAGCCCAGGATTCAGGAACAAGGGAGAGGTACATCAGATCAGGATAATAGAAGTGTGGCAGGCTCACATGGTGCCCCTAGGCACAGATCATGGATGACAAATAGGCCTACTCGTCCCACCTTCCTAAGGGAAGAGGCTCAGGAGATAGGAGAAGGTGATTTACCGGATGATTTCCAGGAAGATCTTAGGGCTGTTACTGCAGAATGGCAGGCATTACCCCCACATGTGCATGAACTATTGAACTTTGATCGATATCTAAACCAAAGGAGAGAACATATGAGGAGTAGCCACCAGAATAGGAGGCCTAGAGGAGGTCATGATAGTGAGTTACAACGAGCTGTTAGAAAACTCACTTTACCATTTTTCGATGGTAGTGGTCAGATGACAGCGCAAGCTTGGATTCATAAGTTGGACACCTTCCTAGCATTAAGGCCTATGTCTAAAATAGATGCCATCAGGTATGCCACCTTGCATCTGGAAGGCACAGCTCATGATTGGTGGTCACATGGGATGGTTACATTGCAGCACAATCAGGTAACATCGTACCAAGACTTTGTGGATAGATTGGTTGAGCATTTTGATAAGAAGGATCCAGAGATTTACTTTCGTGACCTAGCATAGTTAAGATAGTCTGGCAATTTGGAGGTTTATATTAGTGAATTTCAAAGACTTTCAGTCATGGTACAGGATGTGTCTGAAAGAAGGTTAGTTATCTTATTTACAGAAGGATTGTCTGAACCTCTCAAGGGATGGACTAAGGAATTTGACCCACCAACACTGCAGGAAGCCATGAGGAAAGTATGGAGTATGGAGCTTATAGCACCTTCTAGTAGGTTCAACTCTCGGAGTACTACCTCTTTCAGAGACAATAAGAAATTTGATAAGAATAAAGGGAAGAGCATTGAAACCAAAGGAAAATCTATTACACCCCTAGATGCAAAAACATTAAACGACTTGCGTAGGAAGAAATTATGTTTCTATTGCAAAGGTCCATATGATAGAGACCATGTTTGTCCTCTAAGACTAAAAGGGAAGGCCAACAGAGTTATGTGGGCATATTACGAAGGATTAGATTTCGACAGTGCAGAAAAAGAGGATGATCACAGTAGTTCAGAGTCTGAGGAAGAAACAAGAAATTTAGAACAAAAAGAGGAACCTAAATTGCATTTACAGCAAGGGCGTTTGTCTAGCATTCAGTAGGAAGGATCTTTTAGATTACAAGGTGTTCTAGCAGGACAGAAGGTGATCACATTGGTTGACATAGGAGCTACACACAATTTCATCGATGCATGATTGGTTGAGCGCCACGGTATTAAGACAGAAGAATTTGAAGGTCTTCGAGTACAGGTTGCTGATGGTTACACTCTTAAGTGTAATAGGATGGTTAAAGACATGCTGTTACGCCTGAATAATTATGAGTTCAAAGCAGATTACCATGTGGTCAATATGGGTGACTTGGATATCGTATTGGGGATGGCATGGTTACGTTTATTAGGTGAGGTCACTTTTTGACTCAAGGACATGGAGATCAAGTTTGAAGTGGATGGGAAACAACATGTGTTGAGAGCTATCCAGAATAGCAACATCCGAATGATTTCTCTCAGAAGATTAGAAAGATTGGTCAGACATGAGGATATTGAATGGGCAGCCATGTGTACTCTCATACCTACACAGGAGGAACAACAAAAGATAGAATATCATCCTGACATACGGACATTGAGGGAGAAGTATAGTAAGGTATTTAGCGATATTCCACCTGGTACACCACCTGATAGAGGGATTGAGCATATCATTGAATTAGAAGAAAGTGCTAAACTAGTCATGATCACTCCATACAGGCATCCAAAAAGGCTCAAGGATGAAATAGAGAAAACCATCAAGGAGCTTCTCGCGATGGGACATATCAGACCCAGTAAGTCTCCTTTTGCTTCTTTAATAGTTTTGGTTAAGAAGAAAGATGGTTTGTTACGGATGTGCATAGATTACAGAATGCTGAACAAGAAAACCATTAAGAATAGATATCCTATTCCATGGATTGATAAGCTAATAGATGAACTACATGGCGCATGCTACTTTAGTAAGATTGATTTGAGATCAGGGTACCACCAGATTAGAGTCAGAGAACAAGACATTGAGAAGACTGCATTCAGATGTCACTGTGGGCATTTTGAGTTTGTAGTGATGCCACTCGGGTTGACCAATGCACCAGCTACTTTCCAAGCCACCATGAATAAGGTTTTCCATCATCAGCTGAGGAAGTTTGTATTGGTTTTCTTTGATGATATCTTGGTATACAGTCGAACATGGCAGGAGCACCTAGAGCATCTAGAAATAGTATTAAAGACCTTGCAAGCAGAATCCTTGTATACGAAAGAGTCTAAATGTGATTTAGGTATGACCGAGTTATTATACTTGGGACATATCATCAGTAAAGAAGGAGTACGAATGGATCCTGATAAGATTCATGCTATTATGGAGTGGCCTACTCCTGAGAACCTGACACAGCTAAGAGGGTTCCTTGGATTATGTCGCTTCTATCGCAGATTTGTTTGTAGATATTCATGACACATGGATCCTATGACTAATTTGTTGAAAAAGGGAGCTTTCATTTGGACAGCAAAGGCACAGGCTTGTTTTAACAACTTTAAGGAAATCATGACTTCATGCCTGGTTCTAGCATTGCCTGATTTCTCGAAGCCATTTGAACTCTAGTGTGATGCTTCAGGAGATGGTATTGGGGCTGTTTTGATGCAGGACAAACACCCAATTGCATATGAGAGCAGAAAGCTCCGTGGGTCGGAGAAAACATTCAGTATTTACGACAAGGAGATGTTAGCTATCATGCATGCATTAGCTAAGTTCAGGCAGTACCTCGTAGGTGGTAAGTTTTGTATAAAAACTGACCACAATAGTTTGAGACATTTCCTTGGGCAAAGGGATCTCAATGATAGACAGCAGAAATGGGTAAGTAAGCTACAGGCATATGATTTTGATATATCTTATGTTAAGGGCATGCAGAATGTGGTAGTAGATGTCTTGTCATGTAGACCACATCTTAGTTCGATGATTGAGATTTCTGAGGATTGGAAGCATCTGATTATTGCAGAATATGTTAGAAACTCATGGGCATCTGGGATAGTTGATGGGACAATTGTTGATACTAGGTATACACTTGTGGATGAATTAATTATCTACAAGGGCAGGATATTTCTAGTCCCAGGATCGAAGGTGAAGTAGTCTATTATGCAAGCTCTTCATGACTCACCTACGGCTGGTCACCCTGAATACTTCAAAACATATAGGCAGGTGCGAGAACGATTCACTTGGAAAGGACTCAAGGCAGATGTATTGCAGTATGTCTGTGAGTGTCCTGTTTGTCAGCAAAATAAGCAAGAACACACCTTCCTAGCAGGACTTCTACAGCCACTCCCTATTCCTGATCAGAAGTGGGAATGCATATCTATGGATTTCATTACTGAGTTTCCCAAGGCTCAGGGTCGTGATTGTATTTATGTAGTGGTAGATAGATTAACGAAATATGCTCATTTCTTTCCCATCACCACTACCTATACCACAGTTCAAGTAGCTGAGGTATTCTTCAGAGAGGTTTTCAGGTTACATGGGATACCTCGCAGTATTGTCAGTGACAGGGATAGTAGATTCTTGAGTCATTTTTGGCGAGAGGTGTTCCGATTATGCGGCACTAAGCTCACACCCAGTACCAGTTATCATTCGCAAACTGATGGACAGACAGAGATAGTAAACAAATGGATGGAAGGCTACTTGAGGAATTATGTGGCTAATTAGCAAAAGGCTTGGGTACTATTGATCTGACTTTTTGTGCAACAGAAGTTGAGTTAAATTGTAGAAAAGTCAGAATCTTTATTTCTAAGTGAAACATAGGATTTCTGGATAATCCATCCATAAAGAAAAAAACTCATGAAAACCCTATGTTCTATTTATTCATAAACTATCGGGCGCAAAACTTTTGAATTTTCAAGTGAGACGAATATTCTGTCCCTTTTATTTTTTGTTTCCCCGAGATCCCCTTTTTTCTCAATCTTTCCAACCGTCAGATCCAAGTAGATCTACCGCTGTCGTTATCTCGCTATGAAGAATTGCATGCTTTTTAAGCCATGCGAGGTAGCGAATGCTGAGTATTTTATGAGGCGGGATCGCAAAGTGAAGATATGGTGGTCGGAGCTTTATTTTCTGAATGATTTATTGTGCAGGTACACGTTGCAACTACCATCCAAACAGGAAAGGGGACCCAACAGGATATCTGAAATAAGAGTCAAAATGATGATTTTTCTGACACTTCGCCACCTTATTATCAGAAAAATCAGACACTTCACCGTTAGCGAAGTAGCAAGGCCCGTGAAGTCTGATGGGGCGGTGACATTGCATTTTGTCGGTACCGTGACTACACTAGGTGGCGTGACAAGTCATAAACGCCATTGTTAGAAGCAGTTTAAATAACAGAAATAATTATCTTCTGCCCCTTGCATTTTTCGGCATGGAATTCATTAAAACACTGGAGCTCGCTACCTCACTATCAGAAAAATTAGATACTTCACCGTTAGCGAAGTAGCAAGGCCCCGTAAAATTTGAAGATTGGTAGTGACCTTTGGTGACATGGAATGATAATTAGGACTACAGTAAATTTTTGACAAGTGCCAACTATGCAAAGATCCATTTTTCATTAATGCCTTTCTGATTGAATGTGCAAAGAGATCCTGAACATCAGCTTGGAACAGAATCAACAGTCCTCGCTACCTCACTATGCAAAATTGCATGCTTTTTAAGTCATGCGACATAGCGAGTATGAATCAGAAGACCACGCGCAATTTCCTCACCCTTGATTGAGTATGTGATCAACGGTTGTTGCCTTCTCGCTATGAAGAGTTGCGAGGGAGATAATTATAGCGACATAGCGAATAGGGCCCATCGCCTTCTTTCTGAGCAAACCCAGTAGCATATCATTTGATTGATTCCGAATCAGATCGACGATTGTCGTTGCTTCGCTATGGCAAGATGCTTGTTTTTTATGCATAATGAAGTAGTGACATGCTGACACGTGTCCTCAGATGTCAATGGGTCTAGATACAAGTGCCATCAAGGAAAGAATGATATACATGGTAAGTTCTCATTGGGTAAATTGACTGACATGTCAAATGCAACTCCTAGTTGTTCTCTCTGTATCACATGATCGTAGGATCTTTAAAGATCGACGGTGCAGTTTTAAACACAAAATGTAGTGCCACTCCTTGTATTAATTAGACATGAAAGCATCATCCGTGAGAAAAAATAGAGTATAATACAGAGAGATTTCATTAGTTTCATCTTACCTGAGCAAAGATTTGAAGCCATTCTTGTGTAGAAGCAATTACTGAAGGAAAGTGTGCCAAAGCCTGGTAGAAATTGTGAAGTTGTCTGTTCGCGAAAAGTTTGCGAAAATACAGAGGAAAACAAAGATAAAATTCAAGTAAGTAATACTACCATAATCCTCGTAGGCTTTTCAGTTCTATGAAAAATAAGTCCAAGATGCCTCCGAAGAAGGGATTTTCAAGTGCAGTAAATTATTTGGATAGGAATGTGCATGATGATTTGCTTGAGTTGCTTCTTGAGTCTACTATAGAGACAACACAAGTTAAGAGGTTAACCTCATTGAACCCTAGGCTAAGGATAGCTGATGGACTATATGATAAGGGTAATTGGGTTCAGGATGCTCAGACTTCTCAAACTAGTTTGAGTCTGTTCAAAAAATGGTTTGCAGAAAGGAAATTATATGCCCCTCATGCCAATATATGGAATTTTGATCTTGGGAAGCTTGTTGTTCCCAGTGTGTTTATGGATTATGACCTGCTTGAAACTGTAGCGAAAAGCTATGATCCAACCACTAAGGTAGTGAGAAGAATGGATGGTGAGGTTTTAATTACCATCAGTCCAGAAGAAATTAGGAAGGTTTTCAGTCTAGGACCTCTCACCATGTATCATGTGCCCATTAATTTGATAGAGTTAGAAAAAGAATATATATCCAAAAGGGATGTAGTTAGACAAGGTGCATTGAAAGCCCACATAGGCAGAATTGGAAACCTACCAACAATAACATCATTTTCTAAAGAACCTTTCAAGAAATCATTCTTTAATGCCAAGGCAATAGAGATATACAGAACCCTGTGCAATTTTTTTGGAGAGGGTGAAGAAGACTTTATTCCGGTGAGCTTCATGTATATGATCACCCAAATCTCTTCTTTCGGTGTAGAAATAATTTTTGATTTTGCATCTTACCTGGCTAATGAGATTCACAATGGATTGGTGGGGATTGCAAAGGGCAAGGTGGAAAAGGTCTAGGGTCAGTACTCCCTATTGATGCATATGTTTCTTTTTAAGGGGGCTACATATTTCGCTAAAGAAATGGTTTTAAATAGGGAACAAGAGGGGGAGGCACTACCAGTTCAATTATGGAGTGCAGACATGACTTGGGAGGTAGAAAATGCTAGTTTTGTCAGATTTGATAGGCATTTTGCTTCTAAACTAAGATGCCTCATATTAAGTGACAATCCCAGAATTCCTAAGGCACTAATGCATCTTGTTAGGCCTATGGATAGACCCCATAGTTTAAAAGTGTCACATAATTGGGGAGATATCATCCCATATCCAGTCTCAACTATCATTAGGGTCTATGGTTTCAAAGGGACACCCCATGTACTACCCTATTAGGTACCTTTAAAGGTAGGGGTAGCTGAATTTTTATGGTAGTTGGGAGGAGTGGAGGAGACCTTTTTGCACAAAAGGGGAATAGGATCAATTTTTCCTACTTGCACTATAGCTCACCAGTTTGTAATAACTAAAGAAGGGTGGATCTTCCTCTACAAATTTTTGGATCGGTATAAGATGGTAGTATCTCATGCTCATTTTTGTGACACAGAAGACTTCTTTAATTCTACTCTTAGACATAGAATCAAGCTTCATCCAAGTCAGCATGAATTTTATTTCCCTGAAGATATAATAAGGAATGAATATTCTCTCCAGGAACAAGAAACAAAGAAAGAAAAATGGAGAGTCTATTCAAAAGTTTTGGAATTTATTAATTGTTTTGACAAAGATTACAGTCCTCTTAGTAATGCTGCAACTAATGCAGATAGGATAAATAAGCTCATGAGTACATTCTCAGAAATAATGGAGGTAATGAATGAAAAGAAACAACATTTTATTGATTCTTTTCTAGATAAAGCCAGAGAAGTTATGAGGAAATTGGGTTTCACCCCTAAAATAGGAGTAGGTCCGCTAGTTGTGCAAAAGAGGACAGGATATATTGTTATTCGGGATCAGATGCCTAGCGTAAACAAAGAAAAATAGCTAATTGAATCTACTAATACTGTTCTTGAAGAAAGACCCCCTGAACCTTCTCCCAAAAGAAGAAAAATAATAAGGGAAGAAGAATCCCATGATGAAGGTTACTCACCTTCCCAAACTCCAATGAGAATTGAGGAAGAGTAGCTCACCAATGAGCAAATTGAACAAATGGGGTCGCAAGGAGGAGTTTTTGTTACTCAAGTAGAAATTGATGAAGGGAACCCCTAGGAGCCTCTTGTGCCAAGTTTTGAATTAACTATAGCAGATTTCAGAGGAACGGAATTAGACCCTATTTTGGAACAAGCCAGACATCATTTTTTTTCTGATAACAGTTTTGTAAAATCTAGGGCTTTCAAGCAGTTTGCATGGAGGGAAAACATGCCCATTTTTGAACAAAGGTGTAGGAATATGAAAGCAGAGCATCCAAAAATGGATGAAACCTCCATTCAGAATCAAATAAAAGAACAAATGATAAAAGAATTCTAGAACATAACCCCTGACGAGGGTAGACAGATGGTGAAAAATGCAAATATTCTATTATTGCCCAATTGGGATATTGCTGATGCCTTAATTTTTAATTCTGTGTCAAATAATTTAGGGTTACAGGATCCAGATAAAAAGGAATTCTTGGGAACAGCATTCATTAATGATCAAGCTGCCCTTGTTATGTGGTCATTAAGAAGAGAATCTAGGACTACTCCATTACAACCCGATGATTCAGGATTAACAAGGAATATCATTGTGAGGAGGGTCACTGATACTTCAAATGTATAGGCAGCCTACATGAATGTGGACTATTCTAAATTTTCCTTGGCCACTGTAGAAAGAGAAGAAAAGGAAATGACTGATTTGCAGGGTAAGTATGAAATAGTGATGGATGCCTACAATCAAGAAGTTAAAAAGAGAATTGAGCTGGAAAATAGGGTATCTCAGTTGGAGAAGATACTTGGGAAAAGAAAGGTGGGAGAATCCAGTACACCTAGAATTATGTACCCTTCACAGTCATTTGTTGGATCAACCCCTATCATTGAAATACCTGACACCCCTAAAAGGCCGCAATTCTATACTGCAGAGGAATTTGAAGAAGAAAAAATAAAGTTGCATGAGTTGCAGATAAAATTGAGAAATCAATATGAAGAAAAGTTAAAGCAGGGTGTAATATATTTGAGGGATAAAATACAATGGTCAACTTTTTATGATCAGTTGACAAGAATTATAACCATTCTGGATGAGTTGAATAAAGAAAAGGATAGACTGACTTCTCTTGCGCAGAAATGGAGGGAGAGAAATAATGATATTACAATAATATGTATATCTATAGTCCAAATGCCTTATCACCAAGTTGAGAAGATTTTTGATTTGTTAAATAAGCTAGAGAATTTTGGTGATGAAAGAGATTCTTTACAGAGAAGATTAACACTCTGTTTTTCCAAATATATTGCTGAAAAATTCACCCTATTTTCTTGTGCTTTAGAATCTGTTGATACATTAAAGGTAAAGGAAAAATGGAACAGGGAGATAGATGAGTTATTCAATGAAAGAATAATAAAAATTATGAGTGAGGTTGGCCACTGGTTCTAGGCAAATACAAATGAAGAGCTAGTAAGAATACAGTTGTTTTATACTGCTATGAAGAAAGAATTTGATGATTTAGAAGAAAGTGCAAATTCTTTAATAAAGATACAAAGAGAAGCTCTAAGTTTTGATTGGCCATATGATGATGTTTTTAATAAATGGAAAAATTAGTTTCTAGAACAAATACCAGAAGATGATGAGGAAGAAAGTGAAAAAGTAACAATCACCCCCAAAGTTAATACTGAGGACACAGAGACTCCCCAGGTTGAAGTAAATTTACAGGTAACTGAAGACAATACATCATTTTCAAACCTCATGGCTACTTACTCCGAGGATGAAGAATGATTGTAAGATCAGATCATTTTTATTTGTATCTCAACAAATGAGAAGCATAACAGAAAGGGACCCACCAAGAAATGTTTGTTGTAATTAGCCTTTCTGTTATTTTGTTCCTGTCTTTAGAAGGACACCTATCATTTTTTTAGCCTAAAGCTTGTTGCATCTCACAATATTTAAGTGAGATCCCAAGGCTAAAGGGAGGGTCTGAATTCTTTTTCTTCTAAGTATTGTGCTTAGTCTAGTTTTTGGTCCAAATTTTGAAGGCAAGTTTGTAATGTGTTTCTCTATCAAATTTTCTAAAAATACATGAAGATAGAATGAACTGTGTTTATTTATGAAGGCTATTATGAGTTTATTGTAAAAGATGTACCATTTTCAAAGGAAATGAATAAAAACTATAAACTGTCCCTATATCAGTTCTTTCTGAATTTTGTCTCCTGCTCAATACTTAGCTACTTTGATGTTGTATGAGTAAAAGCTTGTACAATTGAATGCAATCTAGTTAGGTTGTATATCCATCTACCATTGCTATTAATTCAATGGGTTAAGTAAAAGCTTTGATGAATGTGATAAGATTCCTCAAGTATTGAAAAGGATTTTGAATGATAAGTTCTGACAAGAATTGCTGATACAATTTGTTGTAAGGCAACAAATTAGATCTTAGATTTTGCTATAGACTCTAAAACCCCAATGGATTAGGCATTGATCAAGTTATTTCAGCTGAAAGAGAAGTATCTTACAAATGGTTTTTCAAATGCATCATCAAATCAAATTTTAGTTTTATTTCCTGTAGATCTTCAAATTTGGCCAGCACTTGTTTGCATGAAATCTTTTTAGCTTCAGTTAGCCATTGTTGTTGAAAACATCTGCAGATCTATAGAAGACTTCTTAGCCATATCTGTTTATGGGATGTGTTTGGCAAGTTAGTAAGAATTATGTATATATTTGAGGATTTTGAAATGAGAATCAGAATGAAACTAAGAATAATCCTCATACAGTCGTTTCATATTTGAACCATCCCTGGGTATACCCACCCTGGTTGTGCAGAGCCAAAAGAGTAGAAAACCATTTGTGGTTTTATTGAAGTTGGGTCCAAATACCTTACATATGCAATTGCTGATAAGAATAGGCTAGTCTTTAGATTGTGTATGTATTGTCATTCTAGTATTAAGCTTTTTGTCGCTTAGTAGTTTTAGTACCATTTAAAACACCAACAGGTAAGATGGATTTATTTGTGTGAATATTGTTATAACACCACTTTTCACATGTCTATTCAAATGACACCCTTCCGAGAATTATATGGGTATGATACACTGAGTTTCATTGACTTGTTAATGGGTGATGTTTGGGTTCCACATGCCAGAGATTTGATGCAAGAAAGTAAAGACATTATTAGCTCTCTATGGGATAACATAGCTCGGGCACAGAATTAGTATAAGCAATATGCAGATCAAAAGAGGACAGAGAGGAGCTTTGAGGTAGGTGACATGGTTTACTTAATGCTTCAGCCATTTTGACAATCTACCCTCAAAAAGAGTGGGTCGGAGAAACTTAAGCCTAGGTATTATGGACCTTTCAGGATCACCAGGCAAATAGGGGAATTGGCTTATGAGCTTGAGCTTCCAGCAGATAGCAAAGTATATAATGTGTTTCATGTATCACGCCTCAAAAAGGCATTGGGACAGAATGTGATACCTTTTGCAGTATTACCTCCTTTGGATGATGAAGGAAAATTGATCTTAGTACCGGAATTCATTTTAGAAAGCAGAGAAAAACAGCTCCGCAGAAGGATAATCAGAGAATATTTAGTTAAATGGAAGGATTTACCAGTTGAAGATGCTACTTGGGAAAATGAAACAATTTTGCAGCATCCAGCTTTGAGATTGCTTGAGGGCAAGCAATTTCAGGAAGGGCGGACTGTCATGCCCCCTTTCTAATGACATAACCTTAATAGGGAATTTTCCTATCGTCGACTCTCGTAGGCAAATGATTTTGGAAAGAGAGTCATTTTTATTTCCAGATGATTACATTTTTTCTCTCAAAGAATAATAATCATGTAAGTGGGGCCTACTTGTTCAAATATTAAATTAAGGTTATACTTTAACTTTATAAAGTTATTTATTTAATTTTATAAAGTTAAACAATAAAAAAAGGTACATTATTAAAGACAATTTCGGAAGCTTCCAGTAACTTCTCAACAAAGTGAATAAATAGAGGACATGAGTTAGGCCAGTCTGGTTATTCACCACAGGTGGATATAATAAGGGGGCGACAGTTTCAACCCAGCCGAAATTAATTTTAGTGGATGATCAGGAAGCCTCCTTGCGGGTTTGCACATTCCCTCCTAGCAGGCTATTCACCTGTGTTTACTCCACGGCAGGAACAAGATATCATGGACTCCTAGCTACCATCTCTTTGAGCACTCAACACAATCCAGGTTCAAAATGGTTATTTCATATTTTGTTAAATGAAGAACATGTGCAAACTACATTAATTGTAGTGATTAATAATGTATAGCAGAAATAGATATTAGTACCAATATCATCGAATTGCTCATTTTATTGCAATCAAATTTCTTAGTTTCATATCAAATTTAATTCAGGTTATTTCAGTGGTTTTCAAAAGCTTTCTTGCAAATCATTTGACCAAATGTCTAACCCATAAAATTAATAAGTTTTTTTTGATTGGGAATAAGGAATAACCTGTAGAGGTTATTACATGTAAGAACTAGGTGTTCAGGAGGTAGTTGAGGAGATTCGTCTTGATTTTTTTATGACATTTTCATCTTCAGTAAGACCTAGGAGGAGCACTTGTATCATCTAGAGGAGGTTTTATCTATTATGTATAGAGAGTCATTGTATGCCAAGGAATCAAAATGTGAGTTTGGCATGACCGAGCTCCTTTACCTTGTGCATATCATTAGTGTAGATGGTGTTTAGGTTGATCCTGAAAAGATTAGAGTTGTTGTGGATTGGCCTACTCCCACAAACCTCACATAGCTTAAGGGGTTCTTTGGTTTATGTGGTTTTTACAAGAGGTTTGTTAGGGGATTCTCACAAATTGTTGCACCTTTGACAAATCTCACCAAGAAAGGAGTCATTACATGGATAGAGGCAGTGTCAAGATTTTTTGACCACTTCAAATAGATAATGTCATCTTATCTAGTTCTAGCTCTACCAGATTTTATGAAACCATTTGAGCTTTAGTGTGATGCTTCAGGAGATGGGATAGGGGTAGTACGAATGCAAGAGAAACACCGCATTGCATTCCAAATTAGGAAGCTTTGAGGAGTTGAGAGGATCTATTCTATCTATGACAGGGAAATGTTGGCCATAATGTATGCATTGGCCAAAATTTGATCTTATTTGGTAGGTGGACATTTTTTTATCAAGAATGATCACAATAGAATTAAATACTTCATTGGCCAACATAATCTTAATGACCATCAATAGAAATGGGTTACCAAATTGCAAGCCTATAACTTTGACATAGATTTTGTCAAAGGTAAGAAAAATGTGGTGGCTAATGCTTTATCTCGGAGACCTCACTTATGTACTCTAGTAGAAATTTTAGGAGATTGGAGAGATCATATTTTAGCCAAGTATGTAGGAGATAATTAGGCTTCTAGAATAGTTGTAATCACCCTTCAAGATGACACATATGTGGTGTCAGATGGGTTAATCAAATTTCAGGATAGGATTTACTTGATTCTCACATCACAATTTAGATAGGAGATCTTGAGGGCATTTCATAATGCACCTACAACTAGACATCCTAGGGTATTCAAAACTTATAGGTAGATCCATAAGAGATTCACCTAGAGAGGACTCAAGGATGATGTGTAGAGATATGTGAGAGAGTGTGTGGTATGTCAGCAGAATAAGGGAGATCACACTTTTCCCAGAGGATTGCTTCAGCCCTTGCCCATTCCTAAGAGGAAATGGGAAATTATTTTGATGAATTTCATCATCGGGTTACCACGAGTGCAAGGGAGAGATTGCATCTATGTGCTGATAGACTGCTTGACAAAACTCTCTCACTTCTTTGCTATTCCATCCACTTACATAGCAATACATGTGATAGATCTTTTCTTTAGAGAGATATTCAAGTTACATGGGTTGCCTAGATTCATAGTCAGTGATCCAGATAGTAAATTTATGAGTGTTTTTTGGTAGGAATTATTTAGGTTGTGTGGTATAGATCTTACACCTAACACTAGTTACCATCCATAGACAAATGGGAAGATGGAGATTGTGAATAAATGGGTGGAGGGATATTTGAGAAACTATATGAGTGCACAATGAAGAGTTTGGGTCAGATGGCTGCATATGGGAGAGTAATGTTATAATTCCACTTATCATATATCCATTAAGATGACTCCTTTCATGCAATTGTATGTTTATGAAGCAACTAGCTTCATTGATTTAGTTTTGGGAGATAGCAGAGTGCCCAAAGTGAAAGACTTATTGCAGGATAGTCAGGATATCCTAAAAGTGCTTAGGGAGAACATACAGCAAGCTCAAAATCAACAAAAGTTGTTTATTGATCAGCATAGGGTAGAGCATAGTTTTGAGGTAGGGGATATGGTTCACTTGAGGCTACAACCATACAAATAGTCATCACTCAAGAAGATTAAAGGTGAGAAGATGAATCCTAGGTTTTATGGCCCCTACAAAGTGATTTACAAAGTGGGTGAGGTTGCCTATGCGAACGAGATTTTGGAGGGTAGTAAAGTACATATTGTGTTTCATATGTTGAGACTTAAGAAATCCATTGATCAACAAATTGTACCTTCTACAAATTTTCCACCATTGGATGAGGAGGGTAAGCTTGTGTTGGTCCCTAAAGCTATTCTAGATACCAGAGAGAGAACTCTTAGGAATAGGGTAGTCAAGGAATACTTGGTTAAGTGGAGAAACATGCCAAAGGAGGATGCTACTTGGGAAAAAGAGTGGGTATTGCAGCATCAAGAACTGAGATTTCTTGAGGACAAGCAATTTCAAGGGGGGCAAGTTGTAATGTCGCCTACTTAATGTGACCATCAAGGTCAATAGATTAGCCTATGGCAAGAGCTTCCGTAGGCTAATGAAGTAATTAGGAAGCTCATTTGGCAGTATTTTCATGAGTTATTATTTTTAGTAAGTCAGTGGGAGTCAAGTGATATAGAAATTTCCAATGTTTGGCTTGGTGGATTTGGTTGAGCTCTTTCCAATGAGCTATCATACATGGTATTCTGAGTTCAATCTTATATGAATTTAATGCTGAAGTTAATTTACTTTATTATAAAGTGATAAATAAAAGACTTATTAATTAAGTTACTTTATTATAAAGTTGTTTTAAAAAGGTGTTTCCCCTTTATCCCAAATTGCTTATGCAAATGAAGTCAACTCCTTGGAGGAAATTATATTCTCTTGGCTGAAATGAGTTGGGTATGCTTGGATGATATTACTTTTATGCTATTGTATTTCTAGGAAATCTAATTGTTAAGCTTGGAGGACGAAATCTCTCTTTGTTAGCATTCTCTTTGCTATTAAAAGACATAGTTAGGAGGATTACTAAGTATTTTTATTCAAGAAACATAGTGGGATTTATTGTGTTTTTCTATACTATGTGTGAATAGTGATTTTGCTATAGTGTGCTTGAATAGTGTTTTTCTATAGTGCACATGAATAGTGATTTTACTATAGTGTGCATGAATAGTGTTTTGCTACAGTGCAACTGAATAGTATTTTTTCTATAGTGTCATGAATAGTGTTGCTACAGGACATGAACAATGTTTCATTGAGTTTCTTGTTCACTCTTGCTGATAAAAGTGGAGGCGGGGTGACGCTGCTATTTCAGCAGTAGATCACAGCTACGACATCTACTCCCAAGTTCCTTCCATCATACTATTCATTTTTGGGCATTGTAATTGTTAAATACTAGTTTGAATATTTGTTGCAACATATAAGGCAATTGTATGTAAACATTTCTATTGCAAAATCTATATTTTATCAAAAAATAAGGAGGTTCTAGACTTTTCATATTTATTGTTGTATGTTTGCTAAGTGTTTATCAAAATACCATGTTGAAAATAGCACTCTAATTGACAAGACTTAGTAGTCTGCAAGTCTCCTCAAAAAATGAAAAAAGGGGTGATTACTACATCAAATCAGCCAACTTCTTCTCTCATGGATAGAACTAGTTGAATGAAGTGCTTCCACACAACTTGTTCAAGCAATTTCTAAAAGAGAAAGATATTTCCAAGGAAAGGGTGAATGAAATAAATTCAGCTCTAGAAAACATCTATTACGTAGACTAGGACCAAACTCTAAATCCTAATATTGAACTCCACATCAGAATGTATAAATGTGATGTTGAATACAACAAGTCATTGGGTCATTATCTTATGAACATGATGATTAATACATGAAGTCATTGGGTCATTAACTCATGAACATGATGTTGAATACAAGTCATTAGGTCATGATTTAGAATGACCTTGAGTAGTGATTTTTTTGTAATTTTTTATAAGAGTCATTAGAGATAAAATTGTCTATTCTACTTATTCTAATATTGATATTATATATCATATAGTTTGATCACTATACAGCCACAACATTGGGAAATCATTACTTTGTATTCAACAAAGGGACAAGGATTAATTCATGGATACATTTGTTGGGGTAAAATAATACAAGTTGGACACCACAATAACAATAGGACTATTCCCCCTATAGTTGTTTCTCTTAGGAGGAGAGGCTCCCTTGATGGCCAAACCTTGGTAGCAGGGATTTGATCCAGTTACTTAATCCTTTAATAAGATACCTTTATGGGTAATATTGTTGAACCTTCCCCTTCACTTTTGGTTGGATTTAGTCTTGGAGGTTGTGGGGGAGGCCATTGGGGATTTCTAGATGGTTGATTCAGAGTCTTCTGATGTGTTTAAGATGATGTATGCTCACATTCTTATGGAGGTTGATGTTTCCAAGGGCTCCATGAACAAATTACTTTGGCTTCTCTAAATGGTTCTTAGACCCAAAATCTTGATTATGAGGGTATTCCTTTTAGGTGTAGGAAATTTCATAAGACTGGTCATCTTATTGCATAGTGTTCCTCTAATAAGGTTAGATCGAAGAAATTACCTTCTTGGTGGTTGGGGGTTTTGGACCATCACTATATGGTTCAGAAAGTTTCCAAGGAATAGCTCATCTCAAAATGATTTTTCTTTTGCAGATGATATAGTTGTTGTCTTTAAGATATAGATATTGTCTCTAAGGTGGTTTTGGTTCAAAATGTTAAAGTTGTCCCTTTTTTCACTACTAACTCTATCTAGAACATTGTTGCTAGTGTTGATTCAATTGTCTTATATCCTATTACTATGGGTATTGAGGCCCATGTTTCTCATGTGAGAGTTTTGGGGGTTAGCAGTGGTGCTACCCCTTTCCCCCCTATGGATACTCTTGTGGTCTAGCCTAGTTCTTCAAGTTTATCTCTAGATTGGCAGATGGCTACTAAAAATTTGGAGGATGGATGGACATCAATTAGAGGAAAAAAGTTCAAATCCACCAAACCTTCATTTGATATGTCTTTACATTCTCAAAAGACTGGACCAAAATGTAAATCTTGATGGTTTTTTATTTTTTTCTAGCCTAGTTTTTACCCTCTTGTTGGGAACTATAGTGTGCCCCTCTTGTTTGTCAGGTGGTGTTCCATAGTTGTATTAAGATCCTTCATTGATATATATTTCTTGTCTCTTTGTACAAGGTTTAGGGTCTTTTCAAAACCTAGGACTATTCCATATATAAACATATACATTTAAATACTATTCTAAATAGATTAGTTTTCATAATGCTTATAGTAAGCAACTCATACGATGATTAGTTCTAGGATGGAATAATGTAGCTTGACTAACATCTACATCAAACATTAATATAGATATGATTAATGATGAAGAGCTTAAAATATTGTCAATTATTATTAGTTCCTACCATAAGCAGGTAACTTATGCATCCATTATATGCTAATATGCAATTAGTTTATCCAATAGAATTTGGGAAATTTTTCAAAGATAAACTATATTATATAGTTTCTAACTTTTGACATATTTATCAAATCTAAAAATAACCATTTTTATAACTTCTTATTGTGTGGGCCACAATCGGTACTGAGGGGGGTAGTGAATTAATATTGTCTGCTAAACTAGTTAGACTATTTCTTTCTTTAAATATACTAATTAATAGCCACTTGAGAGGTAGCACAATTATAAATGTAGAAAAGTAAAAGTATACAATCTCATACACATAAGAATTCATCAATGAACACACAAAATATTTTTGTATGTGGAAACCCTTGATGAGAGGATGAAAACCATGGTGGGGATAATATACCCACTAGTTTTTTACTACAGATAAAATATTTCCCAATTAAGAGAAATAACATATTCCTTATAAGAACATGTCCTATTAGGAATACATATAAACTATTAGATTTCCAGTCAACCTATTAAGCTTACCTTGTTAAATGATTTATCACTCTTTCTAAGAGGCACCTAGTTAAAGGATTTAACATGTTCTCACAACTAAAGCATGATTTGTTAGGAGCTTACAAATTGATTACAATGATTAAAGAGGAATCAAATGTGATCTAAACATACATTGTTTTTCTTCTTAGTAGATCTCTAGTGAATAACTTTGAGATGTCGTGATCTCCCTTCGTCTGATAAGTGTCCTTAGTGATATCATCTATATCACTCTACCTTTATCTACTTTGCTTTCCTTTATAGTATACTCAACTACCTTTTGTAAGATGTGGGTTTTCATTCTTTAGCTCCAAATCTTTCTTTTACAGAGACCTACCTTTTACATCTTTGTCACTTTCTTTCTTCTCTCAATTTTCACAAACACCTCTCTCAACTTCTTCTCTCATTCTCCTTCCTCATTTTTGAGTGTGTAGAGTCACCTCTTATCTATGGGTGTCAAAAAACTTGGAGATTATCCTATTGAAACCAATGAATTCAATTTTGAATTTGAATTATTGATTAATTTATAAGTGACCCATGACACCTATGTTATAGGGTCTAGACCAATAGCACCGTCGGTCTAACATGGGTCTCATTTTGATTCATTTGTCCTTTCTAAGTTCCACTATCCTTATCAGAGTAAAAAAATAATTTGAACTCTCACCAAACCTATTATGCCATGTCATTATGATGACTCCTCATGTTGTCTGGATTGGTCTTAGCCTATTCTTATTCTTCTATGCAAACCTATGGAGATATCTACCAATACTCAAGAGGTGAGCATTCCTTAACTAATTTCCAATCAATGACAACATACTTATATCAAATTTATTTCATAATTCTAATGCAACTAGTCGATTAACAATCTTCCACTTTGGAATTGATGGAAAAACATATAACTTGGTGGGTTACCAATAGAATCTTTACAAATGACCTAACTTAACCATTTTCTTGCACCTCTTTGCAAGTTATTGTGTTGTGATCCCTCTGCAATGTGCTTTCTTCTTTCAAGTACCTTTAGGGCCAACTTTCATTTTTATTGTCTTCTCTATATATTCCCTATCTTCGTTTTCCTATTTACATTGATCAACTCCTCTTTTCTTTGATCTTCCTCTTTTTGTTGTCATCTCCTCCTATCATCATTTCCTTCTTCTCCTTCTTCACTATAAAGCTCCCCCTTACACTGTTTGCTCATCCTCACCCCCTTTCTTTGCTCATCTCCCCATTTTTTCATCAGTGAAAGAGGGTATGTAGCCTTTTTTGTATCCAATTGTGTTTTATAGGTGGGTGGAAGTTTTTAGAGTGCATGGGTCAAGCTAATGATTTTTTGTAGGTTTTGTTTTGTTTCTTTAATCACGTGTCATGGATCTGAGGATGTCAACACATCTACTTAATTGATATGTTATTGAATAATCCCTATTATGGGAAATAAAAAACACTATAATTTGAAAAGGGTGGACTTCCTTTGGTGTTGTACTATAGTAACCTAGTTGATTAGATGATGCTTGCCTTGAATTTTCCCAATGTATGCACCTTCTCAACTAGTCGGTACATTGAAGGATGTTTGAGTGACTTGTAGTGCACATGTGAGTTATTCCTAATGAGTCATTCAGATCTATCAAAAAATTATGGGAATATGAGATATATTGAAGGATAGGAGAGATTTCCTTCAATAATTCAACTACAATGTTCTTGGCTTCTACAAGTTGTTGTAAGTGATGCTCGATCAGTTGCTTGTGATTGTCTTTTTCTTTTTGCTTGCTGAGTGAACATGTTCCATCACAAATATATGTATGCTTCAAGATGTTCCTTAAATGATCAACAAGATTGTTGGTGGTGTCATTTTACACATCACTAAATATTCCCACAATAAGCTTCTTTTCTTTTATTAGAGTAAGTGTCTATTCCTTATGCAAATTTTCTTTCTTAGCTTTGATGAGCTTTCTCAATAAAAGATTGTGTTGATTCAATTCTTCATTACTCAATTCCTTCACATTTCATGCATACATATTTAATGCATTTTAAATTATCTTAGGCTTCTTCACTATCTAAATATGTCACTCAAAAAATTCTCCTTCATCTTGATGAGGATGGTGTTCTTCTTCTCGTCATCCTTTACCCTTTAGATTGTTCAGACTGTGTGCATCCCAATTGTAACTTTATTTTTTTGTATCGGGGCTTTATAGTTCTCTTAGATTGCTCTATTACTTTATGTTGGATTAGTTTCTCAAAAAAAATTAGTGTAGCCTATTTCTCTTGTGTAGATTTTGCAGTTTTGTCCCCTATTGGACTTCCTTACCCTTTGCCTCCTTTCTCCATGCCCTGAGATGATGGAACTTTATCCTATTGTTGGGTTTCTTCCATTTTTCTTAGTTGATTATCACCTTCTTCTTACCTCTCCTTGTGCTAAGTTGTATGGGATTCCTTTGTGTTTTCTATCAGTTGTTCCTTGACTACCTTGGAGGTATAAATTGTCACATGTGTGACTAAAGTTTCTTGTGACATTTCTACACTCGGTGACCTTTTTCTTTCTATGACTGTTTCCTTGCATGCTTTTGCATATTGTAATTTTCTTGGTGAGGTCAAAGGATTGAAGTTGATAGGTTCTTCATCTGAATCCTTAACATATCCTTCAGCTTCTACTACTATGTTGGTTCCAATAGATGCAATTGCCTTTCTTTTTCCTTTATTGTTTGGGTCTAGTCTAGTCAAATATTTGACCTATTCTATAGGCTTCCTTACACATAGTATCTCTACTTTATCTATTATCCATTTCCAGTTCTTGATTTCTTTATCAAATATTTCTCTTTCCTTCCCTATTGTGATTAAATAAATATTTTCTTGCATTAAGAACCTTTCAATATAGATTTCTATGTAGGTTTTTCTGTCTACCAACGCATATTCGGGTTTGACCTTTTCCAATGCATCATCAAGTATTCCCTTTAGTTGTGCCACTCTAGTTCATCACTTCCTTTGGGAGATCCCTCTTTACCATTTTTGGTGTTCTGTTGTAGACCCTCATATTAATTAGTGTTGTGTTTATGACATTGTTTTCATCTTTCTTTCTCATAATAGCATATATGTACCTGATGGTACTGTTATAGTTTCCATTGTTCATGTAAATTTTCTTACCATATTTCAAATTTGAGGCTGATTGATGTACAATTTTGATTGCAAGTATGAATACTAATGTCAAATAATGGATTTTCTCCAAAATTTGTATATGTTAGTATAGAAATAGTAGAGATAATAAAATTTTATTGAACTTGAAATGTAAATTGATCCTTTGACATGCTTACATTAATTGATTTTGATACTTTGTTATGTTGGGTGGATCAAGTATACATATCATGCGGAGGGGTGTGAGGGTGAATGGGCATGTCTCTGAATGGAGACATGATCATTCACTATCACACTAGTTTGGTGTTGGTTAATCATGCATGATTTGTTATAGACTGAACACAAGTCTTAATCATGTTTACTAATCATTATGAATTGCAGCCCAATATAATATAAATTGATAGTGATCTTATATCAAAGGAAACCAAATAAGTTTTGATCATGTCTATAATAAAATCTCAGATTATATATATATATATATATATATATATATATATATATATATATATATATATATATATATATTTATTTATTTATTTATTTATTTATTTATTTATTTATTTATTTATATTTGTATTTATATATTTATATATATATATATAGTATATGCATCATACTGGTACACACACACACATATGTATGTGTGTGTGTAGATGTATGTATGTATGTATGTATGTTGATCACAATTATTGTTAAACTAAAGCTACATGCTTTAACACTCCCTCTTGGCTAGGGAAGACAAAGTGCATATATATAAGTTCTCCTTATTTTTAAAGTGATATCATCTAGATATAGTTTAAGAAAATCAAGTCTCATGATATCTACCATAAGAGATCATGATATATCCATGGATATTATGTCAAATAATATCCACCATGAGTTTGAACATATTGATCTTCAACATATATCACATCACATAATATCTATCAACATGCTCTTTTCCCTATCATGATTTGTCCAAGAATATCAAGCCACATGATATTCATCATGATAGTAATCTAATAATTATAAATTCATCACCTTATAGTATTAGAATCAATATTTCATTATAATATAGTGTCACCTTTTGATAATGTATATAGGATAGGCCCATAAGTCATTGAGTCACACATCTAACAAAAGAGTTTACATTTTAAACATATTTAGTAAAATAATACAAATTTACAAAGTTGAGACTCAGTCTCATAAACTTACATTTCAACCATGCCAAGTTTCTTTCTAAAATGATCAACCTTCACTTTAGGAAGAGCCTTAGTGAGAATATCATTTGTTTGATCACCTATATTAATATATTTTAACTGAATAGTTCTTCTTTCCACCATGTCTCTTATGTAGTGGTAAGGAATTTTTATATGCTTGGATCTATCATGAAATACTAGATTCATAGATAACTTGATACAACTTTGGTTATCACAGTGAATAGTGGTAGGTTTCATAGCCTCACAGAATAAGTTAGAAAGCAATTTTCCAAGCCACACTACTTCTCTAGCTCCCACTACTACTACAATATACTCTACCTCAGTAGAACTCTAAGCAACTGAAGCTTGCTTTTTGTAGATCCATGAGATCATAGTTGAACCTAAGCTAAAACAACATCCTAATGTGCTTTTCTAGTATTTTACACTTTTGGACCAATCATAATTAGTATATCCATGTAACTCCAAGCTAGTATTCTCATATTTAAGTTACTACCCAATATTTCCTTAAAGATACCTTAATATATGCTTCAAAGAAATAATATGAATTTTATGAGGTTCACACATGAACTGACTTAATGTATTAATAACATAGCAAATATCAAGTCGAGTATTCACAAGATACATCAAAGACCCAATTATATGTTTGTATAAAGTGGGATCAACTAGTCTAGATTCATCACTTGGTTCCTTTAGCTTGTGTAAGTTGGTATCCATAGGTGAATTGACATATGTCAACAACTCCACATTCCAAATCTTTGTAGAATATCGATAGTATACTTATTTTGATGTAGGAAGATATTCTTGAACTTTTGACGAACTTCCAACTCAAGGAAGTAATGAAGAATCCATAAGTCCTTCATTTCAAATTCAAAAGTCAAATATTTCTTACACTGGTTAATGACTTTTTCTTCTCCTGTAATTAGAATATAATCAACATTAAGAATTAGAATCAATATATCACCTTTAGTTACTTTAAAGTAAAGATTTGGATCAGCAACATTCTTGGTGAATCCAAAACTTAGAAGATATTTATAAATCCTTTCGTACTAGGCTTGAGGAGCCTGTTTGAGTCCATATAGAGCCCTTTTCAATTTACATACATAGTAGGCATCATCATGAGTCACAAATCCTTCTAGTTGTTCCAAGTATACTTCTTCCCCAATTGTTCTATTTAGAAGGTAGTTTTTACATCCATTTGATAGATTTTCCAACCTTTAGCTATTACAATGGCTACTACAACTATAACTAAGGTATACCTAGAAACTAGTGCAAAAGTTTCTTTAAAAATGATTCCTTCCTTTTGAGAGAACCCCCTAGCCAAAAAATGAGCTTTATTTTTTTCAAAGCAACCATCTGCAACATACTTAATTTTGAACAGCCATTTGGAAGAAACAATAGATTTTCCTTTAGGTTTAGGAACTATATCTCAAACATCATTTTTTTGTATCAACCGATATTCTTTTGCCATTGGATCTTTCCAAGCTTGATGTTTAAGTTCTTTTGAAGCATTAGAAGATTTAGAGTTTTGACTCTCGCACATGAATGCATTGCATGTTAATTTTGAGGTCTTTTTCTTTCTCTAAAAGTCCTCAAAGGTGTTACAAATTCATCTCCTTCATCTATAATTTTCCTTGCTCAAAGTTTCCTTTTAGAATTATTATCAAGACTCTCTTCTTGAGTCTTAGGAAAGATCTTAGTTTCATTTAAAGTCTCTTTAGGGTACTTCCTTTGAATGTCAAGAGAAAGAGCCTCTTCTAGGGAATAGCGTAAGTCATTTGTATCTAATTCATCTAAAGTATTGGCTCTTTTGAAAGCAATATCCTCTTCAAAGATGACATCTTTGTTGAGTTCTATTTGTTTTTGTACAGGTATGTAGATTTTATACCCTTTTACTATTTCTCTAAAACCAATAAGAATTCCTTTTCTTCTAGTAGGTTCTAACTTTGTCCTTTTCTCCTTAGGTACATAAACATACATAGGACATCCAAATATCCTTAAATGACTAATGTCAGGTTTCATTCCTAAAAATGCTTCTTTAGGATTTTTGTTATCCAAATGTGTGTGAGGACACCTATTTTAAATATAGACTATTATATTAAATTTTTTAGCCCAAAATGACATGCTCAAGTTCTGATCATATATCATAGCCTTGGCAGCTTCTACAATAGTTCTATCTTTCCTTTCAGCAACTCCATTTTGTGGGGGATTATAGAGAACTATGAACTCCCTCTTAAACCTAGCAAGTTTTCAAAATTCTTTAAATATTTCAAAAGTGTATTCTTTCCCATTATCTGTTCTTAGAACTTTAATTTTCTTTATTGAGGAGTTTTCAATGATAGTTTTGAATTCTTTAAATTTAGAAATAATCTCTTTTGATTGTTTGCACTTAAGGAAGTATATCCATGTCTTCCTTTAAAAATCATCAAAAAATATCACATAGTACAAGAACCCTCCTATGGATGGTGTATACATGGGTCCACATAGGTTAGAGTGCACTAGTTTTGACACATCTTTAGTTTTGCTCAAACTATGAGGAAATGAATTTTTAGTGTTTTAACCTAAGGCACAACCTTTGCAAGATTCATTGTGAATATGAATTAATTTGGGCATTCTAGTTACCAAATTCTCCATAGATGTTAGAGAATGAAATTTGATATGACCTAATCTTCTATGTCATATTTAATTTGAATCTAAAGTCTCATGAACAAGTGCAAGATTTGTCCAAGTGCAAGATTTGTCCTAGTGCAAAGCTCATATAATAGTCCTTGTCATACTCCTATTGTTAGAGCCTTCTTTATGGTTGAATTATTAGGCCATGCTAGTACCTTACCTTCCATGAATACAATTATATAACCATCATCTTCAAGTGTAGATAGATTTTAAATTCTTTTTAATAATTGGTACATAAAGAACTCTAGAAAGCTGAATAAAATTTATGGATTTCTATTTGATGGTGCAAGTCCCAATTCCTTTTATAGAATGTTAAAAATCATCACCAATTGTAACTTCTTCATCTATTTCTATTCGAATGCTTTCTAGGTTATCTTGATATCTAGTGATGTGTCTTGAAGATCTAGTATCGATTTTTCAAGTGTTGGATTTGGTTTATATTTGACTAGACAATGTTGAATAGAAGGTATATTTCTCATACTCTTGACCTTCATTTGATTTATTAGTTTTAGAAAATGACCCTTGAAGTTTAGATTGACCAGGACAATTTAGTGCATAATTTCCATATAGATCACATTTGAAACATTCAATTTTGGACAAGTCTTTCATTTGGTTTGACTTTTCTTTTCTATGAAAGCTTCTTTTTCTTTTATTGCTCTTCTTCTTACCCTTCTTATGAGAGTTGGTGTTAAGAACATGAATGTCTTCATCTAATTTTTTGTGTTTTCCTTTAATCATTAATCTCAATTCTTCTTGAAGACAATCATATCTCAATCGATCTAGTTTTGGGATTTTAGATCTTGCACTTATACCTTATACAAAGGACTCCCAAGAATCTGATAGTCCTAACACTATTAGGATAACTCTTGGTTGTCAATCTCATAACCAACAAAAGATCATTGATCTCTCAATTCTGTGATTGTCATGAAGAAGGCATTCACAATTTTTCCTTTATTCATGCTGATATTATTCATTTGTATTTTAAGAGCAATTTTTCTACTAGTTTTATTTACTATGGATGTATTTTCAAGAGCTTTAAACATGCGATATGTTGTGGCATATTTTTCCACAATAGGCACTATGTAATCTCAAATTACATCCATGATTATCTTCATGGATTTCTCATTATTTTTGATCCACTGAGTTTTGTTTGGATCATCTTTAGGTTCTTTTTCTTCTCTTACAAAAGATTCTAATTTGTTTTCTTTTAATGGCACCATTATATGAATTTTCCAAGATTCAAAGTTATTAGCACTTGTAATGTGATGTTTGAATCTTAACAAGTTTGTCACCTTGAAGAGTAACAAGAGATTGTATCTCAATGTGAAATATGATCTCTTAAATCTAATGAGATCTCTCCTTAACAAGGCTCTGATACCATGTAAAGTTTCTTACCAAATTTCAAATTTGAGGCTGACTAATGCACAAGTTTTAGTTGCAGGTGTAAACAGGGTATGTGCAGGATCATGGTGTGCCAAAAAGTGGCGATGTGAAAAAAAAAGAGTTTGAAGATGCCTAAAAGCGCTTCAAAATCCGCTCTGACTTTTTTTTACCTATCCAGGAACCAAACCTGGAAGGTTAAGCCGAGCCTTATTGGATATCCGATATCATATCGGATATCCGATTTTAAATCCAATATCCGACTAATAATTAAAATCATATAATAGTATGATATATTATTTAATATTATTATTATTGATATAAAATAATAATAATATTAAATAATATATCATACTATTATATTATAATAATATTATTATTATTTAATATTATTATTATTATTATTATTATACTATAATATAATAATATTATTATAATTATTATTATACTATAATATAATAATAATATTATTATAATTATTATTATACTATAATATAATAATAATATTATTATAATATTATAATCGTATAATATTATACTATAATAATAATATTATAATAACATATTATATTATAATAATATAATATAATATTTCATATATTATAATATATAGTAATGTAATATAATATATATATATATAATATAATATAATAATAAAAAGTAATATCTTATAATATAATATATAATAAAAAAGTATAATATATTATAAATTATAATAATATAGTATTATAATAATATAGTATAATAATAATATTTTATATTATAATATATAGTAAATTAATATAATAAATATAAAATATAATATAAAAATATATAAAATTTAATATATATGTTATATTATATATATTATAATATCGGATATCTGATACCTGTGCATGGATTAAACACAAAATCACAGACCCGTGGCCCTTATTTTCACGCAAATTTGGGCCAGTCAGATCGGATATCAGATAATAAATCGGATATCAGATAGCAAATCGGATATCAGATATCAGGTATGTTCCCCCCCCCCCCCCCCGACTCATTTTTAACCTAAATTTAATAGATTTTAACAAGATTTTGTTTGTTTTAGTTGAATCTAGGGTTTTTTTGACAAAAATGGTTAAAATTTAGATTTTTTTTTAATATATATTACGTTTTGCAATTCAATAGGAATGGTTGATCAAAATGATGACACTGAGGCAGGGAATAATATTCCTCACAACCCACCACCAAATGATCCAGTATCCCCACAAAACCGTCCACCAAATGATCCTCTACCTCCTCAAAACCCTCCTCGAATAGAGGATTTGATAAATGAAAATCTCACTGAGTTGAGAGGTTTGCATAGAACATACAATAATGTACCTGCACTGGCTCCTATGCTATCCACGTTAAACACCATAGTGGATAACATTGAAACTCTTACAAACCAACAAAATGCCGCTCTTCGTTGGCATGATGAAATGCACCAAATGTTTGATGATGGTTTCGATTATGATGAGGTCACGGCCCTCAACATAACCAAAGACGATTTGGCAAGCCTTTTTGCTAACCCAAAAATGGGTATACCAGTTGACCCAAAAAAACCAAACTATCGATTAAATGGTGCACAAATGACGCCATACGTGAAAATTTTTGGGACCATTGGTGGATGGTCTTTGATATCTCTCCACATGGAAATTTAGACATACCATTTTATTTCTTTAAAAAATTATATGCAGAATTTGTGTTGAAACTTAAAGTGAACTATTGGAGCATGAAGCCCAACATGGGCTTAGGACTAGGAGCTCCTCGGGATAGACCCTCTTCCCAGCGGAAGAAACTTGGCACTTTTGTCCCCCCCTAATATCTCCCCCCCTCCTCGAGTGCAGCATCTAGATATTATGGCAGAGGCTAGCTCTCAGACCATCAGAGCCATTCATAGCCTGAGTAGCCTAATGATATCTCAGGCTAGGTTAGTCTTGCCTCCTCGTGTTGATGATGTTGGTGCCAATTCATCATCGGCTAGCTCATCACACATTTGTGTGCGCCACACTTGCATTACATGCAAGAATATTTGCCTGGGTCCTGTTGTCACTTACGTTTGCACCCTTGTCCAAGGCCTATGCACGAGGACAACCTAGTGAAACATGGAAACAACCTCCAAGCTGTGGGACTTGAACTATGAGGTTGAGTCTCCGGAGAAGGTCGGCTTCCTCTTACTGTTAGGGTGCACCTATCTATTCTCAGAAGGGAAAGGGAGAAAGAGAGCGTTAAAGCAAATCTACCTAGTCTAATCTAAGGCGGTGATGCACCAAAATAGAGTGTTCAGACTCATTCCTGCCCGTATATATACTACAGAACCAGAATAACATACAAAAGTCATACACGTCCAGACTTATATCGATCAATAATCACATACAGATCAAAAAAAAACCAACCAAATGACACTAGGAAAAGGAGATTTCACTTATGTATTATCCAATAGGCCAAAGATAGATACAGTATGCAGATCATTGATCTCAACAATACACCAATGGGAGGCAAAGTGATGCACATTCACACTGATGGTTGAAAGAGATGATACAGGCTATTACATGGCTCAAAGACAAAGGGATTTTACACTGCAAGTCTGCAAGCAGTAGCAGAGAAAATTAGAAAGAATTGACCCTGAGAACAGATCACAAAATTGCCTTTATAGATCAGGCATAACTGAAGATTTCCGCGTTACATTCACTTCTTACCTACTAGCATTAACTTCCCATCTTGATAATCCAATCGAGGATCTGATTGAAATCCTGGCCTGCATACCAAGAAACATTTCTTTCTGAGAAGAGCCCGGAGAAGATAGAAACGGTGCCACAACATTCCCTAACATGGTAGATGGATCGACCGGATGGATGGAGTGTCCTTATGTCCTGCATTCATTCCTGGTAGGTCAGAAATGATCGTGAAGATCAGATCGCAAGATACGTTGATCATCTCTGCATCTTGGTTCATGAATCATCCTAGCCTAACAGTCGACCCAATTTCTTATATGCCGACTAGGCCACGTGGGCCAACCGTAATCCTTTGTTTTGCCACCTGGAGAGTCCTTTCACGGTTGACCGCCTTCATTGAACTAACCGCGTCACCCTACCATCTAACCGCTGGTCATTAGCTAATCGGCACGTCAAAAACTAGACCCGCGAGGACACGTGTCAATCAGGCACGATGTCGCCATGGTAAAAATCTTGCAGCTTCACTAAGGTGACATGGCGCCTACCGTTGATATTTTCTCATCCGACGATCACGAAGACTCGTCTTGCTCTGTACTGTCTTTACCCTGGGCCCATCGTATCTGGTGACAACTCAGCATCCGCACTGCACCTGAATGACACGTGGTAAATGGGCGCTATGTCTCCATGATAAAAATCTCACAGCTTCACCATGGCGAGATGGCGCCTACCGTTGATCTCTTCTAATCTGACGATCACAGAACTTGACCTCCCGTAACCCTCTATTTCTATTGATTCGCCGGGCCTGCTAATACGTGGCATCCTCCTGTTGGTTTGTTAGTCATCCCATCCTAACTGCTTCTAATGGCATGAAAGGCAGCCTCATCAGGACACGTGGCGCACGGGCGCTATGTCGCTGATACTATCTCCCGTGCAAATTTCGATGATGAGATTGCGCCGACTGTCAATCTTTGCAGATCTAACAATCAAAGCAACATCGTACTTCACTTGTCGTCCCTTCTGAAAACTACTGGGCTCGTGGTACGCCATGTCCTGACATATACACATGGCATCATCTGATTGGTGAACCTGAGACTTGATCCATAGAATGGCCACGCGGCGGATGGGCGCTATGTCACCATCATAACATCTGCGCATCTCCGCCATAGCGAGATGGCACCATCCGTTGATGCAATCAAATCCGACAGTGGAGATCATAAATCTTGACTGTGCCAACTGTACTGATAGAGACTCCAGCCTAGTTACACATGGTGGTTCCTTACTGGCCCAACGGAACACCACCAGGCAATCTTGCGACTTGGCCTCACAGGGTGACCACGTGTCGACCAGGTGCCATGTCACTATGGGAAAATCGAGGCTAAATTCCCATAGTGCCATAGCGCCCAACCGATGACATGTCCCTATCTGTGCGTGGTTCCTTTTGATTCACTGCTGTGGCACCGGGCTCCGCCAACTGGGCAGATGAGGTACATAATGGGGCCCAATATTTTGTCTGAAGCTCTCGCTGTTTATTTTCTCCGGCCCGCCAAACTTTACCCGATCGTCGCAACATTTTTTCGGCAACGTGACCCGCCCGCCAACGTGAGCATCTTCACTAGGCGCTATGTCACCATGGAGATTTTTCAGTTGGCGTGTGATAGCGCTATAGCGCCTGCGGTGCCGAAAAACTTTCTCGACCCGCCCTCCGTTGTAGCCCACCCGCCGGGCCCACCAAACACATGTCAATCGGGCGCAATGTCGCTAATACTATCTCTCATGCAACTTTCGATGACGAGATCATGCCGACCGTCGATCCATCTAAAATCTGACGGAAGAGAAACTTTGGTGGGTCGGGGCATTAAAATAACAATTTTTTAGGCTAACCATTGAACAAGCCGCGGATTTGAATTTGAGTCTTTGGCGGTAAAACCAAAGGTAACACTTCTGGCAACTCGCAAGGGGCATGAGCCTGCTCAATGCATGACCAGTGCCTGAGAATGATCCATTGGGCTATGGAGTCAGAAAGAGGACCAGGAGGCACAAAGCTGAGAGCTGCAAGAACCCTAACCCTTAAAGAGGAAATCAAAACATTAAAAAATCCTTAAGGTTCTAGCTCTGCTTCTATGATTGGAAACAAAAAAAATAGGACCTCCTCAGCAGCGTGAGACATGTCAAAAAATGACTCACAAAGAGGGCCATGTGCTCGTGCACTTATTGCAAAATAGAAACAAGCAGGAAGCAACTGGATTAACTATGTACATGGATTCACAACCCTTCAGAAACAGGGCTTCAGATAGATCCCATTGACTGGAATGGGTAGAATTTCACCACTTGGCCTGCTTAGTTGGAATGCATTGGCCTATTTGCAACTGGAAATCAGATAAGGGCCACTCCATAATGGGTCAAATTTGGAGTGCCTTCCTAGTTTTGCTCTGTCTGAGTCCCACTTGAGAACTAAATCTCCCTCTCTAAAGATTCTGGCCCTTGCCCTCTTGTCAAAATTCCTCTTCATCTGTTGCTGGTGAATCTCTAGAGTTTTCATGGCTTTGTTTCTCTTTTCTTCCAACTCAATTAGTTCTGCCATTCTTACTGACATGGCATCATCTTCAACTAGTTCCAGCTGATGAGCCAACTCCAAGGATGGGAACTCCAATAAGATTGGGAGTCTAGCTTCCCTACCATATACTAGCACAAAAGGTGAATTCCCAATAGATCTCTTGGGTGTTATCCTATCAACCCACAGAGCAGTCCTTAATTTCTTGTGCCAGGTCCTCTGATTGTCTTCTATTGTCCTCTTCATAATTCTGATCAGATTCTTGTTGGAAGATTCAGCCAAACCATTACCCTGAGGATAGTAGTTCGATGATGTGTTCAGGTAGATATTGTGATTCATGGCCCATGCACAAATTTGGGTTCCAAAAAAAGACTTGGCATTATCTGAGATGATAGTAGAAGGAGCACCAAATCTAGATACAATTCCATCAAGGAATTCAACAACTGATGGCTCTGTGGCATCCTTCAAAGCAACTACCTCTGTCCACCTAGTGAAATAATCAGTAGCAGCCAAGATCCATTTATGACCTGCACTAGATGGAGGATTAATGGGGCCTATAAAATCCAACCCCCACTGAGTGAAGGGCTGATCCACCTGAATAGGATGAAGAGGAAGAGCTGCAAGTCTTTGTTTGCCTGAGAAAAAAGCACATTTCTCACATTTCCTCACATACCTGTAACAATCATGGAATAGAGATGGCCAATAATATCCAGCCCTCATGATCTTCATAGCGGTTGTTCTTGCAGAGAATTGGCCGCCATCAGGACCATCATGGAGTTCTCTAATCACCCTTTCAGCCTAATCCTCTTCAACACACCTCAACAGGGTCCCATTAAAATCCCTCCTGAATAGGATATCGTCAATCACAACATAGGGAATGGATTGTAGTCTATATTTTCTTCTTTTAGTTCTGTCCAATCCCTGAGGGTATCCATTCCCTAACAAGAAATTCTTCATGTCATTTATCCAGCTCCTTGGACTGTCAGCGTACCTTTCCTCCTGTTGCTCTGCTATCACCATGGCAACTTCTTCATCTGAGTTCTGATCTGATAACATTTCTTTACATAATCCTCTTCCTCTTACCAATTTGGTAATCTGAATGTCAACATCATATTCCATTACCCTAATGATCCATCTAGCTCTCTTCTCACTGACATCTTTGTTTAACAGGAAGTCTTTTACACTTGCATGGGGTACCAACAAATGGATCTTATTATGGGATAAGAGGTGTCTGAACTTCTTCAAGGCTCTAATGACTGCAAGGGCTTGCTTCTCAACAAAGCTATACTTATCTTCATATTCCTTAAGCCCTTCACTAAAGAAGGCTATGGGTTGCTCCTCATTCTTGTCATTTGTTTGGGTCAAGATAGCAGAGATACTTGACTCACCACCTAAGGTGTAGAGGATGAAATCTTTCTCAAATTTTGGGTTCATGAGGGTGGGGGCTGATGCTATGGCTGCCTTGATCTTTTCAAAACTCTCCTTCCCCTCCTTGGTCCATGAGAAGACCATATCTTTCTTGAACATGGCTGTAAGGGGTTTCACCATGGTGGCAAGATTAGGAATAAACCTTCTTACAAAATTTATCCTGCCAAGGAAACTTTGTAGCCCTTTCTTGTGTTTAGGGAGAGGAAGGGCAAGTATTGTTTTTGTTCTTTCTAGATCAACGGTCAATCCATCCTTAGATACAATGTGTCCCAATAGTTTTCCATGGTTTGTAGCAAAGACACATTTGGCTGGGTTGAGAGATACCCCAAACTCTCTACATCTTAGAAATACCCATCTCAAATGATCAAGATGATCCTCCACATTCTTGGAATACACAGTTATATCATCAAGGTATACCAAGATAAACTTGTCAATTAATCTTCTAAAAGCTACCTCCATTGCCTTTTGGAATGTGGCACCTACATTTGTTAATCCAAATGGCATTTTGCAATAAGCATAGGTGCCCCATTTAGTAGTAAATGTTGTCTTGTATCTATCAGACTCTTTAACCAGCACTTGGTTATAACCAGAAAACCCATCAAGAAAAGAGAATCTCCTTGACCCACTGACCTTGGATAGAATTTGCTCCATAGAAGGGAGAGGATGGTGATCTTTAAGGGAAGCCTGATTGAGATCCCTAAAGTCCACACACAATCTGATTTCTCCATTCTTCTTCCTCACAGGGACAAGGTTAGCTACCCATGATGAGTGTTTGATGGGAAAAATTATGTTAGCCTCAATCAGTTTGGATAGTTCTTTCCTTATTAAAGGTTCAATCTTGGGATTCACTGGCCTCTATTTTTGGCTTACTGGTTTGACCCTATCAACTAAATCTATGGTATGCTAAAACAAACTAGGGTCAAACCCTTTTAAATCATCATATGTCCAAGCAAATACATCACTAAATTCTTGACATAGATGAATGAAATCTTCTTGCTCAGCTTTAGAACATACCTTCCCCATGTTAAGATATTTTCCATCAGCAATAGTAACTGGGGCATGGTCATCCTTTTCTGCAGCTAGATTCATCCCCTTGCCTCTTGTTTGATCATCAGGATTAAAGACGCCTTCCAAGGTAATGAGACCCTTGGGCAGCTTGTTGGAACTGAGATGAATGATCTGATCACCATATTGATCTTGTAGTCTTAGCTGATTTCTCCCTGAAAATTCTGCTTCATTCTGCAAGAAGCTCACAATTTTCTCATCAGACTCGAACACTTGCCAATGAGTATTATTATCAGGAACAGCAGGCCTCACCACTACCCTTATTTGTTGTTTCTTTTCTTCCTCAAGATTCCCTGGCACATCATAAGATGCACCCACTGCTGCAAGTCTGTCAGCATGTTTATTTTCTTTCCTAGGAATGCTCTGAATGTTAAATGCATTGAAACCCTCAAGCAAATCCCAGACTCTATGTTTATAAGACTTGAGTAGGCCATTTTTGGTGATATTCTAATTTCTCACTTGTTTCACTACCAACTCGCTGTCCCCATATACTTTCAAGGCTTGAATTCCCCTCTTTTGGGCAAGTAGGAGACCTTGGATCAAGGATTCATACTCGGCCACATTATTGGTACAACTGAATTAGAACCTAAAAGAGAAGTAGTATCTTATTTGTGTAGGAGAGATCAACATAACACCAGCCCCTAATCCATTTCTATTCCTTGAGCCATCAAAGTACATACTCCATACTCCATTTATGTCATCATTAGTCCTAACAAGGTCAGGAACTTGAACCTCCTTCTCTATTATGCAATATTTACTAAGGCCTATCTCAAGGGTTTCCGACATAGGTTCAAACTGACATGTATTTGCCCACTCATCCAAGAAGAAATCAAGAATCCCTGCTATGGAAGTGACAGGCTCATTTACTATGTTATTTTTCGTTCACCTCTAGGATAGGGCAATTCATATTGATGAAGTTGGGAGTGTAGGGTTCAGTGTGATGAAGGGCTTGAGGTTCTGCTCTTATTGAAGCATTGGCCCCATATCTAGTCTTAAATGACATGTAAGACCAATCAGCAGATATGAATCCACCAATTTGAGTAGTGAAGTCTCTTGAAAGACAGATGGCAAAATAGGGCTTAACCTCAGCAACAGATATGTCTTAAATCACAGTACAACCAGGGCATGCATGTAGGGCCATTTCCACACTTCTAAGGATGCCTATGGTTTTGACAGTACTCCCATCTAGTTGTAACAAATCCCTAACAATGGGCTCATATTTCATCCCTAAAGCATCAGCAACACACCTAGGCATTACTGAGCTGCTAGCCCCCAAATCTATCATGCAATTATGGACTAATTTGCCCCCTATAATCAGAGAAACATAAAATGGAGGAGGTCTAACCTTTTTATTTGCCTCCACATCTCCTGCTGGTTGTACTAAACTAGTGGCACTCTCCATGGTAGATGACTGATCCTTGGGCTCAATCCTTTCCAATTCTTGCTGCAGCATCTTCCTCTGCATTGGTATGGTAGCAACAGCATCCCACATGGAAATTTTTACATTGGTCTTCTTCATTTTCTCTACCACACTTAATGGGGCACTAGGGATTTTGGTAGAAACTTTGGGGGCTGCACTTACAAGAGGTTGAGATGGGGCAACAAAAGGATCACTTGCGTCCTCATTTCTCAGACCTTGCTTTTGCTGTTGTGAAGTGTTTGTCTGCTCATTTGTTGTTTGTGTGTTAGGTATAACACTTGAAGTTGAGGCCCGCTTAGGAGAAGGAGGAGCAGCATGTTCCATAGCTCTCTTCTTGCTTCTTGTGTTATGAGCAACGGAGTCCTGGTTTACATTACAATGTTCCTCCATCTGGTGATTCATAAAAGAGCAATCACCCTGTCTCTGAACATATGAGGCCTCCTTGGGATGATCTTCTTTGTGTGATTGCTTTACTGTGGACTCCTGGACAGTTAGGGCCAAATAAGATTCTGCTTTCTGACATAGGCAGTAGGTATAAGAATAGTTACATGAGGGACAAAAATCTTGGTCTTGGGCCAAGTTATTTTGAGGGACTATAGCTCTGTTCTGATTTGAGCTTGAAGCAGAAGCATGACTATTCTGCCTATTCTAATCAAAAAAGCTATTCCACTGATTAGGAGGCCTACCACCACTTGGAGCCTGATATTGCAATTGGGGAGGCTTGCCACCTTGGGCATGTTTTCTTTCTAAGGCCACCACCTTGTTACTCATCTTTTGTATTAGAGAAAAACTATCCTCTAGTCTCTTCCCTTGGTCCTTCAACTCCCTCCCCTGCTCTTGTAATTTTTTATCCAGGGTCTTTTCTCTTTTATCTGCGTTCAGTACTAGACCTTGGAGCATTTCCTTGAGTTCATCTATTTCGTTTGAGGATGTGGAAGCTTGGGGAACTGGAGTAAGGGCTTGCGATGTAGAAATTGTAGGGAGAGGGGCTATTGCTGGTTGGTGGTTGGGAACATTAGGAAAGAAAGGCATAGGAGGCCTTGGAGCCAACTTTCCTCCTTGTATTAGAATGTTCTCAGCTTTTATGGTTGTCTCATAAGCATTAGGTAATGTATCTCCTCCCATAGTTTGGATTGTGGTGGCAATATCACTGTTAAAAGCTCTAAGGTAATGCAAGAAGGCATTACCAGGGGTAGGTTTCACTATAGTAGGTATTCTATCCCATGTCTTTTGGAATCTATAATTAAAATCAGTCATACATTCATGGGGGGCTCTTTTTATTGTAGTGAGCTGCTCTAATAGTGACAAATGGTCACTCTTATCCTCAAAATGTTTGCATAATCCTGCTCCTAGTCCATCCCAATCAGTTATGGAACCATGAGCTAAGCCTCTATACCACTGTAATGCTTTTCCTTTTAAAGATGAGGCTAGAAGTCTGACAGCAACATCATCTTCTGTAATACCATGAATATTGCAGACATTCGCTACCTCTTGGATATGCTCT
This sequence comes from Cupressus sempervirens, assembly GCA_028749045.1. Lineage (NCBI taxonomy): Eukaryota > Viridiplantae > Streptophyta > Pinopsida > Cupressales > Cupressaceae > Cupressus > Cupressus sempervirens. Next base: position 161,561,808 of record CM053787.1, read on the forward strand.
AGGGGGAAAATAGAAGTTTCACCAGTAAAATCAGGTATGCTTTTTAGTGCAGCTACTGGTATATCATGTCTTTGGGCTAACAACAGAGGACTTCCACCATTAAAGGTGGAAAAAGGATGAACTCTTGGCTGTGCCATATAAACAAGTGTTCTATTGATGAGTGCTGATGGCAATCTAGGCTGAGTTCGGACAGTAGGAGGAGTAGAGATAGATCTCACAGGTATATTGATTGTTACTCCACCTCTAACTGGTGATAATTAAGCTCTAGCCCTCCTTCTTCTAGGACTTGAAAGTGAGAGTTCTTGATATTGAAAATTACCTCTAGAAGATGCCCTTGTTTCAGCTCTGGGCATGAATTTCTGCAACTTTGGCGTGAAACCAGATTTGTTGATGCTCAAAGTCGCCAAGTACTTGATGAATCAGCCTCTTGAAGGCTTGAATACTGAAGCCAGCACTACTTCTTCAGCATTAATCTCAGAAACTCTTTCTTCTTTTGACACCAGTAGACATGAAATCTTCTGATATAGGTCCCACTGGGCGTGCCAAAAACTGTTGTCACTTAGGTTTGCACCCTTGTCCAAGGCCTATACACAAGGACAACCTAGTGAAACATGGAAACAACCTCCAAGCTGTGGGACTTGAACTAAGAGGTTGAGTCTCCGGAGAAGGCCGGCTTCCTCTTACTGTCAGGGCACACCTATCTATTCTCAGAAGGGAAAGGGAGAAAGAGAGCGTTAAAGAAAATCTACCTAGTCTAATCTAAGGCGGTGATGCACCAAAATAGAGTGTTCAGACTCATTCCTGCCCATATATATACTACAAAACCAGAATAACATACAAAAGTCATACACGTCCAGACTTATATCGATCAATAATCACATACAAATCAAAAAAAAACCAACCGAATGACACTAGGAAAAGGAGATTTCACTTATGTATTATCCAATAGGCCAAAGATAGATACAGTATGCATATCATTGATCTCAACAATACACCAATGGGAGGCAAAGTGATGCACATTCACACTGATGGCTGAAAGAGATGATACAGGCTATTACATGGCTCAGAGACAAAGGGATTTTACACTGCAATTTTGCAAGCAGTAGTAGAGAAAATCAGAAAGAATCGACCCTGAGAACAGATCACAAAATTGCCTTTATAGATCAGGCATAACTGAAGATTTCCGCGTTACATTCACTTCTTACCTACTAGCATTAATTTCCCATCTTGAGAATCCAATCGAGGATCTGATTGAAATCCTGGCCTGCATACCGAGAAAAATTTCTTTCTGAGAAGAGCCCAGAGAAGATAGAAATGGTGCCACAACATTCCCTGACATGGTAGATGGATCGACCAGATGGATGGAGTGTCCTTATGTCCTACATTCATTCCTGGTAGGTCAGAAATGATCGCGAAGATCAGATCGCAAGATACATCAATCGTCTCTGCATCTTGGTTCATGAATCATCCTAGCCTAACAGTTGACCCAATTTCTTATATGCCGACTAGGCCACACGGGCCAACCATAATCCTTTGTTTTTCCACCTGGAGAGTCCTTCCGCGGTTGACCGCCTTCATCGAACTAACTGCGTCACCCTACCATCTAACCGCTGGTCATTAGCTAATCACCATGTCGAAAACCGGACCTGCGAGGACGCGTGTCAATCGGGCGCAATGTCGCTAGGGTAAAAATCTTGCAGCTTCACTAAGGCAACATGGTGCCTACCGTTGATCTTTTCTCATCCGACGATCACGAAGACTCATCTTGCTCTGTACTATCTTTACCCCGAGCCCATCGTATCTGGTGACAACTCAGCATCCGCACTGCACCTGAATGACACGTGGTAAATGGGCACTATGTTTCCATGATAAAAATCTCGCAGCTTCACCATGGCGAGATGGCGCCTACCGTTGATCTCTTCTAATCTGACGGTCACAGAACTTGACCTCCCGTAACCCTCTGTTTCTATTGATTCGCCAGGCCTGCTAATATGTGGCATCCTCCTGTTGGTTTGTCGATCATCCCATCCTAACTACTTCTAACGACATGAAAGGCAGCCCCGTCAGGACACGTGGTGCACGGGCGCTATGTCGCTGATACTATCTCCTGTGCAACTTTCGATGATGAGATCGCACCGACCGTCGATCTTTGCAGATCTGACGATCAGAGTGACATCGTACTTCACTCGTCATCCCTTCTGAAAACTACTGGGCCCATGGTATGCCATGTCCTGACATATACACATGGCATCATCTTATTGGTGAACCCGAGACTTGATCCATAGAATGGCCACGCAGGGGATGGGCGCTATGTCGCCATGATAACATCTGTGCATCTCTGCCATAGCGAGATGGCACCATCCATTGATGCAATCAAATCCGACAGTGGAGATCATAAATCCTAACTGTGCCAATCGTACTGATAGAGACTCCAGCCTGGTTACACGCGGTGGTTCCTTACTGGCCCAGCGGAACACCACCAGGAAATCTTGCGACTTGGCCTCACAGGGTGACCACGTGTCGACCAAGCGCCATGTCGCTATGGGAAAATTGAGGCTAAATTCCCATAGCACCATAGCACCCAACCGATGACATGTCCCTATCTGTGCGTGGTTCCTTTTGATTCGCTGCCGTGGCACCGGGCTCCGCCAACTGGGCAGATGAGGTACATAATGGGGCCCAATATTTTGTCTGAAGCTCTCGCTGTTTATTTTCTCTGGCCCGCCAAACTTTACCCGACCGTCACAACATTTTTTTGGTAACGTGACCCGCCCGAGGACGTGAGCATCTTTGTCGGGCGCTATGTCACCATGGAGATTTTTCGGTTGGCATGCGATAGTGCCATAGCACCTGCGGCACCGGAAAACTTTCTCGACCCGCCCTCCGTTGTAGCCCACCCTCTAGGCCCACTAAACACGTGTCAATCGGGCACGATGTCGCTGATACTATCTCCCGTGCAACTTCTGATGACGAGATCGCATCGACCGTCAATCCATCTAAAATCTGACGGAAGAGAAACTTTGGCGGGTCGGGGCATTAAAATAACAATTTTTTAGGCTAACCGTTGAACAAGCCGCGGATTTGAATTTGAGTCTTTGGCGGTAAAACCAGAGGTAACAGGTCCCATAGGTGATCTTCCTGAGTATCATTTTGTATTAGACGAGGATACACCAGACGCACGTACAGAGGCTACAGACCCTGATGCGAGAGAAGAGGGGAATGTAGAGGCATGGACTCCTTCGGTGTCGGTACATGTATACATTTTTTTGTTATGACATATGTGATTTAAAGTTAATTTTTATAATAGAGTAATTTTAATTTTTAAGCCATACTGACTTTTACATGTATGTGATCTTCATTCATGTTTAGTTGATGACCGAGGAGGAGCTCAGACAGATAGATGATGCTACACTCTCGACCATTTCATTTGGCCTTGAGAAATCTACGGTACATTATGTTGTGTTCGCATTTCTTTTTTCTATTTGATATTGTAGCATATATGGTTGCTAATCTTTCTTTTATCTTGCAGATACCACCTGCCCCGGGGGGACAAAGTGCCGGGGGTGAGCCAGCATGCATTGACAAAGGAAAGGTAATTAGATGTTTTCTAATTGATTAAATATTGATGAATTCTTGTAAAATTTTTGTGGTAATCTCATTTAATTACATTATTTATTGTATATAGGGTGTGGCTACTGGCGATGACCCTGTACAGATTCAGCATCCTAGATCATCAAGGATTTTCATTCGCACAAAGAGCCCCATTGTATGTATAAGTATCATTTATTTTTTATTTTTTTAATTGATGCAGAGGAAAGTATGATTGTTGTTCTATACAATTTCTATGATTTTTTTTGTACCAATAATGATTCATGTCTTGCATATGTTCATTACAACTTAAATAGGCTTATATGCACCTGTCCAACCGACCAAGTTGGTTACAAAGGTTTATTTAATCAAACAAATACCAAATTACTACTTTCCCTCCAAAACTAATATGACCGTTTGAATTTGAAATTCAAATTTCAAACTATAGTTTTTATGCATTCCCTAACTTTCTAAACTATTCCATTGACTCAAAATTGGTCATATGGATTTATTAAATGCAACTAAGTAAATTTCCAAAAAATTGAAGTTTTTATTATTTTTTCTCCAAATCACCGTACACTCTGATCTCCCCCTTTCAACTGAGATCACATATGACATATCTAAAGGTCTACATGACCATTGGAACAACCATATAGGCATTCCCAACCATAAAACAAACAAAAAACCACTTTTTTCTAATACTGTTTAGACTCTAAATACCCTATTCTAAGGCCTTTGGGTCCCATGGAGTCACTTGGTTTATAACCACACCAAAATGCTTGTGGGCCTTACATGTGCCTTTATTAAAAAACATAGACCAACTTGTAAAATATGGACCAAACCTTTATTCCAACTTCCTAATCTACTTGAATCCTCGCTTTCATGGAGTGGCAAGGTGTCCGGCAATAGAGATACTTGTTCCCCCCTGCCACATAGGTTAGGTGCCCTACACCACCTTTCCTCTCTCTCATTCTAAACACTAGTCCACCAAGTGAGTGATGTTCCTCTCAGTCTTGTTGTTGCTACTTTTACCTTCTTATCTGCCTCTATGTCTTCAAGATCAAAGTAGTTCTCAAGGGCCTCTATCCACCCTAGCACTTCTTCACTATCCATTTTACCCTGGTATATTGGAAAATCAATATGGTTCTTCCCACCATTACCTTGTACTGCCTTAATGATTCTCATAAATCTCCTTTCTTCAGGATCATCTGTTGTCTCGTGCTCTTGCCTTGCATTACCAACCTCTTCTTCTTCATGATTCTCTCCATGATTTCTTCCTCTAACCTCTTCTCCTCTAGGTTCTTGCCTTTCCTTTTCTAAGGATTCTATCCTTGCAATAAGCTTCAGCCTCTCTCTTCTCATCTGTCTTTCTTCCCTCACTCTAGATGCTTCAAGTTCTCTCCTCTCTCTTTTCTCTTTTGCCAACTCTTCTCTCAATTCTTCAAGTTCTCTAGCCATTTGATTTTTAGGAGGCATTTTCACAACAAGTTTTCTTCCTTCCCAAGGGCCAACTCATTGATTCTCTTTCTTTCCTCACCAAAAAATCTCTAGACACCACTTATGTACCTTTCAACTCTGGGACACACAAGGAGGAATTAGACACACCAAGGCTTCAACAAAGGGACCAACACACTAAGGATTTTCAAGATTATAGGTCTTGGTCACACTCCTAAACACCCAAACTTCAAAACCCTCCTTAAAATGGCTTAAAAACTAGGGCATGCTTGTTCAAACCCCAAAACTCAATTCTAGAACGTTTTGACTTGTCTAATGACAAGATATGATCATGACAACCTACATGAACCTATCAAATGACACATCTACCATATGAAATCCTAAAATCCTATCTCATGCCCAATTACAACTTTCTTCCACATATGAGTCCAACATTATAACTTTGTATGCTTCCATGAGCCATAATTGGTGCAAGGATTGCCCAATTGACTTCAAGAGATGTTCCATGACCTCTGTAATGCCTTGGATCTTCAATGTTCCCCTGATGAGCATGGGATGCTCTTGCATCACTTATCTTCATAAATAAATTCAAAACTAATTTCTGTGATATTAACAACTACTATTTTGTATCTCATAGGAGACTCCTAGTGCACATGAGGTTCGACGGGACAGTTATGTAGATTTGATGACGCGGCCACTCACTCCTGAGGAGGAGCCTACAATAGTAAGTTGTAGTTTGAATTCATGATTAAATATGTTATAAATTTAGCATGCTATGAATTATAATGTTATAGTTTAAATTTTAGATTCATCTAACAAAGGTATTTGAACATATACAACCCACAATCACAGAGGTACCAGAATTGCCGAGGGCATACGAGAGGACTCCTGACCGGCGTAGGAGGTCGATGAGAGAGGTATTTATTATGAAATTTTGATAGTATTAATCTCCAATATGGAAAATATCATTATGCATTTGATTAATTCAATGTTAGATACATAGAATCATATAAATTTAGTGGTCTAACTTTGGGTTTTCCTTTTTTGTTTATGTAGGAGGCATTCGATCCACCTAGTGCAGCGAAGAGGCTGCATTTTGATCATCCACCAGCACCCTAGGATAGTATAGTTTTCGTAGGATGCATCATGAGATATTTTGAGATGGCATATGCCACATTGTATATAGAAACATTGATATTATACACATTCTGATGGCAGGATCAGCCACATTTTGTATATGGATCTATGTATTTTGATATATATATATATATTTGAGTACTTTGTCTATGGATACATGATCTTTGATATATATTTGTGTAAAATTTTGTCTATGGATACATGTATTTTGATATATATTTTTATCATTTACGTGCACAATGATATACATATTAATTTAGTATCTAGTATTGTTCAATTTATCGTGGATCATGTGTCATGCCCTAAATTTTACTAGTAAAAACACAACAATTTTTTTTTTTTTTTAAGCTTATGAAGTCGCAGAAGAAATTACATATTGTAAAACAAGGTTATCATTGAATAGGAGTTCAAGACTCATGTGAATAGTGTGAAGGTGTTAACATTTTAGTCACAGGTGGTTTTCAAATAGATTGGATGACAGTCTAGTTCAAGTTAGCGTCACGAGTCAAACGAGCAAGTTCAAGATACAACACTCATAAATTAGTGAGGTAATTCATATCCTAACAAGCCTCTGATACTAATATTCTATTAGGGTCTGTTAGTTATATCATATGGACTAGGTCGTGATTCTAGCATGTAAGGGAAGGGGATCAGAATTACTTATTATCCTCATTACCAATGTACACACATTCATTAATCATTACAATATATATTAATGTGACAATTAGTATATTACTATATCCTCATTATCTATCAACATTGCTTCCTCACCAAATTATTGAGTGCACAACAAGATTGTAAGCAATCTACTAAGTTTTAAATTTATACAATCAATGGTATCACATAACATCTATGGATTGTTATTATCAACTAATCATTTACAATACCACAAGGAGAAAACTTTCTTTCACATTTTAAAATGATAACAATGATGTCAAAGCAAATCTGTGACTCATACCAATGCTTTCATAACAATATAAACTCCAAATGAAACATGCATGTACAACCTTATCAATATTTTCTTCTACACGTACATTAGGTAACAATGATACAATCTCCTTCCATCACAATGGGGCAACATAAGGGACTTTTCAAAATCATATGGAACATGGACATTGAAAGATATGGACAATGAGTAGCATGAACATTGTCCAACATGATCGTTGAGAACATGAACAAGCTGGTGAATCCTCCTTCACAAATGAGGGCACAATGTCAAGTTTTCTCATCCAACATCAATCTGCAAGATGATCATTCCAAGCCATTTCCATTGCTCCCTTGGACACAAAACTGCATATGCAACACAACAAAATAACAAGGACCATGGGTGCTTTCCACCCAACCATAGGCCTCAAAGAGACCACCCCTGCACTAGGGAACAAGGCTCAAACTAGGATACACATACAATCTTTCAATGCATAAACATTACATTTCAAACTTGAACAATTTCCCCCCAAGACTATTTCACAATGGCTTCACAGATGGAACCATAAACATAGGGTGAAGGTTTTTTCTAAAATGGAGACTTGCCATACCAAACCATATTTGCAATAAATAATTTTTATGCCCTCTCGGGGCTATCATAATTCACCAAATTTCATGCCCTCTCGGGGCTATCATAAATGAACCATTTAATGCCCTCTTGGGGCCTCCACATTTCCTCCTCCAAACCCACTACCATCAGCTCTAACTCCTCAAACTTCCTTTCTACACCATACTTTCCTTATCACCCCCAGCAAGATATGAAATGTTATGGCATACAATGGAGCCCATACTCCAAGGTTCTCAATATATTTTTCGAACCCAACTTAAGCCCTTCACCCTGGACTTCTCTTCCCTTCCCACAAGGGTGAGTGTAAGTCCCAATCCCATAACAATACTCAAGCACAAAACAAGAAAACAAAACCAAGTAGAAATAAAATAAGAAATTTTCGCAAACACCCCACTAGTTTGGCCAAGACCCTCTAATAAAGCCTTCCCACTAACTTATTTTAGCAAAAACACTAAGCCACTCCATCCTTATGAACTTTTCTCCTCTAACGGTTCATCAATAGCCCTCACGAGCTCTGAGTTATGACCCTCGAAGGATCGACCTCAAAATGCACTTAGAGCACCTTGAAGACTCTTCGGTATGGGGTGGCCGCAAATGATGGATGGTCTTCGTGGCTAGAACAAAAGTGTGACTAGGGTTTACCCACTCATCTGGAGCTAATGGGACTGACGATTCAATGCCAAGATCAGCGGTTTCAAAGTTACGCTATGGTGCACCTATGAACTGAGGCACACTACGAGTTTTGGCATCGAGCGAGATCATTGTGTTGAATCCAAACAGAATGTGATCTCTCAAAAATGAGATAGGTTATTTTAGGCCTTAGGATCACCGTCCTATAGCATTTGATAGTTCATCGATAGCCCTCACGAGCTCTGAGTTATGACCCTCGAAGGATCGACCTCAAAATGCACTTAGAGCACCTTGAAGACTCCTCGGTATGGGGTGGCCGCAAATGATGGATGGTCTTCATGGCTAGAACAAGGGTGTAACTAGGGTTCAACCACCCATCCGGAGCTAATGGAACTGATGATTCGATGCCAAGATCAGCGGTTTCAAAGTTACGCTGTGGTGCACCTATGAACTGAGGCACACTGCGAGTTTTGGCATCGAGCGAGATCGCTGTGCTGAATCCAAATGGAATGTGATCTCTAGAAAATGAGATAGGTTATTTTAGGCCTTAGGATCACCGTCCTGTAGCATTTGATAGTTCATCAATAGCCCTCACGAGCTCTGAGTTATGACCCTCGAAAGATCGACCTCAAAATGCACTTAGAGCACCTTGGAGACTCCTCGGTATGGGGTGGCCACAAATGATGGATGGTCTTCGTGGCCAAAACAAGGATGTGACTAGGGTTCACCCACCCATCCGGAGCTAATGGCACTGACGATTCGATGCCAAGATTAGCAGTTTCAAAGTTACGCTATGGTGCACCTATGAACTGAGGCACACTGCGAGTTTTGGCATCGAGCGAGATTGTTGTGCTAAATCCAAACGGAATGTGATCTCTCGAAAATGAGATAGGTTATTTTAGGCCTCAGGATCATCATCCTATAGCATTTAACAGTTCATCAATAGCCCTCACGAGCTCTGAGTTATGACCCTCGAAAGATCAACCTCCAAATGCACTTAGAGCACCTTGGAGACTCCTCGGTACGGGGTGGCCGCAAATGATGGATGATTGTTTGAAGACTACTCCATGTGTCACTATCTTTCTTGGAAAAAAAATTGCTTTTGAACATCAAGCTTGCAATATTATCAATTATTGTCAAACTTTTTCAACCAAGTCAAAATGTCAAATGCAAATATTTGTTTGCATTTTTTGCTAAGGGGAGTTTCATAAATTGACTTTGATTTTCTATGTCTCTAGTGCTTGAACATACTTAAAATGGCTCTTTGGTCTTAGAGCTATTGGTATTTTCTAACTTCATGGTCTATGATATGCATACTAAGAATTTCTTTCACTAAATGGTTTCCTTGATCTATTGACTACACTTAAATTTGTTCACTTGTCATCTCTCTTTCTATATGTTCAATACAAAGAGCTAGAAGAGACAAATAATCTTTCTTACCTTCATCTCTCTAAGCACATGATAGAAATCAATTCTAAACTTGAGAAAAGGTTAGAGGAGAATATTGCATTCTTAAATTAATCTCCCTTAAGACCTTTACATACACACGGGGCATTCTTAAATTAATCTCCATGGAAGAAAATTTCATAAAACTAAAGATTCCATAGTGTTGAAACATAAAATCCAAGATCTCATTTATGATGGGATTGTTGATACCTCTAATGACTCATCCACTCATAGTCTTCATATCCAACTTCATATCATGTCAGTATGCATGTGCTATCTTGCTTATTGGCTTTAATTGCTTACCCTACATGCTATCTTCTTTCATGGATTTTATGGCTTATCCCAAATGTGCTTCATACAACTTTTCAATATGAAAGTCTTTCAAAACATTATACAATATTATGACTCTTTATGCTTTCAAATGCTATGATTGGTTGTAAAATGGAAGAAATCAAGTATTCTAATTGTTCATCCGTACTTTATGGATTTTTCTTATTTGATTAGTTTGATAAAAATAGTTTTAATAATCATAATGTCGGCTTTATGTCAAATAAGGAAAAAACCAAATTTGTAATAAGATATCCGCATGCAATTATCTTTCATATAGTTATAAATGCTCTTAAAATTTTCGTTATAGCCTTGTATCACATGCAAATATGATTCGGAAGAACTTGTTCAATATCTTCCTCTTATAATTCCTTACAAAGAACCTACCAAAATACAAAAACCATATACAAAAAACTACACATTTTACATCATAATACATCATAAATTTTAGAAATTCTCCCCAATACCACCCCCCTCCAACTCTTCATGATGTACCTACATTCCAATATCATACAAAAATTAGTAACTTATTGGATTAAACAAGATAATCATCAATTCATTAAATCATTATGAAGAAAATAACATAAGAAGTATATATACCTAGTCAAGTATTCCAATAGGGTCCTCTCTTTGTTTTAGGGTCTCCAACAAGGCTTCATGATCAACATTAGCAATAGTAAAAAGTTCTTTTACTTTTGGTCTTCCTTGATGCTTCAATAACTTTACATTTGTTGCTATAATAAGATGCGAATATATGAGAATTACTTTGTGCTTCTGATAGTCTTTGAATGCAGGAATTTCGTTCCTTCTAAGCATGTATGTCCGCAGCCATGTTCCAGCAACAACCACTGAACCAGTAGGATATGTGAATCCATCATCATCTGTGATCGGTTGTGCAAGTTTTTGTTTTCCTCTTACACAACGTGCTAACCAATAATCAGATTTCTCATCATTCCCCTGTGGTGCAACCAATGCAAAGACATGTCCTGGCTGAAGTAGATCTGATACATGATTATGCTCAAGTGAACTTTCCATGTCATCATTTTTGATAGAGGGTATGATAGAAAATGGAGTAAGATAATGTGGAGCCCATGTGTCCACCCACTCACTTGACTCACAGTGATCCCAATCACACTGAAAAAAAGTACGACAAAAACAAGCTAGTTGTCGTGTCCAAATGGTCCATGTACTAGAATTAGAGCATCCTACACAACCAATAAAACATGCGAGCATTCTTGAATTGACCTGTACAGTTATCTGACCAAATGATATGTCTATCCATAGCAATTGCATTCTCGTTTAAGAAATAAAAAAAAATCTCGAAACAATGTTGCACAAACTCGTGAGAGTGAGATCTATCATCACTCATATAAAAATGATACTCTCTAATAATCTTTCGATTATCTTCCGCACTATCAGGGGCATGTCTATATGTTATGTGAACAAAAATTGCAATCTGAATAGAGTTGTAATACTGAGATTGTGTCTCATTTTGAGGTTGCAATGTGTAGTTCTCAGCAAAATCAACAACTGATATAATAGTGCCAATGGAAAAAGTCTCCTTGCACGTTCTAAATTTTTGATCCAACCACTGAGACCTGTGATTATGTCTTGCATACTTGTAAAAAAGATTTGCCTTGAAATCTGAAATAAAATTAGCCACATTGATATCTTTTCCAACCAATTCACATCTAGAGCTCTCACTCCCACTCTTCAATGTGTATTTCACCATTTCATAGACCCTTTTTTTCACTATTGTCTTTCCAAGATCTTGTTCACACCCCTCATGGAAACATGTGTCAAACTTGGATAAGCCACCACATTCTAAACACTTCTCATTTAAGCAAGCATTTTTATAAAAGGTACAACCATCAACTCTATGACATAAGAGTTGATCTAACAAGTCTCTTGATGATTTTGGAAGCCCACTAGCCCCACAATCCTCCAACATTTCTTTACTATGCAAAGTAGAACGGATGGAGCATAATAGTTCATGGTGCATAGAAAACTCAACATGATATTTGCAACAACATGTATTTCGAATTTTGAGTGGCACACAATAAAATGGCTTCAAAGATTCAAAAGCCCTTTGTGATATATGAACACTTGGATGACTCTCTCTAAATTGTTTGAACAACATAGTTTGACTTACCTCCAAATAGTGTTTAGGATGTGGCGTGCGGTCTCTGATGCCAATTCTCAACTTTAAGACATCTTTAGCATTGGGTGATACTCGTGAGTTAGAGTGCCAAAATTGTATAATTTCTTCCTTCACATCGTCGGATAGCTTCTTATCAAAACATGGAAGTCTCCCACCAAATGCCCATGTTTCATTTTGAATAGGATCATCAATTTTCTCTCGTCGACTAAGTGCTCTTCTCAAAGTAGTATGATTTAGATTCAAATCAATACAAGTTTGTCTCATATATCTACCCTTTCTCAAATGATGACTTACCAAAGAGGTTGTAATAACCCTTCGAGCAACTGTATTATCCTTCTCTCTGCTATTTTTCCCAACGCTATTGAGAGCACTGAAAAGATTCTTCACAATAATGGCATTTCTTTCCAACTTTTTATTGACATGAATTTTCAATTTGGAAAGCATAGGTCTCATCTTTTGCATCTTTAATAAGTGCATAAAAAGCTGACATTGCTCTACCACTGTCTTGTTGCCGAAAAACATCTGATATAGTCTTGAAGCCCATAACCGAATGGTTCTTTCTGATTTTTTTCCTTCCAAACTAGTCATAATCGTTTCATCAATTTCAATTATCCATTTTGGTGTTTTAGAACCTTCATGTCGATTATAATTAGGAGATATGTAAGGTTCTTGTGCATTAAGTTCCTGTGCATTGTCATCTTCGACATGGTCAATTATGCAATTTGGATTATGACTTGGTGGCATTTCTTCTTCAAAATTTTCAATCTCTACATTTTCAATTTCCACATTATCATTTTCAATAGGTACATTTTCATTTCCCAACTGTACATTTTCATTATCTAACTCTATGATTTCACCTTCTATTAATTCATCGTCAACTTGATTGATATTTAGCATACCTTGTCTTTTTTTTCGGTGTTTCATTTTGTCCTTTTCTCTATATGCTGCAATGTCTTCATTGGATATCTTCCTTTTACGTTTATTCTTTCGACGACTGCTGCTCCCCATTCAGATGACAAATTTGAACACCTAAGGTTATATTTTTGAATTCTTTTCGATTGGTTGGGCTCCAAAACACGACATTTTACAAATCCCGTGAAAAAAGAGGTTAAAAAGTAATGTTGTCGGGTCTGTAGGGACAGTCAAATATTTGAAATTGATGCCAGTATAATCAGATATCCGATAATAGACCAGATATCCGATCCAGGATCGGATATCCGATATAGGAAAAGGACTTTTGGGGGGAAAACTTGCTAAGGTTTCCCTCCTTTGCCACAATAATATTAATATTATGAAAATATTTGGAGGCAAACGACTTTAATTTATAACTAAGTTAATAGTATATTAGTATTAGTATAAAGTATCAATAATATTAATATAAAATAGTATTAATATACCTATAGTATCAATATTATTATTATACCTATAATAGTATTAATATTATTAATATAGATATAATAGTGTAAATATATAGTGTTTATTTATATTAAGCTACAATATATAGTATTAATATATATTATTAATTATAGCTATAATAGTATTATTATTATTACTATACATATATTAATATTAATATTTAGTGTTTATTTATATTATAATTATTATCCTAAAATAGTATAAATAGTATATCCTAAAATATTACGTTATATATACTAAAATATTACGTTATTATATAGATATATTAATAACATATATATTAATATAATAATATTTATAATATATATTATATTTAATAAAAATATTACGTTGTTATATATATATTATATTATTATACATATTAATATAATAATATATAATACAAAGAGGGTCATCATTTAATGGGTCAAAGGGGGTCATAGGTCACCCTATGACGCCCTTTGACCCATATGAACGACTCGACTATGTCCCTAGGGGTCCTAGGACCCCTAGGGACATACGTCGTCGTTTAATGGATCAAAGGCGGTCATAGGTCACCCTATGACCCCCTTTGACTCATATGAACGATTCAAATATGTCCCTAGGGGTCCTACGACCCCTAGAGATATATGTCGTCATTTAATGGGTCAAAGAGGGTCATAGGTCACCCTATGACCCCCTTTGACCCATATTACCCATTCGAATATGTCCCTAGGGGTCCAAGGACCCCTAGGGACATATGTCGTCGTTTAATGGGTCAAAGAGGGTCATAGGTCACCCTATGACCCCCTTTGACCCATATTACCCATTTGAATATGTCCCTAGGGGTCCTAGGACCCCTAACGACATATCTCATCGTTTAATGGGTTAGAGAGGATCATAGGTCACCCTATGACCCCCTTTGACCCATATTACCCATTCAAATATGTTCCTAGGGGTCCTAGGACCCCTAGAGACATATATCGTCGTTTAATGTGTCAAAGAGGGTCATAGGTCACCCTTTGACCCCCTTTGACCCATATTACCCATTCGAACATGTCCCTAGGGGTCCTAAGACCCCTAGAGACATATATCATCGTTTAATGGGTCAAGAGGGTCGTAGGTAACCCTATGACCCCCTTTGACCAATATGTACGATTCGAATATGTCCCTAGGGGTCCTAGGACCCCTAGAAACATATGTCGTCATTTAAAGGGTCAAAGAAAATCATAAGTTACCCTATGACCCCATTTGACCCATATTACCCATTCGAATATGTCCCTAGAGGTCCTAGGAACCCTAAGAACATATGTTGTCATTTAATGTATCAAAGAGGGTCATAGGTCACCCTATGACCCCCTTTGACTCATATGAACGATTCAAATATGTCCCTAGGGGTCCTAGGACCCCTAAGGACATATGTTGTCGTTTAATGGGTCAAAAGGGGTCATAGGTCACCCTATGACCCCCTTTGACAAATATGAACGATTGGAATATGTCCCTAGGGTCCTAGGACCCCTAGGGACATATGTCATCATTTAATGGGTCAAAGAGGGTCATAGGTCACCCTATGATCCCATTTGACCCATATTACCCATTCGAATATGTCCCTTGGGGTCCGAGGACCCCTAGGGACATATGTCATCGTTTAATTGGTCAAAGAGGGTCATAGGTCACCCTATGACCCCCTTTGACCCATAATACCAATTCGAATATGTCCCTAGGGGTCCTAGGAACCCTAGAGACATATGTCATCGTTTAATGGGTCAAAGGGGGTCATAGGTCACCCTATGACCCCCTTTGACCTATATTATCCATTCGAATATGTCCCTAGGGGTCCTAGGACCCCTAAAGACATATATCATCGTTTAATGGGTCAAAGAGGGTCATAGGTCACCCTATGACCCCATTTAGCCCATATTACCCATTCAAATATGTCCCTAGGGGTCCTAAGACCCCTAGGGACATATGTCCTCGTTTAATGCATCAAAGGGGGTCATAGGTCACCCTATGACCCCCTTTGACTCATATAAACGATTCAAATATGTCCGTAGGGGTCCTAGGACCCCTAGGGACATATGTTGTCGTTTAATGGGTCAAAGGAGGTCATAGGTCACCCTATGACCCCCTTTGACCCATATGAACGATTGGAATATGTCCCTAGGGTCCTAGGACCCCTAGGGACATATGTCATCATTTAATGGGTCAAAGAGAGTCATAGGTCACCCTATGACCCCCCTTTGACCCATATTACCCATTCGAATATGTCCCTAGGGGTCCTAGGACCTCTAGAGACATATATCATCGTTTAATGCGTCAAGAGGGTCATAGGTCACCCTATGACCCCCTTTGACCCATATGAACGATTCGAATATGTCCTTAGGGGTCCTAGGACCCCTAAAGACATATGTCATCGTTTAATGGGTCAAAGAGGGTCATAGGTTACCCTATGACCCCATTTGACCCATATTTCCCATTCGAATATGTCCCTAGGGGTCCTAGGACCCTTAGGGACATATGTCGTTGTTTAATGGGTCAAAGAGAGTCATAGGTCACCCTATGACCCCCTTTGACCCATATTACCCATTCGAATATGTCCGTAGGGGTCCTAGGACCCCTAGCGACATATCTCATCGTTTAATGGGTCAGAGAGGGTCATAGGTCACCCTATGACCCCCTTTGACCCATATTACCCATTCGAATATGTCCCTAGGGGTCCTAGGAACCCTAGAGACATATATCGTCGTTTAATGGGTCAAAGAGGGTCATAGGTCACCCTTTGACCCCCTTTGACCCATATTACTCATTCGAATATGTCCCTAGGGATCCTAGGACCCCTAGAGACATATATCGTCGTTTAATGGGTCAAGAGGGTCATAGGATGACCCATATGTACGATTCGAATATGTCCCTAGGGGTCCTAGGACCCCTAGAGACATATGTCATCATTTAAAGGGTCAAAGACAATCATAGGTTACCCTATGACCCCATTTGACCCATATTACCCATTCGAATATGTCCCTAGGGGTCCTAGGAACCCTAGGAACATATGTCATCGTTTAATGCATCAAAGGAGCTCATAGGTCACCCTATGACCCCCTTTGACTCATATGAACGATTCAAATATATCCCTAGGGGTCTTAGGACCCCTAGGGACATATGTTATCGTTTAATGGGTCAAAGAGGGTCATAGGTCACCCTATGACCCCCTTTGACCCATATGAACGATTGGAATATGTCCCTAGGGTCTTACGACCCCTAGGGACATATGTCGTCGTTTAATGGGTAAAAAAGGGTCATAGGTCACCCTATGACCCCATTTGACCCATATTACCCATTCAAATATGTTCCTTGGGGTCCGAGTACCCCTAGGGACATATGTCGTCGTTTAATTGGTCAAAGAGGGTCATAGGTCACCCTATGACCCCCTTTGACCAATAATACCCATTTGAATATGTCCCTAGGGGTCCTAGGACCCCTAGAGACATATGTTGTCGTTTAATGGGTCAAA
The DNA here is from genome assembly GCA_028749045.1 of Cupressus sempervirens. Lineage (NCBI taxonomy): Eukaryota > Viridiplantae > Streptophyta > Pinopsida > Cupressales > Cupressaceae > Cupressus > Cupressus sempervirens. Next base: position 161,578,989 of record CM053787.1, read on the forward strand.
GGGGGTCATAGGTCACCCTATGACCCCATTTGACCCATATTGCCCATTCAAATATGTCCCTAGGGGTCCTAGGACCCCTAGAGACATATATCATCATTTAATGGGTCAAAGAGGGTCATAGGTCACCCTATGACCCCCTTTGACCCATATGTACTATTCGAATATGTCTCTAGAAGTCCTAGGACCCCTAGAGACATATGTCATCATTTAAAAGGTCAAAGAGGGTCATAGGTTACCCTATGACCCCATTTAGCCCATATTACCCATTCGAATATGTCCCTAGGGGTCCTAGGACCCTTAGCGACATATGTCGTCGTTTAATGCACCAAAGGGGGTCATAGGTCACCCTATGACCCCCTTTGACTCATATGAACGATTAAAATATGTCCCTAGGGGTCCTAGGACCTCTAGGGACATATATTATCGTTTAATGGGTCAAAGGAGGTCATAGGTCACCCTATGACCCCCTTTGACCCATATGAACGATTGGAATATGTCCCTAGGGTCCTAGGACCCCTAGGGACATATGTCGATTTTTAATGGGTCAAAGAGGGTCATAGGTCACCCTATGACCCCATTTGACCCATATTACCCATTCGAATATGTCCCTTGGGGTCCGAGGACCCCTAGGGACATATGTCGTCGTTTAATTGGTCAAAGAGGGTCATAGGTCACCCTATGACCCCCTTTGACCCATAATACCCATTCGAATATGTCCCTAGGGGTCCTAGGACCCCTAAAGACATATGTCGTCGTTTAAAGGGTCAAAGGGGGTCATAGGTCACCCTATGACCCCCTTTGACCCATATTACCCATCCGAATATGTCTCTAGGGGTCCCAGGACCCCTAGAGACATATATCATCGTTTAATGGGTCAAACAGGGTCATAGGTCACCCTATGACCCCCTTTAAGCCATATGTACGATTCGAATATGTCTCTAGAAGTCCTAGGACCCCTAGTGACATATGTCGTGATTTAAAGGGTCAAAGAGGGTCATAGGTTACCCTATGACCCCATTTAGCCCATATTACCCATTCGAATATGTCCCTAGGGGTCCTAGGACCCCTACGAACATATTTCGTCGTTTAATGCATCAAAGGGGGTCATAGGTCACCCTATGACCCCCTTTGACTCATATGAACGATTCAAATATGTCCTTAGGGGTCCTAGGACCCCTAGGGACATATGTTGTCGTTTAATGGGTCAAAGGAGGTCATAGCTCACCCTATGACCCCCTTTGACCCATATGAACGATTCGAATATGTCCCTAGGGTCCTAGGACCCCTAGGGACATATGTCATCGTTTAATGGGTCAAAGAGGGTCATAGGTCACCCTATGACCCCCCTTTGACCCATATTACCCATTCGAATATGTCCCTAGGGGTCCTAGGACCCCTAGAGACATATCATCGTTTAATACGTCAAGAGGGTCATAGGTCACCTTATGACCCCCTTTGATCCATATGAATGATTCGAATATGTCCCTAGGGGTCCTAGGACCCCTAGAGACATATGTCATCATTTAATGGTTCAAAGAGGGTCATAGGTTACCCTATGACCCCATTTGACCCATATTACCCATTCGAATATGTCCCTAGGGTTCCTAGGACCCTTAGGGACATATGTCATTGTTTAATGGGTCAAAGAGGGTCATAGGTCACCCTATGACCCCCTTTGACCCATATTACACATTCGAATATGTCTGTAGGGGTCCTAGGACCCCTAGCGACATATCTCATCGTTTAATGGGTCAGAGAGGGTCATAGGTCACCCTATGACCCCCTTTGACCCATATTACCCATTCGAATATGTCCCTAGGGGTCCTAGGACCCCTAGAGACATATATCATTGTTTAAAAGGTCAAAGAGGGTCATAGGTCACCCTTTGACCCCCTTTGACCCATAGTACCCATTCGAATATGTCCCTAGGGGTCCTAGGACACCTAGAGACATATATCGTCGTTTAATGGGTCAAGAGTGTCATAGGTCACCCTATGACCCCCTTTGACCCATATGTACGATTCGAATATGTCCCTAGGGGTCCTAGGACCCCTAGAGACATATGTCATCATTTAAAGGGTCAAAGACAATCATAGGTTACCCTATGACCCCATTTGACCCATATTACCCATTCGAATATGTCCCTAGGGCTCCTAGGAACATCAAGAACATATGTCGTCATTTAATGCATCAAAGGGGGTCATATGTCACCCTATGACCCCCTTTGACTCATATAAACGATTCAAGTATGTCTCTAGGGGTCCTAGGACCCCTAGGGACATATGTTGTCGTTAAATGGGTCAAAGGAGGTCATAGGTCACCCTATGACCCCCTTTGACCCATATGAACGATTGGAATATGTCCATAGGGTCCTAGGACCCCTAGGGACATATGTCATCATTTAATGTTTCAAAGAGGGTCATAGGTCACCCTATGACCCCATTTGACCCATATTAGCCATTCGAATATGTCCCTTAGGGTTCGAGATTCCCTAGGAACATATGTCGTCGTTTAATTTGTCAAAGAGGGTCATAGGTCACCCTATGACCCCCTTTGACCCATAATACCCATTTGAATATGTCCCTAGGGGTCTTAGGACCCCTAGAGACATATGTTGTCGTTTAATGGGTCAAAAGGTGTCATAGGTCACCCTATGACCCCCTTTGACCCATATTACCCATTCGAATATGTTCCTAGGGGTCCTAGGACCCCTAGAGACATATATCATCATTTAATGGGTCAAAGACGGTCATAGGTCACCCTATGACCCCCTTTGACCCATATGTACGATTCAAATACGTCTCTAGAAGTCTTAGGATCCCTAGAGACATATTTCGTCATTTAAAGGGTCAAAGAGGGTAATAGGTTACCCTATGACCCCATTTTGCCCATATTACCCATTCGAATATGTCCCTAGGGGTCCTAGGACCCCTAGGGACATATGTCGTCGTTTAATGCATCAAAGGGGGTCATAGGTCACCCTATGACCCCCTTTGACTCATATGAATGATTCAAATATGTCCCTAGGGGTCCTAGGACCCCTAGGGACATATGTTGTCGTTTAATGGGTCAAAAGAGGTCATAGGTCACCCTATGACCCCCTTTGACCCATATGAACGATTGGAATATGTCCCTAGGGTCCTAGGACCCCTAGGGACGTATGTCATCATTTAATGGGTCAAAGAGGGTCATAGGTCACCCTATGACCCCATTTGACCCATATTACCCATTCGAATATGTCCCTTGGTGTCCGAGGACCCCTAGGGACATATGTCATTTTTTAATTGGTCAAAGAGGGTCATAGGTCACCCTATGACCCCCTTTGACCCATAATACCCATTCGAATATGTCCCTACTGGTCCTGGGACCTCTAGAGACATATGTCTTCGTTTAATTGGTCAAATTGGGTCATAGGTCACCCTATGACCCCCTTTGACCCATATTACCCATTCGAATATGTCCCTAGGGGTCTTAGGACCCCTAGAGACATATATCATCGTTTAATGGGTCAAAGAGGGTCATAGGTCACCCTATGACCCCCTTTGACCCATATGTACGATTCAAATATGTCTCTAGAAGTCCTAAAACTCTTAGAGACATATGTCATCATTTAAAGGGTCAAAGAGGGTCATAGGGTGACCTATGACCCTATTTAGCCCATATTACCTATTCGAATATGTCCCTAGGGGTCCTAGGACCCCTAGGGACATATGTCGTCGTTTAATGCATCAAAGGGGGTCATAGGTCACCCTATGACCCCCTTTGACTCATATCAATGATTCAAATATGTCCCTAGGGGTCTTAGGACCCTTAGGGACATATGTTGTCATTTCATGGGTCAAAGGAGGTCATATGTCACCCTATGACCCCCTTTGACCCATATGAATGATTGGAATATGTCCCTAGGGTCCTAGGACCACTAGGGACATATGTCGTCGTTTAATGGGTCAAAGAGGGTCATAGGTCACCCTCTGACCCCCCTTTGACCCATATTACCCATTCAAATATGTCCCTAGGGTTCCTAGGACCCCTAGAGACATATATCGTCGTTTAATGCGTCAAGAGGGTCATAGGTCACCCTATGACCCCCTTTGACCCATATGAACGATTCGAATATATCCCTAGGGGTCCTAGGACCCCTAGACACATATGTCATTGTTTAATGGGTCAAAGAGGGTCATAGGTTACACTATGACCCCATTTGACCCATATTACCCATTCGAATATGTCCCTAGGGGTCCCAGGACCCTTAGGGACATATGTCATTGTTTAATGGGTCAAAGAGGGTCATAGGTCACCCTATGACCCCCTTTGACCCATATTACCCATTCGAATATGTCCGTAGGGGTCCTAGGACCCCTAGCGACATATCTCACCGTTTAATGTGTCAGAGAGGGTCATAGGTCACCCTATGACCAACTTTGACCCATATTACCCATTCGAATATGTCCCTAGGGGTCCTAGGACCCCTATAGACATATATCGTCGTTTAATGGGTCAAAGAGGGTCATAGGTCACCCTTTGACCCCCTTTGACTCATATTACCCATTTGAATATGTTCGTAGGGGTCCTAGGACCCCTAGAGACATATATCATCGTTTAATGGGTCAAGAGGGTCATAGGTCACCCTATGATCCCCTTTGACCCATATGTACGATTCGAATATGTCCCTAGGGGTCCTAGGACCCCTAGAGACATATGTCGTCATTTAAAGTGTCAAAGACAATCATAGGTTACCCTATGACCCCATTTGACCCATATTACCCATTCGAATATGTCCCTAGGGGTCCTAGGAACCCCAGGAACATATGTCATCGTTTAATGCATCAAAGGGGGTCATAGTTCACCCTATGACCCCCTTTGACTCATATGAACGATTAAAATATGTCCCTAGGGGTCTTAGGACCCCTAGGGACCTATGTTGTCGTTTAATGGGTCAAAGGGGGTCATAGGTCACCCTATGACCCCCTTTGACCCATATGAACGATTGGAACATGTCCTTAGGGTCCTAGGACCCCTAGGGACATATGTCGTCGTTTAATGGGTCAAAGAGGGTCATAGGTCACCCTATGACCCCATTTAACCCATATTAGCCATTCGAATATGTCCCTTGGGGTTCGAGGACCCCTAGGGACATATGTCGTCGTTTAATTGGTCAAAGAGGGTCATAGGTCACCCTATGACCCCCTTTGACCCATATTACCCATTCGAATATGTCCCTTGGGGTCCGAGGACCCCTAGGGACATATGTCGTCGTTTAATTGGTCAAAGAGGGTCATAGGTCACCCTATGACCCCCTTTGACCCATAATACTCATTTGAATATGTCCCTAGGGGTCCTAAGACCCCTAGAGACATATGTCGTCGTTTAATGGGTCAAAGGGGGTCATAGGTCACCCTATGACCCCATTTGACCCATATTACCCATTCGAATATGTTCTTAGGGGTCCTAGGACCCCTAGCGACATATATCATCGTTTAATGGGTCAAAGAGGGTCATAGATCACCATATGACCCCCTTTGACGCATATGTACGATTCGAATATGTCTCTAGAAGTCCTAGGACCCCTAGAGATATATGTCATTATTTAAAGGGTCAAAGACGGACATAGGTTACCCTATGACCCCATTTAGCCCATATTACCCGTTCGAATATGTCCCTAGGGGTCCTAGGACTCCTAGGGACATATGTCGTCGTTTAATGCATCAAAGGGGGTCATAGGTCACCCTATAAACCCTTTTAACTCATATGAACGATTCAAATATGTCTCTAGGGGTCCTAGGACCCCTAGGGACATATGTTGTCGTTTAATGGGTCAAAGGAGGTCATAGCTCACCCTATGACCCCCTTTGACCCATATGAACGATTGGAATATGTCCCTAGGGTCCTAGGACCCCTAGAGACATATGTCATCGTTTAATGGGTCAAGAGGGTCATAGGTCACCCTATGAGCACCTTTGACCCATATGTACGATTCGAATATGTCCCCAGGGGTCCTAGGACCCCTAGAGACATATGTCATAATTTAAAGGGTCAAAGACAATCATAGGTTACCCTATGACCCCATTTGACCCATATTACCCATTCGAATATGTCCCTAGAGGTCTTAGGAACCCTAGGAACATTTGTCGTCATTTAATGCATCAAAACGGGTCATAAGTCACCCTATGACCCCCTTTGACTCATATGAACGATTCAAACATGTCCCTAGGGGTCCTAGGACCCCTAGGGACATATGTTGTCGTTTAATGGGTCAAAGGGGGTCATAGGTCACCCTATGACCCCCTTTGACCCATATGAACGATTGGAATATGTCCTTAGGGTCCTAGGACCCCTAGGGACATATGTCATCGTTTCATGGGTCAAAGAGGGTCATAGGTCACCGTATAACCCCATTTGACCCATATTACCCATTCGAATATTTTCCTTGGGGTCTGAGGACCCCTAGGGACATATGTCGTCGTTTAATTGGTCAAAGAGGGTCATAGATCACCCTATGACCCCATTTGTCCCATAATACCCATTCGAATATGTCCCTAGGGGTCCTAGGACCCTTACAGACATATGTTGTCATTTAATGGGTCAAAGGGGGTCATAGGTCACCCTATGACCCCCTTTGACCCATATTACCCATTCGAATATGTCCCTAGGGGTCATAGGACCCCTAGAGACATATATAATCGTTTAATGGGTCAAAGAGGGTCATAGGTCACCCTATGACCCCCTTTGACCCATATGTACGATTCAAATATGTCTCTAGAAGTCTTAGGACCCCTAGAGACATATGTCATCATTTAAAGGGTCAAAGAGGGTCATAGGTTACCCTATGACCCCATTTAGCCCATATTACCCATTCAAATATGTCCCTAGGGGTCTTAGGACACCTAGGGACATATGTCATCGTTTAATGCATCAAAGGGGGTCATAGGTCACCCTATGACCACCTTTGACTCATGTGAACGATTCAAATATGTCCCTAGGGGTCCTAGGACCCCTAGGGACATATGTTGTCGTTTAATGGGTCAAAGGAGGTCATAGGTCACCCTATGACCCCCTTTGACCCATATGAACGATTGGAATATGTCCCTAGGGTCCTAAGACCCGTAGGGACATATGTCGTTGTTTAATGGGTCAAAGAGGTTCATAGGTCACCCTATGATCCCATTTGACCCATATTACCCATTCGAATATGTCCCTTGGGGTCCGAGGACCCCTAGGGACATATGTCATCATTTAATTACCCCCCTTTGACCCATAATACCCATTCGAATATGTCCCTATGGGTCCTAGGACCCCTAGAGACATATGTCATCGTTTAATGGGTCAAAGGGGGTCATAGGTCACCCTATGACCCCCTTTGACCCATATTACCCATTCGAATATGTCCCTAGGGGTCCTAGGACCCCTAGAGACATATATCATCCTTTAATGGGTCAAAGAGGGTCATAGGTCACCCTATGACCCCCTTTGACCCATATGTATGATTCGAATATGTCACTAGAAGTCGTAGGACCCCTAGCGACATATGTCGTCATTTAAAGGATCAAAGAGGGTCATAAGTTACCCTATGACCCCATTTCGCCCATATTACCCATTCGAATATGTCCCTAGGGGTCTTAAGACCCCTAGGGACATATGTCGCCGTTTAATGCATCAAAGGGGGTCATAATTCACCCTATGACCCCCTTTGACTCATATGAAAGATTCAAATATGTCCCTAGGGGTCCTAGGACCCCTAGGGACATATGTTGTCGTTTAATGAGTCAATGGAGGTCATAGGTCACCCTATGACCCCCTTAGACCCATATGAACGATTGGAATATGTCCCTAGGGTCCTAGGACCCCTAGGGACATATGTCGTCGTTTAATGGGTCAAGGAGGGTCATAGGTCACCCTATGACCCCCCTTTGACCCATATTACCCATTCGAATATGTCTCTAGGGTCCTAGGACCCCTAGAGACATATATCGTCGTTTAATGCATCAAGAGGGTCATAGGTCACCCTATGACCCCCTTTGAACCATATGAACGATTCGAATATGTCCCTAGAGGTCCTAGGACCCCTAGAGACATATGTCATCGTTTAATGGGTCAAAGAAGGTCATAGGTTACCCTATGACCCCATTTGACCCATATTACCCATTCGAATATGTCCCTAGGGGTCTTAGGACCCTTAGGGACATATGTCGTTGTTTAATGGGTCAAAGAGGGTCATAGGTGACCCTATGACCCCCTTTGACCCATATTACCCATTCGAATATGTCCCTAGGGGTCCTAGGACCCCTAGCGACATATCTCGTCGTTTAATGGGTCACAGAGGGTCATAGGTCACCCTATGACCCCCTTTGACCCATATTACCCATTCGAATATGTCCCTAGGGGTCCTAGGACCCCTAGAGACATATATCATCGTTTAATGGGTCAAAGAGGGTCATAGGTCACCCTCTGACCCCCTTTGACCCATATTACCCATTTGAATATGTCCCTAGGGGTCCTAGGACCCCTAGAGACATATATCGTCGTTTAATGGGTCAAGAGGGTCATAGGTCACCCTATGATCCCCTTTGACCCATACGTACGATTCGAATATGTCCCTAGGGGTCCTAGGACCCCTAGAGACATATGTCGTCATTTAAAGGGTCAAAGACAATCATAGATTACCCTATGACCCCATTTGACTCATATTACCCATTCGAATATGTCCCTAGGGGTCCTAGAAACCCTAGGAACATAGGTCGTCATTTAATGCATCAAACGGGGTCATAGGTCACCCTATGACCCCCTTTGATTTATATGAATGATTCAAATATGTCCCTAGGGGTCCTAGGACCCCTAGGGACATATGTTGTCGTTTAATGGGTCAAAGGGGGTCATAGGTCACCTTATGACCCCCTTTGACCCATATGAACGATTGAAATATGTCCCTAGGGTCCTAGGACCCCTAGGGACATATGTCGTCGTTTAATGGGTCAAAGAGGGTCATAGGTCACCCTATGACCCCATTTGACCCATATTACCCATTCGAATATGTCGCTTGTGTTCCGAGGACCCCTAGGGACATATGTCATCGTTTAATTGGTCAAAGAGGGTCATAGGTCACCCTATGACCCCCTTTGACCCATAATACCCATTCGAATATGTCCCTAGGGGTCCTAGGACCCCTAGCGACATATGTTGTCGTTTAATGGGTCAAAGGGGGTCATAGGTCACCCTATGACCCCCTTTGACCCATATTACCCATTCGAATATGTCCCTAGGGGTCCTAGGACCCATAGAGACATATATCATCGTTTAATGGGTCAAAGAGGGTCATAGGTCACCCTATGACCCTCTTTGACCCATATGTACGATTCAAATATGTCTCTAGAAGTCCTAGGACCCCTAGAGACATATGTCGTCATTTAAAGGGTCAAAGAGGGTCATAGGTTACCCTATGACCCCATTTGGCCCATATTACCCATTCGAATATGTTTAATGCATCAAAGGGGGTCATAGGTCACCCTATGACCCCCTTTGACTCATATGAACGATTCAAATATGTCCCTATGTCGTTTAATGGGTCAAAAGAGCTCATAGGTCACCCTATGACCCCCTTTGACCCATATGAACGATTGGAATATGTCCCTAGGGTCCTAGGACCCTTAGGGACATATGTCGTCGTTTAATGGGTCAAAGAGGGTCATAGGTCACCCTAAGACCCCCCTTTGACTCATATTACCCATTCGAATATGTCCCTAGGGGTCCTAGGACCCCTAGAGACATATATCGTCGTTTAATGCATCAAGAGGGTCATAGGTCACCCTATGACCCCCTTTGACCCATATGAACGATTCGAATATGTCCCTAGTGGTCCTAGGACCCTTAGAGACATATGTCATCGTTTAATGTGTCAAAGAGGGTCATAGGTTACCCTATGACCCCATTTGACCCATATTACCCATTCGAATATGTCCCTAGGGGTCCTAGGACCCTTAGGGACATATGTCGTTGTTTAATGGATCAAAGAGGGTCATAGGTCACCCTATGACCCCCTTTGACCCATATTACCCATTCGAATATGTCCCTAGGGGTCTGAGGACCCCTAGAGACATATATCATAGTTTAATGGGTGAAGAGGGTCATAGGTCACCCTATGACCCCCTTTGACCCATATGAACGATTCGAATATGTCCCTAGGGGTCCTAGGACTCCTAGAGACATATGTCATCCTTTAATGGGTCAAAGAGGGTCATAGGTTACCCTATGACCCCATTTGACCCATATTACCCATTCGAATATGTCCCTTGGGGTCCTAGGACCCCTAGGGACATATGTCGTCATTTAATGGGAAAAAAGGGGTCATAGGGTGACCTATGACCCCCTTTGACTCATATGAACAATTCAAATATGTCCCTAGGGGTCCTAGGACCCCCAGGGACATATGTCATCGTTTAATGGGTCAAAGGGGGTCATAGGTCACCCTATGACCCCCTTTGACCCATATGAACCATTCGAATATGTCCCTAGGGTCCTAGGACCCCTAGGGACATATGTTGTCGTTTAATGGGTCAAAGGGGGTCATAGGTCACCCTATGACCCCCTTTGACTCATATGAACGATTCAAATATGTCCTTAGCGGTGCTAGGTCCACTAGGGACATATGTCGTCGTTTAATGGGTCAAAGGAGGTGATAGATCACCCTATGAACCCCTTTGACCCATATGAACCATTCGAATATGTCCCTAGGGTCCTAGGACCCCGAGGGACATATGTCTTCGTTTAATGGGTCAAAGGGGGTCATAGGTCACCCTATGAGCCCCTTTGACCCATTTTACCCATTCGAATATGTCCCTAGGGGTCCTAGGACCCCTAGGGACATATGTCATCGTTTAATGGGTCAAAGAGGGTCATAGGTCACCCTATGACCCCCTTTCACCCATATTACCCATTCGAATATGTCCCTAGGAGTCCTAGGACCCCTAGAGACATATATCGTCGTTTAATGGGTCAAGAGGGTCATAGGTCACCCTATGACCCCCTTTGACCCATATGAACGATTCGAATATGTCCCTAGGGGTCCTAGGACCCCTAAAGACATATATCGTCATTTAATCGGTCAAGGAGGGTCATAGGTTACCCCCATTTGATCTATATTACCCATTCAAATATGTCCCTAGGGGTCCTAGGACTCCTAGGGACATATGTCATCGTTTAATGGGTCAAAGGGGGTCATAGGTCACCCTACAACCCCCTTTGACTCATATAAACGATTCAAATATGTCCCTAGGGGTCCTAGGACCCCTAGGGACATATGTCGTCGTTTAATGAGTCAAAGGGGGTCATAGGTCACCCTATGACCCCCTTTGACCCATATGAACGATTCGAATATGTCCCTAGGGTCCTAGGACCCCTAAGGACATATGTCATCGTTTAATGGGTCAAAGAGGGTCATAGGTCACGCTATGACCCCCTTTGGCCCATATTACCCATTCGAATATGTCCCTTGTGGTCTGAGGACCCCTAGGGACATATGTCATCATTTAATGGGTCAAAGAGGGGCATAGGTCACCCTATGACCCCCTTTGACCCATATTACCCATTCGAATATGTCCCTAGGGTTCTTAGGACCCCTAGAGACATATATCGTCATTTAATGGGTCAAGAGGATCATAGGTCACCCTATGACCCCCTTTAACCCATATGAACGATTCGAATATGTCCCTAGGAGTCCTAGGACCTCTAGAGACATATGTCATCGTTTAATGAGTCAAAGAGGGTCATAGGTTACCCTATGACCCCATTTGACCCATATTACCCATTCGAATATGTCCCTAGGGGTCCTAGGACCCCTAAGGACATATGTCATCATTTAATGGGTCAAAGGGAGTCATAGGTCACCCTATGACCCCCTTTGACCCATATGAACAATTCGAATATGTCCCTAGGGTCCTAGGAGCCCTAGGGACATATGTCATCGTTTAATGGGTCAAAGAGGGTCATAGGTCACCCTATGACCCCGTTTGACCCATATTACCCATTCGAATATGTCTCTTGGGGTCCAAGGACCCCTAGGGACATATGTCGTTGTTTAATGGGTCAAACAGGGTCATAGGTCACCCTATGACCCCCTTTGACCCATAATACCCATTTGAATATGTCCCTAGGGGTCCTAGGAGCCCTAGGGACATATGTCATCGTTTAATGTGTCAAAGAGGGTCATAGGTCACCCTATGACCCCCTTTGACTCATATGAACAATTCGAATATGTCCCTAGGGGTCCGAGGACCCCTAGGGACATATGTCGTCTTTTAATGGGTCAAAGAGGGTCATAGGTCACCCTATGACGCTCTTTGAATCATATGAACGATTCGAATATGTCCCTAGGGGTCTGAGGACCCCTAGGGACATATGTCATTGTTTAATGGGTCAAAGAGGGTCATAGGTTACCCTATGACCCCGTTTGACCAATATTACCCATTCGAATATGTTCGTAGGGGTCCTAGGACCCCTAGGGACATATGTCGTCGTTTAATGGGTCAAAGGGGGTCATAGGTCACCCTATGATCCCCTTTGACCCATATGAACAATTCCAATATGTCCCTAGGGGTCCAAGGACCCCTAGAGAAATATGTCATCATTTAATAAGTCAGAGAGGGTCATAGGTCACGCTATGACCCCCTTTGACCCATATTACCCATTCGAATATGTCCCTAGGGGTCCTAGGACCCCTAGAGACATATATCGTCGTTTAATGGGTGAAAGAGGGTCATAGGTCACCCTATGACTCCCTTTGACCCATATGAACCATTGGAATATGTCCCTAGGGGTCCTAGGACCCCTAGGGACATATGTCATCATTTAATGGGTCAAAGAGGGTCATAGGTCACCCTATGACCCCTTTTGACCCATATTACCCATTCAAATATGTCCCTAGAGGTCCTAGGACCCCTAGGGAAATATGTCATCGTTTAATGGGTCAAAAGGGGTCATAGGTCACCCTATGACCCCCTTTGACCCATATGAATGATTCGACTATGTCCCTGGCGGTCCTAGGACCCCTAGGGACATATGTCATCATTTAATGGGTCAAAGGGGGTCATAGGTCACCTTATGACCCCCTTTGACCCATATGAACGATTCGACTGTCCCTAGGGGTCCTAGGACCCCTAGGGACATATGTCATCATTTAATGGGTCAAAGAGGGTCATAGGTCACCCTATGACCCCCTTTGACCCATAATACCCATTCGAATATGTCCCTAGGGGTCCTAGGACCCCTAGAGACATATGTTATCGTTTAATGGGTCAAAGGGGGTCATAGGTCACCCTATGACCCCCTTTGACCGATATGAACTATTCGGCTATGTCCCTTGGGGTCCTAGGGACATATGTCGTAATTTAATGGGTCAAAGGGACTCCCTTTGACCCATTAAAGGATGACATATGTCCCTAGGGTCCTAGGACCCCTAGAGACATATATTGTCATTTAATGGGTCAAAGAGGGTTATAGGTCACCCTATGACCCCCTTTGACTCTTATATATTAATAATATACATATTAATAATATACATATCAATATAATAATATATATATATACATATACATATTACATTATTATATTTAATGAAAATATTACGTTATTATATAAATATATTAATAACATACATATTAATATAATAATATTTATAATATATATTATATTTAATAAAAATATTACGTTGTTATATAAATATTATATTATTATACATATTAATATAATAATATATAATACATATTACATTTAATGAAAATATTACGTTATTGTATATATTATTAACATACATATTAATATAATAATATATAATACGTATTTTATATATATATAAATTACATTATTATATTTAGTAAAAATAATAATAATATATATTATATTTATAGATTGTAATAAGATTAACATAAGATATTATTATATATTACTAGATTATATCTTGTATGTTTACATTACGTTATTATATATATAATATATTAAAATATGTTTTTACATATTAATATAAGTGAAATAATTTAAAAATAAAAAACTAGAATGTTTAAATCGAATTTCCCTCCAAAATTTGAAGATTTTTGGAATTTGACTACCGAGCCATATCGGATATCCGATTTTGAATTGGATATCCGATCAGGCTTGGTATTTACCAAGCTTGCCCGGTCAACCCCAAAGACGTGTTTATAGAGAGTTTTAGTGATACTCAGACTTCGAGTAGCCATCTGACAATGTTATTTTGATCGAAATTGAATGAAACGAAATAAGTTTTTTAATATCGCTCTCTAGATTCCATCAATATAATTTCTGTCAAATTCTGAGTTCGATAAGTATTTATTAGTTAATTATCAATGAAGATTATTGTAAAGTGCTGATTTACATATTGAATGAAAAATAGCTATAACTTTCAAACGGTATAACATTTTTTAAATCTAAAATTTGTGTCACATTCTATACTTTGCCTAGTATAAGAAAAAAACAAAAAAAAAAAAAATTGAATCAAATTTTCTATTAGTTAGGGTGGTCAAACACGGGACTTTTTTTAATCCAAAATTTTTTTGGTAGAAAATTCATATTTAATTATTTATTTGAAATAAAAATATCAAAAAATATGTGTCACATCCGGGCATGAGTCTAGTTTTCATATCTATAATTATATTAAAAAAATATTATGATTTGATTTTGATTAAGGTGGTCAGACATACACCTACTTTTTATTTTCGCCCTGAAATTTTCTTAGTACTGCATTAAAATTCAAACTTTTGACCAATCAATTATTTTTTTCTCCTGATAAGGCCTAGTAGTTTAGAAACTACATTCAATTTTCTACAAATTATTTTCTTACAACTTTTTGATATAAAGTCCATAACCACTTCAAAATTATGTGTCAAGTTGACATAAACCTGATTTGCTAATTTTTCACTACCACTTAAGGCCATAGTTTGGTACACCATGATCTTGCACATACCCAACACTGATGTCAAAGAATAGATTTTCTCTAGAATCTGTATATGTTAGTACAGAAATAACAAAGATAATAAAATGTTCTTGAACTTGAAACTTAAATCGATCATTTGATGTGCTTGCATTAATTGATTTTGATACCTTGTTATGTTGGGTAGATCAAGTATACATATCATGCAGAGGGGTGTGAGGGTGAATGGGCATGTCTCCAAATGGAGACATGAATATTCACCCTCACACTAGTTTGATGTTGGTTAATCATGCCTGATTTGTTATAAACACAAGTCTTAATCATGTATTACTGATCATTATGAATTTCAACCTAATATAATATAAATTGATAGCGATCTTAAATCAAAGGAAATAGAATAAGTTTTGATCATGTCTAAAATGATATCTCAGACAATATATATGATCATCAATTTTAACCATGCAGAGTTTTATATACTTCTATTATATATATAGATGTTGATCACAACTATTGTAAGCCCAAAGCTACATGCTTTAATAGTTCATAATGTTAAATTATAATCAATTAAAAGTTGGTAACTTCTTCTTTCTAGTTTTAGAATTCTTGGGTTTGGTTTCTATTGTGCATTTGCATAACTCTCCTTTACCCTTTCATCCATTTGCATCTTCTTTTTTTCATCTTCATCACTTGACTCTGGTTTAGTGAGCAAGTTTCTTTTCCTAAGTCATTGTCTTTTTCACCACCTTCCTGTTTTGTAGGGCTTTTGGTCTTGATGTTGGTTGTTTTCTTCCTCTTACTTGTTCCTTTGGCTTCTCTTCCATTCTCTTCCTTGTCCTTTTCAATTCTAATTGTTATGTTGGTTCCATGCACTAGTACTATGTCATCAACATACATTAATAGTATTATCTCTACAACTTCATTTTCCTCTTCATATGTTACCTCATACTAGAATATGGTCATCTAGTGAGTTCCGGGCTTCATCATTTCTATCATGCAATAGTCAGTGCTAGCTAGGAAAAATAATTCATTCTTGTATTCTTCCACTAGGACAAATGGTATTATGTTTCTTATTCTCATTATATCCCCAAATCTATCAAGATTTCTCTTGAATTGAAAATCTTTATCATTACCTAACATCATGTATACTTTATGGATTTTCTCACAAACAGGCTTATCAATTAGCCACATAACTTGACCTTGTATTAGAATTTCTATCATGAAATAAAAGAATATGCATACCAAGAGAGACCCAAATTTTAATGGATATACTTTACAGTCTGTTTCATCTTTGTCAAATTCACCACCTGTTGCTCATGCAACCATCTTCTTAGATCAAGTGATGCCCCTTCGTGAATGATTTGGTGGCTATGTGTACTGCTCCATAGGGTAAATTGTTGAGTTTTCTTGAGAAGCACAATCTATAAGCAATTTCCATTAAACTAAATCTCATTTCTAGGTTAGGGATTTCTTCTATAGCTAGTGTTCCTCCCCCTTTCCTTGCTCTAGTCTTCTTGGCCACTTCATGAAGTATTTCCTTACCTAAAATCAGCTTTTCTCATGTGTCATTAAGTCATGTTACCCTGAGTATAACCCTCTTTGTGATTTCATAAGGTATTTCAAACCACATGTAGTGCCCATGTACTATGCTTAGTACAATTCTTACCCAGTCTTCCTGGATGAAGTTAGAAAACTCTATCACTCAATGCAAAGTTGTGTTCAACAAGTGTCATTTCTTCTTATTTATTCTTTCATCCTTTAGAAATATGGAGAATACTTCATAGACTTTATCTGCTTGTAGTTTGACAATTTTTGCATTCAGGTATGCTCTTATGTCTTCTACAAGTAAAACATCCATAAGAAATGAGGGTAGTGTTGCTACCTAGTTGCTTGCATCTCCTTTCAGAGAGGTGACTGTATGTGTTAGTTTTGACATTTCTTCATTGCTGACGAGCCTATTTTGTGAATGATGTCTTCCATTTTGTCCTTTTGAATCAATTGATTTCTCTGAGTGTGATCTTGTATACTTTTTGCAAGTTTTAGAGATCTCATTGGTGGAAGGGATGTTGCATTGTTGCTCAACTAGGTTTCACTTATTTTTTTGTTAAAGCACATGAATTTGATTTGTAAGGTAATTGTTCAATCTCCTCTTGACCTATTTATATCTTATGAGCTATCATTAGGTTTTTTGTAAGGAGTAACGGTGAACATAGTTCTTACCCACCCATCCTTTTGTAATTAATGCATATGTTTTGTGCAGCAACAATCATAATCTCAACATTTCTCTTGCCTCGATATAGGTTCCTTATGCTTGTCTAGCATTTTCTTTTATTGATTTCAATAGGAGTAGCATTTCCTATTACTAATTTGAATAGAAGACTAGTGTTGTATATCCTTTGGCATGCAAACCCTTCCAAGCTAGGACTATCCTAGATTGTCGTAGAAGTCTCACCATAAATAGGTGAATTTTCTACTTCTTTAGACTTGAGCTCTCTTTTTTTGTGTAGCTTTCTTGCCCATACATTGTTGAAGTCTTTTTTGACTTCCTCCTTGTCTACTATTTTGATCTTTCCTTTATTATCCAAGTTTTGCACTTGGGCTCCTTTTGTTGATGGGTAAAAGCATAAACCTGTGTCACCTTTTATAAAGAAACGTGATATCAGAATGTGATAGTTCAACATTAATGACAAAAAAAATGGTATTTGTGTTTAAAATATGAAGATGATGTAAACTGATGAAATGTGTAGAATTGGATAAATTTTATGCCTATAATTTTTATAATTTTTTGGAGTAAGAATTTATTTTATTTTGAAGTCCCTTTTTTAATTGTAAAAACTATAGGGTGTAGTTCCCGTCAAACAAGTATATGCATCTTTTTTTGTTTTGATTTGAAAATATCTTATAGATGACATCTATAGCTAGTGAACAAAAAAAGAAATAATTATTTTTTACGTATATTTTCTTTGTTATAAGTACTCAAGTTTGACCTTATCAGAATCCAACAATTTTTTCCTCCTGTCAAAACTTCCTTATTAAATCTATACCTTCTTGGAAAAAAATTACATATTCGTGAAGAGGATTCTCTCCTCTAGAGATAAATATAATTTTTTTATTTTTTTGATATGATTTAATATTTTTTTTCCTTTTTTGAGGGAGCATTTTCTGAAATGTTGAAATATCGACTTATAGTATTTTGAGATTATAACATATTATAACTAATTAAAACACTCAAAAATTTATATAATGATGATATTGAATTTGAGATCTACAAAAGGGTATTTTTAATTTTTGAAAAAAATGGATTTTGATAGAGAAATGAGATTTGACCAAAATAGGTTTTGGTATCATAAACGGTGACACAGATTTGTGCTTTTACCCTGATCTAGAATCTTTTGCAATATGCCTAGTCTTGTTGTAGTAGTAACAAGTTATGCATGTTCCTTTCCATGGTCTTGAGTAATTTCTTTGACTAGTTCTAGTTTGCTAGTGATCACCCATATGTCCTATGTTTTCAAGGTTAGAATGCATAGGTATGTTGGTTTTTTTCTTCCAACCAGTATTTGAGGTCCCTGTGACTATTGATTTTTCCATAGTCTCAATCTAAATATCTCATCCTTGTGTTCATACTTGTTAAAATAGTAACAATACTCATCAAACATTTTATATTGAGTTTGAGATCTGCACTCTTGAGAAGAGTGACCATACCTATGACAAGTGTTGCAATGCTCATAGAAGGTGTGTCTTGCATTGGATGTAACCTTTTACTACCAGCATATATTTGAGGTATGACCTATTTTATCATAGCAATGACAAGTTGGTTTCTTAGGCTTCTTACATTTAGATGATATTTTCCCTTGTCCTTGCTTGGTCTGGATTTCTCTCTTAAATGCTTCTCCTCCTTCAATCATGTTGACTCTACCATAGTCAAGACCAGTTGTGTCATTTATCCTCCTTTGAGCTTTGATTTTCTCATCTACCTTCTTGGAGTTGTCATTGAACCTTCTCAACTTATCATTTCTCTTGTTGGTGTTTCTTATTTCCTTAGTTAGCCTTTGAATCTACTAGTCCTTTTGTCTCGTATTTTCTTCATCTTCTTTCTTGGTTTCCATGGCTTCGCTAAGTGCTCTTTTAGCTTTCCAATGCTTGTACTACATCACTTTTTTCCTTTTATGCTTTAATAAGTCTTTCTGATGCTTCATCTAGTTCTTTTGTTAACTTAGCAACTGACTTTCTTAGCTTCTTGTTGTCAAACATGAGGTTATAGATAGTTTCTTTAGATTTTTTTGATCCTTTATGGTCTTCCATTTGCTTGATGATTTCATCACTCTTACTAAATTTTTTCACAAGCTTCTTTCTTTTCAAAAGGGACTCCTTAAGATTTTATTTCAAGTCTTCTATGGTGTCAAGTGCTTCCTTGTATAACTGTCTATATTTCATGGTTGTTGATTGATCTTCCCTCAAGTTATGAAGCTTGATACTTTCAAAGTTTAGGCTCTAATACCAATTGTTTTTCCTAACAGGTACTTGGAGAGGGGGTGAATCAGTACCTTCTTCTAAACTAGTTAAACTCTTTCCTACTTTAGATATACTAATTAACAACCATTTGAGAGCTAGCACAATTATGAATGTAACAAAGTAAAAGTATACATGCTCATATACAAGAGAATTCATCAACGAACACACTGAATATTTTTGTATGTGGAAACCCTCAATGAGATGATGAAAACCACGGTGGGGATAATATACCCACTAGCCTCTTCCTAGTTAAGAGCAACAACTTGTTCATTATGAGAACACAACCTATTAGGAATGTTTGTAAACTATTAGATTTATAATCAACCTATTAAGGTTACCTTGTTAAAGGATTTAACACTCTTTCTAAGAGGCATCTAGTTAAAGGATCTAACATGTGCTTACAACTAAAGTGTGCTCTGTTAGGAGCTTACAATTTGATTATAATGACTAAAGAGAAATCATATGTGATATAAACATATAGCACTTTTCTACTTAGTAGATCTCTACTGAATAGCTTTGAGATGTCATGATCTCCCTTTGTCTAATAGGTGTCCTCTATGATCTCCTTTGTATCACTCTACATTTCTCTCCTTTTTTTGCCTTGCAATATACTCAACTACCTCTGGTCAAATGTGTGTCTTCATTCTTTAGCTCCATATCTTGTTTTTACAGAGACCTACATTTTGTGTTCTTCTCTAGTTTCTCTCTTCTCTTAGTCTTCACATCTAATGTTCCCGTCATAAAAATAAATATTTAATCAAACCTTTGTTAATGGGCTGATTGATTTAGTATATATCATACCCATTTTTATTCAATTGTTTCAAT
Organism: Cupressus sempervirens; assembly: GCA_028749045.1. NCBI lineage: Eukaryota > Viridiplantae > Streptophyta > Pinopsida > Cupressales > Cupressaceae > Cupressus > Cupressus sempervirens. Next base: position 161,599,258 of record CM053787.1, read on the forward strand.
AGGTAGGTGTGGTCGTTAGCTATCTTTGTAAACCCTTAGAAAGTTTCTTTGACGGGTATTTAAGAATGATATGTGGGTAGTAGTTGGTATGCAATTTGGTTTATTCTTCTTTGTACTATAAATTTTTGTTGGGATTCTCTATTGTTCACCATTTTGGAAGTGAAAGATCTTCCCTACTTGGCTCTTCTAGTTTCAATGGGATTCAACCCTCACCCTATTCCATTGTGTTCTACTTTGCTTTGGGTCTGGAACATCTAGAGTGCCATCTTCATCTATGAATATACATTTTGTGTGTAATTATCTATACTAGCATTTTATCCATCATCTGTACTTGGAAAACTTGAAGTGATATTGTTATTTATCTATGTGTTATCACCTACAATATAATTGTTATTTATAGTGATTTATCTTTCTTGCATGGATGCCTACAATACATTGGAAAGTTATTACATTTTGTTACCCTTCACTCATACACAATAACCATACAACCTCTATCGAACATTGTATTTGCACTGTATGGAACCACCTTCCTTGTTGGAGTCCCTCTATATTTGCACCGTACAAACTACTACAACAACATCGTACAACTCCCATAAATAGTTGTGCAGAATAGTGCCCCAACATATGGCCTAGACACATCACCATACGACATACAGGTCATACGACCTCCAAGCCACCATCACTGTATGACACCTAAGTAGTATGGATTGTTCTTTACACCCTACAGCTACCCTTTTGTCCACTATATAGACTTCTAGATTCTGTTGCATAGGATATACAAGTTGATGTTTAACTGAGGGAATTGCCAAATCTGGGACCTTTGCCTACAAATGGGAACATAACATTACAGTGGTATTAGAGCTAGTGATTCAGCCAACCTATGGAAGTGAATGCAAGTTTATATCTAAAGGAGAAGGTGAAATAACCTTGTTGGTAGAATGGCGGATCCTTAGGACCCTATGAAAGGACTCATGAATCTTTTAAGCGAGCTGAGTAGAAACCAAATACAAATCAATCAAACCCAAAGGCTTATGGAGGAAATGCTACAAAAATTGGCCAAGGGAAAGACAATAGGTGAACAAAATGGGCATAGTGACTGTATATGAGCAATCTTAGTATGCTAATAGAAACCAAATTTAAATAAAGCTTCTACAAACTAAAAAAAATTCATAAACTTCAAGATAGACTAAGATGAGCTCTCAATTGATAATATGAGCCATTAATGGGCTCTCTCAATGAGAAGCTCTCTTGTTGAGTGGCTTTGTCTAAATAGATAGGATGTATGCTCAAGCTTATGCTTCAAAAAGGGCTTCAAATGGAGTTGGAATTTGGGTGTGAGTGTATGGTTTTGATGTAAAATGGCTTCTTAGAATGGCATTATGACTTTACTTCATGAATTGTGTTAAAATGGCTTGGGAGAGGATTCCTTAAATAGGCAAAGGGCTTGAGGGATCAAGGGCTAGGATGCAAGGATGGGAGAAAGCTTATGGAAGGTTTAGATTGAGTGAGAGGAGAGCACATGGATTGTCCGTCCTTACAACCAATCAGAGAGTGACACATGTCACAGGGTCATTGGTTAGAGCAAGAGGGGTTGAGGGGTCAACAAAGGAGGCTCAAAGCTCATAAAGACCCTCATAATGGCTTGTAAGAGAAATGAATGGGCTTGTAAGAGTCATTTATGGCTTTGTGGGCTTCATAAAGTTTTATGGTTGGGATATTTGTGAAAGAGTTGAGATATTTTGACTTGGGTTGGATTAAGAAAGTCTTAAGCTTGACTTAGGAATGTGCAAATGATTAAGGCTTGGATTAGGCTTGGATTAAGATTAGATTAGGCTTGTTAGAGATGGGCAAGTGGATGGCATTTAATGAGGGTGGGTAAAGGAGGAGATATTTGTTGGCTTTGGCTTGGGTTAGCAAGTCTTAACCCATGTTTAGGGAATGTGACAAGGTTAGGTGGGGGATTAGGATTAGGGTCAAAGATAAGGATTGACATCTTCTAGAAGAGTCTAGGCTTTGGATGAGGATGAAGACTTTCTAGAAGAGTCTAGAACTTCTTAGGATGAGGATAAAAAAGGTTTTTTAGAAAATAAATAAAGTTTTATTTATTTCAAGGGTTTTGGTTGAGGAGATATTTATTAAAACATTTTTAGTAAACATGAGGATTAATATTTAATCTTAATTAAATATTTTGAGTTGGGATTAGGGGTAGAAAATGATGGGATTAGCCTTTAATCAAAATTAAAGAAGGATTAGAAGATTTTGGAAGAGGTTAGTGGTCTTAAGGAAATTGGCCAAGTTTTGGGCAAAAAATAAATTATTTATTTATTTTGGAATTTTTGGTCAATTTATTAATTAAATAATTAATAAATAAGGAAATAATGTTTAAATAAGATTTAAACATTTTTGGGAGAGATTCATTAATTAAATATTTTTAATTAAGATAAAGAGATTTAATGGCATAAAAATAAATAAATAAATAAATTAATTAATTAATGATGATGTCATCAAAGATTTTTTCAAAAAATAAAAATAATTTATTTTCTAAAAGATTTTAGGTGTCTACAGTGACAACTCTAGTTTTGGAAGGACAAACTCTCAACCCTCTCGCTCTCGATGCTTGATGCCCATCTTCCTTCCAAGGATGGAAGCATCACGCAAAGAAACAGAGCCCACTTGTTAGGAAATACAAGAAAAACTTCAGGAAGATTGGAGGAATTTGAATATGAAAGGTGATATATCTTACAAAGACTATGTTGATCTAAGAATGAGATATTTAGGTGGGAAAAATCATGGTTATTTTATTAATGATCTCAAGAGAAAGATCGAAAAAGTAAACTTATCACCATTTGATGGATCTAGAGCGATCACTGCACAGGTATGGATTCTAAAGGAAGATGCTTATTTTCAATTCAACATGATGCCCAAATAGGAAGCAATCAAGTTTGTAGCACTCCATCTATAAGGAGTGGCATAAGAATGGTGGCACCATGGATTGGTTACTCTCATCCACAACCAAGTAAGCTCTTATGTCAAGTCCACTAAGAGACTTATTGACTATTTCTATGGGAAGGACCCTGAACTAAACTTCAAAGATCTAGATCAACTAAATAAAATAGGTATAGTAGACAATTACATCACTAAGTTCCAAAGCTTATTAGTAAATTAGTCACAGACATCTCTGAAAGATGTCAAATCATGTTATTCGTGGATGGGTGCCTTTGAGAGGCTAGATCAAAGGGTTCAACCCATGTGCACTCAATGAGGCTATTAAGAAGGTTCCTGACATGGCCACATCTTCCTCCAAAACTCATGTAGCTACACCAACATCATCCCCACAAGAAGACAAAGACAAGGAGTCAATTCAAAAAAAACCTCCATTGGATGAAGACTCTTAGAAAAAGCTTCAGAGGAAAAAGCTCCATTTTACGTACAAGGAACCATGGAGGCCAAGTCATCATTACCTTGGGAAGGGAAAGATTCATTACATTGAGGTGTTTTGTGATAACGACGAAGGAAAAGTACCTATAGTGACTGGTGAAGAAAGTAACTAGCATGAGAGAATAAATACTCTGATACAAAAAGGGGTTTCAATTGCTATCCTCACTACAATGGCTAGAAGTAGTATCTTTAGGATTCGTGGCACATTTCATGAGAAATGAGCCATAGTCATGATTGATAGTAGTGCCACACTCGATTTCATCAATTCATCTTTGGTCACTATTATGGGCTTGCATATAGTAGAGCATGGAGGATTTGAGGTTAAGGTTACAGGTGGTGTAATCACCTAAAAATGGTCATCTAGACTATTAGCCCCCTTTTCAACATTTTGGCTAAATTAATTTAATCACTTACCTAAGCCAAATTGCTAATAATCAATTTATTTGATTATAACCTATAGTTTGACTATGCTATCCTAAGTTCATTATTTGATTAAAAGAACATGTCCCCTTTTAATTAAATAAAAGACCCCATTCTTATAACCCACTTAAAGTGCACACATAAAGTCCTTTTTCTATTTTGCAATTAAAAGAAAAGGCTTTGTGACTTTTGTCTTATATGACAAGTCAACTTATATTCTATTGGTTGATTTGTGTGTGCACATGGATCACTCCTGTTTTTGAATTCCACCGTTGATCATCCACCATCTTCATCTTGATCTCCATCGTCCATACATCTTTAAAAGGGAGAGAGCTTTCCCCCTCAATCAATCCATCTTTTGAATATTGTTATGCTGCAGGTTTTCTAACAAGTTTCTTTGGAGCTTTGTGGAGAACTTCTATTTCTTGTCTACATTCTCTCATACCATAGCATCTTAGCTTAGCTTTCATTTTTACATGTAGCTTAATCTCACATAGCTTAATAATGGTATTGTAACACTCTCATCCATGCTTAAAATAGTTGCACTTTGCATATTCATTCTAGTGTAGTCTTCATATTTGCATTTGCATCCTTGAGGAACTCCTTGGGACATTTGCATTCTTGCATCTTGTCTTTGGAACCTCCCATTGCATGGTTTACTAGCAAGAAGAGTATCTCTAAGGCTCATCTGAGAGCCCTTGAACTTGAAATACACTCTCTTGCACTCCATGGATAGGGAGCTCTAAGCCGGCATCCAAGCATTCCAAACTCATGGAATCATTTGAATAGAAGGGTTTAGAGTGGGACACTTTCGAGTGTACATTTTTGGCGCCCACCGTGGGGCGCCAAAAATGTACACTAGATTGTGTCACACTCTAAACCATTCTATCCAAACGATTCCATGAGTTGGAATGTTTGAATGCCAGCTTAGAGCTCCCTATCCATGGAGTGCAAGAGAGTATATTTCAAGAATAAGAAGGCTCTCAGATGAGCCTTAGAGATACTCTTTTTGCTAGTAAACCATGCAATGGGAGGTTCCAAAGACAAGATGCAAGAATGCAAATGTCCCAAGGAGTTTCTCAAGGATGCAATGCAAATGAAGATTAAGCTAGAATGAGAATGTCAAATGCAGCTATGCTAGAATATGAATGAGAGTGTTACAATCCAAATATTAAGCTATGTGAGAGATTATTGCAAAATAGAAGCTAAACTAACATGCAACATGAATCTAAGCTAAAATGCCATGGATGAGAGAATGTAGACAAGGAAGAGAAGTTCTCCACAAAGCTCCAAAGAAAACCTGCAGCATAACAATGTTCAAAAGATGGATTGAGGGGGAAAGCTCTCTCCCTTTTAAAGATGTATGGACGGTGGAGATCAAGATGAAGATGGTGGATGATCAACGGTTGAATTCAAAAATAGGAGTGATCCATGTGCACACACAAATCAACCAATAGAATATAAGTTGACTTGTCATATAAGACAAAAGTCACAAAGCCTTTTCTCTTAATTGCAAAATAGAAAAAGGACTTTATGTGTGCACTTTAAGTGGGTTAGAAGAATGGGGTCTTTTATTTAATTAAAAGGGGACATGTTCTTTTAATCAAATAATGAACTTAGGATAGCATAGTCAAACTATAGGTTATAATCAAATAAATTGATTATTAGCAATTTGGCTTAGGTAAGTGATTAAATTAATTTAGCCAAAATGTTGAAAAGGGGGCTAATAGTCTAGATGACCATTTTTAGGTGATTACAGGTGGAACTTTGTTACCCTGGACTCATGTGATCCCATAGCTAAAAATTTCCATGGGAAACTATATCTTGACAGATGATATCTTTCTCATAGATTTGATTAATATAAATATCATATTGGGCATCTAGTGGATAGAGACTCTTGACTAGTACATCCAAAGTTTCAAGAGGATCTGGACTTTTCATTCAAGATGGATGGCAAGAAGGTATTGCTAAGAGGAATGTCAAATAAAGGATCAAGGGAAGTAACAATTAAGAAGACGAGGGCCTTTCTTAAACATGACATGATCCCATATGCTACAAATAAAAACATGATAGTTCAACACTTTACCCCATTTCTTGGATAATTGGCAGGCCCATCTATTGGTCGAATACTCCAAGAACACTTTTGCATGTTAGTTGATGGATGGTTATATACATGATGAAAAATACCAAGTTATTGATGATATCATTTACTACAATGATAAAATCTACTTGGTACCTGACTTGAAACTGAAGAAGCTGATTACAAAAGGTTTCCAAGAATCAGATTTGCATTTGCTTAAGGACAAGCAAATTTTGAGATGGAGGGACTGTAATATTCCCATCATAAAATAAATATTTAATCAAACCCTTTTTAATGGGCCGATTGATTTAGTATATCTTGAATCCATTTTTATTTAATTATTTTCGTAGGTAGGTGTGGTCGTCGGCTATCTTTGTAAACCCTCAAAAAGTTTCTCAAACATGTATTTAAACACGACATGTAGGTAGTAGTTGGTATGCGATTTATTTTATTCTTCTTTGTACTACGAATTCCCTTTGGGAATCTCTGTTGTTCGCCATTTCAAAAGTGAAAGATCTTCCTTACTTGCCTCTTCCAATTTTAGGGGGATTCAACCCTCACCCCATTCCGTTGTGTTCTACTTTGCTTCAAGTTTGACACATCTAGAGTGCCATCTTTGTCTGTGAATATACATTTCGTGTGTAATTATCTATACTAGCATTTTATCCATCATCTATACTTGGAAAATCTGAAGTGTTATTGTTATTTATCTATGTGCTATCACCTGCATTATAATTGTTATTTGTAGCAATTTATCTTTCTTGTGTAGATGCTTGCAATACATTGAAAAGTTATTACATTCTATTACCCTTCACTCATACATGCTAACCGTACAACCTCTATCGAACATTGTATTTGCACTATATGGAACCACCTTCCCTGTTGGAGTCCCTCCGTACTTGCACCATATGGATTGCTACAATAACACCATACAACTCCCACAAACAACTGTGTGGAATAGTGCTCCCACTGTACAGCTTAGACACATCACCATACAATATATAGGCCGTATGACCTCCAGGCCACCATCACTGTACGACACCCAGGCAGTACGGATTGTTCTTCACACTCTACGGTTGACTCCAGTGCGCAAGGTATACAAGCTTACACTTAACTGAGGGAATTGTCAAATCTAGAACCTTTTCCTAAAAATGGGAACAAAACATTACATCACACACACCTCTCTCCACTTCTTTTCTCTTCTCCTTCCTCATTTTTGAGTATGTGGAGTCACCTCTTATCTATGAGTGTCTAAAACCTTGGAGAGTATCCTGCTTAAACTAGTGAATTCAAATTTTGAATTCGAACTATTAATCAATAGTTCACGAGTGACTCGTGACACCTACGATGTAGGGTTTAGACTAGTAGCATTGTCAATCTAACATGGGTATCATCTTGATTCATATGTCCTTTCTATGTTTTTCCATCCTTATCAGAGTACAAACTTGATTTGAACTTTTGCCAAACTTGTTTTGCCATGTCAATGTGATGAGTCCTCATGCTGATTGGATTGGTCTTAGCCTAGTCTTATTCTTCTGTGTAGACCTGTGAAGATATCCATCAATACTCAAGAGGTGAGCGTTCCTTGACCGGTTGTCAATCAATGACAACATACCTATACCAACTTTATTTCATAATGCCAATACGACTGTGACTATGAAGAAAAAATGTAAGGAGGACAATTCATTTTCCAAACAAAAATTATCAAAGGTTGCACACATTTATGACTGCTTATAGTTGTGACAAAACATGGGAATGTTTTCTAAGTAACAATAGTGATCTTTTTGTCTTTTATAATTTTTAATTTTTAATAAAAATATGCTTAGTATGTGTATAACAAACGAAGAATATTGGACTTAAAAAAGGCTCCTTAATTTCAAATAACTATTGACATACGGATATCTTTTGTGAGAATATTTAGGTGACTTGGAAGTAATGACTACAATGTGCGGGCATAAGTGGTTATTTGAACTTCTTTTTAATTCATGGAGGAGCTCATTAATTCCAAAAGCAATGGTCAACTTTTAGCTTATAAAGAATAATGAACATTTGTTTGACTTTATTTTTAATTGAGCAATGTTATTTATTAGTCCCTGCCTTTTAAGGCAGGGATTAAAGTTTTCGATGTTATGTTCGATATTAATCTCCACTTTGGCAATGGTGCACACTTCAGAAAATTTAATTAAATAGAATTATTAAATTTTAATAACTATTTTTTCATTGGATGTGTTAATTTTTCTCGGCATTCTATTTATTTTCTGCCCCAGGAAATTTGAAGGAAAATCGGGCTTGACAGATGGAATGGAGCCAATTCACAAGGTCAGCGACACCTGTCCCAATATCTTGTGTGGCATTGTGCATGAGATTTTGTGTGGCATTGTGCATGAGGTTCACTTGCCACAGTATGCTTGTATAATGAAATATTGTTGTTCTGCCTTAATAAGTTAATTGCTATTGGAGGAGAGGGGAAGCAAAGGCTAATGGAGTACAGGAAGTGAGGAAAGAAACAGGAATAAAGAAGGAATCCCTGAACACCCATATTTCTACAGGTGATAAAGCAGCGAGGCTCTTTTGAATGGTTCAAGGGTGTCATAAACGAAGTTTCAGACAATGACCAAAAGGTAAGCTTGATGAATTGTTCAACCATTTCAAAACGCCACCAAAAGGTAAGCTTGATGAATTTCTCAACCATTTCAAATCACAATTAGTAGTTTTCTACAAGTATTAAAGTATTAAATGTGATGATGAGTATAATAATGGGTTTGCAGAGAGTGATTGAGATGCTTAACAACTTAAAGAGTGTGTATGGAGAGGGGTAGCTTTTGAATTTTGTTTCTTTTGATTTCTACGCAGCTGTAAGCCACCGAGCTAGGGTGAGACAAGTACACCTTCGTGCCAAGCATCTGGTAAATGTCATAACCTTCTCTTGAAAACACAGAATTAGGGGCTAAGGTTTTGTGACTCTCATTTTATTATTTACATCTTTGCTTCCCACTTATAAAATCACAGCGTGGCCAAGTCTTCAGTCTATTGAAAATCTATTAACCTGCTTATCTACGTGCCTCATCTGCACTCAGCTAATAATTGGTGAGATTAGCGAGTATAGGAGAGATCACCTTGATATAAGGTATTATGGGGCACCAAGCGGTAGAGGAAACAACTAGATAGATTGGACCGGTCCTCTATATCCCGTTGGAATCCTAGTTGGCCACGCTATTCGTGCTTCTCGAATGAGAGAACCTCAAATTTGTCCCCAACCCACTCGCTGCATAGAATTACTTGTGACGATATTTTAGAGGTCAGCTGGGGACATATTGGTTATCATATCAAAGCTTTGGGCACATAGTTCTTGAGATTCAGCTAGAGTTGACACCTGTAGTCTTAGAGCATCCAGAATTGGATAGTTTAAACTGAGCGCTAAACTTTGTTCGTTACGGATTTAAGGCTCTTACAAATTATAATTTAGCGAAAACAATGAGCCATATGTTAAATTTAGTAACCCACTTTTAACAAAAATATGTTCTTCTGCGACTGATTGTTTGCCCAACGCATGAGAGAAGGCATTGATAATTATCGCCCAACGCATGAGAGAAGGAACTGATAATTATATATACTGATTGTTTTGTGGTTTTCTGTATTTCGCAAATGAATCCAGATATGTATCTAACTTAAACTGTTTAGCAATTACGAAAGAAAAGTGGGGTTGTGCTAAGATACTATGCTATCTAATTGAACTGAGCACAAATTGGTCGGATAAGTCTTTCTCGCGTGTCCAGGATGCTAAAATTCATAGCAGCTTATTTAAGAAGTGGGGTAAAGCTCACACTGTACATTTTTAAAACTATGATATAGATATTATTTGTACTAAGCAAAATGTTAGTTATACCCTTTGTACCTGATATTGTCAACTAGTCTTCTCTTCAAATGTCGGTAGAGGCTTTGTTTATTTGATTAATCCATCTTGCTCAGGCTTTGTCTTATTTTTTGCATGGATCTTTTTGTTGTTCTATTTCACTGTGGTACGTGTGCTGCATTATTCCTTTCTCTATTTAAAACTTTCATTTTTATTTTGTTTCTAGAAAATTAGCTCCCAAACTGGTACTCTTTGGCTGTATATGATGTGGGTGTTAATTATTGTTAGTTGGACAGCTGTTATTTCTGACCTGGAAATAGCAATTGTATTTATGAGTAGCTTGGACAGCTGTTCGTCCTTATCTATGTATAGCAGCACTATTTATGGATAGTTTGGACAGCTGTTTGTCCACTTGCCAAGAATTAGTAAATGGTTATTATTTACTAATATTAGAGATTCCCTTTTGGACACTTTGCAACCAATTCTATTATTGGCTGTCGAGTTGTCTTAATCTCAGCCGTTGGTTTGATTTAATCTCAGTCGTTGGTTTACCAACAGGAGTAGTATAAAAAGAGGTCATTGGGTCATTTGGATAAGAAGTTTTGGAAAAACGTTTGCAGTGTTAGCAAACAGTCTTGCAGTGTTAGCAAGGGCACAGTGTTAGCGCGGGAATAGTAGTGGAGAATATCAGCGAGATAAATTAGGAGGTTGTCGGAGTTCTGCCAGTGAGAGGCAAGGAATTTTGTATCTCTTGATTTGCTGAAGTTTAATATAATTTTTCATCTGTAGAATTGGTTTTCCCTTAGGAGTTTTTTCAAGGACAATTTGTCTGAAAATATTGTGTTCATTGTGTTGTGCATTTCTTTCTGTATTTTATAAGTGAAGTTGCAGTTGTGTTATTTTTCAATATTAGCTAAGAATTTGTTTTCAGCAGTTTAATAATCATTTACGATAGGAGATTAATAATCAGTGACTGCAATAGTTGATTTTTCACATGGTTGTTATTTCTAACCCGAAAATAGCAGTTGTATTTATGGGTAGCTTGGACAGCTGTTCGTCCTTATCTATGTATAATAGCACTATTTATGGGTAGTTTGGACAGCTATTTGTCCACTTGCCAAGAATTAGTAAATGGTTATTGTAACGCCCCGCCAAGGGATCCAAAAGAATTAACCTAAAGTTTCACTAAGTTTGTTAAACATTTTTTTTTTTTAAAGTAAGAATGTATAACATACACATCAAACACATAGTAGCGGAAGCAATAACATGTAATCATTGACAAACATACATTGCAAGTTACATTTCTTAAAGATCCCAAGACGTTGAGTCACGTTTAAATTTAATTAAATTCTAAGTCTAACAACTAATACATACATAATAAAGAATAATCAGAAACTCCAATGTCCATAATATACATTTGTTCCGAATGCTCCTTGGCAAATTAATTCGGAATGCTCCATCATCCACTGTACATGTCACAGGGTATGAAAGGTTTAAAAGAATATACATATGTAAAGATCAAGATACAACATCCTCAAATCCATGATACAAGGTACAGTAAAAATATATGAAACTATTCACCATACATGATACATCCATACATCCATAATGATAAAACATCTATCATAAAATCTAACCATCCGTCATAATAATCCAAGAACATAGTGAAGGTAAAAGCCAATCACGAAATCTCCAGCCACGGTGACCACGGAATGGATCTCAATGGTAAGAGTAAAAGCACTACCACCCGACCGCGTGGAACCTAAATGGTCCACTCCCACCGCGCTGAGGAGATAGTCTCAAGTCCCAAACAAGGTATCAAAACACAAAACACAAGTACTCTCTAAGTCTGGGAAATCCTAAAAGTATACTAACTCAAGGGTTCCAACATAGATAGACATCTAGACCCAGAGGCACCCCAAAGACATGTAGGAAACCTAATATGCAAGCAGGAAAGTGTCATCACAAAAGTCACGTAGAAGTTACCCGAGCAATCCCTTAGGAATCCCGGGTCCCTACTGATCCCTACGGCCATTAGTATCCTCTCGTACTGACGAGGCATACTATGGAATGCAAGGTCGTAACCAAGCATTCTCTCTACCCCATCCTAGTCTATACTAGCACTCAAGGCATGGGAGAGAACATACAATTATCTTATTAGGTTCATTTTCTCTTATTTAGTGTAAATGTTTTCACTTATTAAAACAACTTACAATGGGTTACTCCAGGCAGCCTCTTAGGGCCCCGATCTCCATTGCAAGCCACTTCCCGACTCTACACATAGATAACCTACCCTAGGCTCATGAAATCACAAATCAAGAATCATAATAAAATCACCTCAGTCCTATACAAGCAACTGAAAAACATCATAAAAGATAAGCCACAAAATTACATCAGTTCTTCATGAGCAACAGATAAGCATCCAATAATAATCATATGATCACGACAATTCTCTATCAGCAACTGAAGGCATCAATGATAAATCACAAAATCCAATGGTTCTTCAATGAGCAACCAGAAGGTAACCCAATAGTAAATTACAATACTGATCGAAGACTCCAAAATGGTCAAGTCAAAACATGACATCATCAAGAACATAACAAACACTTCAGTCCTTTCAAGCGACCGAAAAGCAAACCAAGTATAACTGATCGAGACTCAAAAATGGTTAAGTCAAGTATCTCAAATACATACACTTCAGCTTCACACAAGGAAACTGGAAAGCAATAACAAATAGTAAACACAATCATGTCATAGAGCACTTCATCACATTACCATGGTCGGGTTAAGAAAGATCGAGACCAAATCATCATGACATCACATTCACAACCCCGAGCCTCTGGTACAACCTAAACTGGTCAACGCTAAACCAACCCCAAAACACTCAAAGCACAAGGACAACATCAAAGTCTCAGAGATTGGATTTGAAAGTATATTATTGAGTTAAGGTAAGGTTTATGTTTCAGTTTAACGTCGAATTCAAGTAACTAAGCTTTCATAACTACCCCTTACGATTAACCCAATTCTATAATAACTTCCATTAAGTCAATATTCCAAATCTACCATTTAATCAATTAATATTCATTATTAATTAACTTTAATTAAACTAATTTTAATAATCATTTGTTCTTATCTTAATCTATTCATTACTTGTTAATTTATTAATATTAAACCAAAATTATTAATAAATTAATATTTACAAACTATGTTAAATGCATTATTATTTAATTATTAAATATGAATAAAAATTAAAAATATTTATTAATTTAAAAATATATATATTAAAAATTTATTAATTAAAAATTTTAAATAATAATACAATTTGTTTTATAAATAATAAAATTATATTAAAAAAAAATATTAAAAAATAAAAATAAAACTTTAATACATACGTTTAAAGCCCGTCGGCTTTGCCGCAGGCCTGCGGTCGCAGGGCCTGCGGTGATAGGTACGTTGTACCTGCCGTCGCAGTACCTGCGACGCAAGTACTGTCGGCCGTCGGCAGTGGGGGGTGGGTACGAGTGATCCCCTCCCCCCCCACTTAAAACAATAATTTTATATATATATATATATTTTGTATAAAAACAATTTGTTTTTAAAACATTTTCTATAAATAAAGTCATGTATTATATATATCGATTTCAAGTAAATTTACTTTATTAAATTTTATCAATCATAAAATTTAAATAAAATAAATCAATCATATTTATTTTCCAACTTAGAGTTTTCTTCATCCAATTTCACAACTCTAACCTTATTAAATTTCTCAAATTCCATTTAATTCAAACTCAAATCTTGATTTAATTCTTATTTATTTCAATTGTTGATTGAGGTTTGTAAACAATTTTTCAATCTAGATTTACAAATGAAAACGAGTAGCAAAAGATTCAGAACGAAGAAATGACACATTTGAGAAGGCAAGTTCTTACAATCACGGAGTAGACAGGAATATCAATTTGCATAATTCAATCAGTGATCAAAACACAAAACCCTACCTGAACCTAATGCTAATATGCAATCTCCAGGAACTGTAAGAGAATTCGCTCCTCTCAATAACCTTCTTCTCGAAAACTTTCTTGGTATCAGCCTTCTGAAATTCACTTCCAAAAATTGTCTCCCAAAAATTCTCGTCCAAATACGTCTATCTCAAAAATGAACCCCCAAAGTTGTGATAAGCAATTTCTCCTCAAATCGGGGCACTAATTGTGCGTTTACCCGAGAAGACTCTTTGCACAACTCAGTTAACTCCAAATTAACCTTTATTATCTTTTCTTTTATTTTGCATTCATCTTTCATGCATATTAAGTTGAATTATTAAATAACTTTATTTAATATTCCACTTGACTTCTATTTTTAATCTTTATTACTTTTAATCTCATGCGCACTTTATGAAATTAAAGTAACATTATTATTTTCACTTATTTTTTAATCTTTTAATAAATTTCTTTTATTTAATCTTATGCATAAGTCATGCGAACTAGAATCTTTTATTAAATAATTATATTTTCACTTTTTAAATTATTTTAGAAACTAAATTGATAAAATTATTTATTAACTCAAATAATAATAATATTTAGCATTTATTTAAAAATGAACTCTAAATATATTATTATTAAATTAACTAAATATTATCACGTTCTAAATTTAGACTTAAAGCTTTTATCTCCAAATTTAATACTTTTTATTCAATTAATTTCTCAATTAATTAAATATAATTAAATATTAAAATATCATAATAAATTTCTATTAAATTAAATCATTAATTAATCCTTTTAATTAAACTTAATTAATAGAAAATACATCAAGGACTCATAAAGCAACATATGAAAATCCATCATAGAAGAACACATACTAAATCAAACAAAAAGGGTTATAATCATGAAATAACATCATTTGATGCATTCGGAGGGTACTTAACTCAGATACTTGTCCTAATTATCAATTAGGACAATTGGCTAAAGGGTTTAGGATTTGGACTTAAGAGTTTATCTCCCCTCTCTTACCATTGAGATAATGCGATAGGGTACGCTCATCCTGGCAATTCAAAAAAGTCGATACCCGGTACTTGCAACCTGCATAAAATTCACGCATGTACAGACACAATATTCTAAGCTAAATAGACAATGGCAGGAAGTGGTGCATCGTGTAGATCCCGACTAGCAGGTGACTATGACTCCCTTCCTTAACCACATCAGAAACACCATACATAAAGAAAACAAACACGCACACCATACACATGCAGTATGGGGTAAGTATCCATAAGAAAGCACGTGTGATAATAAACCATCTAACTAATCATCATCGATAACTGAAAATATTGAATAATCATCATACATGCATGAAATATAGAGTACCAAGTAATCTCATCATATAATAAACTGAGTGTACAACAACATCTGATAATCTCTAAAATAATAATACTAATCATCAAACATAAATTGGTCTAAAAGAGTTTGGCAAGGATGATAGAAATGTGACTTAGGGGCAGGCACTACAGTTATTATTTACTAATATTAGAGATTCCCTTTTGGACACCTTGCAACCAATTCTATTATTGGCTGTCAAGTTGTCTTAATCTCAATCGTTGGTTTGATTTAATCTTGGTCGTTGGTTTACCAACAAGAGTAGTATAAAAAGGGGTCATTGGGTCATTTGGACAAGAAGTTTTGGGAGAAACGTTTGCAGTGTTAGCAAGGGCGCAGTGTTAGCGCGGGAATAGCAGTGGGAAATATCAGCGGGAGAAATTAGGAGGTTGTCAGAGTTCTGCCAGTGTGAGGCAAGGAATTTTGTATCTCTTGATTTGCTGAAGTTTAATATAATTCCTCATCTATAGAACTGATTTTCCCTTAGGGGTTTTTCCAGGGACAATTTGTCCGAAAATATTGTGTTCATTGTGTTGCGCATTTCTTTCCGTATTATAAGTGAAGTTGCAGCTGTGTTATTTTTCGATATTAGCTGAGAATTTATTTTCAGCAGTTTAATAATCATTTATGATAGGAGATTAATAATCAGTGACTGCAATAGTTGATTTTTCACATGGTATCAGAGCATTTTTAAGGGTAGAAGAGTTTTTCCCTAGGAAAAAAATTCTGATCTCTTTAGATTTATTATTGCTTTAAACCCTTGAGATGGCTTCAGCTGGTTTGAGAGATCATGATAGATTGGATGGTGCCTCAAATTTTGGTGTCTGGAAGGCCAGAATTTTTTTATTGTTGGAAGAGAATGGTATCAAGGATTATGCTACCAGTGGTGTACCTATACCAACGGATGCAACGCAGCTTGCAGCATATAGGAAGGACGATGCCAAAGCGAGGAGGATTATCCTTGATGGTGTCAAGGATCATATTGTTCCACATATCTCGGAGCTAGATACAACAAAGAAGATGTGGGATGCCATTCTAAATTTGTACCAGAATGCTACCACCAATAGGAAGTTGATTCTTAGAGAGAAGCTAAAGAATACTCGGATGAATCAGGGAGAAGACGTCACAAGTTACCTCACCAGGCTCAGACTTGTCAAGGATGAGTTAGCAGCTGTTGGAGATAGCCCTAGTGATGAGCAGCTAGTGAGAATAGCCTTAAATGGGTTTACTAAACAATGGAGTGTCTTTGTTTAAGTTGTCAGTGGACGAGATACTTTACCGAGTTGGGATTGACTATGGACTGATTTCACTCAGGAGGAGTTTAGACTAAGTCTTGTCAATGGGGCTAACAAGAGTCAGAAAAATGAGGTGGAACAAGAGAACGTTGCCCTAGTAGGTAAAGGGAAAGCAAAGAAGGGATCTAGCAAAGGATCAAATTCACAAAGTGAAAAGAAGAAGGACCTTTCTAAGGTCAAGTGCTTTGGATGTCATGAGTTTGGCCACTATTTCAGTGATTGCCCAAAGAGGAAAAAGAGTAAGAAGCAGGTGGCAGCTTCAGCAAGTGCAGAAGAACTCTCCAGCAGAATGGAAGATGAGTTTGCACTCATAGCTTGTATGGTTAGCTCAACCTCACAGTGTGTTTGGTATATAGATAGTGGGGTGTCATTTCATATGACAGGAGTTAGAGAGTACTTCTCCAGTTACAAGAAGGAGGACACCAACATCCAGATTTCTATGGAAAACTTGTCCAAACTCAACCCTATTGGGAAAGGGACTATTCAATTTCAGAGGGAGAATGGAAAGATAATTCCACTTCATGATGTGTTATATGTGTCAGGCTTAGGTATGAATTTGATTTCTGTATTTGTTCTTCAGGATAGGGGGTATAATGTACTCTTTAGAGGGACACATGTGTTCCAGAGGTGAGCATAGAGCATGATGATTTATGTAAGGGATGTGTGTTGGGAAAGTTTGCGAAAGCATCTTTTCCAAGGAGTGACACTAGATCTAAGGGTGTTCTTGATCTAGTACATTCAGATGTTTGTGGACCAATGTCGACGAAATCTCTCAGAGGATATGAGTACTATGTTACTTTTATTGATGATTTCTCTAGAAAGATCTGGATATACTTCTTGAAGACTAAGGATGAGGTTTTTAGTCGATTCCAAGAGTTCAAGGCTCTTGTGGAGAACTCGACAGGAAAGAAGATAAAGGTTCTTCGGTCAGACAATGGAGGCGAGTACAAAGGAAATGTCTTCCAGGAGTTCTGCACCAGAGAAGGAATCAAGAGAGAATGGATTGTTCTTTACAATCCATAGCAGAATGGAGTTGTTGAGAGGAAGAACCGTTCTATATCGGAGGTAGCAAGAGCTATGCTACATAACCAGGACATGCCTCGTTATTTATGGGCAGAGGCGTGTAATACAGCAGTCTACATTCATAATAGAGTTCCACACAAGGTGCTAGGGAAGATGACACCAGAGGAGGCTTTCATAGGGAAGAAGCCAGATGTTAGTCACTTCAGGATATTCGAGAGTTTGGCATATTGTCATATTCCTGGAGATACACGTACAAAGTTAGATCAGACTGCAGAGAGGGGGTACTTTTTTGGGTACACTGAGACCTCAAAGGCATATAGGATTTTCATTCCGGGGACTAAAAGAATTATTGTCAGACGAGATGTCAAGTTCATGGAGGACAAGGCATTCAGGAGATCCAAAAATTTGCCAGCAGATGATCAGAGTGAGCAGCCAACAGAAGCTCCAAGACCAAGTCAAGGGCAACAAAGCTCAAGTACAGTTACCAGTATGAGTGTAGACTCAGTTAGTGAAGATTCACAGAGTATGGAGCAACGGGTGCAACAGGAAATGCATCTAGAAGACTTAGAGGTTGACATTTCATCCTCTACAATTGGCAGTAGGAACCATGTGGTTCAAGATACACAAAGGGATACTCAGGAGTTTGTGGGAGCTCCTAGGAAGAGTACTAGACAGCGAAGACAACCAGCCAAGTTCAATGACTATGTGGCATTAGTTAGTCATTTGGTAGATAGTGAGCCTTCTAGCTATCAGGAAGCTACAAAACATCAGGTATGGCGAGATGCTATGGTTGAGGAATATTCTTCAATAATGTAGAATGATGTGTGGGAGGTAGTACCTAGACCAACAGATAGGGCTGTAGTTGGATCACGCTGGATCTATAAGATAAAGCACGGTGCAGATGGTAGCATCGAGAAATACAAGGCTAGGTTTGTGGCAAAGGGGTTCTCTCAAAAGGAGGGAATAGACTATGAGGAGACATTTGTTCCAGTTGCCAGGTATACTTCTATACGAGCTGTAATCTCACTTGCAGCACAGATGGGATGGAAAATCCATCAAATGGATGTCAAGACAGCATTCCTCAATAGTGAGTTGAAGGAGGAGGTATACATAGAACAACTAGAAGGCTTTGTAGCACACAGCAAAGAGACCCACGTGTGCAGATTGAAGAAAGCATTGTACGGACTCAAGCAGGCTCCTAGAGCGTGGTATGAGCGCATTGATACATACTTGCAGAAAATGGGCTTTGTGAAGAGTGAAGCAGATGCTAACCTCTACTACTTGGTGGTTAGGGGTGAGATTCTCATTCTTGTTCTTTATGTGGATGACCTATTTCTTACAGGTTCACTAGGGCTCATAGTGGATTGCAAGAGGAACCTTGCAGAAGAGTTCGAGATGAAGGATTTAGGACTTATGCACTACTTTCTAGGCATGGAAGTGTGGCAGACAGATGGGAAGATTTTCCTTGGTCAAGGGAAATATTGTATTGAAATCTTGAAGACATTTGGGATGGAGGATTGCAAAGCCATGTCTACACCCATGATCACGAATTGGAGGAAGGTAGATACATCTAAGGAGAAAGATGTAGATCTCACTTTATATAGACAGTTGATTGGTTCGCTTATGTATTTGGTCAACACTAGACCAGATATAGCATTTGCAATAAACTCTCTTAGTCAGTTCATGGTTGAACCAAAGAGAATGCATTGGATAGCGGCTAAGCATGTGCTACGTTACTTGCATGGTTCAGTCAAGTATGGGATCAGATATGTTCGAGGTGAAGGTATCAGGTTGATAGGCTATATTGATGCAGATTGGGCAGGAAGTACAACAGACAAAAGGAGCACTTCAGGGTGTTGTTTCAGCTTGGGATCAGGAGTTGTATCTTGGTTCAGCAGGAAGCAAAAGTCTATGGCTCTAAGCTCAGCAGAAGCAGAATACATAGCAGCTAGCATGGCGACATGTGAAGCTATATGGCTTCGAAAGTTGTTAGTAGCCTTGTTTGGTCAGAAGGTTGAGACTACTGTGATACATTGTGACAATCAGAGTTGCATCAAGTTGTCTCAGAATCCAGTGTTTCATGATAGGTCTAAACATATAGATATCAGATATCACTTCATCAGAGATTGTGTACAAAGGAAAGTTGTTCAGCTAGAGTACATACCTACAGAGGAGCAGGTAGCAGACATTCTGACGAAGGCTTTGGGAAAGGCCAAATTTATCTTTTTCAAAGATAAGATGGGTGTCATGCAGAATAGCTTCCTCGCTAAGAGGGAGTGTTAATTATTGTTAGTTGGACAGCTGTTATTTCTGACTCGGAAATAGCAGTTGTATTTATGGGTAGCTTGGACAGCTGTTCGTCCTTATCTATGTATAGCAGCACTATTTATGAGTAGTTTGGACAGCTGTTTGTCCACTTGCCAAGAATTAGTAAATGGTTATTATTTACTAATATTAGAGATTCCCTTTTGGACACCTTGCAACCAATTCTATTATTGGCTGTCTAGTTGTCTTAATCTCAGCCGTTGGTTTGATTTAATCTCGGTCGTTAGTTTACCAACAGGATTAGTATAAAAAGGAGTCATTGGTCATTTGGACAAGAAGTTTTGGGAGAAATGTTTGCAGTGTTAGCAAATAGTCTTGCACTGTTAGCAAGGGCGCAATGTTAGCGCGGGAATAGCAGTGGGGAATATCAGCGGGAGAAATTAGGAGGTTGTCAGAGTTCTGCCAGTGTGAGGCAAGGAATTTTGTATCTCTTGATTTGCTGAAGTTTAATATAATTCCTCATCTATAGAACTAGTTTTCCCTTAGGGGTTTTTCCAGGGACAATTTGTTCAAAAATATTGTGTTCATTATGTTGCGCATTTCTTTCCATATTATAAGTGAAGTTGTAGCTGTGTTATTTTTCGATATTAGCTGAGAATTTATTTTCAGCAGTTTAATAATCGTTTATGATAGGAGATTAATAATCAGTGACTACAATAGTTGATTTTTCACAGTGGGCTATAGGTGAAATTTAGCTATTAGATTGGTATTTGGCTACATGATCTTGGTGTGAGCCCTCAGAAGGATTTAATAGTTTAAACTCTATGTGAACATCATGAAAGAATGAATAAAATAATGAAGGTATATTTTCATGAAATATATCTGCTTCAAAGACAATCTATACAGAATTTCATGTCCCCCTCAAAAAACTTGCAATTTTTGTGTCTTGTACAACTAGAGACAAGGTTTGGGAAGATGATTGAGGTTAGAAACAAATACTGAAAGTATCTTCAGTTTAATTCAATTAAGTGGCCTCACCAAGATGTATAACAGTCTTTGTTACTTGTTAAACAAGATGTCCACCAGGCTTTACAAACCAATCAACATCAATTAGAAAAACACCACTTACTCAAACAAAGGACCAGAGTAAGTAAATAGAAAACAAATAGTGACAACAACAAACAATGTGCCTGCCAAATACACTGATTCAACAATGCAATGCTAATTACCTCCAAGAGTAGTATAACTATTTATTACTTACAAATTTTTCCTCAATTTAGAAAAATTAAAAAAGACAATTGAGCCCGCTGGCTAATTATATATTCAATGCAGTTGCTATCACATTCCTAGGAATTTTATCTTTTAGTTCTTCAACAACATTGGATTTTTACGTATCTTTCATGAATTTTCAGTTGTTCAGTAAGATCAATTTAATTCTTAAGTAGTTCAATTGCATTTATCTTCAGTTAACTTTTAGTTTATCTTTTATGGCTTTCCAATTGTTTAGCAAGATTGGGTTTTTCATTAAGTTACATTGACTATCCATTCCTCAATGAGATTGAGTTCTTCATTGCAACAACACAGTTTTTTTTCTTGTTTATCTTCCATGGCCTTCCAATTGCTTAGCAAGATTGGGTTTTAAATTATCAACAGACTTTCTATGGTTGAACAAGATTGAGTTCTTATTTATCTTCGGTACCAATTTCATAGAATAAAATTTACTAAAACTATTTGCTGGTCATAAGGGAAAATAAGTCATAAGAGAAATTCAGCCATTGGGAACCTAATTCACACTAGAATATATTTAATTTATTTTACAAGCACACTTACAAAAAAATTTTATCATGCTTTAATTCAGCACAATAAGCCACAATACGTCTAATGAAGAATTCACAAAAAATATACAAGCATACTTACAAAAAAAATTTATCATGCTTTAATTCAGCACAATAAGCCACAATAAGTCTAATGAAGAATTCACAAAAAATACAGTTATTTTGATGTTTATGTCCATTGCATTGACGATGATGAACAACAGACTTCTGTATGTGAAAATTGTTAATCATATATAGTGATGTTTTTGAGTTATATTTATATTTAATGTTCCAACTTCTCCAGTCTGTACATATGTCACCTTAGAAGCATCTCAAATGGTTGGAATTTGACATATATAATTTAATTACTAAAATAAGGAATTTGACATATATAATTTATTACTAAAATAAAAATAGAACCATTTTGTAATTTTTAAATAATTAATAAATTATAATAATTAGCGATTTGGTTGTTTAGCCCATGTCACCTCCCCCTCTCAAAAGTAGTGGCCTGATATAATTATTAAAAAATTAACAACCACAAGATTGACTAAAATAAGCAATAAGAAAAAGTCTCCATGTTCTTAAATTTTTTTTATTATGTAATTTCTAAATTTTGTTAAAAATTATTTTATAAAAAAAATTGCATCTTACTATGGGTTAGTTAAGTTACAATTATTGTATAAATTATTAGTTCTAGTACTATAGTAGAGGCCAAATCTGAGAGGATCGGGTGTGTACACTTTGTACCTTAGCAGAGGCAGAATCTGAGATTCATTTTCTTTTCAGATGCTCCATATACTACAAGATTAGAGGGAGATTTTACTATCTGTTTAGAGATTGCAGATCCCTCTCAAATTTTTTTAGGTACACCGATCAGCGTTGCATTGCACTCTATCTCTGCGAGTCCTTACAGCTTCGTGACCATACTTTACAGCTTTCATTTCCCAATAGTCAGACCCAGGCACAGCTTATTACGACCTTCTTCTCACCCTTAACTCCAGCTCGGGGTGTGAAGCGATCGTACAATTTCCCTAGCACAGGCGGTTCCAGATCGATGAGACCCCGCAGGGGACCCTTTTGTCAACGACACTCCTCTCGTAGCACTCAGCTTCATCATAGGGCTTCTGGTAGCCGCACAGATCAATCACTGTTGGACTTTTTCCCTATTAAGATGGATACCTAATCTTTTCCGTGATGTTTCCTGCTTTCTTCTTCTTTTGTCGTGCTTGTTTTTTTTTGGACACCGTTTGGTGTTCCATTTGTCTGCTTTTTCTTTGTTGTAAGCTTCCAGTCCCATAGACCCACGTTGTGATCTTTTGTTGGACATTAATAAATTTATCTTATCTTATCTTATCTTACTCATAAAGATCCTTATTGTAATAAAAATCAAATGGAGGTACAAAAGTATATCAATGGGATTGAAAACAAATACAAAAATCAAATATAGAGGTACAAAAGGTATATCAATGGGAATGGAAAAAAATATAATATTGTATATCAATGGGATTGAAAACAAATACAAAAATCAAATATAGAGGTACAAAAGGTATATCAATAGGAATGGAAAAAAATATACCAAAGGTATATCAATAGGAATGGAAAAAAATATAATACTTTAGTTGAAGTTTACATATAATTAGATTAATCTAATTTTTTTAAATGATATTAAACTTTTAAAATTTGCAATATAATTTTTTTTTTAAAAATTATTATTAAAATAAAAAATAAATTAAAGATTACCGATAAATAAATTTATTAAATTTTTTTGACACAATTTAAAATAAATTTACATGATTTTCTTTTAAATTATTCATTGTATATATTCATTGTATAAATTGAATGTTTTTTTTTTTATTCATTGTATAAATTGAATATTAAATACAAAACATTAAAACCAAACTACAAAATAATAACTGTAAAACAATAAAAAGGATAAGCTTTGTTATAATATAATATAACATGTAAAAAAAGTCAAATCTGAAAACTTAAATTTGTTAGAATGAATTGAATTAATTGTTGTGTATTGTAACACAGAAGCGAAAAATGATTTTTTATTGGCAACTAATTATATTTATCGCAATCATTGACTTAAAATCATATATGTGTGTGTGTGTGTGTGTGTGTGTGTATATGTATATATATGTATATATATGTATATATATGTATGTATATATATATATATGTATATGTATATATATATATATATATATATATATATATATATGTATATATATATATATATATATATATATATATATATATATATATATGTATGTATGTATATAGATATATATATGTATATAGATATATATATGTATATATATATATATGTATATAGATATACATATATATCTATATATGTATATATGTATATCTATATATACATATATACATATATCTATATATATACATATATCTATATATATATGTATATATGTATATATATGTATATATGTATATATACATATATATATATACATATATACATATATATACATATATACATATATCTATAGATATATATATATAGATACATATATACATATATACATATATATACATATATACATATATTTATATATCTATATACATATATACATATCTATATATATACATATATATATCTATATACATATATACATATATATGTATATATGTATATGTATATATGTATATATGTATCTACACACACACACACACACACATATATATATATATACTACAACACTAATTTATATTTAAATACAATTGACATTGTTTTCATAATTTGTTCTTATAAGGGTTAGTTCATGAGATCTTTACCATTTGCTTGGATATTACTAACTGTAATATCTTCATCTTGAATAACACAACTTGATTGTGAATTACCATTGTTATTATGAATATCATGACATTAAAGTAGGGACTTTAACTATTAATTCTATGATATATGAACTCCACACACTCTCTTCTACTCCCCCACCTTAGGCAGGGACTCTAGCTACTAGTAGCTCTTGTTATTATTAAGAAATCAATTTCTCAAAGTATTTGAAATATCTATGGAATGATGAATTGTAATTTTTATTTTTAGTGTTTTACTAATTAATGATAAGACTATAATGAATATTTAGAAGATACTCTTATATTATTTATAATAATAAAGATTAAGGATTGTAATTTTTTATTTAGTGTGTTAATATATCATATGAAAAGAATAGATATTTTAGTTATTGGTATCATATATTTTTTATGATTTTTTTCTTGCATCTTTATGTGGGTTGATTTACAAAGAGTCAATTATTTCCTAATTATTTGTTCTCATGTTATCTCAAAATAACTTATATATGTAACAGAGTTTGATTTGTTTTCTTGTAACCATATATTGAGGTTCTCAAGTTTATGCTTCGAATTTAAAAAATATAATTCATTTATGCCATAATTTTTTGTTCAACATGGCAAATTGTAAAACTTCTCGAATATATCTAATAGTTATGTATAATCTTTTGTACATGTTAATGAATAATGATGTGGACAATGTTTCTTTGTTCTATATAATATTGGAGGCTTTTTAAACACTTGGTCAAAACAAGCTTAACAAATTTAAACATTTTCCATACAAAATTATCACAATCCAACTCAAGCATATTATTCAAGATATAAATTCAACAAAAACCTCGAAGACTTGCATGTGGGACTTATCTGCATAACATTTTTCTAAGAAGCTTGAGGTTGCACCCTAAGTGATCGTAATTTTTCCCTCTCAAATCACAAAACTTTATGCATTTTTGAAGATCTAAATGAATTACACTCTTAGTAGGAACTTTGATGCATCACTTGTTATTGTTATTGATATGATTGACCTGGGATAAGAAATTATTAAGTGGAAGCAATCTATTAGTAGTAAATGTAATCAATAATAATATTCTAAAACCTAACAATGATATTTAAACTATTGATTTACCTAATCTGATAATTAGTCATTGTCATTAGAGATTAGCATATGATTAATATAAGGACTCAAACTAAAAGTTGTTGCATGATAAAAATACAACATTTTGTGTAATGTCCTCTTTTAGGACATTTGATTTAAAACGCTTACAACGTATATATTTTCTATTTTTGTCTATGATGCCCTCTACCAACATCATCTATTCCATATATATTTAATAGTAAGAGTTGCATCTTTTCATAATGAGTCATATTATATTAATAATATAAGATTACTTATAAAATAATATTATTTTAATTTTATAAATAAATATGATTATAACATAATATAATATATAATTATATGATTATAATATAATAATATTACTTATGAATATCATTATTTAATATTAATATTAATATATAATACTTATTTATTATTTAAATTATATGTCAAAGTGAGGACATCATAGTCCTCCCCTCTTGATTTTTCTTGCCCTCAAGCAAAATCTTTCATACACAAGCTTTGTCATAGACACAAGACATATTTGCATACCAAAGTCCTAAAAGATTTATGAAATATACATCTTAATGAATGAAAACACGAAGCAAACACGATGTAGACAGATGAAGACATGATGTAGACAAATGAAGACATGAAGCAAACACGATGTAGACAGATGAAGACACATGTTATGCAATTCCTTGATTGTGAACCTGCAACCACAAAGAATCATTAGTACATATTTATATTAAAAAAATTCATTTTATGATTTCCTTATATCAATCCCTTGACAAAGTATTTATAGTCTCAGTTTAGAAAAAATTGATCTTATAGTGACTTGTCAATCAAAAGTATAGTTCATTAATTCATCATTTCTGAAGTACAGGAGGAGAAACTATAGGGTGCCTTGTTACCCAATCATGGGCCTCACCATTCTCCCTCATTATTGTTATCTCTCTCCGATCATTATTGCCAAGATGGTGCCCTTGTATTCATGTACCCTGGGATATTCACTCCACCGTAGGCCTTACCTAGTACCTGTAGGCTTTACTTAGTACCTTCGAGTGGTGTCACCCAACCCATTCCATCGCAAGCCTTATCTCATCTTTCTCTTTCCGATTATCATTCCCAAGATGTTTCTCTTGTATGATGTACCCTGGGATATTCGCTTCACCGTAGGCCTTACCTAGTACCCATAGGCTTTACTTAGTATCTTCGAGTGGTGTCACCCAACCCATTCCACCACAGGCCTTATCTCATCTTTCTCTTTTCGATCATCATTCCCAAGATGATGCCTTTGTATAATGTATCCTGGGATATTCACTCCACTGTAGGCCTTACCTAGTACCCATAGGCTTTACCTAGTACCTCTGAGTGGTGTCACCCAACCCATTCCACCACCGGCCTTATCTCATCTTGGAAGGTGATGACCTTAGATAATTTAATTAGTTTTACTTAACAACATTATAATGTATTAAACCTTCAATTTATTATTATTAAAGAATGGAGAAAAAATCTACTTATCCTTTAATTAACCATTTCAAATCTAAATCTCCCTTATATATTGCATGTATAAACAAATTTAAAGTCTTAATCATGTGACAAGTGGAATCTTACTCAAGCCTCTTTTTTATTGTACTTGAAACTTCATTCCTTGATACACTTTTAATAATCCCAAAAAATAATAATAATAACAATAATTATTATTATAATGAAAATCTCATAAATTAAAAATACATATTTCTTTCTTTAATATCACAATCATAATTAATGATTATATTTGTTCATCTTTATACTATAACATAATATAAAATGTAAAATAAAAAATTAAGTCATACCTTACTTTTACCTTTGTGTAGTCTTTTCCTTGATTTGACTATTCTCCCCATTCTTTCACTGCAAGACGATCTTGAGAATCAAATTTGGTTTAGTCCCATACGATTCGAGAACTCATGGAAAATATTAACCCTACTTTACTTCTGCATTTTTCTGAGTCTAACAAAATGAAATGGGCACCAAATGACTTATGATTATTTGTTGGGTTTGTCAGTTGTCTATCAATCAGATTTTATTTTATGCAAATATAATCTTGCAAGTACTATTGAACACTATCCAAGTTTCCTTTACTTGTGCAAATAAACTTTGTGCATGTTCGGAAATTTAGCAATAACCATCACCAATACAGCAATTGTGTTCAACAAGAGCCATGGATTTTGATAATCAGCAGTATGAGATGTAATCAAATATCTTGAGATATGAATATAGCTTTCAAATATGACCATACTTCTGCCGTAGTTTCCATACTCTTCTGGTGATTTATGCACGGGATGTTCCATTGATATATGTTAGTCTAGGTTATAGTCTTCCCATGGAGTTATGAATGTAGCATATTGTATCCTTATATTTCATCTCCCATCTTCATATATAATCGTCCTTCATTAAATCGATGGCAACATTTCTTTCTTTCTGAAAATTTAGCACAACCTTGGCTAATACTACTCATTCACAAACAATTGTTGAAGAAAAACCTGCATAAATCATTAAGAAGCTCCCGCGGCGGAAGCGTCCTTGTGGACACGCTCTGCAACCGAGATATCCCTGACATGTTTGTTTTTACTTTCTTCACTTTCCAAAAAATGAAACCTTACAAAAATTGCCGTAGGATAATTGACATGAATGTGTCCCCAGTAAATTTGGACATAGATATTATTCGTGTGCAGCCCAATTGTATTCCTTCCTTTTCTCCTAAGTTTTGTTATTTTCTATTGAAATGGCATCTCCATTCATCTGCTCGCATCATCTCTTTTTCTTCGTAATCTTTTGTATTATACAATTTTCTGAATATAGTCTATTGTCGTGACAAATTCTTCAATTCCCGTCTTCATTATGTCTTACGAAGTTTGACTATATGAATTTAACCGCTGCCTTATAGATTCTTATCACTTTTGCTGTAGTAATTTGAGACTTTCAGACTGACACAACTTCTATATCTTTTAATATTATTGCCTTTCCTTTTGCATATCGATTCTTCATTCTTCTATCATTCCAATATACCAATACTCTTCCTTTTAGATGCTGGCATGAATATTCATTGGTCTTATTGGAGGCAGATTGGTGTTTGTAATATATGTTCTTGAATACCGACAACTTCTCTCATTCACGTGGTTGGGAAATAGAATACTGACTGGGTATATTTCCCTTCAAGCTGCTCCTGATTTTAATATTGCCAATTCAATGTTCTCTCTCCAAATTTTCTTCGTAGGATGGCAGAATCGTGCTCTAATACTACTTGTAATGTCCCCTTTTAGGACATTTGATTTAAAACCCTTACAGCATATATATTTTCTATTTTTGTCTCTGGTGCCCTCTACCAACGTCATCTATTCCATATATATTTAATAATAAGAGTTGCATCTTTTCATAATGATAGTCATATTATATTAATAATATAATCATATTAATAATATAAGATTACTTATAAAATAATATCATTTTAATTTTATAAATAAATATGATTATAGTATAATAATATTACTTATGAATATCATTATTTTAATATTAATATTAATATTAATATATAATACTTATTTATTATTTAAATTATACGTCAAAGTGGGGACATCACATTTTAGCACATAATAATTATTGTCGATAAGTTCACAACACTAAGTGCGGTCATCCAATAGCAAAACACAAATTTATTCTTCATTATGCAGGTGATATGTTTTGTTTGAGAATAAGAAAAGAGCTTCTCCGGTTTTCAAAAATGATTTGCAATGATTTAGAATGATTTTAGTGGATTTGAAGAAGTATTTGAAAAATTTAGATAAGTAACTATACAAATTTCTTTTTATAATTTTTAAAAAAAAAAATCATTTCATTTTTTCTTTATTGCGTTCATGTTTACAAAATTTTTCTAACAACATTTCCCATGCATTCTAAATTGTTTATGACATAATGAAAAAGATTTAACAAGTTTCAATTTGTATGTGCAAGTTGAAATTTGATTAAAATGATAAAAAGAAATCCATCCACAGTTGGGTTGTAGTGCTTGTTAATGCCTCATAAGACACATGTCCATGTAGATATGTAGGCATGGGTTCTAAAGGGGGGGTGAGAGATAGGGCCTTTGGAAGACCCAAAATTAGTAGTGTAATTTAGATAAAGTCTGAAATGATAAATAGTCAAGACATATGTTGCTCAAAATATCACCTTGCAGGTATCATGAAATATGACATGAGGGCTCATGAGGCAACCATAGAAGAAATAAAATGAGAATTATCTTGCTCATTGCCCAAAAAGGAGAGAAAATTGCAAACGTGGAGAACAAAACTAACCATAAGGGAAACCATTTCTAAATCTCAACATATCTCAAGCAAGCTTGAAGTAGAAGCATCAATTGAGAAGATAATAGGCTCGCTTCATTACCCATGCATCTGCAACTCCATTATCTCCAGATCTGTCACTTTTGCTACTTCTAGTAGAGCACCACTATCAATGTCACATTTTTTTTCATAGATAGATATTTTGTGCATAGAAACAAACCTAGAGCACAATAATCATTGGAGGATAGTGAGTGGAATAGCAATGTTCATCGGCAAGTAGACATTGCTTGTGTTGATTCTTGGTACTCCAACGTCTCCTTCAATGTTGCACAAAGTCCATATTGGTTGAATTTTGCTAGCAAAATAATTGTGATGGGAAAGGGCTACAAGGTGTCTACTGATGCAGGCTTGGATGGAAGGTTAGTTCACTTGTTTTAATTTTAAATGTTTTACTTTTAACTTTCAATTTTGAATTTTGATAGCTCATGTTTGACTTTTTTTTTTTTTTAAGTGCAGACTAGAGTTATGTTTTGTTTTTAATTGAATAGTAATTATGTATTCTTGTTGAATGTAAATTATTTGTTAATCAAAAATGTGTAGTTGAAAATTATTTTTACTCTGTGCTTGTAGATTGTTCACATTTGCAATTTCTAGGGCCAAGGAAGTGATAGAAGAACAAAAATACAATGAAAACAATGTGGTTGCACTATTCTTTCAAATGGATAGATAGATAACACAAATCACACCATATCATTTTTTTGGTTTCTGGGAAGGATGTGTCTTTTTTTAAATTCAAGGATGCCTTCAACAAGGTGAAGAGTATTGAAACTTTGGCTTTAATGTAAGAGTAAGTTGTAGTGGAGGTAGAAATTGATAATTTGGTGCAAATCATAGCCGACAATGTCGCATAATATAAATTCTCCCAAACAAATATAGTAATTTTTTTGGACTCCTTGTGCAGTGCATGTCCTTGACCTTTTTTGAAGAATATAGAAAAGCTAGATTGGGTGAGACCAATTGAAGACAATGCAAGAAAGATAACAAAATACACCTACAATCACCCTTTGGTTCTTTGCTTGATGAGATAACACACCCAAGGGAAAGAGTTGGTTAGAATAGAAGTCCCAAAGTTTGCAATGACTTTCTTAATGTTGCAAAGTATTATTACTTCTTTAACAACTTTGAAGCAAATGTTTGTGATTCAAGCATGGCTAAACTCAAATTATTTAAAGAAGCCTAATGGAGAAAGTGTTGCATACATTGTCTTTGACAACCAATTTGTGCAAGGAGCTATTAAAATTGTGAAGGTAACTTGGAAAATTCAAAAGTTGAATAATTAATATTCAAGTTTATTATTATTAATTTATGAATATGATGATTAATGATAATCTTTTTCTACTTTTCAATTGTAGGTGTTAAAGCCTTTGGTTAGAGTTTTTCAGTTAAAAGAGATGAATAAAACTTGAATGTTGTTCTTTATGAGGCCATGGATAGGGCCAAAGAAGCTATCAAATATTACTACAAGGGAGACAACCTTAAAGTTGACCCCATATGGGAAATTGTTGATAGGAGGTGGAACAATCAGCTCCACTAACCCTTTCATGTAGCGGAGTACTTCCTCAACTCTTATTTTCACCATCTCTATCCTACTCAGATCCCAACGGAGAACTCATGGAGGGCTTCTCCAAATACATGCAAAGACGAGGTTGAGGTGAGAAACCTCATTGTATCCTAATGGACATGTATCAAAATGAAAGGGGTGAGCTATCCTCTTCAAACATGGCGTTCAAAGAGGAAGAAACACTCAAGCTCTAGATATAGTATTGGATTTTTGGAGTCTTTCACATACATGCTAAGTAGATAAAACCTAAAATAAGATTTCACCTTTCTTTCTGACTCTTTAATATATTTTCTTTGCATATACTTGGTGGAAAAATTGGGGTGAAATGCCCTAAGTTTGCAAACACTTACCCTCCAAATCATATCACTGGTCTTGTAGTTCATTCAATTGTGAGCACAAATGGAGCTTGTTCAAGGCCATCCACACAAAGAAGAGGAATAAGTTAGAGCAGAAACATCTCAATGACCGTGTTTGTCTACAATGTAATCTTCAGTCGCACATAAGAAAGGTAAAAGAAACACTAGTTGGTTCACTAACGGAGGCAACCTCCATTGTTTGCGGAGAATGATAACTACAATTTGTAGATGCAAACTATGGAGGAGGGTGTATTTGTAGTGAGATTGGATGATGTTTAGGAGCAGTTTGAGGAAGTTGAGGATGATGAACAATCATTGCCAATGTCAACACCATCTACATCTAGGATGTAAGTCGAGACACCACCAATTGTGCAGAGGGAGGAGGCACAACCACAATGGACGTCTAAGCCTAGACCCCCTACCCTGCTAGTAGTTTTTATCAAAGTAGTTGGGAAAAGGAAGAGGAAGATGTAGACTGTTTTGATGTTGTAGTTGTATTACTTATAGTTTTACAAAGACAATTCACTATTTTTAGTTTACTTCAGAGTTCAAACCATCATGCTATGACTACAAACCATCAACATTCCACATGAGGATGTCACTTTGTACTCTATTTACATTTAAATATAGCTAGACTCAGCTTGTTTGTTTTGTTTACTTATTGACTGACTCATTAGATGCATCTTCTCATTGAATTTTGCAAAACCATACATTTCTAATTAGATTTAAGCAATTCTTAGAATTGCCAATTTTTTTGCTGATAAGTTGTTGATTTATCTCTGATATTTTGCCAATCTTTTCTTTCGACCCTTGGCAATAAGTTCTCGATAACAATATTTTCAGCTATGGTCTTAATGAGTTGGTGACTTCACCATTTGTCTACAACATGGAGACTGACTAATAAGGAGAATAATAGCACAACCTTCATTATCCAAGAGAGTGATTAGTTACGACTTGAACAATAATTGTGAAAGGATGTGTCCTTACCATGTGACATCCTTTCAAACTTGAGTATAAGGAGCAACTACACTACAACCATTGGATATCATTGAATGAGAAGGAACATACATTGATACTAAGGACAAACTTATAACAATCATTATTATCTGCAATCTCCGGTACAAATATCGCTATATGTGTTTAAGGCATAGGGAATAAGTATGGTATTACATCTGCAACAAAACGAAGGAATCTAATAACCATTAGTGAATAAGAGTTTTTTTTAATCAGATTCAGCATACAGCAGACAGTAGAAAGAAAATACGTAAACAAGATCTTAATTTTGTAATTATCATATAGTACTCAGAACCATTTCTTAACATTCTCAGTAAATCCGTGATAATTACATTCCTTGCACATTTTGAGTAAAAATTATACATCTCTCAAGGTCAATATACATTTTTAATAAAATAAATGATACGTGAATATAATGATAGAATGGATATTACGTAAAGTATAGTGTATCCATAAGGCCCAGGAAGAAATGAGGAGTTAACTAAACGTAATAAATTGAAATAGACATTCTAGGACAACGACAAAGGCAGCTAGAACCCTGGGAGGTTCTTATCTTGAGGAGCCAACCTGATTATGGTCTCTTACCAAGGATCAGGAGGGAAGTGAGAATGGGAGAGGTAGTCACGAGCTGCCAACTTGAGCTAAAGTGTTGTGCAGAGTAACTTCTCTTGGACTTGTACAAATGGCTCAAGAGAAGATCCCCTTTCCTCTTATCCTTAGTATGTGAAAGAAACTAGATACTCTTACATATCCTTTAACTCATGTGCAGGTTCATCCATCAAGGTTTTTTTGTAATATCAAGACAATATTTGACAAAAGATTTAAGGAGACGTTACACTGTCAAATTTAATATTTGCAAAGTTTTCTGGAAATCATGCTGCCAAAATTAATTTCAGTTACCTTCAACTATCGGTCTCTAGTCTAGGAGTCTGTGCCTCCACTAAAATAAGGATTTTATTACTTCCATATTTGTAAAAGAATGCAATATTGAGTTATGCAACTTGCTTCCAACGAGCATTTATTTGTCATTTCCTTGAAAAGAATATTGTTCAACATATTGCCTGGGATGCTAGTTTGACAAAACAATACAAAATTGGTAATATAACACCATTATCAACTTTAGCTACATATTGCTTCAATTGCAAGTGACTTCATGGTGCCAACACAAGGATCTGCCCCAAAAGCGTCTGACGAAACTTCAAGAAAACATTCACGTTGTCCCAAGCATGCCTGAAATTTTAAGTATTAGCAAATTGGCATGCATCAGCTTTATTTGAAATAATGCCAAACCTGAGAGTGATACATTACAAAAAGAAACATCCATTTGCATTTTTTTAGATCTCTACATGCTTAATGAAGTTTAAAAATACAAATAAAAGTCAAACATGCAAAGTATTAAGTTTGTTATTCCATGACTCCTCCATATTAATATTTCAAATATCTATGCTTAGAGCTGAGTGGAAAACTAGAAAACTTACTCTTTCCGCCCTCATTCTCGAATCTATCGAATGGCATGTCCCTTCTTTGAAGCGCCCACATTGTCCTTGAGGGTTTCCAAAACTTACAAACAAGATGGAAGAAATTATTTTATCCACAGGGCATTCAAGTTGAAGCCTTGGAATTGTATATGTATGTAAGATCTTTAAGTCAGTTTTCTTTTTCTGCAAGAAATTAAGAGATGAAAGTTGCCTTTCGGAAACATTTGCACATATCCTTCTCAAGGACCACCTGCTTAATGCAACTTTGGATGGGTTGCCTCCAATCTCTTCAAACATCACCAACACATTCCCCATTGGATGCAATAGTGCTCTAGGGATATGGTACCTGGAAAACATGTCACAAAACTCAGTCAATGTGCCAAGGGCATCTCTTACATTCTAATTTCCTTCCACAGGCTCAATACAAGAATAAATAAATAAACTGAAAGGAAATATCACAAGTTATATAAATTGCAATAATTAGGTGGCTTGCTTCGATGAAAAAAACTATCTTCTTTGGTAAATATATACAATTGAGGTTTCTGCCCATAACACAAGTGAGATTTCATACAATCTTTGTGAAGGTTTCCCACAATTTGATTCACACTTATGTCTATTGTAGCGTCCTCGATAATCACATGTTCTTGAGCAGTTTCCTCGGAGAGAGTGATAGGAAACCCAGTAGCGTCCAATATGTTCACCATTGACCCATGCTTGGCCTTTTCCCATACTACTTAAGTCTAAGGCAACAGGTTCGTCTCCACGTGGTGCATTTATTCTTGTCTGTGAAGAAGATTATCAGCAAATAATTATTAACTTAAACAAGCATAGAACTATTTATTGATCATTCTGTTAAAGCAGCAAAGATTTCTCTCAAAATAATAATTTTCAATGATATGCAATAGGTGATTGAGTGCAAGACAAAATATTCTTATAAAGAGCAATGGAGAAAGTGACTGATACATCTAGTCATTTTATTTTCTAAAAAGAAATCCATATTTTGGGAAACTGTGATGAAGTGACTGTTTATCA
This sequence comes from Cupressus sempervirens, assembly GCA_028749045.1. Classification (NCBI taxonomy): domain Eukaryota; kingdom Viridiplantae; phylum Streptophyta; class Pinopsida; order Cupressales; family Cupressaceae; genus Cupressus; species Cupressus sempervirens. Next base: position 161,634,548 of record CM053787.1, read on the forward strand.
TGTTCTAAGCATGCATGATGATTGGCTTCTAAACAATCATATCGGTCTGACTATTTCATCAACTTATTAATGTAAGAATTTAAACATTTTGAAACTCAACAAACACAATTATTATGACTACTCAATTCTATGTTTGCAGAAATGTATTTCATTGTTTACTATGTGCTACCATTCTTTCAGGAAGTCCTTAGTATGGAGCTCAGTTCTGAAAGACATCCTGTGAAATTGCACTGGTAGGTAGCAACCATGCTTGGTAATTACCAGGTCCTAGCCCAATCCAGTTTAGGAAATTAAGAAAACCAAAAGAACTATGTACCCAGGGGATCTGCCAAAAATGCATATGACCCGTGCATTTTCAGACCCATTCCCTATAGGAGTTTTTCCACAGACATGGACATTTTGGATTCATACCCCTGCCACCTGTGACATTCAAAAATAATGAGAAACATTCTAAAGACATCAAAATCTTTTCCATGACATCCAAAAATACTAGGTAACCAGAAGAGACATACAAAAAAGGAAGTTTTTAAAACCAACAAAATCGGATGGGGAGGGGGCAGAGCCACAAGGACAACCACACACTAACCCTAAACCTTAAAAACTCAGACTAAACTCGTTTTGCCATTCTACATTTGTTGTGAAGACAAAAAGTGAACAGCTGCAATACGAGAGGAGAACACTAGCGAGAAGAAGGGAACAGAGCATCAAAAATGTCATTCGAATTAAGTTTACCATTGATTATTAATTTGCACAATTACTTTTGCATTTTGATTTATTTTTTCGTCAAACTTTTGAACACTTGGTTGCATTTTATTTTAATTTGCCGTTTTATATTTACACTTGCAACTGTGTTTTGAGTTCAATTTTTTTCTTGGCAATAAGAACAGTGAAGGTGAATAGGTACAAATTGATTAAAAAGGCAATAGTGGTGCTACTAAGGGTTCTTATGGGAGCAGGAGTATTGTAGGGACTATTCATTTAGATAAACCATTTGAATGACCTTGCCAACTCCACAAAATTTATGCAAAGGATACATTTAATCCTAAAAACACAACTGCCACAGAAAAATACAAAAAACATGTCAGGGGGGAGAAGAGTTCGGCAAGTCATTTACACAAAAAGGATTACCGCTGCACAAGGCTTCAATCTTATATTTTGTGTATAGGCTGACAACTGACAAGGAATAAAAGGCTGTGAAAAATAGCCTTACTCAAAAAGTGGGAACTAACTAGATTGTGCGAGGGTGAAGCAACTAAAAAGGGAATGCCAATAGAGACTACAAAGTCTACTGTACCAATGCTTACATAAACTACACATGTTGAGAAGGGGAAGAAGTTCCACTGAGGGGAGAGATAAGGACTGCTAGAGTTGAAGGAATGTTCAATATTTTTTGTGTTTTAATTTTTCTCTTGCGAGACAACACAAAATAGAACAGCATATATGGCCAAAATTTGTAAACACATAGGGCAGTCTAGAAATAACTAATTGTGGAAGATGTATGATTTTATGGCCAAATCAAAGACTGCATTGTCTGAGCAGACCAGGAAATGACATTTTGGAGGCTTAATATAACTCATCTTCAGCCTTATTCTACTAAGTTTCAATTGATTGGAGGAAAGAATTAAAGCTCAATTTGGTCGCTGGGCTGTACCCAATGTGTGCAAGAAGAGGGGGTAATTTTCCTAACCCTTAGCGGACAAAGGAAGACTTGCAAACATCAGTTTGGAACAATTTGAGTTGCTGCAGTTGCGGAAAGTAGCTACAACAAATTATAATTTATGAAAAAAGAGGTCAGGAATATTTGTGTACTTCTTGTTGTCAATTTCTATAATAAATAGGTAAATATGGTTTGATAAGTGGGAGATATTTTCCACAGCAAGTCAAAATGTGATATTGCTATCAGGATTTAACTGTGATTTTTGAGTCAAAACTTCAAAAATCATAATTGATAGCAATATCACAAATATGGTTTGGTTTTATTCATTACTATATGCATGGGCAATTGTAAATTCTATCCAATGTAAGCATGTTAAACCACATTATTCAACCATAAATTAATATAAATCTCAGATATTTAAATCTGCAACGAGCCAATATCTTTCTCAGAAAGTTTGCAATGTGTTTGACAAAATTACACAGGAAGAATAATGCAAAATTTAGGCTTCAAATCAGTAGGGTTTTTATTTTAAACATAATATAAATTAAATTCCTAACTTCTAACAGCTAATCAAATTGAAAGAAAACCCATATTTATGATTTTCATTTTTCCCAGAGTTGGATGAACACAAACATTGTGAGCATTCTTATATAGATTCAGCAAAATATCCAACCATATGCAAAGTTAGTGTGATGCCAGAAAACTAGTTAAAAGGGTTCGTGGACATGTAACTAAAGCAGTATTTGACTCGAATCCATCATAGCAAGTATCCTTCCTGATGTACAAAATGTGAGCTATTACGTGAGGAGCATGTTAGTGTGCAGCACGAGGAGGTGGTTTTGGTAGATGATGGCATCGTTGGGTAGTCCGGGCAGAACATGGCATAAATGAGATCACAAGTATCAAAGGCAGGGTACAATAGGATTTCCAGGCGCTCTCTTTAGCAAACAGGTACTGCTTTAGGCTCGCAGAAACTGCAAGGTTTGGGAGTTGGTAGGACCATCAATCCTTTGGAAGAGGGCACTATGTTGAAACAATTGGATAATTCACACGCACACCCCACAAATCTCCCTCTCCTATTGCTCAAGACCTGCAAGAATAGCTTGAACCCCTTCTATATTTGTTGTGCTTTCGGGCAGAAACAGATCTTGGCAAACTCTAGTTCAGTAACTCTGGTGTAGGCAACCCCTCCCCAGTTTGGCTCCATTTCAGATGTGGTGCCCCTTCCACCCTTAAATATAGCTCCTTTTCCTCTAATATCAATCCAACAGCAGCAATTATCTTGTCTATCCCCATTTGGATCAGACTTTACAACCTTCCTTGATCTTGTAGTATTCAAATTTCCTCAAAAATTGATTGATTGCTTGGATCCTTTGTAAAATGGAGCTCAGATTATATGGACTCTCCTTTCAATTTCTCCAGGGTTTGTGCTATGGTCAATATTTCAAAGCCTGTGCGGCACTCCATTACATTACATTCCTTCAATGGCACCTGGACACAATTTCTCAACTGCAAGAATAGCTTGAACCCCTTCTATATTTGTTGTGCTTTCGGGCAGAAACAGATCTTGGCAAACTCTAGTTCAGTAACTCTGGTGTAGGCAACCCCTCCCCAGTTTGGCTCCATTTCAGATGTGGTGCCCCTTCCACCCTTAAATATAGCTCCTTTTCCTCTGGGTGAAATGGAGATTGTGTATTCATTGGCAAACCAATCGACTTCCATATCCGTGATTCCTGTATTCATTCTGACATTGCCAATGTGGGGTCATTGCTCCCTTATCTTTTGACTTCTTATAAAAAGGTTACATATTGCTCCCTTAGTTGAATGGGATAGATTGACATGGAGCAATTTTCTCCCTCCTGTCATCAATCCATTGGACTTTGATTATTCCTTCCTCCATTTCAATTGCACAGAAGATTAGAGCTTTGTGAAGCTGAATGGCCCATGGTTCTTTGAGCAATCTGGTAATTTCATGACATCTTGGTCCTCTAATATCAATCCAACAGCAGCAATTATCTTGTCTATCCCCATTTGGATCAGACTTTACAACCTTCCTTGATCTTGTAGTATTCAAATTTCCTCAAAAATTGATTGATTGCTTGGATCCTTTGTAAAATGGAACTCAGATTATATGGACTCTCCTTTCAATTTCTCCAAGGTTTGTGCTATGGTCAATATTTCAAAGCCTGTGCGGCACTCCATTACATTACATTCCTTCAATGGCACTTGGACACAATTTCTCAACTGCTAAGGACTTCCTTTTAGATGCTTAAGATGCAAAATATGATGAGGCAATAAAATTGCTGGTTGCACTGCCAAATCAACTCTTGGTTCTAGTAAGGTAAATCTTAATAGATGGATTAAGAAACCTAGCACACCAGATGCAAATTTCATTTTGCAATCATGGAAACATTTTAATACCCCCTTGGTAGTCAAACAGATCTGGTGACTGATGCAGCTCTGTCAAATATCTAGAACCTCCCCCCACTTGTGGCCCTCCAAAAAGAATTCTAAATATTGTTTTGACAGGGGAGGATTCTCACTTCGATGATGAAGAAACTTATCCTTTTATGGAAGATTTTGATAATGAGTTTATGGATTTACTTGAACATGAGGTAGTATCTCCTTCGAGGAAGTGTTCCATTGCTCAAACTGCAAGTCAAAATTTAAAACCAAATTATGGTGCTCCCAAGAAGAAGAAAGGGCAAAAACAAAGGCAAACAAACTTTGGATCGAATGAAGAGGAGTTGTTGATGATGGGACTCAATGAAGCCTGGATGCGCTTCTTATTTGTAGCAAGAAGAGCTTAGCATTACAAATGTGATGATGTTTGTCTTTTAGCATTGCTTAGTTTGTTGTTCTTGTTAGGATAAACTACGGACAAAAACAACAATTACATGCAAACATAACCAATATCAAAAAATAAATCGCACAGAAGAGAACACAAGACACAAAGGTTTAATGTGAATCACCCAATCCCTAGGCTATGTCCGCCAACAACAAGTCCAATATTATTATTATGTAACGATTACAATTTGCAATCCCTTACAGCTCAATACTGCCACAAGAAGCTACAATCTCATCATATATTAAGAAATCCCTAACCCTAAGCCATTTTATACAATTGTTTTCTGCTTACAAAATTAGGGCTAGAATAAGTCATCCAATAAAAAAATAACAGTCAACACCTTTTACAATAGTAAATTCATTTTTTGGCTTTGGGGGTGCTGCCATTGAAAACCCCCGCGGGGGCGTTGCCTCTCAACTCCACCCTGTACTGCGACAGGGAGTGCACCTAGGGCTCTGGCCTAGGACCCTGCAAGGCCCCTTGACCTGATCTGGGCGGCACTACACCCAAACCCCCGTAGTAAAAATCTAGGGGGAAACCACGCCGAGTAAAGGGGGAAAAATAACCTCCGAGTCTGATTAGGCTCCACATCTAAATAGTTCTTTTATGGCCTCTGTCTAACTTCTAGTTTATCTTTTCTGCTTCCTTTGAGATCTTTCCCTCTTCACTTATTCTAATTTCTCCCATGTGTTCTGCACTGGGAATCACAAGATGGCTATCTGCTCCCTCCTGATAGTTCTGCAGCTTTATCCTCTTTTTCTATGTTATTTTTCATGGGAATAGGTCCACATCCCACAACTTACTGATAAAAAAAAAAAAAAAAGTAACATTGCTGATATGTATACTAAATGCAACAATATGACTATATATGTCAAAGTATTTAACAGAAGTAAGAATTTTTGAAATAAAATCATAGGATAATACTCTTCACATGGTTACAAGCTGGGAAAGGACAAATAATCATCTAGGCAATCATGATCATTCAAGATCAAAAGGCTTCAATGGAGCTGGCTACAATCAACAAAACTGAAGGCTAATCTAATTTGATTTTGCTATTTTTACATAATGTAAATTAAGTCATTTAAATATGACTATAAGTGACTTTTTGTTTACAAGTTATAAAGTAATAAACTTTTATAACGTTATTAAGTTAGAAACTAAAAAGGGGATTTAAAGAATCAATTATAGATGGAGAGGCCTCTATATTCAACGCTAAATTGCAAATTTGGGAATTCTTTTGGACTGGGTACTTTTTTATTCTCAACATTCATATAGAAGGCTGAGAGAATCTTTGAGCCCTCTTTAATTTTTAATAGAGAAGAATATGGCTGGAATGCGGAACCATTGTGTTGGTCCTTTATATTTTAGGTTTTTCTTTATGTTTAATTTGCAGCTGTTCTCTGAGATATTTCCTATCATGCGGTGGATAAAAACAATCTAACTACAACAATGGATGTAACATTGGGTGTTTGCAGGAACTGCTGAATGTCTCTTTTCTTATGTCAAGTAGCATTTCCTCATTCAAATCCTTGTTACAGTCTCCCTTAAATCTATTCATTATTTTCTGGGAGAACTACATTATAGACCCCATATCAGCAATATCTAAGGTTTCTTTTCCTTTTTCCTTAATTTCAGTTAATGTGGTTTTCTTGCTAGTTAAAAGCATACCCATAAAAATCTGAATCTCTCTAATATGAAGGAGCTTCCTCTTTCAAATGCAGAGGAAGATCACTGATCTAATAGGGACCTAAGTTATTTGCAGCTTCCTGTTGAGTGAGTCTAAGTTGTTTTCAGGGAATTATTGCAGCATCATTATGCTCTGTTGTAATCTTTGAATTGTAAGTTCTCTCATACTAACACAAATACTTGAATACAGATAAATCCTTCTGTAGTTGACTTTGACTTGAGAATCTAATCTCAAGGATGCATTTTTGACATTTTTTTCAAAAAATTAATTTTAATCCAAGCATGCCAAAAAAAGAACCGAGTGGTGGAAAGACAAGCAGCCTGAATAAAACACATGAAATTGCAACTCTAAATTAAAATAGCTGTCATCAACAATGATCTGACAAAGGCCTCAAGCAACTGCATAGGTCATCTTTTATTTTTACAATCGTTTAGAATTTACAATGTAGTAAGAAAGTCAATCAATAGAAATTTAGAACTGCGTATTAAAAGATAATTGGTATATTTACAAATTAATAACAGCTGTAACATGCAGTATCTTTACATTAAGTAGGTTTGAAACTAATCAATGGAAAGCGATATGTAACTTTAATTCTAGGAAAGACAGTACCCATCGTTTAACTAATTTCTCATACAGAATGATGATTAATGTTTCCTTTTCCAATGTTGTGCAATGCATCTCTCTAAAGCAGAAGTACCCTCATGTAATAGTCAAGTGAAAAATTAGTATTGATATAATTTGTTCTCAATTGCTCTTGATTAGGCATGCATTTTAATATAATGGTTCACTGTTTCCTGCTTGTATTATCGATGGGTTTTGAGAATAATGTAATAGCATGTGTCAAAATGAGTCTACCTTGTACCAGGTCATAGGTTGATTAGAAGGGGGTTTTGATGTAAATGACCAATTCGCATTCTTTGAACCACTTTTGGTATAAAGTTCCATTTTTTCTCCACCTAAGCCAACCTGCAAAATAACAACAAAGATTAATCAGATAATTAATAGCATTATCAACAGGTAATAACATCACATAACTGCAGTCTATAATATTTAAATTATTGGATTAAAATGAAAATCAATGTCCATTATGCTAGATAGTGAATTTATAAACTGGCGTTGACATTCTCAACAGATTGAAGATCGCAGAATAATAATACTGCCAAGGAAGAAAAGGTCTTCAAAAGAATAAAGGAACCTCTTCTTGTTTACACAACATAGAACTAACTATAGATGCTCTCCCCCCCCCCCGCATTTCTCTGTGACATATCTTTCTTCCTCTTGTCTCCCTACTTTCACCCTCAATTGATATAAATACTCCTAATTAGCTCACCAATCATGGGTTGTTACAATGTTAAAGCTCAATAAAATCATGTAACTAGAAAAAGAATGTGCGAGCAGTCCTCAAACTGCTGAAGAGTCATACATATGTATCTGAACATCATAAAAATTGAAGGAAACATGCAAACCATGATGAAAATACTGTGACAATAATTGAAAAAGAACTTTGACCTGGAGAAACAGTATGAAGGGAGAACAATCCAGATGAGGAACAACATCTCATCTGCAGATGAGGAGTAAAATAAATGGAGTGCACAAGAGGTCTAAACACAACCTATGAAGATCAACCAAAATTTACAAGAGCTCGTAAGCATATCAATCTGCTGCTCTGGTCCAATGTCTTACAATGAGAAAAATGAGTTACAACCCATATGCACCTTCAAAATTGATTAGAAGGGAGGATAATAGATCATTTGATCATAGTCAAGATCAAGCTTTTGAACCATATTTACCCGGTCAGGAAGCTTTTCGTCCACAAAAGCTTGGGGACTCCTCACACATGGAAATCTCTTTTCAACAGTCATTGGGGCATCATTTTCTCTGGATTGATTTTCAAGCCTAGGAATCATGTCCCATGCAATCCTCTACATGTTTACCTTTCTTCAATGCTCTTCCAACAAACTTACACAAAGATTTTCCATTAGTGGAATAACTAATTTTCTTATTCATCTAGCAGGAAAACTCTCTAAAGTTCTCTACAATGAGAATTTCTTCCAATCTTCTCAAGCACATGCTTTTGAGGTTCCTACTTGCCCTTCATTGCTATTGGTTAGCAACACAGTTTTATTTTATCTTATGAGCTTTTATTATTTTTTTTTCAGGGTTCTTTTTTCCCTAAAATTTTGTTTTGTTATGTGTTGTAACTTTTTAGTCCCACTAATTTCTAGAACTTTCTTTATGTTTTCTTCTTTCTACATTAACTACCAAACACACATACACGGAAGAATTTTCACCAACTTGATCTAGAGCTGGAAAAGGGCCATACCCCAATGATTCATCATTCCCTTTGCTCCTTGAAGCCTATCCTTTCTCAAGTGTCCCACCTTAAACTCGATTTCAATGCAATGTTGATCATCCATTTGCTTGTACATTTCTTGGTTGTCCTTAATCCTTTCTGAAACCATGAGCTGCACCTGTTTGATACATTCATTGAACATTTTAGGCTTATCAATCTCTAAGTCAACATTTTCGCTCTTCAAAAATGGTTGTCCCACAACTATTTCAAGCAGGCTGGGAGACAGAAAGCCATAATGATACTTAACAATGTATTTATAATCGACATTGTATCTTTTCTCTTAGAAGTTTTTTATTGATGACCACATTTCCATCCCTATATAATGTATATATTAGTGTAACCCATTGAGTGTGTATGCATTGCTTTGACTATTATATATTGAGTAGGTGTGCTTGCCATGTGCTTTGAGAATGCAAGTACAAAGCATTTCTCCATCCATCATTTGTAATGTCCCCATTTTTGGTAGGTCTACATAGTTGATGGAGTTAGCTCATCATAGCGACCCTCATGAGCTAACAGGGTGTTTTGGGGGTCCCAACTGTAGATTTACTATTTTTAGTAGGACTATTTTTGGCAGTTTCTAATTTTGGCAGTGCAGTGGTTGGCTTTGGCAGTTGGTCGTCACTTGTGGTAAATTAAGTTAATAATTGCATGAGCTCTTAATTAATTATTCAGTTGCATAATGGCATTAAGTAATATTTCTAAGAAGTGTGTTGGAAAGTTTCTAGTGTTGAGTTCTTTTGGGAAACTTCCACAATTTTTGAAGTGGAGTTTTTTAGGAAACTTTGGGCCAACTAAAGATTATAAATGAGAGCTCATTTCATGGGGAAAAGCACACTTGAATATGTATTTGCTTTTGTTGTCTTTGTGACTTTGTCCTTGAATTCTGAATTGTGAGCCCTTGCTGATGTATAAGGGTTTATGAGTTCTGAAGATTGTTGAAGTCACTGCTGATGTATAGTGGTTTCATTAGTTAAATCTCCTAGCTGTGATTTTCTATGACTGTGGAGATTGGATTTATAATTCTAAGAAATTCTGAGTCTTGGAATTTGTTCTAGTAATTTCATTAGTGAATTGTGCTATTGTATACAATTTGTTGAGTCTTCTACTGTATCCCTATGGCTAAGGAGAGATAGTTGAGGATGTCTCCAGCGGTGGTAATTAGAGCTGACTGGCATTTATGAATTCTGTTTGTGGTGAGCGATTTGTTTTAAGGATGGCATATTGGCGTGGCAGCGATTTGTGTAATCAGTATTGTGTTTAGGGGGCAGCATTGCATACTGGGACTTATAGATGCTTTAATTGCAGACCTGCATCCATTCTCCTAGCTGCTGAAAGTAGAACTGTTACCTGCGGTTACACTTCAAGAGGCCATGCAATCACATAGAGCACTAGTATTCATGACGGGCCTGCAATTCCATTATGGGTGCTGAATTGAGTCTGAAGGAAGGTACAAAATTCATTGTTGGAGAGCAACCATAATCTGCAGTTGCCATTTGGTAATGAGGGAAAAGCATGATAATAAAGAGGGCAAATTGGTGGGATGGCTAGTCAAAACACTTGCATTTCCAGGGGCCATTAAAAATAATTTGTTTGATTGATGTTTGTTCAAATAAAATGCGAAGTATATCTTTTCCATTACAGTCTGATTTCCTATATTTCTAATTTAAATTTCTTGAAGTTGCTGATTTATATCTACAAAGGGAAAAATACTAAAAAGTATAAAACTTTTAAAAGAATTGCAAAAAACATTAAGTAGTGCGAATTGGAAGCCAGGTTGGGGTTTTTACATCATTGTTATTGTCAATGCAATAATAACCATGCTTGTAATGTCATTAGTGTAAACTTCACCTCGTATTTCAAAATATCATTTGAGGTTCTAACACTTATTCTTGGTTTGTTGATACTCCCTACCAATGTTCAAAACTCTACCCACTATTTTTAATGTTCAAATTTCAATGCAATCATTCTCATGTTTCTAATCTTTATTAGTTTAAACTTAAACACTTTACATAATATGCCAAGGTTTCATTCACAATTCTTAGACTTATTCCTTATACATCATTTTTATAACTATTTTTTTTCAAGTAATATGTGTATTTATGCAATACTTCTTTGACATTCTTTGACCGATCTCCTTCGGAAAACCGTTTTCCCTTCGAAGTGCGCAAATGAGAAAGGAAAGGTTGAAGAATGTGTTAAGAGAGAAAATGATGTTTCAAATGAGTGAATTTGGGTATAAGCAGTCTTTTAAAGGTTTTTTGCACTTTTTTATGTTTCAAAAATTAAAAGTGTTTTTTAATTTGATTTAGATGCTTAACACTCATGACTGCCCAAGTTCCTTATGGGTGTGCTCATTTGAGGAGTGCCTTGAACAACCCAAGTTTCTTGTGGGTACACACCTGTAGCCATAGGGGAATTGTTAAGGTTGTGTTGTGAGGTTTTCACATCATCGCCCCAAAACTTTCGAGGACACCCTTTTTTCGGTTGCCTTTAGCAATTTTTTTTGGAGTTGTCCAAAGGTTTTCAATTTGAAAATTTTATACCTTGGATGCTAGGAGGGATTTGATTTGATTTGTTTTCACCTTGTGCAAAAACTTGATTTTCGGAAACATGTAATTTTATCCTTAGGCTAAATAGAATTCAAAGACAAAAAAATTTTTCGATGGTTAAAACGAATACTTGGTAGGGTAAAATTGAAAATTTTTGGATTTAGGCGGATTTTGAAAATTTGATATAATTGTATAAGCTTGAGTATTTTCAAAATGAATTGTTAGATTTAGTCATTTTGGGGAATCTTGAAATTTTTTTTGGTGAAAAAGGAAGTTTTTTATAGGGAAATTGGAATTGGAGTTTGAATTTTGACTACTAGGAAAAGGATTAATTTTGTTAAAAATTAAAAATTAAAAAAAATCAAAATTGAATTAAATTGCAAAATCACATTAAATTGGTTGAAATTTAGCTTATAGGATTTTAGAAATGTTAAAGGAAATTGGTAATTTGGAATTGAAAATTGATTTTGGCTTGCTAAATATTATTTTAATTGCCAAAACATTGTTAAATAAAATTTTTGACATCTTTTAGGCTTACTTTGTTTCTATTTTGCAATTTATTTATCAAAATGTGCAATTAAATGGTAAATTTCACTATAGGGCTAAGTAATTTTAATATTGCATTTAAATCTAAGCCATCAATTAAGGGACTAATATAAATTTTTTTTCCCTCCAGGCAGGTCGACCCACTTGGAGAGGCAAAAAATGTAGTATAAAAGGGGCTTCCTCTCCTCTTATTTTCTCATTCTTTTTTCCTCCCCCTTGGGTGTGCGATTTTCCTTCTAAGGGAAGCGATTTCCAGCTTGGGCAATTTTTGGGACAGATTTCTCCTTTTCTTGGCAAAATTTTTCTCATTCTTGCTTGGGCAAATTTCTGCCCTAGGGCGATTTTGGAGCAGATCTGATTTTTTCCAGCTTGGTCGATTTTTGTTGGGTCTGATTTCTCCTTCCAGGATTGGGCGATTCTTTTTGGTGAATAGGCTATATGATTCAAGGTCTGATTTTTGGCAAGTGTGGGCAATTTCAAGGAAGTCGAAATTTTGATTTTTCCTAGGGCATCATATTTTGAAAGAGGATTGAAATTTCTAAGATCTAATCCAAACTTGAAGAGGACCCGATTCTTGGTAAAGGCAAATTTAAGGTAAAATTCTATTCATTTTTAGAGGTGAAGATTGGTTTTAAAGGCGGATTCTATTCATTGTTCTTACTTGGTTTGTTTCTCTTATTTTCTTCTTGCACTCATCATCCACCACTTCATCATTTCCATTGATAGGTTGAAGTTGAGAGATATAAGTGTAGATTTTATGATAGGACACTTGGAGATGCAAAAATAAGCTAGACCACCCTAGGATTAAAGTTGGGATATATAAGTATAGTCCATCTTAAGGTAATGAAGAGGCAGAAATAAATGGTAGTCCCATCCTTGGGGAAGAAGGCTAGATTGATAAGTGTAGAGATAGGACATGGTAAGGCAGAAATAAGCTAGATTTCATTGATAGAAAGAAGGTTGGAGATCGATAAGTGTAGTCCATATCATTTAGAATGAATGGGCAGAAATAAGTGTTTAGGATGGTAGATGTTAGTGCAAGCAAGAACCCAAAGGGAATGAATGTCGAAAAAGACAAGGAAGACATGATGCTTAAGACTGCGTTCTTCTCGAAAGTGAGGTGAATAAGTGATACCAATATCGGCATGGTGAACATGGTACAATTGAAGGATAGATTGAAGGAAGGACAATCCCCCATGGCAAAGATCTGCAAGAGCGGAATTGTACATGCGGTGGCTTTCCCTCCTACTTTTCCTTGTCTAGAATTGGTAATGGAGTGTGCATCCCAGTTTGATATTGTTACCAAGTCCATTTTTGATGAAGGGAAGAGAGTGTTGGCTAACATCAGCAGACAAGTGGTCGAAAAAGCATTTAATATTCCTCAATATAAAGGCATGACAATGGTAATGATGGATTAGGCGGCTAAGTTATTTCAAGATAATCTAAAGCAGAATTGGATACACAAAGGCAAGAAGGGAGTTACCAAGTCATCAAAGCTTACCAAGTCAGATTTCAAATCCGAGTATGGCAATCTTATTGTGTTGCTCAGCTAAATATGGGTGTGGCTCAAGGTATGCAATTCGAGAACTAGATGTACTTCTTTATTGATGAAATTGAAAATGGAAAGAGAAAATTTGATTGGGCTAGAATCATAAGTGAAAATCTAGAGTTGCAACTTAGGACAGTGCAAAATCAAAAGCAATTCTATATGGGATCCTATCTTTTCTATATGACTGCGAGACTATATGACAGTCCTAGACTTAAGGCCTTAGGAGTGATTAGCAATGGGCCGGGGCAATGTTTGGTGCATGAGTGCTATCCACAGCTTCCTTTGCACAATATCAAGGATTATAAGATGTTTTATGACGCCTTTGCCATGAAGATGGTAAGGATATTACAAGGGACACCTGCTAGAAGGCTCTCAACAAAAGCGGAAGTAAAGGTTAAGAAGTATGGGAGTTGGTTAATCCAATTTCCGCAATTCACATATATCATAGTAGTAGGAAGTATAGTGCGTCCGAAGAGACTTCCAAGGTACCCACCCGACAAGATAGTTTTGATGGAGTTGGCTAGGCAACTTGAGCATTATGACAAGATGATGAAACTTAAAGATGAGACAGGGATTACCTTCTCATTTGGAATAGGTAATCATACTTGCCCAATCCTATTGCCTTTGTAGTTGCAAAGAAAGAATTAAAATGGTATCATCTAGGATGGTATAGAGCAAGACAAGGATTCGATCCTAATGGTCTTATCAAGGCATCTCACGAAAACACATTTAAACATATTCCTACTATAGAAGATTTTTGGACCAATGCACAGGATGACATTCATGTGAGAAAGCTAGCTTTCTCGAGATTGTCAATGGGCGTGATGAGGGCAATCAGATGGAGAGGCCTTGATATTCCCGATCAACTGGAAGAGTATAAAAATGTGCTAAGAAAAGATTATGATACAGTGGATGGAACAGAATTGGGTCTAGTGGATTGGGATGATCATCAGGATCCTTCCTTAGAAGCAATTCCAAGGACAGTTGATCTACACACTGAGTTGTGGTACAATGGGAAGTTAAGGCAATTACAAGGTCAGAAGGTACGCCTTACTTATGAAATGATGGAATAGGAGGAAGAGGGTCCAATGGAGTCAATCAGACAGAAAGGTGGGGGTAGTAGCCAACAACAAAGAACAATTAAGAGCAAGAAGAGAAGTTTGGAGGTTGAGAAAAGTAAAGAACATCAGGAACCTCCAGCAAAGAGACAGAATGCAGCACCATTAAGGGAGAGAATAATTGAGGCTAAAGGCCAAGAGGATAGTACAAATGGACAAGGGCCAACAGTGGGGGTGAGCTCTAATTTAGAATCAAGTGGTTACAACGACAATACCGAGTACTCCTCTCTCAAAGAACCAACATGGAGATGATATGACAATTACTAGTGAAGAAGAGGATAGGCCAATTGATATTGAGAAAGTAAGCTAGGTGCACGAGGCCGTTGGTGATGCTTTGCTAGTCGAACCAAATCTAGATTTGGGAAGATGCACTGCACCGCTATGGTTAAGGCAAATGCTTATGCCAAGAGAAGAGGTGGTGACTGTCTGAACAGTTGAGGATATTCAAGGGTTAGTGGAAAAGGAAGATAGCGAGAAACAAAAGAAAATTGCAAAAAAAGTGGCAAAGGTAATTAGGAGTGATGATGAGGGTCACCAAAAAGTTCAGATTGCTGTACTAGGAGTTAGCAAGGTAGTGGATGAGATTGTAGCCTAAGAATATGAGATAGTGGAGCATAACTTGAGAAGAATCATAGATGATATGGAATGTGAGGAGATCCAGGAAGGCATGGTTTCAATTAGAGAAAGGTTGAGGAAGGAAAATGAGAGGATTGTAAATTTGGCGGTCGAAAACAAATATTGGAGAGATTGCCAATTTGTCCAACAGTTGCATCAAGCAGCCCTTCTGTAAGACAGCGGGAGCAATATAGAAGAAATATCGGCTCAATTGCACGAAGTCAAGGAATGGATCCATGATACAATTCAAGATGGGCAAAATTTCTTACCTTCCTTTGTCTCGACATTTAGGTCATTGGTGGCTATTAGAGACAATTTCAGAACATTTGAAGGGGAGTGGAAGGATTTCCTTCCAATCAAGGACTTAGCCATTCCTAGGCTACGAGCATTTATTGGGCTTCCAGAGAGATATTTGGAGAGAACCAAGTTGGTGGATGAAGGAGGAATGAGTACGGTGGAGTCTTGGTTTGTTGCCTTGACCATCAGATTGAGGATACTTGAAGAGATACAGAACGAGATAGCACAACACAACCTAGGTATTGAAACTTCCATTTCAATCATGATGAGCAATGTTGGGGCTGCACTTGATTTTGAAGATATCAAAGAGGAGAACACCGATGAGACAGAATTTGGATCAAGATTGAATGAGTTGGGGAATGTTTCCATCAAGAAGAAGCATTCGGGCACCCTTGCCTCCCTCAATGCCTTTATTGGATATGTGAAAGAGTATGAGAAGAATCATGAGAAGACACTGCAAGCAGTGAGCAACATCATGAATTCAGCTGAGCTCAAGATGAAGCACACACTTTGGCCTCCCATGAAGAAAGTTAATGACAGGCTATCCAAGTTCATTGCTTTGGCTAAAAAGATGAAAGAAAATGGTAGAATTATATTAGAGGATCATTTGATGTAAGCTAAGTGGCAAATTATCCTTCTTGGGTAGGATAGGTGTCTGATTCTAATTGGCTACCGTTTTGGTGCCTTCTCATTGGTTGCCACTTTTCCTATTTTTTCATTGGTCCATTGATGAGGTGGCATCTTCTCATTGGCTGATGGGGTGGCAATCTTAATTAGGGTTTTTGGGATTCAATATGGATCGGTGATTTTGCCTCTTAATCTCTACCATTGGTTGTAATTTTAGCCTCTATATAAGGCCATTTGCTTTCATTTGTAAAGGGTTGAAGAAAATTGTTGCTTAAGATAATACCAAAATTGCTTCTCTTATCATTGTTGTGACTTGCATGGTGATAAGAACACTTGGTGTTATTGCATGGTTTCTATTTTCAATAGTTAGAATTAAATTTCATTGAAGTTGTTAAAGTAGATTTTATTTCAAGAATGTTGTTAAATAAGAGTAAGAGTAGATGGATAGTTGCATGGTGATATTAGTGGATGTTTGATAGGGATCTATAAACTAGGCCACTAGCATCCTAGAATCTTGTTAGGAAGCCTTGCATGGTAATCTAGTCTTTTTTTTCTTGAATCATTACATCTATGAAGGTAGAGCCGTTGGTAAGCTTTCATCAAATTTGATCCCCGTCCATTTGCTAATCTTTCCATTCATAGGAATAGTGGTAAAGTAGCAAGTAGTGTAGTAGTTAGAGTTAATTTAAGAAGAAAGTTAGAAAAGGAGAAGCATCATTGGCAGACACACCCTCCATCATCAAAACCATCAACATTATTTGGCCTCATATACATTACAAAGCCAGACATCATCATCATCACAACGAGAGTTTGACAATCCTTGAATGAACAACGTAAGGCCGCCTACGTGATTAACCAGCAAATCACATTAATATAATTGAGTTAGTATCCACGGGTGTATAAGGAACATTGGAGTTTTTTCTCATGTCTTCATGATAATTTACTTTTCAAGAGAGGGATTGAGTGTTTGATATTTCATATCAAGTATTCAATTTCTATATGTTATGTAGTGGTACAAAACTCACATCAACAAGTCATAGCTTTAGTCGGATTGAATTGACCTAGAGACATTTTTTTATGGTTATTGGTCAATCATCATTTAGACAAATACTCTTATATCTACTTATATATATATATATATATGGTTACATATGTTGTTGTCAATTTATTATCTAATGATGATTAACCATAGATACATGTCTCTTCATGAGACATGTCTCCTCTTCTCATATTTATAGGTCATTCAAATTTGCATTTGGAACACATTAGCAGAAAACAATTCACAAAAACTCAACATGGTATCAAAGCAGGCTGCAGATGTAAGAAAATTAAGGACAAAATTTAGATGTACTAAGAACAACTGCATATAGTTTTAAAATCACCAAACCACGGATGGACAATTCCAAGACACCGTATATAGTAGCACACACATCTATTTTGAGATCATCATCAACATCCAATGTCATAGAATAGTACAACACGGTCGTTTCTCTTTACCTTTGTAAGAGAGTGAAGAATGGTATATAGGGTTTTCAAACAGAGATGTAAAGATGTAAATTAATTTGATTCTAGATTATTTTCCACAAAGAGCTATGTGGTGATTTCTTCTTCACATTAGTCATCTTTCATTGAAATTTATAGCTCGTGTTGCCCTTGTAAAACAATTGCATCAATAATCCCACTGAGAAGCAACAACTACTTATGACGATACGAATACTCAATGGAGTATCAACTATAAAGCGAACAGCCATGATATGTGAATATACGAAGATGAGTTTTGGTGGTAATCTATTATTGTAGAAGAATTGATATGTGTTATTTATGTGGAGTTGCTGTTATATATAATCAGCACTATGAGAGACTAGAAGGGAGAAACCGCAAACATCCATTAAAGAAGATATAATAACGAGTGTGGACGACAAAGTCAAAGAGAACGAATTTTTCATTTGAGACATAACCAACGCAAAGGATAAGAATATTAAAAAGAATGACTATTTCATTTATAAGAAAAGTATATAAAATTAAAAACTATTTGTGGTGCACCCGATCACGCCATTGCTCTGAGATCACAACTTCAAGCAAGGTGTCTCACTTCCGTCCTCTACACTGAAGAAGATGTCCAGTGTATCCCAACAGCAATGATTAGATGTTGTAGTGTACAATGGAGAGAAGATAACTCAATGTATGAGTCAAGAACAATTGAGTCTTCATCAGAAACAAGATATACATACCGATTAGACAAACAACGAATGACTAACAAGGAAGATCAAACAGTAAACAAGATGAATATCTCTTTTTCATTCCACCAGCAATAGTTTCCATAAGATCATTTGAGGAGACACAAAAGAAATAATTTAACATCATAGATATGGTGTAAAAGTTGCAGTTGAAGCCCATCGACTCCTATTTATTGATGCAGTCAAAGTCTTGTCAAGCAAGGATGTATCTATAGGGAAGAAGAAGAAGAGTATAAGAGTGGATCAGGTTCAGAGATAAGACTAGTTTAGGGCCACATATTATTTGTGTTACCAATGGACAAAACTTTGACTATGGACTTTGCGACTAGTTATATTTTCTAGTGGTACAGAAGGATTGATATTTGTGAAACCTCCAAGTGGATGTGAGAAGAAATGTCATAGATGGTTCCATCACTTTCAAATCTACCAATGTTGGATGGAGAATGGAGCATAGTTGACATCAAGTCAAAGTATCTAAACTAGAATATGTCATTAGAACTCTGAAGAAAGAAATCACAAATGGTGGAAGGGTGTCCCACACAGTACCCGTGGGTTAGTATCATCAAAAGACATAACAAGGTTTGAGTTGGCTAAGTTAGGAATAGTTCCTTATCTCAAATCATTTCCAAGGACCTTCAAAATCTCTTGCTGCTTCAACTCGCAAAGGTGCGAAATGTGAAAGAGTTTGACTTGGACAATACAGGCCATCTAAGATATATCACATTACACAAATGCAAAGACTTGGAATCACTTGAAGATATACAAAACATCCAATAGATAGCGTGGCTTCAGATAAGCGAGTAAGCCAAGTGGTGAATCAGCTAGGAGATCTTGTCGGTTGTGTTTCTTTGAGAAAGATTGAGGTTTGTTGTACATCCCTCATGGAGTTCCCAAGGTTAAATGGTTTTCCGCATTATGAGAAAGTGGAATTTAGAGTGTGTAAAGAAGAGAAAGGACCCCTCAACAATATAGAATGCATGGAGCTTCAAGTATTGTCCTCGACAGTTGCTGTCAAATGGTCAACGTGCCTCTCCGTCCTCGATAAGCTGCCTCGGTGCCCAAAAAGATTAGATTCATTTGATGGACAGGAAAATCTTCAGCTATGGAATATGCACTATCTACAGGAGCTTCCAAGTTTCACACGTTTATCAAATTTGACCGCGCTCAAACTTGGAGAATGTAGTATAAGGAACCCACTGGATATCACATTGTGGGTTGTTGAAGGAAGTTTACTTTTTCAAACTAATATCTTTAGAGAGGTTTCCCAACTTCTCAAGACTACATTAAGTTTACTATTTCTAAGATATAAGATATTCTTTTGGTAGGCTCACTAATTTGATACCAGTGCACATACCAAAAGAATATAAGTATTATGAATATCATATGATTGATATTTCTTGTTGAATCATTCTTTGGATTATATTGAAAGATAACATCTAAGTTGATGAATATATGTTGATATCCTTAAGTATGTCATTCTAGGAATATCATATTGAGATGGTATCTTTCCATATGCTTGAGAGCATAATGTGTTCTATAACAATCCTCCCTAGTTAAGAGGGAGTGTTAAGGTTGTAGCTTCAGTTAGATTGAATTGACCTAGAGAGAATTATTTTATGGTTGGCAAATAATCATTTAGACAAATACTCTTATATCTACTTCGATAGATAGATAGATAGATAGATAGATATGGTTATATATATTATTGTTAATAAATTATCTAATGATGATTAACCAAAGAGACATGTCTCCTCTTCTCATATTTATAAGTCATTCAAATATGCATTTGGAACACACAAAAGTAAATGGGAGTGTTATTACATTTGTTGAAAACGATTTGTGCAAAACAGGCACAAGATGCAAAACATGAGAACCCAACAACCTAGATTTTATTAAAAAATGTTATTGATATTGATAATGTTATGTATTATATTAATGTATCAAGAATAATATTAATATTATTCTATTATGGTCAATTTTCATTGTATTAAAATATCAGTTGTAGTATTTATTGCATTATATTGTATTAAAATATTACATTATAATTATTCATTTATTTATACTTTAATAAAATTTATTCATTATATTATGATTATGTTATAAAATTTATTTATTTATCTATTTTCTTATTAAAATATTATTATTTAATGATATTTATAATTTAGTCTTATTTCAAAATAGGGATATCACACTTGAAAAGATTTCTTTTGTCTTATCTGAGGAGAGCTACTTGCCTGTCAACTGCATAGGTATTAGGTGCACATGGAAAAGATTTTGTCTTATCTGATTAGAGTTGCTTGGCTATGAGCCTGATAAGTATCGATTGTTCAACAACTACATAGCGGAGATGTTCATTGACATATATCAAATAAAATATGAAAGAATTATCAAATTTGGAATGATTTTTGTGTTATATAAATAAGCTATCTACATGTCTAAGAGGCCAATAGGTGTGGGCCTGATAATAATAATTTTGTTTTGCATTTTTCTAGATGAATGAATGAAAGATTTTTAATGATGTCCACGAGGCCATAAGCCTAAGGGACCCACATAATGTCATGTCCCCAATTTTTGCCCTTCCTTAGTGACAACATTTCTAGCAGGGTTGGTCTATTATCTGGTTCTCATAGGCCAGTAGAGCATAGAGGAAACCAACCTAGGGACTTTGAGAGTCATGCATGAGCTTCCCAAGTAGTTTGGAGCAGTAGACAACAGTTTCCTACAATTTAGGAGGGATTCCTAATTTGTAGGAATTGACTAGGAGTGGTCTAGGAGGCATTTTAAGACCTCGGCGAACATTTTGGAAACTTAGAGTGCATCTCCTATTTTTTAGGAGGCATTCCTATTTTTTAGGAGGAACTCCTAGTTTAGTGACAGTTCTCTCAAAGGTGCACACAGCAGGGGAGTCATTGGGACTCAATTTTGGTTGATTGGGGTTGTCTCCTACTTTTTAGGAGCATCCCTAGATTTTAGGGATGGACTGCCAGTTGACCCATCTTGTCCGACATCAGTCACAAACAGGTGACAAGATTAGATTCATGTTTGATTGGTCATTTTGGGCCTTTTGGGACCATTTGAGAAATATTTTAATATATTTAAATATTTTCTAAGTTGGTGATTAAATAAATTAAAATAAGGTTAATAATATAACCATTTTGGAGTAATAAGGGGATTTTGGCTTCAGTTGATCAGGTACACCTATGTGTTATAGCTCATTGGAAAGGTCTCCAATTATTATACATGATTTTTACTATCTGTAGACGTTTTGGTGCCTTCAGCTATGAAATTTTAATAAAGTAATGTTTTTCCTATAGCATGGACGGCTTTAATTGGGAAAGTGTTATTTTATTATATTTTATTTAAAGGGCAAAGTGTAATTTCCCTTCAGGGTTCAATTTACAATTGGAAGGGGATATAAGGAGATGGAGACCTAATTTCTTATTATCTTTTGCATATTGAAAAACTTGTTTTTGTGAATTGGCTCTGAGAGAACAATTCTTCATCTGGGACGCAAACCCCAGGTTTTGGACTGGCTGGGACATAGCCCTCAGCAATTATTGGCATTGGATTCTTCAGACAGTGTGCGTTGCTATCAGGGATAGAGTACACCATTTTTTATTGTGGATTTAGGTTGCAGATTTATGGTTTCAGCGTTACAGATTGATTCTTTCAGCTGGGATGTGATTCCTTGCAGTCTTACGGCTGCCATTTGCAGAAGTTTGGCATCATTGTTGGATGTAAGCTCCTTGGAACTATATTGAATTTATTATTTGGCTTTATAAATCAAAAATCTGCCTGGTACGATTTATAGCAATTCTGATTTGGCTCTATGTTCTTATTTATTTTCAGTCTCCTCTCATGTTTATTGTTCATTATTCATTACTATTGTGAAAACTATCAAAAAACACAAAACAAAAACAAAACCTTCTACAACTTCTGTCTATTCTCAAAGACCATCAAAGAAATCACAGGAAAATATAGTTTATTAATTTAAAAACTACAACAGATCAGCAAGGGCATCTATCAGGGATCTTTCAGTGGTATCAGAGCCTACATCCTGCCAGCCTGTAGGGTTTGTGAGAAATTGTCACAACAGATTTTGGTATCTGGGTATTGGATAAAAAATTTTGATAATTCATTTCAGCATCTGGGTACTGGCTAAAATGTTTTGATAATTCATTTTGGCATCTAGGTATTTGATAAAAGGTTTTGATAATTCATTTCAGCATCTAGGTACTGGCTAAAAAATTTTGATAATTCATTTTGGCATCTGGGTACTGGATCAAAAGTTTTGATAATTCATATTAGCAGTACAGGGTCAATTTTTGCTCTGGCATGTTAGTTTCATTTGGTCAGCATGGTAGTTCATTATGGCAAAATTGTTAAGAGATATAACCCTGTGGAAAGAATGGGAATAGTCACAACAAAAATTCAAGCTTCAATTGCAGCAGTTCAATGATTCTATGTCAAGGAAATTTGGACATACTAGTGGATCATCATCTTCTTCTAGAAAGGATCCATTGCCACTAGACAGGAAAACGGAAGTAATTAGCATACTTGAGGAGTATAATACTCTTCCTCAATATGTTAGGGAGAACTTTCATTTCAAAGATTACATTGACATGCATCAAAAAAATTGTCATAAGGTTAAGCTTGCAAAAAAGGAATACCATGCCATAGTTGATGATATGTTTTTATGTGAGAAAGAAGATTTGTGTCAACCTATCCATGTTCATGATAAAAACACCATAATGGATCAGTCACTTGTAGGGTATGCAAAAGAAAGGCATGAAGATGTGTTATCATTTGAGTTGCAGACTATGAAAAACAAAAATCAGTCATCATGTGGGATTCCTAAAGAAGAAATAACTCTAGATCAAGAGGAGCCACATAGCACACCATTGATTCATCAAGTTGATCACAAAATGAAAGAGATTAAAATCATGGATCAGTTCATTAGGGATGCTGAAATCATGTCTCCAAGGTCTGATACCTATTCTAATTTTTGCAATAGTAGCTCTAGTCATGTGGTATCATCCATTTCACATGAAAGTAATGAGGTTGTTGAGTCTTCCTATGATGGTACTCAGGTTAAGTGTGTTGCACATGAGATTTATATTGTGGATTTAAACCACAAAGGTTTTGATTGTGTTTACCCCACCTTGGAAGATGTGAAAAAGGCTCAAGAGACGTGCAATGGATGGTCACATAGAGCTAAGAAGGCCAAGATGCTTGCTGCCCAAGCAAGACAACACTTACAAGAGGTCAAGAAAAGATGCAATCAACTTGATAATGCAAGAAGACAAAGAGAGTCATACATTAGATCCTTATTTCTTCCAAGGGAAGAAAGTGAGGATGTTGAGCATACAAGGGAAGAGTTTCTTGAGGTAAGGCCACAGGAAGAGCATGTTGAAATGTGTGAAGAGGAAAAGAGTTATGATTTAGAAAACTCAGTTTGGTCTAGCTTGCATCATGAAGTTTATGACGTTCCTCTTTTAAAGAGCCCCTTAAAGTCTCCAGACAATGATGATTTTAGTTTCACACTTGATGGACCAGCCACAAGTGTTATTTTCATTTGTGTGGAATGGAACATTATTGATTCTGATTTGGTTAGTCATGCATCATCTACAATGGAAAGACAATTGTTAAGATCATATGAAGCATCTTGTCTTAAAGAGATGATTAGGGAGACTAAGAGGCTGCTTACTAAGAAGATATTGCATTTTGATAATGTTTGGTTTGTTTGGCATACTACACCTTGGAGTTTGTTGGTAATGGAAAACATATCAGTTATGGAGATAGAGGTATGGATCAGATTTTGGGCAGCTAAGGCAGTTAATGAGACATGTTATATTCATTTGAACACACCCCATGGACCAGCACCTTTAGAGGAGTCACCTACCTTGGAAGGAGAGGCAAGAGAAGACCGCAAAAACATTGTGGAAAAGTATGAACATACTTCTGATTTTCTGACTTTGAACAATAATTCTCCTTCATCTCATGAGTCAAACTTTGAACCTTGGGATGGTTACATTCAAGTTGGGGTGTTCAAGTGTGAAGTTGATCCTTCCCTACTAAGAGTTGATGATATATTAAGTTGCATACCTAGTGGACCAGCCACAAAGAGCCTGTCTTTGTTGAGAATTAGAAACATCTCTCAATCATCAATGGGTTTATCACCTCTTCCATATGATAGGGCAGCGATGTACCTTTTGATTGAAGATTCAGACTTTTTAAATATTACATTGGGCTTTCAAGATTAGAATATAAGGGACTTCGTTGGTTACATGGTTAAACAAAACATTTACTTAACAAACTTTAATGAAGGCACACTAATTTGTGGAAATATAGGTAAAGTTGCAGCAGCTGTTTGGAAGAGTTGGAAAAGTATTCAACAAACTTTCCTTGCCGATGATTGGCTCATTTGTGAATTCCTAACAGCATTGGTTGTTGGTAGTAATTGTGGCTTCATTTGGAGTGAAATTCTTAGTTGGTTAGATGAGGTACAATTTCACAACAGCAACATAATGAGTATCAACATGCCGGAGGGATGTGTCAGTGCAAAGATTTGGGATCTTGGCATCAACATGTGTTGGGCATTTCTTCAGTGGATTCATGTTGAGTTGCTTCACTTTTGGTATACAGATGTTTACATCAGAGTAGCACAGTGGTTGGGTAGAGCAACATTTCTCAGATCGATATGGGATTCGGGAATTGGTAATCCTACAATGTTGGGTACAAATGACACATGCTTTGGTTTTTCTCATGATGGCATACATACTTCATCTTCGAGTTTTTCATCTACATCCATTGATATGGCAGTGGTATCCTTGTTGATTGGTGATTCCATAGTCTTCGATTCCTTATGGATTAGTGGCTGTCCAAGCTGGAATTATTTACTACTTGACTTGGCATTGACTACATCCATGATTCAGTATGAGGGCATTGAGGAGTGTTTCTTTGGGACATTTTTTGTTTGGAATTGGTATGATGACGTCTATGATATCATTCGAGTTGCTGGTCAGAATTATAGCAGCATTGTTAGGTGGTCATGTGGGTTGGAATACTGGTTTATGGGAGTTCACTTTCACACCTTGTTGGTTTGCTTCATTGTATGTATGTTTCATGGAGTGCGGTTGAGATACTTCTTCATCTCATTCAGTACATTTGGTATTTTGGTTTGGGATCCAGGCCCTGGTCTCATTGATACATTGGTGCTTCAGGGTACTAATGAATTGCTTTACAACTTGTGGTTCACTAATATTTATATCAGAGTGACGAAGCATCAGCATGGTGGTTCCCTTTTGAGGCGGATTTGGAATCCTGGAATCACTTGGATTTGCAGTTCAATAGTTGAGGATGTGGAAGCCAATGTAGGCTTACTAGAGTTTTCGCCTTTAGTGTTCCAGTTTGGTTATTTTGGAGAGCAATTCATTGAGGAGTTGACAGAGTTGGTACAGTATTTGATTGCTCTTCCTTCAGGGGGTTTTCATGAGGCTACTTGTTTGGGTGCAGTGCAGGACAATGTTTCTAGAAGATGGAACTACAAACCTTCCAGGATGGCTTGGGACCTTGGGATCATTCTTGGTTATGGTATGGACTTGCCTGATGTTTATGGAGTTGGATTGACATTGCTTGAGGACAAGCAATCTTTGGGAAGGGAGGACTGTCATGTCCCCAATTTTTTCCCTTCCTTAGTGACAACATTTCTAGCAGGGTTGGTCTATTATCTGGTTCCCATAGGCCAGCAGAGCGTAGAGGGAACCAACCTAGGGACTTTGAGAGTCATGCATGAGCTTCCCAAGTAGTTTGGAGTAGTAGACAACAGTTTTCTACAATTTAGGAGGGATTCCTAATTTGTAGGGATTGACTAGGAGTGGTCTAGGAGGCATTTTGAGACCTCGACGAACATTTTGGAGACTTAGAGTGCATCTCCTATTTTTTAGGAGGCATTCCTATTTTTTAGGAGGAACTCCTAGTTTAGTGACAGTTCTCTCAAAGGTGCACACAGCAGGGGAGTCACTGGGACTCAATTTTGGTTGATTGGGGCTATCTCCTACTTTTTAGGAGCATCCCTAGATTTTAAGGATGGACTGCCAGTTGACCCATCTTGTCCGGCATCAGTCACAAACAGGTGACAAGATCAGATTCATGTTTGATTGGTCATTTTGGGCCTTTTGGAACCATTTGAGAAATATTTTAATATATTTAAATATTTTCTAAGTTGGTGATTAAATAAATTAAAATAAGGTTAATAATATAACCATTTTGGAGTAATAAGGGGATTTTGGCTTCAGTTGATCAGGGACACCTATGTGTTATAGCTCATTGGAAAGGTCTCGAATTATTATACATGATTTTTACTATCTGTGGACTTTTTGGTGCCTTCAGCTATGGAATTTTAATAAAGTAATGTTTTTCCTATAGCATGGACGACTTTAATTGGGAAAATGTTATTTTATTATATTTTATTTAAAGGGCAAAGTGTAATTTCCCTTTAGGGTTCAATTTACAATTGGAAGGGGATATAAGGAGATGGAGACCTAATTTCTTATTATCTTTTGCATATTGAAAAACTTGTTTTTGTGAATTGGCTCTGAGAGAGCAATTCTTCATCTGGGACGCAAAACCCCAGGTTCTGGACTGGCTGGGACGTAGCCCTCAACAGTTATTGGCATTGGATTCTTCAGACAGTGTGCGTTGCTATCAAGGATAGAGTACACCATTCTTTATTGTGGATTTAGGTTGCAGATTTATGGTTTCAGCGTTACAGATTGATTCTTTCAGCTGGGACGTGATTCCTTGCAGTCTTACGACTGCCATTTGCAGCAGTTTGGCATCATTGTTGGATGTAAGCTCCTTGGAACTGCATTGGATTTATTATTTGGCTTTATAAATCAGAAATCTGCCTGGTACGATTTATAGCAATTCTGATTTGGCTCTATGTTCTTATTTATTTTCAGTCTCGTCTCATGTTTATTGTTCATTATTCATTACTATTGTGAAAACTATCAAAAAACACAAAACAAAAACAAAACCTTCTGCAACTTCTGTCTATTCTCAAAGACCATCAAAGAAATCATAGGAAAATATAGTTTATTAATTTTAAAACTACAACAGATCAGCAAGGGCATCTATCAGGGATCTTTCACATAAAACTCCTAATCAGTCTGATGTGATTTCTCCAACTTGTCTCTTTTGTTGTGAATCTGCATAAGTAAAATGGCCGCCTTGAGGGGTCTTGATCCTTTGAAAAGGCTTTTTATGTTGTTCACTTTCAACGTTTCTTTGTGTTGGCTGCGAATGTCCTCGTATGTTGTACAATCCTTCAGATAATGCCACTCTGTTTCCACCACACCCTCGTTGCAAAATATACAAATTTTTTCCTCTCACTCTTCCTTAGGAACCTTCCATCTACCAGTTTCACATCTCAAATGGTGGGAACCAGATCTCAGTTGAGTAGGATTTTTGCCTTTCCTTTGATCTCGGCTTCTAAATACTCTTTAGAGTAAGTTGCCTTAGTCAGCTCGATAATGCCAAACTTGATAAGATATGGAAACTGCCAAAGTTTGTGAATATAAAATTATAAATGAAAGAATAAGACAATCAGTATTTAAATATTTACTTTCCACTGTGAAACTTGTGGAGACAAAATAGCAACAAATAAGCATGGTCAAAATAATTGTTGGGTTTGGTAAAATCTATTTGAAGACAAAACTGCTATCACCATTTTGAATAGCTGTTTCTGGACTAAACTCCAAGATATATGGGCTGTGTCACAAATGAAGGATAAGCAGTGACGAATCATCGTAATTTATTTAACAAACCCATAACATGGTTGGAACTGATTTGTTTGTTATGGGACAGGACTAAACGGTTGGTCAGTTGTAACCGCTTCTGTTATATATATACTTTCAAAGATGGGTGTATGTTAAGAAGTGTTTATAGCATATGTTATGTTTAATTAAAAATCAGTTGCACATCCAGCAGGAAGTTGGACTACTTTCGATTAACATCTTTAGCCTTATATATGTTGGGTTTCCTTGTTCATTTGAGAATGTGAGCCAGTAGGCAACAGGAATGAATAATATAGATATTGTCTGATTGATAAGGAAGCTGTATATTGAATGGGAAAAAGATATGGTGAATAGGTAGACATGCGTATGTAACATTGAATAAAGGGATGATGAGTTGTTTGTGTAACAAAAGAAGAGCATACTACCAGCAGTGATAGAAGCAGGATACATTCTGCGAAGCATATGAAAATACAAGGCAAGAGGTAAACACTCATTCCAAGTAACATAATTTCATTTTAAGTTTCACTTTCTAGACACATATGCATATACTGTGGCATTTCAGTACTTAAGGAGTTTCAGCCACAGACTGATTAAAAGAAGTGATCAGATATATAGGGAGGAATAGTAGTTAGAATTTTTACTTCGGAGACATCTTACTGTATGTACTTAAACAGTGACACTAAGTTGCAGGTTTATATGCAGTTAGTTTCATTTTCCATTCTGCCTTTATTTGCAAAGATGACACAACGAGTATTGTTACTCAAATGCACTCCGAAGATATGTTACAGTGACTTGGTCAGAATTGTATTAAAATCAGAACCTTAGTTTGTTTCTCAAAAGTTGTACAAAATGTCTTAACAAGTAAACTGATATGATCTGATATTTAAATATTGTAATTGGGGTAGGACTATTGGTTGGGTAGATGCTAAGTTTGTTGAAAAGGTTGTTCCTCTAAAAACACGAGTTGGTGTTCTAGGTAATTGAGTTAGTGCTTAGGTTGTTCAGGTGGGGGTTCATGTGGTGATAGAGTTGGAGCTAGAGGGGTTGCAAGCCCTTAAAGTTGTAATTGGATTGAAGATTTGTAAGACTGGATTAGGACAGTAGATCCTATCTGATATTCTCACCATGGTTTTCTCCTACATTGGATTTTCACGTCACATTAATGTGTATTGTGTTTTGTGCTTCTTGGTTTTGTGGTGTTTTCTTATTGTTTCTAGTTTAATGGACTAGAAGTACAAATTGATTAAATTGAAGAAGATTTCATTAAGTTTTAATTTAATTTTAAGGTTCATTCACTACTAATTCAAAAGGCAGCAATAATGAAGGGTTGTATTTGTAACACTTTCAAAGTGTTGTGATTATGAAAGATTGTTTCTTCAAAAGGATTGCGATTATGAAGGGTTATGACTTTTTGAAAGGGTTGTGATTATTAAGGGTTGTAACTCTTTGAAAGTGTTGTGACTTTCCAAAAGGGTTGTAATTATGAAAGGTTGTAACTCTTCAAAAGAGGGGACAATTATGAAATGTTTGAACTCTTGCCAAAAGGCAGGCATGATAAAGAGGTGTGAATTCTTCCCATATGGGAAGATATTAAGGGGAAGAAGGATCAAATGAAGGGGGGGGACAAGGAGTAGTGAATATCTAAACCAGATTCAGAGTAGTAGTATAATAAGGGATCTTAAAATAAGGATTGAGAAGGAAATCCAAAAATAAGATATGAAGATCTAGAAGAAGAAGATAAGCAGATCATAAATGGGATATGTGCAGATTTGAAAAGTAGCAATGACCATTTTGAGAAATGAGAGATATGAAGCGAAAGGAGAAGCAGTTCTCAAACATATGTATCTTCTCATAGTCAAAGGGTGTGACCCCTTTCATAAAGGCATTTAAATATGAAAGTGTGTGGTTGTTTGCACCCAAAGGTGATATAGGAGAGAAATTCATTGAAGAAGTGTAGGGACTCAAAAAGAGGAGATCAATTAGGAAAAATAATATATTGCTTTCAAAGGAAACAATGAAAAGTGGTAACTCAAATCTTATGAAAGTTGGTGAATCTTTCACTTGTAAATTATAAAGGGGAGATCATTCCAAGAGAACATCAATACATCATAACTCATCAATGCATCATGAAATCAAACAAAGATGCAATCAAAAAATTGTATCACAAGAGTTTTTGATCCAAAGTAACAATACTCAAACCTGGCCAAACTCGACAAGGGTAACTTGACTCATGACCCGGCTCAGACTCACCTGTGACTCGGCAAAGTGACAAAACCCTTGAAATTTAGAGATTTTTTAGGATTTCAAGAAATTCCATGCACCCATTATTGAATAAAGCTTAAAGACACAATAACATTATGAAATAGAAGGTAATTTGATCAAATACATAACATGCATTGATTACAT
The DNA here is from genome assembly GCA_028749045.1 of Cupressus sempervirens. Lineage (NCBI taxonomy): Eukaryota > Viridiplantae > Streptophyta > Pinopsida > Cupressales > Cupressaceae > Cupressus > Cupressus sempervirens. Next base: position 161,664,837 of record CM053787.1, read on the forward strand.
AAGTACAAAGGTAAATTTTAGATATATTAAGAACATTTTCAAAACAAAAATTAAAAATCAGACGAGTCAGCCAAGTCAGTTAGGCGAGTCAGCCGAGTCGGGCAAGTCAGCCCAGTTGACCCATCGAGTCAGGTTCACGAGTCATTTTGACCCGACTGAGGTAACTTGACTCACTAACTCGGATGACTCGCCCGACTCGCAGCAATTCTCGTTACTCTGATTTGATCTTACCACATAACATTTAATCCTACCATAAACAAGAGATATCAATTTCAATTGCAAACACATTAAGAGACAAATCTATAACAAATTTTATAATACTCATCAACACCAAACACACACACACACACACATTATAGGAAGAGAAAATTATCGATCGACAAGAATGTTCAATTCCAATTATTCATTTCTAGTATAGAAGGATAAATATCACAAGAGGAACCAGATTATCAATTAGCAAGTTATCATATCCCAAAAATTAAATCTAACAAGAATTAAGAAAAGGTTGCTCATTGATAGAAGATCACTAAATACAAAGGAATATAATTAAGGACATTCTTAGTGATTGTCAAGGACATTCTTAGTGAGTGTCAAGACTAGATCAACAACATTCTTAGTGAGTGTCAAGACCAAATCAAGGGCATTCTTAGTCAATGTCAAGATCGAAGACATTCTTTGTGAGTGTCAAGATTGACGATGTTCTTTGTAGGTGTCAAGATCAAGGACATTCTTAGTGATTGGCAAGACTAGATCTAGGACACTCCTAGCGAGTGTTGAGGATATTCTTAGGGAGTGTCAAGACTAGAACAATAACATTCTTAGTGAATGCGAAGATTCCTAGAAAGGAATAAAAGACATATCTCTGAAGGTTTATACATCAAGGAGCAAAGCAATGCTCAACATAGGAGAATGGTTGCAACTGCTGATGCCAATGAAACTTGCTCTTAACAAAGCAGATCCAATAAGGATTAATATATATAAAAGAAATAATTGTCTGATGATGCCGAATGGATTGGGTTGTATCTTTCTTTTATATCTCTAAAATTGAAAGGATAGCATCTTTGGCAATTATGAAACATACCCCTTCAATATTAAAGTTCATTATTATTACTAATCACATTAATAACAAATGCTAACTTCTGTATATAGATCGCAACTTTTTATTACCATACTAGCTTTAGCCTTCTTACTAAATTGATATCCTTAATCAACATTAATAATGCTCTTCTAATTTTGTTATAATTAACTTAGATTATTGACTACTTGAGCAATATCAATTAGGTCAATAACAATCTCCTAATTTATATTTGACCAGTCGGCCTTAATTATTATTCCTTAATCATTGATATTCTCTGCAATGTCAATGTGATCATTCTTGAACTAAGGTGTAATATCTATGCTTAATATATCCTGATCGATATGCTCTTTAACAAGGGAGTTTGATATGTACATATTTACTTCTCTCGATTCTTAATACCTAGATATCAACTATTTACCTTCTTGGATTAACAATATGAATCGCTAACTCTTAATCAATTGATATTGTCATCTCAATTGATGGATGTCCATCTTGATTGCCCTTGTATGTACTTCTCTACTGATATATATGACTGCCTTTGTACTTGTTGCCTGCCTGATGCATACAATACCTCAAAGGTAATCATTCCTGTATGAAGATGATCATTGTTTTGTAGAAGTATCTTAGGAAACCTATAAAGAGCCATGCTAGCTCACCCGCAATCTATGTTGAAGAATTGATTGTTTTGTTTTTTTGGAAGTTTTGCAATTTTCTTGAGCTTTTGCAATATATGGTTTTTCTGGGGGGATTTTATCATAATATATGTGACAATGCTTTAAAATGCAAAGAAAACAATTACAATTCAAACACCAACAACACCAACTTTAGTTGTTATAATTCAACTTTGCACATATCTACAAATGTCAACTAAGTGCATAAACTTATTAAATTAGGGAACTTGGAAAAAGGAGATGTTCAATGTGGACTCCTTGACGATGATTGAAATCAACAATTACAACCTCTCTCTACCCAAATGATGCCTCCACAATACTAATCACAGCTAATAACCATGAAATGCTGCTTCATTATAGAGAATTGCAGCTTGCTGAAACTCAACACTGCTCATGATATCTTAATGCCACTGCCCAAATTTGCAGATAATAACATCAAACACTGCCTTCGACAGCAGAATAATGGTCTCCAGTGGTAGTTGTCTAATTCCCAATACCCGGTAGTTCCTTTGTATCGATTCCTTGCAAAACAAACATCCAAACAGCCTTGTCAAAAACAGAAATAATCACCCAGCACCCATGGCATGATTCAGTGGCATTTGGCAACCAATACAAAGTGCAAAACGTTGCAGAAATTCACAATTTCAACTAGTGTCCGAACCCTTGAGAGTTCACGACATCATCAAAAAACACAATGCATAAAGATATGGTTCGATTCTTGTAAAGCACTGCATTTATAACACTTTTAATGCAAAGGCTTCCTCTTCACACTCAACACTAAGAATCCTCATAAATACATTTTTCACTAAAGAGCCTTCTTCACCACACTATTCAATTAGAACAAAAAACTCATAAAGTTAATTAAATAAAATCAAACTTAATAAATAACCTCCATTATACACCTTATTATCAAAGCTCAATGAAATACTGGGATAGCCTGGACTCAAGGCGTCACCACTGTGCATTTCCAAAAATAGGAACCCACTCACCTAACTTACTATAAATAGGAATTCAAACAAATAGAGACCCTAATTCAAGTGTCAGCTCATGAGGGTGTGATGATGAGCTGATGTACCCCTAATCCTGGAACCTACTGAATTGGGGACATCACAATCCACCCTCCCCAAGATTGGTTGTCCACAAGAAATCGCAATCTGGGGTCCTAATGTATATCCTTCGACTCCTAAGTAGCATTCTCATGTAGTAAACCCAGCCACTTCACCAAGAACTCTTTGATGACCTGTCTCGCAAATGCATCTTCCTGGTATCCAATATCACCTTAGGGATCAACTCTAACTTCCCCTCACCATCCAATAGGGGTAAAGTAGGAGATAGGACAACATTGCTTCCTAACGGCTTCTTGAGGTGAGATATATGAAATAAGTTATGCATTTTGTTGTCCTTTAGCAAATCAAGCTCATAAGTTACCTCACCCACACATCTAACAACACAGGACCATAGTAGTGAGGCTTGAGCTCCTTTGCTCCACTCTTCTTGATAGATGACTGCCTATAAGGCTATAACATTAGATATACCATATCACTAACCTGGAAATTGTGAGTAGTCCTTTACTGATCAACATACTACTTTTGCTAATATTAAGCTTTTGAATGTTGTTTTTCTGAGTCCTCATAACATCTTGACTATCCTGCAGTAAATATAGGACACCCTACTATTACTGAATAGAAAATCCATTCAACTTAGAGGATTATACACATACAAGGCTCTAAAATGGGACATCTGAATAGACATGGTGAGTGGAATTATAATAATACTTGCACTAATATATCAACTTCGCCCAGGTTTGTTGCTATGTTGATACATAGTTTTGTAGATAACCCTCCATTGAATTATTAACAATCTCAGTCTAGCCATTAGTCAGAGGGTGGTAACTAGTGCTCAAAGTCAACTCAGTCTTGCACAACATGAACAACTCCTGCCAGAAGTGACTCATGAATCGACTATCTTAGTCACTAACAATGCTCTGGGGAAAACCATGCAACCTAAAAGTGTCATGGAAAAACAACTCAGCTATTTGAGTCACTGAAAATGTAGTGTTGATAGGAAATAAGTGGCCATAATTGTTGAGGCAATCCACCACTACAAATATGCAATATTTAACTTGGGTTTTCAGCAAGCCCACAATGAAATCTATAGATAAGCATTCCCATTTTCTCTCAAGAATAGGAAGTGGTTGTAATAAACTAGCTTGATAAGTATGCTTTTGGTTATTTTGGTGACAAATAGAGCACTCTCTAACATGTTGTACATCTGACTTTAGGCCCTTCCATGTGAATCTCTAGTGTATTTTCTATAGGTCTTAAAGAAACTGGGATGTCCAGCTAATGGGGAATCATGAAAGGCTCGCACAATCTACTCGACACTAGATCCTGGGACCAAATAAATCCTTCTCTTAAGTGTACCTTTTGTTCTGTCTAGTACCATCAAGAATAACAAATGCCAATTGATCCCTAACATGCTCAATAATGATCAAGTGTCTCCAATCCTTAGATATCTCAGTCATAATGCATAAATGGGGTCTTTGTGAAAGTGCATTAGTAACTACATTTTGAGTACCCTTAATATATGAAATATCAAATCATAAGACTAAAGTTTATTGACCCATTTCTATTGTCTCTCATTGAGATCCTACTATCCAAGGAAATGCTTCAGGCTATTATGGTTAGTTTCGATATAAAAATTACTGTCAACCAGATACTGCCTGAACATGGCCAATGCATGCATAATGGCCAACATCTCCTTGTCATAAACACTAAAAGCTCTCTCACAACGATTGTACTTTTTGCTCTCAAATGCAATAGGATGGCGATCTTGGGAAAGAACACAAATGCCCTCACTTGAGGCATCACAATGTAGCTCAAAAGGCTTCGAAAATCCAACAATACAAGTGTTGGGGATGATGTCATAATCTGCTTGAACTTCTCAAAGCATTCATGTGCTTGTGAGGTCTATTCAAAAGCACCCTTACGAGTCTAATCAATAAGAGTTGCATGATGTGAGAAACTTGCCACAAATCTGCAATAGAATGCAAATATACCAATAAACCCTCTACATTGTGCAAGGTTCTCTAGTGCAGGTCAATCAAGTATATCATGGACCTTATCAAGATCCATGCAAACTCCCTCTGCACTAGTAATATGCCCAAGACAAAGTAGCTTTGTCATACCCAAGGCACATTTGGACTCCTTAGCATACAAGCCATATCCAAAATATCTAGCACTATACCCAAATGAGCCACATGATCATGCTACATCTTGTTGTACACAAGAATATCATCGAAGAATATCTCCTCAATTGACTGTGGACGACTATGATCATGATAGACTGGAATGTCACAAGGGCATTAGTCAAACCAAAGGGTATGACTAAAAACTCAAAAGTGTCCATAGTGACATCTAAATGTTGTATTCTTCATATCCTACTCCCGAACTCTGATCTAGTGATAACTGGACCTCAAAAATTAATTTTGGAGAAGTAGCACACCCCATGTAACTCATTAATCAGCTTATTAATGCCTAGGATAGGATATCGATTCTTAACAGTCCTCTTATTCAACATCCGGTAATCAATGCACATCCTGAGTGTACCATCCTTTTTCTTCACCAAAACAACCGATGAAGTAAAAGGGGCATACTCGACCTAATGTAACCCATAGCAAGCTACTCCTTAATAGTCTTCTCTATCTCATCTTTCAGGTGCTTAGGGTGTCAATAAGGAGTGACCATAATGGGCTTAGTGTCCTCCTCTAACACCATGATCTTCTCAATGCCTCTATCAGGTGACCTACCAGGTGGCAGACCACTAACCACTTTAGAGCGTTTAGTTCTAAGTTGTTAAATATCAGGATGACAAGCTTGTCTATTTGTCCCATCAAGCATAGGTAGCATCCTACACTTTGTTGCCAAATCATCTACATCATGATCAATGAGATGTTGCATATGTTTAAATGAAATAAGCTTCAAGTTGTTGTCTTTGAAGCTTAAGGATATGAGTCTTACCATCCATCACAAACCCCTTTTCCGTCTTCTTAAGGCTGAGATAAATATCCTCTAACCAGCTCATCCCAAGAATAACAGGAGTACCTCCCATGTCAATAACATAAAAATCTTCCTTAAACTCATAATTATTTAGCATCATGGGAAGCTTAGTAATCAACCTATTACACTCAAGAGTGTGACCATCAGCCACCCTAACTCTAATGCCCCTCAAACTACTCAGTTTGAATGCCCCTCCTAGATACCAACCGTGAATCAATAGAATTATGTGAGGCACCTATGTCTAGTAAAACAATAACTTGTTGCCTTGCCAAGAGACCACATCATCTAAATGATCTTTCCTTTTCCATGCTAGAAAGGTACATTGCCTTAAGGTTGGAAACATCAACAACCTCTTCACTATTAATAGCTCCCTCATGAGTCTTCTTGTTCATTTTCAGATGGTTCCAAAAAATAATAACTTTGTTCATCATCATAAAAGCACTCCATCAACTTGTTTTTATCCTTAGGCTTCAAAGAGCAATCATGTTTTTCATCATAAGTATTCTTGCAATAAAAACAAAGTCTTTTCCTACTTAGGTCGTTAGGTGTTTCTTGATCGAAAGAGGCTACTATCGGTATCTTAGAATCAGAATTCTCAACCTTCTTAGGGGCTGTCTTGTTGTCATAAGATGAAGTACATGGTTTAGAAGCAAACTTGCTTCGTGGAGCAGGCATTTCCAAATTTCTTGCCTTCTTCATAGCTTCCAGCAAGGTAGGTGGATCAAGGGACTTAACCCAACTTCTAAGAGGTAGTTAAACCCTCAATAAAAAGCATCACATGCCTCCTCTTTGAAATCTCATACACCATCATCGATAAGAGTTAAAACTCATTGATAAATGTCTCAAGACCTCAATCTGTCTCAATTGTGCCAACTTATGGAAATAGGATTCGGGGTCCTTCCTATCAAATCACTCTACCAATCTATCCACAAACTCCTCATATTATGTAATCTGACTGTGATGTAATGAAACCAACCCATGGTACCACCAGTCATGGGCTATACCATCCAAATACAACACAACAAATCATATAGCATCCTCCTCGGTCATAGGACATAATGAGAGATATGTACTAAGCTTGTGATCCCAAGCTCTAGTTGTAAACTTCCCACTTCCATCAAAGTGAGTCAAAGTCATCTTGTTGGTTCTTTGCTTCAAATTGTTTTGTCTAGGCCTTTGTCTCATATCAGGTCTAGGCCTACCTCTAGAGTGTTATCTCTTCTATGTCAAAAATCTATCAAAGTTCAACCTCTGTTTAACTGCCTGTGGTAAAGGCTAAAGCATTCCACTTTGCAAAATGACTTACCACATCATCAGCAAATGGTACAGCCTCAATCTCAATATTCACCACATGTGACTCAAGCCTCATGAAAATAGGTCGTTGTGGCATGCCATGTGTACCTATAGGGACTATCTTGTCATCTACTCTAGACCTATGAGAATTGGTTGATGCACTCCTTGTACCCATGTCTCTGCTACAGCCTCTGGGTAGAACAATGCATTGCAAGGTATTAAAATTTGCTGTAGGACATCAACAACCTGATGCTAAACATGTGCAAGGTCTCTAAGCATATCCCTAGACTCTGTGTCAATATCATTACTTGTACTACCATCTTTTGTCATTACCTAAACTGTTGTCTTTATCACCCATAGTGCCAAACTAAATCTCTTGTTTACCTTCACCTAGTGGCAAAGTCCTACCCCTACAAGTGTAATCTACTTCTAGTATAAATCTATGTGCCATAAACAATGAAACACAGGTTCTTGTACCCTCCCAAAACCTTGAAGCACCCATCCCTGGGATGTCCCCACATTGGATACTTGGACTATCCAAGTATTCCCACCTTCACCATTCTATAACCATGTTGCCATTGGGAAGGGTAGTTGAATTTCTATTTGAATTTTGATTTTTGAATGTTACCATTAGACATGTACTATGTTATTATGTTGAATGTTCACTGGTTTTGGTTTGTGTTGCAATTTTTCTATGTTCAAGTATTTCAATTTGGCATGTTATATGGAAACATCATTTCATAACTATTATTTCAAGTTAGGTATAGTATACAACAACCCCCCACCCTCTTGTCCCCCCACCACATCCCCTCGCCATCCTGAAATTGAGGCCCTTTGTCCCCTTGTATTGGAAACTTGTCCTAACGTACCTCAGAGTTGGTGTTACACTAGCCATAAGTAAGCCCAGTTCCTTGTAGGTTGGCAAGAAACTGCTTTAATACCAGTGTAAAGAGCCCTGCTGGCTCACCCTCAATCTATGCTAAAGAATTGATTGTTTTTTTTTTGTTTTTTCAAAATTTTACAATTCTTTTTGATGTTTTGCAATATATGATTTTTTGGGGTTTTTATTTCAAAATATATAAGTGAGAATGCTTTAAAATGCAAAGTAAATAATTACAATTCAAACACCAACAACAGCAAGTTTATTTCTTGTAATTCAACTTTGCAAATGTCAACTAAATGCATAAACTTATTAAATTAGAGAAGTTGGTAAATAAAGATGTTCATTGTGGACCCCTTGATGATGATTGAAATCAACAATTAAAACCTCTCTCTACACAAAAGTTGCATCCACAATACTCATTGCAGCCAATAATGCTGCTTCATTATAGAGAATTGCAGGTTGCTGAAACTCAACGCTGCTCCTAATATCTTAATGCCACTGCCCCTAATTTGCTGATTAGAAGAATAATGGTCTCTAGTGGTAGCCATTTAATTCCCAATACCCAGAAGTTAATTTTTATCAATTCCTTGGAGAAAAAATGTGCAAACAACCTTGTCAAAACACAGATAATCACCCAGCAGTCATGGCACGATTCATTGGCATTTGGCAACCAATTCAAAGTGCAAAAAGTTGCAGAAATTCACAATTTCAACAACCAGCATTCAAACCCTTGAGAGCTCACATCTTCATATAAAAACCAATGCATAAAGAGATGGTTTGATCTATAATATCCCGAAACGATATTAACTTAAGTTTTAACTTTTGTTGTCTTGTGATTTTTCCAAACAACTTCCGAACATCTTATACGGAAATCTTGGACTTGTTCTAGTATTATGGTTTGTTGTGTATACTGAGATGAAGAAGAGATGAGTATAGAGCTTTGAACTATTAATGCCTTCAGAAAAACTGACTGATTGAGCTTGACGTTTGTATGCATTTACATATGCAGAGACATTAATTGCGAATCAGACTGTTGTAATAGTGACATGGTCATTAACAACGTCTTCTCAAGGGAAAAGTAAAGAGGCCTTTCCCAACAATATCTATCCTTGTTTTGACTAAAACTGATATTACTTCTTGCATGAAATGCTTTCCATATTTATTTATGTTTTCTGAACATTGATCTCTACTAAGTCTATTAGTTTACCCCAGGTCTTACATTACTAACTTATTTCTATGCTGGATGTTATCAGGATTACTTCTGTTTAGAGTTGCTAACGTTTTGACTGGCCTACCATGCAATGGAATGCAATCTGTATGCCAGCCTGAAGACTCCTGTAGATGTATTCTCCTCCAACTAGACATGGCAGGTGGGAGAGTCACTTGATTGATTTACAAGACACCATTTATGTTTCTCCTCAACGATGGATGATCCTAGTAAAACTCTCTTGCTTGCCGGTGGTGCTCTGCTCTTACAATTGTGAATAATTTTTGGAAAGGCTCTTGCCAAAGATGAGAGTCCAATCGCTTCTTTCTCTCCCACCCAATCACAGTAAAACACCTTTGAAGGGACCGCTGTGTCTATATTCCTATTGCTTGTGGTATGTGTTTACCGTACAGGGTAAAAGGATACTTATCACATGTAGTATAGCAAGATATAACACAAAATAGATACTTTATTCATCCATGCAATATGCACTCCAACGCTTACAATATGATTATGCTCATTACAATGATTACAATGATGATGATGATTCCAAAGTCCCTTTCGAATGGTGTACATATACTTTCCCGAAGGGGTGACTCAATCGTCATGCATCCGTTCGGATACTATTCTACCCATCAGCTACAATATAGAATTTACCGACAACATCATCACCCCCAAAAAGTAAAGTCGTCTCCAAATGACAATACAACAAAACTCAAAATAAAACAACTAATTACATCAATGTAATGATACTAAACAGAGGGATGCATCCTTGGCGTAGTGGCCATCTGCGCCCTTAGTTCATTCAGCTCTGCCCTTAGCTTGTAGACTTTCTCCTTCCAAACTTTCAATTCCGCTTCTGCCTCCATCTAGAGCTCTAAGGCTGACTACATCATCCCAACAATCTCTCTCAGCTCTTTCTCCTTCTCATCTGCTACTCTCTCCTTCTCTGCTGCTATCTGTTCCTTCTTTGCTGCCAATTTTTGTAGTTGACTCTGTTTATCTAACAAGGCTGCCCTCTTGGATTCCTAGGTTGCCCTCTTCTTGGCTAACCTGGAAGCTGACTCCTCCTAAGCCCTCTCAACTGCTACCTGATTTGTCTAGCTCCTCCGAAGGGTGTAATATGTCTCCCTGTGTATCTCTATTATCTCGTGAGTCAAAGCCTCCACTCGGCTCTCCATACCAAGATCTCTCGTCATGGCCCAATCTTGTCACATCTCTGCAGTCTCCACATCCAGCCATCCCTATTCCTCAAAAAAGACTGTAAAGGCAGCCAAGCATCCTAATCTCATGAAGGATACTACCCTCTCAAGCTCCTTTACTACTGAGTCCAAAGTCTGAATCTCTACAGAGGCCACTACTTGGTGAGCCCGAGTCACTGGAGTTGCTATATCAGCGAAGAATGCCTCTCTCTTCACTACTTTCGGCACTACTAGATGCTCCTACTTTGCACCCATAGCCCTCTCTACTGCTTCCGCCATTCGCTCTACAATGCTATGTGGTAGTCCCTTGTGTCTGCTCCACCTCCTATGCCTATAAAGGGTTTTCCTCTAGAATTGCTTCTCGCATAGGTGTTTGCAGGTATGCCACTCGAGGTGCTGCAGTACAATGGAACCACATACTCAGGTACGTGCTCAACTTCTGGGTTCTACTCTCTCTGTCTCGCTCAGGTGATGCTAACAATGTCGTATCCACTGTAACCACTGCATCTAAACCCACTACATCCAATCAAACCCCCAACACGCTCAAACCCTCACCTGTCGATATCTCCATTACTCCTACCTCTGTGTCCATCTTTGTATTAGGTACAAGTACCTCATCCCCAACCTCTAGTAAAGCCTCATGAGCAGGATCCATTGTTACATCCGAAGCAGCTGTCTCTGTTGGTGTCGGATGTGCCTTTGCTCATGCCTCAAGAATAGCTCGTGTCTCCACTCGTACTTCTATGGTAGGCTGAATGACAACTAAAGCTAGCATCATCACTACTGGCTGCCTGAGCTACCAAAACTCGAAATGCCATGTATACCAACAAGAGTCAAGTGTGCTGTCATTGAAAGTGCAGGCCGAGGGAATCTCAATGGTGTAGCTATAATTAACTCTACCACCTCGTCCTCTTCCTCCTCCCCATCGGTCCCACTTTCCTCTAAAGAAGTCTCCTCCTGACCACTGTCAATGTTTCCTCCATCTGGTCTCAGTCGTTTCTGTCTAACTGTGGTCTCTGTGCCAAGTGTATCAAGATGTCTCCACTGCATGATCGATGGTTTGCCTAGCACGAGTGGTCCCAATTTGGCCTCTAGTGCATCGTTAGGAATCATTTGCATTATTGCCTCCAAGAATAAGCTAATGGCATAATGCAGCATGTAGAATGTCATGAATTCATTCATCCGTTCGACCAACAATGCGGCCTAGTCTTACACCCTACCGTGCAAAATCCCGTTCATCAACACCACATGTCAAAATGAAATACCTAAGGCACAGCTAGAGCCTATGAGTTGACTCTTCATGACATCTATCAAACAGCTCTAGTGACCTTCCTATACATTGGATTTTTTCAACCCTCTACCCCTTGATATGTCCGAGAGGGCTTCCTGTTCCGCCTGCGTCAGGTCCCCACACAAGAGTTGTATCAACTATATTTTTACTTCCTAGATCATCTTTTTAGGTTTTCTTTCTATTTTCCTTCCTCCCTGTGCATGGCCAGGTATCCCAAATACCCATGTGAAGTCAGCCAGTTTGAATGATACCACCAAGTTGCAACCAAGGTAAGCAAACGTATTGGTTTGAGAGAACCTATCATACGTTTCTATCATAATGTGTAGAAACCCTTCATAATCAAATATAGAACACATGCATTTGCATCACCCATTCCACCTATGCCTTCCAAATGTTGGCCTTTGTTGGATGGTTATCAAGTGCCTCTTGCCACCACTTTAGGCATTCTGCTCCATTCAGTCCTTCAAATGCAACATTTTGCGTTGTAGGAATATTTGTCGTAGCCAACTATGTTGGTTGCTTCACTTTCTTTTTGCTTGGTCCTGTATTGGTTCCTCCTGCTACACAGACCTCATATGGTAATGTTTTTACATTCCTGTTCATGGCTGAATCTTTGTCCAATTTCTTTTTCCAAACTCTTTTGCCAACTGAATGCATAACTGCCCCTTTTTGTCATTTTGCTACCTCTCCTACAATATTGTTCTCTCATCTGTACAACTCTTGCCTCCTCTTGAGACTGTACGACTTTTCTCTTTTTTCCAACTTTGCCTGCTGTATGGCTATAATATTCCCTCCTCCTGAGACTGTATGGCTTCCTAAAGAGTATGGCTCCTATTTGTGTCGTACACTGGTCCCTTTTGTGATTTTATAACCCTATTGCTAATACCGTACGATGTATGGCTACACCATACACCTTTGCATAGTATTCTGTGTGGTCATTAGAATGTGCATTAACAATGGCTGTACGGTCTCCTTATCTGTGTGATTTTCGTACGGCCCTGAAATTTGTCACTACTTTATATTTCCTCCTTCCGTACAATATCCATTTAAGTACTTCTTGTGTATAGCGGTTCATGTTCCTTGAGGGTCGTACGATCAAGTCCCTTTCCTCAACGTTCGTACTGTTCCTTCAACATGTGGCCATATAGTCAAGGTCATTTCCATTCATTCGTATGGTCTTCTTTCAATATGTGGCCATACAGTGGATCACTTTGTTTCTTGTTCTTCAGTCATATGGTAATACCTTTCCTATATGCCATGCAACATTTTTCTAAGCTTTCTACTTGCCTGGAGGCCGTACGATGCAGTGTTTAGACAATCTCTTGCCTTGGTAGTTGTTTTTCGTATGGTCGTATGTATTTATTCCTTCCCAATTCCATATGTCCGTATGGTGGCTCTAATCCTTCCGTTGATGGTCGTACCTTTTCCTCTACTAGCCGTACTATCTACCTACTTCTCCTCCTATTTTGCTTTATGCCATATGGTGTTTACCTTCTATGTATGGTGCATCCTCTCTGTCTGTATGGCCATAAGGTAGTTGTTCTCCCCGGAAAGGCCGTACTAGTAGTTAATACTCCTTTATTTTAATAATGCAGTTCTTTATTACTTTATTACTTCTAGTTCCGTACTAAAAAAAAATGCTCAACGACATTGACTTATCTTACATATATACATTATATGTCCATTATTTTTATATTTTTCCCAAATTGTTCGGATGCAGAGGTGTGTTATTTCTTTCATGGTAGATTTTCAACTTTGACCCATTCACTACATCGAGCACTTCCTTCCCATCTAGCGTCCATAAGTTGATTGCCCCATTTTTGCCAACTTCTCATATCTTGTATGGTCCAACCCATTTAACTTTGAACTTTCCTAGCCTGATCTAATTCCGCCCATTATACTTCAAATCTAACTGGCCCAGTTGATACTTATTTAATTTTAAATGCTGATCATGCCATGCCTTCCGCCTCTCTTGTGTAACTTCTGTGGCCCACTGTGCCTGCAATCGTCACTCATCTAGTTTGTTCAAGTCGTACAATCTCTCCCTTAGGCTTTCCATATCGCTCAATTTGTTCTCGATTGCTATCCTTAAACTCGGTAACATGAACTCTATCGGTACCACTACCTCTTGTCCGTACAATCAGAACAAAGTGTGTCTGGTAGTTACTTTATATGCAGTACGGTATGCCCATAATGCTGATGGTAGCTTTTCTTCTCGATCTTCTCCCTCAACCACACAAGATTTATAAATTGCTCCAACTAGGATCCTATTCGTGGGTTCAGCTTGTCTGTTGGCTCTCAAGTAGTACGGGCTCGATAGTGAATGATAATTTTTGAATTCAATAGTGAGCAGTCCGATGACATGATTAACAAAGTGTCCTCGATCACTTGTCAACTGTAGTGGAATCCCATACCTAGTGATGATTTTCTCATAAATAAATCCCATTGTGCTCACAGCAGAGTTGTCCGGTAGTGTGTGTGCCTCCACCCACTTGGTTAGATACTTCATCACCACCACGATGTACCTACACCACCTAGTTTTGCTTACCTTCAGAAGTCCAACAAAGTCCAATCCCCATCTTTCAAAAAGCTCCTGTGCATGCAAAGGATTCAGAGGCATGAAGTCCCTCTTCAATGATTTTCTAGCTCGCTGACATGTGTCGCATGCAAAAACCCACTCTGGCGTCATTGTGCACTGTTGGCCACCATAACCCTACCAGAAGCATCTTTCGCGCAGTTGTGTTTGGTCCCATGTGTCCTCCTGTTGGTCCCTCATGCACTTCCTTCAATACCTTTGAAATTTCCTCCTCTAGGATGCACCGCCTTAGAATCTGATTGGGTCCCATTTTGTACAATAGCCCGTTGATCAACTGAAATGTTCGGCTCCTTAGCACCAGTTTCCTTTTCTCATTCGACGGCATCTCGCTAGGAGACTGCCCTGTTGGCAGATACTTCCCGATACGTGCATACCAGGATGGTAGTTCTATAACGTGAAATAATTTTACGTCAGGAAAATCATCACTGACTCCCTCTGATGGCTCTCCAAATTTTATCCTCAACAAGTGGTTTGCGCTTACATGACTTTTCCCTAGCCGCACCATAATCTTGAATGTGAACTCTTGCAATAATAATAACCATCGACTTATTCTTCCCTGAATAATCAGCTTATTTACCAGATATAGCAGTGCCTGATGATCTACATAAAATACAAATGGCGTCGCCAACAAATAATGTCTAAATTTTTGTACTACGTACACCATCCCTAGTGCCTCTCACTTTGTCGTATTGTAGTTTTTTCTGCCTTAGATAATAATCTACTTGCAAAATACACCGGATGGTCCAATCTGTGGTCACCTGTCTGCGTAGTGTTGCTCCAATGGAATAATTTGATGCATCTACATGAACATGAAATTCCTTATCCCAGTTCGGATAGGCTAGAATTGGTGTCCTGACCAACCTTGTTTTCAATCCCTCAAAAGCTTCATTCTATTCTACTTCCCATTTGTAAGGTTTGTCCTTGCAGGTGAGTTTGTCTAGCAGGTAGGAAATCTTCGCAAAGTTCTTAATAAATCTCCGGTAATATCCAATATGTCCGAGGAATGACTTTACTTCAGATACATCCGTTGATGGTGGCATATCCAAAATTACGCAAACCTTGTCTGGATCCATCTTCAACTCTACTTTGCAAACTATGTATCCTAGCAGCTTCCCTTATGGTACCATGAATCTGCACTTCTTCGGATTCAATGCCAATCTCACTCGTCTGCACCACTCCATGCATTCTCCAAGCGTCATTATGTATTTATCCTCTACGCTAAAAATTGACCAATCATCTAGAAATGCTTTAAAACTTCCGACAAACATTTTATCAAATATGTATAGGATAATTCTCTACAATGTTGCTGGAGCATTGCACAATCGGAATGGCATCCTGTTGCAGGCATATACTCCATCTTCCACGATGAATGTTGTTTTTAATTTGTCCTCTTCAGCGATGGATATTTGGTTATACCCGAGAACCCATCCATGAATGAAAAAATCTCATGCCCTGCAACTTTTTCCAAAATGCTATTCATGAATGGCATTAGAAACGGATCTTTGATTGTTACCACATTTAGGTATCGACAGTCTACGCATATTCTTATCTGCATGGTGTCTTTTTTTAGAGATATCACGATCAGTGATACCCACTCACTCGTGTGCACTTTAAAAATAATTCCTGCTTCCAGCATCTGATTGATCTTCGTAACCCATGCAGCATAGTTTTTGTTCATTTGGTAGGATCGCTTCTGCACGGGTATTGTACCTTCTATCAATGGTATCTAGTGGACACATAACTCTGGTGGCACTCCTTTTAAGTCTTTATACGTCCAGGCGAAGACGTCCTTGTACTCCATAAATATTTTGAATGTTGCTACCATCAGAACTAGATTCCAATCATCTACTGCAAGAATATTTTTCAAGTTAGCTTCATCTCCCAAGTTCATTTCATAGTAGGTTCTTCATACTTTATAGGTTTATCCTTGCTAAACGTGTGGGCCGGCCTTTCATCCACCTGTGCTTCTCCCTCCTTTATTTCGCTATACTCCTTTGGAAATTTGTTTCCTTCTTTTCCCTCCTCGACACCCAACATGTTACAGCTCGGGAAGAGTTCATAATCCTCCATTTGCCAATGGAGTAGGTCGTTCAGCAAGTCTAGGTCGTCATCATTCAACCCTCCTAATCTCAACACTCCTTTGTCTGGTTCCATTCTCTTCTTTCCTTCATCGTCACCTTCGGAATCTGACGATGCTGCCTTCTCCCCTACCATTTGTGTGCAGGTCTATTATGAATCTTTTGCCTCCGCATTCCATAGATAGGGTATTTTGTTTCCAGTCATGTTTCACTTTTGCTTGTACCAACCAACCCCGTCCAAGGATAGCATCATACCCTCTTCTTTTCAAAGGAATGACCACAAAATCTAATAAAAATGGTTACATTCCAATAGTTACCGGCTGTGCCATCAGGGTTCCCAACGGCTTGATTCCGTGCTGATCTATCATAACAAAAATGTAGGTGGCCACAACATAGGTTGCCCCAAATTTTTTGATATATCCTCTGGTAACATGTTCACACCTGACCCTCCATCCACAATTGTGTCTGTAAGTACTGTTCCCAGGATACCCATCTCAACTACTGTCAGATGCCTTCCTATCGTGAGTGCCAGTAGCATTGGGTTTGTTGCAGTCGTTCCACTACCTTCCTTTCCTATTTCCTCCGTCACTTTCAGGACTGATGTCATATTCTGAATCATCATTCATAACTAAGGCATTGTAAGGTCATTTAATTTTAAAGGGACTTCTATTTGCATTACCTGCCTTATCATGTTTTGTTCAGCTAGGTTCCTCTTCAAGGTATCAACAGTGTCTTTTACTTGCAACTTTCCTGTTTTCAATTGTCTTTCCAACTCTGTTCGTGCTTGCTGCAACCTCTCCTTTTCTTCTTCTGCATCAAGGTACTTTGCCTTCTTAGCTTGGTCACGTGTAATGGCTAGTGTCTTCTCATCATGCTTCAATGCTTATCAAATTTACCCCCTGCTTTGGGCATTTTGAATCTTCGTAGTCTCTTGGAACACACCATTTGCGTAACAACTACGACATCTCCTTTGTGGTACAATCTTTGGCGAAGTGCCCTCAGAGGTTGCACGCACAACATTGGATCATTGGCCATCCACTCGCGTTGTACTATATCCGACTTCGTCCTCCATTGTTATTATTATTACCACCCCTTCCGCACTGGTTATTGTTGCGATATCCTCTTGAGGTTGCATCATTGTTTGTGTTTGTTCCAGTGGACATTTTATGCATTAGTAACACTTGTTGGTGTCCCTTTGACTTCATATTGAATAGGCATTGGAATGTTCTGCAATCGAGCAGATATCACAAAATTGCTTTTCGAGCATGAGCCCTTTGTGTGGCCTTCGTCTTTACAGTCCGTACACCACAATTCTCCCTTCACCAAGTCAGGATTCTTTTTCAAATTTTTAAATTCTTTCATCATCCGTAGCATATCCTTCTACAATGCTCGAGCTTTCTTGCTTGATTCTTCATCACTGCTGCTACTTTCAGACGATGAATCGTCTGAATCTGATGATTTGTGCTTCTTCTTCTTGCTTTTTTTCTGCTCGCTCTCCAAATCCATCGCACAATTATACACATCTACATACGATGCTAGAGGTACAATCTTCATTTTTTTCTTAAGAGCTAGTTGTAGCCCTTCAAAAAACCATCGTTTCTTCAATCTATCAGCTGGTTGGCTCTCCATCTTCCCCACCAACTCTTTCAGCCATCTTGCATAAGCACGGATCAGTTTCATTCTTCCCTTGCTTTGTGCTATATATTTTTGCTACAATTTCGTTATCGTCCCATAGCAATTAGAACTCTGCTATGAACTCCTTCCTGATGTCTGCCCATGTAGTCAATTTCTGAGGGTCGGCATTTGCAAACCAATCAATTGCCACAACCCGTAGCGCCACTGGAAACTGTCGGACCAAATCATCCTTGTCTATTACACCATTTGCTGTCCATATTATTTCACACGTCTTGCAATGTCTATTCAGATCTACCATCCCGTCACCATTAAATTTCTACAATTTTTCCTTTGGTCCTACCATTGCTACTTTCTTCTAGTTTTGTTTTACCTACTATGTACTCGCCCTGTTCTAAGCACCCATGTTGTTCTAAGCACCTGCGCTGTTCTACACAACTGTGTTGCTTCGAACAACCGTCCTGCTTCCAACAATTGCATTACCTGGTGAAAGAAGATCTTCCTCAAGCGAAGTTGTTTGATTCTTTGCCTGTATCCATTCGTCAAGTGTATCCGAAACGAAGAGTTCACTCCATGTTCGTGCTCCTTCAACACTTCGAGCCGTGCGAGTTGCTTCCCTTCTGTTCAGATTCTCTACCCTCAACATATACAAGTTTAATCAACTCCCTTGTCTCTTCCACCAAATTCAATCGCTATCAAGTCTCTTCTAGCAATTCGTCGACACTCCTCAATCTGCTAGGTGAATGCACTCCCTCTGTTTGTGCTCCTTCACCCCCTTGTGCCCATCGATAATCTGCTGAAGCTTATTTCTGCGCTCTGCCTGTTGTGCTAAAATTAAAACTTCCTGTGTTGTGCGTATTTCATCCTTATATTTTATCTTACTTATATACTTGTTAAGCAAATTCTGCATTAATCTTCATAACATTTTCTTTGTTCCAGGTTCGACTGGCAGCGGTGCCAAATGTTTACTATACAAGGTAAAAGGATACTTACTGCATGCAGTATAGCAAGATATAACACAAAACAGATACTTTATTCATCTATGCAATATGCACTCCAACACTTACAATATGATTATGCTCATTACAATGATTACAATGATGATAATGATTCCAAAGTCCCTTCCGGACAGTGTACATATACTTTCCCAAAGGGGTGACTCAACCATCACGCGCCCGTTTGGACACTATTCTACCTGTGGGCTACAATACAAAATTTGCCGACAACGGTATGTTGGTTCTGTTTGAAGCTGTGGCCGAGTATGAACTCCACCTATTTGATGCTCCCTTTGTTCCTTTGTCTTTTATGTCCCTATCTCCTCTTCCTCCGTGTCCCTCCTGCTCCCTTTTTTTTTCTCCGTCCCTGGTCACTATATAATAATCATTTCATTGTTAGTGGAAAAATGCCCAACATTTGCGTAAGTAATATAGTTTTTAATCCATTATATTATCAACTCCTCTATCGTTGTCCAATCTTCTCTATCTTGGTTCTCACGAGATTGATTCCCCTTATTTTTGGGAGACATGGAAAGTCAAATTTAACTGTGGTGTATTTGAACACTGACTCCTCTAGTTCGCTGACACATATCCTTTTCAACGATTCCCCCGTATTGATAAGGCTATATAACATAGAGATATAGATTGATTACAAATGGTTTGCTCTGACCCCCCTTTCTTTCTCCATCGATTCCTCCTTATATATCCGGAACTAGTTCCCTGGTGAAAGACACATCCCTTCTTTGTGTTACTTGGGTATTGTTATTATTTGTAATCTTCATGACGTCTAATTCCTAAGTAATTAGTCATTTTGGAGTATTATTATTATTTTAATAAGGTTTCTTTCGTATTATTATTACTATATTTATATATATTATATTATTATCTAATAATAATATAACAACTATGATGGTCTTATAATCATTTATAGCCTTGTATTTTATTGTATCAATACAATAAGATTAATCATTTTTAGTATTATATTATAATATAATAATAATATATTATAATATTTAATTTCTCAAAGTAAAGCATTCTTTATCCATTTTATTATTATTTTATTACATTTATTATTAAATTCTATTAGAGGAAAATAGGCGATATTATGGTCCACCCTTCCAAAAATTGCTTGACCTCAAGCAATTAGATCCTTTGTGCAAGTCTAATCCTAAAATGACAATTACAATCTTTAGGTTAGAAATGTAATATATTCACAGATATAAGCTTATCATTTTTAGGAAAAAATATTTCATCATATTATTTAAAAATATAAATAAATAAAATAATTCAAATAAAACTCATCTTGATTTGTTGTAGCACTTGTGATTCTCTGTTTGCTAGGTGTTGCTTCCTTTCTGGAGAAGTAAGTATTCAAAGATGTAGAGTCTTTGTCTTAATTCCTTTCTAAAACATTCATTAGAATGTCCTCTTAACTTTAACACTCACTGCGAATGCCCTTGATCCAATCTTGACAGAATGTCGTTAATCTTCACACTTTCTATAAATGTTCATGATGCTTGATACTCCTTAAGAATATCCTTACTTTTGACACTCATTGAGGATGTCCCTAATTTCTCGTTACTCTCTAAGAAACATATACTAGAATATAAAAAGCATGCACAAAATTTATTTATATTAGTGCATGAAGACACGATGCAAACACGAAGTATACACATTAATGCATGAAGACACAATGCAAACATGGAGCATACACATGTTAAAAGATTTGGCAGATTCCTTCCTTTAATTATAATTTTCATACTGTTAGAGTTGGTGGTGACTACCTCCTTGACAGATAGACCTGTATCATATGTTATTACTCCAACCATGATGAGAATATTATTCAATCTTGTAAGTCATTAAAAACATAAGATCCTAATTCCCAATTTAAGCCCTTCTGAAGGAGAAGTTGTGATCAGATGCTTAGCTCCTGGGGGAGTGCTTCCTGGGGCTCTAATTAATATAACAGCTCTCCACTAAGCACCATTTTCTCATGATGTTTCTCTTTAAGACCTTGTGGATAATCAATCTTGATATATTAATCATTCCTAGGAGGGAGTTCTTCCTTATCCTAGGCCTTATGGATACCCACTCTAGGTGTATCCATCCTTACATATGCATATGATTTTCCTTAATAGTATGTACTGTCCTTTAGAGAATACTCGATTCCCTGCCTCACTTCCTTAAGAGTATTCAATTATAGAATATCTTGTGAAGTCATTCAGAGAGGTTATCTCTCTACCTTAATTCCATCTAAGAATTATTAAGCTTTATTTTCCTCTTATTTTTTCTTCTTTCTCTCGATCTCAACAAATTCAATATTTTGCAAGAATTTATCATTAACTGTAAGAAATCACTAAATCGACGATTGGTTTTATATATATTTGATTGATATTCTTGTTGTGTCCTTTTGAGTTCCATCAAAACGTTGTTAAATTAACTATTCCTCTTATTTGAATCCTTCCCCATACCACTCATTTCTATTGTTTTTCTTCCTTTACTGCATGATGAAAAGGACATGTCATGTCGGGTTTGATCTAAGATGAACTTTATTTGTTTAGATGACAATCAATCCTGAATGAGTGATGTGTTGATGGTCCTCATATTATTATTTTCTAAAGGACTAGTGTTCACTTCTTCTACAAGTTTGTTAAAAGTTTATCCAAAATTCTTCTCTAATGTTTTGTATAATTCAACCATATGTCTAACACAAAGGATCCATAATCTTTTCACGTACTTCACCTTCACTGATGATTCTTTGTTCTTATATGTTGATCATTAGTTAAGACATCCTACAGGATGGCAAGATCATGCTCTGATACCACTGTAATATCCCGAAAGTATATTAACTTAAATTTTAACTTGTGTTGTCTAGTGATTTTTCCAAACATCTTCTTATACGGAAATCTTGGACTTGCTCTAATATTATAGTTTTTTGTGTATATTGAGATGAAGAAGAGATGAGTACAGAGCTTTGAACTATTAGTGCCTTCAGAAAAACTGACCGATTGAGCTTGATGTTTGTATGCAGAGACATTAATTGTGAATCAGATTGTTATAACAGTGACATGGTTATTAACAATGTCTTCTCAAGGGAAAAGTAAAGAGGCCTTTCCCAACAATATCTATCT
The DNA here is from genome assembly GCA_028749045.1 of Cupressus sempervirens. Classification (NCBI taxonomy): domain Eukaryota; kingdom Viridiplantae; phylum Streptophyta; class Pinopsida; order Cupressales; family Cupressaceae; genus Cupressus; species Cupressus sempervirens. The sequence goes on from CM053787.1 coordinate 161,686,952, forward strand.
TTGTTTTGACTGAAATTGATATTACTTCTTGCATGAAATGCTTTCCATATTTATTTATGTTTTCTGAACATTGATCTCTACTAAATCTGTTAGTTTATCCCAGGTCTGTACATTACTAACTTATGTCTATGCTAGATGTTATCAAGATTACTTTTGTTTAGAGTTGCTAGCATTTTGACTGGCCTATAGTGCAATGGAATGCAATCTGTATGCCAGCCTGAAGACTCCTGTAGATGTATTCTCCTCCTACTGGACACGGCAGGTGGGAGAGTCACTTGGTTGATTTACAAGACACCATTTATGTTTCTCCTCAGTGATGGACGATCCTAGTAAAAATCTCTTGCTTGCCGGTGGTGCTCTGCTCTTACAATTGTGAATAATTTTTGGAAAGGCTCTTGCCGAAGATGAGAGTCCAATTGTTTCTTTCTCTCCCACTCAATCATGATAAAACACCTTTGAAGGGACCACTGTGTCTATATTCCTATTTGCTTGTGGTATGTTGGTTCTGTTTGAAGATGTGGCCGAGTATGAACTCCACCTATTTGATGCTCCCTTTGCTCCTTTGTCTTTTGCGTCCCTATCTCCTCTTCCTCCATGTCCCTCTTGTTCCCTTTTTTTTTCCTCCGTCCCTAGTCACTATATAATAATCATTTCATTGTTAGTGGAAACATGCCCAACATCTATGCAAGTAATAGAGTTTTTAATCCATTATATTATCAACTCCTCTATCGTTATCCAATCTTGTCTATCTTGGTTCTCACGGGATTGATTCCCCTTATTTTTGAGAGACATGGAAAGTCAAATAACTGTGGTGTATTTGAACGCTGACTCTTCTAGTTCACTGACACATATCCTTTTCAACAATTCCCCTGTATTGATAAGGCTATATAACATAAAGATATAGATCGATTGTAGATGGGTTGCCCTGAACCCCCCCTTTCTTTCTCCATCGATTCCTCCTTATATATCCGAAAAATAATTGCCTAGTGAAAGACACATCCCTTCCTTGCATTACTTGCATATTGTTATTATTTGTAATCTTAATGACATCTGATTCCTAAGTAATTAGTCATTTTAGAGTATTATTATTATTTTAATAAGGGTTCTTTCATATTATTATTACTCTCTCTCTCTCTCTCTCTCTCTCTCTCTCTCTCTATATATATATATATATATATATATATATATATATAATATTATTATCTAATAATAATAATATAACAACTATGATGTTCTTATAATCATTTATAGCCTTGTATTTTATTGTATTAGTACAATAAGACTAATCATTTTTATCATTATATATAATATAATATATTATAATATTTAATTTCTAAAAGTAAAGCATTCTTTATCCATTTTATTACATTTATTATTAAATTCTATTAGAGGAAAATAGGGGACATTACATGATCCGTGCATGGCAGTGCATTTATAACATTTTTAATGCAAAGGCTTCCTCTTCACACTCAATGTCAAGAGTCTTCATAAACACACTTTTCACTAAAGAGCCTTCTTCATCATACCATTCAAGTAGAATAGTAAACTCATAAAGACATTTAGTTAAGTCAAACCTAGTAATTAACTGTCATGTCCCCAAATTTGAATGTAGTAATTTAATTTAATTAATTAATTAATTGGCCTCAAAATTTAAATAATATAACAAAAGGACTTTTAATTAGTTACTTTATTAATTAATATGGGGCCCAAGTTAATAATATTTGTATCTGTGTTTTCGATTGATTTAGTATATCTCAGACCCATTTTTATTTAATTGTTTTTGTTGGTAGGTGTGGTCGTTGGCTATCTTTATACACCCTCAGAAAGGTTTTCTCGACAGGTATTTAAGCATGGCATGTAGGTAGTAGTTGGTAGGTGATTTGGATTATTTCTTTGTATTGCAAATTCCCATTGGGATTCTCTGTGATTTGTCATTTCGGAAGTGAAAGATTTTCCCTACTTGGCTATTCTGGTTTTGGTGGAATTCAACCCTCGCCCTATTTCGTTTCTGTATTACTTGCTTGGATCTGGAAAATCTGCACACCATCTTTGTTTGCAAATACATATATCTAATATATCTAGAATTGGTTTGTAATACTTGTACTAGCACTAATCAGCATTCCTGGCAAATATATTTACATTGTTTTGGCATTTCAGATCATAGCTCAATCCGAGGAGAAGGATCCATCAATCATTCTTGCATTTTGAATGGTTTTCCAACACACATCACACACCGTATGACCACTACACTTTCATGGCTTGAACAACACATACCGTACAATATACAGTATGACCTTTTCGGCTTCCCCTATCATACGGCTGTCATCCCACCATACGGCCTCATTACCTCCCTTCCACACAGTTGCCAACTCCACCACCACCATATGTCACCCCTCCACCTCCACTGTACGGACATAACCTTGCCTCCATACGGACCTATCCTTGCTGCCACCGTATGGCTGAAACATTAACTCCCAACACCATTTTCCTCACCGTACGCCACCTGGTTTCACTCCATCTGACCATATGATCCCTCCCAGCAACCTGTCTTGGGTGGAATTAGTTATCACAAGAGGGTAAGAGTACATGACATCTAATATAGGGAAACAGAACATTACAATGGTATCAGAGCTGGTGATTCTGCTAGCCTGTTGGGAGAATGGAGAGCTATGACTTGGATTACATTGTGGCTCAGTTTCCAGCCGATTGGAGGGCACATCTATTAGTCAAATACTCCAAGAATACTTTTTTGTGCCAACTATTGGATGGTCAAGTACAGGATGACGGATACAAGGTGGTTGGCAAAATCATTTACCACAAAGATAGAATCTACTTGGTACCTAAGACCAAGATGAAGGAGATGATTCTGGAAGAAGGTACTTGCACAAATATCATTGAACCAATGCCCAACAATCAATTTGATGAAAATTTGGGTTCTACCAACGGCCCTTCGAATAAGCAATCTCTACCAATAGTTGTTCAGCCTGCTAGTGATACGGATTTGATTAAGGATTATTTGCAGGAAAAATCTTTATAGTTGGTTGATTATGAAGTCTACTCCCTGGTGGCGATCATGATGAATTACATAGAAGAATTTCAAGTTTGAGATCCTGGTGACTCAGGACACGACAATATCCATATCAGAGTCACAGAGTGAATGTTTGATGGTAATGCGGTGTTGCTGAGGATTGATGTCATTTCACTCAGCTCGCCTACACGTTTGATTTGGGACCCTGGAGTTGTTGGTGTTTCGTCTAATGATGGATTGCTTGAGGGAAAGCAATCTTTGGGCAACGAGGATTTGTCATGTCCCCAAATTTGAATGTAATAATTTAATTTAATTGATTAATTAACTGGTCCCAGAATTTAAATAATATAACAAAAGGACCTTTAATTAATTAATATGGGGCCCAAGTTAATAATATTTGTATTTGTGGTTCCGATTGATTTAGTATATCTTGGACCCATTTTTATTTAATTGTTTATATTGGTAGGTGTGGTCGTCGGCTATACAGTGTGGCCTTTTCAGCTTCCCCTACCATATGGCTGCCATCCCACTGTATGGACTCGCTACCTCCCTTCCGCACGGTTGCCAACTCCACCACCACCATACATCACCCCTCCACCTCCACCGTATGGCCAATTGGTCCACTGTATGGACCTATCCTTGCTACCACCGTACAACTGAAACATTAACTCCCAACACCATTTTCCTCATCGTACAACATCTGGTTTCACTCCATCCAACCGTACGATCCCTCCCAACAACTTCTCTTGGGTGGAATTAGATATCACAAGAGGGTAAGAGTACCACGACATCTAATACAAGGAAAGGGAACATTAAAATAACCCCCATTATGCACCTTATTATCAGATCTCAATGAAATATTGAGATATCATGGACTCAAGGCATCACCGTCGTGCACTGCCAAAAATAGAAACTCACTCACCCGACCTATTATAAATAGTAAGTCGAATAAACAAAGACCCTCAAATCCAAGTGTCAACTCATGAGGGTCGTGATGATGAGTTGGCATACCCATGCTCCTGGAACTTGCTAAATTGGGAACATCACAAAACCATCTTATTTATAAGACTTCACAGTTTCCTCATCTCTTACACTCTAAGTATAGTAAGTTCTAATTCTACTAACTCCTATTGATAATGGTGTCTAAGGACTGCCACTGCTTGTCCGCAATTGCATCATACTACTCTAATGCGAAGGTTTCAAGAATGGGGATATTACAAGATCATCCATTGCCATTTGTTATCAAAGCATGTTTCTCTGAGTTTGAACACTTTGTCCATCTCAGTGTGTAAGGACAAACATCCTTTTTTGTAGGGAGTTTGGGAATCGAAAGCCCTCTTGGTTTTCATTGTTGGACTGAAAAATGAAGACCATATTGTCCATTTGAGACAATTCCATCCAAGGATTGCATTTGTGTACAAAAAATAATGTTTCAAGAACATATTGAAAATTTTAGAATTTCCATTTAAGATTTGCAATTGCAGTTACAGTGTGAAGATCTGTTTTGAAGAATATTACTTTGGAGTCGCAGAAGTGCCATCCATAGAAGTTGCCATACCAAATGTAATACTGACCATAGGATAGAAAATTGAGCGATACATTATTTGATGGTCATTGTTATTTGTATGCTGCCATATCATAATATATGAATCTCAACTGTTAGTTGAAGCTGTCATACAATGTTGGAATAAACTATACTCTTTGTAAAAACCTGAACCAATATTTGTGTTGCTGCCTGCTGTAGCTTGCAAGGGAGTTTCAAAGCAGCATTTGTAAGTTGTTAATAACATAGTATTATTAAAAACATTCAGTATTTGTTGAATACTGTTTGTGAGGGTTTGCTGTCTTTCATCCATGATTGTATCTTTTCCGAAACTTGGCTACTACTATAAAATATTTGAATATGAATCATGATTGAATGTTCATAGTCAGTGTGCTGTACATTTTACCTGTTTGTATAAACCAGAAAATACAAAAACAATTGCATATTCTATAAAATCCAGAAAGGGACATTACCTAGGTTTCTAAATTATTATTTTTTTTGAGTGCAACATGGACATAAAATCTGTCAAGACTCAAAACATCTTAGGCCCACCTCGACCTTTTTTCAGGTTTGAAGACCTGATAAAACTGATATATCTCTAAATTCTATAATAGGTCGCATAAGTAGTTTGAAAACAATATCAAGAGAAAATGCAAAGGAAAACAAAATAAAAGAGAGAAAAAACCTGATAAGTCCATAGTTCTTTTGACAAATCTTGGACACCATCTTTAAAGCCTTGAATTGTAACTTTTGTGATCCCCGCAACCTTCCGCTCATAAAGTGGCCCAGAATTCTTCCTCAAAATTGTAAACATCAATTTAGACGAATTGTCATTGATTTCTCATGCAATACTTAGAAACATCAACATGAATTGTCATTATTTGCTCATGCAATACTTAGAGCATAACAAAAAATTACTACATATTATGAAGAATACATACTATCAACTACAAGTTGTTAGGATTACAACTGGAAATGATTTACATCAATTAAAGATAATAAGACTGATCATTTAACAATACCCCTTTTTCAGTATCTATACCAATAAAGGAGAAAGCAAAAAACAGAAAAAGAAGTTATATGAGGAACTTTATTTTAAACTTTTGAAGATTACCGGCAATCCAATGGTCATGCTTAATAGAGCTATATCATTTTTCCCCGGTTGCAAGTAGATTGGCTGCTCAAGCTTAAACCTTTTTCTTGTTACATTTCCATGGGCCCTTCCTAAATTATGCAACATAAAAAAAAACACATTTTCATTTTTGTTAATCTTAAATCACACAGAAAAATAATAAGTGGTAGATATTTTGGTATACAATCTGAGCATATAGAGCTAATGATAATCATGTACTTCCATGGCAAAAAAAAACTTGTTCTTGAGTCCAATTGAAGACAAATTGTTTGTGGTAACGTTGTAAAGAAGGAAAACAAGATAAAAATAATGTAGTACATAAGACAAGAAATTAGAAGGTATTAAATATCAGCAAGGAATATACCATTTTAGAAATTGCAACTAAACTACTTTTCATCAAAGGCAAGGTAAATGGTAGGCCCGGAATAATACAGCTTGTAAGTTGTGATTTCACTACAAAGTGATGTCAAATTCAGTGTAATTAATAAAGATGATTTTGAGATGGTCAGTGGATGTCAACAAATTTACTCATATTCTTTGAAAAGGAAAAAAAACTGTAGTTTTGATGAAGATTATCTCCTTTCCATGATGTCTTTCTTCATGTCCACATGTAGATTATGTTCCAATCAATGGAACGAGACTCACCAAAAATCACCAAGTTTTGTCCAAGTTTCAAACAAAGTCAGCTCTTTCTTAAACTTACAGAGTCTAGGGACTCATTGAGTTTGGGCAAGTCCCAATGCATGGACTATGTCACACATACGGGATTAAGGAGTACAAAATAAAACATAAAAAAGAAGCTTTTAAGTTGATTTTTTTCACTTATATTTTCAACTCCAACCTAAAAGCATCATCATCTCATTTTGAAGTGAAAAAAGAGTTGTATGCAAAAGTTAGAGCATAATAGGCAACCTTTTGGGAAGGCTACTGTTAGTGTTCACATATTTGTTAGAATTATTAGTTACATAGTTTTCTAATAGGTTATTTTGTTAGTGGTCATATGTTGAGTTGTTAAAACAATTCAATCCATTTAGGAATATTGTTTCCTAAATAATAGGACATGAAAATCCTATAAATATGTGTTATGTATTTGAATTAAATGAGGAAACATTGTATTGATTGATCTTGTTAAACTTATCTGCAACTTCTTTATTCATCTCTGCCCATATTCTTAATATGGTATCAGAAGAAAGGATTTCCTGTCTATGATTTTTTGAGTTGGAGATACCTCCAGGTTACGTAATATGATAGGAGTGAAGGACGTTTATTCTATTGCCTTAGTTCTCTCATTTTTCTGGTGGTTTATCCAAATTCACATGAAGTGCATTTGTTTTTGGAAATGCCTTGTCTAAGCTTTTTTGTCTTGGGCAAGACGTTTTAAATCTTGGTACATTACACTATTTCATTTTATTTACAAAATTGAAGGCCCCGCAACATTAATTTGACGGAATTTATAGTCCAAGCATTGATTGTGGGAAAAGCTTCTTTCTATAGTGGGTAATCATTTTGTGACTGGCAGATTTGATTCACAACCCCATCCTTGTTCGGGCATTGGCTGCAATTGTTGTTCAGCCCCCATTTTTGCTTGATTTGCTATGATTTCGTTACACTTCAACGAAAGCTAAACCCCAGAATACAGAGCCAAGTTGAGTTTGAGAATTTTCATTTATCATTGTGCATTAAAATTCTTTGTCTATGATCAGATCAGCACTAGATTTCTATTTGGGAGGTCAAATTTGGTGCTGGAGCAGTGGATGGTTGAGTAGGATATTCTCTATGCTCCTAAATGATACCGAATACATTGCGGCTTCTCCGTATTGGCCAAATGATCTATCATGTGGTGATTTGCTAGTTGGTTTACACTTGGCTCTCAATGACATATATTTGGTCAAGGTTCCTTGGGCTCAAAGTTGCTCGATCAAAAGGGTGAGCTATGCACTGATCTATCATTAACTATGTGTTTGAAGTGTAGAGTGGAAGAAGATTTGCTAGATTATGCGCAGATACTCACTACTGGTGATATCTTGTTTAGTAAAGTCAACTACTTCATAGTCAAGGCTTTTAGCATGTTCATTTTAAAAGTCTCATATTTTTTTGTCATAGTCTAGAAACTTATATAAAATCAATTGTCCTTGTGTCAAAGAGTTATAGTCAAGGTGCACTATCAGTTGAGCCCAACACGTTTGATTTAAAAAAGTAGTCATGGATAAATTATGTAACATCAAGAAATTCAATGGTAGAACTAGAGACTTTCATGCATTGCAGACACAGATGCAACTTCACTTAATAAAAACAGATCGTTGGGATGTTGTTAAACCAAATTCAATCACACCAACTAATGCAAATGAACTTGCAAAGTTGAATATCAAAGATCAAAAAGATTTGGGAACTATTGATCTCGATTTATCAAAAGAAAATTTACACCATGTAGATTTCCAAAATCGGCAAAAGAGATTTGGAAATCATTAAACAAGCTCTTTGGATCTGAAGCAGAAAGTGCAAAGACAACATTAAAGCAAACATTCTATGGATTAAAGATGGAAAAAGGTACACAAATGGCAGATCATATCAGTAAATTCCACTCTCTACAAAATCAGCTAGCTGGGATTAATAAGAAGGTAAAAGATGATGCTAAAGCAATGAATATGAATATTTTGCCTAAAAATATGTCTGGAATGTTGTACACATTAAGCAAGGTATCCATTCATCTTCAAGGAATAATATCTACTATGCTTGATCATAATGAAGACTCGGAATCTCAAGAGGTCTTTTATGTGCAAAACAAAGCAAGAAAGGCAAGTATAAATCCAAGCAGATTACTCCAGAAGGAAAAATCAAATGCTTTTAATGTAATTATATAGGACACAATTTTGAATTGTAAAAAACAGACACAAGATCTACTAGATGATAAATTAGATCATCATGCTTCCTTAGCTAAAGAAACTGATTGGAAACACCATGTCAATAATGAAGAACTATCATGTCCTGGTGATGAAGACTATATGCTATAGATAAATTCAAGAATGGAGGCAGGCAATGGTGGAGAAAGGAGGACAACCATTGTCCTCTTGTCGGTCTCCCTTATCAGTTCTAGTGGCATTTCATTTTCTACTATTTTCAGTACAGTTTTGTGAATAAGTGGAATTTTAGCCCTACTATTCTCATTTAAGGGCTAGAAGGTTTCTTCATTAGTAGGCCCCTATGCACAGTGGCCCTATAAAATTGTAGGGGACCCCCTACCCTACCCTACCCTATATTTGAATGGGGATAGGGGATAGGGAATCACCTATAGAATGGTAGGACACCTGCCCCTTAGAATAGTAGGCATTCAAGTTATGGTTTAGGGTTCTTTTCACTTTTCCCTCATGGTACTTGTATGCTATCGGTCATTGACGAATAATTGGGCTTAGAGGGTGGTCCCCCTGATTCAAACACTCCGCATTTTACTCAACTAGGAAGAATCGAACTCAGCTAGACAGTAGGGTTCATCAGTATGAAAGGCCCCCTTGTGGGGTTAGTGGAAAATAACCAATGTTTCATTCTCATTTGTGACATGTATGTTGATTCGTATATAACTTCCCTAGTGTAAAATATTGTAATGAACAAAAGCACTAGTGTAATGCAATCCATGGATCGTGATAGGTTTTCTGGGAGGATCCAAAAACCACACAAGGTGGACAGTTATTAATTAAAATAAATACTTTAACTCCATCAAAAGAATCCACTAGAATAAATTTTTAAAATCAAGATAGAATATTAATAAAAGAAGCCACCATTGGCATGTTGTGATGTTTAAGTTATGAGCCATTGTTTCTACCGTCAAGGTTCAAACCAACGTTACAGGTCTCAGCGAGTCCTAAGGCGAGGTAGGAAAAAACTTGAACTTGGTTGAGTCCTGACGGAGTCTTGGCCGACTCGCCGAGTCTCGTCAAGATGCCTTGGCCAGTGGGCAGCATATCAAAATGTGCAATAAAACATAATTTTAATGTTTTTTTTTTGGTTTGTAAAGCATGAGTAAGACCTAAAAGGATCATTCTATCACTTGCAAACACAAATAATAGAGAAAGAAGAGTTTAGTGAAGAGTATTAAGGTTTTGGGAGATAGATTAGCAAGTCAATTGGCTCTCATCTATCAGTTGTTGATTGTTTGTGCCACTTTGTAGCTTGCATCTAAGCATTGAGAGGAGTTAAAAGAAGCATTTGGAGGAGGCTTCTTCAAACTTGGGTTACATTTCCATTTCTACAAAAAATTTGAAGAGGTAAGATACATTTTTTTTGTGATATTTTGCAATTTTTTTAACATTCATTAAGTTTTTTTTATTTGCATGTGTTTGGATTCTTTAGATTTGTTCCATTTTATGCTGATGAAAAATTTGAAAAGTAAGCAGCCCTAGTGTTTGCAAATTAGATTTTTTATATTCTAGATGCTTATTTTTTATTTATTTATGATATATTGCAGCATTAGCAACATCATGTCTCAACCTGAGGGTAGTGGAGCTAGGCCTAAAACTAACCTTGATGCTAACCCTACTGTAGTAGCAAGGGATAGGGCTTGGAAACATGCCATTCCTAGCCATAAAAAAGGAGTTGTGACATGTTAGCATTGTATGATAACAAATAATGCGGGAGGAATTAATAGATTGAAATATCAAGGTGTGATACCAAAGCACGCAAGACAGTCCCTCAAGATGTTATGCGTGATATGCAAGCTCTCTTAGAGGAATCTCTAGAGGAGAAAGAATTGAGAAAAAAAAAAGAGATGGCACAATTAGCTAGAACTAGAAGTATAGAGGGCTCTTCAAGTTATCATGGACATGGTCACCCTCTAGTTCCACCTTCTAATACTGCATCTTAGAATGTGAGCATTGGGCCTCAGGTGCATAGGAAAAGATCCTCACTTGATTCCATCTTTGTTCCACACACAACTCCAAGTGCACAACCATCGCTTGGGAGCATGGCTTGGAATAAGGAGAAGCATAAGCAAGCAAAGTTGGCACTTGGAGATTTCTTCTTCTACAACAAACTTCCATTTAATGCAGCAAGGTACTTATTATTTTGATTTTTTACTTGTGTGTCTTCTCTTGCTTTCAAGACTCAAGAATTTGTATGTCTTAGTTCTCTTGCTAGTAACTTAGTAAGTATACTTATTAGTTATTTGTTTATTTAATTTGTTTTAGGTCTCCTTATGGGCAAATTGTCATAGATGATGTTACTGTTTGTGGTCCGAGGTTCAAATCCCCTAATGATGAGGAGCTAAAAGGTCCTATTTTGGCCCATTGAGTTGCTGGTGTAAAAGTTGAAATTGAGGAGCAATGTAAAGTATGGGCCACAAAAAATTGCATCATCATGACCAATAGTTGGACAGATAGAAGAAATAGAACATTGCTGAATTTTCTTGTTTCCTAATCAGGTAATTCTATATTGTACTTAGAAAGTTACAAGTTAGTAAGTTAGTAGTAAATTGATTGATCATTGTGATTGTACTGAATTGATCCTTTTTTTTTTTTCTCAGGTTCTACAGTGTTTTTCAAATCAAGTGATGCCTCGGGGAAGACCAAAAATGTTGAGTATCTTTGTGAGGTAATGGAGGAAGTGCTAAAGGAGATGGGTGAGGAGAACATTGTGCAAATTATGACAAATAATGCAGAAAATCATGTTGTTGCTGGTAAACTTCTTATGGATAGGCACTGCCACTTGTTTTGGACCCCTTGTGCTACCCATTGCATTAACCTCATGTTGGAGGATCTAGATAAAATTCCTTGGATAAAAAATGTGTAGAGCAAGCAAGGAATATTTCTATATTCATACATAATCATGCTTGTTTCATCAACCTTATGAGTCAACAAACAAAGAAAAAAGAGTTGTCTCATCTACTGGTCACTAGATTTGCAACAAATTTTCTCACATTGCAATCTTTTCTTAAGGAAAAGATTGGTTTGAAAGCCATGTTTGTATGTGAGGACTGGACAAGTTCATCATATGCAAAACTCAATGCAGCGGCTGAAGTGGTTGATTGGGTTTTTTGTGAGAGTGGCTTTTGGAAACTAGCCAAGGAGATTGTGGAGATAATTTTCCTTTTGTGCTCATTTCCACTTCATTTCACTATTTTTGTTAAAGTTTTAAACAATTGTTTATGTTCATTTTTAAAAGGAAAACGTAAAGCTTAATGTTTTTTTTATCACAATGATTGTAGCTCGTAGAGCCTCTTTTTGTTATCCTATGGATTGTTGATGGAGAGAAGCCCTCAATGGGTTACATTTATGAGGGTATGGATAGGGAGAATTTTGTATGTGAGGGCTGGACAAGTTCATCATATGCAAAGCTCAATGCAACAGCTGAAGTGGTTGATCAAGTTTTTTAGGAGAGTGACTTTTGGAAACCCACCAAGGAGATTGTGGAGATAATTTTCCTTTTGTACTCATTTCCATTTCATTTCTCACTATTTTTGTTGAAGTTTTAAACACTTGGTTATGTTCATTTTTAAAAGGGAAACTTAAAGCTTAATGTTTTGTTTTTCACAATGATTGCAATTCGTAGAGCCTCTTATTGTTATCTTACGGATTGTTGATGGAGAGAAGCCCTCAAAGGGTTACATTTATGAGGGTATGGATAAGGAGAAAGAGGCCATTCGAGCTTTTTATGCAGGGAATCAGGATAAATATAGTCCCATATGGGATGTCATTGATAGGTGATGGCACAATCTACATCATAGGCCTATATATATAGATGCCCACTTTCTTAATCCAACATACCAATTCAACCCAGACTTTAAGCCTAATGATGAGGTGTTGAGTGACCTCTATGATGTTATAGATGTCAGCTGACTGGATGGTCCCGGCGGTGTTTCTGTAGATGACGAAATGATTTTCGTCGGTGTTTTGTATTTTGTAGCCGACAGGTAAATAGTTTGTAGCGGACATAATCTTTGTGGCCGACGGACTCCTTCGGGAAGGTTCGGCGGATAGTATTTATATCCCGTCTAGGATCATTGTAAATCATCTTCTATCTTCTATCATTCATATTATGAAGCATAATGTATGTCTGGCATATGCAAATATAATTCTGCTATTCTATTCCATTGTCTATATGCGTTGATTTCTTTACCAGTACGGTAAACATTTGGCGCCGTTGCCTTATGAACCTGAAAGGTGAGAAGAATGAAGATTAATGCCAAATCAGCTTAACAAGGGTTGGAATAAGGTCAAGGGAAAAGATGGAATTCGTACTACGCAAGAGAATTTAATTCTGGCACAGCAAGCCGAACGCCGACGAAGATTTCAGAAAATTGCCAACAGAAACCGAAGGGCCGAAGAATTGTTGGAGGAGACTCGGCAGCGGGTGGAATTGGTGGAAGAAGCACGGGAGGAGTTCTTGAATTTGTGTTCGCCAAGAGAGGAAAATTCAGACGGAAGAGCATCAACTCGCATAGCTTGCAGTGCCAAGGGAGTAGGAGCATGGAGTGACCTCTTCGTCCGGGATAGACTTCCGCGAGAAACAACTTCAAAAGATCCTTCTTCTTCACCAAGGTTCACAGCTGTCGACACCTCCGGTGTGGGAGTGCAGACCGCCGGTGTGGGGGTTCAGACTGCCGGTGTGGGAGTTCAGACTGTCACTGTGGGAGTACCAACCGCCAGTGTGGGAATGCCGACTGTCGGTGTGTAAGTGCAAACCTCCGGTGTGGGAGTGCAGACCTCCAATGTTGTGATGGTAGGACCCAAAGAAAAGCTGCCAAAGTTTGAGGGCGATGGTACAGCTGACCCCATCCGACATTGTAAGACATGTGAGACGATCTAGCGGGCAAATGGAATTACAGATGCCAATGAATGGGTCAGGCAATTTCCGTCAACCCTACGGGGTGTGGTGATTGATTGGTTTTCCGATACGGATCCACAAAAGCTAAATAGCTGGGATAACATTAAAAAGGAGTTCTTGGCAAAATTTAAACTCTTGTGAGATGATAATGAAATCGTAGCAGAGATTTTCAATACCAAACAGGGGAAGCATGAAACTGTCTGCATCTACGCCAGGAGATTAAAAGACTTAATAAACAAAATGGAAAGAAAGCCGGCAGACGGATTGTAGAAAAGATGGTTCGTGGATGGCCTACGCTCGAAATTGCGGAGGAAAATGAAAATTGTGCCACCGTCATCATATGTGGATGCGTATAACAGAGCACTGGACCTTGAAAGTGAGCAGAAGACAAAGACGAAGAAAACTAGCTCCTCTGATTCTAATGACGACGAGCCTGCCGAAGATGATAGCAGCGACGACGAAGGCAGCAGGAAGAAGGTTCGTGCCCTACAGAAGGATATGGTTTGCATGATGATGGAGTCTTAAAACATGCAGAAGGAGCCAAAAGGCAGTGAACTATGGTGCACGGAGTGTAAGACCGACAGTCATACTAAAGGATCATGTCCAAAGAACCAATTCTGTGACATTTGTCAGATCATGGGCCATTCGACAAAAGAGTGACCCTTTAACATGAAGACAAGAGGATCTCCGCAAGTGTTTCTTACACAGGAGGCTTCCTCGTCGGGCAGTAGTGGAAATACGAATAACGCAGGTGCCACATTCGGAGGGTACAAGAATAATAACAAAGGGAAAAATAACAACAATACAAATAATAACAATAATAATGGGAGCCGAAGTCGAACTTAGTATGATGCAAACGGATGGCGGATCGTTCAATGCCGAGCATGTAATTTGTGGGGCCATTTTGTGCGGGATTGTACAACGGCAAACACACCAAAATTATTATGTAGATGGTGTGGACCCGGCGATCACGAAGATTCCGAGTGTCCAAAGTCTGGAGTAAACTTGATCACTGTCGGCACTGATGTAAAGGAGGTTCTGGCAATTACACGGAGGCAAGCGGAGGAAAAGAGAAAATTGGGGGAAGCGCAAGCGGAAATTTCAAAGGCATTGTCGGCGGGGACATCTCAGTTGAAGGACATCACCGACACCTTGGCAAGGAACTTCGCAGAACAAAACATTGTATGACAGATCTTACAAACAGAGATACCAGTCAAGATAAGTGACCTCCATCTCACAATGCCCCAGTTACGGATGGCCATTTTGAATCATACACCATTTTCAAAAGCAACAGAGGACACAGGAAGGGACAGTAGGGAAGTGATGACAACAAACCCAATGTTGCTGGCACTCACCTCCGAACGGCATCCGGCGGTCGTCAAGATGGGGATTTTGGAAAATGTTCTGACAGAGACAATTGTCGACGGAGGTTCCAGCGTGAATGTGTTACCAGAGGATACTTGGAAGAAGTTGGGAAAGCCGACACTGTGGCCACCTACATTCCAGTTGCTGACGGTAGACCAGCATGGAATCAAACCGTTGGAAATCTTGAAAGCGCAACCGGTAACCATTGGTACGCAACCATTTTTATTGGATTTTGTAGTCATTCCATTGAAAAGAAAAGGATATGATGCTATTCTCGGACGGACTTGGTTGGTGCAAGAAAAAGTAAAACATGATTGGAAACGAAATACCCTATCAATGGAGGGCGGAGGCAAAAGATTCACAATTGACCTGCACACACAAATGGTCAGTGAGGAGGCACCATCATCAGATTCAGAAAGTGACGACGAAAGTGATGATGAAGGAAAGAAGAGAATGGAACCAGACAAAGGAGTATTGAGACTTGACAGAGGATCGAACGATGACGACTTGGACTCGGTGAATGGCCTTTACCACTGGCAGATAGAAGACTACGAATTGTTTCCGAGTTGTAATATGCTAAGGGTCGACAAAGGTGAGAAAAAAGAAAAAAATGAGTGTCTGAAGGAATACAGAGCAGCAGAAGAAGGAAAGGCGGTTACGCTTGAAGCTGAGGGGAAGAACATACAGTCCAAACTCAGAAAAAAGAAAGATCCCACCATTCGGTACACGATGAACGGACCGCACAAGAGGAAAAGAACGCATCACACCATAAAATTGGTTTAAGGGTGCCGACAGCAAGGAAATAAGTTAGATGCGCGACAACCGTAGGCACAGTGGGCAATGGAGGTAACACAGAACAGACATAAGGCGTGGCATGACAAACTCAGTAAGTTTCAACCGGAGCAGTTGGTACTCAAGTATGACGGTCGGGATGAAATCAAACAAGAAAGGTTTAAGGCAAGATGGGTTGGACCATATCAGACCCGGGAGGTCGGTGACAATCGAGTGATAAAATTGGAGACATTGGACAAGCAAGAGGTGTCTCCAATAGTCAATGGATTTAAATTGCAAATATATGGTGCCAGGAAGACTTCGTCGCTGTCACAGAATGGCTAGCTGACTCCGTCGTCGTTGCAGAATGGCAACGCCTGAGGCAAAATTGAGGTGCTATCTTTCTATTTTATTTTATTTTTGTCACTAAAAAAAAGAAAAAGAAGAAGAAAAAGTCCCGTGGGCAGCCGTCCACGGACTATTCTGCGGTATTTTTTTAATTCTTCCGCGTGCTAAAACAAAATTCTCTGTGGAGTTTTTTTTTTTTTGATTGTTCACCCGCGGATTCTTTCTTAAGCACTCTGATTTCTCAGGAGGTGCACGTAGGGTCCTTTCCCGCTGTATTCCGCCCGCAAAGTTTTTATGCAATATTTTGCGCGTGTAAGGCAGTCGTCCGCAGTGTTCTGGGCAATGGTTTTCCATGCGTAACGTTTTTTTTTTTGCCGCGGACTGGGTTTCCTCCAGGTGATTGTCTTCCACGGACTTCGATTCTTCTTCCCCCGGAGCCAAGCCTCTCGGTCTGCTGCTCTTTTCCTGTTACAGGCCTTGCTGCAACCCCACGGGTTTCTCATTTCCACGGGCTTCTTTTTCAATAATTTTTGCCGCCTGTAAAACAGTCTCCCGCCAATGTTAAGCAATCTCCCGCGGTGTTATGGTTTATGATTTTTTGTGGCGCCGGATGGCAGTTTGCAGTGTGGGGTTGAGATAAGCAACTGTATTTTCTGGGAAGGAGTTTTTTTTTTGGAGGTTGAAGGATTGGCGTTTATTATTCCAACAGATTTTTTAGCTCAGGTGATGGTTTGATCTAGATACGTAATGCACACTAGAAGGGAGCATGTGCATGTTGTCACTCTAGCAAGCGGCAGCTTTATCTTTGGGTGAGGGTTTGAGTCAGCAGTGGGAAAGGTGTGTGGCAGACTAGAAAATTTTAGTTGGAGGATTGGAATACAGGAGGGGGAAAGAGGTGTGTGTAAGCCTGGAAGCCATGGAAGCAAGCAGAAGTGAGGAGCTATTAATTTAATAAAAGAAAAAAAAAAGAAGAAAAACAACGACAAATTCAAGTTATTCAAAATGAGTAGTAGATAATGCCGAACAGAAGGGGAAGCAGCAATGGTTACCAGAAAGAGTCTGGAATCAGTAGAAAATGGCAAAAATAGTGTGTTCCATGCAATTTTGTGTGGGTTCCGGAGTGCTAATTTGGTCTTGGCCCCAGGACCCCGCAGGGGCGCTGCCCCTCGACCCTGCCGGGGGCGTTGCCCCTGGACCCCCAGTCGTTGCGGATATCAGTCGTGGGAGTCTAACCAGTTGAGAAGAGTTGAAGTTGCTGCAGGGATGGACTATCTGTGTACCAGAGGCACTAGGAGTAGGTGTTGGCCGGGAGGCTGTCTTGGTGGATGCGTAGAGAGCTCGAGAGGAGCTAATCATCCAGTTGGAGGCAGTGCAGTGACACTTGGCTTAGGGTACCGAGGAATTGAAAAAAAAGAAAGTAGCACAGGTGGCTATCAAGGTCAGCTTGAGGAGATAGTATTGTGTTAGCAGAGGCTACAGATGTAACTGGATGAATGTGGAAGTGATGTGACAAAAGCAGATTTTTGTTGTAGTCACTCTGTTAATGTATTTTGTTTGTTAATTTGTTTCAGATATTTTGTAATTGTCGTCCGGAGACGACTTTTCTTTTTGGGGGGGATGGTGTTAGCCGATTGGATGGTCCCGGCGGTGTTTTTGTAGCTGACGGAATGATTGTCGTCGATGTTTTGTATTTTGTAGCTGACGGATAAATAGTTTGTAGCGGACATAATCTTTGTGGCCGACAGACTCCTTCGGGAAGGTTCGGCGGATAGTATTTATATCCCGTCTGGGATCATTGTAAATCATCTTCTATCTTCTATCATTCATATTATGAAGCATAATGTATGTCTGGCATATGTGAATATAATTTTGCTATTCTGTTCCATTGTCTGTATGCGTTGATTTCTTTACCAGTACGGTAAACAATAGAGAGGATGTCACCTGATGAAACTGTTGGAACAATTATAGACTGTGAGATAGACATGTATAAGAAAGCACTAGGAGAGCTATTCGCATGAGACCTATTGAGATGACCCTCACTATAAGGGCCTCTAAAAGATCAATACTGAACTGTGGAAATTCCTCAAAAACTTGGCATGCACAAGTTAAATGAATAAGAATGTAATGTTTCAAAAATTCACCAAATGAGATGGCTGTAACGAATGCAATGGATAATGGTAGTACCAACAGTATTCAGGAAAATTTAATTTAAGGATAGACCTGTTACAAAATCTAATGGTAATAACAAGTTCTTCCCATATTCAATAACAATCCAATTGAAATGAATAACAGAGTCTGTACATAGACAACTAAGCAACATCAAGAACCTGGTATTGCCGCCTCCATTGTTTGTTGTATGCATGAGATTATCTGAATGGTGACCGATTTAGGTCTTTTCCTTAATCTGGCCTCTACAATCTGGAAATATAGCTAATGCCATAGAATTAATCATAAACTGCCATCTGGCCTGAGCAAGGTTGCACCATGTATTGAAACAAAACTGGCCTGGATTGAGTTACTACCAACTCTGCAGTTAGTGCCAATAAGTCTGGATTAAATTTTCCCGCCTACTAATACTTGCTAGACTTGTGCGATTTATAATATAATTCCCACCTCTTTCAAATAGTGTCCAATCTGAGTCCGCCTGGTGTAAATATGTATAATGCGCTAGGTCGCATGCAATATGGATCAGCTACAGAGGTATTAGATTATGCTTCCAGTCCTCTTGCAATGATAATTTCGGATTTTTTTGCAATCCATGAACAGTCCATACGAAATTCTCTGTGGTGGAAAATAAATAATTTGAGCCGCTTCCCAACCTCTTATTACTCTTAATACTTTCGACCTGACTACAATAATGATGCAATTCGAGCTGTATATTGCTCCCAACCCTAGTTCAAAAATTCACATTTAACTCCTAGGCATTGAGGCTTGCAATTTTTTTAATGATCCTTTAGACTCCACACAAGTGGTGAAGGTGGTTCACAAAATGGTCGCTGGTGTTGGAGGTTAGCTCCAAAATTATTGTTTAAGGAAAACGTTGCTCCAGTAGAGATTATTGAATGGAAAATTGCCCTGATTTGTAGAATTTCGAATCTTCATTGATCTGATATAAACCTTGTTCGAAGGTGCCTCCCTGGATGTAGTGAAATGTTTGGAATAAAATCTCCTTACTTTCCTTGCCAACTTCAAACCCTCAAAAATCAATTCTCAAATTCATCCACCATGAAATGGCTGAATACCATCTCCAATGAGCAACCCTTTGGAAGATATCTCACTTCCTCAGTTATGCAGATCCAAGGGAGTTTTCATTCCCAAAGACCTAATGGAAATTTGCAGACCAAAGGCCACAAATTGCTCCAATATAATTAGAAGTAGAATCCACAAAATCGCCTGTCCAAATGGGTGCCTCCCGCCCTCTATTTATTCACTTTTTTAAGAAGTCACTAGGAGTTTCTAGAAACATCTTTTATAAAATCTTATTATAATGGACTTTATAATTAAATAACTTTATAAAATTAAAAGTGCAATCTCAATTCAAAATTAGAACATGTAGGCCCCACTTACTGGATATAGGCTCAATTATAACTCTTCGAGAGCAATATGCAATCATTTGGCAACAGGATGACTCTCTCTCCAAAATCATTTGCCTATGAGAGTCAATGATAGGCAAATCTACTATAGGAGTCATGTCACTAGAAAGGGGACATGACAGTCCGCCCTTCTTGAAATTGCTTGTCCTCAAGCAAACTCAAAGCTGGATGTTGCAAAATTGTTTCATTTTCCCAAGTGGCATCTTCAACTGGTAGATCTCTCCATTTAACCAAATATTCTCTAATCACCCTTCTGCGGAGCTGCTTTTCCCTACTATCCAAAATGAATTCCGTCAGTAAGATCAATTTCCCTTCATCATCCAAGGGAGGTAATACCGCAGAAGGTACCACATTCTGTCCCAACACCTTTTTGAGGCACGACACATGGAACACATTGTACACTCTGCTATCTGCTGGAAGCTCAAGCTCATAAGACAATTCTCCTATTCGCTTGGTGATCTTGAAAGGCCCATAATACCTAGGCTTAAGCTTCTTTGACCCACTCTTTTTAAGAGTAGATTGTCAAAATGGCTAAAGCATGAGGTAAACCATGTCACCAACCTCAAAGCTCCTCTCTGTCCTCTTTTGATTTGCATATTGCTTATACTAATTCTGTGCCCTGGCTATATTATCCCGGAGAACATCAATAATGTCCTTACTCTCTTGAATCAAATCCCTGGCACGTGGAACCCTAACATCACTCATCAGCAAATCAACAAAGCTCGGTGCATCATACCCATATAAAGCTCGGAACGGTGTCATCTAAATAGACATGTGAAAGGTGGTATTATAACAATATTCACACAAATAAATCCATCTCACCCATGCCTTCTGCTGATCAGCCATGTAATTCCTCAAGTAGCCTTCCACCCACTTGTTCACTATTTCCGTTTGTCCATCAGTCTGCGGGTGATAACTAGTACTGGGTGTGAGCTCAGTGCCACATAATCAGAACACCTCTTGCCAAAAATGACTCAAGAATCTACTATCTCTATCGCTCACAACACTTCGGGGTATCCCATGTAACCTGAAAATCTCTTTGAAGAAGACCTCAGCTACCTGTACTACTGTGTAAGTAGTGGTGATGGGAAAGAAGTGAGCATACTTCGTCAGTCTATCCACCACCACATAAATGCAATCACGTCCCTGGGCCTTGGGCAAGCCTGTAATGAAATCCATGGATATGCATTCCCACTTATGATCCAGAATGGGAAGTGGCTATAGGAGTCCTGCTGGGAAGGTCTGCTCTTGTTTATTCTGCTGACAAACAGGACACTCACAAACATACTGCAATACATCTGTCTTGAGTCCTTTCCATGTGAACTGTTCTCGCACCTGTCTATATGTTTTAAAGTACCTGGGATGACCAGCTATAGGTGAATCATGAAGAGCCCTCATAATAGACCTCTTCACCTTTGATCCTGGGACTAGAAATATCCTGTTCTTGTAAATAATCAATTCATCTGCAAGTGTATACTTGGTATCAAAAATTGTCCCATCAACTATCCCAGATGCCCAAGAGTCTCTAGCATACTCTACAACAATCAAATGCTTCCAATCCTTAGAGATCTCAACCATCGCACTAAGATGTGGCCTGTGTGACAAGGCGTCAGCTACTACATTCTGAGTCCCCCTCACATATGATATATCAAAGTCGTAAGCCTGCAACTTACTCACCCATTTCTGTTGTCTATCATTGAGATCTCTTTGACCAAGGAAATGTCTCAAACTATTGTGGTCGGTTTTAATACAAAACTTACCACCTACTAGATACTACCTGAATTTAGCCAATGCGTGCATGATAGCTAACATCTCCTTATCGTAAATGCTGAATGATCTCTCTGGCCCACGGAGTTTCCTGCTCTCATATGCAATAGGGTGTTTGCCCTGCATCAAAACAGCCCCAATACCATCTCCTGATGCGTCACACTGAAGCTCAAATGGCTTCGAGAAATCAGGCAATGCTAATACCGGACATGAAGTCATGATCTCCTTAAATCTGTCAAAACAAGCCTGTGCCTTCGATGTCCAAACAAAGGCTCCCTTCTTTAGCAAATCTGTCATAGGAGCCGCATGTTGTGAATATCCACAAACAAATCTGTGATAGAAGCCACACAAACCTAGGAATCCTCTCAATTGGGTCAGGTTCTCAAGAATAGGCCACTCCACTATAGCACGGATCTTATTAGGATCCATCCATACTCCTTCTCTACTGATAATATGACCCAAGTATAATAATTCGGTCATTACCCAAATCACATTTGGACTCTTTGGCATACAAGGACTCTACCTGCAAGGTATTCAATATTGTCTCTAAGTGCTCCATATGCTCATGCCATGTCTGACTGTATACCAAGATATCATCAAAAAAAACCAACACAAACTTCCTCAACTAATGATGGAAGACCTTATTCATGGTGGACTAAAAAGTAGCTGGTGCATTAGTCAACCCGAACGGCATGACCACGAACTCAAAGTGCCCACAATGACATTTGAATGCAGTCTTCTCTATGTCCTGTTCTCTGACTCTAATCTGGTGGTAACCGGATCTCAAATCAATCTTACTAAAGTAACATGCCCCATGTAGCTCATCTATCAACTCATCAATCCACGGAATGGGATATCTATTCTTAATAGTCTTCTTATTTAGCACCCTGTAATCTATGCACATCCGCAATGAACCATCCTTCTTCTTTACCAGGACTACCGAAGAAGCAAAAGGAGACTTGCTAGGTCTAATGTGCCCCATTGCAAGAAGCTCCTTGATGGTTTTCTCTATTTCATCCTTGAGCCGTTTAGGATGTCTGTAGGGAGTAATCATCACTGGCTTAGCACCCTCTTCTAACTCAATGATGTGCTCAATCCCTCTATCAGGTGGTGTACCAGGTGGAATATCACTAAATACCTTGTCATACTTCTTTCTCAATATCTGAATGTCTGGGTGATATTTTGTCTTTTGTTGTCCCTCCTGTGTGGGCATGAGAGTACACAAGGCTGCCCATCCAATATCATTATGTCTCACCAATCTCTCCAAGCGTCTAAAAGAAATGGTTCGGATGTCACTATTCCTAATAGCTCTCAACACATGTTGTTTCCCATCTACCTCAAACTTGATCTCCATGTCCTTAAGTCTGAAAGTGACCTCACCCAATAAACGCAACCATGTCATACCCAAAATGATATCCAAGTCACCCATATTGACCACATGGTAATCTGCTTTGAACTCATAATTATTTAGACGTAGAGGCATGTCTCTAACCATCCTGTTACACTTAAAAGTGTAACCATCAGCAACCTGTACTCAAAGACCCTCAAACTCCTCTGTCTTAATACAACGGCGCTCAACCAATTGTGCATCAATGAACTTGTGCGTAGCACCTATATCGACCAATGTGATCACCTTCTGTCCTGCTAGGACACCACGTAACCTAAAGGATCCCTCCTGCTGAATACTAGACAAACGTCCCTACTGTAAATGTAACTCAGGTTCCTCTTTCTGCTCTGGAACCTCCGTCTCTCCCTCAAGCTCTGTATCACTGTGATCATCCTCATGTGTTGTACTGTCTGAATCTGATCCTTCGTAATATGCCCACATAACTTTGTTGGCCTTTCCCTTAGGTCTCAAAGGACAATCATGGTCCCTATCATATGGGCCTTTGCAATAGAAGCATAGCTTCTTCCTGCACAGGTCGTTCAGTGCCTCTGCATCCAAAGGTGTCGTGGATTTACCCTTAGTATCAGCGTTTTTCTCTTTATTCTTATCAAACTTCTTATAATCTTTGAAAGAAGTAGTACTCCTAGAAGTGAACCTGCTAGAAGGTGTTGTAAGCTCCATACTCTGTGCTTTCCTCATAGCCTCCTGTAGTGTCGATGGATCAAATGCCTTAATCCAACGCTTGAGGGGTTCAGACAAACCCTCTGTGAACAAGATAACCAACCGCCTCTCAGACACATCCTGTACCATAACTGACAACCTCTAAAATTCACTAATAAAAACCTCCAAACTGCCTGTCTGTCTCAATTGTGCTAGGTCACGAAAATAGATCTCTGGATCCTTCCTATCAAAATGCTCAACCAATCTATCCACAAGTCCTGGTAAGATGTCACCTGGTTGTGCTGCAAAGTAACCATCCCGTGTGACCACCAGTCATGAGCTGCACCCTCCAAATGCAACGTGGTGTATCTGATGGCATCTATTTCTGACATGGGCCTCAATGCTAAGAAAGTATCCAACTTATGAATCCATGCCTGTGCTGTCATCTGACCACTACCATCGAAAGATGGTAAAGTGAGTTTGCCAGCTGCTCGCTGCAACTCACTATCATGACCTCCTCTAGGCCTCCTGTTCTGACAGCTACTCCTCATATGCTCTCTCTTCTGGTTCAGATAGCGATCAAAGTTCAGTAGCTCACGCACATGTGGTGGTAATGCCTGTCATTCTGCAGTAGCATCTCTGAGATCATCCTGAAAATCATCTGGCAAGTCATCTTCTCCTATCTCCTGAGCCTCCTCCCTAAGGAAGGTGGGACGAGTAGGCCTATTTGCTATCCATGATCTACGTCTAGGAGCACCCTGTGAGCCTGCCACACTTCTATTATCATGATTAGGTGTACCTCTACCATGTTCCAGAATCCTGGGCTGAACAACTCTCTCCATTATGGTAGTCAATGCATGTAATGACTGGGCTATTTCTTGCTGTCCGGTAGTCATGATTCTGTAAAACTCTCTGGTCTCATCGTCATCAACTCTGGGAAATCTAGGTGGACTCTGTAACTATCTCTCACCCATATTTCTGAATTTTTGTTCACCCTTAAGTGTTTCTTTTCTGCGTATATAATACCTGAGATAAGGTTGCATAAAAAAAATGTTTCACCCAACAGGATGGCAAGAACACTGCTCTGATACCACTGAGATGACCCTCACTATAAGGGCCTCTAAAAGATCAATACTGAACTGTGGAAATTCGTTAAAAACTTGGCATGCACACGTTAAATGAATAAGAATGTAATGTTTCAAAAATTCACCAAATGAGATGGCTGTAACGAATGCAATGGATAATGGTAGTACCAACAGTATTCAGGAAAATTTAATTTAAGGACAGATCTATTACAAAATCTAATGGTAATAACAAGTTCTTCCCATATTCAATAACAATCCAATTGAAATGAATAACAGAGTCTACACATAGACAACTAAGCAACATCAAGAACCTGGTATTGCCGCCTCCATTGTTTGTTGTATGCATGAGATTATCTGAATGGTGACCGATTCAGGTCTTTTCCTTAATTTGCCCTCCACAATCTAGAAATATAGCTGATGCCATAGAATTAATCATAAACTGCCATCCGGCCTAAGCAAGGTTGCACCATGTATTGAAACGAAACTGTCCTGGATTGAGTTACTACCAACTCTGCAGTTAGTGCTGATAAGTCTGGATTAAATTTGCTCGCCTACCAATACTTGCTAGACTTGTGCGATTTATAATATAATTCGCACCCCTTTCAAATAGTGTCCAATCTGAGTCCGCCTGGTGTAAATATGTATAATGCGCTAGGTCGCATGCAATGTGGATCAGCTACGAAGGTATTAGATTATGCTTCCAGTCCTCCTGCACTGATAATTTCGAATTTTTTTGCAGTCCATGAATAGTCCATACGAAATTCTCTGTGGTGGAAAATAAATAATCTGAGCCGCTTCCCAACCTCTTATTACTCTTAATACTTTCGACCTGACTATAGTAATGATGCAATTCGAGCTATATATTGCTCCCAGCCCTAGTTCAAAAATTCACATTTAACTCCTAGGCATTCAAGCTTGCAATTTTTTTAATGATCCTTTAGACTCCACACAAGTGGTGAAGGTGGTTCACAAAATGGTCGCTGGTGTTGGAGGTTAGCTCCAAAATTATTGTTTAAGGAAAATGCTGCTCCAGTAGAGATTATTGAATGGAAAATTGCCCCGATTTGTAGAATTTCGAATCTTCATTGATCTACTGTAAACCCTGTTCGAAGGTGCCTCCTTGGATGTAGTGAAATGTTTGGAATAAAATCTCCTTACTTTCCTTGCCAACTTCAAACCCTCAAAAATCAATTCTCAAATTCATCCACCATGAAATGGCTGAATACCATCTCCAATGAGCAACCCTTCGGAAGATATCTCACTTCCTCAATTATGCAGATCCAAGGGAGTTTTCGTTCCCAAAAACCTAATGGAAATTTGCAGACCAAAGACCACAAATTGCTCCAATATAATTAGAAGTAGAATCCACAAAATCGCCTGTCCAAATGGGTGCCTCCCGCCCTCTATTTATTCACTTTTTAAAGATGTCACTAGGAGTTTCTAGAAACATCTTTTATAAAATCTTATTATAATGCACTTTATTATTAAATAACTTTATAAAATTAAAAGTGCAATCTCAATTCAAAATTAGAACATGTAGGCCCCACTTACTGGATGTAGGCTCAATTATAACTCTCTGAGAGCAATATGCAATCATCTAGCAACAGAATGACTCTCTCTCCAAAATCATTTGCCTACGAGAGTCAATGATAGGCAAATCTACTGTAGGAGTCATGTCACTAGAAAGGGGACATGACACCTATGCAAGAAAAATTAGACAGAACTAATGCTTGGTAAAAGTCTGATTCTAAATTCTAATTTCTTATTTTATTACTAGTTACCACATTAGAATCTAAAATCTAGATTGGTAAAGTCAGAGTTATAGAACTAATTTAAAGTTTTCTTATTTCATATGTATGGTGGGAGATGTTTGGCTCTAAGGTGTCAAATCTATAGAGGATTGCAATTCATATCTTGATCCATCAACCTAGTGCTTTAGGATGCAGATGCTATTGGTGTATGTTGGGACATATACACTCAAAGAGGTACAACAAGTTGGCAGAAAAAAAGTCAAATGAGCTTGTGTTTGGTCACTACAACCTTTACTTTCGTCACAAATAGATTTTGGGCGCTCATACATCTCTTGTATTAGAGAATGTTGATAAACAAGCTGGGTGGAACACAGAGGTTGATGATCCTTTTTTTAGTGATGAAGACTTAGAGTGGGTTGATCAAGTGGATTGAGAGGGAGAAGTAGGTTTGGAGGAGGCTAGAGCACGAGGAGACCCAGTGCAAGACCATGAGGCTGAGAGTGATGGATCTAACTGATGATGAGGATAATGAGGACAAGTATGAGGATGATAAAGGTGATCATGATGAGCATGTCACTGAGGTTCAACCTTCGACACAGGGAGAGAGAATGGCTTTAGAGTCTTCCATGACCTATCTTAGGCATAATCATAGGAAGACATAGGCTACTATGAGCCTTTCTTTTGATATAAGTTTTGAACTTTTGATTCCATGGATTGCATATTCCATGGAGATATTGAAGACATTTGACAATCACTCTATATTTCAAATTTCTATTATGTTACTCAGTTTAACTTTAAGTAATTTCTTTCAAAAAATTTCATCTATACTGATGTGATCTATGAATTGTTGTGTATGTGTGCAAAGTAGCTTCTATTTATCTCAATTATTGTGTATATGATGTTAATTGGCTAAATGATGCATGAAAAATACTTAAATTCCTTTAAAATCTTTGAATTTCATGCGCTTTTTAGTTTGTCGAGTCCGGTTGTTGAGTCCTAGTTCAAACCCAATTTGGGCACGCCGAATCCAAGGCTAGTAGCACTGGTTCAAACCCCATTTGGTTGCTATTATTGATTGTTTAGATGGAGATAAGATCCACCATATGTTACCTCATCGGTTTATAGTTTCAAGTCAAAAGCATTAATAAGACAAATAATTATAATTATAATTATATACAATTTCTAATAATGTTAACTTATTATTTTAAATTTTTGTAAAAATTAAAATAATTTAATAAAGATAATTCTTTTTCTTCAATACTTTTTTTAAAATGATAGAATAACCTAATATAAAAAGTAAAGATATTCTTATCAAAAAAAAGATAAAAAGATAGATTTTTTCTTATATGCACATTCTTTGTCTAATTATTATTATTAAAATATATAGTTTTATTTTTATCATATAAAATATTTTTTTATCAAATAAATATAAGTGTAGGGTATGGTTGAGATGAATTCTCTTGTCTTGCATCCTTCTCAATTTTGAATAATTGATTTCAAAAAGTAGGTATTTCATTTAATATAGGAAATGCCTTTGGCATAATTAAAAACAATTAGTTTGTGACCTTACACAAGCACAACTATCCAATCAAATAGCATGAAAAATGTGAAGGAATATAAGGTTGTCAATATTTTGCACTTATCTAGCAGAAACATTTGACTTCCAAAGATCCATCACATGTATAATTCAATACATTCAATCATTTTATCAATCATACTTTGGCTTGACAACTTGTATTAAAGTAGGTAGTACTTTTTTGCCTATCTTAATTCATTGTAGAAAGGAAATTCATTGTTGTGGAATTTTTCACAATGTCTTCTCTATAATTGCAGTTTTCTTTCATAGAAAAACATACTTGGTAGGATCATATATTGCCAAGAATATCTCAAAAACTCTCCAATTGGCATGAATTTATTTATGATACTACTTCAAATCTTGTATTTTCTTGTAGTTTTTCAAAAACAATGTATAAACCCATTTTCTTAGCAAAATTAACATGAGCCATTGAGCAATGACACAGTTTATCTCACGTTGTTAAAGCCCTTTGGCCATCCTAAAGTTCCTCCCAAAAAGATGATAAAAAACTATTAACTCCATTCTCTGAACTATCCTATTTATTTGAGTATCTGTTTGCGACAAGGTATTGAATACATATTGCACCATAGACTCTATCTCTATTTACAGTTTACAATATCACTGACGAGAAGGAATAACTAGATGAGCAATATCTATTTAATGTCCCCTTCTTCTCAGTAAATCCGCAGGAGCTTGTTTGGCCTATTTTCTCACCCCAACCAACTAATACTTTATTAAAAGGGATGCATTTGCAGTCATGGCTTTATTTGTGGAGAAATGGAGCAAACAAAATATAATTTATTGGGTTTATAAAGCTAAAGTTACTTTATGTTATAACATTATAGAAATAAGTGGCTTTATAAAATGAAAGTGACTTTTTATCCCACATTGCTTAACCGAGGTAATTCTACAGCCTAAAGAGGTTTTATAAATGGAGTTGTACTCTCATTGGGGATATGTTATGAGATTATAATATTGAAGTGGTTTCTCCATTGTTGCTGATATTCAGTGACTGGTTTCCAAGAATGAAACTTATTAGGAAACTTAAGGTTGGACGCAAACCCATACCTTCTTAATTGAGTGGATTCATATCAGAGTCTGGCACTGGCTTTATTGCATGAGATCTGAATCCTGAAATAGAAGAGGGAGAGGCCATTCGTAGAACAGAAGTATTTCTATTGAAGCTGACTATTCTGGATTGCATAGGCATTTGAACAAGGGGAAAGTGATTCACTCCAAGCACCTTTGAGGTCCCCATTGCACTCGCATTGGGCAGAGATATAATGTTGGGCGTGAGTTTAGTCTGGATGGCTACTTTTCTGACTGGTTCATTTACATACAACAGTTGACCAAATCAAATATGGAATCACTGGAGTATTAGTGGGAAGAAACCATGGACATAACTGCATATATAGCATTGCAGCAATGAAAAGATATCAGTTTGTAGAGAATGCACAGTTAGGATATTAAACTAGATTTAGCATTGCTAAGACATCACCACAAGGGAGGAAATCTGCAATCTATCCACTGTAGTTTGCTAATAAGCGTGCAAATTCAGATTTGGGCATTCATATAGACAGGTGCACTCACTCTTTACAGCACTTTTCATATTCGTGTAGCAGTCGTGTGTGCCAGCATACCTCTCTAGGTGGTATGATTTTCTGGTGATAGATTGGCTTTATTCTACATGATTTGTATACATGATTATATCAAAGACACATGAAAGAGAACTGTCATATGTTTGACAAAATTATTCAATTAAGAACTAATGACTGAAGTTAGTTTTCATGCCAAATGTTCACTTAAATGCTAGTATGTGAAGTAAGTTAGTTCTTTCGGTGGAAGTTTAGTGTCATTTGAAGTTAGTTCTCTCAGTGGAAGTTTAGTGTCATTTGCTAAAGTGTATGGAATTATAACTCTGCTGTCCAAGAAACTCTATCAGATTTCTATTCATATGCAAATGTTTGACAAAATGACAATGGAAGGAACTCGTATTTTATAAAGTGTTTTGGCTCAAGAACTTAGATATTTTAAAGCAGATCTGCATACTAAAAGTTTGACAAAATACCTATGAGACAACTGAAATTTTTAAGGCAGAATAAGAAGGGGTTCTTACAAACAATACTGCAGAAACAAAGAGATCTTGCTGCCACATCATAAAACTCCATCCACTATCTTTATTGTGTTGTAGTTATCTAAAAGGTTCAACTAATGCACATTGTATCAGCAAATTAAGCAGTTCCAAACATTTTAGAGAATACCAATTTGATCTAAAGATAAGACAGAAAGCATCTTTCAGGATATCTTGATAACTAGAGTCATTTCATATAATAATAATTTGGTATCTTGGATGGACATATTTGATTATTGAAAATTCTCCAAGAGGAATAGCATATACTTATAGTGCCATTTTTAATTTATCAGGAAAACACACCGTTCCAATCTCGTACATTTAAAAATCAACAGATAGTTATGAAGACTTGAATAAATACCAGCAAGAAGGTTGTTGATGAAAACCAGCACAGCATGACCTTGAGATTTAATGCCGAGAACAGGAAGTTTATTGCTCCTCAAAAATGGCTCATCTTGGTCAACATTTATGCTGCCAAGCAAGCAATTAAAAATGTCACTTCAATTTTTAAAACATCGGCATTATGATCCATAATGGAAAGTGTGTCTCTTGCATGCATTTACATCCCTTGTATGCATTTACAACCATGTTTTATCATTCTTTTACCATATACTGTTCCTTAAAAATATATCCAAATATTTTTCCTCATTCAACTATGTGATAATTTGTATATAGCTTAAGATTCTAAGTTGCACCATTAAATTTTGGCAATGTACGATAAAATAAGAGATTACTTATGCCTTACAATTTTTTATGCTACTTTCCAAAATGTAACATTGTTCCATGAAAGATAATACATCAAACATTGAAAAAGACTGCTCCAAAAGTTTAAATAGTGTTTTAGTATACAAACTGCTTGCACAAAACCTATATTATAATTGCAACACACGTATTGCCAAATGACCATGTTACAATGAAGTGACAATCTTCTATTCATAATGGGCATGCAATAATTTTTGACAACTCCATTACAAGGATCGTAGTTGTAATACCTGATTGTGTACCAGAGATAATCTGTCATGTCCTTGGTTGTACTAATATGTTCTAAAAGGCCTGATGCCTCAAAAGAATTTTCCTGTAAAACTCCAATATGCTCCTCAAATATTTGCCACTCTTCAAAACCATCAGCATTTTCCTTTTGTAATATTTTGGCTGGGCTTTTCTTGTAAGGGGTAATTGATTTCATTAGGTTCATTTGAGAATTCACCTGTTAAGGGTAGCTTGATAGTTAACATGATATATCTTATGTAAAGTAGCACAAAAAAAGGACATGAATACTTAGTCTTCATCACTGATGCCAAATTAGAATAATATGCAACCAGTTCAATTGAAAAACTCACAAAGCCTATTTGTATGAAAATTATTTATTAGAGCACTTGAATCCTTCAAAAAAAGGAAAAAATTAACACATTAGTAGTTCAGAATGGCACTCAAACGTAATTTATGTAGATTTGTATTTTCTAGTTAAACAATCTTGTATAAAACAGCTACATTATTTTCTTTGTAGCTGAGAGCAATCCCATATTTCTTGATCTCCAATTCAGCTTATCTATGAAATTTATGTTCTTTAAAAGAAATTCAAACAAAATTTAGGTGCTTTAGAGGTGAAACCTTATCATGGTTTTTCATCACTAAGAATCTCTTCAAAACAATAACAAAAACTGTTCTTTGCTCATATTAAAAACTCAATAACAACAAAACAAAAAAGAAAAAAGAAAATTCAGAGTTGACTTCAGACCTTAGGCTAAATTAAGGAATTCTAATGTTAAATATAAGCCCCTGTTTGGAGAAACTTAATTCATTAAATATGGTATATTTTTGCCTGCACCCAACTGTAAGAGTAACTGCTACTATAACAAGTGAAAAAGAAGAGCAGCTGAGAGATCAAAACACAGACATGTCCTAGATCTCAAAACCAACTCTTAATCAAGACTGTAGATGTTAGGTAACCTTACAGTATCAATGTGTTGTTGATGTTAGTAATGTGCAATTAAAACATCCTTCCTTCACTGTTCCCAGAGAATTGACATTTAGAAACCATATAAGAGATTCATTAAGTAGAATCGTAAACATCATTGGTTCCCAAAAAATTGATATTTAGCACACATTTGAGTGATGCATTGAACATACTCTCCACTTCATTGGTTCCAAGAAAATTGATAATTAACCTCATTTAATAGATGTGTTTATTAAACTGATATTCAAACAATTAAGTTTAAACAAATCAAGTCAGAGCAATGACTCACCATTGCAGTATTGAAAATGACAGTCCTGCAATCAGGAAGTATGCTCACTGACCATGCAGGCAAATAATAAGTTAAGTTAATGAAACTGATAGTGACATCAGATTTCGGATCCATGTTTGAAAGAAATGCTGCACATTCTCCTCCTCTGCTTCTGAATACATGGGCCTGAAATAAATAAATACGTCCAAAATTGTGAGGCTCATTAACAGAAACCATGCAAATAAAGACTATATAAAGACATATAACCATAGTTATGCAAATCAATGAAAAACTATCAACCTTTACCTCTTGTGAAGGACCTAACTTTATGTTATCATGGGATTCCCAATAGAGAATAGCAACACTACAGAGTTTTACTGCCATGTGTAACTCTCTAAGATGGCCCCATTTAGGTTGCCTGATGATGCCTACAAATGCAAAAAGAAAAATGAACATTATTTTAAGAGAATTCAGTTTGAGCTAATTAGATATGATATGATCAGAATTAAATTGTTATTCTTCAGAAAGTTTTTTTAAGAAATAATATTATATAAACAAGTTCAAAGAACATTGGGTAAGATTTTTTGTTTTTATGGCATCTTATTTGTTCAATAATTAATTATAAAGAAGAATCCAAAACATTGAATTCATAATTTTTTGACCAATTTCTTACCTTAACTTCATTGTCCTTTACAATAATTGCGATAAGATGAAGTTTCTACATATAATAATGTAAAATGCATATACATTGTTGTTACCAACCGTATTCATCAATGGGTGCATTATAATCATAGCTTGGGGTGACAAATGGTCCTCCAGAACGCCCAAAATTAGTTCCACCATGATACTGTAGTGCATATTTTATGTCAAATCATAAGGAAATTTATAATGTGTTTATGCACATAAACTAGAACCAACTCAATTAGTTGACATAAACCAATTTGTGCATCAGTTCAATCATTTCATACCATGTAATAGTTTACAAAAGTACCCTTTTTTGCAACAAATCGTGCAACTGCATATGCAATATCTTCCACTGGCCTTTGGGGTCTCCTCCCTCCAAATACCTGAAACCTATATAAACAGAAATTTTCATAAAAACAGTACAATGAGAAGTTGCAACAGAGAGAAATACATTAGAATTAATATCAAATGTGAGTTTAAGCTACATACCAACCAGTCCAGTTTTCTGTCCATATTTTTGGTTCTTTATTTGAATTAGAAGTGAATGTTTCTCCACAATACATGCCATTACAAGTATTGATCTACAAAAATAAAACGAACATTTAGAAGATCCAAAAAAATAGTGATAGGAAATAACTGATTCTGACCAAGTATCAGGTAATCGGTAGAGAAAAAAATAGCTATTGTCATGTAAGCAAATATTTAACTCAAATTTGTTTGTCATTTATCTGACTATATAAAAAGAACAAAAATCAATTAGGCATTTTTTTAGACATGGTAACAATAGTTATATTAGAATCTATATAAATTAGCTACACGATCTTCAAAGTTCTAAATTGGTGATAAGCACAAATGAGGACACCATTGGTCATGCAGGACATTGATAATATTTGTACTTCTACTCATTTGGATGTTGTTGATACCTCTATTTTATTGATATTTTTCATGAGGATGCTTCTACTTCTATACAAACTCATGTTTGTGATGCTGCTACTTCTAATGATCATCTGTATACCATTGTTGCCACTTTTATATTTGATCAATAAGAGTTAAAGTAATCCTCAATCTGTCCTCAACAACAGATATTCAAAACACTCTTCCAATACAAGCAAACACTGATCTCACATATATCAGACCAGATGAACACTGTCATTGCATTGAAACTTGAGGACTTCCCTTTGAAGTCATTGCTCCTAGGCGATAGTTGTTACTTACACCAGGTCTTGATCTCCATTCTTCTTTTTGTGGATGATATGGTTCTTCTTGCTTCTTCTCCAAAGAGCTTACAGAGGCTGCTTGATGGTTTGGCTTCTTTTTGTGATCAGCCACAGCTTGTGGTTAACCTGGATAAGACTCGGGTTATGATCTTTAATTATTTAAAGACTTCTCATCTTCACTTCTTTTTCTAGGGACAAGAGATTGAGATCACTTCCTCTTACACATATCTGGGGGTGAAGTTTTATGGACCTCAGTTCAGTATGAGACCAGCGATTCAATCCAAAGTTAATAAGGGTATGGGTTCTCTAGCTATGCTTGAGAAACAGTGTTTTAGACACCACTTTCAGGATACCTCATCCAAGTTATCCCTCTTGGACTCCCTTGTTCGACCAACGGTTGTTTATGGCTCTGTGGTTGGGGGTCCATCTCTCCTTGGTTCTAATTGGGCCTCAATCAAACAGGTTTAGACTTTGCTCTTATGGTGCATCATTAGATGTCACAAGTTCACTCCTCATAGTTTCTTGCTGAGTTTAGCACTCATCCCTTTAGTCTTGGGCCCATATTTGATCTGGTTGGTTCCTTCATCTTTTGTGTGGTTTTGTGGATTCGGTTGGTTAATGTGATAGATACTCCTACTTGGCATATTACTCTATTGTTGCTACTGCGAGTTCTAATACTTGTTCTCGAGCTCATTGCTAGTATGCAAAGGCTTCTTCTCTACTGAGATCAATTGGGATTGATATTGACCGCCTCCCTCCTTACCAGTTCTCGTTGAATGCCCCTACTCATCTCCTCCCTTCACAGCAGGAGTTGAATGAGCATGTCAGACTAGATATTTACAGATAGTACATTATCACTACCTGGACTAACCCACCTGGTGGCTTACATCCGAGGATGACTTTCTATGCGGATCACTTTTTGGAGATCTGTGATGGGATTATTGTTCATCCTAGTTACCTATCTCGACGGTGGTCTCATGCCCTGCGTATCTCGCTAGGGTCCTTCAGAGTTGGTTCTCACCGTCTTCGGGCTCAGACCGACCATCATATTGATAGTGGAGAGTGGATTTGTAAGCTGTGTGCTTCAAATGAGGTCGAGACAGAGACTCAATTTATTTTTCATTTCCCTATCTATTATGAGATCAGAGGGAGATTTTACTATCTATTTTGGGATTGTTTTTCTCTTTCGGATTTCTTCAATTACTGTGACCAATGGTGTCTTGCACTCTTTCTTCAAGAGGCCACCCTATTTCGTGATAGTACTTTACAATCACTGCTTCCTCACCGGCATACATCTACTCAGCTCATTACTGCCTTTTTCACACCCTTATCTCCTTTACGTGGTGTGAAAAGGTTGTCTAGTTCTAACAGTTCTTTTGGGCATTCCAGGACTGTTAGACCCCGTCCGGCTTCTTGCACCAACGACACTCCTCTACAAGCTCATAGAGATAGATCAGAGCTTCTATTCATCCGCAGTCGCATCCTTTTCTGACTATTTTCTTTTTGCCAAGAAAGGACTCCTAGTCCTTGTCTTGGCCTCTCTCTTTAAATCTTTTCTTTTGCTTTGTTTTGTTGTACGTTTTTCTCAGACACCGTTTGGTGCTCCTACTGTTATCAGCTTTCTTGTTGTAATCCTTCAATCCCATAGACCTTTTGGTGGTCTTTTGTTGGACATTAATATTATTATCTTATCTTATCTCAATTGGTCCACAACATAATTTATTATAATCAACTCTTCCTCTTGTTTTTCCATAATGTTGTTCACTTTTTCTTTAAGAATTTTTCCTCTCTTGCTAATTTCCAATTGGACCTTGTGATTTCTTTTTATCTTGTTGTCTTCATATTGACCCCTTGCTTACAAAGTCTTGAAGTCTTCATTTCATAATCATTAGCCAATTGGCATATAATTCCAATGACCACATTACTGGTGCTGACATGGGGCTTATCTTGTTTCCTTGATAATCTTCCACCGTTTGTTTGTTTGTAAATTTTGGCCACTGTCATACCCCACCAAAGTAAGAGATAAAAGACGTATTTCAGAATCAAATTGCACCTTTTCACAGTCAAAGTTACCAGTCACTCAATTAAGCAAATAGATTAAGGTTTAATAGATAACCTTAACATTGACCACCTGAATAAAGAAATGGAAATAATAATAATAAAGAGAGCTGATTAAGACCAGGAAAATCAATAGTATTAGCCATGGATTGAAATATCGCAGATATATCTGCAATGCTTCGACTTATTGCAAGAAGTTTCATGTGCCGCTAAACTGTGTCAAGTTCTTGTGCAGAGAAGTCTTGACATATTGCAGATATTTTTGGAAGTTATTGGTGATAAATCACCAATTTATCATGATAAATTGCCAAATTATCGCCTGCAGTTTCTGGCCCAGTAAAGGGCAAAATATATCGTTTTGTTGGAAGAATGGATATGGAGAGGAGAGAAACCATTTGGAAGAGAAAAAAATCATTTGCAGCATTCCAGAGCAATTTGAAGTGGATTTGAAGATGATATGCTTATTGTTTTACAAAGACAATTTACTATTTTTAGTTTGCTTCAGAGTTCAGACTATCAGACTATGGCTATAAGCCATCAGCATTCCACATGATAAAGCGATTTTGTTTATTCAACTTGTTTGGTTTGTTTACTCATTTATTAACTCGTTAGATGCATCTCCTTATTGGATTTTGCCAAAAAATGCATTTCTAATTAAATTTAAGCAATTTTTAAGTTCCTTATATTTTCCCAAGAAGTTTCCGACTTATCTCCGATATTTGTTGATATCTTTTTATTCTTTTTGCCCTCAGCAACAAGTTGCCAATAACGATATTTTGAACTATGGTATTAGCAAAAAGCTGGTCCAACTAGGAGATTATAATAAATGTCAGCAGGTTTAGAACAATCATTATAAAGATCGAGCAAGAAGATAATAATCTGTGAATTATTGAGCAAAGGCGGTGATTAACTTTAACAGACATGCCCCTTGTCAAGTGAATGGTTGTGTCTCGTTCTCATTAAAAGATATAAAAGGAAGAAGAAAGGCTTTGAGAGAGGGCACCAATTAAGAGAAGATATAATAGAAAATAATATATAAGAGGAAATGGACGCATTTGGCAGCACACATAAGAGCAGATCGACCAAATCCACAGGACATACGAGAGCAGATTGACCCAATCAGTAGACATATAATCATATAAGTAGCAATAAAAGCAATGATGACATATATGAGCAGGGATAAAGATTAAGACTGCAGTGATATAGTAATGAGCATAGATAAAAAGGAAGGATGAATGCAATTAAGAAAGGGCAGTAATTAAGGGCAGCAATTTATGTGCTTGATGTGCAGCCTTTATGGAAAAGCAACTCCTATAACGAAAATGGGTTATTAACAATGATATGTACATTCAAAGAGTTATCTCCATTCAAAGAGAGAAAGATATATAGAGAAGACTTCCTTGGAAAGAGGTATCAAACCAAGGATCACAAGCACCGATCCATAAGAGAAGATCAGTTTAACAGACATCAGCAATGAGGCACATAGGTGTATCAGACCTGAGATTACTATTTATTGCAGGCTATAGCATTCATCTTCAACATTGGTATGCATGAGATGTATGCTTAGTATTGATGAAGACGTTATCTAACATATTATTTCTTATGTGAATCGCTAACCTTTCTAGATTATTAATTTATTTATTATTCTCTTAAAGAAACAGCACAACATGGTAGAGCTAAGAAAGGAGTACAAGGAGAGTAAGACTGCTATGAGGTCCTCTTCTAAGTATTTCACCTCATAGTGGTGCCAGATTGTCCCATGAGGCCAATAGGTGCAAGGAGTTACCTGCCATTAGAAAGAAAGAATGCTCTGAACAGCCTGTTGTAGTTTTCTCAAGCCTATCCTTGGTTGACCATTTTGCTAAGGGGCTGTAATCATAAGGAGGATAAGAGTGGTAATGGAATAAGGGAATGGCTATGGTTCCCTCCCTAGATACACCTCCTCATATGGATTTCAAGGGTTGCATGACGCCAAAGGGGATGGTATCCGCTTGTGGGCTCCGCTTGTGGGCCTAGGGTAGAGGGTTGATCATTTATGGGTTCCTCACTATGTACACCCTTCATATGGATGGCAAGGTCAACATGAGGCCACAAGGGATGGCATCCGCTCTTGGGCCTCAGGTAGAGGATTGTTTATGGCCTAATACACCCCTTATTTTGGCTCTCCTATGGTTGAGCTCCATCAATGAATTATATATATCTTATAATTAAATTAATGTTCCTAAATCTAGTTGAAATTATCTCTAATTTTAATGTTTCTACCAAGGAATATCTATTTTGTCGATTATGTTTCAATGATTTCCTAACTTTGCAGGCTGTCAACCAGGTACATAATGTTAATAATTCTATTCTACCTCTATTCAAATCATGACTTCAGAAATATTATGTAGTTAATTTCTACAGCAAACTACAAATCTTGCATATAAATTGGAAACAACCTGTATCCACTGCACATTGCAACAACAACACCTATCGGCTGTACTCTTGGACCCTGTCGGGGTACAAGCGCTAGTTTTATTGACTTTTGAATAAGGTATTCTACTTAGGTCCTATTTATTTTTCTATAACTTAATTATCTAGATAAGAATCAATCATATATTATCTATATGACTATTATTTAATTCTAGTTACCTAGATTGTTTAATACTTTTTGAGGTGGTTGTTTCATAACATAAAATTATGACACATGTCATGATCTTGAGTAATCATACCTTTGACCTTGCCTTCATAAGAAATGTATCTCACTATACAATTCATATTCAACTCATCAATCAATATTTCATAATAATAAAGCAAGCAAGGATATTTTGATATAGAGTGTTCTAAGAGATGTTGAGGAGTCACTATTAATTCTTAATTTTTTACTCTTATTAAATTAACCATTTAGTTAGGGAGTTTGACTTAGTTGTTCACTTATTAATTTGATAAGTTACTAAATAATTTTGTAAAAATCATATCTTAAAAGTAAAAATAAGTAATGGTTTATTGTACATTAATTATATTACTCTTATATGATTGAAATCCATGACAATCTATATTAAATGATAAAACTAAAATAATTCATACTTCTAACATTATTAAATTAATTTTGAAAATAACTTTAAAAACTAATTCTCATTACTAATCTTATATATTATTAATTATCATTCTAAATAATATATAATATAATTTATGAGAAATGATACCTAAACATTACATTAAAGAAAACATGCATACAATTTTTTTAAAATCATGTGCACTCCACTCAATAAGTGAAAGAAGATTAATCATAACACTAGCAAAAGCTTTTGAACGTAAAAGAACTAACCACATTATCAGGGGCATCATCTTGTTTGCACATTGACCAAGGAACTCCTGTTTGTAATCCCACAGCCATGCTTGTTGCCCATTCAAGATATGAACGTCCACTTTCTCCGAAAAAAGCTTGTGGATTTTGATATTCATTCTCTATCTATAACCACAACATATAATCATAAGTATTAGCATATAGGAACAAGTATAGCAAAACATTTTAATTCTTTGAAACAAAGATAAAACTTATTAAATAAATTGAAATTATTTTATAAAGAATCAAAAAAATATTATAAATAATAAATATATTATTTTATTATATCTTACAAATCTAATAGCTCATGTTTTGGATGTAGGATGGTACGAGTTTTTTTTAGAATAGTATGAATTAAATATTTGATGAATTATAATTTGAACAATAATTTTAAAAAATTAAAAAATAAGATTTTGAGTAAAGAAAAATAATAATTACATGTTTAAACTTATTTTTGATCAAGTGGTTTTATACTTGATTATATTTTACATATCAAGTGTGGGTCATAACATAATGTGTATGTGGGTATGTATAATATATACACATACACAATTAGGTTAACTAATATTTTATTATTCAATTTACATTTATTCCTTCTTATCTCAGTTTTAGAAATAAATGAGATACTATATTAAGGCCCCTCATCTTCTCCTTAATCAATGGAAATTTTTCTCATCTATTATCTATTATCAATCCTTTAGAAAAAATCTAAACAATCATTTTCCCTCCCCAAAAATTAATAAAAGGAGGTGTAAGTTCCTAATAAAAATAAATAATTCATGGTCTATATTTTTGAAAAATTCTAATTGTGCAACCACATCCCAAATCCTTGGAACAAATCTACTCCACCATGGGTCTCTTTATGGCTTCATTTTACTCTATTTTAGATTACTTGATGATGTCATTTTGATCTAAATGTATAACTCAAAAGATATGCTCTCTTTTTATTCTCTACTTTGATAATATCGTTATAGGGAGAATTGAATCCATCATTGACAAATGAAGATTCCTTTGCATGACAAATTTTCTATAACTAACTTGGGTGCACATTATACTAATTGCATAGAATCAATACTATTAAATCATATTCTTGGATCACTCTTATACTTTACCTAATTATGTTGTTGATCTCCTTACACAACTTATATAGTTGATTGTAAACTTTCTCCAATTCCCATTATATTAGGAGTCAAGCTCAAAGCAAGTCTTCAACTCCCTTAGTTTATGTTACCTCGTATTTCCAAATTATGTGTAGCCTTATCTACTTGACGTATTCTCACCTTGATATTTTATTGTTTATTGACATGGTTTTATGCTCCATTTAGGAGCTTTACGAGCTTCATCAGAAAGAAAACAATTGTGTTAGTCATTATGTGCATGAAACTCTCAAACATAAGATTCACTATGCAATAGATACCCATTTAAATTTGATTGGATATATAGAACTTCATTGATATGAAGGTCTTGATGATTGTAACTCTATATCCTATTATAGTTTTCACCTTGGATCTAGTCCCAATAACTTGTATGGTAAGAAACATCATGTTGTTCTCTCTATTTGATTGAGGCTATGTATCAAAGGGTTATTAATGCTACTATTAAGGATATTTATCTTTAGAATATCTTTATTAATTTCTTGAAATACAAATTGATCATCTTTTAAAGTCCAATTAGAAATCAATCTAGCTATCGAAGAACATGGTCCATCATTAGTTGACCAAACACATCAAGTTCTACATAAATTTTATTATAAAGTTGATTCAAAAGGTTATTGGTTTTCTCCTTTATCCTAAAATAGAGAACCTGTCATATATAAATCTTCACCAAAGCATTCATAGGGAGCAAGTGTGTCTAGCTTTTGGATCTTTTTGAGGTGAAAAGCTTTTCTTAAAAGGTTCACTTAGCTTTTCTTGTTTCGTCCTCTTATAAGGGAAGCATTAGAATTTATTTTTTTCATTTTGAGGAGATCTTGTGTACATATGCACCTCCTTATTTATTCTTATTATCACCTATCTTTGAATGTTTTCTTCTTTATTTTCCCCTATGTTACACTTAGAAGGATGTTATTATGAAAAAGGTATATTCAATTTATCTTGTGCATTGGTTGTGTTTTTAGTCTCTTGTGTGGTATATCCAATTGAACTTATTAATATCATTGCAATTACTGATATTTTTTATGTTTTTATTTTGTTAAACATATAATATAATTTATTCTATTGTTTATATTTCTTAGTTAATGATTTCCTTTCACTACTTTGTATTTGAGGGTGGTTATAAAACCAAATCTTATTGTCTATTATTTGACACAAACACAATATTCTTTTGGAGTATGTGAATATTTTGGTTTTGTGGTGGTTTAGTATATCTATCTATCTCTCTATCTTTGTATATGTATGTATGTATGCATGCATGCACATGTATGTGTATGTGTATGTGTGTACATATTTATGTACATATATGTGTGTAAGAGTGTATATATGTAGTACATATCA
This sequence comes from Cupressus sempervirens, assembly GCA_028749045.1. NCBI lineage: Eukaryota > Viridiplantae > Streptophyta > Pinopsida > Cupressales > Cupressaceae > Cupressus > Cupressus sempervirens. The sequence continues at coordinate 161,728,902 of CM053787.1, forward strand.
CACACTTTGACATACACATGCTCACATTAGATTTGTGTGCACCTTAAAGTGAGTGAAAATATTCCATTTATTTTTTGACTTGTTTTGGCAAAATGACTAGTAACAAAATTACACATAGACATCTTACTCTAAGGTTGGATCATAAACTTGTCCCCATCCATTCAACTTCTATTTACAATAAGATTTTCATTTTTATATATAACTTTGTCTCATTCATATGTAAGCATATTCCTATACATTTTCCATCTCATCAAGATTTATTCCATAGCATCCTTCCTTATGTTAGATTTAGTCATCTTGAATACCTTGAAATTTACTTTTAAATTAAAACTTTCAATTTTAAATTTCAAAGTTCGTATTCTTGCTACTAGTCATTATGTGATGACTTATGTTGTATTTGTTTTAATTAAAGACATTAAGTTCAATTAATATACACACAAACTATACCACCAATTAAAGAAAAATCATTAGACCTTCCCCTTCAATTTTTGAAGGAACAAAGAACATGTTAAGATATAGGTAACCTGCATGTTTGAGAATAATGGCTTTCAATCTTTATTCCATATTGTGAAGTCAACTTATTTTTTAGGGTTGACCTAGGTGAACTTGGCCTCAATTATGTGACAATCTCTCCAAAGAAGTTTGTAAATACTAGATTGTTTTTACAAGAAAATTTGAACACAGAGAAGATGAAGGGGAACAAAAGTTTGCTACATGCTATTTCAAATTATTACTATCTAAGTAGGTTTAATCCTACACATTAGATCATAGTTGAAGTGCTCAAAGTTAAATTTTAAGAGACTCAATCAATTTCTTTAAAAATATATATATTGTACAAAGTTGGAAAAAACCTTAAAAGCAAAGAGCATTTATCTATCTACAAAAAGTATTTATCTGTCTACCTTGATAATTAGATTGTATTCAACAACAAAACCAACTTTTAATCATTTATTTTCAAAACTAAGCATTTTTGTCCATTCCAATTAATTCCTATCAACCAAATTGACCAAATATTTTAACTAAATATTATTTGTTTTTCTTCAAAAGTCCATGTCAACTATTGAAAAAAATAATGTTTCATCCACATAAAAGAAAAAGGAAAGACATGGTGGAGATGAAAGAACCTGTTGCAGGATGATGGGACCTCCCTGCGAAGCATACAGATTCTCTCCTTTCATCATACTCACTATTTTTTCTGTGAATCTTTGCATTTCCTTCTGCAATAAAAGAAACACCTTATTGATTCAGAAAAGACTATCTATATTTTTCATCAATGTTTAAGATGGCAGTCATACCACACATTTTATTCAGTTGGTGATTAGAAAATATTTACACCATTTTTCATGAAATAAAAAACCTTTAATTCATTCATTGAAATTGAGTGATGAAAATTTTACCTTGAAAGGTTCATTATCTGTGCGAAAAATTATGTCCGGAATATCATGCACCCAGTATGGTATTCCCCTGTAACAAGATTAAAATTCAGTACATATCTTAAATTCTACGCTCCTCTTCAAACTTATCGTTATGTGTACACCAGTATAAGAAATATTGTTGAGACTAATTTCTATGAATTTCTTTAGTTAATAATAGGTTATACGTATATTCTTATGGAAATCAGGTACCTGTAGGATACCAATTTTTTTTTGGGTAGTTTTCAAGCTTCAAACATATTTTGTTCCTTTTGAAACTTGTCAATGATCTATTCAGCACATCACGTTAGGAAGTAATTATTATTAATTCTATTGTTTTGTTATAGAGAATTGTTTTCAAATATTAGTACTGATAAGTAGGAGATATTTTTACAGTAAGTCAAATTATGATATTACTGGTAGGATTTAACTGTGTAGTTTTTGAATCAAATTTATTTATCCTTGTTTAATGAGTAGTGATTGGCACAAATCCATCTCTTGTGAGAATAAATAGAACACTTAACACTCGTTGGACCTAGATGATGTTGCTCACAAGTTGAAGTAGTGGGAATTCCCATGAGGTCACCCATCCCAGTACTTCTCCAGCTTGAGTGCATTAAACCCACTCTCCTTAGCCAAGCATTGTGTCTTATGAACCATTCATAAAAAACCCCCTAAGCTCATCAATTGATAAGTAGGAGATATTTTCCACATCAAGTTAAATTATGATATTACTATCTGGATTTAATTGTGCAGTTTTTAACTCATTGACCCATGTTTCATGAATAATGATTCACAAAAATCCATCTCTCATGAGAATTTACTAGTGTTCAAATAATCTTATTTTCATGTAAGACACTCTCATATAGGCAAATATTGTTTAACACAATCTTGGATTCATATAATGTTGGTGAAGGGTAATAAGTGTTTTTCTATTAAAGATTAAAAATAGGTTTTGAAGCAACAACAATTATAAAGTAGTAAAATTAAAACAACGTAAAGTGTAGGGTATTGAGGTGGTGGGTGGTCTAATTGGCAATCTCACTTATTTTAGAAGCAAATGACTTAAATATTATAGACGAAGACTTGACTCTTAGGTAAAAGTGTTAAATAGTCAAAGCTAACTTATTTTTCCTAGTTTACAAGAAGGGCGGTCTCTTACTTATATTACCCAAGACCCCAATAATTTATGGGGTAAAAATGATAGCATAGATACTCAAGTTGTTCTTGTTGCAGATTCTATGTTGTTTTCTATTACTCTTGATGTAAACAATCACACTATTCTATCAAAGAAACAATAGAAAATAAACAAAATGAATTCTACAATAGATTGGAACATCCAAATAGAAAAGAAAATTCAATAATCCAAGTAGGAAAGATATAATGCAATAGCAAGAAAGTATTGAGTCAGCCTAAATGATCTGTCCAACTCATTTTAGTTGAGAGGATCCAACAACTGAATGTATTTGAATAGTTTGTTATGGTATTTCTTGATTTATGGTTCAATATAATGAAACATTCAATATTAGACTAATAATTTTGACTTTAAGTTGTTAGTGTTGATCTTAAAGACAGATAATTGAAAATAAGAAGTATTCTTTAGATCTAGAAAAGCTTAGCCATCAAGCATATTTGACATCATATTTAATAACTTGACCTAAAATCTATGAGCTCAAATATAGGTATTAATTTTTGTGGCTATTTGGACATCTCAACAAAAAAATATAATGATCTAATATCATATTTGATAATATTGACTCATCCAATAAATTATTATAAAATTATATAAGATTTTGAGAAATATAGATTGTTCAATTAGATTACATTATTATATTAGATTAATAAAACTAATAATTTTTTTAAAGTTGAGAACTAAAAATATAATAAATTATTTGTAATTCCATTCTAAATTAATATATGGTTTAATCCTTATATTCATTTTTTTTTCATTGATTACTTTGCACATCTCAACAGAAAACATGGTGGTCTAATATAGACAATAGTCTGTTGTAAGATTCAAAAGATTTTGAGAAATGCAGAATTTTCAATGAGATTGCATTATTACACTAATTAATAAAGTTATAAAGCTTTTAGCCTTGGAAAACTGAAAATATAATGTCCTTACCCATAATTCCATTCTGCATTAATGTATGGCCCAATCCTCAGATTCACATACAGTCCTTTGCTTTGTACTAGCTTCACAAATCTAACCAGATCGAATCTCCCTTCAAAATTATACTGCAATTACAAAGCACAATATAGAGATTAAGGAGTTGTGTGCATATATATATATATATATATATATATATATATATCCCAAAACAATTTATCCAACATTTCACCTGGCCTTGTTTTGGCTCGTGCATGTTCCAGAATACATAAGTCTGAATGCAATCCAGTCCACCCTCTTTTGCCTTGTCGATAAGTCCAGGCCACATCTGTGGTATAGACATTGGAGAAACATATATACATTGTATATATCCTCAACAACAATATGTACTGAAATGAAATAAACTTGTCTACAACACAAGCGCATGAATATATGTGATCCAAACCCAAAAGAATTGAAAATTAAAATCAGAAGTTTTACAACATCTTCAAGGAACAACACTGCATTTTCATAGTAGTTCATAAATTCATGATAAAGTTGAAATTTTGATAGAAATAATGAAAAATGTTTTACAGATGGAGAGAAAAACCCACCTCAGGAAAACTTCGTACATAATGAATGGATCCAGAAAACAGCAATTTTCTGTCGCCATTAATGAAGAGAGAAGTATCATCATATGTTACTTGAGATCCATCCACATAAGTTAAAGAGAACCAGAGGCAGAAGATCCCCACAGCTGCTACTGGTGGTATATACATTGTAAATATCCCTCTCAGGAATGGTGATCTGAATCGTAATCTCAGCTCCGAAACAAAAATGGACGATGCATTCGGTGTTTTACACAGAAATATCAGTCACAAACAAGATGTGGAGATTAGACCAATGAGAGTGGTATGGAATACACTTAAATGAATATCTTCTTATTCAAATCGTTGTAGTTTGTTATATAAAACGAAAAGTAGAATAAACTTGTTATGGGTACTGATAATGATGCCATGCATGAAAGTTTGAAAATTTAGGCGGTTTAAAAACCAGCTTTATCTGGGTTTTTATCCAAGAGAGTTTTGTAACTAATGTTTTTTTACAATTAAAATTTAAGCTTGTGTTTTTTGTTTTTTTAGATCTAAGGTGGTAACTTTATCTGATTTTTTAATGGAATTTTGTACACACTGTTCATTTTACAACAGGAATTTGCAACTCTTTTTGTTAATTTATATGATTTTGTGGTGTCTTTATTCTATATTGGAGAATTCATATGTAATACCTAAATTTTATATTTTTTTAATGTATTTACATATATAAGTATTAGGTATTCTTTTCAACAAGTCAAATTATAATATGGTTATTATAAATGAAATGTGTAATTTCAAAATAATTCAAAAAATTCATTTTTCATAAAATAAATTTCAATTTTATATTTTAGTATAATTGAAAATGGTAGTTTTTTTCTATTTTACTTAAATATCATAGTTTTCAATTGTCAAATAAATAAATAAAATAATAATATATTTTCTACTTGTCAAATAAATAAATGAATTCTATGAAATTATAAATAACTATTTTATTTTTTTATTTTGTTTATATTTTTTATTTATGATTTTGTTAGATAATTTTTACTTTGAATTTATATATTCGTAGCACATATTTGACTATAATTATTATTTTTTACTTTATTTAAATATTATATATATTAATTGTCAAATATATTAATGTTAATGGTTCTTTGCTTCTTGTTCTCTAAGATTTCAATCCCATAGACCCTTGTTTCTCTGATTGGACATTAATAAATTTATCTTATCTTATCTTATCTTATCTTAATTTATTAGAATAAAATAAATAATCATATTTTTATAAGTGTTGGTGGTCCCAATGCAAGCAAAAAAAAATCAAATGAAATTTTCAAATAAAATTTTGAATAAAATTTGTTTCAAATAAAATTCTCCCAATGAAAATTTAGCTAAGTAAAATCTTGGAAAATAAAATTTACACAAATGAAAAGAAGAGGAAAAAAATTGGTGAAGGCATTTAATGGCTACAATAATACAAAAAGAGTTCAATTGATCATTTCTTCCTAATTTAAAAGTTTCATCTGAATTAATTTTTACATTTAAGGAGGAATCGCCCATTTAAAAGTTTCATTGAATTAATTTTTACATTTAAGGAGGAATCGCCCATAAATAGTCTATGGAGACATAGGGTAGATAAATAAATAAAATTCTCCTAATGCATTGTTTGGGACATGGGGTATAAAATTATCTTTATGTTTTCTTGTTGCTTGTATATTTACTTCATTTTACTGTGTAATGAAGGGCATATTCTCATGTTATTGGTTAAACTTAAATTTGTATTAATTAATTTAGGTAAAAGTACAAGGTTGTGTTACCTTTCAAGCTTATAGAACGACTAAATTTGAATATTTCTGTCAAAATATCAAATTTGTTCAAACATATGATCTAAATAAATTCATTCTATCTAAGTTATATACAGTCTCACATTTTTCTAATTGAAAATGTCTATTGAATGTATGTTTTATACTAGTTTGTATCCATTACTAAAAAAATACAATTATTTTAAAAAACTAATTTTTCAATAACTCTTACTATTTTTTATGATTTTTTTTAATAACATATAAATACCATTTTATAGAGCTCAAAGTCAAGAATATTCTTATATAGAATTTATAGTATTTTAATTAGATATACTATATTGCAATTAAAAAATTAAAGAAGAATGTATTTAACACTTGAAAATATGTCGATTTTGAGAAAGAAAAATGTATTAAATTGTATTAAAAAAATTATTATATGACATTCTAGAGGAGAGAGTTCTCTTCTAGACTGTATAATTTTTCTTCTGGTTAGAGTAGATTTCTTTTTTTTTTAGATGTGGTAGGAGATAAAAACTATTGATTTTAGGTGAGTTAAAAATTGAATCATTATAAAAGAGAAAATATAGGTCTAAAGCCAATTTTTATTTTTAATTGTTCTAACTATATATGTTATCTATAACAAAGGCTGAGATCAAAGGGAACTAGACCCCTAATTTTTAGCATATTTTAGCAACTAAAAAATTATCTATAAAAATTAAGAAAATATATCAATTCTTATTCCAAATAATTATAAAAAATTATAGTCCTAAACTTCATCCATTTCTATGTACATTTCATTAGTTTGCTTTATTTTTTAATTCTAACTAATAATACCAATTCTATGTCATTGATTGTGAACAATTATACTTTTGTTAGTCTTTTCCTTTACAAAAGGAAAACACAAGTTTGTGCTTTTACCCTTTGATAAAATTGTATGCAAGCTAAAAAAAAAAATTTTAAAATTGAAGGAAAAATATTAGTTGAGCCAATGTTATTTTTGGAAATATGGTCATTTCTAGTGTAGTAGTTCTAAAAAGTAAGTGTTTACTTTAATATACTTTTTAGGACCATTTTAGCCCTCCTTAGTGTTTCTTACATTAGGATCTCATTTTACAAAAATAATTGTTTATATAATTCAAAACAAGGTCCTCTATTTTCCTCCAATCTAGCACAAAACTCTAAGTTGGTCCTAATTTCTATGCATGATTTCTCATTTATCAATCCCTCAAACCAAAAAATCCATTTCCCTTTAATATTTAAATGCATTTATGATTAATTTCAATCCTTATTTCACCTTATTTCTCCTAGCCCTCTTAATGCTTCTCAGATTCAAGAGTTTTGCCTTGATAATTGTACCTCTAGGTATAGATCAACCTTGGCCTACACTTGGTATAGGTTGAGTTTGACTAATACCCAACGAGGTGAATTTTGATTGCCCCCATGTCTAATGTAAAGTTTTGGCCTTATCATGACTTGTATAGTCGACACTTTTGATTTTGATACCTGAAATTGGTATAAAAAGAGGGCTTCTCGCTTCATTTGATAATCCATATTCAATCTAAAATTTCCACGAGCATTTTCTCACAATAAATTAACTAAGCACAATCATTCAAGGAGTTCAAGAAAGTGATCATCCATTCATTCAATCAAGCATGTATTTCCTTCCAAAGACCTAGATTCTTAGACACAAAGGAGTTGGCCATCAAAGGAGGAGATCTACATACATTCATTCAATATTTCTTCTTCCACTTCAATCCTACATTGAGACAAAAAATATAAGCATCCATTATGTGAGGTTCTATCTTACATGATTTTCTTTTGGCTTTTGTGTTGATTCAAGGTTATTGAATCAACATACTTGATTAGGGTATACGCATGATCATTATGGGTCAAACTATACCATTAAGTGGTAGTATAAAATTAGCAAATCAATTTTATGACAACTTGATGTGCAATTTTGAACTAGTTGTGAAGTTTATATAAAAAAATTCTAAGAATAGAATTTATAGAAAATTGATTGTAGTTTCTAAACTACTAGGTCTTATCTAAAAATAATGTATTTTGATTAGTCAAAAATGTGTATTTGAATGTAGTAGCATAAAGAATTTAGGGCAAAAATAAGAAGTAGGTGTATGTCTGATCACCTTAATCACAATCAAATAATAACTTTGTTTCATAATATTCTAGATATAAGAAGTTGACTCATGGCCATATGTGATGCATATTTTTGGGTATTTTTTATTCCAAGAAAATAAATTATTATAAATTTTTTACTACAATATTTTTAGAAAAAAGGCTCGTGTTTGACCACCTTTACTCATTCAAAAAATTAAGTTATATTTAATTTATTTATTTTTCATTGTAGTAGGTGAAGCGTAGAGTGTGACACATCTTTCAGATTTCAAAAATGTTTTACAGTTTGAAAGTTATAGTTTTTTTTTTTAACCAATATGTCGAACAAAACTTTAAAGGTATCTTCATTTAAAAATAAGTAATGATTACTTATCAAACTCATATTTTGACAGCAATTATATCATTGGAAAATCGATAACATCTTCCAAGAAACCTTTTTTGTTTCATTAAATTTAGCAAGATTAAAAGTCTTTAGGTACCTCCTTGAAGTTTGGAAGTCACCTAAAAGTTGCAAAATCACATTTTTAGAGTTGACTATATAGGCTTGGTGATTACCAAGTGTAATTGGATACCCAATACCTTGGCATCGAAGCTCGTGAAAATTAAAGACATGGAATTGGAGGGTGTGGATTAAAATTTAATGAGAGGTCTAGATTCTCTCATGCATGATCCATGTGATTTTAATTCTATTGGTTAGTTATGTATCTCTTTGGTTGTTATAAATGAGATAAATCAATGTTACTATATATAGTCTTTTAATTCTCTTCTAATTACAAATTATTGTATATATAGTTTATAAGATATATTATATTATATAACCTATGTTATCATGGAATGGGTCAAAAGGGGTCATAGTATATCCTCCTAGGACCCCTAGGAGATGGGAGAGGGGAGAGAGAGAGTACGGGATGGGAGAGAGAGTAGGTAGTGGGAGAGGGAGTGGAAGAGGGAGAGAGAGGGGGGAATAGGAATGCGTGTGTGTGTGTGTGTGAGAGAGAGAGAGAGAGAGAGAGTAGGGGATGAGAGAGAGAGGAAGTGTGAGAGAGAGTAGGGGTGGCAAAGAGTTCATAGTATCATGGAATGGGTCAAAAGGGGTCATAGTATATCCTACAAGGACCCCTAGGAGTTCACATGTTATCATCGAATGGGTCTAAAGGGGTCATAGAGTATATTATATTATATAACCTATGTTATCATGGAATGGGTCAAAAGGGGTCATAGTATATCCTACAAGGACCCCTAGGAGTTCATAGGACCCCTAGGAGTTCATATGTTATCATCGAATGGGTCTTAAGGGGTCATAGGGTATCCTACAACCCCTTGTGATCCATTTCATGATAATAGATGTCCCTAGTGGTCCTAGGATCCCTAAGAGTTCATATATTGTCATGGTGACCCCTTTCAATACATTCCATGATAACATATGTTCATAGTGGTCCTAAGACCCGTAGAAGTTCATATGTTGTCATTGAATGGGTCAAAATAAGCCATAAGATACCCTATGACCCCTTTGACCCATTCTATGATAAAATATGTCCATAGGGGTGATAGGACCCCTAGGAGCTCATATGTTGTCATTGAATAGGTTGAAAGGGACCATAGGGTATCATATGACCCCTTTTGACCCATATTATGATAACATGTCCCTAAGGGTCCTAAGACTTTTAAGATTTCATATGTTGTCATCAAATGCTTTGAAAGGGATCTAAGAGTATCTTATGACCCCTTTCAACCCATTCTATTATAGCATATGTCCCTACTAGTCTTAGGACCCTTATGAGTTCATATGTTGTCATCAAATGGGTCAAAAGGGGCCATATAATATCCTATGACCCCTTTTGACCCATTATAGGATAACATATGTCCTTAGGGGTTGTAGGGCCCCTAGGGAGATATTATATTTATTCTAATCGGTCAAAAGAGGTCATAGGGTATCATATGACCTTGTCCCTAGTAGTCCTAAGACCCCTAGGGACACCTTGTATCTATTCTAATCAGTTGAAAGGGAACATGGGGTATCCTATGACCCCTTTCAATCTATTCCATGATAACATATGTCGAGTTCATATTTTATCATCAAATGGGTCAAAGGAGTTCATACTATGAGATAACTAAGAGGGGGGTGAGTCAATTATGTCTAGTTATCATATAGTCCCTTTCAAACATTTTACTAGCAACTAAACATCACAAACATTAACTTCCATCACTTGGTGTAATCATAGAACTCAATGCTTAACTCATTCATTCACTTCTTTCTAAACTATTAACAAATTGTTCCTTGCATTACTGACTAATAGTAAAATTCCAGCTATTACCTAGTGATATCTTAACTTTGTTATTGAGTTTCAATAAACTATAAAAACATGTAAAAAAACTTGTAACACAAATAACATTCACACAATTAACATCATGATTTTAACATGGAAACCTTGTGAAGGGGAAAAACTCCTAGGAATGACAACCCAAGAATTTCACTCATATGAAGTGAACTCTTCTAGGATCCAACCTTGTTAAAGGTTACATACACATTGTTAATGTTACCCTGTTAGAGGATTTCACCAAAAAATCATCTAGACCTTTCCACTCCATGTCCTTGACTAAAAATATTATCTTGATTTAAAGGACTTATAAACACCACTAAATGATGTTACCATATAGGATCTCATAGACTTGTTAGGTTCACTCAATATTTCTAACATTTTTTGCTACAATGGTTAAACAGTAATAGTATAAAGTGATCTGTTAGAATAGCAACTACCTTTGCTTGTTTAGATATCTTTTCTTTCTCTTTCTCTATCTGATCTCTCTTTTGGATCTTCTTTTCACTTTGTACTTTTACTTGGCTAATTGAATTCTTCTCTAGGTAAATGCACCAAGTTGTGGTGCCAAAAGGGGTGTATAAGTGGACACCTTTTTCCTGAAATCAAAAATTTCTAAACTTCAACACGAATTTGAAGATAATTATGCTTGAAATTTTAAGATATGAAAAAAAACAAAAGTCGTAGTCCTTTGAATCTAGTTTCTAAACTACTAATTTTTTTTCAAAATGGTTTAGTTTTAGGTCCTCAAAAAAGGGGGCCACAGAAAGTGGTACTGTTTATTCCAAAAAAACATAACACAGTACAAAGTGTGGCCCCCCTAAAAAAATATTTAATCACTCTGGTCAAAAGTTACTTAACACTATGTAGTTTATCCCAGATTTTTTGGGTAATTTTATAATGTGTATTTTTTTTAAAATAATTTTTTTAACTAGACACATCCCAAAAATGTGAAATATCTGTGTGCTCCCCCTAGAAATAATTGAAAACTAATCTAAAATCAAAACTTTTTTTTCAAAGTGTGTAGAATGGAGTCTAGTTTCTAAAAAACTAAGTTGATACAAAATTTGATGAATGAGCTAAAATCTATAGCCCAATTAGTACATGGTGGTTTTTGACAAAAAATGGACATACATTCAAAATAAATTATAGATGAAAGGCTTGAAATAGTTCAAATTAAAAATAAATTATATGGTTATATAGCTAACATAGAGACCTATAATTTCATGTAACCTGATCTTATCGATGCCCAACCACAAGGAATCTTGAAGGAAAGCACACAAGAAAAATCAATCATTTTTTGTATGTATGCAGCAAAACACATCTCATACCTATTTATAAACTCCAAACCTTTGGGTTGGATCTCCAAGGCAAAACCAATCCTTAGGCTTGGTTTTAATGCAAAGCTTTGAATAGCACGTGCACGCTATAGTGCACATGCACTATTGAGATCTAAACAGTGCATAGAGAAGGAAGAAGAGATGCAAAGCAAGAGCAAAAGAGGGGGGGATGGCTATGTGTGTGTGTGTGTGTGTGTGTGTGTGTGAGAGAGAGAGAGAGAGAGAGAGAGAGAGAGTAGGGGATGGGAGGGGGGAGAGAGAGAGTAGGGGATGGGAGAGAGAGAGGAAGTGAGAGAGATTAGGGGTGATAGAGAGAGTATGAGATGGGAGAGAGAGGAAGTGTGAGATAGAGTATGAGATAGGGGCGAGAGATTAAGAGTAGTGGATGGGAAAAAAGGAAGTGTAAGAGAGTGAGTAGGGGTGGCAGAGAGAGTATGGAATGGTAGAGAGAGATTGAGAGTAGGGGATGGTAGAGAGAGATTAGGTAGTGGGAGAGGGAGCGAGAGAGGGAGAGAGAGGAGGATGGGAGTGTGTGTGACAGAGAGTAGGGCATGGGAGAGAGTGTGAGAGAGTAGGGGTGGCAGAGAGAGAAAGTAGGGGATGGGAGAAGGGAGAGAGAGTGCAGAGAGGGAGAGAGTGAGAGAGAGAGAGTAGGTGGTGGAAGAGGGAGTGAGAGAGGGAGAGAGAGAGGGGGGATGGGAGTGTGTGTGTGAGATCTATCTCGAGTAGGGGATGAGAGAGGAGAGAGAGGGAGGGATGGGGGTGTGTGGTGTGTGTGAAAGAGAGAGAGTAGGATATGGGAGAGGGGAGAGAGAGTAGGGGATGGGAGAGAGAGTAGGCAGTGGGAGAGGGAGTGGAAGAGGGAGAGAGAGGGGGGAATAGGAATGTGTGTGTGTGTGAGAGAGAGAGAGAGATTAGGGGATGAGAGAGAGAGGAAGTGTGAGAGAGAGTAGGGGTGGCAGAGAGAGAGTACAGGGTGAGAGAGAGATTAGAGTAGAGGATGGGGAGAGAGAGAGAGTATAGGATGGGAGAGAGAGATTGAGAGTAGGGAATGGGGGAGAGAGAGAGAGTAGGCAGTGGGAGATGGTGTGGGACAGGGAGAGTGAGAGAAAGGAGGATGAGAGTGCATGTGTGTAAAAGAGAGAGAGTAGGGAATGGGAGAGGGGGGAAAGAGAGTAGATTGAGAGAGAGTAGGGGATGGAAGAGAGAGTAGGCGATGGGAGAGGGAGTGGGAGAGGGAGAGAGAGGGGGGATGGAAATGTGTGTAAGAGAGAGAGTGTGAAAATGTGAGAGAGAGTGGGGGTTGGCAGAGAGAGAGTAGAGAGGGAGAGAGTGAGAGTGAGAGAGAGAGTAGGCAGTGAGAGAGGGAGAGGGAGAGGGAGAGTGAGTGAGAGATAGAGTAGGGAATGGGAGATGAGAGAGAGGGGGGATGTGTGTGTGTGAAAGAGAGAGAGTAGGAAATGGGGGAGGGGAGAGAGAGATAGAGAGAGTAGGGGATGGGAGAGAAAGAGAGTAGGCAGTGGGAGAGGGAGTGGGAGAGGGAGAGAGAGGGGGGGATGGGAGTGTGTGTAAGAGAGAGAGTAGGGGATGGGAGAAAGTATGAGAGTGTGAGAGAGAGTAGGGGTGGTAGAAAGAGAGTGAGAGTAGGGGATGGGAGAGAAAGAGTGAGAGAGAGAGTAGGCAGTGGGAGAGGGAGTGGGAGGGAGAGGGAGGGGGAATCAGAGTGTGTGTAAGAGAGACAGAGTAGGGGATGGGAGAGAGTAGGTAGTGGGAGGGAGAGAGGGGGCAATGGGAATGTGTGTAAGAGAGACAGAGTAGGGGATGGGAGAGGGAGTGGGAGAGAGAGAGGAGGGGGAATGGGAATGTGTGTAAGAGAGATAGAGTAGGGGATGGGAGAGAATGTGAGAGTGTGAGAGAGAGTAGGGGGTGGCAAAGAGAGCTTGTACAAGATGGGAGAGAGAGAGAGAGTGAGAGTAGGGGATGGGAGAGAGTGAGAGAGAGTAGGGGATGGAAGAGAGAGAGTGAGAGTAGGGGAAGGGAGAGATAAAGTAGAGAGGGAGAGAGAGATAGTAGGTGGTGTGATAAGGAGTGGGAGAGGGAGAGAGAGAGGGGGGATGGGAGTGCGTGCGACAAATCTAGGGAGTAGGGGATGGGAGAGGAGAGAGAGGGGGGATGGGAGTGTGTGTGTGTGTCTATGAAAGAGAGAGTAGGGGATGGGAGAGGGGAGAGAGAGAGTAGGGGATAGGGGAGAGAGAGTAGGAAGTGGGAGAGGGAGTGGGAGAGAAAGAGAGAGGGGGGAATGAGAGTGTGTGTAAGAGAGAGAGTAGGCAGTGGCAGAGAGAGCTCATACAAGATGGGAGAGAGAGAGTGAGAGTAGGGGATGGGAGTGTGAGAGAGAGTAGGGGATGGGAGAGAGAGTTAGAGTAAGGGACGAGAGAGAGAGTAGAGAGAGAGAGAGCGAACTTGAGAGAGAGAGAGATAGTAGGTAGTGGGAGAGGGAGTGGGAGAGGGAGAGAGATAGGGGGGATAGGAGTGTGTGTGATAGATCTAGAGAGTAGGGGATGGGAGAGAAGAGAGAGGGGGGATAAGAGTGTGTGTGTCTATGAAAGAGAGAGAGTAGGGGATGGGTGAGAGTGTGAGAGTGTGTGAGAGAGTAGGGGGTGGCAGAGAGAGAGAGTACATGATGGGAGAGATAGAGTGAAAGGATGGGAGAGTGTGAGAGAGAGTAGGGGATGGGAGAGAGTGTGAGAAAGAGTTGGGGATGGGAGAGAGAGAGTAAGAGTAGGGGATGGGAGAGAGAGAGTAGAGAGGGAGAGAGAGAACTTGAGAGAGAGATAGTAGGTAGTGGGAGAGGGAGTAGGAGATGGGGAGAGAGAGGGAGGATGGGAGTGTGTGTGAGAGATCTAGAGAGTAGGGGATGGGAGAAGAGAAAGGGTGAGAGAGAGTAGGTGGTGGGAGAGGGAGAGAGAGAGTAGGTGGTGGGAGAGGGAGAGTTAGAGAGTAGGGGATGGGAGAGAGGAGAGAGAGAGAGTAGGGGATGGGAGAAGGGAGAGAGAGTTGGGAGGAGAGGGAGGGTGGGAGAGAGAGAGAGAGAGAGAGAGAGGGAGTAGGGGATGGGAGAGAGAGTAGCCTGAGAGAGAGAGGGGGGATGTGAGTGTGTGAGATAGAGAGTAGGGGATGGGAGAGGATAGAGAGTGAGAGAGTAGGGGATGGGAGAGAGAGAGAGAGAGAGAGTAGGCGATGGGAGAGGGAGTAGGAGAGGGAGAGTGAGAGAGAGTAGGCAATGGGAGAGGGAGTAGGAGAGGGTGAGTGAGAGAGAGTAGGCAATGGGAGAGGGAGTAGGAGAAGGAGAGTGAGAGAGAGAGTAGGGGATGGGAGAGGAGAGAGAGAGTAGGGAGAGAGAGAGAGTAGGGGATGGGGGATGGTGGGATAAGGAGAGATGTGTTTTGACATAGTGTGTATGCATTATAGTGCGTATGTGCTTTATAGTGCATACACACTATGTCAAATCACCCAAAAATGGTAAAAAAGCAAGTTTAGGTCTCATTTCATCCATTTTCTGCTTTCGGTCTATTGTGCATTATGTTGTTCCAACACAAAACACGGGTTTCAACATAGCAAACACTATTTGAAGACTTTTTGAAGCCAACTAATACCAAATTCAATCATTGGATACACGATTTGAAGACTTTTTGAATATTCTTTGTATAGAAAAGGTTAGTGCAATCCTTTTTAAATATTGTTTGTTGAGATATAGATAAAAATTTGATAATAATTTGACATGTTGTTTAATATATAGTGAATTCATTGAAATTGGTATGTTTGAATGAAATGCTATTTTGAAATGGTTAGAAATTTGACAAGTTGTTTGATATATATTGTGTATTCATTCAAATAATTGTAATTTTTATATGTATTTGAATGGCTTGTAATTTACACATTGTAAGTAATTCAGATGTTTGAATAATTTGACATGTAGAAATCATCATCATGCCAAGGAACAAACCAAAAACCCAAACAAATAAAGATAGGGAGAGAGATTTGGCAATTAAAAGAGATAAAATGAAACTACTACGTGAACAAATAAAATTGCAAAGCAATAATGAAGAAATGACTTTCAAAGAGGATCAAGAACCACCAATACAAAGAAATAAAGAGGAAGAATTGGAAAGACAAATAGAACAAATGAGACTGTTACGCTCAAGAAGACAACTAAATTGTGAAGCTACACCATCTTCCAATGTTGCAGTCATATCATCCTCTCATGTTGAAGAGACACTAATTTGTAGATCTAATGATGTACACACTCCATCATGTCATGTTGAAGACACAACATTAACACATCAAATAGGTGATATTTCATCTTTTACATCTTATTGCCAAGACACATCATCTTCGGTTCAAGGTACACAATACACTCAACCTTATGTTGATGTTTAAAATGTTGAGGGAATGGAAGAGATTATAACACTTTCTATAATTTGTTTTAGAAGACCAAAATATTTGATTGATATTGATACTAACATTTTGAAATTAATGCTTGACAAGATTAGCAAGCGTATTGTCAAAGAAAAGTTAATTGTATGTGGAGATTATTTTTTGAAGAATTAAATATTATAGGTCAATGCCAACTATTTGTTGAAATGATGAGGAATTTGAAATTTAGGCCTATCATGAAGATTCTTGGGCTAAGAACAATAGACGATTCAAATGAAAAAAATATTGTAAAGAATCTAACGAGTGCTTATGACAAAGTGGGTTCTAAGTCATGCACCAAAGATAGTAATATCACAAGATGAGTACTTACATCGACAATAGTAAGTAGCCAAATGAAGAAAGCTCGACTCATGAGAAAGACAAGAAAAATATTAAAAATTGGTAGAGTTACTCTAAGGAGAGCCATGCTAAGGCACGAGAGATTGGAAGATCCAACAAAAAATGAGTTATGGACATTTAGCAGTAGACTACCATGAAAGGATAAAGAAATTAGTGAAGCTTTGAAATCATTGATCAAAGATTTTTGGAAAAATAACACACGTGTTTCCCCTAATCAAAGAGATGTTGTAAGAAGGAGGATTGGTAGCCAAAATCATGACCCACATGTGAAACATTTTTAGGACTCAACTCATATACAATTTTGACAAAATTTATTGGTATGTATCCTCAAATTCAAATAAGTCAAAGATTTTTTGAGATGGGTAAACCTTTTTATGTGAAGCTAAATCACACATTCACAACTTGTTGTTGTAGGATACATATTGAATTTTCTAACCATTTTGATGTTTTTAGGCATATATGTGTATTTTTGCATTCTAAGTTTGTTTTGCAGGATTGTGACATGAATTCATATCCAACATTTTATGTGAAATAGGGGACGACCAACAATTTTACAAGACATCATGCTTGGATGGTACATGCTTATTTTGTGGTTCTTTACAACTTTTATAAGCTTGTCAACATATGGATAGTACACATGCAATTGGAAATGAAATAGTAGATTATGAAAAATTTAAGACAATGACATATGCTCTAAAAGATGGGAAACAAGGTAAAAGATGTGATTTAGTCATTGAAAAGATTCCAGTGTATGAGTTCATGAAGATTTTTCGTGAAAAGATTATTTATGAGTATGCAAGGCATACACATAGAGCTCGATGGTTGGATTTGCAATTCAAGTTGTGCAAGGATACATTTCCACTAGATACCATTGTTTTAGTTGTAGATTTCGTAAAGAACTATACACTATAACCACAAAATGAGGTGCAAGCAAAGTATTATACTTCTCAATAGGTTTCCATATTTGTTCACATAACATTCATGCATTCACCTACAAGTACAGAAGATGACAGAAAGATTTTCAGGGAGTACCATTTTTACATCAGCGATAATCATCACATTCTACAGAGTTCATACATGCTTGTTTTCAACTATTTTATAGAGATTTGACTAACAAGGGGATAACATATCATCAACACATTATTTGGTCAAACAATTGCGCATCTCAATTCAAGAATGCACTGATTTTCTATTGGTTGAGCAAGATGCACAAGTTGTGTAGAATTCAATATATGTGGAATTTCATAGAGGTTGGTCATGGAAAGGGAGAGCACGATGGTGCAGGTGCATGTATCAAAAGAGCCTTAGCTCATGAAGAATTAAAGTACAAATATGGAGCAATATTGATAGATGCAAAATTCATCATCCAATGGTGTAATGCTGCAATGGGTCCAAGTAAGGAAGGTGAGTCTATTGTTTATAGATTTTTTTGGTTGATAGATAATATTAACATTGCACCATATGAGGATTGTTGCACACTAATAGGATCCAGTGAATTGCACTCCTTTAGAAGGTCTGATGTAGGTTCATAGAGTATCCACACATGAAAAATGTCATGCTATTGTCCATCATGTGAAGAGGAAGATTGGGATGACTGTGAGTCAACGAAATGGGTGGACAAATGGGATATATGGGTTTTGGACCCAATTGACACTTATCATCCCCCACAAGCACTGGAAATGGTAGAGATGGATTCATCTATTGAATTTGACCGCTTGTTTGATCTAGTGCAACCTGGTAATATATATATTTATATATCTTTGTAATTTCAATATGTAACTTTATAACTTTTACCTAAGTATTTTCTTAATTAATGACCACATTTTGTACATTTGTCACTGCAGGACATGTTTTTGCTATTATTGCACCTAAAGACAACAAAGAAGGGACACATTATTATCTGTGTCATTGCATCCAAGCCAAATAAAAATTGGATCACTCGGTTATAGATGGTGAAGGTTTAGAGTACCATGTCAGTGCGGTGGTTGTAACCAACACATGGCTTAGATGATATTCTATGAAGAACCCTAACTTGTGGTTATTCAAGGATTGGCAAACATAGAGAAAGATTCTTCATTATTCAAACCTTGTTGTCGCATCAAATGTCCACTTGATAAAATATGGTGGAAAACCACATAATAAGATTCTTTAGAAAGTTTGTGAGTCAAACCACAAGGCAATACTTGAGACATTAAAATGTAGAGCAGATCGAGTTGGCGCATTAGATTGAATTAAATCCAAATACAATGTTGCAACCTCTCCCCCAAGACTATCCACATGATAAGGTGGGTATTGTTATTATGTGTAAGTGATGAGATAAGTTTAAATCACAGATTTTATGTTTTCATTTGTTTAGAATATAGATACATTATTTGAATTTATATTAGATTCTTTAATAGGACCCATTTTCAGATTAGTCATTTGAATAAGTGAAAGTTTAGAATTTGTTGTTTAGATCAAAATGTAATGAAAGAACATGAAATTTTTTAGAATGTGAATGCTTTGTGATGTAAATTCATGATTGTGTGCATGTAACCAGAAACTTCAAACTAGCGAAAGCAAGGATACAATGGGAGAAGTTTCCAATACTCATCAAGCAAGGGTTATCATACAACTTAGAAAGCAAGGATTTGTACAAATGGATAATTCTTAATGACAAGCTAGATTCAATTTTTGTCATTCTCTAATTTTAGTGGATTAGTCTTATCTTAAATTTTTTACTATACTAATTCTTCATTTGCAGGTCACCAAAGAAGAGGGTTAATAAAGTCAAAACACCAGTGATAAAGGGTGAGATGCCAAAATCATCTACAAAATGGTATTATCAATTCACATCCTCAATGTTTATTAGTGCTTTTTGTTCAAGTACCATTGTGTGTTAATCATCTTATGCCTAGGATTGCAGAGGATCACAATCATCAAAAAGTAAGAAGGAAAACAAGTCTCGATCTGATGATAATGGGGTAGTTACAGATATAGTTCTCTCTAAGGATAATGTTGTTTAGCTGATGTATAAGTTGAGAGAACCAAAAGACTATTTAGGTCTACTAAAAACAAATGGAACTTTTGATATTCTAGGATATAAAATGTTTATTGATGGATTTGACAAGAATTAAAAGTATACAGACAATCAATTTAATCTTCCATAAAATGGTTCCTATGTTAACAACTTTTATTGTATTTCTTGATTTTGTTCTAGCATTTAATGTGATTGTAATATTGGTTTGTAACTGAAGGAGGACAAAGAAAAAAGAGTAAACAAGTTACATCTGTGAACACACCTAGAAATGGAAGTGGAAGAAAATCTAAGGGAGCTAAAGAAGTGGAAACTATAACAGATCAAGACCAGATAGGAATATCATCATATATATATGCAAGGAGTTAAAATGAAAAATATTTGGTATGTAAACTCCAAAATACTATTTTTGGTTTTAAACTAAACTTGAGTATGCATTTGACTTATTTATCCTAAAAATGTAGAATGCATGGAGATCATGTGCATGCATTGATTAGTAGACTTTGGGAGTCGGGCATCACTTCAAAAATATATGAAGAACATGCATAGGTATTGGAAACTTCTTAAATTTCTTGACATACTTGTCACCTTTAAAAATAGTTTCTACAAAGACAATACAAGGCATTTCACAAGACATTGCAGTGATCCTTCATAGCACTACCTTCCTAAGTGGCTCATGATGGAGGTTATAATGTTTTAGAATGTTAGAACTAGTTTCAAGTTGATATCAACCCATTTGTAAAGGCTTGAGACTTATTGGTGTTTCTATAAACCTTAAGTCCTTAAGACCTATAGGGAATTTAGTATCTAGGGAAATAGGTAGAAATACCTTAAATAAGGATAATTTAGGTCCTAGGGTCCTTAGGAAAAACTAGTCTTTTTAATAGGTTAATAAGTCCATTTAAATGATTTGGTAAAGTTTCATCACTTAGAAATTTCAAAAATTCAAAAGTTACAAAGTTATAAATTTGAATTTTCAAATTATAATGGTCATGGACACTTAGGAGGGAATTAGTTTCTTTATTTTTTTAAGCCAAATTAAATGATCCAACCAATTTTAATTGGTTGGGGTAGTTTATAGGAGTTTATTAAATTTTTTACAAATCCATTTTATGGGTAGAGAATCCATGGTACAGACTGCTACAACAATTTGAATAAAAAAATTCAATTTCTTGCAAAGTTAAAGGGTTTTTTGGTATGATTCAAAGTTCTTATTGATTGGATTGCCTTGGACAATGTTTTGATCATTCATATTTCATATCTTTTAATTATTTCATGTTCTAAAAGCCCTACTATAGTCACTGTTAATCATTTTGATACTGTTCAATCTTTGGAAAATTTGATTTTAAGACAATTTTGTGTAGATTTCACACTAGATGAATGTCATTCTATGAATGTAGCACTATGGTTCTCATAGAATGGAATTTTATTGACATACATAATATCAATTTAACATGTATAGTATCTTAATAATCTTGGAAATGGAATTTTGATTAATTTATGTGGTGATCACCATAAAGAAGACTAAGAAACTAAGTGAATTTAGAAGATAGGCTGAAGGTTAGAGAGTTTTGGCCAAACAAGGGCACTATTTTATGATGTAATGTGTATAGAAATGTTGTATACAAGGTGTTCCAACCTTTATTTGTTGCAAAAAACTTTGGGAAGTGTGACATTGAGGAAGCCCTAAATTTAAGGGTTTCAAGGGCACAATTTGAGGCTTTGGTACCTAGAAACCTCTTGGAAT
Source organism: Cupressus sempervirens (assembly GCA_028749045.1). Taxonomy (NCBI): domain Eukaryota; kingdom Viridiplantae; phylum Streptophyta; class Pinopsida; order Cupressales; family Cupressaceae; genus Cupressus; species Cupressus sempervirens. The sequence continues at coordinate 161,750,182 of CM053787.1, forward strand.
CAAATTGACTTCATATTACTTTGATTTGAACCTATTTATGACACTATGAAAAGATTTGGAGCATGGGAGTTAGAATGATTAGCACTTCCTTTGTAAATGCATGAGAATTATGCCTTAAAAATATGAGATATGGTGAAAATAGTCATATACCTTCCAAAGAAACCTACCCTATAATTTTGGTATGTTAAGGTGCTCCATAAAGGGTACTCAAATATATAATTTATTTGCCTAGTTTTTTGGAAAAAGTTGAAGAAAAACCCTTGTGAGTGTTGTTGTAGGGCTACAAGGCATGCTATTAGGCCTAGTTTGAGGAATATTGAAGTTTTGGTGTCTAAACCATTGTAGAAATTATGAAACCTATTCAAGTACCTTAGATTGCATATTTTAGGGCTATTAGATCACATAATAAGACTTGTTGGTGGATAATTTACCATTTCACTTATTGAAGGATCTTTTAGTGACTAGATTTAATTGTGCATTTGATTGAGTTTGTATTTGGACCTTGGATCCACCATATTCCCTTGCCACCTCTACATCATAGACCCCATATTTTCCCACAAACTTGAAGCATGAAAGGGAAGCATGAAATTGTCAAATTTGTAATACATTGCCAAGAATGGCCAAACTTAGGCCAAAATGGCACAAATGAGGTTTAAGGAGTTAAAAGTCATTGAATGTTAATGTCATAGTCAAATGTAATGTACTTGGTTCTTCAAAGTCATAGTATGGAGGAGTAATAGGATATTAAAGGTTAATATACAAAATATGCTTAAATGCCACACAAAAAGATGTAAATTGCAAAATATTGTCAATATAGCCACAAATGGCTAAAGGATGGGATTAGGGAGTAGAAGTAAGAAATTAGTAAAGGTTGTCTTTAAACCTTATTAGATTCTTTACATTAGTTATAAAATTTGAGTTGTCAATTTGACAACTTTGTTGTCAACTTGACAACATTTTCATGTGTTAAGTTAGTACATTGTTGTAGACAGTTAGAGACAGTTAGGAAGTAGTTATTGTCATTTTCTTGATGTGTAGAGTCTATTTGGGGAGGAGAAACATGGGAATGAAGAGGGAATCCTAAGGGATAAGCACTAATATGAATTTGCAATGGTTTGCAATAATAAAAATTTAATTCTCTACATTTCATAGTGTTCATTGTCCTATGACAGTCATCGCAACAAAAAGTTGTATTTTGGATTGAATGTAATTTGTATTATTTAATATTATAAGTGCATTTCTTGAGGTCATTAAGACATTTACTTTGGTGTTATGTTATCTTGATTTCATTTTATTAATTTAAAGCAAGGGACTATTGTGCCAGTGACTGGCATTCTAGGCATAGTCAACATTTAGATTTGTACCCAACAACATGGAGTGACCCTCCCACCCTTGTGGTGACTCTAACTCAGTGGGAGGGGGTTCATTAATGTAAAAATACATTGAAATGACATGTTATATTGCAAGAAAATGAAGTAAGGGCTTTGGAGGATCACTATTTGTTGATGTTAGCTATAGAAACTAGTGCTTGTTTTGATACCAATCATGGCTAGGAATGATTGAATGATTAGTGGGGTAGATAATGGTTGGAATGGTCTATTGGGATGCATTGTAATCCATGGAAGGGAATATTTTAATAAAAATGGATGGGAATGTGATAAAAATCTAAAATAGTGAAGAAATTAGCATGGAAATGGTGGTTAGGTACAATAGTGGGAGTTCTAGCCACATGAAAGGAGTATTTTGTGATTTGGATCATCTTATATGACCAATGTAAAGGTGTATGATCAACCAATTTGATCTAGAAGTTTGGGGAAGGGTGATATTGGTGATACCCTAGATTTGAGGGTTTGAAAGAAGTTAATTTGAGATTTTGTGGTTCTAGTAGGTCTGGGATAGATTGCTTATGGAATTGGGGGTTTTATGCCATGAATAATGATTGTTGAAAGTTACAAGGTCTGAGAGTCTATTATACTGGGAGTTTCTTTGTTAAATTAGCCATTTTCATGCTAAAAAATAGGGCATTAGGATTAGAATGTAAATTTACAACTACTTTAAGTGGTTGAAGGGATCCCATGAAGAAGTTTCTCTTTTTGCATAAAAGTTGCAAAAGTTGTCAATGACAACTTTGCAAGAAATGAGCAATTTTTGCAATTTTGCAAATTTTTTACCCAAACTTGCTCTGTTTGCTACCAAACTTTCCAAAAGGCCTAAGATGGATCAAAGACACCTAATAATGACCCTAAAACAATTGATTAACTTATTTGGCCCTCAAAACCCAAAAATGCTTTATTGAGCCAAATGAGCAATTTTGAGCAATTAGGATCAATATTGTATTATGGGGCTCTTCTAACCTATCTAACCTTACATTATGACCAATTTTATCCTATTATTACTCTAGTGATTTGGATAGCATAACTAGAAGACAAAAACACCAAAGAAGCCCTAGGTCTACCCTTTAGCCTACAATGGAAGCCAACAGATAAGCCAAATCTCACACAACCTTCAAATTTGCTCCAAGGGTTGAACTGATGTTATGTTCTACTCTCACAAGTGTATATCCATTCTAAGAATCAATAAGGAAAGTTTCAAGTCTCACCACTCCAAGCAAGACACAAAGCTAATTTGAACCCAACTTGAGCAAATAGAGCCAACTCCCTCAAAATGGGCAAAATAGGGATTTTGCCATTCTATGCTTTACAACTTCTAGCAAAGGCTTGGAAAAAATTAGACTCAACCTAAATAAGGTAAATCCAATATTGGTTTCACTCCCAACAACCCTCAACCAGATTTGCAAGATTAGGCCTAGAAGCCTATTAGGTCTCCTAATGTTGATTTTGACCAATAACTCTAAAACTCACCAAAGGACCTGAGGAATAAATTATAAATTTAAGCACCCTTTTCCTAGTTATTACTAACTCCAAAGTTGCAAGGACCAACTCTACTCCAACATATCCTAACCACAACTAAGTATAGAGACCTACTTAGCTACTTTAGGCTTGGTTTTCAAGGCAAGTGGTCAAACATGGGTGCATGGAATCTAGTCTCCACTTCTAGGTTGTTCTTTAGGCTAAAACAAGGGAACTTTTTTCAAACATTAGGTCCTCAAACCCTTTCCATCACTTTGTCCACTTGAATTTCTCCAAAAAAAAGGTCAAATACATGGGAATATTTGACCTAGGGCTCATCCCCAAAAATCACCAAAACAACTTCCTGCTCCCAAACTACCAAAATATAATAGAGTACATCCCTAACTTGCTCCATACTAGGGAAGAAGGAAATCCACTAGTAGGAACTCAAGTTAAGGTCATTTTTATGACCAAACCTTGAAATTAAGGGTTTCATAGACCAACACCCTAAAAAAATTGATAACTTTTGCAAGGTAAATGATGAAAACACCAAACCAACACCAAAATAATGTAAAAAGATAGCTTCAACTTCTTAAAGTCCAAAGATCATCTTGCAGACCTTATATTCTGTACTGTATGAAAAAAACCAGTAAATTGCATATGAAATCAACAAATTTTATTGATTTTGGGAGCAAAATACAATTGAATCTTCACACCCTCAACATCCTCAAATTATCTAACCCTAAATAGGCCATTCCCAACAAGTTTAACTACCCCTTTATAGTTTTGAACAGTTGGAAGTTACATTTCAAAAAGTTGTCAACAAAAATGCAAAAGTTGCTAAGCAACTTTTTAGCAATTTTGCGCTTATGACAAGTTTTATTGCAAGAATGTTTGCAAATGAACTTTACTCACTCGTAGGAACCTTATTAATGTTCTAAACACCTAGACATACCTAGAAAACATAAAAATGACCAAAAATCCACGTATTGGACCAATTGATGCCCAAGGCTTATAGTTGTACCATGGGGTCTTGTGTCCATTACAAGGTGGATGGGTTATAGGGAGATCCTTATTACATCATGAAAATAAAGAGGGTTAGGTGCTCTGCACCATGGTGAAGAGTTGGATCATCATAGATAGGCACACATGCATGGAGATCACATGCACGCACTGATTAGTCAAAATGGGGAAAATGAGGATTTTGCTATTCTAGGCTTTTCCACCACTAGTAAGGGCTTGGGACAACTTAGTCTCAACACAAATAAGGAAAATAAACCACTGGTTGTACTCCTAAAAACCCACAAATCAACTTGTAATTTTAAACCTAGTAGCCTATTAGGTCTCCTAAAATTGATTTTTACCAATAACTCTAAAACTCATCAAAGGACCTAGGGAATAACATGCTGATTCAAGTACCCTTTTCCAAGCTCTAACAAAATCCAAAGTTTTAGAGACCAACTCCACTCCAGCATATCCTAACCAGCATCGAGTACTCAAGCCTAATTAGCCACTTTAACCTTGGTTTTCAAGGCAAATGGTCAAGAATGGGTGCATGAAATCAAATCTCCACTTCCAGGCTATTCTTTAGGCTCAAATAAGGGCACTTTGTTTTGAAACCAAATCCTCAAACTCTTTCCATCATTCTATCCACTCTAATCTCTTCAAAACAAGGTCAAATACATGTAGATATTCGACCTAGGGCTTCCTTCCAAAATTCACTAACTTGTCCTCCTACTCCAAAACTACAAAAATTAGATAATATAAAACCCTAACTTGCTCCATACTAGAGAAGAGAGAAATCCACTTGTGGAATCTCAAGTTAGGGGCATTTTATTGTCCAAACCCTCAAAACAAGGGTTTCATAGACCAGCAAGGAACAAAATTTGATAACTTTTCCCAAAAAAATCATAAATTCTTCAAATCAAAGCCAAAAACTTCTAAATAGGTAACTCCAACTTTTTAGTGTAGAAGATTCATCCCCCAATCAGTGGATTCCATACAACACATGAAAAATCAAAGAAAAGTGTTGGAACAACAAGAATTTTATTGATTCTTGAAAGAAAATACAACTAAAACCTCTATATATCTCCCTCTTTGAATTCTTAGAGCCTATATAGGCTATTTACAACTGATTTAACCAACCCTTGGTTAGTTTTAGCCGTTGGAAGTTGTATTTTGAAAAGTTGTCGAGAAAATTGCAAAAGTTGCTAAGCAACTTTTTTGCAATTTTGCAATTTTTGTGCTAAGACAACTTTTATTGAAAATATGTTTGCAAATGGACTCTACAAACTCCTAGGGACCTTATTAATGTTCTAGACACCTAGTAACCAAAAATCCACTTATCGGGCCAATTGATGCCCAAGGCTTATATGCACCGTGGAATCTTGTGTCCATTAAAAAGGTGGATGGTCATAGGGAGATCATTAGATCTATTCCTAGACCTTATTACATCAAGAAAATGAAGAAGATTAGGTGCTTTGCACATTAATTTTTCTAAAACCCTTGATTTCTAGAGCAAGAAATGAGGGTTCGGTGGAAGTGTGCATAGATATGCATGGATGATTAAAAAAACTTGAAAATCCTTGTATTTAATACATTTCCTAAGACTATTTTTGGTTTTGGAGTCATGGAAGTAAAGGGATACAAAATTTCCTTCTTTGAGCAAGGGCTAATTAGGCCTAATTGAAGGGTAGGTTGTGAAGGAAGTTTTTACCAGTCTAAAGATTAGAAACTAAGACTGATATGAATTTAATATCTCTAAAAAGGGTATTCAAAAGTGTGAAAACATTCATAGGTTTTTTGAGAATCTTGGGAATGAAATGCTAATTTTGGTGTTGGCGGGCTAATAGACAAGCCTAGAAGGCCAGAGTTGAAGAATGGTGAAAGATGGGTTGATAGGAATGAATGAGGAGTTGGAACATGACAAATATATTATGTTAAGATGGTTAAGGTATTAGGTGTTGGTCTGATTTTTTACATATTAATTTTTCTTAGAATCATGGTGAAAAAATTAGATGTGAGTTCTTTTGTTAGGTCCTAGGGTTTTAGGTTTTGGTCTCGTATTTTTGATATCTTTTAAAATCTGTGTAAAGCCCTAGGTCTTGCCCTTTTTATTTTATCCTGGCGTGAAAGTTTTTTTTTTTAAAGGTGAAGCAAATATTCTTTTCCCGCCTGCTTTGAGGTCATTGTTGAGTCCTTTTGAAAAAGGTTTTATCCTACCGTTGGATCTTATTTGAATCTACGGTTGTCTCATACTTGCTATAGAAAGATGCTCAAATATTATGCCTAGCGAGGTAGTGATCATCGAAGAACTATGTTGTGATACTGAAAAATGAAGTCTGACACTGAAAAATGTGTGTTAATATGAAGGCATTATGATCATGTGCTATGTCCCAGGCTTGTCAGTATTAAGAAGAACACACTTGGAAAAACTTGCAAATGGTGTCACCGAAGTTCAACTTTCTCTTGCAATTCACTAAGTCACTATTGAAAAATCCATGCGACTTGTCGGTGGCGACGTACTGAGTGCCCAAATTTTGCAAAAGGCAGTAACCTGTTTAAGGTTGATGTGATCACAAAAATTCCCATGCAGTCTTATAAATATGCACAACTACCTTCTCTGACACCAGTTTTAATTGGTGAAGTCTCAATCAATGTATCTTTTGTTATCCATCACTAGAATTGTGAATCTGTCGGAGGTCACTATATCGCTAGTCGAAAAAACACCAATTTTTCAGTAGTGACATAGCGAGGGCCTGGTCCATGCAAAAGATGATGTTCTTTTAAAATAAGAAATGATTTTGAGGATCCCGAGGAAAGTATTGTGCAAGCTTTTCTTTTATTTCTGTGCAAGTTGTGTCACTTAGTTTTATTTCCTTACGTTGGTTTTGATGGTTACCAAAAGTTGCAATATCGCTAGCTAGGAAGTTGGTGTTTTCATTGGTAACAAGGTAGCGACTAGTCAGAAGGTTGTGATGTAATAGAAAATCCTCAAAGGTGGGCCCCGAATGAGTAACTTGACAAAGCTGATCTATGTAGATCAAATGACACGATGGCATCTTTCTAAGCATCTATAAGCCAAAAATTATGAATTCATTGAAACTCGCTATATCACTAGCCGTATAGTTAGTAATTTTTTTGGTAGGGATGTAGCGACCCACATGAAAGTAACAAACATGACAAGGCCAAGGACATGTGATATCATTATAAATTAAATAATATATATGTGTGCCAACATGTTAAGCCAGCTTAGTGACAATAGTATCTTGGACCCACTCCCCATGCATAGAACATGTAAATGATTCTAAATCGTCAGATCAAGCATAAATCGATGATATTGACTAACTCGCTATGGAAAGATGTGCGAAAGTTATGTATAGCAAGGTAGCGAGTGAGGTAGTGAGTGAGGATAGAATTGGGCTATGTAGGGAAACCAAATGTAGAAAGGAAGCTATTCATAGGAGAAAATAGTAGGAAAAGATAATGTTCACCATTTTGTTGTTGAAAAAGTGCCTTTCTCCAAAGGTCTGAGATCTCATCCAGTTTTGTCTGATGATGATTTCTATAATACGCCTAAAATGATATGTTAGGAAAAGGTTGTGCAACCACATACCTTTGGTCTTGAGGATAGGACTAGTAACAATCTTTTTCAGCATAGTACAAACCCTTTCATGTTAGATTATTCCCTTGAAAAGGTCGGACCTAGACACTTAGAACTTGAAAGTTTTAATGATGAGAAAACATTTGGGTCGGAATTCACTATCCCTGATCCTGATGAGAATGAAATTTTGAAAGCACAACTTGTGAGAAAGAAGCTATAAATAGGAGATTTCAAAAGGAAAGGGAAGAAAAGATCACGAAGGCTTATGAAGAAAAGAAAGAATTACTTAGGCAAATCGCTACTCTGAACAAGAAAATTGAGATAGCAGCTAGTGCCTGGCAGCCTGAGATTGTGGGACAAGTTGAATAGCTTAAGAGGGAAGAGAAGAATTTGTTGGAGACTTAGAAAATGAATCTAGAGGGACCTGTAATACAATAGATTAGGAACTATATTGCTCTAGAAGTTGATAACAATAGAGTAAAAAATGTGGAAACTGTTGTAGGGGCTAAGGACAAAGGAAAACAAAAGGAGATTGGTATTAAGATCAGTAAGCCAATAAAGATAGTTCAAATCCATGATTCCATGTCAATTTTTGATATTGAATTGGAAAAGAGAAGAAAAGAAAGGGATGCTTTAGCCAAGAGATTGGAGATTGCAGAAAGTGAGGCTGCTATAGCTAAGATGAACAATAAGATCAAATTCCTAGAAATTACCAAGAAGCAGTCTATAGCTACACGTAAAGATGATGATGGATCTAATGATGTGAATCAAAATAATACTAAGGTGCCTATTTCTTTCTTTTCTTCATCTTCATAGAAAGTAGATCTTAACAAATCTATTGGTGATGCTAGTACTAGTAATAATATGAATGATACTAAGAAAGACAGTGCTAATCACCCCAAGATTGATTTACAAAGAAGATCTTTTCAATTAGAAGGCTATAGGAAAATATGTTTTGATGGAATCCCTAGTTTTCCAAATCCTATCCCACAAGAAATGAGGAAAAGATTGCCTAAATTTGATGAAAATAATGCTATTTCTTGTGAGGGCCATTTGAAGAGTTTTTTTGATATGATGAGTGATTATGAGGTTGAAGCTAAAGATGTCATTATGAAGTTGTTTGTTCAGTCATTAACTAAAGATGCTAGAGAATGGTTCAAGAGACTTCCTGAATAGCCTATTGTTGATTGGAAGGATATTGAGTATCATTTCAAAGAACAATATGGTGACAAGAAAAATTAGAGCTATATTTTGAGTGAATTCAATAATATTAAGAGGTTGCCTAATGAATGTGTCACTAAATTTAACACTAGATTTCATAAAAGGATGTACAAGCTAATGCAAGCCATGCGAATTGATGACAAGGTATGTCTGATCACTTATCTGAATGCTTTTGATGGTAAAATGGCATACCAACTTAGGGATAAAGAGCCTAGGACCTTAAGAGATCCTTTCAGGATTGCCATTAATAGAGAAAATAATTTGAGGATTTCAGGGAGATTAGAAAGCAAAAGAGATGATCCTAGGTTATTTGGGAATAAGGGAAATAGAAAGGAAGAAAAAAAAGTCATTGGAGGAAAAAAGCAAGAGCCTAGTGAAATGAGTCAGATTCTAAATGCTATAAAAGGTCTGAACCTTCCTCAGATGAAGAATTATAGGAACCCCACTGATAATAGGGGCCCCTATCAATCAAATTTCAATAGATAAAATAGGCTGCAAAATTTCCCTTATAACACTACTTGGAAGGATGGTCAGCCTAGTATCCCTCCTCCCAAGAACAACAACAACAAGGTGACCCCTAATCCTTTGTCAAAAAATTCTATAAATTTGGTAGATGATCTTGAGTTTGTTGCTAAACCTACTTGGTGTTTTGCATGACAATTACCCCATTCCCCTGAATCTTGTACAGTAGCATTGTCATTCCCAGGAAATCAAACTGCAGTAGAAAAGTGTAATGAGCAAGAAGAAAATAATGATGATGTAGGATGCAATATGTTTGAATCACATTATTTTGACTATGAAAATTATGATAGAGATGTGTATGACCAAAGGCAGTTTCAAAATGTCATACAACAACAAGTATTTTCTGATCAAAGTGATGTGGAGGACAATGTGTGTAACATGGTAAATGCAAAGGAAGAAGTAACATTGAGAAAACCTTCTAGGGAAGAGATTGATCAAATTACTGCTAATATGATAGCTCAGGTTCAGACTAGAAACATGACTCAAAGAGATGAAAGTAATAAGGTAGCTAGTATCTTCATAAAAGGGGCTGATCCTAAGAAGGGGGAAATTGTGAAACCTAAAGAAGCTCCAACTGTGAAGGTTAAAATTACTAATAGAAGGTGGGAACAAAAGAAAGGAGGAAATCCTAAAGATATGGAGTTTTCAAATAATATCCCCACAAAAATAGATGAGAAGGTATCAAAGATCATTACAAAACATAATAAGAGTCATCAACATGCTCTGAACATTTTGGATAAATCAGATGACAAAAGGAGTTTGACTAATGATAATCCATATGATTCTTCTATAGATATGCTTGCTGTTTTATCTTAGATTACTGTTAAAGTTCCTCTATCTGAATTGCTAAGAATTCCTAAACACCGAAATAAAGCTATAGTATGGTTGGGAAATACTAATGTAAAGGTAAGTTAGGATTGTAATTAAAATCATAGTCCCAAAGAAAGCAGTAAAGAAGAAGTAAAGGAAAATGAAGCTCAAGGAGTTGTCTCTCAAATTCTTCAAATGTTTTTGGATAATTCTGTAAATTAGTGTTTGGGAAATGTTGAACCATTTTTCTTAAGCATTTTAGTAAATGGTAAAACATTAAAAAATTGTATGATTGATTCTGGTGCTTCCAACACTATGATGCCTTTTGAAATAATGAAAGAATTAGGCTTAAATGTGGATACAACTCAAGGAAGATGTTGTGCTATGGATAAAAGAGACAGTCATAGGCACTATAAACTCTTTTCCATATAGATTAACAACCTACCCTAACAAAGAACTTACTATGAGTGTATTGGTTGTTGACGTTCCACCTTAGTATGGCATGTTATTATCAAGAAAATGGAGTGTTGCTATGGGTGGGAGTCTACAGTGTGATTTGTCATTTTCTACTTTTAATATTGAGGGGAATTTGATAAAAGTCAATAGGGAGCCTAAAAGTATATATATGATAGAGGAAGATGTAGAAGACAATATGACAAATTTTGTGGATACAGATATTAATGCATTCAGAGCTAAGGTCCTGAATTTGAAAAAATCTAAGCATAAGTCTTAGATGGAAAATGGAAGTTGACACAAAAATAGACAAGGGTTATTTATGGACTATGTTTTTTTATTGTGCACATTGCAAAGAGGGGTCTGGTGCAGACATTTTGCTGATATCTCCACCAGGGGTAACATACAAATTCTCCTTTACTTTAAGTTTCCCTTGTACTAACAATATAGCAGAATATGAGGCTTTGTTGTTAGGTCTTAGATTATCTCATAAGCATGGGATAAAGTGTTTACATGTTGTAGGAGATTCTGAATTGGTGGTATCCCAAGTAAGAAATTCTTATGTGTCAAAGAATAAAAGATTGAAATAGTATAGAAATGCAGTGTGGGACATGATTGAATGTTTTGATGCATTTGGTATTATTTGGAAATATAGGACAAATAATAAACTAGAAAATTTATTGGAAAACATCGCAATAAAACCAAATGATATCACATTTGCTAGTGTGTCTAAAATTGAGATTCAAACTAGACCTTCTGTCCCTGATAATGTTCAAAACTCGCAAGTGTTTCAAGATGATAAGGATATTCTAAGATTTTTGAATTGTGATCATATGTTGTCAGGACAAGAAATTGATTGTGCAACTTATGTAGAAAATGTAGATGGAAAAGACACAATTTTTGGGCAGGAAGTTGTATAATTGAAGACAAACAAAATTCCAAAGGGTCTAGTTGTTTTAGAAACTATTTTTGACAACCAAGATAGGTCACAAATGGATACTAATGGGTATAATGCCAAGGATTTAGAGGAGGTGAACTTGGGAACTTAGGAAACACCTAAAGGGTATATATTGGTAAGAAATTGCCTCCTAAAATTAGGAAAGATCTAATAGACTTGTTAAGGAAGTATAGACATGTGTTTGCATGGTCATATGATGATCTAAAGGCCTATAGGGAAGATCTCTTTCAACTTGAAATCCCTTTGAAACTAGATGCTAAGCCTTTCAAACAAAAACAAAGGCCAATAAATCCAACCATGGCTCCCAAAATGCAAGACGAATTGATCAAGTTAAGAGATGTTGGGATTATAAAGCCTATTAGACATTCTTCTTGGGTGTCCAATCTAGTAAAAGTAAGTAATAAAAATGGAGATATAAGGTTATGTGTTGATTTCAGGAATCTCAACATATCTTCATTAAAAGATAATTATGGTTTACTCAATATGGAAGCCATGTTGCAAAGGGTCATTGGTTCAGAATTGATGTCCATGATGGATGGGTTTTCAGGATATAATCAAGTAGTTGTCAAAGAATCAAAATAGTTTAAAACTGCTTTCACTACTCCATGGGGTACTTATGTTTATGTCAGGATGCCTTTTGGGCTTACTAATGCTAGAACTACTTTTCAAAGGGCCATGGACGTATCTTTTGCTGATATTATTGAAAAATTTCTTGTTGTGTATCAGGTTGACCTTGCTGCTTATTCCAAGGATGAAAATGATCATTGTATGCACTTAGAAAAGGTATTCATCAGAGCCATTAAATATGGAATATCTTTAAATCCAAGGAAATGTAACTTTGGTGTCACTGAAGGAAATTTTTTAGGACATCTAGTTGGCAAGCATGTAGTGAGGATTGACCCTAAAAGGGTAGAGGCAATAGATAAGATTCAGAAACCCAAGAGTGTTAAAGGCATCTAGTCATTCTTTGGAGAGAACAATTTTCTTAGGAGATTTGTGACAAATTTTGTAGAGATTAGTAGGCCTATATCAAGAATGCTAAAGAAGGGATCTGAGATAAAATGGGATGGTGAACCTAGTATTGCATTTCAAAAAATTAAGCAAGCTATTAAAGATGCCCCTATTCTCAGAGCTCCTGATTATGACAAACCAATAGACATATTTTATTTTGCCTCATTTCACACTGTTGTTGCAGTACTATTACAGAAAAATGAAGAAGGTTATGAGCAACCTATTGTATTCTTTAGCAAGTCTTTGCAAGCAACAGAGCTTAAGTATGACATCAATGAAAAATAGGCATATGCACTGGTGAAAGGAATTAAGGCTTTTAGATGTTACTTAATGGGAGCTACTATCATTGCTTTTGTTCCTACCTGCTGCTGTGAAGGACATCTTTTCACAACAAGAGTTTAACATTGATATTCAGATTAATAAACAGGTTAGGGATCAAGGTTTCGCTAAGTTGATGACAGAAGCTAATTTAGAGGCAAACCAAATTAATCAACTTGATGATAGTTGCAAAGACAATCTTTGTGATATGGATATCTCTGTCTGGTGCAAAGACATAATTTATTATTTTCAAAACATGAAATATCCATAAAAGTTAATAGATAACCATAAAAGATCCCTCAAGTTGCAGGCTATAAGGTATGTTCTAGTACAGGGTCAATTACGGTGGAGAAATATGGAAGGGATACTTTTGAAGCATGTAGATGAAAATGAGTCTAAAAGGATCCTAAAAGAAATGCATCAAGGTGTATGTGGTGGTCACTATATGGCAAAAACTACTACCCATAAAATCCTAAGAGTTGGTTTTTTGTGGCCAACACTTTTTAGAGATGCTCATGAATTTGTGAAAATATGTGATACTTGTCAAAGATTTGGGAGAAAATTGATTTTTTTTGGAAATTTACCACTAAAACTTGTAGAAGTACAAGCACCATTTCAACAATGGGGAATTGATTTCATAGGTGAGATTTTAAAAAAATCCAGTGGTGGACATTCTTGGATCTTAATGGCTACTGATTATTTCACTAAATGGGTGGAAGCAATCCCTACCAAGAATGCAACAAGAAAAGTGGTGATCAACTTCATTTTAAATAATATTATAACCAGATTTGGTTGTCCACAGAAGATAATAATTGATAATGCTATGTGTTTTAGATCTGACAAGTCTAAATAATTATGCATGAAATATGGCATTACAAAATATACATCCTTGCCTTATCATCCTCAAGGGAATGACCATGCAAAAGCAAGTAATAAGAGTATATTAAAAATGATCAAGAGGATCTTAGGAGAAAACAAGAAGGCTTGGAACTCAAAGTTGCCATTAGCTCTGTGGGCTGATAGGGTTACTATGAAAAAGGCCATTGGATGTGCCCCATTTGATTTGGTCTATGGTATACAAGCTAGACTTCCACAAAATAACCTCAAAGAGATGTATAGATTTGTTCAATTGTATGAAGATGATATCATTGATGAGATGCAACTCAAAATGGATGATATATTGCAACTAGAAGAAATAAGGAGAGAATATGTTGTTCAAAATGCCAAGTTACAATCACAAATGAAGCATTTATATGACAAAAGAGCCAGTAACAGGAAATTTGAAATAGGTGACATGGTACTGATGTGGAATGCTAGATTGAAAGATAAAGGAAAGCATGGTAAATTTGTCCTAATCTGGCTTGGCCCATATAACATTTGTGATAAAAATGGAGAAGATTCATATTTTCTGAAGGTTTTATCTAGAGGTATTCTTGAATTGCCAGTTCATGGACAATTCTTGAAGAGGTACTTTTCTTAAAAGTATTTATTTTCCATGAGCAATAGTTTTAGGTTTCTTGGTTTTCCTATACATTTTGTATATTTTGTAAATCCCTATAAATAGTCTCTCTATATAGTTTGGTTTATTGTTTATTGTTTCTATGTGTTGCTCTGTGCTCTCTGAATAAGTTGTCATCCCTGTACCAAGTATGTGGTTTGCTCTCCCAAAGATTCTGAATTCTTACATAAACTCAAGTAGTCTATCATCCCCAGACAAAGCCACTGTTGGTTTGATTTTTTACATATTAATTTTTCTTAGAATCATGGTGAAAAAATTAGATGTGAGTTCTTTTGTTAGGTCCTAGGGTTTTAGGTTTTGGTCTCGTATTTTTGATATCTTTTAAAATTTGTGTAAAGCCCTAGGTCTTGCCTTCTCTATTTTATCCTGGCGCGAAAGTTCTTTTTTTTTTAAAGGTGAAGTGAATATTCTTTTCCCACATGCTTTGAGGTCATTGTTGAGTCCTTTTGAAAAAGGTTTTATCCTATCATTGGATCTTATTTGAATCTACAATAGTTGTAGATCTTATTTGAATCTATAGTTTTCGCATACTTGCTATAGCAAGATGCTCGAATATCACATCAAGCGAAGTAGTGACTATCAGAGAACTATGTTGTGATACTAAAAAATGAAGTCCAATGCCAAAAAATGTGTGTTAATATGAAGGCATTATGATCACATGCTATGTCCCAGGCTTTTCAATATTAAGAAGAATGCACGTGGAAAAACTCACAAATGGTCACTGGAGTTCAAGTTTCTCTAGCAATTTGCTAAGTTGCTATCAGAAAATCCATGCAACTTACTGGTGGTGAAAGTGCGAGTGCTCAAATTTTACAAAAGGCAATAACCTATTTAAGGTTGATGTGACCACAAAAATTCCCATGCAGTCTTATAAATATGCACGACCACCTTCTCTAACACTAGTTTTAATTGGTGAAGTCTCAATTAATGTATCTCTTATTATCCATCACCAAAATTGTAAATCTATTAGAGGTTTCTATATCGCTAGCCGAAAAAACACCAATTTTTTGGTAGTGACATAGCAAGGGTCCGGTCATTGCAAAAGACAACATTCTTTTAAAATAAGAAATGATTTTGAGGATCTCGAGGAAAATATCGTGCAAGCTTTGCTTTTATTTCTATGCAAGTTGTGTCACTCATAGTTTTATTTCCCAGCATCGGTTTTGATGGTTACCAAAAGTCGCTATATCGCTAGCCGAGAAGTTGGTGTTTTCATTGGTAGTAAGGTAGTGACTAGTCAGAAGGTTGTGATGTAATAGAAAATCCTCAAAGGTGGGCCCCAAATGAGTGACTTGACAAAGTTGAGCTATGCAGATCAAATGACATGGTGGCATCCTACTGAGCATCTATAAGCCATAAATCTTGAATTCGTCAAAACTCACTATATCACTAGCCATATAGTTAGTAATTTTGTCAGTAGTGATTTAGTGACACGTAAAAGTAACAAACATGACAAGGCCAAGGACGTGTGATGTCATTAGAAATTAAATAATATATATGTGTGCCAGCATGTTAAGCCAGCTCAGCGAGAACAGTATCTTGGACACACTCCCCATGCATAGAACATGGAAATGATTCTAAATCATCAGATCAAGCATAAATCAATGATACTTGCTAACTCGCTATAGAAAGATGTGTAAAAGTTATGTATAGTGAGGTAGTGAGTGAGAGACTCACCATTGTTCTCTTAAGGGTTGTATCAAATGTCTGCCACAAGATTAAAGCAAAATCAATTGTTATCGCTAGCTCACTATAGAAAGGTGCTTGAAAGTTAGGTATAGCGAGGTAGCAAGTTGATGACATGTGTCCTTAGTCATCCATGGGCCCAGTTTGAAATGCCAACATTAGAGGAAAGGTACAGATGGAGGAAATTTATTTGTTTGACTGCCAGCATGTTAAGAAGAAAAGCGAGCCATCCTAGTTTTCATTCCTGGATCACAGAATTTTTCAAGGATCAATGACGTAAATTTAAAAGGAAGTGTGATGCAACTCTATTTTTCTATTCTATGCATTTATGATGAATGAAAGCTTCATGTGTGGGAGAAATAGAGTATAATATAGGAGATTTCATTAGTTCCAGTCCCACACAGACAAATATTTCATGTTTTCTGAGCACAAGAGGCTATTGATCTTATTGTGTTTAGCCTGGTATGAACATGAACTAACTCCTCATCTATTTGAGAGAAACTACAGAGGTTCAAAGAAGAACAAGTCTAGAAAGTCAAGTAAGTACTCATATATAACTTCTGTAACATTCCAGTTCCTATTATTATGATCAAGATGCCTCCTAAGAAAGCATTATCTAGGCAAGTTAATTATATGGATAGGAATGTTCATGAAGATTTGTTAGAATTACTCCCATAATCCACCACTGAACTTGCACAAGTTAAAAGGTTAATTTCCTTAAAACCTAGGCTGAAGATTGATGATGGCTTATATGACAAGGGAAGCTAGGTTAGGGATGCAACAACTATGTATACTAGTCTTGTCTTGTTTAAAAAGTGGTTTTCAGAAAGGAATTTGTTTTCCCCGCATGCTAATATCTAGAATTTTGATTTGGGAAAGCTAGTAGTTCCACGTGTTTTCATGGATTATGATTTGCTTGAAGCCATTGCCAATAATTATGACCAAGCTATTAGGGTGGTGAGAAGAAATGATGGCATGCCTTTGATCTCAATTAGTCCTAAAGAAATTAGAGAGGTTTTTCACCTAGAACCATTGCAGATTACCATGTGCCAATGAATTTTCCAAAATTAGAGAATGAATACAAAGCAAGGAAGGATGTAATTAGGGGAGGTGCACTAAGGGCACACATTGGTACAACAGGAACTCTGCCGGTAATTATTGTAGCCTCTAGAGAACCTTTTAACAAGAGTCTTTTCACTTCCCGGGCTATAGAGATATATAGGACCCTGTGCCATGTTTTTGGTGAAGATGAGCAAGATTTCATGCCCATTGCCCTTATGTATATGATGGTTCAAATTGCTTCTTTTAGTGTAGATGTTATATTTGATATGGCCTCCTTTTTGGCTGAAGAAATTCATACTGGTTTAGTTGGAATTGCGAAGGGCAAAGTGGAGAAAACTTTTGGCCACTATTCTCTATTAATGCATATGTTCTTGTTCAAGGGGGTGACATATTTTGGTAATGAGATGGAATTGAACAGAGAGGAGAATGGGGAAGCATTGCCAGTCTAGTTGTGGAGCGTAGATATGACCTGGGATGCAAATAATGCCAGTTTTGTTAGATTTGATAGGTATTTTGCTTCTAAATTGAGATGCCTCATATTGAGTGACAATCCCAGAATCCCTAAGGTATTAATAAACCTCCTTAGGCGTTTGGAAAAACCCCCTAGCTTGAAAGTTTCACATAATTGGGAAGATATCATTCCTTACCCTGTTTCTATGATTTTTAGAATCTATGGTTTTAAAGGGAGTCCTCATGTCTTGCCTTACCAAGTACCTTTCAAGGTAGGATTGGCTGAAGTTTTGTGGCAATTAGGAGGAGTAGAAGAAATGTTTCTATTGAAAAGGAAACTAGTGTCAATTTTCCCTACGTACATAGTGGCCTATTAGTTTGTGATTACCAAAGGGGGTTGGCTCTTTTTGCATAAAATTTTTGATCAGTATATGATGGCTATCTCCCATCCCCTTTTTTGTGATTCTAAGAGATTTTTTAATTAGACCTTGACACATAGAATTAAACTAGGATAGGTCAAACATGATTCATATTATCCAATGGACATTATAAGGAATTAATTCTCATTGCAGGAGTAGGAAAAGAAAAAAGAAAAATGGAGAGTTTACTCTCGGGTCCTAGAATTCATTCATTGTTTTGATAAAAAATATAGTCCTTTAGATAATGCTAATACAAAGGTTGACAAAATAAATAAGCTCATGAGTAACTTCCCTAAAATAATGGAAGCTATAAATGAGCAGAAACAATTTTTTATTGATTCTTATCCTGATAAGGCTAGAGAAGTCATGAGGAGGTTGGTTTTCACTCTTAATATAGGAGCTAGTCAAATAATTGTACAAAAGAAGCTTGGTTACACTATAATTCAAAATAAAAGGGCTCCTGTAGATAAAGGCAAGTAAATGATGGGATCCACCAGTACAACCCTAGAGGAGAGACCTGATGAACCTAGTCCCAAGAGGTGGAAGGTAATGAAAGAAGAGAGACCTCAAGTTGAGGAATATTCACCCACTCAATCCCCTTTGAGGATTGGAGAAGAACAACTCATTGGTGAGTAGATTGAACAGATGGGATCATAGGGAGGTATTTTTATTACTCAAGCAAAATTAGATGAGGGTAACCCTCCAGAACCCCCTCTACCAAGTTTGGACCTAACAATAGCTGACTATAGAGGCATGGAATTGGACCCTGTGTTAGAATAGGCAAGTCTGCATCAATTTTTGGCTAATGAAAGCTTTGAGAAATCTAGGGCTTTTCAATAGTTTGCATGGAGGGAAAACATGAATATTTTTGAGGAAAAATGTAAAAGGTTGAAAACAAAGCATCTAGAAATGGATGAAGCTTCCATCCAAAACCAAACAAAAGAAGAAATGATAAAAGAATTTTAGAATATAAGCCCTGAGGATGGAAGGAAAATGGTGAAGGCATCTAACATTTTATTGTTACCAAATTGGGATATTGCTGATGCCTTAGTTTTCAGTTCTATTTCAAATAAACTAACTTTGCAAGATCAAAATAAAAGGGACTTCCAAGGCACTGGATTCATTGAAGATCAAGCTGCATTGGTCAGTTGGTCATTAACAAGAGGATCTAGAGCCACACCATCAAAATTAGATGAGTCTGGATTGATGGGAAACATAATTGTAAGAAGGGTTGCTAATACCTCACATGTGCAGGCAACAAATTGAAATGTGGATTCTTCCAAGTTTCTTTTGGCCACTACTAAGAAGGAGGGACAGGCTATGTTTGAGTTACAGAATAAATATGAAACAATTCTTGAGGCCTATAATAAGGAGGTAAAAAGGAGAATTGAGCTTGAAGACAAGGTAATGGGGAAGTCCTCTACAATAACATACCCCCATCCTCTAGTGGAACCATTTAAATCCACCCCCCTTGTAGAAATACCAAACACACCTCAAAGGCTAGAATATTACACAGCTGAGGATTTTGAAGAAGAGAAAAGAAAGCTATGGGCCTTACATGTAGAGTTAAATATGCAATATGAGGATAAGCTTAGAAGGGCCCTAATGTATCTAGTAGATAAAATTGAATGGCCCTTGTTCTATGATTAGTTGGCAAGAGTAACAAGTATATGGGAGGAATTAAAAACCCATGATGAAACCCTCAAGCCTATTGTTAATAAGTGGGGAAAAAGGGAGAAAGAAATCACCCTTTTATGTTATTCAGTTATAAGGTCTTCCCATGACCATGTTGAAAAAATGTATGATGTTGCTAATGACCTATCAGATTTTGATAACAGGAGAATTTCTTTGCAACTAAAAATTATTTCTTATTTAAGCAGATACAAGAATAAAAAATTTGATTTGTTTCCTTGTGCCTTGGATAGAAAGAATAAATTGAAAAATAAGGATGAATGGAGTAAATAAGTGGATGACCTTTTATGCACAAGGATAAATAAAGTTGTAAACAAAAAAGGGCATTCTTGGTGGGCCATCACAATAGAGGAATTGGTTAAAGTCTAGTTATTTTTTGATTCTTTAAAACAAGAGTTTTTTGGTTTTGAAAATGAGGCTAATTATATATTAAAGAAGCAAGATGATATCCTGCAATTCAGCTGGCCTGATGATGCATAGTTTAACACCTAGATGGTAGATATTGCTTCTGATGAGCAGTTAGGAGAAGGCAGTATAGATGATGATGAAGAACAGAAAGGTGAGGTGCAGATCATTGACACATCAACACTAGATTTGAAAAAAGAAGAAGGTGAAAAAGTAATATTGCCTACTCAAGTTGAAAGTAGTGAAAATCTGTAGGAAAAAAATGATTTGGAGGTACCATAGAATAACCGTTCCTTGGCCAATTTGGTAGCCACGTGTTCTGAAGATCCAAAATATTGGGGGACAAATCAAAAGTTGATGATTTGCAGCAGTAAAAAAAATAGGCCTACCCAAAGATTTTTTGATGTGCTTGGCATTCTGTTATGCTCATTTTTGTCTCTTTTTATGATGTTTTGTTTCTTGTTTGGAAGGACACTTGTCAATCACAATTTCCCTTTTCTTGTTGCAACTCATGTTATATAAATGAGTTGTTAAGGCCTTGTGATGGTGAGAAACTTGTAGATTTTTTTTTTAATTTCGAGAAATGTACATTCAGTCGGTCCAATAGTAAGTATGTAGTTATTTTGAGTTTTCTTCCAATTGTACTCTCTGATAACATATTGAAATGATAGAAAAAATAATCTGTTCTGGCTTTCAATTGATTTCTATTGGTTATTGTATTAGTCATATGGAAGGATAATACAAAGGGGTATTTATATTATATTGTGTCATCAATTTTTGTCTCTATTTTATGGGTTTGTCTACTTTGAAGTCATTTTAAATAAGGTTTAACTTGGTTGAATGCAATTTGGATGGGTTGTATGTGATATCACTGTTGCTTTTAATTGAAGGAATTATAGAAATGCTTCAATGAATCAGTAGGTTTTATGAGTTTATAGAAAGGATACTTCATAAGAATGGAAATGGGTGATTACAATTGATTAATTCATTTAAAATTTATTTGAATTAGATCTCCCACCAATAGTTAATTTTCTACCCAATGGATAAGGCACTGGTCACATAAGTTAGAAGTGAGTAAGGGTGAATTCTGCTACTGCATATCAAATCATTAAAAAAAAAATCAAAATCATTTCATTCCATTTTGTTTAAAGTTACAAATTTTGGTTACCACTTGTTTGCATATAGTTTTCTGAGTCATAGATGGCCACTAATTCTAGGAATACTTGTAAACTATAGGAGATTTATAACCAGATCTACTTATAGGGGATGCAAATAGATTTGAGAAGCTTTTAGAGAAAATTGATAAACTGTGTATGTGCCTGAGGGTAAAAGATGAGAATCAGAATGAAACTAAGATAATTTCATACCACAATTTGCATTAGAATCATCCCTAGGTATACCCACCTTGGTTTAGCAGAGTCTAAAGAGTAGAAAATCATTTTTGGTTTTGTTGAAGTTGGGTCAAAGTGGTTTATTCATGTAATTGCTACTAGGAATTGGCTAATCCTTAGATTGTGTGAGTAATTTCACTATGATATTGAGCATTTTGTTTCTCAGTAGTTTCAAACACCAACATTAGGATCAAGGGTTGAGGTCACAATTGAGTTTTGGTGTGTTGGATGCACTAGGTACACTAGGTGGCTTAGGATGGAGTTGGTTAAATGAGAGATTGGAATAAGGAAGTGGGAAGGTGAACTTGATTGGTATGGTTGTGGAAGTGATTTACAAAGTTAGAGAACTCTGTTTGACCTTTGAGTAGGATTGATTGCTTGAGTTGATTCCAAGTTTCTTGTTGAATCCTCAAGTTGAGTTAGCCTACTTAAGGTGATAATGGAGGGCTCTACATCATAGGTCCTGGTGTACCTTGTATTTTTGTGTGTCCACTTGGTGCCCCTGCACCAAACAAAAAAAAGAAGCATGAATACCATTTAGAGCATTCATATCATCACTAACTCAAATATCAAATCATTTTCAATAGTAATCAACAAGAACACTAAAATATTAAACTCAATCATAACAAAAGATAGATTATTATACTAAAACTCATGAAAAACACTAGCTCATTAGTCAAGTTTATTACATTTAAGTATGGATATCTAGTATGGTTGGATAGCTTTATAAATCTTCTTTTTGTTGCACTTGGAATGAGGTTCTAATTCACTCTACAACTCAAGATATTCCCATTTTACTAATTGTTGTCTCCATTTTGTGCCATTACCTAGGGTTTCATCTATTTTCCCTCATATATTGAGATTCCACCATGGGAAACTAATGACCCTTGGTGGAATTCAAGTTAAGAAAATTTATTTCATGTTCCTTTTGGTTTTAGGTCAAAAGAATGAGGCTGGAGAGAGAAACTTGATGCCCTAGGCATGCAAGATCCATGTGCATGCTACAAATTTATAGCAACATCTTCCATAACTCACTACAGAGAAGGTTTCGAGGCTTGGAAATTGGTATGTGATCATCTTACATGCTCCCCCTCATGTTAATGGATGCCTAATTGCCTACATTCCTAAGTGAGCCTTAAAAAACTTAGTTGCTGCATATTTCTCTTGAGATCCCAAGGCTTTAGTATGTTGTATAAAACCTAAAAGGGTATCCAAATCAGTGATTCTTTTCTTTGGGTTATGAGGAGATGTTGTTGATCAAATAAATAAGATTGAAAAATGAGTGTCAACATACTTAACCATTTTTACTATACATGTGAAGTACACTGTGGAAGCCAAGCTAGAATTTCGTTATGTGTTGAGTCACAGATAGTGCCGAGCAAACTACAGTTGATGCCAAGTAGAACACATTACAGTATATGCCAATTTATAAAGAATTCAACATGTGCCGAGTAGATTAGAAGATAGTGTGTGTTGAGCATTGCAAAGTTAATACGAGCCAAGTGATTCAGGAATTAGTAAAAGTCGAGCAATGCAGGAAAATAGGAGCCGAGTAATGCAAGAATTCTATAGGAGCCGAGTAACACAAGAAACACAGTGGATGTCAAGAAATCTAAAATAGATGGTGCTGAGCATCAGTATTACTTCATGTGCCGAGCAATGTAGGATTAGAATAAGAGTTTGTGCCAATACAAACCAAGATGTAAAACAGTTATGCATGACTCATGACATGATAAGGAGATAAGATCTAATCCTCACATCCACCTATGTGATCCTCATGTAGCTAATCAGAAAATTGGAATTGCATGAAACCAATGGGTGAATTTCAAGGGTTTGAGTGGGAACATTTTATCCAAGGATGCATAATGATCCACTAATCTTTATAAGGGAGTCCTAATGCCATTGAAAAAGAGTTGGAGAGAAGAAGGAACAACATAGCCTTTTATTGAGGTCGTTGCAGAGCATTGGTGTCAAAGATTTTGTGGAAAGGACAACATTTACACATCTAGTTGATCAGAATAGAACAAGGAACACAATCAATAGATCAAATCTAGCAGACATCAGGGATAGATGAGCAGATCAAGAGCCTGAGATCAGCATTAGAGATTGCATTAGTTCAGGTGTATTATTCTAATACTCTCTCACAATTGTATTAGGAATTTGGAAATCCTATTGAGTTAGGTATGTTTAACAACCCTATGTAAATCCTTTAATAGGGTGGAATTCTAAGTTGAATGTTCTTAAGTCCTCTAACAAGGCACACTCCTAATAGGGTGTAGAAATCCTTTAACAGGGTCACATATTAACAGCGTGTTGTAGCCTTTAATAGGGAAAACCTTCAGAAGTGGTTGAAATCAATTGTTGCAGTAATTTTGTGGGTATCATCCCCACCCCAGTTTTACCTTCTTATTCTTGGAGGGTTTCTAGGTCACCAAAATCTCAAGTGTTATGTGGTGATGCATGTTTATTTCTCATGATTGTTTAATGTTTATATGCATGCATGTTAATTTCAAGTATATGTTAGTAAGGGTTTAAAAGTGGTTAAAAGGCCAGTACTTCTGATTCAACCCCCCTCTTAGAAGATCTCTTTCCATTAAGACATTCCAAAAATTGGTATTAGAGCCAAGTTATCTCAAGGAGAAGCCTAACAACTTGGAGGAAAAGATCTAAAGATGGAAGTCTTCAAACTTGGGAAGATCATTGAGAACCAGGTGATAGATGTGCATCTCGCTCTACACAAGGTAGAGGAAGCTAGAGAGGAATTAAGAAAATCCTTTAAAAGAAGGAAGGAAATGGCTATAGCCGACTACAAGGAGATTGACACCACACAAGTATTTTCCAAATGAGATTCCAAAGAATTTGATACAGCAATAGCAAAACTGATGGAGAAAAATAGAGCTCAAGTAGAAGAGATAAGAACTCTTAAGATAGAGCATGAATCATAGGCCATGATGCTTTGTGAAATCACTGAACAAAAGAAAAGAGTAGTTGAGGATAGAGTCATGATGGAAGATGACAAAAGAAATCTTGCAAATAGACTTGAAGAAAAATGTACTGAATTAACAAGGATCACAAACATGCAGATGGATACACTTGCCCAAATGATGAACCTTCGTCATGAAATCAATATGAAATAAATTGAGATCTCTACTTTGAGGATGCAGAATGAACAACTATAGAATGAATTGAATAAAGAAACATAAATAGCAGAGAATCTCAACAAGTCAAGTGAAGCCATCAAGTACTTTGAATAGTTGCTAAAATCCCCAAGATCACTCCATGATACATCAGGACTTGGATACTCCAACAATGAAGTTGGGGAATCATTAAAGATTGCTGAGAAAAGGAGTGACAAAGGTAAGGATTCTAAACCCACCTGTCATTACTGTAATAAAAAAGGGCATACTGCTAATGTTTACAGGAGTAGAGGGATCAATCAACCATACACACCCAAAAGCAAGGGTTACTGTCACAAGTGCAACATGTAAGGACATATGACACAAGATTGTAGGTCCAAAGTCACAAGGACACAAAGATTTGATGGACATTGCCATAATTGCAAGAAGTATGGATATAGAGCCTTTGAATGCAGATCAAAGCCTATGTGGACACCGAATCAGCATGTAAGAAGGGACAACTATGAACACCATTACAATTGGGACTACAATACATGAAAAATTTGTCACTATTGTCAAGAGTATGGACATATACCCCAAAACTACATAAGAACACATTTGAAGGGAAACTATAAAAGATGGTTGAACCAAACTACTTGCTTCAGTTGCTTGAAAGTTGGACATGTCAACAGGAACTGTCCAACAAAGGCCAAGGCACCCAAGACTAAAGTAAATAAGGACAAATAAAAGATTGATGTGGAACACATCAGAACAGACATGAAGAAGACATGGCAAAAAAGGGATGGATCAAGTACATCCAATGGAAGGGTCACTTCACTCACGAGGTCAAGTGATCATTTCTTATTCAATTAATCACAAGATGAGCCTATGGGGCTGATACATATAAGGAAGTATCATACATCAACTCTAAATCATGAAGAAACACTATAAAGTATAAATTTGCATGAAACAAGACACTAAGACAAAAATTTGAATGATGAAGCCGAGTTGTATATGGATGCTAAGTGAAACTATAGTGGTGGCCAAGTTATTAACAAAGTTAGTAGATGCTGAGTAAGAATAGCTACCAAGTGGATGCTGAGTTGAAAGACCTTTGGAAGCTGAGTGATAGGTAAAGGTACAAAAATGCATTAAATGCAAGGTTTTTGAGTCGTTTAAAGGTGAAAATTGATTTATTTTTGAGCCATTGAAATGAAGAGTGATTACCAGGAGCATGATTGAGTGATTTTCAAGCTTTCAACCAGTGATTTGCAGTGATTCAACATCTGCCCAAGCGATCTAAGCATTTAACCAGGTTTTCCTTTAGGTGCCAAGTTTTATAGTTTGTGAAGTTTGATTTAATCGTCAAACCCTAGTTCAGTTAAAAATGACATCTAGTTCAAAGATGACCCAAGGGAAAGAGAGTCATAAGATTCCACTTGTCAGTAACAAGGTTAAGCAACTTGAGTTTAGGCCCATACCAGAAGTTGCATATAAAAATGATCCCACTGGTGCCCTATCTGTCATCCCTGAAAAAGTTGTTATGGTTCAGGATGTGCAAAAGTGTTATAACTACAAAATAGGAGCCATAGGAGACTTGGAAATCTTTAATGCCTTTGACAAACTCTATGATAATGGTATATTGAAAGATGAGTTCTCTATCATAGAGAAGAAGGGTTTAACCAAAGCCCTAATTTTTCCAATCGTATTGAAAACTGAGTGGATATGCATAATACTTAGCAGAATCCATGATGGATCATTTTTGCTAGAGCAAGGACTAGTCAAGATTACCAAGAAGATGGTTCATAGGGTTACAGGATTTCCAACCGTAGATCGCCCCAAGACATTGAGAAGTGAAAAAAAGGAAACAATAGAGAAGAACACAGGTGCAAAATGGAATAACAAGGGAATGACAATTGACACAGTAAAAGATCCCCTTCTAGACTTTTCTATAAGGATCATATCACATAAGTTTTATCAATCCAGTAGGTTGAATAGTGTACCCTACATAGTAGTGGATGTGGCATATAAGCTTGTAAAGAAAGACCACACCTATGACCTTGTAGAGCTCATGTTGCAGCAGATTAATGAAAATCTTGGAGCTATTATAAAGTATAAAGGAGCACAATGCAAATTTGGGTTAGTGCTAGTTTGTACGTTCTTTTATGTGATGAAGAAATTCCCTTCATTTGGAAAAGTCAACTGGAGTCAGAATAAAACCATTGTTGATCAAATAAATGATTTCATTGCACAAATGGGAGATAGCTTTGATGATCAAATGTCTATCTATTTTGATGATTTCAAGAATGCAATGAAGAAAAGAATGAGGATACCAGGTTCACTAGTGGAAAAGCATGTAAATGACATATGCTTTCTAGTTGACATTGATTGTACTTACATTCAAGTAGTCCTTCCAAGAGCAAGATGGCTTAGACCATTTGGATATGAGCTTGATATTGACCAAGCTTCTACAACCATCACAACATTACTTGTAGAGGAAATGGAAAAATCTACCAAGGCATTTGGAACATATGATACTGTCAAATCAAGAGTTGTTACAGAAA
Organism: Cupressus sempervirens; assembly: GCA_028749045.1. Classification (NCBI taxonomy): domain Eukaryota; kingdom Viridiplantae; phylum Streptophyta; class Pinopsida; order Cupressales; family Cupressaceae; genus Cupressus; species Cupressus sempervirens. The sequence continues at coordinate 161,777,231 of CM053787.1, forward strand.
TCAAGATAGCTACAACAGTAAAGAAAAAGAAAAAGTTAGTAAAGAAAATAAAGAAGAGGTTTGGTGTTGGAGAAAAAATTGCAGCAGGCAAAGCAGAGGAGATTAGTGAAGAAGAATAAGAAGAAGGTGATGATGAGAAAGATGAGGATGAGCCAGAACAAGGGCCACTTGAATTGTCACAAGGCCAAGTGAAGACAAAGATGAGAGTGCCGAGGAAGAAGAAACCAAGAAAGCACCCATCAAAGGTAGAGTCATCAAAAGGAAGGCAAATACACCTCTTGCTTCTCAAACTTCACCAAAGAAAGCTACCACACCAACATCCAAGAAGCCAAAAACTAGAGCTACAACAAGGGCCTCTACACAAAAGGCCAAAGAGGAAGGTACAAAGAAGAAGAAGATAGTCAAGAAGGCACATGAAGAGCCAAGGAAAAGAAAAAGATATGTGGCTCAACCTAATACTGATGAGGAAGATCAAACTGAAAAGGTAAGTCATCCTTTTAAGTCTTTAGTTGATATATTATGTGAAAAGATTAGGAATGGAGACTTAAGTGAAATGAAAAAGATTGATTTCAATAAGTTCAATAAAGAGGAATAGAATAGCATAGAAGAATTAGTCTATGCATTAATGACATAGTTCAAGTACACACCTCTTGAACTAGATGGACAATTGCCAAAGGAATTGTCTAAAATTGTAGAAGACAGATGACATTTCTATCTAATGATGGAAAAGGAGATGAGGGAATCAACCCTAGCAAGCATACTACCTGATTTGACAAAGGAACAAGTAACTCAAGTAGTCAAAAGTCATAACACTAGGTTTACACCTAAGTATAGGACATTCTCCATTTGCCAAAACAAAATTGAAGAAGTTGTACAGAGAACCACAAGAGTGTGGAAAATTTTATATAAGAAAATTGAAGATGTCCTTGAAGAGGAGTATAAAGAAGAAGCTGCTGCTAAACTAGAGGAAAGAAGGAAGAGGAGAGAAGAGAAGACAGAAGTAGACAAAAAGGACGAAGAAGAGGAAAACAAGGAAGAAAGAAAGGAGGAAGGAAAAGATGAAGACATGGGTACTGATGAGCAGCAAAGTGTGCAAGGCACACAACTTCCACCTCCTAGTCCTCCTCACTCTACTACCACACTTGCAGAAATCATAAAGATTAAGGATGTTTTTGACACCTCATGTCAAAAAATCAATCCATTAATTGTAGAGGATCTCACTAAGATCCTTGACCAAACAACTCTTCAAGGATAGTTGTGTACAAGTCCCATATTGGTCAGTGTAGATGATCTCCAAAAGTTAGTAGATAAACTCAAAGAAGCCAAGGTGTCACCACAAGAACCACCTCAAATCACTCAAACTACTAGACTTTCATTTCTACCACCTCCATCACCACCAAGAATAGCCATACAAGCTCATCAAGAGCTGAGTGCAACAGCAGAGGAAGTCAAAAGTATAATAGTATAGACAAAAAGTACACCTCCAATAGTACTGGTACAAGAAGAAGATAGGGAAGAAACACAAGATGATGAGGAGTTAGCAATACAAACTTTGGTTGAATTGCCAAAAATAGGTACTCTTACCAAACCCATTTCGAAGCCAAGTACTGAAATGATGACCTTACATGTCAGTACACCAAGCTCAAGTTCTACTAGGGTAGCCAGAACCATTCATTATGGCATTCCTGAGCTTGATGAAGAAATTAAAATACCCTATTATGATTCAAACACTTTAACCGAAGAAAAGATGAATGAGATACAAAGTGCATTGGATAAGAGGAGGAAAGAGGCAATAAGGAAAGACCACAAATTCAAGGTAGACAATGAATGAGATCAAATATATATTCATGGATGCCTTTAGCCTACAACCTCTAGATTCAAGCAGGCCAATCCTTGAGCAACTATATTACATAGTTGACCAAGTGAATAATGAAGACCAGGATACAAATGTAAAACTTATGGAATGGTCAGAAAAGAAGTTTGAAGGCAAGGTCAACTAGAAGATAGCTAATAACATAATTTTGGGATAGGTTGACCTAGCTAAGAAACTGGATAATGTAAAGATTGTATTAGGGAATATCTTTTCCCTTTATAGAAAATTGTGTGATTTTTTCAAGTTCACACAAGAAATAAATCCAAAAGTTTTGAACCTTGAGAGAAAACTTAAGCTCTCTAGTATGCAACTACCCTCAAATCCTGCACAAAGTGAAAAGCAATTTGCTCAAACACTTCACACTCAGAGGGAATTAGCTACATTATCAGCAAAAGAGACCACTATTAAAGAAAAGCTGATGCAAATACAAGCCTCTATCACTCCTCACTTGGAGATATTACATAAGGAGAAAATGTATGCAGAAGCAATCCATAAGAAAGATCCAAATATTTCTACTCATGAAGGACTTGTTGCTCTAGCAATAGAGCTTGCAATCCAACACAAGTCATTGGATATTGCATTGAATAACTAGGATGCATCTCTCAAAATACTCCATGAGGTAAATAAGACATTTTTGGCCAAGCATGGCATTACCATTTAGGACCCTTTGACATTAGTATAAAAAAGGGGGAGATAATTATTAATATTCTAAGGGGGAGATAATACTATAAGCGGAGAGATATATTAAAGGAGAAGATACAAAGATAATAGGATCAGAAATAGAGAACATTAGGTACAATGGCACAAGACATCAAAATTCATGGCATGACAAGGCATAATCAACTCAGGGGGAGTCATAAGGTATATTGTTGTTCACAATATCTTTTTGAAATTTTGAAAGTGAAGAATGTACACATAAGGTTTAGATCATGAATGATTAGTTAAGTGTTTTTGACACTCATGTCAAAGGGGCAGATTGTTGATCAAATAAATAAGATTGACAAATGAGTGTCAACACACTTAAGTGATCATTCATGATCTAAACCTTATGTGTACATTCTTCACTTTCAAAATTTCAAAAAGATATTGTGAACAAAAATATACCTTATGACTCCCTCTAAGTTGATTATGCCTTGTCATGTCATGAATTCTGATGTCTTGTGCCATATGCCTTGTCATGTCATGCATTCTATTGTCTTGTGCCATTGTGCCTAATGTTTTCTTCTTCTGATCCTGTTATCTTTGTATCTTCTCCTTTAATATATCTCTCCCCTTATAGTATTATCTCCCCCTTAGAATTATTTTAATATATCTCTCCCCTTATAGTATTATCTACCGCTTACAATTATTAATATTCTAAGGGGGAGATAATACTATAAGGGGAGAGATATATTAAAGGAGAAGATACAAAGATAACAAGATCAGAAATAGAGAACATTAGGCACAGTAGCACAAGACATCAGAATTTATGACATGACAAGTCATATGACACAAGACATCAAAATTCATGATATGACAAGGCATAATCAACTTAGGGGGAGTCATAACATATATTGTTGTTCACAATATCTTTTTGAAAGTTTGAAAGTGAAGAATGTACACATAAGGTTTAAATCATGAATGATCAGTTAAGTTTTTTTGACACTCATGTCAAAGGGGGAGATTGTTGATCAAATAAATAAGATTCACAAATGAGTGTCAACACACTTAACCATTTTTACTATACATGCCGAGTACACAATGGAAGTCGAGCTAGAATTTCTTTATGTGTCGGGTTACAGATAGTGTTGAGCAAACTACAGTTGATGCCAAGCTATACAAAATTCAACATGTGCCAAGTAGATCAGAAGACAATGTGTGCCAAGAATTACGAAGTTAATAGGAGCTGAGTGATTTAGGAGTCGGTAGAAGCTAAGCAATGCAGGAAAACTAATAAGAGCTGAGTAATGGAGGAATTCTATAGGAGCCGAGTAATACAGGAAACACAGTGGATGTTGAGAAATCTAGAATAGATGGTGTTGAGCATCAGTATTACCTTATGTGCCAAGCAATGCAGGATTAGCATAAGAGTTTGTGCCAATACAAACCAAGATGTAAAACAGTTATGCATGACTCATGACAGGATAAGGAGATAAGATCAAATCCTCCCATCCATCTATGCGATCCTCATGTAGCCAATCAAAAGATTGGAATTGCATGCAACCAATCTGTGAATTTCAAGGGTTTGAGTGGGAACATTTTATCCAAGGATGCATAATGATCCACTAATCTTTATAAGGGAGTCCTGACACCATTGAACAAGATTTGGAGAGAAGAAGGAACAACAGAGCCTTTTATTGAGGTCATTGTAGACCATTGGTGTCACAAATTTTGTGGAAAGGACAATATTTACACATCTAGTTGATCAGAATAGAATGAGGAACACAATCAATAAATCAGATCTAGTAGAGATCAGGGATAAACGAGCAAATCAAGAGACTAAGATCAACATTAGAGATTGTATTAGTTAAGGTGTATTATTCTAATATTCTCTCACAATTGTATTAGGAATTTGGAAATCCTATTGAGTTAGGTAGGTTTAACAGCCTTATGTAAATCCTTTAACAGGGTGGCATTCTAAGTTGAATGTTCTTAAGTCCTCTAACAAGGCAAACTCCTAATAGGGTGTAGAAATCCTTTAACAGGGTCACATATTAACAGTGTGTTGTAGCCTTTAACAGGGCAGGCCTTTAACAGGGAAAACCATTAGAAGTGGTTGAAATCAATTGCTGTAGTAATTTCATGGGTATCATCCCCACCCTAGTTTTACCTTCTTATTCCTCGAGGGTTTCTGGGTCACCAAAATCTCAAGTGTTATGTGGTGATGCATGTTTTTTTCTCATGATTGTTTAATGTTTATATGCATGCATGTTAATTTCAGTTATATGTTATTAAGGGTTTAAAAGTGGTTAAAAGGCCAGTACTTCTGATTCACACCCCCCTCTCAGAAGATCTCTTCCCATTAAGACATTCCAACACATGTTTGTGATTTTCCCTGTTTAAGGCTACAAGCCTAGTCTTGAGTTTGTGAAGCAACTAGCCAATGAATGTTGCATAGTTTGAATCTAATGTTGGATTCATGTTATTTTGGACCTAAATAGACCCTTTCCATGCTTTGAAGTCAACCCTGGTCAGTATTTGTATTTGTGGTGTTTTGTGTCAAATAAGCCTTGTGATGCCCTTAAGAGAAACTAGTGATTAGTTGTCTTTGTGATAGGTTTTCCTTGTGATTGGGGATTCCTAGGAGTGGTTGGATACCATCTTATCAAGCACTTGTGATAGGTTTTTTGGGGCTGATTGGATTAACAATGAAACTCATTGTTCCTTAACCTTCAGTGAAGAGGATTCTAGGAACCTTGTCCATTCCCACTACCTGTTCCATTGCATCAAAGTGGTATCAGAGCCATGTGTCTTACTAAAGAGGAAAAAATACCTTTAAGGAGGAGCAAACTAAGGTTGTAGACCTTGATCCATTTGTAATGATGTAAAAAGAGAAAAAATGCATAAAATGTTGTCCTCTTACATCAAATGCTGTCCTCTTGAATTTTTCTCCACATTTTTCCATAATATCAAGAAAATAAATTGAATATTAGGATACCCATTTCACTCCTCTATAACATATCAAAAGATGAGTTATGGTTGTTTTGGACCAAGTCTCTGTTGTTACATTATGGGCCACTTTTTAAGCATAAAAATGAGCAATATAGGTGATTTTTCAAGGAAAAAAATATTTTTATGTTTCTTAGAAGGTTATAAAGGTCCTTAGGCTCATTAGATTAAGTTTAAGGCATCTAGGAGTTAAGATGTCAAAAATTGCAAAAAATTGCAAAAGTTGTCAAAGCAAAATTGCAAAAATGTTGACAACTTTGTAGGAGTTTGGAAATTGGTGAAGGGCCAATCATTTGAAAATAATTTATTTTACTATTTCCAAAACTTTTCCAAGTTGTGGAATTGGAATCAAGTGAAAAATGTGAAAATTACACTTTTTGTGCAATGTTGCACTGTTGAAAGTTGTAAAAGTTGCTCAAATTTGCAATTTAGTGGAAAAAGGGTTGTGGGATCAAACTGTCTATTCCATTAGCTCTAGGTGGATAGTTAAATCCTATCCCCAACTTTATCCTATTTTTTTTAGCACTCAAACATTGTCGAGCACACCAAACTGGAACATCCCTAATGGTCACTAAATGTGATAGGGCTACGATCTTTGACAGGGCATATCTCAGAGCTCGTATGAAGTATGGATGAAATTCTAGTTCCTATAGGACCATTTTGCAAAGACCTAAAATAACCTCTCACTTTTTTGATATCATACTTCATTTTGATTTTGTGATGCCATCTCGGCTGATGCTAAAACTTGTAGTGTTGGCCAGTACAAAGTTGCCAACTGCCAAATCTCTCTCATCTTTCATCGTGGGATCAAACTTTCTACTCCGTTAGCTCTGAGTGGTTAGGTAAACCCTATCCCCAACCTCATCCTATCTTTTTTAGTGCTCAAAAATTCTTGGGCATGCCAAATTGAAACATCCTTAAGGGTCACTAAATGTCATAGGGCTGTGATCTTTGAAGGGGTATATCTTGGAGCTCGTGCAAGGTATAGATGCAATTCTAGTTCCTATAGGACCATGTTGTGGAGACCTATAGTAACCTTTCTCATTTTTTAGATATCATACTTAATCTTGATTTTGTGATGCCATCTTGGGTGATGCTAAAACTTGTAGTGATAGCTAGTACAAAGTTGCCAACTGCCAAATCTCTCTCATCTTTTGTCATGGGATCAAACTATCTACTCTGTTAGCTCCAAGTGGCTAGGTAAACCCTATCCCCAACCTCATCCCATCCTATTCAGTGCTCAAACATTCTCAAGCATGCCAAATTAGAATGTCCCTAAGGGTCACTAAATGCCATAGGGTTGCAATCTTTGATGGGGCATATCTTGGAGCTCATGCAAGGTATGGATGTGATTCTAGTTCCTATAGGACTATGTTGTGGAGACCTAAAATAACCTCTCTCACTTTTTAGAGATCATACTCTATTTTGATTTTGCGGTGCCATCTCGAGTGATGCTAAAATTTGTAGTGTTGGCCAATACAAAGTTGCCAACTGTCAAATCTCTCTCACCTTTCATCGTGGGATTGAACTGTCTACTATGTTAGCTCTGGGTGGCTGGGAAAACCCTATCCCAAACCTCATCCCATCTCGTTTAGTGCTCAAACATTCTCGGGCATGTTGAACTGAAACATCCCCAAGGGTCACTAAATGCCATGGAGCTGTGATCTTTGACGAGGCATATCTCTGAGCTTGTGCAAGGTATGGATGCAATTCTAGTTCTTATAGGACTATATTGTGGAGACCTAAAATAACCTCTCTCTCTCTTTGGACATCATACTCTATTTTTATTTTGTGATGCCATCTCGGGTGATACTGAAACTTGTAGTGTTGGCCAGTACAAAGTTGCCAACTGCCAAATCTCTCTCACCTTTCATTGTAGGATCAAACTATATTCTCCGTTAGCTTTGAGTGGCTAGGTAAACCCTATCACCAATAGGGATTTTTTTAGTGGTGATTAGTTGCTAGTTGGCGAATATGTCCCGATCGGGCTATAGAAATTGGTGAAAAAAAAACCGTATACTAGTTGATCGGTTCACCCAAATTTTATAAAATACTCATATAGTGGATGAAACATTCGCCACTATTATTACATAATTTCAATTTGGTAGTTAGGTTCTTCGCCCATATTTCTCTTTAATGTTTACTCTTATTCGCCACGAAATTAATTGAGTGTCTCTTTCGACAATCATCATTCGCCAAATTCCCATTTTCCTATGTGAAATTTTTATTTGTCCTAGGACCCAATTTGCCATGCATCACACACAATGGGGTCCCAAATTCCCACCCTATTCACCCACTCGATTACTTGAAATTATGCAGGCTTCACCAAATATTAGTTCTTATCATATGTAATGATCAACCCATTCGCCAAAATGAAAATGGTTTATTTGTAGTTGTCTATTTAAGACATGAGTTTCATTATTGAAACATGCTGAAAGAAGAAGCCTTCTTCATAGTATTGCGATCAGTAGAGAATCAGAATGACTACGACTATGAGTCCATAGTATTTTATTGCAGCCTTAATTTGATGGAGATGTCACAGTCAAATTTAAATAGGAAGAGGAGTAGGACTAATGAAGGTGGAGATGTTCAAGAGAGGCCAACAAAATGCAAAAATATATCTTCATACTTTGGCAGGGGTAGACGCAACAGTGTTGGTCAAAGTAAGGAAGGTACATCATCAGAGGAGCCTGTACAATCTCAACCTACACAGGAGTCCATTCAACAAATTGGGGAGCCTAATAAATTTGGTGACGAAGTTGCAGAACTTGATATCTCTAATGAAGATGACCTTGAAGAAGAATATCTAGTAAATAACCAGTACCAGGATGAATCAATCGACTTCGGTGATGATGATGGTGCAATTAATAGTAATAGTGACACTAAAGGGAGAGAAAAATTGAAAGAAAAAATTGATTGAGAGTGGGAGATGGCCAAGAGATTTAAATTTGATTGGGTAGCAAAGCATCCATTCATTGAGCCTGTGGACACTCCAATTGTAGGTGAGCCACCAATAGAATGCAGATGTGCAATTTGTAGTTGGAAGTATAAAAAGGAAAAGTGGATGTAGCTTAAACTAGACACAATAGAGAAATAAGTTGGTAAGATTTACGAAACCTCAACTGTAGATGGTAAAGAAATAAAAGTGGTAAGATATAGAAAAAAGGAACAATGTCAACATAAAAGGAATGCTGAAGAATATTATATGTTTCAAAAATTTCAGACAAAGCCTGGTGAAGTTCAAGGTTCTATTAATGCTATTTTTGTAAAAGTAAGTGAAGTAGAAGAACGTGGAAAAGTTGTTCAATTGAGTAATGTTTTGTATATTTTGAGAAGAGGGCGTCCAATGACAGACTATTCAGAAATGAGTGGTTTTTTACACTTTCTGAAAGTTTCTAACTATCCTATCAGTCATTAGTCGATAAACAGTGGATGGGAATGGGCAAGTTGTATTGCGCAGGTTGAAATAGAGGATGTACAAAGAAAAATAAAAGAGTCAACCTTTATTGCATTGTCCTTAGATGAAGTTATGACAATAGATAATACATCATGGGTATGCATGCATGTTTATACTGTACAGAATAATGTCTGCCAACCACATCTACTATTTGTTGCTAAATTGAGAGACAATGCAATAGTAGAAACTTTATTTCAGTTAGTAAAGAGAAATTTAATTGAATATGGAGCTACGGATGAATTGACAATAGCGAAGAAGTTGGTCTGTGTTGGAGTGGATGGAGCTTCAATAATGCAAGGTCAAAGGAATGGTCTTTGCACAAAGATGTAGGCTTCTTGTTCACCATATGTTGTTGTCATTCACTGTATTACTATGGCCCATAGGATGAATTTTTCTTTTAGAGTTGTGAAGAAGTTTCCTTCAGTAAACGAGGTTGAAGATTTAGTAAGAGAGTTGTATGCATATTTTTGTTGAAGTCCCAAGCATTTTAGGGAATTTCAGCACTTTGCTGATGGAATTACCGATGGAAACAAGCTTCTAAAAGATGTTGATACCAGATGGATCTCTTTAGATGGACCAGTGCATCGAGTATTTTTTGAATATCAATCTTTGATTGGACTGATGTACGAAAATCAAGATAATGCAAAAAATCAAAGATGTGGTGACCTGCTTTGGAGGTTAAGTAATATAAAGACACTTTTGACTTTGGCATCTCTTCTTCCCATGCTAGAAGAAATGAGGTTAATTATGAAAAAAGCCCATCAAAGAGCCATGTATATTGCAGAATATGCTCTGTTGCATAAAATGTCATGCCGAGCCCTCGATAGTCTCTATCGTACTGACCTAAATTTATTCGATGATAGATTTAATCACTGGCAAAAACTAATAGATTTGGATGATCCTAATAATTATTTAAAGATCATTGAAAATGGAGATCTATGTGTTTGTGTAAGGGGATTTCAGATACCAATGTACTACAGTGCCCCAAAGAAGCGAGCTACAAGAGTTACAAGGGAAGAGTTTACCAAGATCGTCGAGTCTATAGCACCTACTACAAGGGACATAGCCTATAGAGTTTCCTCTAAAATAATATCATGATTTCCATATGATCAACTGCTTGAGGCCATGGAAATTGTGTTTCCTCAATATTGGTCCTTCAACAATAAGGAAGATTATCGTAGAAGGCTGTTGATTTTGATAAAGGAATTTTGCAAATCTATAGAATTCAATGGAGTGACTATCAATGGAATATTAGATGAGGGTCTTCTTAGACAACAATCAGGCACCTTTGCAAGGACCATGAAGCATCAATATCAATTAATGCATAACCCACATGAAGAGGGCTCGGCAAAAAAGCTTTGGACAAAACTAAAACAGAGCACATTGTTGTGTGAATTTTTTTTAAAGTACTTCAAGCTTGCTGATCTATGTCAAACCATGATATTGGGTTCAGTGGAGGATGAGAGAGTTTTCAGTGCTTTGGGCTTCCTAAAATCAAAGCTAAGAAAGAAACTAGACAAGAATTTGGAATCATGCTTGAGGGTATACACATCTAGGTATAATGTCAATACTTTTCCTTTTCAAAAAGCAATGGAAATCTGGAAGAAAAGATGCAAAAGAAGAACAGTGGGACTAGGCAACACCATTAACCAATCTCCTACAGTGTCTCCAAGTGGGACAAGTACAGTTGGCAGTGGCATTGACCATGGAATTGGGAGTCATAGTAGCAGAGGTCAGAGTGAACTTGAAGTTGAAGAAGATACAAACGAAAATGAAGAGAACAATGAAGCAACTGGACTACCAAAATTGGATGATGATGACGACATAGAGATGAATTGGAAAATTTAGGAAATTTTTGCTAAATTAGCAGTGGCAACCAATAGGTATTTTTTGAACTTATTAACTACTATATGATATCCTATCATTCAATGTTCATTTTAGAAAAGCAAGAAATTAGAATGTATTATGTTTCATCATTAAAATTTGAGAACAAAGAGTATTATTACTGTAGAGTGTAGTTTATATCATGTCATCAATGATCATTCATATTTGAATTTGAAATTCCTGAATGAAATTTTATTGTCTATTTTATTCATTTATTCAACATACATTGAATTGGAAAACATGAAAATTAGATAGAATCATAGATTCAATTCCACAATTAATAATTATTAATGATTTTCATTTGTAATATTTAGCTAATATGGTACAATTCTTGTAAGCCAATGACCCTGAATTCCCTTTTATAGAAACAAGGGAGCAACAATAGCTTCAGGTTGATTTGCCTAATGTGAAGTCTCAAAAGCTAAATCAGTAAGACATCTACAAGTCTACAAAATCTCTACAACTTTAGTTGTACATTTCTGCATTTGATAGGCCAGTTTAGTAAATTAGCAATTTTAGAATAGGCAATAGCATCTACAAGACTGCAGCATTGATCTTGTTTAAAAAACAAAGTTCAAACTTGTTACTTGAAACTCAATTCTAGAGTCTAGACTGTAGTATGTAGGATAATATGAAAGATATTCATATATTATAAAGATATAGAGATGATTGAAACTGAAAAAGTACTTTCACATACAGACTATAAGTTTCTGTAGTATGCTCCATTCTTCTTTGGTTGGAAGGAAATTTTTTTTGATGTTATGGTAAATGACCTACATTCTTGTCAGCATTCCATACTTGGAAGAGTGAGTTTTAAGCAATGTCCGTTCCACTAGTGCACGCAAAATTGTGAATGTTTTGATGCACTTTGCAATGCCTTCATGAGTTCTGTCCTGAGGAAGGTTGCCTAAATTAGAGGTTATTTGGTCCTCCAACTTTTGTTTGTAAACTTCTCTTCCAACAAAACTCATTGTTGAGAAATAAAGTCCAGGACTCGGTAAACCAAGAGATATCAATTTTGCTATTTTATTGTTCATCGTGGTGAGCTTTGGCCCAAATAAAGCAAGAACTTCTTCTACTTCTGCTAGTTTTTGACATTTATGAAATATAGAGGTCGCCTTTATTATTGAACCAATGCGGTCCTGAATTCCCTTGCTTGCCAAATGCCTGTCAGCAGTGCTATTGATTTCTTCCATAATTCACTTTGCAATTTTCTATCTCTAACCAAAACTTTTGTTCTCCTCAAGTTGCTCTTTCAACTTCCCAAAAACATCTGTAAGAGCTTCGTAGAGTTCAAACCAATCACACAACCTATTAGCAAAAGTCTTTATTTGCCTCTAGAAGTAATTTTTTATTTTCTTTACTATATTATTTACATGGTAATTCAAGCCATTTTAATTTTTTTTAATAGTATCATTTGCCTTCTTTAGGTCTTCTTTCATTTCTGAGTACTAGTGTTCACTATGTTTTCTTATTTGCTCTGCTTTATTTTCCCACCCATTTTCTTTCTCTTCCCACTCTTTTGTTTTTACCCTCTCATTTTCCAATTATTTATTTAACTTATTGTTTACATTTGCAACATTCTCCAAGTTTCTGTATAACTTTGTTGAAGAGTCTTTTTCATCCAGGAGTTTTTTTCTCATTTTTTCCAAAATTTCCCTTAGAGTTTTCAATTCTGTGTCCATTTGTTCTTGCTGTTTAGTTGCTTCTTTAGAGCCAGAGGATGATTTTTTTATCCTTTTCTCTAATTCTTTGCACCTTTTTACTGCTGCTTTCTCACTTGCCTTTACATTTGCCAGATCTGCCTTTAACTTATCTATTGTGCCCTGAAGCTTTCCTTTCTCTTTCTCCAACTTCATCACTGAACTGTAGACCACTTCGTTGGTCATTTTGGACACATTTATCTTGTCCACATTTTTAATTTTGGATAAATCCATTTGGAGGGTGCTAACTTGAAATTCAGATGGATCTAACTGACTCTTTGGTGGATTGTTATCTCTAGCTGGGGGCATAATAACCATGAATTCCATCATATCTTTATCTGGGTCATATGTGGGAAATAACCTATTGCTTGCAGGTTTTGCATCACGAGCTGCAGAAATTGCTTCCATCTTCATTTTCTTACTATTTTGTCTATTCTTGTTTTTTGATTTTTCATAGTTAGTTACAAATTCATTGTAACAAAAATCAGGATTTTGTGAGACAATTGAATGTTTGAATGGTGAAATAGCAGCAGCACTTGCTCTAATGTAGGAGCTTCCACCAATACCATGAGGATAACCAACACCTAGACCCATTAGTGGGGTTTGTGGACTATTTTGAGGGTTTTTTCCTAAAGGATGGGCAATTGTTGGACTCACAGTCACCATTGGCATTGTTGTACTAGTAGTACTACTAATACTTGTCATAACTTTCTACTTTTTTACACTTTCTTGATCTTTGGAACCAAATTTCTTTGCATCTATATACAATGTCCTTTTTGGAACACTAGTTGTAGTTGTACCCATGATATCTACAGTTGTGGGTGTGACAGTTGATTCAGATTGAATCTGAGTGCTTGGAAGTGGAACCGTAAATGAAGCAAGAACAAATTTAATTAACTGAGATGAATCCAATGTGGATAAAATTGACTGAGTTGATGATTGATCTCCATGCCCAAGGCCTAGTTTTTGACCATGTTTTGGTGCTACAACTAGTGGTTTAGGTGGTAATCAAACCCCTTCTCCACTAGGACCCAGACCACCAGAACCTTGGTAGCCCTTTTCTTTTACAATTTTTTCCCCTTTGCTAGATAGAAGTTTGGTGGATGCATCAACTCCTCTCTGAATTTGTGTACTAGATGAGGGATTCAAAGAATCTTGGTCATGTAATCATCATCAGTATCACTGTAATGTGCTTCAGGTGGATGCTCCTTATTCCACAATTCGTCAAATATTGTATCCTCTTCAACCTCATCACGATCTAAAGAGATCTTTGGCTCATCGAGATTCTTCCTCATTTCCCAAAATTGAGAAATTTTGCTTCGACTCCATCCAGCATCTATACAATCATTCATTAGCTCTTTTGGAATAGGTTTTGTAGATGGTTTATCAGCTTTCTTGTAGAAATTGGATGATGTCATGCCCTACACTTTTCCTTTCTGTTTGTGCAATGCCATTATTTGTGATGACAATTCCTGTATTGACATATTATTTTCAGCAGCATATTTCTCCATCTATTTTTTGACCTCCTCCAAGGAGTCCATGTTTTTGAATTTTTGAATCAAAGGAATACTTTCATGTTGATATTTTCTTGCATAAGGCCCAATGCCCTGAAGCCTTGCTCCAATTATGGTCAGTGGATCATACTGCCAGTGACTGTCAACATCAAATCAAAAAATGTTAAAAAAGGCTTCTGCCACTTTGAATCCTCTTCTCTCAAATGTGAACCCTCCAAAAGAGAATGGCAAGGAGGGAAATATCATTTTCTTTTTCTCACCATGAAAGAATACATCTGTGCTCTCCAATTGTCATACATATTCCAATGCAAATACCCTCTCTGTTACATGTATTGGAAGTTTTTAGGGTTCTACCCATGAATCGTAAAACCTTAACACAGTGTACTCTTCCATTAAGTACGAGTTAGCCAATTGTAGTTCACTTCGGAGTTGAATACAATTTCTACAAGTGACAGGAAATCTAGCATTGGAGTGCCTGTAATTTTATGGTACATTGGTGCCAAAAAGAAGTCTACAAAATTTTTGTAGTTCCTTCTGTTATCAATCATCCTTATCTGAGGTGTCCACTCATATATTGGATTTTGGCCTTGATTTCGATTGCAAAGCTTCTTTGCCTCAAATAATGCATGATGCTTTGCTAGGAGAAGATAGCACAAGTAGGTTGTGAATCTAAATGTCTTTTCGGAACCTCTTTGAATCATTAGTAATTGATCTTGCATGCAACAAACAATGTGCTCAAAAAAATGATATCTTACTGGTTCTTTTTAAAAATGAATATGATAAAGCATTTCAAGAATGCTGGCATCCACTTGTTTGTTACTATCTAATCCCAAACAAAATGCTAGCAAGGAAAAATTGTCCTGTGCCCATGGCACAAAAAATTCAAAATCATAAGGAGGCATGTGATTTAGACTTAGCCTACAACCACTTGTTATTCCTCTGATATAAGAATCTCTCTATTCTGCATCTAATTTTTCATAATCATCTGCCAACTTTCCCAAGTCAATATGTACGTTTGACTATTGTTGTTGAAACCCTAGGTTCAATAGACTAGCAAATTCACTATCGGTTATGGACAAAATTTCCTCCTAAGTAATTTTATTCACTATTGCTTTTCTATTTTCATCATAATTTTCGGTGCAGAGCATAACAATTTATGGGCAAGGGAATACTTGAGGTAACACCATGTGTGCTGACCCAGCTAGCCAGGGTGCAATTTTATTTGCAGTTGCATTTACACTAGGGTTAAATGAACAAAATTTTGAAGCCTTATTTGGATCGTTCCACTTGTTTTCAAGTGCAAATCTTATCTCCATTAAACCCTTATTTCTATGAATAACATGACCATGTATATCATGGAATAAATCACTGAAACCTGGTGTTTTAAGCATATTATGGAATTCTGTTATTTTTCCCATGTTATTCTTGGTATTTTTTTTGCCTATCATGGTAAATATTTAAACACAGCTACAAGCCTACATGGCTGATTCAAAATTAAAACCTTACAGACTAAATTTTTTAATATAATATAAACAATAAAGTTGTAAAATTTAAAATGTGGGACATAAATTTTCAAGATTTTAGTAGTTACACTTACCCGTTCATGTTCATGTTGCCCTTAGTTTCAAGTTTTGCAGAGAGATGAGAGATTGTAGTTTTTTGCTTTCCTTGGACCACAATCCTCAACCTAGAAATTAAGAATTCATAACTTTGTTGCGCTATAACTTTGTAAATTATAATTTGTAACCCCTTTCTAATTTTTAAATCTGCAGACAACGTATACCTACAAAATTAAAGAAACTTAACACACCAAAATTGTACAATCTGTACTCTATAGTCTATAGTCATCACACTTGTCACATAGTACACTTTTAGTTTAAATGTGAGTGGAATCGTGGACCACTAGTGTTACCTAACCCATCATAATGTATTAATGTCATTCATAACGTCACTATTAACTACAAGTGGAATGCGATTATGTCAATGTGTTAACTAAGCAGTGACACGTGTCATGATTTTGGGATGCATTTGAAATGACAGGGTTTCTTTTTCCTTTCATCTCAAAACTCAACTTCGATCGTTGATCTATAAACATCCAATGGTACTGGTAAATGGTGTGGTGGCCTCGTGGGTCATGGGTCCCACTCCCATTAACTAAGCTAGTTAGGTATCAGGATGACTCACATCACGAGTTAGACGTGTCAATGTCACGTCATCACCAAATTGAAACTACATTATTATTTGTTGGTCGATCGAGGAGTTTAGTGACACATGTCATGTTTTCAGGACGTGTTTGAAATTACAGGGTTTCTTTTTCCTCTCATCTCGGATCTATAAACATCCAACAGCACCAGTGAATGGTGTGGTGGCCCCATGGGTCATGGGTCCCACTCCCATTAACTAAGCTAGTCAGGTATCAGGATGAATCACATCATGAGTCAGACGTGTTAGTGTCATGTCATCGCCAAATTGAAATGATATTGTTATTTGTTTGTCGACCGAGGAGTTTAGTGACACGTGTCATGATTCTAGGATGCTTTTGAAATTATAGGGTTTCTTTTTCCTTTCATCTCGAAACTCAACTTCATTCGTTGATCTATAAACATCCAATGACACCGGTGAATGGTGTGGTGGCCCTATGGGTCGTGGATCCCACTCCCATTAAATTATGAGTATAGTTAGTATATTATTAAATTATATAACTGCAATGATGTATATTAATTAAAATAGTAAAAGAATATATAAATAAACATTATAGTATCATGCTAAATTAAAATTAGATGACATCCTAAAGAACATTTATCGTACCAAAGATATTTATCAACTAATTATACATGAGATATAGATAAAATTGTATAATTTTTTTTTTTTTAAGAGTTAAATTGGTTAATTTCAATTATTAAATTGTTTGATATATCTTGTTAAATGATAAATTTATCCAATTGCAGAAGCTGGACAATATTCTTAAGTTTAAATATAATGCATAAAAAAAAAATATAAATTAATTTTAAAATAACATTTATGCTTTAAAAAAACCAAACACACTTATAATAAATAAAGTTGATAATATACCAAGCTAAATAATTTGAACTTTATTAAAATTGATACAAAATTAATATTATGTATTTTAAAGTATAAATTAAAAATATCAATATAGTAAAAATTATATATGTTAAATAAATGTATAATCTAATAAAATTATATATATAAATAAAAAATAAAAGAAAATTTATTAAAAGCATTGCTTTAGATATGTAAAAATAAAAATAATTAAATTCTAATTTAAACTTATATATAAATTAAAATTAAAATAAATATGAAATTAAACTATATAAAAAATAATTTTTGAAAATTGACAATTTAAAAGAGTTAAATTATCTATATTTGATTAAAATACCTATATTTGAATAAAATTTTACAAATTACAAAGATAAACATCAATTAAAACTAATTGTCTTTTTTTTTAAAAGTTTATCCACGTGTCACAAATGTGGAAAAGATAAAATTGAGATTAATGCATTCATTAATAGAGGTGTTAGAAAAATGATTATTTAAAAAAAAGTTTATCCACTTCTCACAAGAAAATATAAGGTTGCAATTAATGCTTGCATTAATAGAGGTGTTGAAAAAAATAGTTGTATTTTTTATGAAGAAAATTGAATCTTTTCATTGCCTTTTTCATCATGAAGGTCAATAAAGTTTTAAAAAAATTGTATTTTTCAATTTCAAAAAAATTGCAAATTAATAAACGTTTTGCAAACATTGGTATATCAATGAAATTTTTAGATTATAGAACTAATATGGAACTAGGTGATTCCATTAGTTTCCTGCCAAAGGCAGGAACTAATAATATTTTATATTCACATAGGCTTTTATAAACAATTCAATAGAAAATTCAAAAATGCAAAATATTGCAATGTTGCATAAGTAAGCATAAGAAGTTAAAACAATGAAATACAATTTTATATGGAACTGAAACTCCAGAAATTTCATTGATATTTCTTGAAATTTACAAATTCACAAAATTAGGGGAAAACCCTAGACTCTAGAACTACTGTACTATTCATCATAGAAACCACCAGAATTGACCATGGTTGCGAATTCTTGTAGCCAGTTATTGCCATCTTCCACTTCATCCAGGAAAAATCATTTTCAAAGAAAATTCAACCCAATTCTTGCACATTTTCTATAGTGTTGCAACTGCCCAGTAGTTAAGCCCAGTAAAAGTGGTTACAGGACCACATTTTGGCCAGGTTCCAGAAGCTTGTGGACTTCACTGGCCCAAGGGATCCCCACTCCTAAAACCGGATAAGCGATAATTTCAATGTCATCACCCAAATGTACTACTTTAAAAATCTTCCTTAGGAGTAGTAGAATTTTGGCCCTTGCTTCTCCGAGGTCAAGCAGGGAGGCTAGAAATTGTGATGTAATGTCACTGTTGACACGATACCGATTCTCATTCTTTAAAAACTCATGCCCCAGAACCATTTTGACAGTAGCAATAACAAAATTCACACCAGAGCATGGAACAACCTCATTGCAAATTGACAAGAGGTTTTCCTCAGGAACGCGACCTAGAAAGGCTTTCTGCTCCTCTTCCAAAGTGCATCTTAGGTGAATAGGGTTGTCCATCTTTACTACAAAGTTCAAACTCTAGGTTCTAGCAGACTAACACCAAACAAACCAGACCTATCGACTACCAAAAATGAGATGAGCAATGATGAAAGAAGTAGCTCAATCGCTTATAAATAAGCTTGGTGGGTAGGGTGCCAGGGATTATTTATTTGTTTCCATTTGACTGCCAATTCAATTACATTAAATTAACAAATACTCTCAAATCTTGAACATAATTGCAAGTATGTGCCAAAAAGGCCAATTGTAATTAAACACTAATACCGCCCATTGTCCTGTAATGCACGTGAAGCCACTTAATTGATGGAAAAGGCCAATTGCAAATTTGTAATTAAGACTAATAGTACTACTGCTAGTGGACTGTGGCATGTCTTGTAATGTGTGCAAAGCTACTTAGCTGATGGAAAAGGCCAATTGTAAATTGTAATTAACAATGACAAGACATCAATATAATATCTCCTGCAACTTAAGTGATACACGCTGGACAGAAATGTGTCACCATTCCAGACACTTGAACAAGGTCGAGGCTTCATTCTAGACATTTGGTAGCGTACTAGTGAGAGAATGTCGCTATCACTAACATGGCATTTAATTCTTTTTGGGTGCACTGTACTCTGCATACAACTTACTTTGATACATGTCAACATTTCGGTGACTACCTTGACAACTTTTCTTCCTTCAAGAAATGTTGGCCAAAATTAAACCTCAACCATTGATCTTGGATCATCAAACGGTCTAAGCTCTCAAATAATACATTTAACATAATTACAGTGGTAGTGGCAAAGATTATGCTTCCATAATGTACGATAAAACAACCACATCTTTAAACCATCAATTGGCATTTGCCAATAATTTATGTAAGTTGGTATGTTAGGTTAGGCTACTTTTTTCCCATCTTTTGAAAATAGCCATACCAACTATAACTTTTTGAAAACCATTCGCCATAACAAATAAATTAATTCAATTATTTGGAAAATAATTTCTCCACCTTTTTATAAAAAAGGTATCAGTTATTAAAATATTTTCCAACCAATATCCATATTTCAAAACATAATTCGCTGTCAATATTAATAATTTTATTTTTAAAAAAAATTATAGTTGCCATTATTTTATAAAAATTGTCTAAACTATTAAAAAAATCACCACCAAATATCCATCCATTGACGCATAATTCGCCAACACTATTAATTTTTTTTCACCCAAATGATATGTGATTCACCACAATTTTATAAATTTTGGGAGGGGGGGGGGGGGGGGGGGTTCCATAAAGTTATCCCTGATCACCAACCTTGTCCCATCCCATTCAATGCTTGAACATTCTCGAGCATGTCAAACCGAAACATCTCTAAGGGTCACTAAATGCCATAGGGAAAAAATATTTGATGAGGCATATCTCAGAGCTCGTGCGAGGTATGGATGCAATTATAGTTCCTATAGGACCATGTTGTAGAGACCTACACTAAGCTCTCTCACTTCTTGGAGATTTTACTCCATTTTGATTTTGTGACACCATCTTAGGTGATGCTGAAACTTGTAGTGTTGGCTAGTACAAAGTTTCCAATTGCCAAATCTCTCTCACCTTTCCTCCTGGGATCAAACTATCTATTCCGTTAGCTCTAGGTGTCTAGGTAAACACTAGCCCCAACCTCTTCCCATCCCATTGAGTGCTCAAACATTCTCGAGCATGCTGAACTAAAATGTCCCTAATAAGGATAATGACACATTAAGGGGTTTACAAGAGTTCATAAGTTTCTATTTATATCCCCCAAATTAAAAATATCATGGAGAAAACATGGTGTGGTGTGTAGAAGGATAAGATTATAAAGGGCACATAACTTTTCCTCCTCGTTATAACTCATGACCTTATGGGTTTACTAGAGGTAGGCTTAATATGGCACATATTCTAATGTGCCATAGGTTTATAAGATTGTGTCAAAACTATCAAAGGAATGATAGAGATCTGCAATTTTCATCATTATGAGGGTTTACGAAGGAATAATCAATGCATCACTACAGAGACAATGTTTATGATAATCAATGCATAAGGTAAGGGCATTACGAAGGAATGAGATCAAAGGAAAATATTCAAGGAAACAATAGTGAGTGTGATGAACAACTTTTTAAACCTTTGTAGTAGTTCAATATTTTCTTCATTAATGTTTCATTAAATCTTGAGAATCCTATTACGTAAACCCTATTTTTCAAAGTGCTAGGATCAACATAAGTGTAGCGTTAAAAATATTCATCCAATTTTAGGGTGGAATTTGGGGAATTTTGTGGGAGCATGTTTGTCCAATTCTCATACAAAATGTGATATCATCTTTTCCACTCACATTAGTGCTAAAGGTGGATTGTATTTAGCATAGGCGAAACACCAAGATAGTCTAGATTCAAAGAACTAGGAACTAGTTGCATCATAATTGTCTCAACATGATGCCATAAAAGTATTCCTCTTCAAAGTTCTTCTCCTCCTTAATTGCAAAAAGTCAAAGTCCACAAGTTTCTATGGGATGGATCATATTGATGTTTATGGGATAATATTTTGATATGCCCAAACATAATGAATGAATGATAATAGCTCTTTGCATTTAGATAGGGAATTAGAAGTTAAATTGCTTTGTCTTGCCTTTAAGTAGTTCAAAATTGATTTAATTTGTTTCTATTGATTCTGTAGCATGTTTGAATTGTGGTTAACTTTTTCAAAGGTAATTCTTACCATTTGGCAACACATATAAATACTTTACAATTCTTTAAAATATGATGAAAAAGTATTGACAACTAGACCTACCATATAAATTTTATATATTAGTTTGTTAACAATGAGGAATTATTTTCTTTAATGTTTCATCCTAAGAAGTTGTTTTAGAAATCACATATTGTTGAATTGATTGCTTTATTATTTATTTCATTGGAAATCATGTACAAAAAGTTAGTATCAATACTAAATAGAATAAAACAAAAACAAATACTTGTGTGTAATTTTAGTCATTTTATAATCATAATAAAGTGTTACATATATATATTTAGTTGGTCAAATTCATTTGGATTGGTTAATGGATTCATGTTGAGCTTCCAATTGTTGATTGATAGCCATTAAATGAGACCAAGCTAGTTAAAAGTTTGTTGGGGATACTTTTGGAGGACTTTATGAAATTATTGACACTCCCATCCCCAACTCATAAATAAGGAAAAATATGGAAAAGATGACATGATCTTGGGTTGAAGTAAAATCTCAAGAAGTGATGCACTTAATGAGCCATAATAAACCTACGTGTACATCCCCCAACTTATAATGAATGGTTGGATATAAAGGCTCCATATGCTAGCCCAAAAATGGAAGCCAAGAATGTAACCATGCATGTATTGGCATGGTCTCCCTGCAAGGATCCCAAGTATCCACTGTTGTTATTAATTTGGGCATCACTATATGATCTAGAATGTTATGTATTGGCATAGTCTCCCGGCGAGGATCTCAAGTATCTGCTGGTGTTATTAATTTGGGCATCACTATATGATCTAGAATGTTATGAAGTACTGAAGCATGTAGTAACTTCTCCTATGTCTCTAGAAAATGTAGCATAGGTTCAGGGTCCCTTGGCTCCTAGGAATTTGTAGCAGCTATTCTCAGTACTATAAGATTAACTTTAATGAAGATTTGAGTGTAAGGAGTTGAAGAAGCAAGTTCTGCTTCTGTGTAAATGTCAAAATTATGAGGCTCATTTCCTTGCATAAGCCTTTACCACAATGAAATTACCTCTAAACCATGCAAAGGATGTTGAAGTGGTTCCCAACCTTGAAATATCCTTATAAACAATGCCAGAGCTAAACATTGTGCATGATAGAGAACATCTTATCTAGTGTAGTACAAGATTGAGTAATTCTACCTATAAAATTCTATCTTCTATAAGGTACAACATTGACCAATTGTGCATATAAGGAAATATATGCATTGGAATACATGCGAGTGCCCATTACAATTGGTATTCTATGATGGCAGATCTAACATATGAAATTAATGAAACCTTGAGAATCCTATTAGGCTCTACATCATAACTAAACCTTGGAATTAATGTAATGTATTGTTTTCAGTTTTAGATTTGTTATATGTTTGTAATAATAATTTATGATAAATGTTTAGATGCATAATATAGAAGGCATGCTTTAAACATGAACAAGAAGATCATAAATCAATATGACAATGACATAAATTGCAAATGATAAATTTTTGGCTTTAACACTGATAAAGTTTATTGCTGATCAATATTGTATCAAAAATTCAAACTTATTAGGTATTGAATTAAGCTTGATAAACAAATGACAGAGAAGGAAAAATTTAAACATGAACAACATCATAAATCATATGACAATGACATATTGGAAATGATAAACTTATGCTTAAACAGTGATAAAGTTTATTGTTAATCAATATTCTATCAAAGTTTTGAATTGATTAGGTATTAAATTTAATGTCATACAAGAACATATCTAATTTAAAGTCATACATGAACATATCTAATTTAATATCATACATGAACAAACATATAATATAAAATGATAACCAATAATGTCGTGTACATTAACAAACACATCATATATTAACTAATAATGTCATAAGTCTAATAATTTCATACATCAAATAAATGTCATGCATCAAATATATAATGTCATATATACATCAAATGTATATCGAATACGTCCGCTAACATAAAATCCAACATATATGTCCGCTGATGCCTATAAATGTACATGTCTATCAACTATATATTCTCCTTCCCACAAGGGGAAGGAAACAAATCTCTAGAGGCCTTTAATTGTCATGTGGAGGGAGATGGTGGTGATGATGGGGTCTTCCTCACATGCTCACTTGTCCTCTTGTTGAGGCTCTTCTCTAACTTGAGTTGATACAAACAAAGTAGATATGAATCAATAATTATTATACATTGAAATCAAATATATGTACACACAAAATTAATTATTTTCTTGCTGCCATCATATAGTCGCTCTGCAAGTCACCTCAAAGGCTCATGGATGATTAGGTGTGACAAGACCCTACAACAATTGAATCAATATAATCACGTATAAATAACATTATAAATTTCAATACTAACTATTATAAAAAACAACTAAAACCAAGAAAATTCTTTCATACCTCAGTCAATGGCTATCAACAAGCCATAACTATAGCCACTCCACGATCGACGAACTGCCAAAGATGAGGAGGAGTCTCCGATGTCAAGAGTTGCATGTCATACAATATACTTTAAATGTAACATGAAATTTGAAACAAATGCAATAAAATAAAATAAATTAACATGAAACAAATGTACCTTTACGAAACTCGTGTCACGTCTAGGCTCAGAGTCTATAGTGAATGTTGATGGTTCTGTAGAGAACTAATGCACATGCATAAAATTTTTTGTCAATCCTTCATATGATTACTTAATAAATATATGTATTCACTTAAATGATTAAATTGATACATACCTCTAGACTTGTCAAGGGGATGAAAATGGGGCCAGGGGATCGGTACTAGGGTCGCCAACACTCTGACCCTAAATTTTGAACAATGTCAATACATGCTAATTAATTAGTCATTCAATATACATATGAAATGTGATCAAATTAGTTTATTATAATTTTAATTTATGTGTGTTTCAATGCCAAATGTCTCATTCAAAAATTGATCAGTCACTAGCCCATCATTTGCACTATCTTCAACATGACTGCCAAATGTGAATAAGGATCTGCATGATGTGCACATGTGATCACGACATGCAGAAGGCTCCTCCTCAACTAATGGACTTGTGCAATGAATGAGGGTCTGTGTGAAAGCTCTAATGGTCCCTATAGCATTGGCCTCCAAATGTTCCTTCACAATTGAAGGAATAGTCACATGCTCACCTTGTGGCTTGACCATAGGTGCCTTGACTACATTAGGGTCATGACGTGCCCTCAGTCTCTCAAATGATGACCACCCACCTCTACCCCGAGAGTCTAATATATCAAAATAATTAGGGATCTCTCCAAGGACAAACTCACAATATAATTTTCTTACGAAATACATGGGGACCTCGTGATTATTGCAAGGAGGGCATAAAAAAAAATCCACCATCTATCCCAAAAATGATTTCTAATAGCATTGTGTAGGCACCAATGGATGGGGAACCATTTAGTACCCTCTCTAATAGTATCTTGTTCACAAGGTTTTCTAAATAATGCACATATTCTACCTTTTCGTATATCTTTTTTTTTAACATCTTGATACGATAATTTATTTGCATAATATCTTTTTTGTTCTTCCCTCTTAACCCACCAAACATCTAACTAACCACTAACATAAGCTATGTGGGTCTTAATGGATTCGAGGGACGATGCCAATTGAGCTCTCATTGGATTGGTTTGTCCACATTGTTTCAACCAACCAATGAGTCCTTCTAATTAAGTTTTTCCTCTTTCTATTTCATTTATTATATTTTCTTGTGTGCCAAGAGGAGGTCTTGCAATTGGTTCAAGTTGTGGAATTTGTTGTTCTTCTTGTGGAGGGTTTTGGTTTTGACCTTCTTGGGGATTTGTTGGTTCATTATTGACATTTCCTGATAAGAAATCAATTGAAATCTAAACAAATAAACAATTTTTTAAAAAATTTGAAAAAAACCTACAAAACAATATAAAAAACATATCAAACAATGCAAAAAGAAAGTTAGATAACATACGACATGTTTGTGATCTCGAACTTTGATGAGGAGGAGGCATATTGGCAAGGCAGGTGGTAGAAAACTTGTTTTTTTGCAATCTACGTATGTGCTATAGTGAGAAGAAGTAGCAAAAAAGAGTTAAAATAAATGGGCTACAGGTATGCAACCCATTTATAAAAATTAGGGTTTTTTTAAAGCGTGTATGCACTATAGCGCTATGGCTTGGGTTACCCAAGCCATAGCGCATGTGCACTATAATGCATACACACTATTTAAAATTAGAAAAAATAAAAATGGTGTCACCTTTTTGGCACCACAACTTGATGCACTTACCCCTCTTTCCCCTTCCACTGCCTGGATCACCTAGCTCATCTCTTTACTTTCATCTTCTTCAATAGTTTGCACTCACTGCAACTTTTAATACTCCAACATAATCACCTTCTAACTAATAACATGAAATCAACATCATTAACTCTAAATCAACAGCCTAAAAACTATCTCCAACATCTCCTTAAATAGCCTTCATAATGCTTCCAAATCCTTCCATCTTTTGTCATTTAATCAACATCGTTAATCTTAGGTTTATAATAGAATTATTTCATACAATGAGTTTAGACACTTATAAAATATAAATTGCATAGAAATTTGTGTCTATCCTTATCTTCATTCAATTTCCTTCATCAAATCCTTCTTGAGTTTTCTCCATCATTGATCTTGTAACCAAATTTGACTTGTGCCATAGACCTTCTTGAACTTTTCAAATTTCCATCAAAAGTCAACCTCAGATTCTAATTTTCCAAACTTTTTCATCCAATTGTCACTTGATAAACATGAGATTTACTCAGGAAACATAACACTTGGTTAATACTAACTTTCTTGGGAAACACTATGTTTTCCTTCTTCCTCTACCAATCACTAAGGTAATAATGTAGTCACTTATTGAAAAAAATCTCCCTTGATTAACCTTTTTAATCAATTGACCTTTTATTCTTCAATACATTGCAACAATACATGATTGTAAAATAATCAAAACAATAATACATTATCATTGTCTAGCTCATTCAAGTACCTATTAAATACCTTAGATATCACTTATGTCTTCATCATACTTTCTTCAAATCCTCTTCATCAATCTAAATGATATGGTACTCTATTGAGTTAGCATAATGTATAGCTAGCTAAGACTTTGAAATAAATGAAAATATAACTAATATAACTCTTTTATAAACATTCATAGCATCATCAGCTAACAATCTCCCATTATCAATTACATTATTAGTTGGGGATAACACATACGATACCCTATGATCTCGATCAACCCATTCTATGATAACATATGTCCCTAAAGCTCCGAGGACCCTTAAGAGTTCATATGTTTTGATTGAATGGGTCAAAAAGGGCTATAAGATATCATATGTTCCTAGGTGTTGTAGGACCCTTAGGGACATATTATATTTATTCTAATTGGTTGAAAGGGCTCATATGATATCATATGACCCTTTTTGACCTATTTCATGATAACATATGTCCCTAGGGGTCCTAGGGCCCCTAGGAGTTTATATGTTGTCATTGAATAGGTTGTAAGGGGTTGTACAGTACCCTATGAGCCCTTTTGACCCATTCTATGATAATTTTAGATAACTGAGAGGGGGGAGTGAATAAGTTATGTCTAGTTATCATAAAATCCTATTCAAACATTTCAATACTAACTAAACATCATAAAAATTAACTTCAATCACTCGGTGTAATCATCCAACTTAATACTTTACTCATTCATTCACTTCTTTACAAAGTGTTCTCTACATTACTAACTGATACTAAATTTATAGTTATTACCTAGTTATATCTTAGTTATAACTAAGTTGTAATAATATTTAAAACATATAAAATAACTTGCAACACAAATAACATTCACACAATTAACACCATGATTTTAACATAGAAATCTTGTAAAGGAAAAATCACATAGGAATGACAACACAAAAATTTCACTCTTTTGAAGTGAGCTTTGCTAGGAGCCAACCTTGTTAAAGGTTACATACACATTGTTAATGTGACCTTGTTAGAGGATTTCAAACAACACTAATTGATGTTACCATATAGGATTTCACAGACTTATTAGATCCACTCAGTACTTCTGAGATTTTCTTTTGTAATGGTTTATAGATAAAATAGCATAAAGACAACATGGTAGAATAACAACTAAATTTTCTTGTTTAGATATCTTTTCTTGCTCTTTCTTCATTTGATCTCTCTCTTAGATTTTCTTTCACTCTATACTTTGACATGGCTGATCAAATCCTTCTCTTTCTCCTTCCATTGCTCAGTTTACCTAGCTCAACACTTCACTTTCACCATCTTCAACTATATGCACTCACTACAACTTTAACATTTCAGCATAATCACCTTCTAACCAATGACATGAAATCATCAACCTAAAAATTTCTTGTTTTCCTCCTTAAATAGTTTTCTCAATGCTTCTAGATCCTTCCATCTTCTATCGCTTAATCATCATCTTGGGTCTTAGTGTTATACAAAATTTCCAAATTCAAAAACTTCATACAATGAATTTAGACACTCAAGAAAATACAACTTGCATAGAACTTTGTGAATGGTTCTTCCTTGCATATTTGGCCAATACACATTTAGCTCTTTGATTTTTCAGCATTTTCTCATCATGGTAGAGGTTTAGCTTCATGCTTGGGTTGTACTATCTAGTGCTTAGGTATAACTATCTGTGGCTTGGTAGCAACTCTCTAGTTCTCAATAGCTCTCTATTGTAACTTGGGTAGAGTATTAGGTGCCCCTTTATAGACATAAACAAAATTGGTGTAATCTTCAGGTTCCTTCTTGATTTCCACATCATTCCTCTCTAAAAACTCATCAAATCTTACATTTGCACTTTTAATCATTTTGTTAGTGGCTTTTTTTAGACATTTGTAAGCTTTACTCTTAGATGAATAACCAAGTAATATACCTTCATCTCCTTTAACATCAAGTTTTCCATTCCTAATATCTTTGTGAATGTAACACCTTCTTCCAAAGATTTTTTGAAATAACTTACATTTGATGTATGACTATACCAAAGCTCGTAGGGTGTCTTGTTTGTTCCTTTGTTCAATTGAACTTGGTTGAGAGTGTAGACAACAATATTGATGGGTTCTCTAAAGAATATTTGAGAGACCTCCTTCTCAATCATGAAAGTCCTTATACAATCCATGATAGATCAATTTCTCCTTTCAACAATATCATTTTTTTGTTGTGTCCTCATTGAAGATAATTATCTTTTGATACCATTCTCAACAAAAAATTAAGTGAAATTAGTAGACATAAACTCACTACCTCTATTAGATCTTAAATATTTCAAAGATTTACCAGTTTCCTTTTCAATTTGATGAAGGGTGCTCCCACACACAAAATATAGAAATAACACAAATTTAGAGAACAAAATATGGGCTTCTTATTATCACTATAAATACATAATTACATAATTACACTATGCAAACTCACATGGGCACCTTCCTTATAAAAGACTACACTACAAAGTTGTGACTATCACCTAGAACTACCATAGATAACCTACAAGACTTCCTTGTATAAGCACTTTTACTTCCCAAGAAGGTTTTAGACACTAAGCCTTGAACCTTGAGGCTGACCAATCTTATATTATATCATTTTATTACACTTTATTACATAAGATCGACTCAAGATGATGTACAAATTATAATTCTGGATGGGTCCACTTCTAGAGACCATGACTAGCAAATAGTTGACCTAGTGGGCTATTATACCCCATTTTGAAATCCTCAGCTAGCGATCTACATATGACTAGTTGAGAAAGCATCCATTAGGTGAGGTTTTGCCTTTTTTCAAAGCTATTTACACCTTCATAGCTAGACTTGAAGGTTGGATAACCAAAATTCATAACAAAAATCTACAATAACTGTACTAATACATATGATATGACAATGAAACTCATTTGGTAGGATTCTATATCTAAGATGATCTTCCAACTATTAGATTAGAACAATCTAAGAAAATAAAATCAAAATACTAAAATTACCAAGCTCCCTCAAATAGAAACTTTGTATAGGAATAAACCTTATTGAAAATACAAAATTGGAAAACTAGAAACATAAATATTTTTGGGTGATGTATGATTTCCCTTACACCTTGGATGCTCTTGCATCAAACACCCAAGTAATTTGAAAAGTGACCCTATCACATCTTAGGTAGTCAGAGAAAACCATTACTATCAACCTCCTCTTGTGCTAGCCATGATGATCCTCCACTTGCATCTCTTTCTATTTGACTAGATACTTCAAATGTTCTATTCCTTTTGCTTCTCTCCACACTACTATCCAATATCTCCTCAATATCCTTTGTACCTAAAGTAGATGTTGGAATACCCCACTATGCTTCTGCAACATCATCTCCATCACCTCCCTCATAATATTGTGTCAAATTCAAAATGTTAAATACAGGTGAAATGTTTAGTTCAACTAGTAACTCTACTTCATAAGTATTTAGAATCATACCTTGTCACTATCTTGCATGATCCAAACTTCTTCATTTTTAGCTTATTGTATGTACCCATTTGAAATCTCTCATTCCTAAAATAAACCATGACTTCATCTCCAATTTGAAATTTCTTATACCTCATTTTCACATCTACCTTAGCCTTACACTATGCATTCATCTTTGTGATGTGCTTCCTCACCTCCTCATGGATGTTCTTCAAAATTTCAATAAAATCTTGTACTTCAGCACTACTTATCTCTTATTTATCCACTTGCCTCAATTCATAAGCATTTTTGGGATTGCTCCCATATACAATCTGGAATGGTGACTTACCAGTAATCATGTTGATAGAATTATTATATGTAAATTATGCCTATGGTAAAATAAGATCCTAATATTTTGGCTTATTTTCAACCAAACATCTTAACAAATTCCCCAAACTCCTATTCACCACTTGTATTTGTCCATTAGTTTGTTGATGATGTAATGAACTGAACTTCAAATCTATCTTCAACTTCTTTCACAACGTATGCCATAAATACCCAACAAACTTGGTATCTTGATTTGAAACTATACTCCTTGGCAAATCGTGAAGTCTCACTACTTCTCTCAAAATAACACTATGAAATGAAGAGCATCACTTATCTTCTTACAGGGCATGAAATGTGCCATTAAAAGAAATCTATCAACAACCAAAAATATCTAATCATACCCTCATTGTGTCCTTGGCAAAGCAAGAACAAAATCCATGTTGATATCTTCCTCTGGCTTCTCAAGTACATTTAATGGTTGGTACAACCTTGTATTCTGCTTCACTCATTTTTCCATCTAACATACTCTGTAACTTTGTACAAACTTCTTCAAATTTTTCTACAATTGTGGCTAGTAATAAATCTTAGCAACTAAAGCAATGGTTTTGTCTCTACCAAAGTGTCCAACTAATCCTCCACTAGGCTTCTCCTTAATGAGATTCTCTCTCATAGAACTTTTGGGAATGCACAACTAACTTCCCTTGAACAACATACCATCTTGGATTATAGAATCTAACCACTTTTTCCTATCAAGTGTAATAGGTTCAGTACAAGCTTTCCAAGCCTCACCAAAATTGAGATCCTCCAAATACAAATTCTCAAGTTCCTTGAACCCAACCACCTTAATCTACATTTATGTCAAAAAAAGTTGTCTTCTACTAAGAGCATCTACAACTCTGTTAGACTTCCCACTCTTGTGTTTCAAAATAAATGTATAACTGATCTGCAAAAACTCAACCCACTTCAAATGTCTTCGATTCAATTTTCCTTGACTATTCAAATATTACAAAGCTTGATGATCAATATATAATACAAAATCCTTAGGAAGAAGACAATGTCTCCACTTCTTCAATGCCTGAATTATAGCATAAAGTTCCTAATCATAAACTAAATACATTCTTTTGGCATCATTCAATTTCTCATTGAAATAAGCAACAAGCCTACCTTCTTGGCTCAAAACTACTCCTATTGTAGTACCACTAACATCATAGTCTTTTTGAAATACCTTATTAAAATCTGGAAGTGTTAAAATATTGTGTTTTGTAACTATATCTTTCAACATATTAAAACTCTTATATGCTCCTACAATCCACTTAAATTCTTTTAATCTTCTCTCATATTTTCAATCAAGGGTCCACAAATACTACTAAAACCTCTACTAAAATTTATATAAAAACTAGCCAGTCTATGAAAATATTTGACCTCTGTTGCACTCCATAGACTAGCCCATTCAAGGATATCCTTTACTTTCTTAGCGTCTATTTTCAAGCCTTCTGCTGATACCACAAATCCCAAACACACCAACACCTTCACAAAAACACACTTCTTCTTATCAACAACTTTTCCTCCCTCAAATTATTAAACACCTAACAAATGTGCATCAAACACTCCTCCAATATCTTACTAAAGATCAAAATATCATCTAGCTAAGTGATGAAAAACTTACCCAGAAACTCCTTTAGTGCCTCATTCATGAGCCTTATCAAAGTGCTTGGTGCATTGGTTAGCCTAAAAGGCATGACTAATCATCATACAATCCTTTCCTTTTCTTAAAGGAAATCTTCCACTCATCTTCTTCTTTGATGTGAATCTTATGGTACCCACTTTTCAAGTCTATCTTTGTGAAATAAACAACTCCACTCAACTAGTCCATAATACCATCCATTCATAGTTATGAAAATTTGTACTTGATTGTGATCCTACTAATAGCTCATCAATTTGTACACATCCTCTATTCTCCATTCTTCTTAGGTTCTAATATTGCTGGTATAATACATGGGCTCAGAATCTCTCGAATCAACCCCTTCTACAAAAACTCATGAACTTTTATGTTCAACTCTTCACTTTCTATTGGTGTCATTATGTATGTTGCCTTTTTTGGAAAATTGGCTCCTAGAATCAAGTCCATCTAGTGACTAATCTTCCACACTAGTGGTAATCCATTAGGTACATTATATGACACAATATTTGGAAACCCTTTCAATAAATTTGCAACTTCTACAAGTACCTCCTCTACTTCTTCACCGTCTTTTGGTATTATAGGAAAACACATACACTAACACTACATACCCTTGAGAAACTATTTTCCATCAACAAAAAATATTCTAGTAGCACCACATACATTTTCATTTATATTCTTCAATGGCTTTAGCTTATTTTTCACTCCATCCTTTGTTAAAGTGAAGGTATTTTCTCACCCATTATGTACAACATGCTTGTCAAATTGCCATGGCCTACCCAGTAAAATATTGTATATGTCCACAAGTATGATATCACAAAGCACCTCATCCTCGTAGCTTCCGATCTTGAACTTCACTAGGTACTACTCATTGACCATGACCTTGTGGTTATCCTACACCCAGGAAATATGATATGGATGTGGGTGTTTCTACCTCTTGATATTTAACTTTGTAACCATATTTTCTAGCACTAGATTGTTAGTACTTCCATCATCAATGATCACATCACAACACTAATCTTCACATTTACACCTTGTGTGAAACAAACTATTCCTTTGATCGGGATCATTCTCACCACTCAACAAGACTCTTATATTAACTAGGACCTCTCCTCTTTCAACATTGTTAGAATGTGGAGATTTGGCATCTTTGTCAATATGCACAAATCTTGTATGGGTTTGAATTCTTCTATCACTCCTTCCTTGGCATTGGGGACACTTAGACGCCTATGCCCTTCTTCTCCAGAGTGAAATTTTTTTCCATGGAAACCTCCTCTTCCAAATTCTTTCCCTCTTCCTCTTCCTCTCTAAACTCTATTATTTTGATCCTAGAAATAATTGGAGTTGTTTCTCCTTTGGTTCTTATAGCTATTATTGGCCTCATCCTTGTTCTTTTGATCATCATTTTGGCTTCCATAAGATCATCCATTAGATCTTTCACCACAACCTCATCTACTATTCTTGTTATCAAACTTCTTGTTTAGCTTTTCCTCAACTCTTAGGGAAAATTGGCATGCCTCCTCAGTACTAGTCATTTGAACTAGACTCGGCTCCTCTTGAATTCTTGGCCTTAACCCATAAAGATAACTATAAAATTTATCTTTTTCATCTTTTGCATGACTCATTCTAATGAGAACTCAATAGATCTCTTTGGTGTACTCTTAAACAGATCTTCAACTTTCTTTAACCCTTGCAATTTCTTTAGTATATCAAGCTCATAATCCACATGAATAAATTGACACTTCAATTTAGATGTCATTTGGCCCCATCTTGGGATTTTATCCTTATCTCTTCTATTTCACTCCAACTAGATCTCCTACTACCATGTCTTTGCATGACCCTTTAGTTTAGCCTTCACAAACTTGACCCTATCAAGATCCTCAATATCCTCATACTCAAAGTATTCCTCCAATTCATTGATCCAATCAATCAACTCCTTTAGGTTAAAATTTCCTGAGAATGTGGGAACCTCAAACTTAGGTCTTTTTCCAATCTTGGAGATGGCCCTAAAGGCCTCTCTTATTCTGCATTCAAAATTGCCTCTTCTTTGACATTTTCTTACTCTTCTCCTTCATCCTCACTTTCATCTCTTATTTCAAGCTTTATTCCTTTGCACATTTATTTTTCCAATGCTTGCATTTTTCTTTGGAGGGATCTAAAACCCTTAGGTGTAACACCTATGACTCTTCCACCACACTCTCTTTGTGAAGGTATTTCCACCCTTCTATTGAAACCTCAGTAGAAATTTCCTCAAAATTGATGATTTGTCCAAACACTCAACCCAAACCATGGTCCTAGTGCAAATAGCCTCACAATTGGTGATATGTTTACACACTTAGGAACTCATTCTTTAATATCACTTGATGTAGGGTGCTCCCCTTAATACCACAACACACAATAGAAACAAAGAATCAACACAAATTGAGAGAACAAAATATGGGCTTCTTATTATCGTTGTAAATATGAAATTACTAAATTACAATATGCAAACCCACATGGGCACCTTCCTTATAATAGACTACAAGAAAAATATGTGACTATCACCCAGAACTACCCTGAACAACCTATGAGCCTTCCTTATATAAGCACTTTTACCACTAGAGAAGGTTCTAGACACCAAGACCTAACCCTTGAGGCCGACCAACCTCATATTATATCATTTCATTACACTTTATTACATAAGATCGACTCAAAAGAATTTAAAAATTATATTTTTGGATGGGTCCACTTTCAGAGACCATAACTAGCAAATAGTTGACCCAATGGGCTATTATAACCCCATTTCAAAATCCTTGACTAGAAATCTATAGTAATTAGTTGCACAAGCATTCATAGGTTGAGATTTCACCTTGTTTCAAAGCCATTTAGGCCTTCATTGTTGGACATGAAGTTTGGATAGCCAAAATTCATACCAAAAATCTCCAATAACTACACTAATACATATGATATGACAATGAAACTCATTTAGCAAAATGGTATGTCTAAGATGAACCTCCACATATGAGATTGGAACAATTTGATCACATAATATCAACTTACTAAAATTAGCAAGCTCCCTCAAATAGAAACTATGCATAGGAATAGCCCTTATTGAAATCACAAAATTAGAAAGCTAGAAATAGAAATATTTTTGGTTGATGTAAGATTTCCCTTACACCTAGGATGCTCCTACGTCACAACTCTAGTTTTATACCCCTTGAACATATCAGAAGCATGTGATTTCACTTTCATGAATATTATAGTCATCATCCTTGAATAATCATTCACAAAAAATATGAAGTATTTATCACCATAGTAACTATCGACTCCAATTGGACCACATAAATCTATATATACTAATTCTAGAAAATCATTTGAAGTGTGTGCCTTGCTAGAAAAAATTGACTTTGTCATCTTACCAAGCTAACATTCTAATTTATACATAGAATTGTCAGGTTTTTGCAAATTTAGTGAGCCTCTTACTCTTTTCTTTCTATTGATTTTCACCATATTCTCAAAGTTTACATGACACATATTTAATTCTAGAAAATATACATGTCTCAATTGTAGGATCAAGGTATAATAAGTTATCTTTTGTTAGAATTCACGTTCCAATCAGATTTCCCTCATCATCAAAGATGTTTACCTCCCTTTTCTCAAATTCTAGCTTGTGACCTGAGTCATTCAACTGAGCAACATTCAAAAGATTATATTTAAGTGTTTGGACCCAATATGCATCATCACATCTAATCTTATCATTTAACATTAATGATCCTTTACCTATCACTAAGTATGTAACATTACTACCAAACTTAATAGTTTTACCATCATCAATTTCTTCAAATATATCAAACTTAGATCACCAGTCATGTGATGTGAACAACTACTATCAATAATCTATAAGTCATTCTTAGTAACATGTGAAATAAGGGAATTTTCATTATCATACCTTTTACCATTTGGATCTTCCTTGATTGCAACATAGACCATTTAAACTACTTCCTTGTCATCATCAGAACTTGACTCGATGTGCTCTTCCTCAAAAATATAACATGACGTCTTGCCTTAATCTTTATAATCTTTGTTCTTCCTATACTTGTAATATTTCTTTTCATTTATATCATTTCTATCAAACTTTTTTCTATTAGGAAATTTAGCAGAAAGGTGATCAACCTCATTACATTTGAAATAGATCAAGGCAAGTTTACCTTTGTATTTATCTTTACCTCTTGATAACCTTATTGCAAGAAATGCTTCAATCTCATCTAGATCATCTTCAATTCTAGACTTTCTTTATTCTTTGGTTTGCTTATCTTTTTTTGAGTTGTTGATGGTTAGTGAAGACTTAAAAAACTTTCCCTTTGCAACCATACTATTATCATAACTATTCAACTCAAATGCAGTGAATCGACCAACCAAACCATCAAATGTCAAATTGTTTCTAGGTATAGCTCCAAATTTTTTTATTATAGAAAATTTGACAACATAAATGGCCATAAGAGTTCTAAGAACTTTACTTACAATTTTAGAATCAACTATAGATCTTCTAGTAGCTTTGATTGCAGTTACAACATCCTTTATTCAGTTTACATATTGAGCATCATTTTCACCTTATTTCGTTCTCATATCATCATACTTACTCTAATACTTTTAACTTTGGCTCTTCTAAAATTGTCATCTCCTTCATGTACTAGCTTTGGTTTATCCCACATTTGCTTAACATTTGCACAATACTTGATATCATCAAACTCGCCATCATTGAGAGAAGATGCAATCTCAATAATTAGACTATTATGGTTTCTCTTGTCATTCATTTGCTCCATAGTCATTGGACCAACAACTATAGTGGATTCATTCTCCAACCAATGTGTGACATTATCTCCAATATCAAAAAGATGCATCTTCATTTAGTATTTCCATGAGGAAAAGTTCTCCATGTTTAGCTTTAATACCTCTCACTTATACATCCTTTATATTTATCTCAAGTTACTTTAAAATTCTTTCTCCAAGAACTCAACTCTGATGCTAAATTTTTAGATAATTGAGAGGGGCGAGGTGAGGTGAATCAGTTATGTCTAGTTATCATACAATCTCTTTCAAACATTTTAGTACCAACTAAACAACATAAGCATTAACTTTGATCACTTGATGTAGTCATCCACAAAATACTTAACTCATTCATTTACTTATTTACAAACTATTAACAAATTGTTATTTGTGTTATTAACTAATAGTAAAAATCCAGTTGCTACCTAGTGGTATCTTAGTAATTATTGGGTTGCAGTAAAATGTAAAACATATAAAACAATATACAAGACAAATAACATTCACACAATTAACATGAATTTACCATGGAAATCCTATGAAGGAAAAACCACTTGGGACTAGCAAGGAAAAAATTTCACTCTTCTAAAGAAAGCTCTTTTAGGAGCCAACCTTGTTAAAGGTTACATACACATTATTAATGTGACCTTGTTAGAGGTTTTCACCAAAAGATCATCAAGATCTTATCACTCCATGTCCTTGAATATAAAGAGAGGTCTAATTTAAAGGACTTACAAACATCACTAATTGATTTTACCATATAGGATTTCATAGACTTATTAGGTCCACTCGATATGTCTAAGATTTTCTCCTACAATGGTTAGATAGTAATAGTATAAAAATGATCTATTAGAATAGAAACTACCTTTTCTTGTTTAGGTTTATGTTATTTCTCTTTCTTTATCTGATCTCTTTCTTGGATTGATCTTCTTTCACTCTTTTCTATGACTTGGTTGATTAACTCTTTCCATTTCTTAGTTCACCTGGCTCAATACTTTACTTTCACCTTCTTCAACTATTCGCACTCACTGCAAATTTAACACTTGAACATAATCACCTTCTAATCAACAACATGAAATCAACAACCTAAAATTGTCTCATTCTCTTCCTTAAATTTTTTTTTTTATGCTTCAAGATCCTTCCATATTTTGTCACTTAATTTCCATTGTCAATCTTAGGGTTATATGAAATTTCCAGATTCAAAAACTTCATACAAAGAATTTAGACACTCAAAAAATATACCTTGCATAGAAGTTTTTCCCATCCTTATCTTCATTCTATTTCCTTCATCAAATTCTTCTTAAATTTTCTCAATCATTTATCTTGTAAAAAACTTTGACTCATGCCTTGGACCATCTCAAACTTTCCAAATTTCCATGAAAAGTCAGCCTTAGATTCTAATTTTCCAAACTTTTTCATCCAATTGTCACTTAGTAAACATTACATTTACTCAAGTAGCATAACATGTGATCAATAATGACTTACTTAGGAAACACTATATTTCTCTTTTACTTTGCTGATCACTTGAGAAACATTATAGTCACTTGGTAAATACGGTCTCCCCTTACTATCCTTGTAACTCGGTTAACCTTATTTTCTTCAATACATTGAAATAATACATGATTGTAAAAAGCTAAACCAATAATACATTAGCATTTTCCAAATCATTCAAGTACCCATTGAATACCTTACATATCATTTTTATCTTCATCACACTTTCTGCAAATCCTCTTCATCAATCTAATGATATGGTACTTTATTGAGTTAGCATAATGTCTAGCCAACTAAGACTTTGACATTAATAACAATATAACAATTAATATGACTCTTTTACAAAAACTCATAGCATCATTACCTAACAATCTCCTACTATCAATTACATTATCAGCTGGGGCTAATAAGGAGTTCATGTGTTGTCATTGAATGGTTCTAAAGGGGCCATACGATATCTTATGATCCCTTGAACCATTCTATGATACCATATGTCCTTAGGTGTCATAGGGCTCATAGGCCTAAGAACTCATTTGTATTCATCGAATGGGTTGAAAGGGGTCATAGGGTATCATATGATCCCTTTTAACCCATTATTTGATAACATATATTTGTAGGGGCCCTTTGGCCCCTTTCAACCGATTATAATAAATATAATATGTCCTTAGGGGTCCTAGGATCCCTAGAAATTCATATGTAGGCATCGAATTGGTTGAAAGGGGTCATGGGGTATCCTCTAACCCCTTTTGACCCATTTTATGATATGTCCCTAGGGATCCTAGGACCCCTAGGCATTCATATATTGTAATCAAATGGGCCAAAAGGGGTCATAGGGTATCATATGACCCCTTTCAACCCATTTTATGATAATCTATGTCACTAGTAGTCCTAGGACCCCTAGGGACATTATATTTATTTTAATCAGTCAAAAGGGATCATGGGGTATCCTATGACCCCTTTTAACCCATTCCATGATAACATATGTCCTTAGGGGTCCTATGACCCCTAAGAGTTCATATGTTGTCATAAAATGAGTCAAAAGGGGTCATAAGGTCATAGGATACCCTATTACCCCTTTTGACCCATTCTATGATATCATATGTCCCTAGGGGCCCTAGGACCACAAGGATTTCATCTGTTGTCATTGATTGGGTCAAAAAGGGATCATAGGGTATTCTCTAACCCTTTTCAACCCATTCTATAATAACCTATGTCCCTAGGGGTTGTAGGACCTTAGGGACATATTATATTTATTCAAATAGGTCAAAAGGGATTATAGGGTATCCTTTGACCCCTTTCGACCCATTTGATGATATGTAATGCCCCATTCAGAGATCCTTGGAACAAGGATGAAATAAAAGTGAAGATAATTATTTTTTAACAAGTATGAGTGCATATAAAAAAATCATACATGGATCACATAGATCACAATGGAAGACTTGATCACAATCTTAGCGACCAACGAATCTCCAAATGTCACTACTCGAACTGACACACACACACAATAGAAAATGAAAACCCAAAATAACAATAACACAAGAATATAAGAACTATCAAGGCATGGAAAATTAAGTAAACCCAATGGGTGCTAGAATCACCAAAAATTGATCCTCAAAAATTAGTGGAGATGCCCCCTATTTTTCATGCAAGGACCAATAGCAAAAAAATTCTCATGTGAGGATGTATAGTACACCACATGAGAACATCCCTTTTTCATGAGGATGTGCACCAAATAGCACAAGAAGGTACTTGGTAAAATAACCAGGACACCCAAAATTGGTGTTGATTTTCGCACAAGATGGTACCAAAGACCATGTGAGGAAACCCAATACACTACATGAGATCTTGTATTCTCGCATGAGAAAGAACAATTTCTCACAAGATCCCAAGAAAGTACGCCAAAAAACAAAAAGGTAAAATGCTAAGGATAAAATTTCCTCTACACCAGGGAGTACCAAATCCACAATTCAAGGCATAAATACTTGAACACACTACTGATAGATGAAAACAATATCTAACCATCTAACAAGTAAACATAGCAGTAAAAGGAAAGTACAAAAGGAAACATTGCAATGCATTGAAACAATAACCAAACTAAGTATGCAGTTCCTCCCAACCATAATAGCATCAAAAGACATCGTGGGCCCTAGCCATCCCCTGTGCATAACATCCCAAGCTACCAAATAGATCGTCGATACTATCATAAAGGGATGTCACTACTAAAATGTAATACATCATAAGCATAAGGAAATCTAACATGCTAGGAGTAAAGCATAAGATAATCCTACAAATGCAAGTAACATCAAGTATCATATGATAATCATCATAATAAAGAAATGTGATAGTAACCAACATCATCTAACATGATATAAAAGCATTCCAATGAAAGCATAAATCACAAGAAAGTCTGCTCCAGAAACAAAAGTACCAAGTGAAAACATCTAGCCACAACGACACTAGGATAAAAGACCGTCTTTGTACACCAGTCCCTAGCAATGGTATAGGTAGCTATGCCTTCCAACCTTGTGGAACCCACAAGCCCCCTCCTACCATGCTGATGGAGATAATGATCCAACCACAAACACACACAAAGAAAATTTCCATGGCTAACACACACACTAGGTAGTATGATGACTGAAACAAAGATATAGACAATGCATAAACTATAGGTCTTGGTCAAACACTCAATGAGCTATTAAGTAGGGGATGAAATCATGGAGAGTGTTGGATACAATTGGTTAATTGTGTGTCATCTTAGATGTTACACAAATGTCTTATCATTATCATTTACTATATACCAAGCTCATTCGAGCATTGAAGATAGTTCTTAGTGTCTATTGAGCATTCTTGTGTTTGAATAGTTTAAAAGGTAGTGTCTACTAAGTTTACTCGGGCGTCGAAGGAAATATTGTAGAAAGAGAGTATTAACCAAGCTCACTCAGTTAATGAAGGAAAGTTAGATGGAACAAATGCTAACTAAGCTCAATTGATTGTCAAAGGATTTTTATAAGTTTACATTGTTAACCAAGCTTCTATTGGTTAACATAGGAAATATTTTTTGAGTTAGTTTCTACTGAGTTGGGCCAACTAATGAAAGATTTTCTTATTTTTTTGTACTAAGCTTAATTGATTTATATATTGATTCTAGCTAACTAAGGTGATATATATTGATTATTCTAAGTTGTATTTGAGTTGATTTGATAAAGTGGA
Source organism: Cupressus sempervirens (assembly GCA_028749045.1). NCBI lineage: Eukaryota > Viridiplantae > Streptophyta > Pinopsida > Cupressales > Cupressaceae > Cupressus > Cupressus sempervirens. The sequence continues at coordinate 161,818,651 of CM053787.1, forward strand.
AGATATAAGTATAAGGTCAAGTTGTGATTTCAAAATGTGTGCAAATGTGTAAGATATAATGATGTGATTGAAGATCTAATGATGAGCAAAGGAAGTGAATTTGAAGGATAAGTAGAATATCCTTATGGAGTAGCAAAGATATATTCAATCAAGAAGGATCAAGTACAAGCCAGAATAGAGATATGTAATCAACAATTCAGTTACATTTAGATCAAGTCATCTCATTGTTACTCTCTAATCATTGTAGCAGTGATCTAAATCTCCTAACAAAGTTGGCTTAATAGCTATGTACAAATCCTGTAACAAGGTGGCAATTCCATTAAATTGTTCTCAAGACCTCTAATAAGGCCACTCCTAATAGGGTGATTAAATCCTTTAATAGGATCACACCTAATAGTGTGTTTTGTAACCTTTAATAGGGTTGGCTCCTAACAGGGCTCACTTTAGAAGAGTGAAAATCAGTAACTAGTTGCTATTGGTGATTTTTCCCAAATTGAGTTTCTATGTTAAATGTCAGAGTCAAATGTGTTGATGCTATTTTATTTTATGTGCTTGCAACTAAGTTAAAGTAATGGTAATCATAGATAACATCTAAATTTTTATATGTTAATAATTTATAGAGCTAATCTAGTTATTACCGAGTTACAACATTCTGTGTGTTTAGAAAGCTCCATCAATATTTAGTTATCTGTTTGCATTTTGTACTAACATCTAAGGGATTTGAGATTTATTTTAGCATTAATCGATTCACTCCTCCCCTCTTAGTTACTCCACTTATATTTCCAACAATTGGTATTAGAGCTTTTGGTGCTTGCAAAAAAGGTTTCAAGGACCTAAGCTAAAGATCAGGATGTCTTACAAAAGAGAGATACTCAAGCTGAACAAAGATAATTTTGTAGCATGGCAAGGACTTATGAGACTACATTTGGCTATCATTAGTGATTTAGCCTACAAGTATCTTGATGTTGAATATAAAACTCCCACTGGAACATTATCAGTTGAAGACATTGCTGAAAAGAAGAATCATAATATCATGACTATAGATATTGCATTTGCTCTCAGTTATGCTGAATTTCATGAGGTAAATTACAAAAATGCTTTTGAAATATGAAACAGACTAAAAGATATCTATGGAGGAGATGAAAATGTAAGAAGAGCCAAAGAAGAAAGCCTTAGAGGACAATTTGATCAAATGAGAATGAGAGAAGATGAAAACATTGAAAAATATGTTGAAAGGATCAAGGCTAGTATAAGAGCGATCAAAGCATCTAGAGGAGAAATCAAGGAGGAAACTATTGTAAGTAAAGTGCTCAGAACTCTTGTTCCTATTTATGCAATTAGAGTATTTTCTATTCAAGAAATGAGATGTGATCCAAATAATAAAATAGGCTTGGATGCTCTAGTTGGAAGGTTAATAGCTTTTGAATTAAACAATTATGATAACTATGTTCTTGCTTCAAAGAATATTGAATCTACATTTAAAGCTAAAATTTCACTTGAAAAAAAAAGTAAAAAGTCAAAGTACAATCAATTAGGAAGTGAAGAAGATGGATCATCAAGAGAAAGTTCAGACAATGATATTGAAGTTGTTGAAGCCCTACTTGCAAGGAAGTATTACAAAGGTAGAGGAAAGTACAAAGGTAAAGTTCCTTTGATCTACTTTTCTTGTGAATAAATTGGTCACATTGCTGCTAGCTGTCCAAAAAAAGAAATCAAGGATAAGAAGAAAAAAAGAAAGCATAAAGGCAAGAAGGACTCCAAGAACTATAAGAGCTTCAAGGACAAAGGTAAGAAATCTTATTTTATAGCTAAAGATTCTGATAACAGTAAAGATGACATGGTATATATTATTGTGAAAGATGAATTTGATGATGAAGGAGATAAGATGGCACTTATCTCTCATGTCAGTAAAAATGATATATGGATTATTGATAATGGTTTCTCACATCATATGATTGGTGACAAAATAAAATTTGAGCATATGGAATATTATGATGGAGGTAGAATAAGATTTGGAAATAATGAACCTTGTAATATAAAAGGAAAAGGATGTATCTTGTTGACTAAAGAACTTGTGTGTGAAAATGCCTATTAGGTTGAAGGATTAAAGCATAATCTACTAAGTGTGGCACAACTGAATAACATTGGATTTAGGGTAGAATTCATGAATGGATAGGCCAAACTACTAGATGGGAAAGGAAATTTGGTTGAATCTAGTAAGAAAACAAAAGATAATCTATTTTATCTTGATCTTAGTGATTGTTCCTATTTTATTGCTGAAGTAGAGGAAAGTTGGTTATGGCACAAAAAGCTATGTCATGTGAATTTTGATAATCTAGCTAAGATAAGAAAACATAGAAGAGTAAGAGGTATTCCTAGTTTGAAGAAACTTGATATGGGTCTATGCAAGAATTTCCAAATTGGTTAGATGGGAAAGACAAGCTTCAAGAGAAAAAACTATTAGTCAGAAGAAGTCTTGGAAATCATTCATACAAACTTATGTGGACCTATTCGAATAGAGAGTTATAGTGGAAATTTTTTTTTTATTCTTTTTGTTGATGACTACTATAGAATGATGACAACAACATACCTAAAAGAAAAATTAGAAGCCTTCCAAAAATCCAAGTGGTATCTGGCAAGAGTAGGAAAAGAAACTGGAAAGAGGTTGAAATGCTTAAGATCAGACAGAGATGGTGAATTCATCTCCCATGAATTCAATAATTTTTGCATTGAAAGAGGAATCAAAAGACAAGTATTAGCCCCTAGTACACCATAACAGAATGAGATAGTTGAAATAAGAAATAGATCTATCATGGATTGTGCAAGAACCTTGGTGATTGAAAAGAATATTACTCTCAAATGCTAGAAGGAAGCTATCAACACTGCAGTTCATACCTTAAACAGAGTTCAATTGAAGAAAGATTTAAACAAAATACCCTATCAACTATGGTATGGATACAAACCTAATGTTACTTACTTGAAAGTATTTGGTAGCAAATGTTATATATTGAAAGAATCTAGAAAAAGAAAATTTGATGTAAAAGGTGATAAAGGCATATTTCTAGGATACTCCTATAGAAGTAAAGCATATAGATGTTTGAATGTTTCTACTCACAAGATTATAGAAAGTGCACATGTTAAGATTGATGAATTTGTAGAAAAGAGTGAAGAAGAAAGCAATAAGGAACCTGAAGACTACATTAGATTTGTTTACTATGAACTTGATACTCTGCCAAAAATATTTGAGAGAAAAGAAGCTTCATCTCTCAAGTCCCTAAAAACTCCAATAGTTACCGAGTTGCAAATAGTGCAACCCAACTTGAGTCACAATCAGAGGCTACCAAGCTAGTTCAAACCGAGCTTGATGGACCCAAGTCACAGATAGAAGAACTTGAGCTTGAAACTAAAATTCAAAAAGAAGATGGTGGAACTCATTCAAAGACCAAAGAGCCTATATTAGTAAGATATGTTGGAAGGCATCATGCACCTGATCAAATCATTAGAGACAAATTAAATAGAACAATGGCAAGAATCAAATTAAAAGGTACATGTTTACTTGCTAAATTTGAACCTAGAATTTTTAAGGATGCTCTAGAAAATGAAAGTTGGATTGAAGCAATGAATGAAAAAATAGAACAAATAGAAAATAACAAAACTTGGACTCTTGTTCCTAGACCCAAAGATAAAAATGTAATTGGTACAAAGTAGGTATTTAGAAATAAGTTGAATGAAGATAGAAAAGTATCAAGAAAAAAAGCAAGACTAGTGTGCAAAGGTTATTCTCAAGAAGAAGGTATTGACTATGGTGAGACTTTTTCTCTTATAGGTATTAGAACCTTGCTAGCATATGTATCTCATAAAGGATTTAAAGTATATCAAATGGATGTCAAATCTGCATTCTTGAATGTAATTCTTGATGAAGAAGTCTACATTGAACAACCAGAAGGTTTTGTAGATCCTAGCAAAAGAGATATGGTTTTCAAACTACACAAAGCATTATATGGTTTCAAGAAAGCCCACAGAGCTTGGTATGAAAGACTCCATAATCATTTGGTACAGATTGGTTTTCAAAGGACTAATGATAATAACAATCTATATATCAAAGAAGGACCAGATAAGAAGATTGTGTTGGTAGAAATATTTGTTGATGATACTCTATTTATAGGAAATGATGACTTATGTAAAGCATTCTCAGAAGAAATGAGTAAAGAATTTGAGATGTCCATGTTTGGTGAAATAAAATTCTTTGTTGGATTGCAAATACACTAGAACAAGAATGGTATCTACATCACTTAATCTAAGTATATCAAGGAGATACTGAAGAAATTTGGAATTAAGATTCAAGAAAAATTGGAATGCCTATGTCTACTGGATATAAGCTATCCAAAAATGATGATTCCAAAGAAGTAGATAAGATCGCATACAAATCAATGATTGAAACATTGCAGTATGTAGTACACACAAGGCTTGGTATTGCTCTAGTAGTTGGAATAGTGGCAAGATTCTCAATAGATCCTAAAGAAAATCACATGATAGTAATCAAGAGAATCATGAGATATCTAAAAGGTACTGAGGAGTATGGTTTATGGTACAAAGTTGGAGGTAGTTTGGACTTGAAAGTATTTACTGATGTTGATTGGGTAGGAAGTCTTGATGATAGAAAAAGCACTAGTGGTGGAGCTTTCTTTCTTGGTAAAAGTCTAGTATCTTGAAAAAGCAAGAAGCAAAATTGTACATCTGAATCCATAGTAGAGGCAGAATATGTAGCAACAATAGTTAAATATTTTAACATTGTTTGGTTCAAACAACTATTGGAAGGAATGAAGGTAGAGATCAAAGATCTAGTTGTCATATATTGTGATAACACCAGTGCAATCAACATATCAAAGAATCCAGTAATGCATTACAAAACAAAACATATTGCTATAAATATCACTTCTTAAGAGAGTTAGTGCAAGATAAAGAAGTTAGATAGGAATATGTGAATACAAAGGAATAGATTGCAGACATATTCAACAAGCCATTACCTAAGGATTCATTTCTGCATCTAAGAGGTAAGCTAGGGGTCATTCCCCTATCTGAAATTCACTAAATAAAGTTTAGTTTAGTGAATGCATCAACCAAAACCTATTGAAGGTCAATTAGTTGGTACATAATCGACAAGGGCATATTGCAGATGAATCGATACTTAAGGTAAATTGGTATTTATAGAATTATTGTCTTTGGCATGTGTTGTCAAAGAGGGAGAAGATTACTGTCATATCTCTGAGAAATTTTTGGAACCAGAATAAAGTAAGAAACCAGAGAGGGAGAAGTTTTCCAAAGAAAAAGTATGCTAAAAGAGGGAGAATATTCTGAATGAACTTGGTAATAGTTGTTGTAGATAGAATCTAATGAAAGGAAGAGCTCATACTGATAGAGGGAGTTCTCAAGGCCAAATCCAAAATTTTATTATGCTATGACATGTTGTGCTACCATCAATGCCAAAGAGGGATATTATTGGATACAATTGGTTAATTGTCTATTGTATTTGATGTTACACAAATGTCATATCATTATCAGTCAATATGTGCTAAGCTCACTTAGGTAGTGAAGAAAATTCTCAGTGTCTATCAAGCATTCTTGTGTTTGCCTAGTTTAGAAGGTAGTGTCTACCAAGTGTTAGGATTAAATGACAGACATAAATAAAAATTACATGCAAATATAACCAATAACAAAAAATAATAGATCACATAGAAAAGAACACAAGGCACCAAGATTTAACGTGGTTCACCCAATCCCTGGCCTATGTCCACCAAAAAGCAAGTCATATATTATTATGATACAGTGATTACAACCTTATTACAATCTGTAATTCCTTACAACTCAATATTGCCACAAGAACCAATTTTTGCATCACCACTTAATGAAAATACCTAACCCTATACAAGTAATTTTATGCCACCTTAGGGTTACAACATGCCAACCATATGTCAGCCATGACCCAAAGAATTTATGAAGTATGTACAATACTTTCTTGATTAGTCACCACAAACTAACAATCTCCTACTTAGAGACTGATCAAGCTCCACACTAAACAAAAATCTCCTACTTGGAGACTAATCCTATAGCTATGCTGCTACTCCATGAGGCTCCCACTAGATCAAATCACCTTGGACATTTCTATTCTTTTATTTATGTTTAGTCTAAAAGACCAATCGAAGCTAAAGAGGAGTTCAAATTCTCCCTTGTTATTGCCTTTGTAAACATATCTACTAAATTCTCATTTGTATGTATCTTATCTAGCTTTAACTCTCCATCCTCCAAAACTAATCAAATGAAATGGTACCAAAATTGTATTTGTTTGGTCTTTAAATGTAGAGCTGAATTCTTCACAAGATGAATGACACTCTAACTATCTGTAAATAAATAATTATCCTTCTAAGGGTGTCCCAATTCTTCCAAGAAGAAATGAATCCATATCATTTCCTTGGTTGCTTTTGTAGTAGCTACATACTCTGCCTTTGTAGTGGATAAAGCATTCACCTTCTATAACCTAGAAACCCAGCTCATGGCTACCTCACCAATAGTAAAGATACAACATGTAGTACTCCACCTCGTATCAATATCCCCTATTGAATCTGAGTCAACATAGCCCTATAAATTAGTAGTAGAGCCCACAAAGTGTAAACACTTATTAGATGTTCCTCTCAAATATCTGAGAATCTATTTGACCACATTCCAATGCTCAATTCTTGGATGACTCATATACTTGCTAACAACTCCCACTACATGTGCAATATCTAGCCTAGTACATACCATAGCATACATCAAGATTCCTACAACTAAAGTATACGATACCTTGGACATCTTATCCTCCTCTTCTTGTGTCTTCAGACACATTTCCTTAGTCAACTTCAAATGACCAGGTAAAGGTGTGCTAACAGCTTCAACATTCTCCATAGTAATATGTTGCAACACCTTTTCAACATAATTAGTCTGAGATAGTGTCAATTTTCTATTTTTCCTATCTCTACAAATCTTCATACCAAGGATTTGTTTTTCTGCCCCTAAATGCTTCATAGAAAATGCATGTGCTAATTAGCATTTCAGCCCCTTGATGTGATCCATGTTAGACCCAACTACAAGCATATCATCAACATATAAACATAAAATAATGTAGCTATCATCATCCAACCTCTTAAAATAAACACAATGATCTCAATGACACCTATTGTATCCATTCTCATGCATAAAACTGTCAAATTTTAGATACCATTGCCAAGGTGCTTGCTTCAAGCCATATAAACTTTTCTTCAATTTGCACACTAAGTTCTCCTTACCTTTGACCATAAATCCTTGTGGCTGAGCCATATATATCTCTTCATCCAAATCACCATGAAGGAAGGTTGTTTTAACATCAAGCTACTCTAAATGCAAATCTTCAGTAGCCACAAGACTTAAAACAATACAGATAGAAGTCATCTTAACAACAGGAGAAAACATCTCATCAAAATCAATGCCCTTTTTTGTGCAAATCCTTTCACAACTAACCTGGCTTTAAATATTTTCTTACCTTCTTCCTCTTCTTTCAACCTATAAACCCACTTATTTTGTATAGCTCTTTTACCTATAGGCAACTTTCATAAATCCCATGTCTTGTTCTTTAGCAAAGAGTCCATTTCATCTTTCATTGCAGACTCCCACTGAATCTTAGTATCCACCTACACAACTTCATCATAACATTTAGGTTCACCAGCATCTGTAAGTAAAATTGAATACAAAGAGGGAGAGAATCATTCTAGAGGTCTAATTTTCCTTGTTGATTGTCTAACATTCACTGATGTGTGCGGTATTTGTTGTTGTGGTTATTGCACATCATGAGGAATGGTTGGAACATCAATTTTTGGAGTATGATCTAGTACTACATAATCATCATTTTCTTCTAATGTTGTTGCAACAGATCTTTGTACAACACTTTCTCATTGAATATGGCATTTGTACCTCTTAGAAATTTATGATTTTTAAAATCCCAAAGCCTATAACCAAATTCATTAATTCCATATCCAAAAAATATACATTTCTTTGACTTAGCTTCCAGCTTGGTTCTATTTTTAGAATCTATGCAAGAAAATGCTTTATAGCCGAAGGTCTTGAGAATCCTATTCATGTGTTCAGCCACTCCATTTTTCTGTGGAGTCCTTGGAATAGTTTTTTGTCTACAAATACCATTAGTGGAGTAATAATATTCAAACTAACATTGAGTTCACTTGGGCATCAAAGGAAATGTTGTAGAAAGTGAGTGTTAACTAAGCTCAATTGGTTAATGAAGGAAAGTTGGATGGAGCCAGTGCTAACCAAGCTCACTCAGTTGCCAAAGGATTTTCATAAGTTTATAGTGTTAACCAAGCTTATGTTGGTTAACATAGGAAATATTTTATGAGTTAGTTTCTACCAAGTTGGGTCAACTAATGAAGGATTTTCTTATTTTGTTGTACTAAGCTTAATTGATTTATCTATTGATTTCAAGCAACTAAGGTGATGAATATTGATTATTCTAAGTTGTATTTGAGCCAACTTGATGAAGTGGAAGATATAAATATAAGGTCAAGTTTTGATTTCAAAGTGTGTGCAAATATGTAAGACATAATGATGTGATTGAAGATCTAATGATGAGAAAAGGAAGCAAATTTGAAGGATAAGTAGAATATCCTTGTGGAGTAGTAAAGATATATTTGATTAGGAAGGATCAAGTATAAGCCAGAATAGAGGTCTTTAATCAGCAATTCAATTGCATTCAAATTAGTGTTGGCATTATGTTGTATTTTTCATTAGTGACAACACTTATTCAATTTTGAATGATTACTGAGCTTATCACTCGGTCTATAGTTTAAACCAAGCATTCAGTGGTTACCAAGTAAGATCACTTAGTTAAGTAGTTCACACCAAGCATTCTTGAAGCTACCGAGTGAATATAGACAGTGTGCAGTCCAGCAGTGTTTACTGAGACTATAGTGTTTACTAAGAAGATAGTGGTCACCAAGCTTCATAGTGTTTACCAAGTCATCAGTTTGTGTGATGAGAAGCCAGTTTCTATCGAGTGATGGATGTATAGTGTTTACCGAGTGAAGCAAGGTAAACAAAGTATTTAGTATCTAATGAGTTACACTATATCTACCGAGTCTCCAATGGTTACCAAGTTTGAAGCTATGTTGTGTGATTAGTATGGACTGAGCTTCTATTTTTACTGAGTGCATGATGATGCCAAGTAATGTAATGGACATCGAGTATCATAACGTCACCAAGTCAACTATTCTAAACCCGAGTTTCTACTGTTTGGCCAACTCAATAATATTTTGTTTACTTGTGTTTTAGTCAACCTTGTAATTGTAAATATTGGAATGGTATATATGTAATGTATTGTATCATTTGAAATATACAAATGAGGATATCAAGGAATGGATATGTAATGCTTTGAGAAGAGTGAATGCAAATTAGCAGCAGAGTAGAGTATTCAAAAAGGTCTACAAGGAGTAGTAAAGTTATATCAATCACAAGAGGTGATCTTTACTTCAAGGATCTAATCAAAAATCAATTCGTAAGTCAGATCTACTATTTCATCTTGACAGGTGAATCAATTTTTGAATCCTTTAATAGGGTAGACTTAATAGTCTTTGTTTAAATCTCTTAACAGAGTGCATACTTCATTATATGTTTGTAAAACCTCTAACAAGGTAGATTTAGTAGTCCAAATTGCTCTTAATAGGGTAGATCATCAGAAGTGGTCAATGTAAGCCCTAACAGACCAACTTTATACTATAGTAATGAATTTTTGTGGGTATCATCCACACCCTAGTTTTACTTTCTATTTGGAAGGTTTCTGGGTCACCAAATTTAAAGTTTTTGAGGTTATTAATTCACCCCTCCCCTCTTAGTAACCAAACTAGTATTGATTATTTCCAATAATTGGTGTCAGAGCTTTGTGGTTCTCAAGATAAAGTTTGACAGCTTGAGCAAAGATCAAGGAAAATGGAGATATTCAAACTTGAAAAATCCATTGATAATGAGAAGCTACATCTAGAGATGGCCATAGCCCAACTCAAGGAAGAAAAAGAGCATCTTTCCCAATCCTTGAAAAGAAGGAACTTGCAAAACATATGAATGACCACCAATATGTTGAAGAAAAGATTGAAGATTTTTTCCCTTCAAGTAGTTCAGATGAATCAAATGAGGCAATCAAAGAACTCCTAGAAAAGAATAGCTCTCTGCAAGAAGAGGTAAGAAAATTGAAAAGAGAATAGGAAATTTAGTCAATAAGAACCTGTGAAATCTTGGAACAAAGAAATAAGGCAAGTGAAGACTTGGAATCAAGGAACAATGCAAATCAAAATCAATCCCTTCAGTAAGAAAGTCTTATCAATTAGCTTTCCAATGCTAACAAGGAAATTATGAATTTGAGATCTGAAAATGGAAGTTTAAGGAATGATTTAATCATTGATAGACATATCAATGAAAGATTGAAAGCTGATTTAATTTCTAAAAAGAAACTCAATGAAAGGATATGAAATCTCAAGAAGACATGGATCAATTGAATCAAGAAAGTGAGTAGAATCTTTATAGGCAAAAAGGTAAAGCAAGACTTGGATACAAAGAAGAAGTTGATCTTCCAAACAAGGTGCCTAAAGGAATCAAAGACCTACTTTCAATCACTATATTAAGTTAAGCCATACATCAAACAAATGTTGGAGCAATGGAAAGGCAAAATTCAATGGGAAATGCTAGAATTGCAGTCAACATGGTCATAAAGCTAATGAATGCAAGGAGAAATCAAAATTTGAAGGTAAATGTCACAAATGCAAGAAACAAGGTCACAAGTCAATTGAATGCAGATCTAAAACATTCAATCCAGTTGAACAACTTGTAAAGACAATATTTAGTTGGGACTACAATAATTGGTGTAGATGTCACTATTGTGGAGAATATAGACACATTGGCATAAATTGTGCAAGGCATCATTTGAGAAAGAAGGATACAATAGTAAGATGTTATACATGCACTAAACTTGGTCATATAGCCAAGAACTGCATGAACATAGGAAAGGTTGAAGATGAAAAGAAAGCTAAAGCTAATAATATTAGGAAGTAGATCAGACATCAGTGGATTCCCAAATCTATCAAGCAGAATAGTTCAAATGATGGTCATGTCACTCAAGAAGTGGGTTACTCCACAATTTTCAATTAGATTCCTAAAGGGGGAACTAGAACTGTATCTTCAATCCAAATCTCAAGCAGTTCCAAATGAAAGAAAGTAGAAGATCCAATTCAATATTTTAGATATAGAGGGATCACATGAATTCAGCATTCACCAAGCAAGGTTGGTCATAGACTCAACCAAGCTAGGTTGGGAGTAATAAGATTTTTGTTCTGTCACCGAGTCACAAGTTTCTATTGAGAAAGTGAGTGGATGACAGTCTATCACGCATTATACCATTATGGTACCGAGCATTAATAGAGAATTTTTCATCAAAAAGGGTAGATTTTGATTCCATTTTTCACCAAAATTTTAGAATTCACAAAGAAGAGCGATTCTAGGTGCATCCAAGAAATTTTGAGTGAATTTGCAGCAAATGATTTTTTCAAAAATTTTCTCTCCTTTACCAAGCAGTGATGGCATCTAGAAGCACTAGTAGTAGCAAGGAAAAATGAGTATTTGAGATGTTGGTAAAAGGTGTCAAATGGAAAGTGCCAAACTTCAAGCTTGTACTAGTAGTTGTAGAGTCACTGGACCCTAATGGAGCTCAATCACAAATTTCTCCCAAGGTACTCCTAATTAACAATACACACACTCATTTTAAGTGTTTTTTCAAGAGATTGGAAACCTAGAGATGGATAATTCCCTAGGAGAAATGTGTGTTGATGGTTCATTGAAACTTGAGCATAAGCATCTAGAAACCAAAGGATTAACTCATATTTTGCACATGCCAAGGAGCTTTAAGATTAAATGGATTAGGTATATTCTCAGTCATGTGCATAATGGACAATTGTGGTTAGAATAGCCTATATTGATCATAAAGAAAATGATTCATAAGATTACAGGTCTCCCCATGCTAAGCAAAGCCAAAACTATCGAAACCCTAGGTTGGGATGCACTTCAAAAGAAAACCCTAGCCAAGTGGGATGGTAGAGGTTTGAAGATTAGCACTATTTTTGACGTAAAATTAAGGTTTGGTATTCACATCATTGCTCATAAGATTTGTAGCTCCAGTTGCTTGAATAGTGTACCATGTGAGACAATGGATTTGGCATATAAGGTTGTGAAGAAGAATTTGGAATTTGATCTATCAGAGTTATTGTTGAAGCAGTTGAATAAAAACATGAACAATATCAGGACTTCAAAGAACAATCCTTGCAAATTTGGTTCCTTGCTAACATGTCTCTTCTTTTATGTTCAAAAGTTTTTCCCATCAAAAGGTTCAGTTGTATGGAGAAAAGATGTTCCTATCTTGTATCAGATAAATGAGTTCATTGCAAAAATGGGTATAAACTTTGATAGCATTATGGATAACTACTTTGAAGATTTTAAGGAGAAGATGAACAACAGGTTCAAAATTCCTCCTAAGCTTAATGGAGACTACTAAGATGATGTATGTTTTATGGTTGATTGTGATAGAATATATATCCAGGCAGCCAGGCCTAGAATTGCAAGGGTGAAACCTCTTCCATATGAGGTTAACATTGATGAAACAAAAGGTATCATTGAAGCTTTAGTGAATGAGCTAGTAGATCCTAAGCTACCTACTTTTGGAACCTATGATGAGGCCAAAGCCAAAATTGAGCTTGAAATCAAGCTACCCAAGGCTATAAGCAAAGGCAAGAGGAAGATTGCCAAGATTAAAACTACAAGTGCCCCTCTCATGCTTACCAAGGGAAAAGGAGAGGATGAAGAAGAAGAAGAAGAAGAAGAAGAATAGGAATCTATAAAAGATGTTAGAGCTAGTAAAGAAAAAGGGTAGAGTAATCATTACCAAGCCACCCAAGGATTTTAGAGTTATTTTCACAAGGAGATCCAATAAGAAAGGTGGTAGTGAAGTTGTATTGAGCAAGCCCCCACTCACCTTTCAAGAAAGGTTGAAACAAATTGAAGAAGGAGAAGGCATCACAAACTTCAAATCCCTAAATTTTGAAACTAGAAGAGATGCTGAGAAGATGAAAATTGAGGAGCTAGTACTCAACAAGATAGGAAAATGTAAATATTCCCTCGAATAAATTTCCCCTCAAATTTCAAATGAATTATTGGCAAGATCGTAGCCAAGGTGGGAATTAGCTGTACAAACAAAAAAAGATATATATGAGAAATCATTGAGGAAGTTACTGCCTAATCTTATAGATGTAGAAGTTAAGGTAGCAATGAAAAATAATGAAGGTAAAATGATGATTAGATTCCATACATGTTTGATTTTTATCAAAGACATTGAGCATGTTGTTAGAGATGTAACAAACATGTGGAAGAACATCTATCATCTACACAAGTCCAATGAAGACACAGTGGAAATCAAGGATGATGATGATGATAGTGATGATGATGAAGAAGGTAACATTCCATGTGTTACCATTGATGCTAAGGAATGTCAAGAATTGATGAAGGATGATGAAGAGAAAGAGGGAGAAGCTAAATAGGAAGACAAGGAAGGAGATGAAGAAAGTGATCTAGTAAGAATTGTAGCACAATTCATAGCCTCCCTTTCTCATTCTCCACCTAAGACTACTACATCATCAAGGTTGGAGATAGCTTCAGCAAATGTGACCACAACTTCAAGAGACACATCATCTATTCAATCATTATTTGCTACCTCATAGCTCCAAGTATCTGCAATGGAAGTGTCTACCACTTCATCTACTGATTTTTAACCCTCTTCATTAGCTCCCAAGTCATCTACTTCAACAATGTGTTCAACATCTAGTTCCACAATTTTGTCAACTTCAATTGCAGCATGTACAGTAAGTTTACCTTCATGTTCTACAGTTTTGTCTACTACAGCTTTGATAGCACCTTTTGTTCCAGTTAGTTCTTTTATCATAAGTACTCTACTTTGTGCTCCACCTATTGTTACTTCAATTTTGGGTAGCACATCAGTTTTGGACTCAGTTAGCACTTCTTTTAGTTTTCCTTAAGTTTGATCTATTCAAGTTTTTACTACAAGTCCAACTATCTCTATAATTGTTTCTCTTCCTAATTCCAAGGTAGTAAGGTTAGAAGTAGAACCAAGGACACCACTAAAATTTCTACCTACTGGTAAGGAAATTGATGAAGACATTGATTTGGACAAGGAAATTGTCATTCCTAAGTTGGATCTAGATACTAGTACAATTGATGAAATGATACTAGTTAGTCATCTTTTGGAGTAGAAGGCAAGGTAGAAATAGTTAAGAGCTGAAAAAGATAGAGAATTTACAATAATTGAGAATGCTAAGAATATAATAATAGAAGCTATTAGTGTTGATGTGGATTTGTCTCAACAGATTTTGCTACAATTGGAAGAAGTAGTCAATAATTTTAATGAGGATACCTTTGGCCAAGAAAAGTTAATTGAAAAGGAAAAGAAGAAGTTTGATAATAAGGTTCTTGAGCGCATTTCTCAGCACATTGCAATAAAACAGGTGGAACTATCCTCAATTTTGGGCAATCTTGAACATTCCTTCACCAATGTGACATCACTTTTTGCTAATCTTTGTACTGTTACCGAGTATACTAAGGATTTTAAAGAGAAACTGAATAAGATTAATGTAGATATGAAGGCAAGTTCTCAAAGGCTACAGCTTGACCCTAGCTTAAGCTCAACACATCATATCAAGGTGAGATTTTTGTCAAAAATGTAGGGAGAATTGCTAAGAGAGGAAGCTAGGATCAAGTCAACATTGATAGATATCCAAAATATGATCCTTCTAGTTATGGACTCAATGCAAAAACATGTTACATATTCAAAGTCATTGGTCTAGGATAACAATTTTTCTATTGTAGATCATATGATTAAACTCTCAAAAAAAGTTCAAGTGGCACTCTCCACCTACAAGATTTTGCAAGACAACTGGGATAAGACATTAGCTCTTATTCTCAAGGTACACTCCAAATTTCTCTCACATTTTGGTGTCTCTATTTGAATGTATTGCATAACTCTTTGGCATTATTGTCAAAAAGGGGGAGTAAGGGATGATAAGAGATTTGTGGAGATAATAAGGGAGAAAATAGATTGATATATGTATAGAATAAAAGGAAGAGAAAGACTATGGATATATTATGTCATATGTATGGGGGAGATATGTGAGATATGTATATACATAAGCTTTATAAAGATCTATTTTGAAAAATCAAAATCATTATGTCAGTGTACATAAGGCTTATAAGTGTTTTTGTCACTAATGCCAAAGGGGGAGATTATTGGAATTATGTTGTATTTTTTATTAGTGACAACACTTATTCAATTTTGAATGATTATTGAGCTTATCACTTAGTCTATAGTTTATATTGAGCATTCAGCGGTTACCAAGTAAGATCACTCAGTTAAGTAGTTCACATCAAGCATTCTTGAAGCTACTGAGTGAATATAGACAGTGTGTAGTTCAGCAGTGTTTACCGAGTCTATAGTGTTCACCAAGTAGATAGTAGTCACCAAGCTTCACAGTGTTTACCAAGTCATTAGTTTGTGTGAAGAGAGGCCAGTGTCTATCGAGAAATGGATGTATAGTGTTTACTGAGTGAAGCAAGGAAAACAAAGGATTTAGTATCTATTGAGTGACACTATATCTACCAAGTCTCCAATGGTTATCGAGTTCGAAGATACATTGTGTGATTAGTATGGATTGAGCTTCTACTTCTACTGAGTGCATGAAAATTTTGAGTAATGTAGTGGATGTTGAGTATCAAAAGGCCACCAAGTCAGCTATTCTGAACTCGAGTTTCTACTATTTGACCAACTCAGTAATATTTTCTTTACTTGTGTTTTAGCCAACCTTGTAATTGTAAATATTGGAATGGTATATATGTAATGTATTATATCATTTGCAATATATGGATGAGGATATCAAGGAATGAATATGTAATGCTTTGAGAAGAGTGAATGTGAATTAGCAGCAGAGCAGAGTATTCAACAAGGTCTAAAAGGAGTAGTAAGGTTATATCAATCACAAGAGGTGATCTATACTTCAAGGATCTAATCAGAAATCAAGTTGTAAGTTAGATCTACTATTTCATCTTGACAAGTGAATTAGTTTTCAAATCCTTTAACAGGGTAGAATTAACAATCTTTGTTTAAATCTCTTAACAGAGTGCATACTTCATTGTATGTTTGTAAAACCTCTAACAAGTGGATTTAATAGTCCAAATTGCTCTTAACAGGGTAGATCATTAGAAGTGGTCAATGTAAGCCCTAACATGCCAACTTTATACTATAGTGATGAAGTTTTGTGGGTATCATCCCCACCCCAATTTTACTTTCTATTTGGAAGGTTTTTGGGTCACCAAAATTCTATGTTCATGTGTTATGAATGTTTATCTTTCTCATGCATACAATAGATTAGATGAATGAATGATGAATGGATTAAGTGATAAATTAATTTAAATTTTTTGAGGTTATTGATTCACCCCTCCCCTCTCAATAACCAAGCTAGTCTTGATTATTTCCAAAAGTTAGATCTCTCATTGTTCCTCTCTAACCATTGTAGTAGTGATCTAAATCTCCTAACAGAGTTAGCTTAATAGCTATTTGCAAATCCTCTAACAATGTGGCAATTCCATTGAATTGTTCTCAAGACCTCTAACAAGGCCACTCCTAATAGGGTGATTAAATCCTTCAACAGGGTCACACCTAACTGTGCATTTTGTAACCTTTAATAGAGTTGGCTCCTAATAGGGCTGACTTCAAAAGAGTAAAAATCAGCAACTACTTGCTATTGGTGGTTTTTCTCAAATTGGATTTCCACGTTAAATCCTAGTGTCAAATGTGTTCATGCTATTTTCTTTTATGTGCTTGCAACTAAGTTAAAGTAATAGTAATCATAGATAACATCTAAAAGTTTATATGTTAATCATTTACCGAGCTAATCTAGTTATTACCAAGTTACAACTTTTTGTGTGTTTATCGAGCTTCAACAGTATTCAGTTATTTGTTTGCAATTTGTACTAAAATCTAAGGGATCTAGGTTTTATTTTAGTAGTAATTGATTCACCCCTCCCCTCTTAGTTACTCCCACTTATATTTCCAATAGGAGAGTCACTTGGCATCGACAAGCCAAAGCTAGTATTGGCAGTTGTTCTCGCTAGCAGAATGCACACAATCCAATTTTAATTATCTTACATTTATTACCACCCAGTATTTTTATTTTGTTATCACTTATTTAAAAATTCCTTCACCAACCCTCTAGGCACAATGATCACTAGGCTACAAGATAGAAGCCCCCTCCATATGCTACCCTACCCTACCCATGCTCATACAATGATGAGTCCCCATAGGCATGCAAATTCCCAACTCAACCCCAATGATCATAACTTTCAGAAGTATCATAGAAGATTGGGCCTCGCAAGCCACCCAAGAGATGTACTTATATGTACTCATGTGTGGTGCACCACCATCATGAAGATCAAACACAAGGATTGGATGAGAACATTAAGTGAAAAGCCACTCAACTAAAAACAAAATTGGGAGGATAGATGTGACACATATCCCAATGCAACATAAAAGTGTAATAATGGTTTGATTGACATCCAAATGGATCATTTAGGTCCATGACCAACATCACACCAAGAAAACTTGAGAAAATAGGGTGGCATGCAAAATGAGGTAAAAACCCCAAAAACTAGAAAAATTTGAAATTAAAACCCATTTGGCCTTTGGGTACAAAACCTAAAAAATGCAATAATATTTGGGTTCAAAAATTGTATGCAAAACAACCAGCATAACAATGCAAAACCCAAAACCCCCATCCCAAAAACTAGGAAAATATTCATACCTGACTAGTTAAGCAGAACCAAAAAAGTAGAAATAGAGGGGAAAACTAGTTCTTAGCCTCCTAACAAGCTACTACCAGAAATAGAAGCTAAAACAAAGCAAAAACAAGAAAAATAAAAATCCCTACTTGACAGCAAAAGGGGTAGAAACTAAAATCAGCCTAAGAAAACAAATAACCCACAGATACTGCCAAAAGTGGCGGCAAAGCAAGGTCTCCCTAAGCTGGATCCAATGAGATCGATCTCACAAAAATCCAATTCTCATAGCTCTTAGAATGAACATAAATCCAATCCTTCAGGAAGAGGATTTTAGAAAATCTCTCTAATTTCTAATTTGTAAATTTTAAAAGTGAAAATACAAATCCCTTTTTCCAATATTTATTCACTTTTCGAGTGAATAGTTAAGTAGGGCAAATAGCTAGTTATACTAGCTAGACTGCAAATTGACCCAAACAAAAATAAGTTATTCCTCATAATGGGAATTCACCTAAGGCAAAGCTACCAAAAATTAAATTCAATAAGATTTAAAGCCCAAAAACCCAAAAATAACATAAAATCACTTAACAACTTTCATGATAATGTGAACCTCTAAATGCACATACATGCTCACTCATCTAATCACATAATATAGATGATTTTGGATTTAATAATCATCGAAAGGTTTAATTTAAACAATTAAATAAGGATGTGTTGACCATATAGGGATGACATTGGTAAATATGAATAGTTGAATCACTAACTCCATGTGTCACTACCAAGGATATAATTCCTACAACTAAAACACACGTCAAGTGCAATTGCATAATAATATTGTAGTCGAAGCAATAAATGCATTAAATAACTAATTAATCCATTTACATCACTCACATTTTCATAAACCATAAAGAGACAAGAATGAAGTAAATCACCATAGCATAAAATCCATCACATAACATAATCAGAAGATATGTCCATATACCAAATAATCAGATATCATCATAGATCTACTATCATCTCAAAATAGCATCAACATGCACATATGATAAATTGAACAACATAGCAGTTTAGCATCTATGATACTAAATCAAAGTATAACATTCAACCCTTAGGTCATCTCAAAGTAAACCTAATAAAAGTATTAATTATCTCTCGAATAAAAAATAGACAAGGTACAAATTGCAAACACAAGAGGCACTACATGATAACATATGATAACATAAGTTATATAGTATAATGTAATATAATATAATAATATAACATAATATAACATAGTATAATATAGTATAATATAATATAATATAATATAGTATAATTTCCTATAAACTATATATTGAATATATATCACAACAATTTGTAATTAAAAGAAAATTAAAATAGTATATAGTAATGTTGACTCATCTCATTTATAAAAACCAAAGAGATACATAGTTGACCAATAGAATTAAAATCACATGGATCATGCATAGGAGAATCTATACCTCTCATTATATTTGAATCCAAACCTTCCAATTCCATGTCTCTCTTTTTCACTAGTTTGGACACCAAGGTATCGTATATCAAATATATCGAGTGCTTGATATATTAGGTATCTGATATTTTACTAGTGAACTTAATATGAAAATGACCATAGGTCCCCAAACTTGAGAGTTGCAATTTTCTAAAAGAATTTTAATGGGATTTGAGAGTTTTGGAGGTAAAAGAAAAAATTTTGGGCCCAAACTTTCAAAAATTGGTAAAATCATTTGATTAGGGGTCCTGGAATTGGTGACAGTATAGGAAGTAGTAGTTGGCAAAAGTCTAAACCAAAGAGGAAAGTGACAAATTAAGATATAGAAAAAAAAAAGGTAGGTAAAACAATTGTAAAAAGAGTCAAGGTATGCCAAATTTAAATGAAGATTATATCATAATAGTAGTTTTTAGTGAAAAGGTTGTTGAATTTGAAAATGTGAATCAAGTTAACACTGTGAATGGTGATGTATTCATTAAAGAGGATAATGTAGAGCTTGAAAATGAGAATGTAGCAATGGAGAATGATAGTGATAATGTTGCAAATTATGAACCTCACACATCTCCTTATTATAATCAAAATGATGTCCCTTGTAATGAAGGGGGACAAACATCTAATGACATATGTGGTAGATTACCCAAATGGTTAATTGGGATTGATGAAACCATTTGGAGCATATTGGAAAGGAAGAGATCAGATAGAACAATTTATTTATGGGCTTCAAAGCTATATGAACATTTTTTTGGCAACAAGACATTGGTGGAGCAATGCCAAATTTTTGTGCAATTGTTAAAGATGAAAAAGGTAAGACCTATGTTATTCAAATTGAAGATTTGTGTCAACAAGAAAAAGGAGAGAAATTTCATTATTGTGAAGAATATTTTCAATGTTCTTTATAGTATAGAAATGAATAGCAGGGAAAAGGACAAGACTGTTGCTTAGAGGATTATTACAAATTCATTAGTAAGTCATCATTTGAGAAAAACTAGATTTATTAGATAAACTTGCATTGACTTGAACATAAGTCATTCAACTTTGAGTAGAGCACTTGGAAGAAAAGAGAGACTTAGCAATCCTCTTCAAGCTGATACATGGGCTTATGGTGGGAGACTTCCACATTTTGATTAGAAGATAACTAATAATGTGAATGAACAAATTGCACAATTTTTCCACTCTAGCTCAAGAGTGTCACCAAATGTAAAGCACGTTTTAATGTTAAGAATTGGCAATAAAAACTGCACCCTGCATCCAAAAAATTATTTGGAGGTAATTCAAAAAATATTGTTCAAACAATTCTATCACACTAATCCAACATTGCATATATCACAACGAGATTTTGAAATGTTCAAAATTTGTAGTATTTCTAGTGGACATCCAAAATCATTAGGATCAATACTAGATCAATTCTTATGTCCTAGAGATTATGGTTTCTTATTTTGTAGAAATGGTCTCTTAAGTGAGAAGTGCTCACAATGTGGTGGTTTATCAAAAAAATTGACATAGTTCTATGAGGGGTGCAAAGAAGATCTTGGAAATGCAATAGTTTCAAAAAAGTTGTATGAAATAGTGAAATACACATTGAAGAGTGGAGGTGAAGGTTGTAGATGTGAGTTAGTTGAAAAATAAATGTGCGTTGCTAATTTTATTTCAAATTTCAAGAAAAAAACTTTTTTACAAGTATGCAAGGCATAGTAATAGATCTCAATGGTTGGATCAACAATTTAGAATGTATAAGGGCACTTTTCCATTGGCACTATTATATAAATTGTTGGCTTTGCAAAGAACTACACATTACAACCCCAAAATTAGACATAATCTCAATATTATAACTCCATTCTAATTGCTACTTTTATCCACATAACATATAGACATACCCCTAATAGTGCAGCAGATGACCAAAAGATAACTAGAGAGTACCAATTTTATATGAGTGATGATAGATCTCACTCTCATGATTTTTTCTACATTATTTTGAGAATTATTTTGAGTTCTTGTGAGAACACCATATTTCTATGGATAGACATCTCATTTGGTTAGATAGTTACACAAGTTAATTCAAGAATGCTCACATATTTTATTGGTTGTGTAGAATGCATGTAGAGAGGGGTGTGCCTCATATTTTGAGATTTTTAAATCTAAGAATGGGAAAGGGGAGCATGATGGAGGGGGGGCATGTGTGAAGAGAGCTCTAGTCAAGGAGAAAATAAAGATTTCAAAAGCAGAACTTCTTGATACTCGGACCGTAGTTGATTAATGTACATATGCATTATCACAAGGGGACTCTTTATTCAGTAGTGTGCAGGTTATTTTGGTTGGTTGAGGAGGGACCCTTATGTGATATATTAGATTCTACTATAGTGAGAGATTCTTTAAAGATGTATTCATTCTACAACTCTGATTGTAGTACATGGACCATTTGGACACAACAACTATCTTGTTTTTTTCATAGTTGTTTTTAGTGTGGTTGGGATCACTATGATTCAAATGAGTGGGTGGATACATGGGCTCTAGATTATCTTATTCCATTGTCTCTCATACCCTCTATGAAATATTATGACATGGAAATTTTAGTTGAGTATTGTTAGTTTGTGGTGACTGATTAGGGAAGTACTGTACATGCTTTCTAAATTCTTTGGGGTTCGGGGCCCAAAATTCTTTTTTGGGCTACTATTCACCAATGGTGGGCTACTATTTTCCAATGGTGGGCTACTATTTTCCACTAGTGGATTACTATTCACCAATGGCTAATATTCGCCAGTTGGCTATTGCTTATATTCGCCAATTTATGGTCGACATGTTGTAACTAGTTTTAACCCTAAAGCAACAAAAATACTTGTATAAAAGGGCTTAGGGTTAGGGATTGTTTCATAAGGTGTGATGAAAAAATTGGCTCTTGTGGTAGTATTGAGTTGTAAGGGATTATAGATTGTAATCAAGTTTTAATCATTGGATCATAATAATATTGGACTTCTTGTTTGGTGGACGTAGCCTAGGGTTTGGGTGAACCATGTTAAATCTTGGTGTCTTTTGTTCTTTTTTGTGTGATCTATTATTATTTTTTTATTGTTTATATTTTCATGTAATTATTATTTCTATCTAAGGTTAAATTAGTATGACCATCTATAAGATCCTCTTCAACCAAGATATGTCTTTGCATTAATTGCACTATATGTGAATGATGAGAATCAAATTATTGGATAGCATGTTGTGTAAGAGGTAAAAAAAAGCTTGCACAATCGATTACAAATGATGATGGATTTACATATCCTACTAGTTTAGTTGTTATTTCTAGAACATGTCTATGGACATACATGCTTAGAAATAATGGAATTACCACATTCAAAGACTATGATAAGAAAAAAACCATTCTTATATATTCACACCTTATTATAGAGGAAAATTTAAAGTTGTTAAAGAATCAAGGGGGACCAAAAATAAAAGAACTTTTTACTATTAGTAATTTTTATCATGAAGCCCTATTGGACACCCTCAAGTAGAGAGATGACCCTTTAGGAAAGCTTCACGAGGTAATACTAACTCACAACAAGTTTTCTTATGTTCATTATATGCTTAAAATTTAGTTTTGTAAGTTCATTATATGCATATAGGTAATTATTATTAAATGCCTTTAATACTGATATTTTGTATGATATTGAAATGTAGGTGTCATCAAGAGTATAAGTGCATGAAGATATAAACATTTTAAGGAGAAGAATGAAGACAATTCTATGATAGTTTAGACTCTAGGTTTTTTGGTAGTTGTGTATATAATATGGTTGTATCAATGATATACATAAGGACATTAGTATGCACAATGATGTACATTGTGTACCTTTTGTTCCATCTACATATTACTTTTTATGGAAAAGATATATTCATATTTCTATCATTGAGTTGTAATTATGATGAAACACTTGAAATATTACAAATATGAGCTGATTGATTTATTATATTTTTTCATAAGGCTCTCTATTTGTGTTTTCATATATATTTCAATAGTAAATCCTTATGGTCATCTATGTAATCATTTAGCATATTAGTCAAAGTATTAAAATTCATCAAATAACATGGAGGGAGCATACACATGGTTTTTTTAGTTCATCTAATTAATAATGGTCATGTCTACAAAGTTCAAAGTGTCATTGACATACTAGTGTCACAAAATGCAATTATTGTAAAAAATTGTCAATGACCCTAAAAAATCCATCATAGAATTGATTCGTTGGTGTTTTTAGTTTTAGATGGGTAGGTGAACCCTAGTAACACCCCTATTTTGACCAAAAAGAACCTAGAAAGTTCACGACCACCCCTCACCAAAGTGTCCCCAATGTGTACTAAGCATGTTTGGGTAGTGATCTTTTGAGGGTCATAACTCATAGCTTGTGAGGGGTATCAGTAAATTATAAGATTCTACAAGACCATGATTTTAATATCTACAATAACCTCTCTCACATTAGGGAGATTTAATTTCATTTGAATTTGGCACAACGATCTCACTTGATGCCAAAACTTGCAATGTGATTGGTGAATTAGTGCACCACTCAACAACTTTTGAACCATTTGTTGTGGAATCAATTCATATATGTCATTAGCTCTAGGTGGGTGTATGAACCCTAGTGACACTCTTACTTTGACCATGGAGAGCCTAGAACATTCATGACCACCCCGCACTAAAGCATCCCTAAAGTGAACTAAGCATATTTGGGTAGTAATCTTCTAAGGGTTGTAAATTGGAGCTCATGAGAGGTATCAATGAACTGTAAGATGATATAGGACCATGATACTAATATCTACAATAAACTCTCTCACTTTTGGGAGATTCAATTTTTTTTGAATTTGGAACAATGATCTTGCTTGATGTTATAACTTGCAATGTTCATTAGTGAATTGGTGCAACACTGTGCAAATTTTGAACCATTTCTTGTGGCATCTATTCATATTCTTATTAACTCTGGATAGGAGAGTGAACCCTAGTGATACCCTTATTTCAACCATGGAGATCATGGAATATTTGTGACCATCCCACACTAAAGTATCTCCAAGGTGCACTAAGCACATTTGGGCAGTGATCTTCTGAGGGTTATATCTCAAATCTCGTGAGGGGTATCAATGAGTTATGAGATGCTATAGAACCATGATAGTGATGGTATATAATAACCTCACCCACTTTAGTGAGATTAAATTTCTTTTAAATTTGGCACAATGATCTTGCTTGATGCCAAAACTTGCAGTGTTCATCAATGAATTGGTGCACCACTATTCAGCTTTTGAATTATTTTTCATGTCATTGATTCATCTACATTGTTAGATTTGTATAGGTGGGTGAACTCTAATGACACCATATTTTGACCACAAAGAACCTAGAATGTTTGCGACCACCACACACTGAAGCATCCCCAAGATGCACTAAGCATGTTTGGGCAGTGATCTTTTGAGGGTTATAACTCGAAGCTCGTAAGGGGTATTGAAAAATTCTAAGATGGCACAAGACCATGTCATAGAACCCTTCAATATCCTAGTTAATTCTACCAGATTCCAATTTGTTTTAATTTAGCACAACATTCTCGGTTGTTGCCAAAACTTACAATGCTCATCAATAAATTAGTGCAATAAGATTAAAATGAATAAGATTTCATAAGCCATGAACAAGATTCTAATTAACAAGATTCCAATAAATATGATTAAAAAAACTAAGATTCCATACACCATTCAAATACACATGCACAAAAAAACACAACAATATAATATATCAAGATATATAGTCATATAAAAATATGACACAAATATATGTCAAAATGTACATTGATATACAACATATGACACACACCATCAAAATATGTCTTTCAAAAAAATTATATATATACAATGTGGCATTTTCCATCTTAAAATGTGTTCAGAGACATCCCTTAATAACTTAAAATGTCCTATGCTTCTGGTGGATCATCAAAATGCAGCCTCTTCGACATAGTCTCTGAACTCGCTAGTTCTTATATGAACAACAAAGAAAAAATCAAAATTAGACTAGCTAATTTAAATTATTTGTACATATCAATCTAAAATTTATTCAAATTCATATTGATCAATAATGTAATTAAAATTTGCAAAACTTCATTTACCTCTTGCCATGCCTTCCTACAACAGTCAGGAGTCCTTGTATAAGTCCTCAGTAAAGAAGGGACCATGCCACCTCTAACCTAAATATGTTTCTATTGTTGTTAGATTGAACTACTACTTAACCTATAATATTATTAATGATAACATAATTAGTTAATACATAATGAAGAATTCAAATTAAAATTTACCTTGAAGTGCGAAAATAAAACAAAATCAACTTAATTATGCTAGGATGGAATTTTAGATGAAAAAAATATTGTAGACAATCATGTACCCAATAAAATTGTTCAAACTCAACTAGTAATGCCATTAAAATAAGATACAATGAAAAAAAATAAGTGTTCAATTTATTTTTTAAACCCATCCGCAGGTATTAGGTACCTGATGAATTGGATACCTCATACATCAGGTACCCAATAAGGTTAGTAATATTCTTTTGAATTGGTGTTAGGATTGGGAGAACCAAGTCAACACAATTTGCAAAATGCTTTTGGATATCTTTAGACTAGTTTTTTTTCACATTGCCAATGTTTGATCCTGCACATATGCGTAGATTTTTTTAAACAATTGCATCTACATGGGTATAATACAAATTTCCAATGTTAAATTTAATCATTACTACATGATATCATTTCCTTTTCTTTATTTTGATTCAAATTTAATTTCTCAACAGGGGCTTGACCAAGGCAAGCCCCCCTTCCCCAACCCTTCACCAATAATTTTCCTCTCTGTGATGTGCAGGTAGGTATTCAAAGTTTTAGATTCAATTGTAGATTCGAGGACCCTTTTTAGAAAAAAATCTAGATCTATGTTTTATTCTAAGTTCTAATTTTGTTACTTACATGTGGAATTTGACCTATACCCCACTATTGTATAGTGTAAATTTTTGTGGTTGACTTGAGAATACAAACTTTGATTTGCAAAACCCAAATCTAATTTTTGTATCCAGGTATAGATCAAGATCAACCTATACCCAGGAAGTTGATCTTTTGTAGGGAAGTGAACCTATTCCTACAGCCTTTATATTTTCAAAAGAAAAAGCTTCTCGCTTACAGATTCCATATCCAACTCATTTTTTGTTTTTCTTACAGTTTGAGTGTCCATGTTTAGATCTAAAGTTGTAACTTCTAGTAGACCTCAAGGTGACTACATTCTCCTCTTTTTCATTTCATATCACTTACTTTCATAGATTATATTTCGTCTC
This sequence comes from Cupressus sempervirens, assembly GCA_028749045.1. Lineage (NCBI taxonomy): Eukaryota > Viridiplantae > Streptophyta > Pinopsida > Cupressales > Cupressaceae > Cupressus > Cupressus sempervirens. The sequence continues at coordinate 161,845,434 of CM053787.1, forward strand.
TTGCATATCATTTATAACTCCTTCTCTTAGGGAAAAGAAGATTTATCCAAGGTGAAGATTAGGAATTGACACCTTACCTTGGGCTAATAAATTTTCCTTTGTTTCAAGGTCTTGGATCTTCCTAAATATAACATATAATTTAGTGAGTGATCAATCCTATTATTTCTCACCATTTGTTATGTTACATAAACAAAAAAAATTAAAATGAAGGAAAAATATTTGCAGAACCAATGGTGTTTTTGGAAAAATACAACCATTTCCAATATAGTAGTTTCTTTATCAAAATATAAATTTATATTATAACTTATTATTGTCTCACACTTCACTTTTTCAATGGGAAGACTTAACCGCTTAAGTTCAAGCACAAAATGTAGTAAGCAATTGCATGAGCACATGAGATAATTAAAATGTTATTTTTTAATGTTAGAGATATAAGGTTGCTTATAATCAACTTTACGTTGTTGTTGTTTTCAATGGAGTTTTATATATAATTATTTTACAATTGAAATTTGTGCATGTCTTTTGTAATTTTTCCTAATTCTACTTTTGTTTTGGCTATTTAATTTTTTTTTTTTTGGGCTAATTAGAGCACAAAGATGACTTAAAATTTAGTTTTACTTGGGTTTCCTAAAGATAGATTTGTATGTAATATTTGTTTTCATAATTTTATTATTTATTATTTTTTATTTTTTAACATTTTGACTTAATGTATTGTTTAATGAATTTTTAGAATTATTAGTTTAATATATTTAAAAATTATGATTTGTTGTTATGATTGAAAATTGACATACCTTAACAATTGGTTTTAAAACTAAAACCAAAGCGACTTAAAAATCTTCTTAACCTAATTTGTTTTAAAGACAGATAGATTTGTATAAACACTTTTAAAACATTTTTCTATATTAAATATTTTATTTTACATGATATTATGGTTTTTTTTATTTTTACAAATATAAATAAATTTACGTTTTTAATTACATTTCTTGTGGAGGAAGGATTATGTGAGATTGGGCAAGCTAAGATTTTGAAGTTTTGAGCATGGAGGAGGAATATATCCTCCTCCACAAAAGGCTTGATCCATGGCAACACAATATCCTCTCTTCTTCTCTTGGATTTTTCCCTTGGCATTTTCTTACTCTTCTCTCTATCATACACAATTTTATTTTAATAGTTAATAACCCTTACATGGCCCCTATAGAGGGTATATGGTGTCTTTAATGCAATTTAGTATTGTGGTGTACTATAAATTTAATGATTAATCCATCTTGATTGAGCCTATTGAGGCACATATAGTGTTAAAATAAAAAAAATCCTTAAGGGATATTCTTGTAGAAACTATGGTATTTATTCTAGTTTTTTTTTGTGTTTTTGGCCAAATTTCTTTATTATTGAGCAAGAGATGATTGTGAGAAAGGAGGAGAAGAGAAGCTTACTCCACACAACACATAAAAGCTATGTTACCAAACCCTAAAATGATTATGCTGGCATTGTCATGAGGATATTGATGAAGTGAGAGGTGAACTTAGATATAGTGATGTATTTGGTTGTCATTAATGGTGACATAGTCATAGTATTGAAAGATTGATCAATGAATCAAGACTTGTGATCAATAAGAAGATAATGATTGAGTACATAATGTATATGTAAGAGCAACCATTAAAAATGAATATTGTGATGGTAATGATGATGTAGTACAAATAAAGTTGAGCAATCATAGGCGGAGACATTGTGACAAGTATATAGACTACATATATGATCATGACACATAAAAATGATAGGTGAGCATAGGTCTATGTGTCAAAAGATAATTGGACAATAATTTTTGTGCTACCAATGGTAGATTATTCATTGGTGATTGACATGATAAATGTGATAAGAGTAGAAGGAGTAATGATGTGTCTTAATTAGTGTAGAAGTGATGATCTAGCAATTATGAGACTGAAGAAAGTATGGGAAGAAGATTTGAAAAGAAGCTTGTGGAGATAAAACATAGTTAAACTATTCTATGGAATTACACAAAAAAACTAATTTTTATCAAGGTGGTGATAAAAAATGTGTTAGGTACATAGGGACATGTGAATTGGATAAGGTGTGAGTTTGGATAAGTTTGTAATTTGAATAGATGGTGAAGATTAAGAGTCAAAATATTAAGTATTTGTATGATGTTGTTTGAATAGAAATGTAATTATAGTGAGGGAGAGAATTTTTCAATAAGTGATTTCATGATTGTACAAAAGGTGTGATCGAGTTGTAAAGCAAAGATTGATAAGAGGGAAGCTACATAGTGAATACAATAGAAAGGATTCGACAAGAAAGTAGTTCAATGAATAAATCATTTAACTTGTTATTTCCTAACAATTACAATAAGGTATATCCCTTAACTAGATGGACCTTATCTTGTCTCTCTTTGTAAATCCTTTAACAAGGTGGACTCTCATAAGGAGTTCCAAATCCTCTAGTGAGGTAGATCCTAACAGATCTTTGTTATACTCCTAATAGTATAGGAATTACTCCTTCGGGTGAGCCCCTAGAAAGGCTACTTGTAGATCCTATAGTAAAAACCTTTTTACTATTTTACTATAGAAAAAGGCTTGTGGGTATCATCCCCACCATGGTTTTCACCCTCTAACAAGGGTTTCCATGATATCAAAATAACTATGCTATGTGTGTTGCTTCATTAATTGACTAGTGCATTTAATTTATTTCATTGGAGCATATATTATGCCTAGAGGTGTTCTATACAATGGAATTACAAATTCAAATCCAATCACAAGAATATACCAAAAAAGATTCATTGTCAATAAAAAAAGAAAATCAAGTGGTTGCAAACTATTTTAGTTAAAAAGGTATTTATAAATTCATTTTATTTTGACCATGCCATGTGGTACCTTAAAAGATAATAAAACATAATTTTATTCCTGAAATAATAGGGTGACACATGACCATACCAAAATAAAAGGGTTGAAATAATAGGACCCAAAAAAAATTTAAAAATTTAAAAAACTTTATATATATATTCTTCATTGTTATAAACATTACATAAAATAATTGTTATAAAATAATATGTATGGTTCAATGATATTATTTATAATAATATGTAATATGGAGTTTTAGTTGGATTTTTTTTTTTATTAGAATTAAAACATAGTTTTTTAAATAATTTTTAGAAAGTAAGATTTATTTTATTTATAAAAATTTAATTAGAATGTTTTGTATGCAAAATATTAAATAGAATAGAAATATTTAGAAAAAATATAGAAAGATTCTATTGAAATCTAGACTTTAGTCTTAAATTTATTTTTAAGATTTTTGATGATTCATTCAAATATTTTAAATTTTGTTTGATGAGGAAATGTTAATTGATTTATATTTAGTAAAAGTATTCAAATTATTAAAAATAAAAATAAATTATAAATATAAATTCTACTTTTAAATGAAGCATAATTAATTTTAGAACAATTTTAAAACTACTTCTATTAACTAGTACACAATATATGTTTATCTTAAATTAAGAATTTGTTAATAATACACTTTACATAAATAAGTGTAGTGTTTAAGTTAGGTAAATATTTATTAATGGTTAAGATTAGATTTTATACAATTTGAATTAGGATTCAGTTATGATAATGATTATGTATAGAGTTATGCTATTATAAGATTTATGGTTGAGTAATATTTGGTCAGAATTAATTAAGCATCAAATAACGTTGGGGCTAGGATGCAAGTGAGAAAATTATAGTAAGAGTTCAATGAAGGTTATATTACAAATATACAAGTTAGGATTAGATTTAACATTAGTGTTCAATTTGGTTTAGGATTCTTAGGGTTAATATTAAAGTCTTACTAAGTCTAAAATGAGGGTTTAATTAGGATCAGAATTATGCACCATCATCATAAACTCTAAACTTGAGAATAAGTTATATTACAAAAATAAGTGTTGATTGTCATAATGTTCAAAATACAATAAGGAGAATACTATTATCAACTAAGTTAATTAATATTTTTATAAATAATCATTAATCAATTTTCAATGAATAGTCTTTTTCATTTTTTAATTTAAAATATATAAAGTATAAATGTCTAGAATATAGAAATAAGTAGTTGTTGAGAATGATAAATAGATAAGTATCTTGAAATAAATAAAATTTATTTGAGTTAAGAAAGGGCAATAGTTACATTGATTACTCTTTAAGTGAGCTTAGTGTTGGAGTTTACTAAGGGTTAACTTTAAGGTTAGTGTTAAAATTAGGTAATGGTTTATTAAAAGTTAATATTAGAGTTCCACTATATTAAAATTAAGGTTTGAATGAGATAAATATTATGGATAGAGTTTATTTATTATTACATTTAGGATTTAATTATATTAATAAGAGATGACTATAGTTAGAATTGAATCAATGGTTAGGGCTTAAATTAGTCAAGCTTCAAACTAATTTAGAGTTAGGATACAATTAGGGTTAGGGTTTCATTAGGGATTTCAATTTGGTTTGATTTTTATTACGGCCATAAGAAAATCTTTGAATTATTGGTAGCCTAGACCCTAAGCATGATGTAAATCATAACCTAGACCCAAAATCTTAATCCTATTACTCACATTATAAATACTCCATAATGTATCCCTTAAAATGATTAAAGTTTACCACTAATAATAATATCAATCCTAATCCTTAACCCTAACCATAGTCCTAACCATAACTCTATTTATAACCTTGGACCAAACTCAAATCCAACCCCTAAGAGTGGCCCTAAAGGTTACGGGGTGTATCTAGAGAGAGGGGGGGGGGGAGAGATAAATATTGAGGGTGCATCTAGGGATTAGGGGGTGATATATATATATTAGGGGGTGTCACTAGAGAGAAGGGAGAGAGAGAGAGAGAGAGATTAGGGGGTGTATCTAGAGAGCAAGAAGGAATAGAGAGAGATTAGGAGGCATATCTAGAGAGAGAGGTTGGGGTTTATCTAGAGAGTAGGGAGGGAGGAATATTATGGGGCATATCGAGAGAGAGAGAGAGAGAGAGAGAGAGAGAGAGAGAGAGAGAGAGAGAGAGAGAGAGAGATGGAATAGAGAGAGATTAGGAGGCATATCTAGAGAGAGAGGTTGGGATTTATCTAAAGAGTAGGGAGGGAGGGAGGGAGGTTATGGAGCATATCTAGAGAGAGAGAGAGAGAGAGAGAGAGAGAGAGAGAGAGAGAGAGAGAGATGTATTGGGGGTGTATCTAGAGATCAAGGAGATATTAATAGATTAGGGGGTGTGACTAAAGAGAAGGGAGAGAGAGATACAAAGAGAGATTGGGGGTGTATCTAGAGAGAAAGGAGGGATAGAGAGAGATTTGGGGGAATATCTAGAGAGAGAGATATATTAGTGTTAGTTTTTGGTGACTGATTAGGGAAGTACTATACACTTGCCATTATTCCTTAGTGGGTTTTGGGGCTATTTTATCAGCTTTTTTTTGGGGGGCTGACATGTTGTAATTATTCCAGCCCTAATTTTGTAAGTGGCAAAAATCTCATATAAAATGGCTTAGCGTTAGGGATTTCAGTATGTGGAATGAGATAGTAGCTTCTTGCGGTGGTATTGTGTTGTAAGGGATTAAAGGTTATAATTAGGTTATAATCACTAGAAATAAAAAAATATTAGACTCTTTTTTTGGTGGATCTAGCCCATGGATCATAGTGTCACAATAGCATTAATCATAGGTGTTATAATAGAGTTAACCTATATAACAAATTAACCTAGAAATCACCCTAACACTAACCTGAAGTTAAATAATAGCATTAACATTAGCAATAATAGGAGTGTGATATTCCCAACTTGACATATAGTTTAACAAAATATAACTATTAGATATAAAGTTTATAATGTAAAAGGATAAATAATATATAAGAAAATAATAACATAATATTAAAATGAAAATATAAACTATAATACCCTCTTCCAAAGATTGAAATAATAAAAAATATAAATAAATACCATAATATAAATAAATATTATTATTACTTAAATACATAAATCATACTATTATTATTATTATACTATATAATAATTTAAGATATATTATATATGTATAATGTTTTAATATAAAAATAAATACTATAATCTACTAATAAATAATAATATTATCCTAATGCAATAAATAATTATTAAGGTTATTTCTTGATACTAATACTATACTACCAAAGAGGATACATTCAATAAAATAAATAAGGATATTATAATTACTACAATGCTAACATTAACATATAATATATTTACCTAATGACTTATGCTTTGGAAGGGGTGTGTCTTTTCATAATTAAAAGGTGAAACCCTCTTGTTTACTAAGAGGAAGGTCCAAAAATATTCATTCAACGCTATTTTAGAATATAATTCATATGAATAATAAAGAAACTCAATCACAAATTAGAAGGGAACAATACAATCAGAAGAGGACATTACAAGGAGTAATAACCCTAAAAATAATATTAATCATAATAATAACACAAACCCTAGAAAACTTTTGAAATAAAACCTAGTAATTTCCCTAATAATAATGTTAGGCATAACAATAACACTAACACTAATCATAGGTGTCCTAATAGCACTAACCCACATAAAAGAACTTATGTATCTATAATATGATAAATAACTCTAACAATAACCTTAACTATAATAAGAACATGGATCCTAACAAACTTAATGAATGTAACGTAACACTTCCCCTAATACTAACCTTAGTTGTACACATAAAACTAACATCGACTATAGGTGTCATAATAATACCAACCCACATAAAAAAATAACCTATTAGTTATACTAACACTAACCTTATTTTAATAGTAGCACTAACATTAATAGTAAGAGGAGAAATAACCTAGCAATAATGTTAACCATAATAATAGAATGAGTTGTAACCTAATAGGTCACTTAGGACTAACCTTAGGTGTTATTATAACCCTAATACTAATCCCAACACATACCCTATTGTAAGTGTGCCCCTAACCATAACTCTATATCTAACCCTATCTCAATGTTTAATCATGGTACTAACCCTAATCATATGTCTAACCCTTCATTTATCATATGTCTAGCCCTAATGCTAATCATAACTCTAGCCCTAGCCCTAATGCTAACCCTAACCCTAACCCTAACCCTAATCCTAATCATAATTCTAACTCTAATCCTAACCATACTACTAAATGTAACCCTTTCCTAAATTATAGTTCCTAAGTTTTAAATCGAACCCTAACCATAATCCTAACCCTACTCCTAATCATAAGTCCAACTCTAATCCTGACCCTACTACTAAATGTAACTCTTTCCCTAGTCATAATTCTTAATCCTTAAAATTGTTGCTAACTCAATCAGTATTTCTTAGTCCTAACCCTAATCTTATTTCTAACCCTTCACTTATCCTAAGTACAAAACTCTTACCCTAATTCTATTCCTAAGAGTAACATTAACTATAATTCTAATAGTTACCCTATCAGTAGTGTGCCTGTAACTATAACTCTATATTTAACTCTAACTCAACAAGAAATCATGGTCCTAACCCTAATCCTATTTCTATCCCTTCACTTATCCTATCTACAATCCTAAACTTATCCCTACCCCCACTCCTAATCATAACTCTTACCCTAACCCCAATCACACTCCTATATGTAACCCTTTCCTCAATCATTATTCCTAAGCCTAACTGTATTATTGAGTCTAAACCTTAACCATAAGCCTAACTATAATCCTAACCCCAATGCTAATCTTGATTATAAGCCTAAACATATTCATAATGTTGGCTCTAATTATAACCCTTTCTATTGTTATAATTTTTAGAATAACTAAGAGGCCGAGTAAATTAGTTACTCAAGGTCCATTAAGTACCATTTCAACAATCAAACATTAAAAAATATTTTTTCTACTTATCCTATTGTAACTTTGGCTCTATTGTATACTAATAAAGAAAATTACTAGCTTTCACTATCCTAATATAACAAATTTTGTTGAATATAAACATGTAAATTTAAAACACCATAAAATATTCAACACAAGTTTGACATTAGGATTTAACATGGAAATCCAATTTTGGAAAAACCACCAGCAACATGTCACCACTTTTTCATTATTTTTAAGTGAGCTCTATTAGGAGCCAAACTTGTTAAAGGTTACAATACACACTATTAAATGTGACCTAGTTAGAGGATTTAATCACCCTTTTTGGAGTGACCTTATCAAGGGACTTTGATCATTCCATTAGAATGTCACCTTACTAAAGGATTTACATAGACTCTTAAATCCTTCAATGATTGTTAGGTCAACCTTTTGTTAAAAGGATTTCAATACAAACTGTTTACAATGATTAGAAAGAAAATAACAGGGTTTGATTTGTATGATTACAACTCACTTTGCAGTTTCATATCTCTCTTCAGTTCATGTGTTGATACTATGATAAGCCTTTCTTGTCACCTCTATCCTTGATTCACTTGGTGACCCTTCAAGAAATCACCCTTCTCCTTAAAACAAACTTAAGCCTTATGCTTAGATTTTCTTAACAACCTCAGCAACTTTGTTCCCTCTTACTGGAAACATGCATATATTCTAAGTTGTCCTATCTGTTTACATCTCACCCTTTCACGCTTATATCACCTTCTTCATGTGCTTACTCTAACACACTTCACACCACACACTCTTCTTAAAGGTTGGATTTGTACCTCCTTAAATAGGTAATTTTGGTCCTTTATCATTTTCATGATCACTGTAGATCTTAGGGTTTGCAATTTGATACATCAGGTTCATTGTATCTATTCATCTTCCTTCTTTTCTAGAAAATTCTCTTTGAATTCATTCATTAGGTATCTTATCTAATCCTCTCCTTGAATTAAATGATCCAACTCATCAACCTTATCTTCAACCCACTTTCCATATCCCAAGAATTCAACTAAGTCTACTAGAAATCTTGATTTCTCATGCACATTCAAAATATTCTCACTCGACTCTCACTAAGTTCTGACACTCGATCATCACTAAATTTCTTAGTCACTATAAAGATTCTTTCTTGGTATCAACTTATTTTCTCAGTCAATATTGATGCTTGGTTAACACTGAATTTTCTTGACTCTTACTATGGCTTGGTTGACACTAACATCACTCTGCATGAACTTCAAAGTTCTTTGATCTCTAACTCTCTTGCTCGGTCAAGCTTAACATAAGTGATCTATCTTTACTTGTACAGTCAAGATTTGAACATCAACATGAAATAAATAATCACCTTTTTTTGTCAAATTCTAACTAATCAAATATCTATTGTAGCTTCCTTTTCATAACTCAACCTTTCCTCTAGGTGCTTTTGTTATGATCAAATTATCAAATCCTCTTCATCAATCAAATAGATATGACATTTAGATTAGATAGAAACATCTCTCACAATAGATTTGACATCAATGACAATACAACAATTGTTTCAATTGTAGTTCCACCAATCTCCCTCTTTGGAATTGATAAAAACACCTTAAAATATATCAAGTAGATGAATATAGTCTCCCTCTTTGCTACCATGCAATCCAAAATAATTCACTTTCATGAGTGGTCAATAGCTTTTTTTTCATTCTAATTCTCATCCATACAATTTTAGAAACTCCTCTAAGTTCTTGAGTTCAAACATCTCTCCATCTTTCATTATGTATCTCTTCATTTTTGGTATATCTCTCCCTCTTTGACAAAAATGCCAAAGACACTAGCTTTCTTCATTTAATTCACTTCATACATCTTGGTTATGTAGATATTTGCATGTCTAGCTGAATTATGTTATCTATCTATGACTGATCTATTATGTTGTTGTTCTTTTCCTTTTGTACTAAACTTGACTACCTTAGGTGACTCCTAAAGTAGAATTGTTTGCATCGATATGTATGATAATATGATTAGCACATTTGATGCAATGCACCATCTTTCCTTAGTTTCTTTTCTTAGGGGAATCACCCATAATTTACCTAGAAGATATTCATGAGCATCTTTAGGTAAGGCTTTAGTGAACATGCTGACACTTTTTTTTTGGTGTGTACATATTCTAACTTCACTTCTTTGTCTTCAACTAGTTCTCTCAAGTAGTGATACTTGATAGCAATGTGTTTTGTTTTAGTTGCATCACTAGATTCTTTGATATATCAATAGCACTTATGTTATCACAATAGATAACCACTAGATCTGTAATTTCTTCTTACATTGCTTTCAACAATTGTTTGATCCACAAAATGTTTGAATAGTTAACTACAACAACCAGATACTAAACTTCAATAGTTGATTGAAAAATACAGTTTTGTTTCTTGACTATCCATGAAACCAATCTCTTTCTTAGAAAGAATGCACCTCCAATAATGCTTTTTCTATCATCAATATTTCCTACCCAATCAGAGTCACTGAATACCTTCAGTTCAATTCTATTAATTCTCTTGTAATATAGTTTATAATCTTTGTTAAGTAACATGGATCAATTTTTGCAAATATAATTACACTCCCATTGTTATAAGTGTGTTCCAAATGCAGATCCCAATCGCTTATAAGAGTAGGAGACATGTCTCTATGATTAATCATAATTAGTTAACAATATAAATCATACTATAACATATGTATTATATATAGTATATATGAATTATATATATATATATATATATATATATATATATATATAGCATATCAACAATGTATGTTAACATTAAATCAATACGACTATAGCTATAAACTTAACACTCCATCTTAGTTAGGAAGGATTGATATAGAACACATTATGCTCTTAAGTATATGAAGAGATATCATCTCAATATGATATTTCTTGAATGGTATATTTAAGGATATCAACATAAATCCATCAACACACACACATATGTTAACATATATTACATTTGGAATTTTCTTCAATTGACTATGAGGCTAAATTTCTCAACAATCTTGTGTACCTTTCAGATATCTTAATATCCTTTTCACTATCATCATATGGTTCTCCTTAGGATTTTTTTTAAATCCAACAATTAATGCAATATTGGGTCTTCTATGAAGAACATATTGCAATTTGCTAATCATTAATCTATATAGTGTCTAGTTTACATCAGCAGTTTCATCATTCTTAGCTAACCTATGTCCAATAGACATAGGTGTACTTATTGGTCTTGATTCCTCCATTCCAAAAGTTTTTAGTATCGCCTTGATATATTTGGACTGAGTAATGAAAATACTAAACTTCATTTGATATACTTGCAAACCAACAAAGAATTTTATTTCACCAAACATTGACATTTCAAATTCTTTCTTCATTTCATTAGAAAATTATTTGCATAATGCTTCTTTTCCTCCAAATATAATGTCATCAACAAATTTTTTAGATAGTAGTACTTCATTGTTCTTACCAATCTTTAAGTATGGATTATTGTTATCATTTTTCCTTTCAAAACCAATCTTCACCAAATACTTGTGTAGTCTTTCATACCATGCTCTTGGAGCTTGTTTCAATCCATATAGAGATTTTTTTAGTTTATATACCACATTTTTCTTGTTTGGGTCCAAAAATCCTTCAAGTTGTTCTATGTACATTTATTCTTCAAGTATACCATTTAAAAATGTAGATTTGACATCCATCTGATATATCTTAAAATTCTTATAGGCTAAATATCAAGCAGCATTTTGACTCCTTCCAGTCTTGTCAAAGGAGAAAAAGTTTCTTCATAGTCAACTCCTTCTTCTTGAGCATATTCTTTGCAAACTAATCTTTTCTTGTTCCTTGTAACTTCACCTTTCTCATTCATCTTATTCCTAAAAACCCACTTTGTTCCAATAAAAATTTTATCCTTTGGTCTAGGTACTAGGATCCAGGTGTTATTCTTCTCAATCTATTCAATTTCCTCATTCATTACTAGGATCTAATCTTCATTTTCTAGAGCTTCCTTCACTAATTTTTCCTTAAATTCACAAAGAAATAATGTATCATTTCTAATTTTCTTTCTTATTATAACACTAGATTTAGCATCACCAATTATTTTTTTAGATTTGTGATGTCTTCTTACATACTTGGCTAGCATAGGTGGTCTTCTTCTTTGTTCTTCAATAGGTTCATCTTGAAAGATAATCTCATGCTCATTAACTCTTTCTTGTTCACGTTTTGGTTTTGCATGCTTGACATTGTCTATGCGATGGTCGAGATTGTCTATCTGATGGTCGAGATTGTCTATATGATGGTTGACATTGTCTGTCTATGACTCAACATCTTTGATCTATTGCTTGACAACCTATTTTTGCACCTTGGTATTTATAGTTGACTGGGGAACTCCAAATTGATTTTCTTATTTAGTATGAGTTCTTCGAGAATCATCATCCACATATATAAATGTGTTGTAATCTTTAGGTTCTATTTTACATTCAACATCATTTCTTTTTGCAAACTCATTAACTTTCACATTTGCACTTTTCACAACTTTTTTAGTGTTAGAGTTCAAATACTTATAAGCTTTACTTTTGGTGGAATAATCCTAAGAATATACCTTCATCACTCTTTGCATCAATTTTTCCATTTCTATTGTCTTTAAATATATAGCATTTGCTTTCAAAGATTTTGAAATATTTCACATTAGGAGAATATCCATACCATAGTTCAAAAGGTGTAGCATTTGTACCTTTCTTGATTTGTACTTATTTAAGATATAGACAACAATATTGACAACTTCTCTCCAATACTTTTGGGATACATTCTTCTCCATCATCAATGTTCTTGCACAATCCATTATTGATCTATTTCTCCTTTTAGCTATCCCATTTTGAGGAGGGGTCCTTGGTGTTGACATCTGTCTTTTAATTCTTCTACCATTGCAAAATGTATTGAACTCATTGGAAATGAATTCACCACCTCTATTAGATCTCAAAAAAATTAGAATCTTCCCTATTTGTTTTCTAACTCTGGCTAAATACAACTTAAATAATTGAAAAGCATCAAATTTAGCTTTGAAAAACATCATAATCATGATCCTAGAATAGTCATCAAAAAATAGAATAAAATAATTATCTCCACAATAGCTTTTAACATAAATAGGTCCACATAGGTTATAATGAACCAATTTCAAAATGTCACTAGATGTGTTTATTTTTATTTTGAAACTAGACTTTGTCATTTTTCTCAATCAACTTTGTTTACACATAGCATTGTCGGGCTTCTTTAGTTTTCACAACCCTCTTATTTTCTTCGTTTTACTAATATTCATCAAATTATCAAAATTCACGTGACGTAACCTTTTGTGCCATAACCAAAATCTTCTTTTTTTGCAACCAAATATGTCACATTAGATAAATCTAGATAGAACAAGTTACCTTTTGTTTGATCAACGCTTCCAATAAGCTTACCATCAACATCATATATCTTGTCGTTTCTATGAGGGAATTAAACTTTGTATTGTTGGATACAATCATTTAATTATATGTTATCTTTGATATTAAACAAATTTCAAGTATATACCAAGAAATTAGTTTATGTTGAGCTCACTTGGGAGTCAAAGGAAGTTGTAGTGTATGATAAGCATCTTAGTGTTTACCAAGTTTAGAGTGAGTGTTAACTGAGCTCACTAGGCTACCAAAGGGAGTTTGCAAGAAAATAGTGTCTACTGAATTCACTTGACATCCAAAGAAAAGTTGGCATTGAGTTTTAACCAAGCTCATTTGGTTACCAAAGGAAGTCTAAAGGAAAATATTTTTTGAGTTAGTGATGACCAAGTTGGGTCAGCTAATGAAGGTTTTCCCTGTATTAGTTTTGTTCATTAGTTCTAGCTAACTCATGGGATGAATTTTATTTATTTGAAATTTTATTCAAGCCAACTTGACAAGGTAAAATATATAAGGTCAAGTTGAGGATTGAATTGTAAGTGGAAGAGAAGAAGAAGCATGGAATTGGAAAGATAAATTAAGGAAGCAAATTGATTGAGTTGTAAAGAACATTCTGATCAAGGAGGATCAAGTATTCAAGCTATAATAGAGATCTAAAATTAGAAAATATAGTTTGCATTCATAATCAAGTCATATCATTTTTACTCACTAATAATTGAAGCAATGAATCAAATCTCCTAACATAGTTTTCTTAACAACTATTTGCCAAATCCTCTAACAATGTGGCATTTCTATATTGAAGTGTCTAAAGACCTCTAACAAGGCCACTCCTAAAAGGGTGAACTAAATCTTCTAATAGGATCACACCTAACAGTGTATTTTGTAACCTTTAACAGTTTTTTCTCCTAACAAGACTCATTTCAGAAGAGTGAAAAATAGTAACTAGTTGCAATTGGTGGTATTTTCCAAATTGGGTTTCCATGTTAAATCTTGGTGCCTCTCGTGTTCATTTAATTTTCTTTATGATTCTACAACTAAGTTAATTAAGGCTAATCACACTTAATATTGTAAGATCTCCATGTTCAGTGTTAATTAGTAATAGTGCATATATTCAATATTAACCAAATGTTTACCAAGTGACAGTGATTGTTAGTGTAAACTAAGTTACTGTATTAACCAAGTGTTTCAGCGCTAACTAAGTTACAATTGTATATTAAATAGAGTTTGATTTTGTTTTGTACTGACATATTAAGGGATCTAGGATTTATTTTTGTTGTAACTAATTCACCCCTCCCCTCTTAGTTACTCCTCTTACATTTCCAATAATTGGTATCTAAGTTTTTGGTGCTTGTATAGAAGGTTTCAAGGACCTAAGCTAAAGATCAAGATGTCTTACAGAAGGGAGATCCCTAAGCTAAACAAAGATAACTTTAAGGTATGGCAAGAACTCATGAGACTGCATTTATAAACCATTGGAGACTTGGGCCTAAAGTACCTAGACACCAAGTATGTGGCACCTACTAGAACTATGACTATTGAAGAAATTATAGAAAAGAAGAATCATAACATTATGATGATTGACATTGCTTCAACTCTCAACTATATTGAATTTGATGAAGTCAAAGACTATGGTACTACTTATGAGATATGGATCAAAATGAGAGCTACAAAGTCTAAAAGAAAGAAGTCTAATAGTGAAGATGAAGATGGTTCTGATGATGATCTTGAAGTCATTAAAGCATTACTTGCAAGATGATTTCCCAAGGGAAAAGAAAAGTACAAAGTCAAAATTCCTTTGATCTACTTTTCTTGTCAAGAAGTTGGTCACATTGCTACAAGTTGTCCAAACAGAGAAGGAAAACAAGAAAAGAAACATGACAAGTACAAAGGCAATAAGGATTTCAAAAGATACAAGGACAAAGGTAAGAAATCTTGTTAGATTGCTAAAGATTTTAATAGTGGTAAAGAAGATGAAATGGTATACATGGCTGTTAAAGATGAATCAGATAATGAGAATGATAAGATGGCCCTTATCCCACATGATTAGTTATAAGTCTAAATTTGAGCACTTGGAACACTATGATGGTGGAACTATTAGATATGGAAATAATGAACCATGTTATGTGAAGGGAAAAGGTTGTATTGCACTAACCAATAATCTCAGATGTAACAATGCTTATTGGTTTGAAGGACTAAAGAATAATCTAATTAGTGTGGCACAATTGAATAACATTGGATTCAAGGTAGAATTCATGAATAGAAAAGCCAAGTTGTTGGATGGAGATGAAAATCTAGTTGGGACTGGTAATCAAACAAGAGGTAATCTATTCTACCTAGATCTAACTATAAATTCATGTTTCATAGCTCAAGTAGAAGAAAGTTGGTTATGGCATAAGAGGTTATGTTATGTGAACTTTGATAACCTAGTAAACATAAGCAAGAACAAAAGGGCTAGAGGCATTCCAAGCTTGAAGAAACCTAATATGAGCATGTGCAAGAATTGTCAAATTCAAAAATTGGGAAAGAAAAGTTTTAAAAGGAAAAACCATCACTCTAAAGAAGTACTAGAGCTGGTTCATACAAACCTTTGTGGACTTATTGGTATACAAAGCTATACTTGAAATAAGTACTTAATTTTGTTTGTTTATAATTATTCTAAGATGATGACAGTTATGTATTTAAAGGATAAATCAAGAGCTTTTCAAAAGTTCAAATGGTATTTGGCTAGAGTTGAGAAGGGAATAGGAAAGAAAATGAAATGTTTAACATCAAACAGAGGAGGTGAATTCACCTCTAATGAAGTCAATGAAATTTGCAATGAATGATGAATTAAAAGATAGGTGTCTACACCTCAGTAGAATGACATTATTGAGAGAAGGAATACATCAATCATGGATTGTGCAAGGACCTTGATGATAGAGAAGAATGTTCCTATAAAATACTAGAAAGAAGCAATCAACAATGTAATTCATACCCTGAACTAAGTTTAGTTGAAGAAGGATTCAAATAAAAAACCTTTCAAATTATGGTATGGCTATAAACCTAATGTGTGTTATTTTAAAGTATTTGGAAGAAAATGTTATATTCAAAAGGATTCAAGAAAAGAGAAATTTGATTTAAAAAGTGATGACGGTATATTCTTGGGATATTCCAATAAGAGTAAACCATACAAATGTTTGAATCTATCTACTCACAAAGTGATAGAAAGTGCACATGTAAAGATTGATGAGTTTGCAAAAGAGTCTGAAGAATAAAGCAAGAAATAACCTCAAGACTACAAATTTTTTTAATACTGTGAGCTTGATACTTCACCTGAAGTTCAAGCAAGTGGCAATTAGTAGTCTTCACCACCCAAGTCCCTAAAATCCTAGTTCAACCTAAGTTGCAGCTAATGCAACCCGAGTCACAGTCTAAAGAACCTAAGTTGCAATCAAAAGGACTTGAGTTTCAGCAAGTGAAAATCAATTCATCTGATAGACCCAAGTCACAGATAGTGGGACCCAAGCATGATTCAAAAGTTCATGGTGAACCTAGTGAATTTAGAAAGAAGGAGCCCATACTTGTTGGCTATGTCAGAAGGCATCATGCAACCAAGAAAATCATTGGAGATCAGTCAGTTGGTACAATAACAAGGAACAAACTAAAAGGTATGTGTTTTCTTATTGAATTTGAATCTAGATCTGTCAAAGATGCATTAGAGAATGAAAGATGGATAGAAGCAATAAATGAAGAGATTAATTAGATAGAAAGGAATAAAACTTAGACTCTTGTTTCTAGACCTTAGAACAAGAATGTAATTGGCACAAAATGGGTATTTTGAAATAAGCTGAATGAGAATGAATAAGTTTCAAGAAATAAGGCAAGATTAGTTTGCGAGGGTTATGCTCAAGGGGAAGGTATTGACTATGGATAAACTTTTTCTCCTACTGCTAGACTTGAATGTGTTAGAAGATTGCTTGCATATGCAACACACAAAAAATTCAAAGTATATCAAATGGATGTGAAATCAACATTCTTGAATGGAAACTTATAAGAGGAAGTCTACATAGAGCAACCAGAAGGTTTCATTGATCCTAGCAAGAGGGACATGGTTTGCAAACTACACAAAGCTTTATATGGTCTAAAACAACCCCTCGGGGCATGGTATGAAAGGTTACATAATTATCTCACAAGGATTAGTTTTCAAGGAACTAATGATAACAACAAAACATCAAAGGACTAAATAAGAAGATTGTATTGGAAAAAATAAGTGTCGATGATACATTATTTACTCGAAATGATGATTTGTGTAAATCTTTTTCTATGGAAATGATTAAGAATTTGACATGTCAATGTTTGGAGAGATCAAATTCTTTGTTCGCTTACAAATTCAATATATGAAGGATGGTATCTATATTACTCAATAAAAATACATCAATGAGTTACTAAAGAAATTTGGAATGGAGGATTCTAGACCATTTGGAACACCTATGTCTATTGGACATAAGCTTTCCAAATATGATGATTCCAAGGAAGTAGATCAGACTACATATAGATCAATGATTGGAAAACTTCAATATGTAGTGCACACAAGGCCTGATATAACACTAGCAGCTGATATGGTGGCTAGATTCTCTATTAATCCTAAATAAAATTATATGATAGAAATAAAAATAATCATGAGGTATCTAAAAGGTACTGAAGAGCATGGTTTATGGTATAAGAAAGGAGGAAACTTTTATATGAAGGCATTCACTGATGTAGATTGGGTAGGAAGTGTTGATGATAGGAAGAGCACTAATGGAGGAGCACTTTTTCTTGGAAAGAGACTATTATCTTGGATAAGCAAGAAGAAAAACTATATATCACAATCTATAGTAGAAGTAGTTTATGTTGTTATAGTAGTTAGTTATTCCAAAATTGTGTGGTTCAAGCAACTATTTTCAAGTATGAATGAGGAGATCAAGGACCCAGTTGTTATCTTCTGTGATAACACCAGTGCAATCAACATATCCAAGAATCCAATGATGCATACCAAAACCAAGCATATTATAATGAAATATCATTTCTTGAGATAATTGGTACAAGACAAAGAGGTGAGGTTGGAATATGTGAATGCAAAAGAATAGCTTGCAAACATATTCACCAAGCCATTGCCTAAGGATGCATTTTTGAATCTAAGAGGTAAGCTAGGGTTTATTCCCCTATAAAGCTCACTAATCAGATTTTAGTGATGTACCAACCAATCATGTTGAATATTAGACAAGTTGATGTAGTATTGTTAGTAGATTGTATATGAATATGATCATCAAGGTACATGGAAACTACATAGATTGTTCTCTTTTGCATAAGATGTCAAAGAGGGAGAGTTTGCTATCATACATCAAAGAAATTTTATTTACAACTTTTTTATGTTTGATATGGAGAGTTTACTATTATATATTAGAGATGAAAAAGATAGAGAATGAATTTGGTTGATATCAAAGAGGAAGAGTTTGATATTGCAGTCATTGCAATCAAAGATTGATGGCAAAGGGAGTTCACATTGATAGAGGGAGTTCTCATGGATGAGAATTACAATGAATCTAAGGATATTATCCTTACTTCTATTTTACTCTAAAATTTCTATGTATCATGACATGTTATGTTGCCATCAATGTCAAAGAGGGAGATTGTTGGATATAATCATTTAATTATATGTTGTCTTTGATGTTACACAAATGTCAAGTATATGCTGAGAAATCCATGTATGTCAAGCTCACTTAGGAGTTAAAGGAAGTTACATTATATGATGAGCATCTTAGTGTTTACCAAGTTTAGAGTGAGTGTTGACCAAGCTCACTCAATTACAAAAGGGAGTTTGCAAGAAAATAGTGTCTACCAAGTTCACTCGGCACCCAAAGAAAAGTTGGCATGGAACCAATGTTAACTAAGCTCACTTGATTACCAAAGGAAGTCTACAGAAAAATCATTTTTGAGTTAGTGATGACCAAATTGGGTTGGCTAATGAAGGATTTTCCTATATCAGTTTTGTTGGTGAGTTCTAGCTAACTCACAAGATGAATTTCATTTATTTGAAATTGTGTTCAAGCCAACTTGACAAGGTAAAACATATAACTATAAGGTTGAGGATTGAATTGTAAGTGGAAGAGAACAAGAAATATGGGATTGGAAAGATAAATCAAGGAAGTGAATTGACCGAGTTACAAAGAATATTTTGATCAAGGAGGATTAAGTATTCAAGCTAGAACAAAGATCTAAAATATAAAAAAATTACAGTTTGCATCAGTGATCAAGTCATATCATTGTTACTCTCTAGTAATTATAGCAGTGAATCAAATCTCCTAATAGGGTTAACTTAACAACTATTTTCCAAATCCTCTAACAAGGTAGAATTTCTATATTGAAGTATATAAAGACCTCTAACAAGGCCACTCCTAATAGGGTGAACTAAATCCTCTAACAAGGTCACACTTAACAGTATATTTTGTATCCTTTAACAGGGTTGGCTCCTAGAAGGACTCACTTCAGAAGAGTGAAAAATAGTAACAAGTTACAATTGGTGGTTTTTCTCAAATTGGGTTTCCACATTAAATCTTGGTGTCTCTTGTGTTCATATTATTTTCTTTATGATTCTACAACTAAGTTAATTAAGGTTAATCACACTTAATATCATAATATTTGCATGTTCAGTGTTAATTAGTAATAGTGCATATATTTAGTATTAACCAAGTGTTTACTAAGTGACAATAATTGTTAGTGTAAATTGAGTTACTATATTAACTGAGTGTTTTAGTGCTAACCAAATTACAACAGTATATTCAATAGAGTTTGATTTTATTTTGTATTGACATCTTAAGGGATCTGGGATTTTTTTTTGTGCTAACTGATTCACCGCTTCCCTCTTAGTTACTCCTCTTATATTTCCAACATGTATCCTAATTTGTTTAGTTGTGAAACACTCAATAGATTATAGTTAAGTTCTTCCACCTAGTAAACATTGCCACACTTGATTTTTTCAATTAATTAAATTGAACCTTTACCTTTCATAACACATGGAATCATTACTAAATTTAATATAGCCTCCTTTGTATGGTCCAATATCCTCAATTTTTTTTTTATCACCAGTCATATGATTAGATAAAACACTATAAATTATCCATTTGTCACTTTTGTTCACATAAGAGATTAAAGCAATTTTCTCATCTTCATCAGAATCTTCTTTCATAGCAACATAGACAACTTCATCATAATTAATTCTAGATTTAGTGTCATTTTCTTTTTGAGAAATATAACATCATTTCTTACCTTTATCATCCTCATTCTTCTTGTAATCTTGGTCATCTCTCCTTCTTTTGTGCTTTCTTTTCTTTCTCTCGTCTTGTCTTCTTTGTTAGGACATCTTGTAACAATATGACTAATCTTGTTGCATGAAAAATAAATAATAGGTAATTTACTTTTGTATTTACCTCTACCTCTTCCGAATCTTTTTGCAATAAGTGCCTCAAGTTCATCAAGATTATCATCAAAAGTGTCATTGTCATTCTTCACATGTTTTCCTTTTCTTTTGGTAAGAATCAATTGTAACTTAAAACATATTCAATAGTAGCAGGTGTGTAGTTATCAAATTTAGACATCTAAAAAGTAGTAACTCTACCAGTTACACCTTCCAAAGTTAATTTTTTACCTAGAATGCATCTCAACTCTTGTATTGTAGAAACTCTAATGGAATATATAGGGAGTAGAGTTCTCAATACCTTTCTTATCACTTTTTTATCTTGAATTGTTCTATTTGCACCTCAAATAGCATTGATAATTTCCTTGATTCTTGTACTATGTTCTCACCTTCCATCATTCTCATTTCAACAAATTTTCCTCTTAGGCTCTCTAATTTGGCTCTTAAGACATTGTCATCTCTCCATATATTGTCTTTAGTTTTTGTCACATTTATTTTTTACTATCACATTCTTTTATATCATCAAACTAGGTATAAATTAGGTTAATTGTGAGTCATGATATTTAGCTTTAAGTACCTTAAAACTCCTCTTTATAAGCATCAATGCTCTCATACCAATTGTTATAATGTTTAGAATAATTGAGAGGGGGAGGAGGGTGAATCAGTCACTCAAGGTCCATAAGTACCATTTGAACAATCAAACATTTAACAATATATGTTTTGCTTATCCTAATATAACTCAGTCTCTACTGTATATTGATAATAAAAATTACTATTAGTTCATTGTCCTAATATAATAGACTTGTTGAATGTAAATATGTAAATGTAAAACACCTTAAAACATTCAACACAAGTTTGACACTAGGATTTAATGTGGAAACCCAATTTGGAAAAAACCACCAACAATATGTCACCACTATTTCACTCTTTTGAAGTGAGCTCTGTTAAGAGCCAACCCTATTAAAG
The DNA here is from genome assembly GCA_028749045.1 of Cupressus sempervirens. NCBI lineage: Eukaryota > Viridiplantae > Streptophyta > Pinopsida > Cupressales > Cupressaceae > Cupressus > Cupressus sempervirens. The sequence continues at coordinate 161,867,163 of CM053787.1, forward strand.
TTTATAATACACACTATTAAATGTGACATGGTTAGAGGATTTAATCATCCTATTAGGATTGGCCTTGTCAAAGGACTTTGATCATTCCATTAGAATGTCACTGTACTAAATGATTTACATAGACTATTAAGTCCTTCAATGTCCATTAGGTCAACCTTTGATTAAAAGGATTTTAATATAAACTATTTACAATGATTAGAAAGAAAATAATAGGGTTTGATATGTATGATTACAAATTACTTTTCATTTTTTGATCTCTATTCGGTTCATATGTTGATACTCTGATACACCTTTCATTTCACCTATGTCCTTGATTTGCTTGGCAACCCTTCAATAAATCACCCTTATCTTCCTAAAAAACTTAATCCTTTTGCTTAGATTTTCTTATCAACCTCAACAACTTTGTTCTAGCTTACTAGAAACACACATACAGTCTCTGTTCTATCTTTTTGCATCTCACCTTTTCATGCTTATATCACCTTCTTCGTGCACTCGCTCTCACTCACTTCACACAACACACTCTTCTTAAAGTTTGGCTGTGAACCTCCTTAAATAGGTAATTCTTGTCCTTTTCCATTTTCATGATCACCGTAGATCTTAGGGTTTTCAATTTAATTCATCAAGTTAATTGTATCTATTCATCTTCTTTCTTTTCTACAAATTTATCATTGAATTCATTCATTAAAAATCTTACATAACCCTCTCCTTGAATTAAATGATCCAACTAATCAACCTTATCTTCAACACATTTTCCAAATCCCAAGAATTCAACTAAGTTGGCTAGAAATCATGATTTCTCATACGCATTCAAAATATTGTCACTCGACCATCACTAAGTTTTGACACTTAGTCATCACTAAATTTCTTGATCACTATAAGGTTTTTTGCTCGACATCAACTTTTTTTCTCATTCAAGACTAATGCTTGATCAAAATTGAATTTTCTTAGTACTTACTATAACTTAGTTAACACTAGCATTACTCATCATGAACTTCAAATTTCTATGACCTTTTATTTTATTGCTTGGTCAAGCTTGATATAAGTGATCTATCTTTACTTGTATAGTCAAGATTTGAAGATCAACATGATATAAACAATCACTTTGTTTTGTCAAAGTCTAACTAATCAAATGTCCATTGTAGCTTCTTTTTCATAAATCAACCTTTCCTCTAGGTTTTTTTGTTATGACCAACTTCTCAAATCCTCTTCATCAATCAAATAGATATAACATTTAGATCAGATAGCAACATGTCTCATTTGTATATTTGACATCAATGACAATACAACAATTGTTTCAATTGTAGTTCCAACATCTATAACTAGCCTACTTCTAACCCTAAGTAAAAACCTAACCCTAATTGTAAGCCTACTTTTCACCTTAATAATTAACTTATTGTATGTATGACTCTTATCATAACCCTAACCCAACCCCTATCCCTAAACATAAGTCTAACTATACCACTAATTATATCTCTACTACTATGTCTAATTGTAACACTTTCCATAACTCTACTCCTAAATCTAACATTTTTTTGTAACATTACCCTTAAAATAATAAATCTTAAATTTATGTAAATTAAATAATACTTATATAATGTAAAAAATCAAGGGATAATTTTATACTAACTTTAACAAAATATACAACTATAATTAAAATCAATTAATCATCTATTACTAACCTTTTCAAAATTAAAAAAATGTGTTTCTTATTGCGTTGTGAATGCCACTAGCTTAAATATACCTATATACAATACATTGAGACTAATCATTCTTGAGGTTTTTACTTTCATTTAATCCCATGGTTATTTTTCTTAGTTAGGATTGATGAAAATAGGCACCTCGAGAATGATTACTCTCAGCATATATATATATATATATATATATATATATATATATATATATATATATATATATATATATATATATATATATATATATATATGCTAGTTTGATATTTATTTTGGATTTAAAGTTCAAAATAAGCACATCAATAGTTTACTTGTTTTACTAGTTTATCTTCCCCCTCCCTTAGTACCACTTTGTACCAATAATTAGTCTCAAAGTTTACATCCTAAAGGAGTCAAGATTTAGAGGAAAAGATCCCTAAAATCAATATAGACATATTTAGGTATAAGAAGTAGCTTGAGTAACAAGGCAAAATGATCCATGAATTTCAAGAGAAGTTGAGGAAATTAATTGGCACAAGATGGGATCTTACTAAAATGTTGAATAAAATCTGAGACTACATTGAGTAGTTAGATGAAGGATCTATGTATTAAGAATGTGAGGAATCTATTGTAGAATTGATTTATAAAAATGAGAAGATCAAAGAAAAGATCAAGAATTTGAAGAGAGAACTTGAAGGATAAGTGGTAAATGTGTGTGAAGGATTTGAAGGAAAAAGAGAGGATGCAAGAAAACAAGATGAAGATGCAACTTGAATGTTGTTGAAGATGCACTAAAGGAAAAAGAGAAAATAATTTAATAGAAAAAGTAAGAGTTGGCACTAGTACAAAGGCAAAGGAAGGATTTTGTTAATGAAAACCAACAAGTTATGAATGACAATAAAATTGTGAGGGAAGAAGTTGATAATATGAAGAAGGAATTAAATATTGAGAAGAAAATCAATTAAATGTCCTATAAGTACAATGGAATTTCACAAAATCTTGATGAACAACTAAATAACCAAAGGAGACATAATGGCGCAATAGGATTTGGGTACACTATGCAAGGAACATTCAAAGATGGAGAATCATAAGTCCAATGAGACTCAATGAATCTAAAGGTACATGCAAGCATTACTTGTAAGAAACTTAATAAACCTACCATGGTCAATTACACCTGAGATTGATGACTCCTGATCTTTAATCTTGACCTCTTCCTTTCTACCTTCTTTCTTTATCTATATCTTGTTCATCACACCTCTGACTACCTCCACATCAACAACTCTCTTTCCTTTATTATCTTTTGAATGGTTAGAAGACCAATTTTTTGAACCTAAAGTCTCTTTCAAGATGTCCAATCTTGTGTCTGATGAAACATGTTGTACTAGTTAACCTCTAAGGGGTAGCATTACCTCTTAGTGTTCTAATTCTACAATTGATTTCCATATGTCCATAATGTTCATATACTAAAAATGTGACATCAAACTATCATTCCCTTGCAAGTGTAATCACTAGTTTGACCTGGGAACAAGGAACCTATGCTTTTGACCTACAATCTCTAGCTTTATGACCATACTAGTTGCATGTATAATAGTATCCATCAATTCTACTTTCACTAGATCTAATGCTTATTGTTGATGTAAATAAGTATTTACTATTTATACTTTACTTAAGTTTACTTAGTTTAATGCATTATTTTATTATTTATTTAGGTGAGACACTTAGGAGTTTGTGTACTCTCATAGAAGTACACAACTCTAATTATGCACATGGTGTCTACAAAATGAAAGTTTGCATCATTCACTGAGTTGTCATGTTGAAAACACAGTCATTCACACTTCTAATTTAGCACATGTTGTCTACACCATTGATTTGTGTGCTACACCATTGTAGGCTTATCCTCACATCATTGCACTTAATTTCATGCTTAATGGAGGATAACCCATATCTAGTGGACATGTGCCTGGTTGTATGACTTATCATGTTCCTAACCTCTATGCATTCTAAAATCTCTCCAGAGGCCTTTATATATAGGCATTCCTAGTGTACTTTTGATGTGGCATATGGAAAATTGAATGAATATATCATCATTCTGATCATACTCTCTCTTTTGGTCTATTGTTGTGCTTGTGTTTGAGTTCCCTTGTCTTGGGTGAATTCTAGCCTAAGCCAAATTCTTACATGGTATCAGAGTTGAGGGAGATTCTCTACACAAAGTCATTTGAGACCGTTCATGCTTCAGCACCTTGACCCAAATCTAGAGAATTTGCAAAAAATGGGAGCGTCTAGAGCTAGATCTAACCTCACCATTATGTTTGAAGCATCAATTTGGTGAAGATCGACTATAAATACACCCATGCTAGGTGAAAGTTTATCGTGAGGCAAAAAAAATTTTACAAATCAAAATTTAGAGGCCCTAATTTGTAGTTTGGGTATGGTCATTTTTGGATCTAATTAATTGATTTTTCCGATCTGAAATATTTTTTTAGATGTTTTATTGCCCTCTCAGAGAAATTTGTTTTACAGAATAGGGCTACAAAATCCCAGCTCTACAATTTTAGAGATTATTTATTTTGTAGGGTATTATTTTAATTGGTAGCCAAATCTACATTTAAATTGGGTCGCAACTCTACAGATTTGGGCTTCATCAAATTCCTCAACCAACCACAAGCTACCATTTCCAGAGAAGGAAACTATCCCAGCAATCAAGCACCCAACCACTAGCGAACAAGCTTGGTATTTGTTTAACCATCCGCAAGTGGTGCTTTTTAAAACACATCAAAATTGTTACTCCTACAAATGTGGGATAATACTCCATTTCCCAATGTGTGAATATACTAGCAAATAGTTTAAATTCAGTGATGCATAAATAGTTACCATAGTGCCATGCAACACCAACCTATAATAGCTACGCATCCCACTGCGGATAGTTTGCTTCGAAAGACACATGGACACAACATAATCACTTTTCCATACCTACAGACCCCACCTCTACATAGAACACATAGTAGAACCAATAGCGGTCATGCGTTTCATATTAATTCATTATGATAGCCCATAGAAGACCGAGTCAGTAGTGACCTGTTGCCTACATGGCATCCTGATCAGCATACATCAGCAGTTCATCATATGCATAGTCAACAATACACGTGACCCACATCAACTTGTACACTCAACTGTCAAATCATCATCTATAGAGTACATTTTTTTGCCCCCACATCAGTATCATTTCATACATGATGGACATCACGCTAACGTATCATTATTTGAACTTTTGCTGACATCATCAGGTTTAAGAGCCTAAATTTGATGATCATCTAGCCATCATTCCTGGCCAAATTCTAACTGTTGTGATAGCTGTATGACCATCAAATTCAACCTCCTCTTTTGCTGATGCAACCCCTCTACAGATTGATTTTTGATTTTGCAGTCTAACTTCAGGAGGCCATAACTCGGACATCCAGATTCCAAATTAGGTGCAATTGTTTTGTAAATTGGGTAGAATTTCTTAATATTTTTAGTGGTGTAGCTCTTTTCTAGTTTTTGTGCATGGATTGTTCAAAAATTGCATTTTTTGGTGACTGTACTTGCATAATCTTACATTTTGCAACTTCAAACGCTCCGTACGAGCACATCTGAAGTCAAAAATAGGTTCTTTTTTTTTTGAAAGTTCATTATTTTTTGTCTACTTTCCAGATCTTGTATCAAATTGTAGTGTTGTATGCAAAAAAGTGTCACTTTTAGGAATATGGCCTTTCTTTTCCCTGTATTGCTTTAGAACTATAGCACATTATTAAGTTCTAGATTTGTAATTCATACAGAAGTTGTAACAAGAAAAATCAAAAGTTTGCAAAGGCAAAATTTGGCAAGTGGCCCATTGTAATCGCACTACTAATAAAGTGCCCAAAGAATCTCTTTTGGGGGGGTTTCTTTATTTAGTTAAAAGGGGGGGTGTTCTTGGTGTTGTGTTCTCTCTTTTTTACAATTTTCTTTCATTTTTTGCATTATGAGGAACTTTAAGTTTCCTAAATTAACTCCTCATAACTATGCTACATGGTCCATAAAAATATGAAATCACTTAATGCATAATGGAGTTTCACAATATGTAGATGGTACTCTTCCTATACTAGTAGATGATAATGTATTAGCAAGTGATATTTTTTCTTGGGTAGCAATGGATAGGAAAGCCCTAGGTGATATATGTTTGGGGGTTGATGACAAGATCATGTATCAAATTAAGAAGTGTTCTACATCCAAGGAAGCTTGGGATACCCTCGAATGCCTATATGATAAAGTGTCTAAAGAGGATGTTTTCAAAATTGAAGATGAGCTTGTCTCCTTAGATCCTAAGACATATGATTCTATACAAGATTTCATCATCAAGGTGAATGAACTAAGGAAAAAACTTACTAATTGTGGGAGTCCAATCAAAGATGACAAATTGATCTATCTCATACATAACAAGCTGCCATCAGAGTATTCCACATTTTTATCTTCTTTTAACACCTCTAAGACTACCTTAGGGTCTACCTACAAGAAAGTCACTTTTCATGAATATGTTGATCTATTGGATACAGTAGAAAAGAAGTTGAAATCCATGGGCATTCTCAAATCACCTAAATCTAAATCATTGGTGGCCAACAATGAGGGTTCTCAAAATTCAACTAGATAGTCTTCAAATCAAGGAAAGGGTAAGAAGAAGTGGAAGAAAGACAAATCAAAGGATACAGAAAAGAAAACACTACAATCCAATCAACAAGGCAAGTCCTCAAATTCAAATAAGAAGGGGGACAACAATGAGGAGAAGAAAAAGTGTGCCTATTGCAAAAAATTGGGTCATGAAGAACATGAGTGTTATCTTAAGAAGATTGATGAGTTAACCAACATCATGAAGAAACATAATGTTCCATTGCCTAATGCTTATAAGGATAAAGGGTCTTCTTTAGATTCCAAGGGCAAAGGGCAAGCACTCATGGCTAATTCAAATTCTTCAAAGGAATGGATATTTGACTTAGGTGCCTCTTATCATATGGGTTCTTCAAAGGAGGATTTTTATTCAATGAAGCAATCAAAGGTACCACACATCTTCATGGGAGATGATAGAAAAATGGAAGTTGAAGGGAAAGGAAATGTGGAAATGGAAAATGGAGAGTTTCAAGAGGTTCTTTATGTTCCAAACCTAAGTTCAAATCTCCTATCAATCTACCAAATCACTCACCTTGGAGATGGACATAGAGTTGAGTTCCTTCCAGACTCAATACAAGTGCATAGTCTTAAAGATGACTCATTGGTTGCAATGGAGAAATTGAATCATAACAAAAGGTTTTACTCTTTCTCCCATTTTGTGCCCAAGTCTTTTCCAAAGGCCTTGTTAACATAATTGAGTTCAACAATGCAATTATGGCATGAGCAGTATGGTCATCTTGACTTTCGCTACCTTCAACAACTTTGCACAAATAGAATGGTCAAAGGTCTACCCCAAATAAACTTTTCCCATGGGGAATGTTCAATAGATTCAGTGGATATGCATCCAGAGGGGAATTTATAGAGAGGAAAGTCTTCAAGAGCACTAGGTGTTCTACAGCTGGTTCACATGGTATTAGCAGGTCCTTTTGCAATTAGCTAGGGTCACTACATACTAACCTTCGTTGATGACTTTTCAAGATACACTTGGGTCTACTTTATTCATAGTAAGAATGAAGTGTTGGAAAAGTTTCTAGCCTTCAAGACTCATGTAGAATGGAAATCCAAGAAAGTCATCAAAGTTCTCAGAATGGACAATGGAAGCATGTATGTGAATAGAAGACTTACAAACTTTTGTAGACTCGAGAGAATTGATCTTCAAAATCTAGCACCATTCAGTTCACATAAGATAGATGTTGCAACATTGAGGATTTGAACTCTTAATTCTATGGCAAGTTGTATAATACAAGCCAAGTCTTTAGATCCATCGCAAGAAGTCAAAGCAATCAACAGTGTCACTCACATTCTTAATCAATCTCCTCATCTAGCCTTAGATGGAAAGACTCCTTTTGAGGTATGGTGTGGAAAAAAACCAATTGTGACACACTTTAGAGTCTTCAATTGTCCTACATGGGCAAATATATCTTTTAGGGGATGCAAGGCATAGTCACCTTGGCCTTGTACTTTCAATGGTTATGAAGAAAGTGTGAAGGCATACAGACTCTTGGATCTAGAGACACATCAAATCTTTTTGGAGAAGGATATATACTTTGAGGAAAGTTCACCCAACTTGTCCTCTAATCCTCTCCGCACATCATACCATGTGGAAACTGATAGTGACCCCAGTGATAGTGCTTCAACAGATTCAAATACATGGAGTTCTATCAACAGTTATAGCGAGAGGTCACTCCATCAGTTCAGTCCACATGCATACATAGCCATAGTGATAGGCCCAAAACAACAGGGTACATTCAATCTTCCAGGTACAAGTTCAATGACAGATTTGGGGGACAGTATTGATGATCTACCTCTTCTTCTTGATGTAGAAGTACCTTCTTCAGTTGTCACGAGGGTTCCATTTGACCTTCTTGTTCATTCTCTACATGATCGATCATCACATATTGAAGTAATTGTGGATACTTATGATTAGTAGTTGTAGAAGGGTCCTTCATCAGTTGTAGAGACAAACAATTCTTTGAGATAGGTTCTTCAACTAGTTGGGTAGGTTTTAGAGACATCACTTACCTATGAGATTCTTTCCATGCACAGTGGAAGCATCTCATTTGTACCTTTGGCATTGTTTCTTCCTAAGGGGAGGAACACCATTCTGTAGTCTTGGATCAACTTCTTCATTGGAGCAGTCACTAGCTAGCATTCTTCTTTGTGGGGGGGGGGGGAGCCTATCCTGTCTCTCTTCCTCTTCTCATCATTTTGTTGTGTATATATTGGATGTATGTCATAATGGGGGAGGGGGGGGGGGGGGGGGGGGGTCTTGATTACTCCATCCATCCATGCATCCCTATTCATCTCTCTTTTTGGGGGAGGGTTTTTCCCATGAGGTTTTCCCTCCTTCTCCACTTTATGAGAGATTGCATATCATTATGTACATGGGTACCTAACATGGCCTAGTAGCCAGGACCCATCATGCACTTCATCATAGATTTTGTAAGCGTAAGGGCATTCCCCTAAGTTGCACTTAAGGGGGGGTGTTGGTGTAAATAAGTATTTACTATTTAAACCTTACTTAAGCTTACTTAGGTTAATGCATTATTTTATTATATTGCATTATTTTATTATTTATCTAAGTGAGACACTTAGGAGTTTGTGTACTCTTGTAGAAGTACACAACTCTAATTATGCAGATGGTCTCTACAACATAAGAGTTTGCATCACTCACTAAGTATTCATGTTGACAACACAGTTATTCACACTCCTAATTTAGCACATGTTTTCTACACCACTAATTTTTGTGCTGCACCATTGTAGGCTTATCCTCACATCAGCGCACTTATTTCTATGCTTAATGGAGGATAACCCATATTTGGTGGACATGTCCCTGGTTTTATGACTTATCATGTTGCTAACTTCTATGCATTCTAGAAGCTCTATAGAGGCCTTTATATTCAAGCACTTCTAGTGTACTCTTGATGTGGCATATGGCATATTGAATGAATATATCATCATTTTGATCATAATCAATCTATTGATCTACTATTGTGCTTGTTTTTGAGTTCTGTGGTCTTAGGTGAATTCTAGCCTAAGCCAAATTCTTACACTTATACTCGATCTACATAGATATTTCATGTGATCAAAATTTCCATATTTATAATAATGACCATTATTTGAGGCTTAGTAACCAATGGTCTAGTCCTCCACACATTAGAATTATGAACAAATTTACCACAATTGAAACCAAATAAACCTACTTGTTTCAATTGTGGTAAATTTGATCATAATGTTAATGTGTGTAGGACTAGACCATTGATTTCTAAGCCTCAAATATTTAATGGTCATTGTTATATTTGTGCAAAGTTTGGTGACATGTCATATGAATTTAGATCAAGTATAAGCATTAGATCTAGTAAAAGTAGAACAATTGGATATCATTATGGTTGCAACAAGTATGGTCATAAAGATGAAGACTGTAAGTCAAAAGCATGGGTTCCCTAATCCCTAATCAAACTAGTGAATACACTTGTGAGGGAATGATAGTTTTATGTCACATTTTTAATATGTGCACATTATGGAAATATGGCTATCAATTGGAGAATTAGAACACCAAGAGGTAATTCTTCCCTTTGGAGGTTAACTAGTACTGCATGTTTCATTTGTCACAATATTGGACATCTTGCAAGAGACTTTAGGTTCAAAAAATTGGTCTCCCAACTGGTCAAAAGATAAAAAAGGAAAGAGAGTTGTTGATGTGGAGGCAGAAAGAGGTGTGATGAAAAAGATTTAGATAAAGAAAGAAGGTAATATAGAAGAGGTCAAGATAGAAGATGACGAGTCATCAACCTTGGGTGTAATGGATTCTTCATTAAACTAAGTCAATACTTGATCAACATAAGGAGAGCTCTTAAAGGAATACCATTCATTGATACCCTAATGATATGCATCATCATGTAAATCTCCATAATGAGATGTAACATGATGACTAGATCATTGGAAGATGGGTTGTCAAAGTGGTGAGAAATTTTAAAGTGATAGTATTTAAAGGTTTGCACTTTAACAAGTGGAAGAAAAGGGTAAAACAACTAATAGTAGTAATCGATAAAAAGTATTTTTCTCCATTAGAAGAGGTAAAATAACTACTTTAAAGAATAAATAAGGGAAATTTTATCTCATTTGTCACATTTCCATCTTCAAATACATGTGTAAATCTATCAGAGATGAATAAAGCGATTGATACTAAGAAAACTACAAATTATGAACTGAAAGGTGGATCTATTTGTAGAGATGACAACAAGTGAAGTTTGAAGTATCTCTAAGGATAGTGACAGGTTAAAATTTTCATATATGGATTGAAGTATGGCACAAACAATGGACACCCTTATCCTAATCAATTTGACTGAGAAGTAGCATCAAGCATTCAAGCTACATCCTATGAAGGTGAGTCAAATAAATATGAACAGATCCCTTTCCTTGATACCTCCTAGAATATTTTTGTAGAATATATTTGGTAATATATACACTACAAGATTGAATAATTGGGAGTAGAATAAATCAACAAAGTATTTGGGGAATTATGTGTGAGCAACAAGTTGAGAAATAAACATGGTCATTTAGTAGAAATAGGTTTTGGATATGTCGTTGATGTATGAAATAATTTACATCATGAATGGGTTTGATATGTGTTGAGAAGAACTCATGAATAAATTACGTGGTTGGATAGGCCACACAAAATCATAAAGGAGATCATACACACAATGATTGGAGTATGTGCTACTAGTGAACTACTTACCCTAAAAACAATAGCTAAAAGTTTTCTCACACTAATAACCAAGGCCGAATTTGATTTATGAGCTATGAGACTTAGTAGTATTGAATAAAAATATGTAAGGTATGAATCCATGGTGATGGGTTACAAATTTTATCAATCTATTTGATTGAATAGCATGTTGAGTAGATCCTTTAATGTGACCTATAGATTGGCAAAGGAGGATAAATTATGTGATCTAAATGAAATGATGAGGAGTTAATTATTGGAAAATAGGAAGAAAGTGAAGAGAGACAAGAAAAAAAAATTCAAGTATGGAACAATCTTGGTATGTATCTTTCTCTACCTACAATATTTCTTGTGAGGAAAAAGTGTGGTTTGATGGTCAGCTAATAGATCAGTCATGGTTGAAACAAATAAGTTCATTAGAGTTAGGAGATGATTTCCATTGTTTCATGTGGGGATATTTTAAATAATTTCAGTCTAGAATGCATAAAGAGAAATTATTCATGCTAATGTGGTTGAGGAATATAAGGAAGACATATGATTTCTAGTTGACATTGATACATGTATTGTATAAAAGGTTCAACCAGGAACATTTTGGTTAGTTTCTATGGGTTATGAAGTAGATGAGAATATAGTAAGAACATATAAAAATGAATTACTTTCTAGAAAAATAGATGTTACAGTACTACGGTTTGGAACTTATGAAGAAGTATTTTCAAAGATTAAGATAGAATTAAAGAAACTTGTAATTAAAAGGAAATTAAGAATAATGATGGTCATGTTAATAGAAAAGTTTGGTAGTGGAACCAAGCACACCAACTATTGCTATTGAAGAACATGAACAATCATTTCCAATTGAGTTGAATAGTGAGGAAGAAAAATAGGAAGCACCTTCAACTCAGAATACCTATTAGACAAAAGGAAAATAAAGGTTGGGTGAACCACTAGAGAAAATATTAGACAAAGAAAAAACAGATCAATAAGCTAGTGAAATGAAGAAAGGGAAGAGAAAACAAGAGGTTATTGATGAGTAAGATGTAGAAGAAGATGAACTAAAGAAGAAAGAAGAGGAATCAAAGGAAACTAGAAAGAGTACAAAGCTAAATGTGGATCTTATTTTCAAAGACATAAAGGAGAATGATAGACTAGATGATATATAAGGATATTATGAGCTATACAATGATGAAGATAAAATAAAGATAAAAGAAGCAAAAGATAAATTTTGTAAAACTCCAAGTTAACTTCATGCCATATTACCAAGAGAAATTTATAATCTAGTTGATGTTAGATAGAGAGTAACACTAAAGATGGATAGAGAAATTATGGAAAGAGCACTTATGGAAGTTGCTAAAAAAAATTGGAGCATGAAGACATTGAGATAATAGTGAAATCTCATAAACACAAATTCAAAATATGGAATAGAGTTACAAGAATTTTAGTGGGTTATACTCAAAGTGTAAAAAATGAGACAATTGAAGCAAGTAAGAAAATTATGGCTACACAAGAGGAAATAGAAAATGATAAAGAGGAAAAAGATATAACTGATGAATATAGATTAGATAAGCTAGTCCTAGCCCAAACCTATATTCCATCAAAATTCATTAGGCAAGTCAACTCTAACACACCTAGACTAGCTCAAGTCAAGCATGAAGTAGAAAAATTGGGTGAAGATACAATGATTATAGTGGACCTTTCATATCAAGAGGTTGATCAAACTTCCAAGGTTCAAACTATTCAACTAGTAACATAATAGAAATGTGAAAGTATTAAAACTACAATAGAATCGGTAACAATGAAGAGAAAGATAAGTTTCAACAACACAACTGAAAGGAAAAGAAGTAAACCTATTATTAAGGTTAACATCAAAGAAGAAGAAGGATAAGGAGATGTTAAAGCATTGAAGAATGTATATATCAAAAATTTGAACCCCAAGAAACTATTTGACTATTCTAGAAGTTGGAGAAAAAGAAAATAAGAGACAAAATGAGAGAAAAGAAGATGAAAGCGAGTAACAGAAGAAAATAAAGATATTATAGGTGAATTAGTACCTAATATTGGATATGATCTAGATATAATTATAATTGATTATTATGGAGGACCATCCTAGGGTAGTTAACAATCCTATATGTAGGGGCTTCAAGCTCATATTTGTGGACTTATGGTTTTTGCAATTGGGGATGTGTTTGAGGCACATTGGGGAACCTTATCCTAAGTGAAAATGATGAATGGAGTAGTCATCTTGGAGTTAGAACCATTTTGGTGGCTGCTAGAGATCTGTATTGATGAAGTGGGCTACAAACATGATATTTGGTTAATTGATTACCTACAATACCAATATTCAAATTCTAGAAATTCTTGCAAAACTTGAAAGAGTTGTATGCAAACCAAAAGCTATTTTATTCATCAAGATTGAAAGAATATATACAATGATGGAATATCAATAGCCACCATATCCATGAATTCAAAATTTTTATGTGGCTAAATTAAAAAAAACAACAAATTAGATTAAACTATTCAAAACTAGGTATCTAATTACCCCAACTTGTTAGGGTTATAAATTTTGACCTGTAGCTTGGAATTCGAAACCACTTACATCGTTGGAAACAAGAACTAAAAATCTAGTTTAGTCCCTAAAATTGGGAACCTATGATTGCCCAATTTTAGGCACCAATTGCAGTTTTGGCTTGAAATTTTGAGCAAAAGACCTCCAAAAAGGCCAAACAAAAAGATATAGAAAAACTATTAAAAATATATGAAAAATACTTTCAAAAAAATTAGATCTTCTATAAAATTTGGATCAGCTAGTAACGTGTTCCCAATTTACTAGTAGACTTAGAAAATTATTTTTGTGAGCTTCGATCTAAGGGAGTTGGCGTGTGTACCCTTAGATTTGGATTGTTGAATGGCACATGGATCTATGCCTAAGGGCATGTAATTTCACATTGTCATTTGAGTTAATTATGTATTGTAAACTTGAGGCTTATCCTACATATTTAGTTATGTCATGTATTTAATGTTTGTTGTCAAGTTGACTTGTAGCTTGAGGGTGTATTTAATGTGAGCATTAATTTAATGTAAGCATTGCTAGGTCAAATTGTGGCTTGAGGGTGTATTTAATGTGAGTGAAAATTTAATGTATGGGTTACTAGGTCAACTTGTGGCTAGGTTTAGTATAAGTAAAGGTTCTTGTGAAGTCTAGATTCATTATTCATATTCAACATGGATTCATCGTGGAGTAGCTAAGAGGAGAAAATTTTAGTAGATCTAGTAGTTGAATGTGGGCTTCAAAAACAAGAAGGTTGCTTGGTGGCTTGCAAGCACAACTTAGGTTATACTTGGGGTTTCTACTAGATTATGGATTTGGGCTAGCTACGTGTTTGGATCTTGTGAGGTCTTGCAGAATTATTAATGTAATTTCTTTGTAATTGGTTGTAACCCAGAAGGCCTTACAATTGGGCATGTTGGATGAATATCTAATGATTCTATTATGAGAATTGGTATTATTTTGGATCTAAATCTTCAAGTTATTGTTATTCTTCCACTATGTGGTTATTTGTGGGGGCTATGACATCTCTTTTGGGGATTATCTTGTCTTGTACTACATCAAGTGGTATAAGAGAGAAGGTTGGAGTTGGTTGATTTTGTGGATTTTGAAAGATGCCTCTAAGAAGACTAGACCCTAAGAAAATTGATGGTCTCTATGATGTTGTAGACACTATGATTTCAGAGAGCATTAGATCATATTTTAGATCTAAGATGGAGTTGATAAACAATGAGATCATGAGAGATATTCTTGATGTACCTAGGAATGTGGGTACTAAAGATGGTTATGAGGAAGTTGCTAAAGACTTTGAAGTTGTTGGATCTAGTGGTGAAGGTCAAGGTGATTTCATGGAGAGGCCTATAGAATATAGGGCTGGTTAGTTGGATAGATCTGGAGCTCACTTGAAGTTGAAGCATAAGAGGGATATTTTTAATTTCTCTGGTACTTTGAATCTTGAAACTTGATTGATTGGATTGGTGAATTATATTAGAAGACTACTTAGAGTTAGAGGATATTGGAGATCCACTCAGAGTGAGGTTGGAAAAGACTAAGCTAAAGGACATGCTTCTTTATGGTGGAAATACTTGGAAAGAGATAGAGAAGAGGAAGGTGAAATGAAGACCACTAGGTGGAGATTTATGGTGACAAAGTTGAAGGCTAAGTTAATCCTTTCTTATTATGAACTTGAATTATTTTGAAGATTGCATAATCTGGCTATGAAGGATTATATTAAGGAGTTCTACAAATTGACTATTTTTTTTGGACATAGAGAAATTTCTAAGGAAAAGTGACTAGATATATTAAAGGTTTGAGATTCAATAATCAAGATGAGATTCGTATTTTGAACATTGCTATAATTGAGGATGCTTATCAATATGCTCTAAGGGTAGAAGAGGAGTTCAAAAGGATACATCAAGGTAATTCCCAAGGGAAGGAAAATAAGGATCAATCTATGAAGGACAAATCAAAGGATGAGAATGAACCAAAACCTATTGAGCAGAAGATAAGAGTTGGCAAGGTTCCATTTAAGGGTACTTTCTATTGATGTGATGAAGGACACATATTTTTTGAATGTGCAGAGAAGGTTGGCAATAGAAGAACTATTGTAATGAATCAAGCTAGCCATTTGGTGAATAAGCCCAAGTAGGAAGGGGAGAACCTATTGATTCAGATAGTGCTACTTTGTAAGAGGACACTAGAACCTTGTCAAAGGAATAATTTTTTTAGGACTCATTGTAAGTCTGGAGGAAAATGTTAGAATGTGATTGTGGATAGTGGTAGTATGAATAACCTAGTTGATAAGGAGATGGTTTAGAAACTTGGTTTGAAGAGAGTGAGACATCCTTATCCTTATAGGATTGGCTAGTTGTAAAATGAACATACTTTGGAGGTGAGGAATCAATGTCTTGTATATTTTTAGATTGGACAATATGTTGATCAAGTGTTGTGTAATATGGTGGACATGAGTAGTTGTCACATATTACTTGGTAGACCTCGATAATATGATTGCAAGGCAATACATGATTGTGTCAAGAATGTTTTTATTGTTGAGAAGGAGCACATGAAGCATTCCTTGATTCCTTTGCAAGATATAGAACTTGGTAGGAGCCTGATTTTTGGTAGCTGAGTTGAGTTGAAGGATTCTAAAAGGGGCATATAAGAGCATGATGCACTGAAGAAGGACGTGAAGAAGAAAAGTAAGAAGTTACATGTTGGAAAGGAGTTGCAGAAGTGGAACATAGGAAAGAGAGTGAGAGTTGATGTGGTGGAGTAAATTTATGTAAAGAACCATTTTAGGGTCTGCGTGTTGTACCCTAAAAGATGTTCTTCTAGTTGTTAAGAACATCTTCTCTTTGCACTTGGGGTTTTTGATAAAGGAATTTTCTAAGGTAATTAGCAATCCTATATGTAGGGGCTTTGTGTTTGGATTAGTGGACTTATGTTTTGCATGGTTGGGGATGTGTTCAAGGCACATTGGGGAACCTTATTATAAGTACGCGTGATGATTGGAGTCATCCTCTTGGAGTTAGAGCCATTTTGGTGGTTGTTGGTAACATCTTCTTGATTTAATGACATAGTTAGGAGATTTTTTTTGAGCTTCAATCATAGGGAGTTGGCATGTATACTCTTGAATTTGGATCATTGGATGACATGTGGACCTATGCCTAAGGGGAAATACTTTTATGTTGTCATTTGAGTTATCTATGCATTGTAAACTTGGGACTTGTCCTAAGTATTTGGTTATGTTGTGTATTTAATGTTTGTTTCCAATCCAACTTGTGAATTAAGGGTGTATTTAATGTGAGTTTTAATTTAATGTAAGGGTTACTAGACTGACTTTTAGTTTGGTTTAGTATAAGCAGAGGATCTTGTGAAGTCTAGAATTATTATTCATATTCAACATGGATTCAATATGGAGTAACTGAGAGGAGAAAAGATTAGCAAAGCTAGTAGCTAAGTGTGGGATTGGGAAATAAGAAGGTTTCTTGGTGGCTTGTGAGCACAATTTTAGAGTCTTCTTTAGGTATCTACCAGATTGTGGATCTAGGCTAGCTAGGTGTTTGGATATTGTGAGGTCTTGAAGAACTATTATTATAATTACTTTGTATTTGGTCATAACCTAGAAGACCTTATAGTTGGGCATGTTGGATGTAAATCTTATGATTAGGTTATGAGAATTGGTGTTGAATTGGATCTAAATTTATGAGTTATTATTATTCTCCCATCATGTGGTTAGTACTAGGGGCCAGGACATCTTCTTTGGGGATTCTCCTGCTTTGTATTACATCATATTATATTAACACATTAATCAAAATTATTACACAATAGGTTCAATAATTGGAAATAACATTAATAAAATTCACAAAAGAAAACTACAAAAAGAGGAAGAGTGAACAACTAATGGAGATAATAGATAGAAACAAAGTAACTTTGTCAAAAAATGTTAACAAAGTAAAGACCACATTAAAATAATTTGGACAACTATTAATCAAAATACTAAAACTATTAGATTTCATAGATTATCTAGAGAAGAGAAAGACTGAGACACAAAATAAACCTTATACTTCTATTGAACAATTTGATCCAATCTCAAGATGAGTAATAGAATGCAACACAAAGGTTAAATTAATCATTCATGAGGAAAGACAAATAAAAAGTAAACATGAAAAGAGAAGTAATAATCTACATGAATTAAATCTTATTTAACACCTATAGTAGAGGTCATGGTGCATAGGAACTAGAAACCATATATGCAAAACTTTACTCTGATTCAACATGTAAAGACTTTGTGACAAACATGTAACTATTTACGAAACTAGGTAAACACAAAGAGATGTTACCTACTTAAATCTATATAGCCATTTGATTTTCTTACAATATGACATGATACAACAATAAAAAAAAAAATTAAATACATAAAACTAAGAGGATCCTCTAATAACCATTAGAGACCATTGGAGGTCCTTTAAAACCTCTCCATACAAGGGCCACTATCAAAACAATAGGGAGATTTTGATCTGCAAATGGATGAAAACAAATTTTAAGCTATAGTGATTTAGTAATACAATCCTCTAATATGAGATTCAAGGCCTACAAAAAATGTGCATGAAAAATTCTACATAAAATAAATATTCCAATGCAAACAAAAATATAAAACTCAAAAAGTTTACAGGAAAACTCAACAAACTTCAATCTATTCCTTTTCTCCCAAAAATCTTTTGTTTTACAATACGCACTTCTTTCTCCTTTTCAAAAATCCTTCTAATGTAACTTCCAAGAAGTCATCATACATTTCTTGTGGCATTTATATTTTGAATTCCAACACATGATGTTTTAAGAATATTCATTATTTTCTACATTTTTATTTTTCTCCATAAAACATTTTTTAAAATTGAAGAGTTTTAACTCACCCAAAAGATATTAAAAATAAACCAAACTAATTGTTGACATTATGGTCAATTTGTCTATTAGTGACTCAACACTTAGTTAAATGGTTACATAGCTACCAAGCTCTATAGTTGCTACTGAGCCTATCATTCATCCAATAGTGTTAACCAAGTGTCTTAGTTGCTACTGAGCCAAACAAAAAGTTTGTAGTTTATATCGAGCTACACAGTATCTATTAAGCATTAGATATAGTTTGTACTATAGCCCAAGCATACTAGTGTCTATTGAGATATTCAGTAAAACTAATGGAGACTCCAATGTTAACCTAGCTTTGTAGTGTTAACCAAGTCTTATAGTGTCTATCGAGCTCGTAGGGTTAATGAAATGGATCTAGTTTTTACCGAGTCATGCAGTGTCAACCAAGTGATTCAATTATTACCAAGTTTCTCAGTGTTCACCAAGTCACACAAAGCTAGTTGAGTTCGAGCTACTTGAAAGTGATCAGAATGGACCAAGCTTCAACTTCAATGGAGTGCTAGAGTTTTTTGAGCATTGATAGTATTTTTCATTTATCAGAACATCATTGAGTCTATCTTCAAAATCCAAGTTACAATAGTTGGGATGACTTCGTGAATTTTGATGAATTTGGTATCATAGTCGACTCGAAAAGGTAATGAATTGGATTGGTATATATGTAATACATTGCATCATATCCAAATATGCATGTGAAGAGAACTATGATGTGCATGACTACAAATTAAGGAAGGCTACAAGTAGTATAAGGGACAACAGAGATTTATCTGTCACAATCAGGTGATTATTGCAATACAAGATATCTCATTCAACAAATTAGAGTTGTAGATCAGAGATCAACCACTAATTCATCCTAATAGGTGCATCAGTCAAATCCTTTAACATGGTGGACTTAAAAAACTTTTGCTAAATCTCTTAACTAAGTACATACTTCATTTTGTGTTTGTAAATCCTATAACAAGGTGGACTCATAGTCCTTATTGCTCCCAATAGGGAAAATCACCAGAAGTGGTCAATCGTAAGCCTTAATAGGTTAAATTTATATTGTAGTATTAAATCTTGTAGGTATCATCCCCTCCCTAGTTTTACTTTCTAATTGGAGGGTTTCTAGATCACCATATCTTGTGTCAAAGTGTTATGAATGTTTTATTGCTTTGATTCTTTCATGCATGTAATTAGATTAGAATAATATATGAAGGATTGATTGGTGAAGTAAGATAAAGTTTTATTGGTTCTTGATTCACCCCTCCCCTCTTAGTAACCTAGCCTACCGTATATTTCCAACAATTGGTATCAGAGCTACTGGTTCTCATAGAAGAAGTTTGATAGCTTGAGATAAGATCAGAGGTAATGGAGGTATACATGCTAGATAATGCTATTGAGAATGAAAAGTTGGATCTAGAACTGGCCATTAGAAAACTCAAGAAAGCAAAGGAGAAACTCTCTCAATCATTGAAAAGAAGGAATGATCATGTAGTACAAATGAATGACAATCTCTACACTAAAAATACAATTGGAGACTTATGTCCAGAATGAAATTCAGATGAAGTTGATGTAGCAATCATAGACCTATTGGAGAAGAATTCCAATCTTAAAGAAGAAATCAAAAAGTTGAAAAGAGAGCAAGAAATCCAATCAGCTATATTATGTGAAGTCATGGAAGAAAAATAAAAAGCCAAAGAAGTAATATAAGAAAAGGATAATGAAATTCAACAACTATCCCTTCAACAAGAAGACTTCACTAATCAACTCAATGATGCAAATCAAGAGCTTATCAATCTAAGGACATAAAATGAAAGACTAAAGAATGATCTCAACATTACAAAAAAAACCAATGAAAGAATTATGAAATCTCAGGAAAGCATGAATCAATTGAATGAGAAAATTCACTATAGACACAAAGGAAATGCTAGATTAGGATATACAGAAGAAGTTGAATCGTCTTAGCAAGGAGCTTAAAAGGAAAAAAGACCTACTTCCAATCATTGTGGTAAGATAGGTCATACATCAAAAAAAATATTAGAGCAATGATAAAGAAAAATTCCATGGAAAGTGTTACAGTTGCAACAACCATGGTCATAGAGCAAGTGAATGCATAGAGAAACGTAAGTTTGAAGGAAAGTGTCACAATTGCAAGAAACAAGGACACAAATCTTCAGAGTGCAAAACCTAGAATTGGAACCCTATAGAACAAATTGTGAAAGCAATATTTGGATGGGATTATAGCACATGGTGTAGATGTCACTATTGTGGTGAGTTTAGACACATTGGAGAAAACTGTGTGAAACATCATATGAGGAAAAGAGACACTACAAATAGATGTTTTATTTGTAGAGAACTTGGACATCTTGCCAAGAATTGCATGAACATAGGAAGAATTGAAGATGAAAAGAAAACCAAAGCTAATAATCACAAAATAAATGAGGCATCAATAGGTACCAAAATCTCTAGAGAATGTAAGCCAAAATTATGAAGTGAATGACACCCAAGGCAATGAGTTGGGTGACATAATCATTTTATCTTAGTTTCCTATGGAGATCACAAGAACTATGATTAAAAAGAAGTCATCTAACATTAGTTCTAGGTAGCTAGTAGAAAGATCCATATCAGCATTCAAGATGCATAAGGATCACTGAGTAATGATGAAAATTCAAGACCTTACCAAGCTAGGTCAGGTCACAAGATATTATCGAGCGACATCAGGATACACTAGAACATTGGATATAGATACCGAGTAATGGTGACCCTATCGAGATGTGAATGTGTCTCAAGTATTAAAAGCCAAACCAAGTGGAGGAAAATTTTTCACCAAGTGTGTATAAGTACGAAGCATTAATGGTGATTGAAAAGAAGAAATTTTTTATAAGGAAGAAATCAATTGTATCATTTCATGACAAATTTTTAGAGCATAGAGTGAAGAGTGAATTTAGAGCCCTTGAGTGATTTGAGTACTTATTGTTGAAGATTTATTGCATTTTTAGAAACCCTACCAAGCATGACATCATCAAGTAGAAAAGCCAACAAAAGTTCTAAAATGTTATTCTAAGGAGTCAACTGCAAGGCACCTACATTCACCTTGAGTCTAGTGATTGTAGAAGCACTCGAACCAGCTAGTGCTCAGTCTCAAATTTTACCCAAGGTATTACTTGTGCACAACGTTTGTTCATTCTACCATTGTTCTATTTAGGAACTTGATACTCTAAAAATGAATGAGGCATTTGATGAATTATGTGTGGATGGTGTATTGAAACTTGAACATCAACATTTGGAAACCAAGAGTTTGATGCGTATTTCACATATGCCAGCGGATTTTTAGGTCAAATGGATCAAACTTATTCTAAGTCATGTTCATAATGGTAAATTGTAGTTGGATCAACCCATTCAGTTAACAAAGAAAAAGATTCACATAATCATTGGACTGCCAATGTTAAATAAAGCAAAGACAACCAAAATTCTAGGTCAGGTTTGTTGCCTCACTTTTCACCATGTACCAATTTTTCAAAGTGGAGATTAACTTGTATTATGTTTTTTTTAGTCAAGTTAGTTTCCCCTTTTCTTCCTCAAGTGATAAGTATCTCCATCGAGTTTTTCATCTTTTCCCTTCTCTCGCATTGTATGGCCAGGTGGGTTTTGTATATCATCATGAGTCTTTGGGGTAGCTGAGGACCTTGCTCGATGGAGATTATTAAATTATGTTACTTAAAATGAACTTTCTTGCAGCTCATTTTGTTCTAGACATATAGAAAGTTGAACTGGCAGAAAATCAAGTTTTGTCTTCTCCTTGGTGGGTTTTCGCACCCCGAAGGTGAAACTCTGTCGAGCTTCACAAATGTGATTTCCAAGCTTAAATGAAGAGAAGAAAATTATGTTATGGACAAATCATTCATGTGTTTCCATGTTTTCACTATAGGAATTTATCAAAACTCACTAAGATGATAAAAAAGGGCATCGGTGGAAAACTCAAAAATGACTTCTCCTTAGCTGGTTTCGAACAACGAAGTCAATTTTCAGAAAAAGCATTTTTGAAAGAATAAAGTGAGTCAATAGGTCCCACCTTTCATTTGTGAAGATGGTTTCATATTTTTTGAAGGATTTAATTAAAGTGATTAGGGCAAAGAAGGTAGAATGAGGGCAAGAGTAGAAAAGTGGAAATCATCTTCTCCTCTACGGGGTTTCTACCCTTGAAGGCAATTTTTTGCATCCAACAAAAAATCACTCTTGCAAGAATGGTTATTTGACGAATCAGTTATAGGAGGCTAAAAAAGATAAGGGAAGCATGTTGATCACTTTAAGGAAGGTATTCTATTCCAAATCTTGCTGAAAAGAATTTTACTCACGAAGTACTCCGTTCTTAATTCTTCGCAGCTTGGTGAAAAATGGGAAAGTAAAACTATAATAAAGGAAAATAACCGTTGGACCAATGGAAACAGTGAAAAGACAAGAAAGAATCCATTGTAACCTCCACATTTACTAATCTAATGGATTTATCATTTAATTCTTTTGTGTGGCGCAAATTTTAAAGATTAACGAGTGGATTGGAGTTTCTATATAGAGATGAACATAACGGATTTTCACAGTACTGCTTACTCATTTGCACTGTTATGCTGTTAAGTTGAATATTGATTTTGAAATCCCCATAGATACAAATTTCTACTCTCTATCTCATTTTGAGTTTTAAGATTTCCAATTTATCTCTACCTCAGTCAAGATGGCAACAAGATTTGTTGGATTTGATGGATTGGGCAGAATCAAATCTAAATGGCAGACTATCACAGACACTTCACTTCGTTTCTTTGACATACAAGATTTTCAAAGAAGGTTAAGGATGGAACCAATTCATCCCATAATGGAGAAACTCTAAAGAAGTGGGCAGTTAGAAGCAGCTAGATTTCTTGTAGTAGTACAAGCCCCAAAGCTAATTATTGAATGTATAAATCACTATAACCTAGATACGAAGAAAATATTATTGCCTGATCAAATGATGTTAATCTCAATTGATAGGCAAGTAGTGGTCAATTGTCTGAGGATTCCAGAAAGAGAGAAACTCTCTGAATTAAAAATTGAAGGAGCCATGTCTGAATTCTCTCTGAAGAAGATGATGTGGTGAAAGGAGATCATGAGTTCTTGGTTCCAAAAGCCAAGGGGAGCTAAAAGTAAAGTTCTTAAACCTTTTTTTGGCACTGATCTGAAGCACGAGATCGTAGACATTCTAGTTCTTTTGCATCGATTGAAAGGTGAGGTCAAAGCCCTTAACTTTGTAGAACAATACTTCTTTTTGGTGTAAATTCTTTTCTTGGATACACAATATGTTGACTAGGCGTATGAGGTAAGTGAGCATTTGTCTAGGGCTCTCAATGTAGCCAAGTTTTGCAATTCATTTTATATGTCTTCTTTCTTGATATATATGTTAGCTTCCCTACAATTATGGTTGGGCCTTCCCAGAATAGAGAATTTTCCAGATGATGTAAAGAGTTATGAGTTTTACCCATGCTTGTAGTTACAGAATAGTTATGCAGAATATATTAGAGTTAATGATGCATTTACAATGAGGCTTTGCAAGGAACTCCAAGGGTGTTCGAAGAGGAGATTCAACCCAAAAGCAATGGCGGCCATTAGTCAGTTGGGTAGTTTTCTCATCCTTTTCATATTTGCATCTTGTAGCTTTTGATGGATTTTCCCTAAAGCTTCCCAAATATTCGAATGACATGATCATGCTTATTGAGATTGTGAGACAAGCAATCCAGGTGAATGTGCTAAGTGCTAGTTTGAAGAAAAAGGAATACAAATTTCCCATAAAAGTTGGGGCATACAGTTGCGAGTCTCGATCCGATGCCAAAAAAATGTTCAAGGCATTCAAGAACAAGTTCAAATTAGAAGAATATGAAGTGGTGAGGCCTATGTTTGAGCCAAATGGGTATGCCAGAGATGTGCTTCAAATTGGAAGCATGATTAAGCATGTTACTACTATGGAAGATTATTGGGCAGATTGTAAACATGAGTTAGAAAGCTATGATCAGGCTTTTCCTAGATTCACGATAGAACAAATAAAGACATATGGCATTAACTTAGATGTGGAAGGGCTAGAAGATGATGGACAAAATATGTATAGTAATACATATTTGACCAAATTGAGAAATACTCCAATTAGTTTTGAGCCATATGTTGATGTGGAAGAAGACCTTAATGTTATGATGGCCCAGATTGTCAAAAGAGCCAAAAAATAGGTTTAGTGGATAGCAAAAAAGGGCCAGAGTAGGAGCAAGACTACTCAAGCTTCTCTAGCCGCTGCTACTCCCACTTCTTCTCAAAGTGCCACACCTAGTGTTACAACTTTGGCTACTTAAGGACCTGCCTAATCTGCAGGAGGAGGTGACTAACCCTGGGAGAAGAACATCTCAATAGCTCCAACTTGCCAAGGTGGTCCTCTACCAGTTATTGAATCCCAAGCCAGCACTGAAGAAAAGAGGACCAAAGAGCCAAAAGATGGTGTTCCTGCTCTAGTTTCACCTCCTCATGTTCCTACTCCAATATCACCTCCTCATGTGATTGCTACTCCATCGCCTCATCATAGCCCTGACCCATCTACAAGTGCTCCCCTTTTGAAACCAACTGGTTTCCCCATTCAGATAGTAGAGATCGGGGATGAATAGAGTAGTAGCAGCAAATCCACTGAATCTAACAAAGCTACAAGAAAAAATCAAGAGCAAGGGAAAGCCTCGAGTTCTTCTAGGCTTCTATTTTAGGATCCTAAGAATCTTTTTTCTGCAACTTCAGTGCCAATGAATCTAGTGAAGAAGAAGATGTTCAGTATAGAGTCACTTGGGGCTGCTTCTAAAGTGATTAGCACAGAGTCTTGGATAGAAGACACCTTAGAAAGGAAGAGAAAGAGGAAAGAGGAGAGTATCCCTGCAAAGGATACTATGTCTCAAGCAGTTCGCTCTGGATCTACAGTAGTGAAAGCTAAGAAGTAGAAGACTTTATCCATACTTGGGCAAGATCTAGAGACAAGACACTTAACAATGGAGGCAGCAAAGCCAAACAAAGCAGGGAGAATTTGTAATGAACCCAAATTAGGGATCCATCATATTTCTATGGATGGTTTTTTTTTAATTTCTATCTGATTTCGTATGATACCCTTTCAAAGTTACTATTCCACATATATACATTTTAATAGTAAAAGACACATCTTTTCATAATAATGATTATATTATATTAATAATATATTTATATTAATAAGCTTTAGTTAATATATTATATTAATAATTATATTGTAATATATATTAATTTAATAATATATCAACTATACATTATTATAATTCATTATTAATATAGTATTGTTACATTGAAATATATCTTAGTAATCATAATATCATTATATTATATTATTATTATTTCATTGATTATATTATAATATGTTATACATAATATGACATTATTATATGATTATAATATAATATTGAATTTATAAGTCTAATATGATTATAAAGTATTATAGGATTATAATAGTATTAGTTATAATATTATTATAATACTTTCACGAATATAGTATTGCTATATTAAAGCATGTCTTTATCATTATTTATTATTATTATTTAAATTACTTGCCAAAATGGGGACATCACAGTCCTCCCCTCTCGAATTTGCTTGTCCTCAAGCAAAATCAATCATAGGTACAAACATATTTGCATATTAAGCCTAAAAGATTTATAAAATATACATTTTAATAAATGAAAACACGAAGCAAACACGGTGTAGATAGATGAAGACATGAAGCATACACAATGTAGACACATCATAGATAACCTTGATTAGATCCTAAAATTAACAATGTGCCATGACTATACTTCTTCATTAGGCCTATGAACCCTGCAACCACAAAATAAGCATCAGTACATGTATATAAATATATATAAACTTCAAAAATTTTAATAATAATTAGTTAATCCAAGCCAATTCCATACTAAGCCCAAGAGTAGAACTTTGGCCCCCTTGGCCCCGATGGTGGGTGTTAGGCATCCACACGAGGTGGTCTACTTAGTGGATTGCTTGTTTGGCTAGAAATATTCTTGTGAAAAGGAACCATTACTATCTTTCCCTTAACTAGCACTACAATATGGTGTTTTCTCCTGATTGCAGACTCCATAGGAAAGTGGTAGGGTTCCCTTTTCTTATTTACATAATCCTTTGGAAGGAATCTTTCTCCCTTTCCTTATTATGATCATCATAATATGGTAGATTTATAGTGTAGAGGGTGCATGAAACAAGCTCCAAGCGTATTCAACAAGTGCTCGAAATTACTTTGCCTCTCCCTCCACAAACTCCCTACCTTAGGATATCATAATGTGGATGAGAAGATGAGTATTAAATTTAATTTACTTAGTTCATTTGAAAGATTTCTTCTTATAGTACACAAACAACTTTCTCTCTCCTTGTTACGATCATCTTGATGGTAGAATGACGGTGCAGAGGGCTTGTGAAACAAGCTCTAAGCATATCTGACAAGTGCTTGAAATTACTCCGCCTTTCCCCCCACCAACTCCCTATCTAAGATTATGTAATTTGGATGAGAGATAGAATCTCTGTACTATAATTGAAATGTATTCTAATTACTATGTTTTCTTTAAATCAACATATTTATATTTCATTTTTTTTAATTTTTCATATATATTTTTTCTATTTTCATATATTCTAATTTCATTTCTTTGTAACTAGTATCATTAATTGATTATTCAATATTCTTCACAATAACAAATGTGTCAATAATAAAAAAGATACTAAAAACTATATCTTATGTTAAAAAATTTCATATGATAACAAAATATGAAGAAGATATATAAGTTACCTCCTTACCTTTCTGAAATGGAGTAGTAGTTTGAAAGCACGTAATAATCATCACCTAAGTTCCATACCTTATTTCTTTTGAAGATTTATTGCTTGAAATGTGTTGGATGTCTCACCATATTTGACATCAAAATATTGCTATCTTTCTTCTCTCAAAATATTAAATTTTGGCTGCCTTTGATGACTCTAAATCATGCATTACACTGAATCGTAGTTTGAATTGTATTGGATATCTCTAATTTAGATAGTGATGCTAACTATGTTAAAATATTGGATTTAACTCATTTTGGTGGGATGCTCAATACACTATTGTCTAATCGACTCCCATCTTTTTGAATATGATACTTCTCTCAAATTTAATATGTTGTCTCTCAAGCATTGACATCATTGTAAACTATTGTCGGCTCCTCCATATTATTAACATTGCTATCCAATCATTACTTTCTAAGTTGGTAATATTTGAGACATTGTTAATTGGATTCACATTCAATTTCCCATCATAATTGCTATCTATTGTAATGGATGTTCACCACACCCTTTTAATCACAGATTTGTTTCCTAAATATTGAATGCTTTCATATTTATGAAGCAGGCACTTCCCTTTTAGGTATTGTATTTAGACTTAATAATTGTGGCACCTGAACTGAACTTCATTTGGTTCCTGGAATCTATTTTCATTGACATCTATAATTTAATTCCTCTATATCAAGTGATATGCAAAATAGTCTATATGAACCATATATGCCTCCACACTATGAAATAAAGTTCATGGGTGCTTTATCTAAACCTGTCATGGATGTACGACACACACTGTCCATGGGTCCCACTTCTATCATGCCCAATCAATCTAGTTGGCATAGTTTTTATCTTTAAAAACTTTTTGCCTCAAATACTGGGATAGAATATGCAAAAATATGGTAGAATAAACTATAGATATGAGTCATTTGAGCACAACCTATCACTGCTGCACACAACTCTCACTGACACAGCAATTGTTGTCATTTCACACCAGTAATATATACTATTCACTATGGATGCAATGTTCTTCCTTCAAGGCTAGCACGTAGATTTTTTGTATAGTAGATGGTGCCTCTAGATATCTTTGAAACATCTATCTATCACCCAATGCCAAGGAAGTATCTTCCAGATTAGCAAAAGAGAGTTCTCCCAACATCATATTCTGAATGCAATCAATTCATGTCTCTACTCAAAAAATTCACTATCAATACCAATATTCCCATGCTTGCCAAAAATTAATGCCTTAAACTATATTCTCACAGTAGAGGACTTCACAATAATGAGGGTATTTATTCAATCTCCCACAGGTTTGATATTTCAATGTTTGCCAAAAATATTTATTTCATCAAACTTAGAAGAAGCTCAAGTATTAATAGGGCAATTGTTTCCAAAAAAAATCTCAATGAGCTTGACAATAACCACGGCAACATATAGATACCCAAATTTTTATCTTTCATTAATGTTTATCAAACATTATAAAATTGGATTCCCACTTAATTTTGCTTCTAAACAGATGACAAGAAGTCCCCTAACGATTTATAAACCATTGCAAATTCTCGATGTAAATCTTTGTCCTGCTGTTTTTGGTAATAAATAATTTCAAATGTTTTCTGTCACAGATGTATGCAAATTTTAGAATAGCAAGGTGCTATAGACAGATATAATATAATTTTCATTGAATTACTTTGGCCACTATTGAAGACGGGTCCACTGTACTTTGGGATACTTTTACTCTGTGCACCTTCATTTTGAAGAAAAAAAAAAATTGATGCCCAATCCTTATATCACTTGGTTGATTTTTTTTTTCTAAGCATATGTATTGAATGGGGCTTATTAGAATACCATTGCTACTGTGTTTTATCTTTCAAATTGATTGTTAAAATAAATTTCATAGCCCAAAACATTTCTGTTACCCTTTCTATGTATTCTTAACGTCTTATCTTCAAATTTTCTTCATAGGATGGTAGAATCAGTGCTTTGATACCATTTGTAATGAACCCAAATTGGGGGTCCATCATATTTCTACGGATGGTTTTTTTTTTTTTTTTTATCTAATTCCATATGATACCCTTTCAAAGTTACTATTCCACATATATACATTTTAATAGTAAAAGACACATCTTTTCATAATAATGATTATTTTATATTAATAAGCTTTAGTTAACATATTATATTAATAATTATATTGTAATATATATTAATTTAATAATATATCAACTATACATTATTATAATTCATTATTAATATAGTATTGTTACATTGAAATATATCTTAGTAATCATAATATCATTATATTATATTATTATTATTTCATTGATTATATTATAATATGTTATACATAATATGACATTATTATATGATTATAATATAATATTGAATTTATAAGTCTAATATGATTATAAATTATTATAGGATTATAATAATATTACTTATAATATTATTATAATACTTTCACTAATATAGTATTGCTATATTAAAGCGTGTCTTTATCATTATTTATTATTATTATTTAAATTACTTGCCAAAATGGGGACATCACAAAATTGAGGACATGACACCTGATGATTTCACTCTGCATTCAATTGATCTTGGAGAGGCTAGGCATGATACAAAGGTGGGCCTATGGAGATCAAGTAATGAGGTAATAGAAGAACAATTGGAGAACCTCAAATTGTCAAAAATTAGAATGAAGGCCGAGATTGAAGAATTGAAAAATTTATCAAAAAATTGTTTGTTCCATTGGCAACCATTACTGGTGTGCCTGCTACTGAGAACCCTACAACA
Source organism: Cupressus sempervirens (assembly GCA_028749045.1). Classification (NCBI taxonomy): domain Eukaryota; kingdom Viridiplantae; phylum Streptophyta; class Pinopsida; order Cupressales; family Cupressaceae; genus Cupressus; species Cupressus sempervirens. The sequence continues at coordinate 161,897,341 of CM053787.1, forward strand.
GAAGAAGTGCACGCCTTCATCTCATAGCTTCAGAAGGATAGGCATTTTTGCCAGATCAGAAGAGAATGGATTGAGAAACTCAATGCAGATGGAACTGCTTTGATTGATCAAATTGGAAATATTATCCTTCATTTGGAAACTGAGAAGGATAATATTATATCTAATCACAACACTTTGGCCATAGAGAAGGCATGGTGTGATGAATGTATTTCTCTCTTGAATATAGTCATCCCAATGAAGGCAAAAGAGGTAGTTGAAGAGAAGATTTTGAAAAAAGGGACTAAACCTCTGTTCGAATGGCTTCAAAACATGCAATTTAAGCAAGAGATGATTCAAGAGGCTGAAGAAGGACTCAAAGAAACAAAGGAAAAAGTGAGGAAGACCCAAGATAGATCATTTGAACTCATGCGAGGATTACACATTGACCCACAAAATAGTGGGCAAGGGAAAGCTCTCATTGGGGTAGAAGTAATGAAAAATAACTTCTCCACATACTTGAGTAATCTATCTAGAATGACTTCAAGTGGTCAAAATAGAGTGGTAGAGTTGTAGACACTTGGTGGATATGTACATGTGGCTGCTAGAGAATTGACAAGTTAGCTAAATGTAGTGAAGGAGTTGGCTTGAGAGCATTTGAAGTGGCTCTTAAGATTCACTAATGTACATGTGCCTAGTCATGAAGAAATGATTCCAATTATAGTAGCTGCTAAGGCATAAAGAGTGAAAACTGAAAAGGGAAAGAAGTCTAAGTGATTCAGTTGACACTCCCTTTTCATTCTCTGATGTAAATTTTGCAAATTTTGTAAATTTTGTAACACAAAAAATTGGCATCTTTCCATTTGTCATCCTTAGAAGATGATCTGATTAAAATTCCTATTGTAATAGTCATCTATCAACTCTATATGTATGAAGTTGAATGATTAATGAAAGGTCAAAAAAATTTTGGTGTGAGGTACCTTTGTTGTAGAGACAATTGAGAGTATTTAATATCAATTATTTTCTGTTCCATAGGATTAGAAGTTAGTATTTTTCTCATATGATTTGAATTGGAACAAGGAAGAAATAGAGTTTGACTTCCCCTATTCGTAATATAACAAATGAATGAGATAAGTATTGTTATTGTTCATTCAAAGAGGAATCCTTAGTATGATTAATTCATAGTTCAAGTTTAGATTCAAATTCTCGTAGTTTAATTTTCAAAAAGTTTTAGGAATCCATAAGATTTGTGGATGCATAAAATCAATTAGCTATTTTAGAATTAAAAACTGCCTGAGTTAGGTCTTTTCTAAGTCTAACTTGGTTACACCTCTGCTACTCTCAAGTTAAGAACACATCCTCATTAGATAGTAGGAACAAAGATAATTCACTGAAAATCTATCATAGGGTGCTATACCTATCAATTTAGAGAAAAGCCTTTCATTTATGGGTGGCTTTTCAACTGTTGTATTCAGATATTGTTCCAGAAACTTGGAATTTAAAGAGTCAAAACAAAAAGAACAAATTTTTTTACCAATAGGGTTGAATTGGCTAAATGAACTCTTGTCAAGTGAGATGGAAGAGGCATGAAGCTAAGTGGCATAATAGACATGGAGCTTAAGATTGGAATCCATGTGATTTCTCACAAAATATACAACTCAAGTCAGTTGAACAATGTTTCATGTTAAGCTGTTGATCTTGCACACAAGGTGGTAAAGAATAATTTGTCTTTTGACCTTGTTGAGCTGATGTTGAACCAATTCAACAAAAACATGAAGAGCATCTGAGTGTCAAAGAACAACCCATGTAAGTTTGGTTCTCTTTTCATATGTCTATTATTTTACATTTAAAATTTTTTTCCTTCAAAAGGATCTATTGTATGGAGAAAGGATGTTCCAATATTATATCAAATCAATGAGTACATAGTAGAAATGGGTGAGAATTTTGACAACATCATGGACAATTTTTTTGAAACATTCAAAGAAAAGATACAAAATAGGGCTAAGATACCTAGGAAGCTTGTAGAAGACTATGAGAAAGATATCTATTTCATGGTTGACTATGAGAAAGTATACATTCAAGAAATTAGACATAGAATGGCATGGATTAAGCCTCTAGATTATCAAGTTGAAATTGATGAAACCAAGCATATTATTGAAGCTCTACTAAATGATCATGTGGATCTGAAAGCCACCTATTTTGGAACCTATGATGAAGCCAAGGAAAGAATTGAGATTGAGATAAAGATACCTCAAGTAGTAAGCAAAGGAAGAAAGAGGATAGAAAAGATAATGAAGAATGAAAAGTCATCAAGATCTCCTCTAATTCTTACTAAGGGAAAAGGAGATGATGTGAAAGATGAAGATAAAGATGACAAAGCAGTGGAATATGAATTTGAGAAGGAAGGGCCTCCTAAGAACAAGGGGACGGTAATTATAACTAGACTTGTTAAGTGCTCCCCTATAGTATTCACAAGAAGAGAAACTAAATCCTTGAAAAAGTTGAAGTTAGGTGAAGATGAAGCTAAATAGATTATCTTTAAAAGATCTGCACCTAGACTTCAAGAAAATTTGAAAAAGATGAAAGAAGGATCTAGCATGGCATTTTTTAAGTCTCTTAAGTATGAAACCAAAAATGATGAAGAGAAAAAGTAGATAGAAGATACTCTCTTGAAAAAATTAGGCAAATTAAAGTACTCACCTTATGAACTTTCACAAAAAAATTTAGATGAACTTTTAAATACAGTTAAACGTAGATGGGAAAATGCAATGAAAAATGCCAAGGACATCTGTGAAAAAACCTTGAGACAACTTATACCAAGTTTTAGTGAGTAGGAGGTGAAGGAATCCTTGAAGACGAAAGATAAGAAGATCACTCTCAAATCCTATACATGTATGATATTGCTTAAGGATATTGATTTTGTCATGCAGTCAACTTCTACTACATGGAAGAATATCTATGGGTTACAAAAGCCTAATGACTTTGTAGTACATGTTGATGATAAGGATACTAAAGATGAGGATGTTGAAGAAGAAGTAGAAATAAAGGATGATGAAATAGATGATGTTGATCTTGATGATGAGGAGGAAGGATAGGAAGCCACTAAGGATAGTCTTCCATAAATACAAAGCATTGAGGAAACTAATCCTGAGAAGATTGCAACATTGGTCATGACCTCATTTCCTCACTCTCTAAGAAAAGCCTTAGTGTAATCAAGCTTAGAGAAGGCTCCTACCCAATTGGTTATGGTTTCCACTTCTACACCAAGCACCCAACCAATCTCAAGATCTTCATTGCCGAGTGTTTCATTGATTGAAGTGCCTAGCACTTCATCTGTCAAGTAGCAAGTTCCTCCATCATTAAAATTGACCAAGAAACAACAAGGTATTCCAATTATTAGTGCTATTTCTAAATTTATTCCTATTCCATCTATTTCTACAATTGATTCTATTATGAGTGTATGCATAGCAAGTACAATGACAGTTGAGAATCAGTCTCAATTGAGCACTAAAGTTCTAAATAAGGGTAAAGAAATTGTTTCTATAATTCTAAAGGTTAAGGGTAAAGAAGAAGAGGAAGAAATGGATCTGGATGAGGACATAGTTATTCCAAATTGGGATATCTCTATCCTCACCCCTAATCAAATGGATACCCTAGGTGAACTATTGAAGAAAAGGGCTACGCAAAATAAGCTTAGAGAAGAGAAGAAGAAGAAAAATCAAGTCCTTGAGGACATAAAGAGCATATTTTCTGATGCTTTGAGTATTGAGGTCAATGGAAAACAACCTATTTTAGACCAATTAGCTGAAATTGTCCACAAATATAATGAATATCTAAATGGGTAGGATAAACTATTGCAAAGAGTTGAAAGGAAGTTTGAAAATAAAGTGTTGGAGCAAGTTGCACTGAAGATTGTAATAAATCAAGTAGAACTATCTAACATTCTTGCTTCACTAGAAACATATGTCAATAATGTTGGTTCATTGTTTGTCAAACTGATTGACACATCTATCTTCACAAAGGAGATCAAAGATAAATTGTCCAAGATTGATGAGGATATGAAGGAAAGTGTACAATAGTTTTCACTTGATCCAAGTTATAGTTCTACACATTACACAAGGATCATATATTTGACAAATCTACATGCAAAATTATTGAGGGAAGAAGCCATAATCAAGGCCACACTTGCAAAAATTTAGGGCATGATTCTTCCAAACATGGATGCACTGCAAAAACACATTACACATGAAAAGATTCTCATCCATGATAATAACTTCTCCATAGTTAACCACATGATGGAAGTGTCAGTAGAAGTTTAGATAGCCTTACATGCAAGTAAGGTGTTACAAGAGAGTTGGGACAAGATTATGGTACTAATTCTAAAGGTACATTATTATTTCTTGTCACATTTTGGTATTAACTTGTAGATATTATACACCTCTGAAATTTATGTCAAAAAGGGGGAGAAGTAAATATGTTAAGATTATCTGTATAGAGGGAGTATACTATACTCTAGATATATGTTTATAGAAGAGGTATAAGTATGGGGGAATGGTATAATATTATGCAAATATACGTATAGATAAACATAAAATATATTTAGAAAATCAATTTTGAAAAATTAAAAAAAATAGAGTATGTTATCAAGTCGTAGAAGCTGGAAGCCAAAATTGAGTTGAAGACATAGTATGGTGATAAAGAAGGCTTTGATTTGTAATTTTGAGTATTCAAATTTTTGGTTTGCTAAGTGTTTTTGTCACTAATGCCAAAGGAGGAGATTGTTGACATTATCATCAATTTGTCTATCACTGACTCAAAACTTAGTCAAATGGTTACATTGCTACCGAGATCTAGAGTTTCTACCAAGCCTATTATTCATCCAATAGTGTTAACCAAGTGTCTCTATTTCTACTAATCCAAATAGATAGTTTTCACTTCATGCCGAGCTACATAGTATCTACCAAGCATCAAAGATAGTCTATAGTATAGCTTGAGTGTAGCAGTGTCTACTGAGCTATTTAATGGAAGTGATGGAGACCCAATGTTAACCAATATTTGTAGTGCTAACCAAGTCCTATAATTTCTACTAAGCTTGTAGGGGTAACTAAGTGGATCTAGTGTTGACTGAGTCATGCAGTATCAACCAAGTGATTCAGTTGTTATTACGTTTCTCAGTGTTCAGTGAGTCACAAAGTGCTCACCAAGTTTGATCTACTTGAAAGTGATTAGTATGGACCAAGCTTCAACTTCAACCAAGTGCAAAATATTTTTGAGTGTTGACATTGTTTTTCATGTATCAGAACATCACCAAATTTTTCTTTAGAATTTTAATTACAATAGTTGGGTTGACTTTGTGAACTATGATGAATTTGGTATTGTAGCTGACTCCAGAAGGTAATGAATTGGATTGGTATCTATGTAATACATTGTATCATATCCAAATATGTATGTGAAGAGAACTATGATGTGCAAGAGTCAGAATTAAGGAAGGCTACAAGTAGTATAAGGGATAGTATAGATTTATCTATCACAATCAATTGATCATTGCAATACAAGGAATCTCATTCCGCAAATTAGAGTTGAAGATCAGATATCAGCCACTAATTCATCCTAATAGGTGCACTAGTAAAATCCTTTAATAGGGTGGACTTAATAGTATTTTGCTAAATCTCTTAACCAAGTGCATACATCATTGTATATTTGTAAATCCTTTAACAAGGTGGACCTCATAGTTCGTATTGCTCCTAAAAGGGCAGATCACCAAAAGTGGTCAATTATAAGCCTTAACAAGTTAACTTTATAATATAGTACTAAAGCTTGTGGGTATCATCCCCACCCCATTTTTACTTTCTAATTGGAAGGTTCATGAGTCACCATATCTTGTATCAAAGTATTATGAATGTTTTATTGCTTTCATTCTTTCATGTGTGCAATTAAATTAGAATAATATATGAAGGATTAATTGGTGAAGTAAGATAAAGTTTTATTGGTTCTTGATTCTGTTGACATATCAGTCAATTTTCCTATTAGTGACACACACTTATTCAGATTTTTAGTGGCTACCAAGCTCATTGAATAGTCTATAGTGTTTTCCATGTAATCCAGTAGCTACCGAGCATTTTAGTGGTTACCAAGTATATTTAGTTAGTGTGAAGCCCAATATTTTAAATCGAATAGATTCAATTTAGCAATTCAACATGAGTAGTTTAGTGGTTATCAAGCATTGTAGTTTCTACCGAGTTCATAGTTCATGTAATGCGAAGCTAGTGTTGACCGAGTTGTATGATGACTAGTGTTTACTAAGTATAGTCATCGTAAACAAGTAACCTAGTTTATGCCAAGTTACATAGTATCTACCGAGTCACTAGTGCAGGCCGAGTTCAAGACTACTTTGAAGTGATTAGTATGGACCAAGCCTCTATATCTATTGAGTGCATGATGATGTTGAGTAATGACAGTGAGCACCAAGTATCAGAACTTCACCAAGTCAGTCTTTAGAACCCAAGTGTCTTCATTTGGGCCAAATTTATAATATTGGTGTTAACCTATATGATAATTGACTTTGTAATTTTGTAATTGTAAGGAAATTCAGGTGCAGAAATAGCTTCCTACACTAATCTCTTAAGAGAAGTATGGTGCAAATCCTATTAAAATCTTTTACACTTACAGATTCAATATCATATAAACAACAATATTTTAGCCAACCAAGCATAAAGAAAATAGATAGAGAAAGAAACACATAACACAAAGATTTTCCAGTGGGGAAAAACCTTTCAATAAAACAACCCTACCCCTCTAGAACCTACACAATGTATTATCTTCAACACAAGGTTACAATACACTTGCAATGCAAGTTCAACAGCGACAATAGAAGATGCCAATGGCAACTCATAGTACCAACAATACACTTTCTCTCATCCCACTTCTTCACAACCCTAAAAATCCTTATAACATGTGCTTCACTTTTAGGGCTACTCCCAAAGGTAACTGTATTAGGGTTTTACCATTCTTTGAGAAAATAGGAACCCCAAAACTCAAACCCCACTATTGGGGTAGAGTGTATATTACTCAAATTTATCAGTTGCCACATGTCTTCACCTATCATTGAATCTTCCTAACACAGCTCTTACGTGTCATAGGAATTCGTCATAACCATTTGTGTGATGATCTCCTTATACACAATTCACAATGTTGACACATCAACATTATTTGCAAGAAATATATTTTAAAAAACAAATAATAAGAATAGGAATTATCCAAGGTTGAGACACCTTATTCCTAATAGTAATTTGAATTGGTATATATATGTAATGTATTGTATCACATCCACATGCAAGATAATGAGCATGTAAGAATGTGAATGTGAATAGTTGAAGCTAAGCAACTAATAAAGAGTGAATTGTGAAGGCCATATCAAAAGAAATGTAGAAAAGAAATATTCATCATAGAAAGGTGATCAGTATAATCAAGGAATCTCTATCAGCAATCTAGTTGTAAGTCAAAGATCTATTGTTTCATCCTAATAGGTGAACAAGTCAAAATACTTTCAAAAGGTAGACTTAATAGTCTTTATTAAATCTCTTAATAGAGTGCATACTTCATTGTGTGTTTGTAAAACCTCTAACAAGGTGGACCTATTAGTCCTAATTTCTTTTAACAGGGTAGATCATTAGAATTGATTAATTTAAGCCTTAATAGGCCAACTTTATGTTGTAGTATTGAAGTTTTGTGGGTTTCATCCCCACCCCAGTTTTACTTTTTATTTGGAAGGTTTCTGGGTCACCAAATCATTGTGTTCAACTATTTTTTTATGCTTTTATATTTTTTAGTTTCACATGCATACAATTATATTAGATGTGATAAATTAAATTTTAAGTGGTTTATTGGATTTAGAATTGAAATCGGTGTAGAAATTTTAGAAGTTACTAATTCACCCCTCCCCTCTTTGTAACTTAGCATAGGCTTAAATATTTCCAAAAAATGGTATCAAAGCTTTGTGGTTCTTAGAAGAAATTTTAATATCTTGAGAAAATATCAAGGATATGGAGATATTTAGACTTGATAAGGCAATTGACAATGAAAAGCTGAATTTGGAAATGGCCATTGCACAACTCAAGAAAGCTAAGGAGAATCTTCCCAATCTCTAAAAAGAAGGAAGCAACTTGTAAATTAGATGAATGATCATCAATAAATTGAAAAAAGAATTGAAGACTTTTTCCCTTCAAGTAGTTTAGATGAAGCAAATGATGCAATCAAAGAACTTCTAGAGAAGAATGGTTCCCTACAAGAAGAAATAAGAAAGCTCAAAAGAGAACAAGAAATTCAGTTAGTGAGGCTATGTGAAATCTTGGAATAGAGGAACAAGATAAAATAAGAAAAGGATGGAAGAAACAATGAGATCCAGAACCAATCCCTTCAGCATGTAGATCTTATGGATCAAATCTCAAAGTAAATGAGGAAATCATGAGCCAAAGATAGATAAATGAAAGATTAAGAAATTATCTAAATTTGGAAAGACAAATCAATGAAAGAATAAGAAATGACCTAAGGTCTGAAAAGAAAATTAGTGAAAGATTGAAAAATGACCTAAACACTAAAAAGAAAATCAATGAAAGAATGATGAAATCTCAAGTAGACATGGTTCAACTGAATGAGTAGAATCTCTATAGACAAAAGGTAAAGCAAGAATTGGATACAAAGAAGAAGGTGAATCCTTTGAACAAGGTGCTCAAAGGAATCAAAGACCTACTTGCAATCATTGTGGTAAGTTAGGTCATACATCAAACAAATGTTGGAGTAATGGTAAAGAAAAATTTAATGGAAAATGAAACAATTGAAATAAGCATGGTCACAAGGCTAATGAATGCAAAGAGACACCAAAATTTGAGGGCAAGTGTCACAAGTGCAAGAAACAAGGTCACAAGGCATCAAAATGCAGAACTAAGTCATTCAATCTAGTAGAGCAAATTGTGAAAGAAATATTCAGTTAAGACTACAACACTTGGTGTAGATGTCATTATTGTGAAGAATATGGACACATTGGTATGAATTGTGTTAAACATCACACAAGGAGAAAAGACACCGCCATAAAAAAAAATTTCACTTGTACCGAACTTGGTCATCTAGCCAAAAATTGCATGAACAAGGGTAAAATTGAAGATGAAAAGAAGACAAAAGTAGATAACATTTGAAAGAAGATGAGGCAGAAATGGATTCCTAAATCTACCAAGGATGCTAGTTCAAGTAATGATGGTCATGTCACTCAAGAAGTGGATGAGTCCACCATTTTCAAGTAAGTTTCCAAAGGAGAACTGGAATTGCATTATCAATATCACATTCAAATAGTTCCAATTGAAAGGTGAAAAAGATCCAAATTAGTATTTAGATACAAAAGGATCACTAAGGAATAATGGTATTAGTTATCATCGAGTAAGGTTGGGTCATAGACTCTACCGAGCAAGGTTAGGAGTAACAAGACACACATGGTTATTTAGTCACGAAACCTTCACTGAGTAATCAATAGATTAGTGGATGATAGGCTATCAAGCATGATGTCAAGCACAATGTCAACCCAACTACCTTTGTACTGAGCATTAATGGTGAATCTTTAACAAAAAGCATCAAATGAAATTCATTTCTCATCGTGAAATCTAAGTGTTATTGTGAAGAAGCAATTTGTAGTGCGATCAAGCGACTTCAAGTGAATTTGCAACAAGTTATCAAGGCTCTCATAGTTTATTGAGTAAAATGGCATCAAGCAGTGGCAAAGTGAAGAGAGGGTGTAATATGTTGGTTTGAGGAGTCAAGTGGAAAGCACCAGATTTTAAACTTGTATCCATGATTGTAAAAACCCTAGACTCAATTGGAGCTCAATCATGAATTCCTCCAAAGGTACTGCTTATTAATGATATTCATACTCATTTCAAGTGTTCTATTCAAGAAATTAGAACCCTAGAAATGGATGATGCCCTAGGTGAATTGTGTGTTAATGGAATTCTTAAACCTGAGCATAAGCACTTGGAAGACAAAGGTTTAACACATATTCCCCATATGCCTGAAGGTATTCAAATCAAATGGATTAGACATATTCTAAGCTATGTGCATGATGGTCATCTATGGCTTGAGCAACTATTTGTGATTACAAAGAAAATGATTCATCGCATCACCAGCCTTCCCATGCTCACTAAAGCCAAAACAACCAAAACCCTAGGTTGGGCTGAGTTGGAAAAGAAAACCCTAGTAGAGTGGGATGGAAGAGGCATGAAAATTAGTAGTGTGACTAATGTAGAGCTAAAATTTTGGATTCATGTTATAGCACATAAGATATATAGTTTGAGTTGTCTCAACAATGTATCTTGTGAAGTTGTGGACTTGGCTTATAAAGTTGGTGAAAAATAACTTGGCTTATGACCTTGCCAAGTTGTTGTTGGTGAAATTCAACAAGAATATGGAGAGTATTATAACCTCCAATAATAACCCCTATAATTTCACTTTTGACATGTTTTTTCTTTTATGTTCAGCAGTTATTCCCTTCCAAAGGCATGATAGTATCGAGAAATGATGTGCCTGTATTATATCAGATAAATGAATAATTTTCAAAAATGGGGGAGAACTATGTTAGCATTATGGACATCTACTTCAAAGTGTTCAAAGAGAAAATAAACCATAGGTTCAAGATATCTAAGAAATTAGTTGAGGATTACAAAGATGATGTGTGCTTTATGGTTGATTGTGACAGAGTTTACATCTAGGTAGTGAAGTGCAAAATTGTATGGGTAAAATCTTTTCCTTATGAGGTAAATATTGATGAGGGAAAGGATATTATTGAAGCTCTATTTAATGAACCTATTGATCCAAAGGCACCATATTTTGGAACCTATGATGAGGCGAAGGCAAGGATAGAACTGGAGATAAAACTCTCTTAGGTAGTTAACAAGGGAAAGAGGATAGCTAAACTAAAATCTAGCACACCTCTCATGTTAAGTTAAAGGAGAAGATGTAGAAGAGGTAAAGGATGAAGAGGAATTAGAAAAGGAAGAAGAACCTATGAAGAAGAAAGGAAAGGTGATCATCACCAAGCCACCTAAGCCATCCACTGTGGTCTTCACAAGGAGCTCCAGGAAGAAAAGTAGTGATATTGTCTTTAGCAAACATCCTCCCACCTTTCAAGAAAAGTTGAAAGAAATGGAAGAAGGTGTAGGCATAAAAAACTTCAAATCTTTGAAATATGAAACAAGGATAGAGGTAGAGAAGAAATAGGTTGAAGAACTGGTGTTGACCAAAATGGGAAAATGGAAGTATTCACCAAATTAGATAGCCTCTCAAATCTCTAATGAACTATTAGAGAAAATAAAGCCAAGATGCAAGATGAGACTTTGCAATGAAAATAAAAAAATAAATTTATGCACAAACCTTGAGGCAATTTCTACTGAGCATGATAGATGCTGAGGTAAAAGAGTCTTTGAAGAAAAATGAAGATAAAATGACTCTTAGATTTAATACATGTTTAATTTTGATCATGGATATACAGCATGTGGCTAAGAATGCCACAAGCATGTGGAAGAATGTTTATCATCTACATAAACCAAGTGATTTCATAGTAGATGTTAAGGATAATGATGATGAGAGTGATAATGATGAAGAAGAAACTTATACTAAGCCTACACATTTTGACAATGAGGTAGATGAAGAAGATCAAGAGGAGGAAGCTACCAAGGAAGATAAAGAAGATGATGAGGAGACTAACCCAATGAAGATAGTAGCTTTTATCATTGCCTCACTTCCTCACTCTCCAAGAAAACTACTAACTATATCAAGCTCGAAGACAACTTTAGCAAGTATGATTATGACAACCACAAACACTTCAAATGTCCAATTACTCTTTGCCTCCATTCAGCTCAATGTATTATTACCAGAAGTGATTTCCACTTCATCTATCGAGCTACAAGCTCTCACTTCTTCAGTTACTAAGTCATTGGTTCTGAATACAGTGTCTTCTACAATTTTGAGTTCTTTAGCAATAAGTACTTCAATTTTGGATACTAAAATTTTGTCTACTTCAATTTTGAATATTATAGTTTTGTCTACTTTAATTTTGGATACTTCAGTTATGACTTCTTCAATTTTGGATTCAACAAGCATTCTTGTTAGTATTCCATCAATTAGTACTATGTCAATTTTCATTGCAAATCCTAATATATCTACAATTGTTTCCATCTTGAATACAAAGGCATTAAGTACAAGGATAGTTGAAACTAAGGCTCAACTAAGTACAAGATTTTTGGTTAGAGGAAAGGAGATAGAGGAGGACACAGACTTAGATGAGAAAATAGAAATTCCCAAATGGGACATTGATAATCTTGTTGTGGACCAAATGCACATAGTTGGTGAACTCCTCTAGAAGAAGGCAAAGTAGCAAAAATTGAGAGAAGAAAGAGATAGAGAGTATAATATTATTGATGATGCTAAAAACATTTTTTCTAAGGCAATAGGTATTGAGGTAGATTCTTCTCAGCCTATTTTTTTTCCAATTAGTAGAAGTAGTCCAAAAATTCAATGAGGACACTGGCGGATAGGATAAGTTAATTGAGAAAGCTGAAAAGAAATTTGATAATAAAGTGCTTGAGCATAGTGCTCAACAAATTGCTATCCATCAAGTTGAGCTTTCATCAATTTTGACCAATCTTGAATCATCTTGCACCAATGTGACATCACTTTTTGTGAAGTTGTGTGATTTTTTTGAGTTCACGAAGGAAATAAAGAGAAAAATATCAAAAATCGATGAGGATCTGAAAGCCAATGCTCAGTAGTTTAAACTTTACCATAGTTCAAGCTCTACACATCACATGAAGATTAGATTTGTGTTAGACATGCAAGAAGATTTGTTAAGAGAAGAAGCAAGGATCCAATCATCACTAATTGATATTCAGAATATGATCCTTCCTATCATAGATACAATGTAAAAACATATTGTTTATTCAAAAACCTTGATCCATGACAACAACTTCTCTATTGTAGATCACATGATAGAACTCTCTATAGAAGTACAAATTGCTCTACATACATGCAATATTTTGCAAGAAAATTGGGATAAAACCATGGCACTTATTCTTAAGGTACATTTTGATTTTTTAATCTCATATTAGTGTCTCCATGTAGATAAGTTCTAAATAATTCTTTGGCATTATTGTCAAAAGGGGGAGATTATTGTTGAGAATAAGACACATAATATGGGGGAGAAATATGCTATGAGGAGAGTATATAATAGAGGATGTAAAGTATACCTTAAAAAGATAAATTTTGAAAAATCTCAAAATAGTATATCCTACCAAGCTAGTATCACATGATGATGTATATTAGATTTTGGTTGATAAGTGTTTTTGTCACTAATGTCAAAGGGGGAGATTGTTGACATATTAGTCAAGTATGTTATTAGTGACACACACTTATTTATAATTTTGTATGGTTATCAAGCTCATTGAACAGTCTATAGTGTTTTCCATGTAATCTAGTAGCTACCAAGTATATTCAATTAGTGTGAAGCCCAACAGTTCAAACTGAGCAAATTCAGTCTAGTAGTTTAACCTGAGTAGTTTAGTGGTTATCGAGCATTGCAGTTTCTATCGAGTTTGTAGTTCATGTAATGCAAAGATAGTGTTAACCAAGTTGTATGATGACTAGTGTTTACCAAGTACAATCATGGTAAACAAGTAACCCAATTTATACTGAGTTACACAGTATCTACCAATTCACTAGTGCAAAAAGAGTTCAAGAATACTTTAAAGTGATCTGTATGGACCAAACCTCTATGTCTATCTAGTGCATGGAAATGCTAAGTAATGATAGTGGGTGCCAAGTATTAGAACTTCACCAAGTCAATCTTCAAAACTCGAGTGTCTTCATTTGAGCCAACTTTGTAATATTGGTGTTAACCTATATGATGGCCGACTTTTTAATTTTTTAATTTGGATTACTATATATATGTAATGTAATATATCACATCCACATGCAAGATAATGAGCATGTAAGAATGTGACTGTGAATTGTTGAAGCTAAGCAGTAGATAAAGAGTGAATTGTGAAGCCCATAACAAAAGAGGTGCAGCATAGAAAGGTGATCAGTACAATCAAGGAATCTCTATTAGCAATCCAAATGTAAGTCAGAGATCTACTATTTCATCCTAATAGGTGAACTAGTCAAAATCCTTTCACAAGGTAGACTTAACAGTCTTTATTAAATCTCTTAATAGAGTGCATACTTCATTGTGTGTTTGCAAAACCTCTAACAAGGTGGACCTACTAGTCCTAATTGTTCCTAACAAGGTAGATTATCAGAAGTGATCAATGTAAGCCTTAATAGGCTAACTTTATGTTGCAGTATTGAAGTTTTGTGGGTTTCATCCCCACCCCAATTTTACTTTCTATTTGGAAGGTTTTTGGATCACCAAATCATTGTGTTTAAGTGTTGTGGATGATTTTATATTTTTAGTTTCACATGCATGCAATTAGATAACATGTGATAAATAAATGTTAAGTGGGTTATGGGATTTAGATTTGAAATTGGTGTAGAAATTTTAGAAGTTACTAATTCACCCCTCCCCTCTCAATAACTTAGCATAGTCTTGAATATTTCCAATAGATTCACCCCTCCCCTCTCAGTAACCTAGCCTACCTTATATTTCCAAAACTAATGTTCTAAGTGGATAATGTTGAGTAGGGTTATAAGAATGCCACCTAAAAATTTCCACCACATGGATAAAAGGACTTTTATTTTAAAATAAAAGCTTACACACCCCAAATTTTTTGAAGCTAAATAGAAAACTATGTGAGCTACTAAAAAATAACTTTCTGCCCCTACACCAGGTCATGCAACAAAGTGTGAGAAATGTTGAAAGGTTATGTGGTTTATAAAGCATGAGCACTATAGACTCAATGGAAGAGTTAGAAGAAGACTTGCATGGAGAGATAATAAATACAATATACTTAAATAATTCATTGGAGGAGATAGTGGAGTCAACCAATAAAAATTTCAAAGAAGTATTTGATAGCTTATGATAGAAAGTATAAGTTACCTTGGTTTTTTATTGAAAAAAAGGGGGGAAATATTATTTACCCATGGAAATGAGGTTGAGAATGATGAAAGGACGAGATGTATTACCTATGAAGATTTTATAAGGAGTAGAAATCCTATAACAATATTCTATCAAAAGGATGTAAAGTAGATATATGTAATAGGGAGCTTACATCTAAAAGATGAAATATATTTAAATACTTGAATATAGAGTTTTTACATCAATTTCAAAGAGGATGATTGTTAGCATTGAAATAAGAAGATTGATGAAGTAAGAGTTGAACCCATATAATGATGCATTCAGTTATCATTGATGGAAATATAGTCACATCATTAAGAAAGACTAATCAGTGAAGAAAAACTTGTGATTGGTGAGTTGATAATGATTGATTGGCATAATTGGTATACAAGAGGAGTAACAATAAGATGCATAATTTTATAGTGATCATGATGCAATAAAAATAAAGTGGAGGGATCATAGATATAGACACTATAATAAATATACCAACTACATGTACGATCATGGTGCATAAAGATGATAGATGAGGAATAAACATAATTTTCTTATATATATGCTCCTCCTATTGGAAATATAAGGTAGGAAAGGTTATTAAGAGGGTAGGGGTGAATCAAGAACCAATAAAACTTTATCTTAATTAATAATTTAATCCTTCAAATAATATTCTGATCTAATTGCATGCATGACATAATGAAAGCAATAAAACATTCATAACACTTTGACACAAGATATGGTGACCTAGAAACCTTCCAAGTAGAAAGTAAAACTAGGGTGGTGATGATACCCATAAGATTTAGTACTGCAGTATAAAGTTAACCTATTAAGGCTTACAATTGACCACCTCTATTGATCTACCTTATTAGGAGCAATAAGGACTATAAGGTCCACCTTGTTAAAGGATTTACAAACATACAATGAAGTATGCACTCAGTTAAGAGATTTAGCAAAAGATTGCTAAGTTGACCCTGTTAAAGGATTTTGTCGATGCACCTATTAGGATGAACTAGTGGCTGATCTTTGATCTACAACTCTAATTTTCTGAATGAGATTCCTTGTGTTACAATGATCACCTAACTCTGATAGATAAATTGCCACTGTCCCTTATACTACTTGTAGCCTTCTTCAATTCACACTCATGTACATCATAGTATTCTTCACATTCATATTTGGATATGATAAAATTTATTATGTATATACCAATCCAATTCATTACCTTCTTGATTTGGCTATAATACCAAATTTATCATAATTCACAAAGTTGGCCCACCTATTATACTCAAGTTTAGAAGAAAAATTTGGTGATATTCTGATACATGGAAAAAATTGTCAATGCTTGGCAATCATTGGCATTTAGTTGAACTTGAAGCTTGGTCCATACTAATCACTTCCAATTATCTCAAGCTTAGTCAATACTATGTGACACAATGAACATTAAGAAACTTGATAGCTGCTGAATCACTTGGTTGACACTTAATGACTTGGTCGACACTAGATTCACATTGTCGACACTGTGATCTCGATAGATATAGTAGAACTTGGCTAACATACGAGAGCTTAGTTAACACTATGATCTTCTTCACTTCTTTTGAATAGCTTGGTAGCCTCTGTTATGGTCAGTTTGTACTATACATAATCTTTGAACCTCGATAAACACTGTGTGGCTTGGCAAACATTGTAAACTGACTCAGGTGCTTGGTAGACACTGCATTTTGACTACATAGGTTGGGAGCATATGAAACACTTGGTTAACATTGTAGGTTGAATGATAAGCTTGGTAGCAATTTTAGAACTTAGTATCAATGTAACCATTTGACTAAGTGTTGAGTCATTGACAGAAAAATTGACCTAAATGTCAATAATCTCCCCCTTTTGCATTAATGACAAAAACACTTATAAACCAAAAATCTAAACATTCAAAACTATAAGTTAAAAAAAAAAATTCCTTTATCATCATTCTAAATCTTCAACTCTATTTTGAATTCTTATTGTTGTAGCTGGGTAGCATACTTCAAAATTGCTTTTGTAAGGATATCTTCTTCTTATTTATACATGTATGTACATAACAATATACTATTCCCGCATACATATCTCTCTCTTATATAAATACAAATGGAGTATAGTATAATTCTCCTCCTTTTACAATATCTTATCCCTCTATTTGAAATAATATAATATACAATGTCTTCTCCCCCCTTTTTGACATAAATGCCAAAGGTGTATAATATCTACAAGTTAATACCAAAATGTGACAAGAAATCAAAATGTACCTTCAGAATTAGTATCATAGTCTTGCCCCAATTATCTTGTAATACCTTACTTGTATTCAAGGCAATCTAAACTTCTTCTGATAATTCCATCATGTGGTTAGCTATGGAGAATTTTTCATCATGGATTAGTGTCTTTTCATGTGTAATGTGTTTCTACAATACATCCATGTTTGGAAGAATCATGCCCTAAATTTTTGCAAGTGTGGCCCTAATTTTGGCTTCTTCCTTCAATAATTTTGCTTGCATTTTTTTCAAATATATGATCTTTGTGAAGTGTGTAGAATTATATGACTTGGGTCAAGTGACAACTGGTGTGCACTTGCCTTCATATCTTCATCTATCTTGGATAATTTATCCTTGATCTCCTTTTTGATGATAGACGTGTCACTCAATTTGACAAATAATGAAATAACATTACTTACAGATGTTTCAAATGAAACAAGAATAGTAGATAACTCTACTTGATCTATTGCAATTTTCTATGCAACTTGCTCCAATACTCTGTTCTCAAAATTTCTTTCAGCTCTTTGTAGTAGTTTTTCTTGTTTATTCAGATCTTCATTGAATTTGTGGACAATTTCAATTAGCTGATCAAGAATAGGTTGTGTGCTATCAACCTCAATACTTAGGGCATCAAAAAATATGCTCTTTATGTCATCAAAGACTTGATTTTCCTCCTTCTTCTCTTATCTAAGCTTTTTTTTGTGTATCTCTCTTCATTAATAGCTCTCCCAAGGTATCTATTTGATTAGGGGTGAGGTTAGAGATATTCCAATTTGGAATAACTATGTCCTCATCTAGATCAATTTCTTCCTCTTCTTTACTCTTTACTTTTAGAATGGTAGAAACAATTTCTTTACCCTTATTTAGAACCTCAGTGCTCGGTTGAGATTGATTCTCAACTATCATTGTACTAGTTATAGATACACTTGGAATAGAAACAATTGTAGAAGTAGATAGAATAGAAATAAATGTAGAAATAGCACTAACAATAGGAATACATTGATGTTTCTCGATCAAGACTGATGATAGAGGAACATTCTGCTCAACAAATGAAGTTTTGGGGACTTTAGTCAATGTAACACTTGGCAGAACAAATCTAGAGCTTGGTTAGGTAGTAGTGGAATCCATAACCAACTCAGTAGAAGCTTTCTCTGAGCCTAATTACACTAAGTTTGTGCTTAGAGAGTGAGGAAATGAAGTCATAATCTGAGTTGTAATATTTTATACATCAAATTCTTCAATGCTTTGAATCTTTGGAAGGCTTCCTCTAGTAGATTCTTGTTCTTCCTCCTCATCATCAAGATTGACATCATCTATCTCATCATATTTTATTTCTACTTCTTCTTCCTCATCTTCATCATCTTTATCATCAACATGCACAACAAAGTCACTAGGTTTGTGCAACCCATAGATATTCTTCCATTTATTAGTAGTTGTCTTCACCATAGATTCAATATCCTTAAGCAATATCATACATGTGTTTTACTTGAGAGTGAACTTCTTCTCATTTTTCTTCAAGGATTCCTTCACTTACTTCTCCTGATACTTAGCATGAGTTGCTTCAAAGTTTGTTCAAAGATGTCCTTAATAGTCTTTTTGCATTTTTCCATCTAGGTTTTACTACCTTCATAAGTTCATTAGGAATTTGTTGTGAAAGCTCATTTTATGAGTACTTTCATTTGCCCAATTTATTCATAAGAGTATCCTTAATCTACCTTTTCTTTTCTTTATTTCTTGTCTCATACTTGAGAAAATTAAAACATGCCATGCCATTTCCTTCTTCCATCCTTTTCAATTTTTCTTGGAGTGTAGGTGCATATCTTTTGAACATAATCTATTTGGCTTCATCTTTACCTAACTTCAACATCTTTTTGGATTTGGCTGCCCTTCTTGTAAATATAGCAAGGGAGGATTTGGTAGGTTTGGTTATAATATCCTTCACCTTCTTCTTGGGATGCTCTTCCTTCTTAGATTCAGACTCCTCTACTTCATCCTCTTCATCATCATCTTCTACATCATCTCCTTTTCCTTCTATCAACATGAGAGGAGAATTTACTTGATTTGTGTTTTTCATTAACTTTTCTATCCTCTTCCTTCCCTTGTTCACTGCTTGAGGTAGCTTGATCTTGTTGTGGTTTCACAATGCGTGCCCCATTTTGCCTAGAAATGGGGACCCCCTATTTTATTTTTTGACTTTTAAGATCCCTAGTCTAGGGTCCAAGACTTTTCTAAGATTTTTCCTAGTGTCTTTGGTCAAGTTTGGTTCTTGACTGGAAATCCCAGATTCTAAAAATCAAAATTCTAGGGGGAGAATTCATTTTTTTGCAAAATAATAGTGCACCGATGCACCTCCCTAGGTGTGCTAGTGTTTCAAACCACTTAAAAAAGGCATTACCCCTTGGTGATGTGCAATAGTGTAGTATCACAATAGTAAGGGGTGCATTGGGTCCCAGGTCTATAAAACTTGGGGACTCCCTCCCTCTCTTCATCTTATTTTCTTCCTTTGATCCTCCTATATCACATCTGCACAACTAAAATAGGTGTGCTACTACGCCACCTCACCCCCTTTCACCCATACACACACACAAATAAGCAACATTAGAACACCCAAAAAAGGTGCACAATAGTGCACCTATCTAGGTGTGCTACTATGCACCTCTTTTTTTTAACAAAACTTAAAAAGCTTAACTTTAAGAAACATTTACTAAACACCCTAGTGAAGGTGCATAGTTTTGTACCTTCAACATCTCTTTAATCACCCAAGTATTATAAGAGCACACACCAAGTGCACCCCATGAGGTGCGCTGATGCGCACCCTCATATTTTGAGGTTTTCTAAAGATAGGTGCACCTAGTACACCTCGGAGATGGGCCAAGTGTGCCCTTTTTTGCATATAATGGTTACAAATTGGATTTTTTGATGTTTTAAAACACTTAAGGTTTTTGGGTTCTATTTGTGTCAGTATTAGGGTTGGTTTTTATTGATTCTTCTTTGACTTTTGACTAATGGACATTATTTTTATGTAGATCCAATGGCTTCTTCATCATCGTCCCTAGCTACAAAGATGGTCCCAAAACTAGTCATATTCAAGTTTCAAGGTGTTCCTACTAAATTACATTTCCAAGATGATTATTTAGAGATCTGAGACACCAAATTGGGTCATAGATACTTAGTGCATTCCTGGTATTGTGCAACAAATTGATAGAAAGGTCTCCAATGATATCTTCTCTAATCTGATTAGAACTTGTTAGTGCAACATCACACCAACATCGATATAGTCCTTAGAGCTAATTATGACACTTGTTGAGAATTATGTTTCTGTAGAAAGGGTCATGAAGAGCATAACTAGAGAGATCATCCTAGATCTCTAACCTAAGAACATAGAGAAGGTGTTCCATCTTCCAAGAGAAAATCAGCTCATCCAATTAAGCTATCACCAAGCAAAAAGATGATACAGGGAACATGTAGATGAAGCATCTAAAATCATTTAGTCCTCATACCTTATTGAGAAGACTCCTCTAGGACGTAAAGTAGGCAAAGTTGACATGACAAGAGGTTATATGAAGGAAGATATTGGATATTCTATAATACTCTTGAGTAGAGTCATGGGTTTGCTAGTGTCAGGATACTTGAACATATGGATGGTACATTTTATTGAGACTATCAAAAAATTAGAGATGCCGATTGATTGGGCTTCCATTCTTACTGAGAACTTGGGTGAGCAGCTGGTGGCAGTTAAGAATAACTAAAAATTCTATATGACATCATATTTTGTATACTTGTTAGCTACAAGGGTGATGGATTAATTATGCAAGATGCAAATACTTGGCCATATATAGTTTATCCCCAGCTGGTGAAGAAAAGGCTTCCACAGCATAGCAAGGAATATAGGATAGTAAATGATGCATGTATATTTGCAATAATCTAGTTCATTGAAGGGGATTATGCAAAGAGAATGTCAAAGGAGGCAATGGCAAAGATTTTAGAAGTTGGAGCCTACTACATCCAATATCAAACATTCACTTATTTAAGGGTAGCAAGTACCACTCTCAATCCCAAGAAGCTCCCTAGATATCCAAGTGCTAGAATTATATTGTTGGAGATCACTTGACAACTCTTGTCTACATATGATAGAGTACATAAGAAACACAAAATAACCTTAGTGTGGCCTGTTACTATAAGACCATTTAGTGTGGTCTGGAAACAAGATATTCCATCTTTTGATTCTAAGTGGTATCAATATCCTTTGGATGAATATAATTCTCCTTAGCCCTATTTTGATAACATTGGAAGGGTGTAGTATTTGGCTGTTAAGACATTTCAGCATGAAGATACAATTGAGGACCATTGGATGAACATGGTGGAAGACTACGATCTCTAAATAAGGTAATATTGTAGGATGATTCTCTATCTAGCAACCAATACTTTGAAGATTAAGGTTCCTTTAAAGGTTGTACAATAGGATACTGAAGATGTCCTTGATCCACTATTCAATAGGAACAAGATTGGTGATCGACCTATTATGAATGTTGAGGTTGACAAGGAAGAAAACATAGATATCAATCACAAGGCTAGGCAGGTCATCAAATAATAGAGGATTGGATCAAAAGACCTTTCAAATTGGATCCAATTCCTCAAGTGGTTGTTTTCCACACTATATCCTTCCTAGCAAGAAGTCAAGGAACTAAGGTTACAGTGCCTACATTTATAGCTCAGTCCCTAGTAAGGCCAAAAATAGTACACCAACTTGACAAAGAAGTTGGTATTATAGGGCTCAGAAAGGTAAAAGAAAGAGAAAGAGAACTTTTCCCAAACAAACCAAGCTAGAAGAGGAAGCAACTCAAGCATCTCCATAGCTAGGGGCATAAATACACAAAGGTCAGAGAATATTGAAGCTATGCAAGCCCAAGACAATCCTCAAGTGCCACTAATTGAATAAGGGAAAGGAGGAGCTAAAATAGAAGTACAAGAGGTGTCTCCACCACAAAAAGAGGTACAAGGCTCCCCATATACCCCTAAGAAAAGAAATATCAAGGCTCCAGTCAAGAGGAGATAAAAGGTAATTAGGAGAGTGATTCCTTTCTCATCAATCCTTGAAGTTATCGCAAAAGAGGAAGAAGAAGAGGATGATGAGGATGAAGAGGATAACCTTCCTTTGAACCAAAGGACTCATCTCATAAGATCCATGGGGTTGGAATGGAGAAGAAGCTCTAAAATTACATTTTCATCCATTCCTAAGTAGTCTATTCAATCCACTAAATCAAAAGATGAACTGCAACAATAGATTGATGTCTTCAAGATGTTAGATTTTGATTTTATTCTAATAGGCACCAAATTGTTAGGAGACAAAATAAGAGACACTCCAACTAATATAGCTTAATAGGAGAATTTAAGTTAGTTACCACCTAAGCCACAAGGGCTCGAAGTAGGTCCACCATCACCCATTCAAGTCACATTTTGTGTAGATAAAGGATTAGCCACTCCTCTCCCTCCAAACAATGAAGAAGAATAGGATCAAGTAGAACAAGATGAAGAGCCAAAATGAGTATCTACCAATGAAGTGTTAGAGGAAGGGAAAATAAGTGAGTATCCTAAAAAAACTTCCCAAGACACAAAGGTGAGAACTATGGACTCCATAGATACAGAGACTCCCGATGTAAATCTCTCACAGAAGGAGAAGACTTTGGAGAGGAGTGATAAGGGGAATAGCATAGTAGAGAAAATTCCTTTGTCTTCAAAAGGAAAATCCCTAGTAGAGCATGTTCCAAGATGGCTGAGAAAAGAGGTGATAAGAAACAAGAGGCAACTATTCACTACCGAGGAAGAGGATAGGATGGGATTGATTGAAGTTCTTAGGAAACTTGAGTCACCACCAAAGGATGCACGGGCATTAGCCTTCATCATGAGTGATCAAAACCAAGATTTTTTTTCACATGTTGCTATCCCTCCTTTGCATGTAGATGTTGAAGAATTCACTCCAAGAGATTATCAGATCAAGGAGGTCATGCTTGGGAAACCTATGTTGGACATGGCTAAGTTGGTGGTGACAATGGGAATTAAAGAAGTGTCTAGGCACTTAGAATAGGATGGGATAGAATTGATAACACTTCAAAGATAGATTGAGATCCTAAAAGGATATCTAAAAAAAAAATTTGGTCCCCTAGATCCTAAAAATCTTGAGGAGACTTTATTGTAGCATTGGAGAAAAGAGATAAGGAGATAGTTTAGTTAGATCCATTTTTGAGAGCTTGTAAGAAATTAAGAGAGAATTTTGAAGAAAAAGGTGTAGAAATTATGTAGGGAAATTTGAAGTTGCTACACCATATGCAAGATAATGCAAATAGGCTAGTGGCCACTTTGAATCAAGATTTTGGTTTGATGGACAAACGACATACCTGGAGCAAGGACTTACAAGCACTACAGTCAATCAAAGGCAAAAGCTATCAAATGTTAATGGAATTATATACGAAAGAAGTGTTAGATAAGATTGATTATTGGATAGAGAATATTTCAAATGGAAATAAAGTAATGGAGACATTACATGAGGAGATTCATAAGCTCAAGGATCAAACCCAAGAGCAAATTTTAGAGGTAGAGAAACGCTATAGTGATGTGTGTTTAGATATTTTTGAAGATGATTCAAGGGACAAATTGATAGTTATAGAGGTAGTAGTTGAGCAATTTTAGAAGACTTTTAAAGAAGCTTCTAATGATGATGCAATCAGGCAAGCATTTAGAATGGAAGAAGCATTATTAGATTTAGATGTAAACCTCAAAAAATTTGCAAAAACTTGCATCAAGGTGGGTAACTATAGGTAAAAAGTGAAGGACAAGTATGAGGCCTTAGATTTTCTAGATGTAGCTCAAGTCACTAAGATTATTGATAAATTCAAGGGCAAATACTTAGACATAGCTCTATCATAAAGGGGAACAAAACCCAAAAGCCAGACTTTTAGTTTTGACACTTGGTGAAATTTTGCATTTTTTGAACCTGCTTCTAAGGTGTGCAGGTGCACCAAGTGTACAAGTGTTCTTTTCAAGGGTATGCTAAAAATTTTGAAGAATTTAGAGGTGCTTCAATAGCTAACAGCCAATTCTAAATTTAGAGCTTCCCAAGCATAAGAAATGCATTATGACGATAGTATAACTCCTACAGATGCCTAGTGAACATGGAGCTTCTATTTGTGGCACTTCCAAAAACTCTTACATCATCTAAAAGATTTATTCTTCTTATTTTCTCATGTTTTCTTTGTTTTAAGACATGTAAAGGCTCATGCATCCATTTAATGATATAAATATGGATGGAGTCCTACTAGGCACTAGTTAGAGAGTTAGTTTGTACATAAATAGATTTGTTTTATTAGTTTAGAAGCATATGTTTACATAAAGATATCTCTCACTCTCAACACAAATTGAGGAGAATATTTCTTATAAATTTGGGAATGTAATATGTATTCAAGGCTACCATTATTTTGATGCAATAATATATGCTTTTGGTGATCACATTTGGATTCTAGTTATTCTTGCCTAGGTGTGTTATATTTTGTGAATGTATGTTCATGAAGTGTAATTGAGCCAATAGTTTTATTGCATTACTTTGGTTGTGCAATCTTTTCATTTTGATGTTTGCTATGGGTCTACAAATTCTGTTGAAATACTTAGTTCAAGAAGAGATCATCCATCTTGTTCCTGCATAGCTTTTTGTCTTGCATGAATGCATTTCTATGGCCTTGCGACCTGACGAAAGTGAAAC
The DNA here is from genome assembly GCA_028749045.1 of Cupressus sempervirens. Classification (NCBI taxonomy): domain Eukaryota; kingdom Viridiplantae; phylum Streptophyta; class Pinopsida; order Cupressales; family Cupressaceae; genus Cupressus; species Cupressus sempervirens. The sequence continues at coordinate 161,922,428 of CM053787.1, forward strand.
ATCTTATGGTTACTAAATTCCCATCGATGATTGCATTAGTGGAATTAAGGAAGTGTTGCTCCTATTTTTATTGGTTACCTACCAATACTTTTAGAGACTTAACTTGTAGACATGTTGTTTGTATAGTTTATGTTTGTTAGGAATTTACTTTTCATGTTATTTTCTTAAACTTCTTGTTACCCTATCTTCATTATTTTTTTTACAGACACTTGGTTAAATTAGGAATTCATATAGTTGCATTGTTAGATTGCATTCATTAAAAAATATAAAAATGCAAGAAATATATTTATTTTGTGTGTGTCTTATTCTTTTGAAACATCAAGTAGATTGTATATCTTATCTAAATCTGTTAGAAGCAACAAAGGCCTTCATATGAACAAATACATTTTATCTTTAACTGAATAGATTCTATTAAGTCACAAGATCACCCAGAACCTTGGAGTTTATCTTAGATTGGCTTTTCAAGGGAGGAGTTCAAAAGGATTCATGCCATTAAGCATCATGCAAAATGATAGCTCAACAGATCTCAAGCTCAATTCTTACCATTACTTCATCATATATTCTAAATAGGTGGCTTTAGGATCCATAGGCTCATTCAGTAGAGCTTCAATGACATCCTTAGTGTCATCAATGATAACCTCATACTCTAGAGGTTTAACCCATACCACTCTAGGTCTGATTAGTTGAATATAAACTTTGTCACAGTCAACCATGAAACATATATCTTACTCATAGTCTTCCAAAAATTTCCTAGGTATCCTAAACCTATTTTGCATCTTTTCTTTGAATGTTACAAAATAATTATCCATGATGCTATCAAAATTCTAACCCATTTCTAATATATATTTATTGATTTGATATAAAACTAGAACATCCTTCCTCTATACTACAAAACCTTTGGAAGGGAAAAAATTTTGAACAAAGAACAAAAGACATGTCAAAAGGGAACCAAACTTACATGGGTTGTTCTTTGACACTTTGATTCTCTCAAAGTTCTTGTTGAATTGGATCAACAATAACTTGGCAAGGTCGAAGGATAGATTATTCTTTACCATCTTGTATGCAAGATCAACAACTCCACATGACATGTTGTTTAATTGACTAGAGTTGTATATTTTGTGAGCTATCACATGTATGCTAAACTTTAGCTCCATGTTTGCTATGTCATTAAGCTTCATGCCTCTTTTGTCACACTCAGAAAGAGTTTGCTTAGCCAATTCAACCTGACCTAGGGTTTTGGTTGTCTTTTCTTTTTTTTAAATTGACAGTCTAGTGTTTCTATGAATTATTTTCTTTTTAATATGAATGGGTTGGTCCAACCATAATTTCCCATTGTGGAAAAGGCTTAGAATAAGTCTTATCCATTTGACTTGAAAGTCCCTTGGCATATGTGAAATATGCATCAAACCCTTAGTTTCCAAATGTTGATTTCTACGCTTCAATACACCATCCACACATAATTCATTGAACTCCTCATTCATCTCCAAAGTACCAAGTTCCTAAATAGAATAGTGGTAGAATGAATGGATATCATGGATGAGTAATACCTTGGGTGGAATTTGAGACTATGAACCAACTGAGTTGAGTGCCTTTGCAATTGTTAGACTCAACTTGAATGTAGGTGCTTTGCATTCGACTCTCATACCAACATTTTAAAAACTTTCTTGACTTTACTACTTGATGATGCCATTTCTCACTAGGGTTCCTTAAAATGTGAGAAATCTTCAATAACAATTACACAAATCTCTCAAAGGCTCTAAATTCACTCTTCACAAATAGCTCTAGAAATTTACGGTGAGATAATGTATTCAATTTTTTCCTTTTAATGAATTTCCTCTTTTCAATCACCATCAATGCTTCATATGTATACTCACTCGGTGATAGACTATCCTCCACTTGGTTTGGCCTTTAATTCTTAGTAGACATTCACATCTTGGTAGAGTAACCATCAACTCAGCATCTACATCCAAAGTTGTTGTGTATCCCAACCTTGCTTGGTAAAGTCTTGAGACCCAACCTAGCTCAGTAAGGTCTTGAATTTACCATCATCACTTGGTGATACTTGTACATCTTGAATGCTACTTGGATTATTCTGCCTGCTAGCTGGAACTTATGTTAGATGACTTCTTCTAAATTATAGTTCCAGTGATCTCCATAGGAAACTATGTTGAAATGATTATGTCACCCAACTCATTAACTTGGGTGTCATTCACTTCATGATTTTGACTTGCATTCTTTAGAGATTTGAGTGCCCATTGCTACCTCTCTTTTTTTCTAATATTGTCAGCTTTGGCTTTCTTTTCATTTTCAATTCTTCCTGTGTTCATATAATTCTTAGCAAGATATCCAAGTTCTATACAAATAAAACATATTTTTGTAGTCTCTCTTTTCCGCATGCAATGTTTCACACAGTTTGTTCCAATGTGCCCAAACTCACCATAGTAGTGAGATCTACACCATGTGTTGTAATCCCATCCAAATATTGCTTTCACAATTTTTTCTATTGTGTTCCACTTCTTGATTTTGCACTCTGAATATTTCTATCCTTGATTCTTGTAACTATGACATTTTGCTTCAAACTTAGGTTTATATATGCATTCACTTGCTCTATGACCATGCTTTTTGCAACTGTAACACTTTCCATTGAATTTTTCTTTACCATTGATCCAACATTTTTTTGATGTATGACCTATCTTACCACAATGATTGCACACTACTACATTTGGACCCTAATTGAGGTGGCTAACTATTGTCTAAGTGACAATATCAAGAATTAGCTCTTGTCATATGGGTGTTAGACTTTGGGCATTGGACATTGCGATGATAACCTCATCCATTGTAATTACAATGCTACAAGTCATTTTAATTTGGCAAAAGGCAGGGGGAATAGGTTATTGTGACATATTTGTAATTGGGACAGGCTGACATCACAATTATGACATCAAATAATTCAATTTATCATCCTAATAAAAATGATTACACTATATGGCTGATAGTCAAGCATCAAAATGTTTATCACAACTACAACAGTATGTGATAGTAGTGTCATGGGTGCAATGGTTCTCTATTGTCTTTTTTTGTTGCAAGTGTGATGGATATGTGATGACAACACTCTTGTTCCAATGGTATTCTGTCAAACTAACCATCACAATCGCAACGACCTACTAATATATTTTAAAAAAATTGTTCTTCTTTGTTAGAAATATAGTTTGCTATGTTGATCACACACATATGTTGTTTAGTGCAGGTCATGCAATTTTCTCTTTGGTCCCTCTTACAAAGATTGTGTTTGACATTCTTCTAAGTTGTCTAATTGATACTTCTTTTTCTCAAGCATTTCATAGATAATGTTTCATTTCTATTTAATTTTTATATTATTGTAGATAAGAAGCCCAACGTCATGATTATTCCTCCATGTAGGAAGTCAAGGATTCAACATACATTTTGTGTGTAGCATTAGTTTATTGGTGACTTGACATGAAAATAGGTAGACCACCACCAATTCTTCCCAAGAGCTCAATAAACATTTGGTAGTGGTCTGCATGTTTTCATGTCAAATCCTCAATAAACTAATGTTGCACACAAAATGTATGTTGAATCCATGGCTTCCTGCATGGATAAATAATCACGACATCGGGCTTCTTATCTATAGTAATATAGAAAGGAAATGGAAATGCAACACTATCTTTTAAATTCTTAAGAAGAAGCAATATCAATCGGACAACTTAGAAGAATGTCAAACACAATCTTCATGAGATGGGCCAAAGAGGAAACTACATAACCTACGCTAAATAGTGTACACATGTGATCAACATAGCAAAATGTATTTCTAACAAAGAACAAATTTTATTTTTTTTAAATGTTCTTCAAATTTTTTCCTTATATCATTCAATGTTATATCTAATATCTTGACACATGATGAGATATTGTGTTCTATTTACTTATCTATATATCTCCCAAGGGATTTACCATGCCCTTTTGTTGCTTAATATTACTTTTATAAGGTCCTTTCAACATGGTGCAACTTCATTCATGTAGCACAAATTTCTTCCTTCTAAAGCACACTACATTTTCTCTCCTATAGGTCTACCTAATATTGCAAATGTCCTCGATTGCAAAAGGTCCATTTTAACTATTTTCTTCTAAATCTATTTGTCTTTTGTTATCTTTTTATAATAGCTAATTTCAATAGAAAATATTTAATACATAGCATTATATAAGTATCCCCTAAAATCAATTAGCAATGAATGTGATTTTGTGGAGTGTTTGCCAAGAATCACTTGCCTCTAAATAATGTATACTAACATATGCAGTTTTGATCTTAAAATCATGCTTAATAACTCACAATGTTATGTAGAAGATCGCGTGATTCAAGAACCTATTGCAATGCTTCCAATTGCTTCTGTCATGGTTTGAGTTCCTCTTGTTGTTGATGGTGTTGCCAGAGGTCCTTTACTTTTTTTGATCCACTCTGCTTGTTGGTGTTTTAATGGGGGATGTGTGTTTTCCTTGCTCATCTGTTACTTGGAGGTTCATCTTTTTCATAAGGTTTTGGTTGCAACTTCTATTAGTGTGTCTTTCCCCATGGTTGCTAAGATTTGAACTCTACAAGCATGTATATTCCATCTCTAAATTAGTATGTTGTGACAAGACTCATTGAATAGAACACAGATCAAACCAATATTTGACAGAGGTTAATTGAAACTAGATCACAAAAATTAATCAGAATGTAGTACAAAGACAATATGAGAAAAAATTTCATGTGACACTTTGGGTAGAATTATGGAAGTATGCAAAGATTTTACACAAATAATATCACACTTTTATACTTTGTCTTTGTTTAATAAGAATAAACAAAATGCTTTTCTTTTTCAAATCCTATATTATAGGAACCACCCTAAAAGGACTCCCTAATATATGAATTCTTTCAACAACTCAAAGAAACAATCCTATTTAACCTTAAAACAACTACGAGAATGGCATAATATTTCCAACACCTGGTGCATGCATTCAAAATTTCAAAGAAAGCAGAGACAATACATTTTAGACACCTCCCAAATAGCCATCTGTCAAACACCATGACACCTATGCCATCCATTCATACTTTCTCCACTTTAAATTTGTGATTCAAATTTTAGACATTGTCAATAATTACAAATATAGGCCTTCACACTTTATAATCTTCAGTGACATTGTTAATAACAAATATACAGAATTGCGGTAACACTCTCTACCACTGAATTCAAAGGGGACCATAAGTTTTTTGGAAGGTGGCTAGATGGTATTGTGATAGGTCTTAATCAATATAAGTGTTTGCCAAAAAAGTTGTTGGGTTTAGCTAACATTTCCATTTTTCTACTCTATCGCTCTTATTATTTGCCTTTGTTTCTATTATGACTGACATTTCTTTCCATTGTTCATGTTTGGTCAAGTTTGATATATCTTTGGTGCATGAGCAACCTGGCCATCCCTTGGAATTTGGATTCATAATTAGTATGTTTTTGAGTCTTCATAGGTTAGTGTATTAGCTGTTTCAATTCATGTTATTAAGTGTTCAATTAAGGTCATGTTGACCAAGTTCATATTTTAAGCAATGTGGGTCAAAGAGAGTCTAAATGTGGAAAATCTCATGTAAGGCCATAGGTGTAGTGTTAAAAGGTCATAATAATCTTTTGGACATACTTAGGGTGCTAAGAAAGCATGTGAAAGAATAAAAAGAAAAATGTGCAAAAAAAATGTAAAATGTCAAAAAAAAAGTTGTCAGCATTTTTGCAAAATGACAAGTTTTGGGGAGATGGAAGGTCATTCATCTTGGACGAGCCCTTAGAGGAGAGGAAAGGTTATGTTTTTGTATAAAAAAATGTAATCTCAGGTAGAAGATATAGAGAGATTAGATGTGGAGAAGAAAGATGAAAAAAATATGTTGTGTAATCTTGTATAATAAATTAGTTATTTTGTGAAATTTTGTTGATGTACTAGTGTTTGAATTGCGGTCCTTGTATCTTCTCACATATCTTGTGGCTATGGTCATTCTTGAGCTTTGTATATGTAGTAATGAAGTTTACAATTAATTCTGATGTTATAGGTGTGCATAACATTATTCGGTTTTGCTAAAGTTCTCATTGTTCACTATTTTAGATAGTAAATTATGTACCTTGTTGGAGTGAAATACCTCTTTAACTGCATATTACCATTGAATGGAGTTAAGGGAGTTGAGAATGTGTTCTTGGTTTTTTTTTTTTCATCTAATATTTTAATACCAAAACCTTGTTTCTTGTATTGGAGGTGGTCAAGAATCAATAGGTATCTATTGTAGCATGTGCAATACAGTGAAACAACATTCTAGAAAAAAATGGCAGAAGTTGTATAGAGTTGCATGTGAAAAGGAAGGTTTGTATCCACTCATGGGATGTTGGAGAATCCAATGGAAGGGTTGGTAGTTGAGATGATGGAGGTTTGAGATTAGTTTCTTAAAATAGCCATGAAACTCTCATTGAAGGAAAGGGTTTGAAGGTATGATTATCTTCTTAATGGCTAGGATTAGAGCCTACGAGTTATGTGCCTTAACGAACAAGCTAGAACATAAGAATTTGGAATTGGAGAGAGTTTAGTAATTGATGTTTGAAACTACCTTTAGTTTTGGTAGATGTTTGGAAGAGTTTGATTTCTTACCTAAATCCCAAGGTAGGGCTATAAGGAAGAGCCCTCATTAGGTTTTTTTGTAAGAATTGAACTTTGAAGCCCACGAAGGTGTGTAGAACCTTATGCATGCTTGAATCCTCTTTATTGGAAATGAGTTAAGCTATGAACAGAATTTTATAAGTTGAATGTAGAAATGTGTAACAGAATTATAGAATGTAAGAGTTGAAGCCCAGTCAGATGTTCAATTAATGTAATGCTTTATTTTGATATATAAGCTTGTATGTGTCTTTTTGTTGCCCCTCTTCATTCCCACATTGCAGATATGGAATAAAAAAAAGAGCAAAGACTTTGTGGACATGGTCTTGATGAAAACAAGTAGAGACTTAAGGAAAGGAAAAAGATGCAAACATGATCTTTGTTCATTGAAAATGGTCTAAAATGTTGATAAAAAACCCTTGATAAAGATCAAAGATGCAAATATGATCTATGTTCATTGAAAGTAATCTAAGATATTGCTAAAAAGACTTAAGGAGGAAGAGTTAAAAAAGAAACATGGTCTTCATCCAGAATAATGTTGATCAGAAAGCCAACACTGTGAATTGAAAAGCAATCTCTTCTGTATCAGATTATTAACAAAGAATACAATAATTATAAATTACTGAATGTACACAACTAAATATAAAAATAATGTTATAATAATACTTGATGAAGTGAAGAATTTATAGAACTTACTGATTCCTCAGCACCCCTAGAAGACTAAAGAAGAAATCTCTTCTTTCTGCATCATCCGCATTAGTTGGCAGTAGCTTGTGCTCTCCCTCGAATGTCACTGAACTAAACAAAATTTAAACCTTTTTAAGACAAATGAATGTATGGATAAAGAGAAGAAACCATAATATACTTTACTATATTGAAGATAGGTGTTGTATTTTACCTCCTGATAAATTCAGTGATAGGAAGAATAGAAAGGATGGGAGAAGTATCTCCATCTACAATGCACTGAATATGAGGTTTCAAATCTACAGAAGATTGTGATTTTGGTTGTTGTGCAAAAATGGCATGTAAATTGACCAATAGAAAAATATGAAATATCATAAAATATTAAAATGAAAAGGTGAACTTGGCATTTGGAAATAGCAACTGAAATATTCATATTCACATATAAATTATAATTTAACCAAAGTATTTTGAAAGAAAAATTCAAAATTCAAATCAATAGATATTATTTATAAACCTAGCTAGAGATATAGCCAATGAATCAATGTATACTTTAGAATGATCTAATATCATTTTTTTCCACTATTTCAAATTCTTCTTCATGTCTCCCAATTTACAACAAAAGTCATCAAATGCAATCAAACATGATTGTAGATAAATACAAATAATATAATAACTTGGAGAGGAATAATTTGAGGCAATTGCATAGAAATCAATTCTTTCAAATACCTCATACACTACAACTAAATTTCCTAAATAAATGATTTTAACTTTGGCATCCTTTTGCATTTCCTGAAACTAGAAGATACACATTGTTAATTGTCATGCAATCATAGGTTAATTTTGACTACTAATTAGGGCCAACCATGTGAAGGTGGAAGCTCATTTTTCCCCTCTCTCCCCCTCCCTTAATATCTATATTGCATGTTAACATTTAAAATTCATTCATTCTATTAATAAAATGTAATATTCATGAAAATTATCACATAATAATATTTATTAACACATTAGAACATTCACATTAACATTGAAACATTAGATTCCTAAGAAAATTCACATGAACATTCAATAGAACATAAATAAAGTTACATCTATACATAAACATCGATCATTATCAAATAAGTTACATAAGTTCACATGAATCATTTCTTTTTTTCCTTTTTTCTTTTTTTGTCTTTCCCTATATTGTTGCAGAGGTATATCCATGTTATTATAGATATTTCTTCTCACCTATGGATGTGCACTTGATGTCCTTTGCAAAGGTTGGTCCTCTACAATAACAAATAAAAGGGTTAAATTTCAAAAAAATTGAGACTTCAAAGATTTTAAAGAACATTGTAGCACTCTTTACCTTGTCCAACCACATCAATTTTCTTGCCAGCTTAGACCTCAACATGTTTGTCATCTACATCCCTTGCAACTACAATACAAGATGTTTTCTTAATCCCAACACATATTATAGTTAAATTTTTATTACGACACCAAATTCAATTTAAAAAGTTTACTTGTATTAATAATTTAGAAATCAAAAATTGAATAGAAAATTTTTACTTGTATATACATTGATATTGTTCTTCATCCATCTTATAATCAAGATCATCATCATCGTCGACATTGTCACCATCACTATCCTGGTCATCATCATCACAGTCATCATCATCATCATCATCTTCATCATTGTGATCAGTAGAAACATCACCATCATGATCACTAGCAACATCATTTTCTTCAAGAGCATCATCAACTAACTCTCAATCATGATCCACTTCTTCCTCTTCGTCAGTATCTTCTTCTTCCATCGCATTATACTTTATCAGCCTTCCCCTTGGATCATGTTTAACAAAAAATGATCAACCTAGTTTGTGTGGAACCTCTGAGTAAAATACCTACTCATATTGGCTTGGAAGAACATAGGGCTCATCCCTAATTGCCTCAAACAACCTTGAATTAATCATTGGAAATCCATTCTCATGCTCAATAATATTTCTATCAAGATCATTTTGATCGAGTTGTAGTATGTACCATTTGACGATGAAGAGAACTAATTTCAAGGAATTAAAGTCACAGTCAACTATATCAACCAAAATTCCATAATATCAATTTTGAGATTGTCGAGGATGTAAGTCATTTCTAGATGAAATATTGGTCACCTAGAAGACTGCATTTATCCTAGAATCAAAAGTTCTCTTCGTGTCATCTAAATATTTGATCCACAATTTATAACCATTGTAGAACATAATCTTGTGGTGTTTCACCTACAATAATGTCAAACATGTATAAATTATTCCACCACGAGTTTCAAAACATACTATTGATTAACAAACTTATAAGTACCTAGAGATCTCTTAAACCATATGCTAAATCTATTTCCTTTTATGTAACATTGGGATCTCCAATAAAATGAGTTTTTTTATGATGTAGAGGTAAGGGTTTAATAAGCATGAACCTAAGTTATGCTGACACCAATCCAACTTGATTGATAACTCACCCAAATTTCTACACCTTTATACAAGAATATCACTAAAGAACCATGACTATTCCGTTCAACTTCCAACTTGACAAACTAGACTCTTCATCCTCAAATGGTGTACCCACACATTTTTGGATCCATCACCATGCAAGGTATTGAACAAGTGTTCAAAAGAACAATGAATCACTACCAATCAGCAATCTAATCCCAACTTTCACTATTTTGTCCTAATAATGTAGCAATAGGCCTTATAGCCCTTCCAAAGGCAATTTGTGCTATAAGTGCAAAATCCTCCAAAGGACCCTAGGAAAAAATTACCATTCTAAACACCCTTTATTGAGTTTTACATACTCCCTAAAAGGTAGATTCTAATGTCACCTTTTAACCTTCTAAAATAGAAATGCATAATAGGCCTAATTGCCCCAATTAGGTCACTTTTACAAAGGAAGTACCAAACATTCAAGGAAATGGACCAAACCAATGCATAAAACATATAGGTTATGACAAGAAAAGAGGGATTCCAAAGTTTCATCCACTAGTTCAAGCCCCAAGGCATTCAATTTAGTAATATTTAGTATGCAGCAGAGTTGTCACATGGAGATGCCAACTCATTCTTGCTTGTATAGTACAACCCCCATCTACTCCTACCCTAAAACCTTCAAAATCCTAAAATACACTTGACAATCTCTTATTCCCTTAAAAATTAGATTTTCCCAATGGTGGAAATGGGAGATATTGCCATTTTTCTCCAAAACACTAGGTAGTTAGGGTTTGTGATCAGTTTTTGCAAAAACTCTTATATCTCCAATCTCTAGGTGATTCAAGAGCTCAAAGTAGGCTCATTAGAAAGGTAACTCCTTAAGATTTAATAAAACATGACTCTCCAGTCACCATTGTCTGTGTAGTCCATACAATAAATAGAAAACCAATGTTTTTAAAGGAAAAATAGTAGTTTTTATTGATTCAAAAGCAAGATATTACATTGTATTTCTTCCACCTGCTTATAAGGGCTTATGAAGACCTTCCTCCAGCTGGTTCAACCAAAATTTAAAGTTGTGACTATTGGAGGGAACTTATTTTAAACAAAATTTGTTAATATAAGGTAAATGTTGCATTATTATCATGATTATGCAACTTATTTTGATTTGATGATTCTAACGTGACTTTTAAAAGACCCTAACACTTCCTAAGACCTTTAACAAATACCAAAAGTTGTTCAAGGGTTCACACAAATAGGATCAATATCCAAGAAAGAGCCTACTTAACCAATATGCTAGAATCAAGGTTTCAAAAGGCCTAGAAGACCTTAAGACTACTTTATTTTGATGGGGTGCTACTGCACTATGCTACCCAGGCTGTTTGAAACTCAAGTTCTAACTTGAGGCTAATTTATCCAAGGTGTAACCATGCTTGATAATGTCTTGCTCTATCATTCAAGTGGCATCAATGTTAGGAAGACCTTTACACTTTACAAGGTACTGCAGATAAGTTTTATGCTTGGTCTTCTTGTAGATTTTAGTGTCAAGGATCTTCTCCAATTGAAGAGGTTGGCTTGGTAGAAGTTCTTGCAACCAATCAGCATGTGACTTCCTCATCATTGGTACCTATCATATCTTCATTTCCTTTAAAGGAGTTAGATCAGCAATGTTAAAAATAGGAGAAATGGAAAGGGATGGTGGGAGAGTGATTTCATAAGAATTTTCACCAAACCTATGCAATATTGTGCATGGTCCTATTTTCTTCATTTGAAGCTCAGTGTGCTGATCCTTAGGAAGCCTCTCCTTTCTTAGGTAAGCCCACACTCTGTCACCTACCTTAAAGTGAACCTCCCTTCTCTTCTTATCTGCCATTTCTTTGTACTTTTGTGCTGACTACTCTAGACTACCCTTGACCTATTCTTGCACCTACTTTATCATTTTTGCTAATTCTTCCCCTTTGGCACTGATTTTAAAATCATTAGGTAGTTCCCTCAATTCCATAGGTCCCTTAGGATGCATGCCATACACTATTTGGAAGGGTGTTTTTCCTATGGATATGTTCAAGGAGTCATTAAAGGCAAATTCAACTTGTGGTAACAAGAGATCCCAACTTTGAGTGTATTTTTTTGTCAAGCACCTAAGGAGATTACCAAGAGACCTGTTTATGACCTCTGTCTACCCATTTGTTTGAGGATGATAAGCATAACTATATTGCAAATTTTTTCCCAACTTCTTATGCAAGGTTCTCCAAAAGTGACCTTGGAACTTGGCATCCTATTTGACATAAGAGACTCAGGCAACCCATGGATCCTAATAATTTCCTTGAAGAATAATTGTGCAATATGTGATGCATCATGCATCTCTTGTAGGGTATAAAGTGTGCCATTTTGCTAAAATGGTCAACTACCACAAAATTTTTATCATAGCCTTGTTTTTTCCTTGGAATTCCCATAAACAAGTCCATTGAAATAGTTTTCCATGGCCTAGAAGGTATAGGAAGGGGTTGGTAAAGACCTTGGTTAGTAGATGTTCCCTTGGCTTGTTGGCATATGACACAAGTTTCTACAAATTTTTTGACATCATTTTGCATCTTTCACCAATGGTAATATCTCCTAACTACTTCTAATGTTTTATCTAGACCAAAATCACCACTCATTCACCCACAATGTGTACCTTGCATATATCGAGGACTCCCTAGCTAAACCAACTATCAGCCTTGCAAAAAACCATCTAAGGTGTTAATTTGTTTGGAGTGACTAATCGAAACATTTGTAAAACATACACACTCCTCAGCGCAAGTATCACATTCTGAGAACCACAAACTTCTATCTGGGTGTTCCTATCTATTGCTTGATTTTATTTTACTTGTTGAATGAATGTTTGCCAAACTTGGTCAATCCTAGCTTAGGGAACACTTAGCGTAGTCACTACCTATTTTAGAAGTTGAACGAGTTGAAGCAAAACAACCAAAATCTCCCAAAGCCAAGAAAATTCAGGAATTTATTTCAGAACAACCCAAACCCAAATAGAAGTTTCACAAAGTCAAACTCAAGCCGTCTCTGGCATACCAAGAACTTTCAACCAAGAGAAAAGAAATAACACCAAGCCCGCGAATTGCCAAACTCCACAAAGCAGAGGACAAAGCTGCTGACGAAGCACTTCAAGAAGCCTAGTTAGAGTGCACCATCAAATTTAGCCAACATCTAGGAGTTAATCCTGCTTATGCCTTACCAACTAGGCATGATTTCTATGATTAGACATCCTTGTTTCTCCACATCTTCTTGGATAAGCTTCACTTTAGAGTCATCTTTGTAGAAAAGCCAGCCATCTTAGGTTATCCCCTTAAGCATTATTAGCTCATCCATCTCATTTAGAACCAAACCATCTAGCCAGCAATCCAAAATCTTCACATCCAAGCCTTCAAAATTTGTTGTCACCTTGCCAAAAGTTTGCCATTCCTAAAATCTTCCAAATCTGCCAATCTCACCAAGGTTATCCCTTTGACAGAGCTTTGTCTAGGGTAATCTAGCTTTGTCACTTGTTATCCCTCATCACCTTGAGCTAAAGGTTGGGATCCACAAGTGGTCAATCTCGTGTTCTTCCTAAAGGATCATCAGTCTATCCTTAAGTTGACACAATCACCACCAAGCTTGCACATAGGAAAGCAGACCTTTTGTGTTTTGGCAACATATCTTTGAAGTTAGAATCCCCCAACCCAATCCTCCTTAGGTTTTGTCATATAGCTTTTCCTCAACCTAGGAAATCATTTGCATAGAAAATCCTTCCCCCTTTTGCATCTACCAGCATTTGTTGCATCTCATCCCTAGGAGCATTTTCATGCCACCCATCACTCGCTTAGCCAAGAAGAAAGAAATAATGGAGCCCTATCATTTGGATTGAATAGCCTCACCCCCCTTGAGCATTTAGCCATCTTTCAGCCCAGAGAAAGCTATGCCATCACCTACTAACATTGAAGCTTTCATGAACCAACTAGAAAATGCAGTATTGGTAAACGCCATTATAGACAAGAACAAAGAGACAATCATGGCTAATTTTCGAAGGGACAATGTAGGAACCTTTGACTTTGTAAGACCCACTCCATTATCAGATCCATCTCACCCATTATTTGGGTAGCTGCCACCACCCATAGGCTCTTATGATCCAAAGTATCCTCAATATATGCCAAAAGAAGAGCCTCCAGCCAATCCATATGATCCAACAGACCCAAACATACCATCATCCACCCAAGTTGAAATATCCATGCCGCAAGCCAACCCAGCCACCACCACTCCATCCTTGGTTCATACCTCTCCACTCAAAACCCCCTTTACCCAAAATACCTCACTACTCACTCCCTTCACTATTGCTACTGCTGCTCCCCAACCCAGCCTTCCAAATCCACCCATCTCCCAAATTAGTGGTAGCATCTTTGGCCAAACTCAGCAATATACAACAGGGATGCCACCCATGGGGCCAAGTAATCAACCTTTCATCACCCCCAGCTTGTTCACCATAGCCCAAAACATAATCCCATCATTTCCATTAGGTCTTGGGAGCTCAATACCATCAGCCACAAATCCAAAAGCTACTACCCTCACTCCACAAAGCTATCAAATCCCACAAGCTACTGCCAATTTTTTGCCAAGCTCGCAAGTGACCCTAGCTCCCGCCACCACTCTACCAAGCTTCCAAATCTAGCCACAAAGCTATCAAACCCCATCAATTTCATTCCCAAGCTTTCAATTCCCACCAACTAATCCATTACCCCCTATTACCAACTACTTTTCAATGCCACTCCTAGGAGGTAATCCACCACCCCAGCGAACCACCAATTATTTTCAGATACCATCCCAAGTGGAGGCACAACCCACATATATTGGTCAAACCCCACAAGCCCCCCCGATCCTTTCCCCAAGCCTTACAACCATCTTATACCTTACCCCCACAAAGCAATCAATTTATCCCACAGCTAGCTTATGTTCCTCAATCCCAACCTCAAATCCCATATCAACAGCAAGCCTCACAGCACATGCAGTAATATGCACCACCTCCCCCTCAACAACCTGTCATCCACCATGCAGCTGCCCAAACAATGTACAACCCCTATCAGCAAATCCCTCACAGCCATCCATATTTAGAACCACATGACCATGAACTGTTTATAGACCTATATGGATATTAAAGAGAAAGGAATGATCCTTGAGCAAGGACTCATCAAAGATGATGTGGTCAAGATTTACAAAGAGACCAACCAAAATCAATCACATTCCAATGACAAGTCTAGGTATTGGAACAAAAACAAGCATGTTGCAACAGATGGGGTTACTGACACCAGACATGTGAATATTGTTGGTCCTTCTCAAAACCAGTCTAACGCACCATATCAAACAAACAATCAACAAGCTATCAACTACCAACAATGGAATAACCAAAGCTATCAAAACCACAATACAAGACCCAACTTTCAAGGGTCTAACAATCAAGCTAATGCCATCAATGTAGCTACAGGGCAAAAGCCCAGATTCCAACCTGCACCTAGAAACTATACACCCCTTGGTGAGCCATTGGATGTTATTTTTGAGAAATTGGCTAAGGAAAACCTCATCAAGTTTCCTCCTACCCAGCAAATTGATCCAAGCCAATCCAAATTTGCATGGTACAAGGACAATGAGTATTACAAGTTCCATAGGGTAAATGGTCACACCACCCTCAGATGCATGAAACTGAAAGATTATGTGCAGGACCTCATTGATCGGAAAGAAATCACTGTTGGTGCCCAAACCTCTCCCAATGCAGGCTTATAGATTTATCAAAATACTTTTCCTCCACACAACAACCAAAATCCTAGAAAAGCACCTATCCAAAACAACACCAACAACTGCCAGCCAAACCAACAGCATGGGAAGAACAATGACCACACTTCATCCTATATAGACTATGGTAGCCTTATAGGTTGTATATCTGAGAAAGAGCCTTCTATCAATGTTATCAATATCTAAGGACCAGACAATGAGTGTGCAGTCACCACTCGAAGAGCGCAATTGAACATCACAGGCCCTCCAGTTCCACCAACACCATCAGCTCCATCAAAAAGCCAGTACAATATCTTGGAACACCTTGGGAACATGCCAGCCCAAATCTCCATTTTAGACCTTCTCCACACTAGTCCCATGTACAAAGACATCCTTGATAGTGCTCTCATAGAATCACGTGTCCCTTTTGATATCAACGCTAATAACTTTCATAATCTTGTCGGACACCTATCCTCCTCAGGTGCCCTATCATTCAAACTTGCCGACATACCCGTGGTCGAGCCAGATCACACCCTTCCGCTTTGCATAGCCATCATGGTATTCAATTTTGTTGTGAAAAGAGTAATGATAGATAATGGATTAGCCTTGAACATTTGCACCCTAAAATTCATAAAACAAGCTGGG
This sequence comes from Cupressus sempervirens, assembly GCA_028749045.1. Taxonomy (NCBI): domain Eukaryota; kingdom Viridiplantae; phylum Streptophyta; class Pinopsida; order Cupressales; family Cupressaceae; genus Cupressus; species Cupressus sempervirens. The sequence goes on from CM053787.1 coordinate 161,938,672, forward strand.
TATACTGAGACAGATATGATCAGTGAAGTTATCACCATCAAAGCTTATGAAAACTTGGAAAGAACCACAGAAGGAACAATTTTGCTGCCAATCAAGTTTGGGTCGGTCATCCAAGAGACAGTTTTCCATGTTGTTGATCTAAACCTACCATTTAACATCCTCCTTGGTCGCCCATGGATTCACGCTATGAAGGTCGTTCCATCCACCTACCATCAGTGCATCAAATTTCTACATTAGGGCACTAAGGTAATGATCCATGCCGATCCAGAACCCTTTGCTTACTGCAATGCAGTCAAAGCCTCATATACAAACCATTTCCCTAGAATAGACATCAGCACAGCCATCGCCAGCTCATCCCACACTTGTAATGATGCAGAAACCATCCTTGCCTCCACCCTATCTACCATAAAGATCAACAAAAAAAGCTATGGAGAGTATAGTCTATTAGATCCATTTGTTGTCAGAGCAATCCCACTTGATCCACATACCCATGGACGGCCGACATATTACAAACCTAAGGAGATTCCACCTCCTTGATACAAATAGTTTGGCCCAACAACCTTTGTATCCTCAAAATCCCCTCTTCGTGAGGAGCTCACTTCAGATATCAACAATTGGTTACATAAGGATGCACCTCCAAGAAATCAAGCACGCCTTGATCACTTCAGCTAGAAGTATCCCCAAGAACATAAGCTCATCACTAAAAAATGGAACTATTAAGGTGGTGGACTAGGACCAGAAGAAAGGGGCATGCAATGTCCCATCAAAGCACATAAGTGGGAAATGAAGTTAGGTCTTGGCTTTGGCATACCCACAACTGGGGGCACCAACAATAATGGTCACGCTTTTTCGAACAGCCCCCGCAACCTTGTCAAAATCAAAGACATTACTAAGGAAGTTGAAAAGAGAGCCTATGACAATATCCCAGACCAAATCTCTCTAGGAGACTCTATTCTCCAAGAACTATCCATCCATTTCATTGACCTGCCACTCGCCCATCCACAACTCATAGATTGGGACCAACCAAGTGGCATACACATTGATGAGTTCACATCAAAGGAAGAACTTCTAAGATTCATGCAAGCTGAAATGCCTAACAAGCAGACAAAGCCAGATTCTACCTATATCTACAAGCTAGATCCCAAGGGGTATTTTGGAGAAAATCCCCAACCTAGTTCCAATATACCCAAAACTGGAACTAAGGTGAATCTGGGACTAGATAAGGCAATGAAGAGAACCCCTCAGCAAGAAAATCTAGAGCCACAAGCAAAACATGAGGATTTAGTATTGCCTCCTCAAGATAATCGACCAGAGGTGTCTTCTATTCTAATAGAGGATACTAGAGAAGTCAACATCGGTTCTTTAGAGATCCCTAGACTTTTTCACATTGCTGCATCCCTATCACAAGACCAAGTTGACCTCCTCTTTGAGGTCTTAAGAGAGAATATTGGCTGATTTGCATGGTCATATCAGGACATGCTAGGACTTGATCCAAATCTTGTAGTTCATCATCTTGCAGTTGATCCAAAGATCAAGCCCGTCAGACAAAAGCTTAGAAAAATGCACCCCAAGGTGGCATTACTGGTCAAAGCTGAATTAGAAAGAAAGTTAGTTGCTAAGGTTATTTGACCTATCGACTACTCAAAGTGGATCTCCAACATGGTCCCTGTCACTAAGCCTTCTGGTGACATCAGAATTTGCACTGATTTTAGAGATCTTAACAAAGCTTGTCCAAATGATGATTTTCCCTTGTCCAACATAGATATGATTGTAGATCTTACAGCTGGACATGAAATTCTATCCCTTATGGATGGATTTTTTGAGTATAATCAGATCAAGATTGCAGAAGAGGATCATCATAAGACAGCATTCACTACCCCTTGGGGAACCTTTTGCTACACCATGATGCCTTTTGGCCTAAAGAATGTTGGGGCTACCTATCAAAGAGCTATGACATCCATTTTCCATGATCTTATCCATAGCATTTTGGAGGATTATGTGGATGATATCCTAGTCAAATCTCACACCTTCATGGATCATCTCGCTAACCTGGAGAAAGTCTTTGATAGGTTAGCCCAATATCATCTCATGCTAAATCCCAAGAAGTGTGTCTTTGGGGTCACATCTGGAAAGCTTCTAGGCTTCATAGTTTCTAAGTGAGGTATAGAGATCAACCCCAAAAAGGTCAAGGCTATCTTAGGCATGCCTCCTCCCCAGACACTGTGACAGCTTCGCTCTCTTGAGGGAAAGCTTCAATCCGTTCGGCACTTCATCTCCCAGCTTGTAGATAAGTGTACACCATTTTCACATTTACTAAAGAAGGATGAGAACTTCAAGTGGGATCCTTTATGTCAGCGCAACTTTGATCAGCTCAAGCAGTATCTCACCAATCCCCCTATCTTGGTTCCACCAATTCCTGGTCATCCCTTGATCTTGTATATATCAGCAACACCTACTATTCTGGGGGCACTTCTAGCACAACATGATGATTATAGCAAAGAGAGCCATCTACTATATCAGTAGAACCCTAGTTGGTTATGAACTCAATTACACTCCTATGGAAAAAGCTTGTTTGGCAGTTGTTTTCTCAACTCAAAAGCTTCGCCACTACATGCTAAGTCATATCATCCAACTAGTCTACAAGATTGACCCTCTCAAGTATATGCTCTCCAGAATAGTACTTACAGGCCGTTTGGCCAAATGGGTTATGCTCCTTAGCAAATTTGACATCCAGTATGTGGACAGAAAGGCAATCAAAGGGCAAGCTATAGTAGATCACCTAGCTGATGCACCTCTAGTAGATGCATATCCTTTGCTCACCAAATTTCCAAACAAGCATATTTGTCTAATTGAAGAATAGCCCCCATGGAAGCTTTATTTTGATGGCTCATACACCTCTCATGGATCAGGGGCAGGAATATTGTTGGTTACACCTCAAGGAGATTACATTCCAAAAGCCTTCAAGCTACAATTCCCTAGCACCAACAATATAGCAGAATATGAAGCTCTTATAGTAGGATTAAAAATAGCTGTAGAATGGAATATCACTGAGTTACAAGTCTTTGGTGATTCTCAATTCATCATCAAGCATGTCCTAAATGAATATCAAACCAAAGATGAAAAGCTATTACCCTACAAAGAGCTAGTTGATCAGCTGACCCAGCATTTTACAAAGCTTCAGTTTACATAAGTGCCTCGAATGTAGAACAAGGAAGCAGATGCCATGGCCACTATCAACTCGCTCTTGGAAATTCCCCAAGAAGCTACACAGTATGAGTTTTTAGTCGAGCAGCTCCTCACACCCACCTATGCAAATGAGGATTCAAACCATGTTTGTATCTTGGTTGGTCCCCAATCCCCTTGGTACCATGAAATTCATGCTTACCTTAACGATGGTATCATATCTCCTCACCTCACACGTACCCAATGCCAGAACCTCATCCAAAAATCATCCCGCTATGTTATCATAGCCAATACCCTATATCGTCGAGGTTATCACAATACTCTCTCTCGATGTTTAGATGAAAATGAGGCCGCAATGGCATTAAAAGAAGTACACTTTGGACTTTGCGATGCCCACACAAGTGGTATTTTCCTAGCATGACAAATCCTTAGAGCAGGCTACTATTGGCCTACCATTGAAGAAGACTCCTGTGACTTTGTTAGAAAGTGTCTCCCATGTCAGCAGCATGCAAATCTTGTGCACGCTCCAGCACAAGATCTACAGCCTATTTCACCACCTTGGCCTTTCGCTTGTTGGGGCCTTGATCTAGTTGGAACTATCACCCCTCTCTCATCTGATGGACATAAATGGATAATAATAGCTATAGACTATTTCACTAAATGAGTGGAAGCAGTCCCCCTAGTCTCAGCTATAGGAGTTCAAGTCTCCAAGTTCATCTTGTACCACATTATTTTCCACTTTAGCATCCCATCCACCATCTTCACCGACCATGGAGGTAACTTTGAAAATCTCAACATGGAAGAATTATGCACTTCCCTCCACATCCATCACTGCTTTTCTAGCCCATATTTCCCACAAGGTAACGGCCAGGCAGAGGCAACTAACAAAACCCTCCTCAAAATCCTAAAGAAAGTTGTCAATGATTTCGACCACAATTGACACCTATAAATAAATCTAGCTCTATGGGCCTATCGAACCTCCTTTCGTACATCTACAAGAACAACTCCATACTCCCTAGTCTATGGTGTCGAAGTGGTATTACCTATAGAAGTTGAACTTCCCTCACTATGCATATCTTTGCAAGGGCAAATATCAGATGAAGAATATAGAATAGCTCGGCTCACCCAGCTAGATCTCTTAGATGAGAAGAGACAACAAGCCTATGACCATCTCACAGTCTACCAAACTCGTCTCAAAAGGAATTTCAACAAGAAGGTGCTCCCATGACACTTTAGCCAGTGACATGGTCCTCAAAGAAAATATGAAAGTCCAAGAAGATCGAGAAAAGAAAGGCAAGTTTGAACCTACGTGGCTTGGTCCCTATGTGGTTACCACCTCCTTTGGCTCTAGAGCCTATCAGCTATCTGCACCGAAAGGAGAACTCTTAAATGATCCTACTAACATCATTCATCTCAAGAAGTTCTATGCTTGAAGATCCTTGGTATACCCAGCTTTTGAAAAATACAAAAAAAAATAGTAAAGAGAAATAAGCATCCAATGGTGAAAACTTGGTAATTCAAGCGCCTTGGATAGGTACCTTGGTGAAAACCTGGTAATTCAGGTGCCTTGTGTACTAAAGACTAAATCCATTATCTATCACTATCCTATCCCTCATCCATCCACCCACCATCCCATAAGCAACCTACTTGTTCCCTTGGTGTTCCAACCAAATATCCAAAATCTAATGGAGCTTGTAAATACCTCCTGTACAGCTTGTAAATCTTGTACCTTAGCTTGTAAATCTTGAACCTCAACTTGTAAATCTTGTACCAAAGCTTGTATTATACCTTGTAAATCCCTTGTATCATAGCTTGTATATTCAAATCTTGTCCAAAGCTTGTACCATATTCCAGCTTGTAAATAATCTTGTATCCTAGCTTGTATCCCATCACATGCACACAAAGAACCCCATTTTCACTTAAAGCTTTTCACAAACCATCTACCTATCCACCTATCAACTATTATAGACATCCCACCCTTCACAAACATTTCCATCTCACAAACCCCAAACATGAACAACCTTGTACATTTGTAACATATCTTGGTTCGTCAGCTTGTACATCCTCTTTAGCTTAGTACCATTGTATCTATCCAACTTTTGTGTCAGTTCCTCCTTGATCAGCATCTTGCACACATCACACAACCCTTGGTTAGCTATTCCAATGCATCCTTTAGCTAGATTTCCTATCACCAAAGTGTTATCCTTCTTAGTTCAGCTTGCCAGATGCATCACTCATCCAAATCCACCAGCTTAGGTGCTCTCTGATAGGTCCTTGTAGGATATAGCTTTCCTCATGTCTGATCTTGGTCTGTTAGTACCTCGTCCTACCCATCTTGTTGGCAAACGGTTCTCTTTTGGATTTTAACTTTCTTTTGATTTGGAATCTTTTGTTTTGGGTCTTGAAATATCTTTTCCAAGCAATCTCCTTGTTCCCTCCTCAAGGTTGCCACGATCTTCCATATCATGGTATGCTACGAATGGGGCAATTAGAGCATAAGGTCTCGATCAGGTCTTTTGATTATTTTCTTTTTTTTCTTGTGGGTTACCTAGTATCATTTCCACGCTGCTTCCTCTCATATTCATGTGTGATTCTGGGCAATCCTTGCGTGTTTGTTTCGAGTCAGTTCGTCAGTCCTTTGGATGGTTGGTGAAAAGGCCTTGATATTTTTGGTAACCTTGGCAATTAAGAAATAGTCCTATAGCAAATCTAGTGCTCAACTACATGGTGGTACTTATCTTTGAAGTATCCCCCCGCTCAAAAAGCTTCAATGGATTCCCTTCATCTCCATTATCCCCCATCCATATCCAGCACCTATCCCAGCTTATGCATCAGTATCTCTTTGGATCAATCCTCATGCTTAGCTTTAGGGATCCACAATCCTAGTCTTAGGGATCCACCAATCAAATCAATCCACCAAGCCTCATCTTTTGAGATCCACAATCCTAGTCCTAGGGATCTCCGAAACCCATCTTCCACCAATCTGACTCTTTGAATCATGTTGCATTAGCTTTATCATCCCCATCATCCATCCCCCTATCTTGGATTCCTTTTTTTTATAGTGCTTTGCTCCTTCATCCCCCCCCCCCCCCAATCCTGGAAAGTCTTAAGCTTCTGCATTTGATTTCTCTTTATCATTCTCCCGTAGTGAGAGTTTGAGCTAATTCAGCCCCTCCTCTTGGCCAATCTATGTCTCTGCTTGTCTTGATTTCTTGTACTTTTCAAGAAGCCATCAAGCCTCATTTCTCTCTCTGTTGCCTTCTTGAGGGGGCATCATCTAAGTCTAGTCTCTCCTCTTCTTATCCAAGACTAGGGCAACCTTGTTGCTAAAACATCTTCCTCATGTCGTCTTCATTCAAACTTCTTTGAAATAGTGTTGTCTCAACACTATGTCAAAGAGGGGCAAAATGTAGACACCTAAATTTGATTACACTACTTTGGTAATCTAATTTAGCCATCTCTAAAGGCATCATTAATTAAATTCCTATTTAATTAATTCTTTGCCATCCCCTAGCCGATTAATTTAATTAATCATCTATAGTCCTAATTGATAAATCAAATATCCTATTATTTATCAATTAAATCCTATTCTTCTATCTAATTCCAAAAATCCCCATTTATTAAATAAATCTATTTGATAAATAAAATCCTCAAATCTAAAAACTCCTAACCTATCCCTAAACCTCCATTTAGCCTAATCCACCCCATCCACCCATACTAACCAAGCTTAGCCACTAACTCACCCACTCTCATTAATGCCATCCACTTGCACATATCTAACATTCCTAATCTAATCCTAAACCCAAGCCTAATCCACCTCTTAATGTTGTCACATTCCCTAAACAAGTTTAAGACTTTCCTAAACCAAACCAAAGACCCCCCTCAAAAATCCCAACCACCAAGTCATGAGTGCTCTTACAAACCATAAAAGACTCTTACAAGCCCACTCATGACTCTTACATCCATCTTCCACACTCATTCCTCTTACATCCCTCTTACATACTCAACCCCACTCATCATGCCTTTAACCGACCCTTTACCCTACCCTCTCACACTCATCCTCCTTGTGACAAGTGTCACCTTCCCATTGGTGCTAAACAAGCACAATCCATGTGCTCCCCTTTGAGTGCATCTTAGCCCTCCTTAACCATCTCCCCATCCTTGCATCTAAGCCCTCCATCCCTCTACCCCTTGGCCTATAAATCCCAACCACCAAGTCATGAGTGCTCTTACAAACCATAAAAGACTCTTACAAGCCCACTCATGACTCTTACATCCATCTTCCACACTCTTCCCTCTTCCACACTCATTCCTCTTACATCCATCTTACATACTCAACCCCACTCATCATGCCTTTAACCAACCCTTTACCCTACCCTCTCACACTCATCCTCCTTGTGACAAGTGTCACCTTCCCATTGGTGCTAAACAAGCACAATCCATGTGCTCCCCTTTGATTGCATCTTAGCCCTCCTTAACCATCTCCCCATCCTTGCATCTAAGCCCTCCATCCCTCTACCCCTTGGCCTATAAATTGAATCCCATCCCAAGCCATTTCAACAACAATCTTTGAGCTAAAGTTATCATGCTATTTTGAGAACCAAAGTCATCAATCTTACCCTTATAATGCCAAATTGAGAGCTCACAAAGCTACCAATTTGCCATTACCCATCTCCACCATTGAAGCAATTGGGCAAGCAATTGAGCATACATCCACATCAAAGGACACATCTACAAAATTAAGGAAGCATGGAGTGTTTTCTCTTTTGAGGTTTGCATTTCTTGTTCACTTTCTTTGTCTAAGCATATATGTGAATTTAGTTTTAGTTTGTGAATATTTCTCTTATTGTTCATGTTCTTTGCATACTAGATCTTGTTCTACAAGAAGCACCCCCTAGGTGGTCAAGCATATCCTTTATTCTTGGAATTGGAAATATGTATTTAATAGTTATCTTATTGACTGCCCTGTTGTCAGTACACAATCTCCATTTTCCATCTTTCTTTGGAGTCAAAAAAATAGGCATTGCACAAGGACTTAGACTTTTCTATATCAAACCTTTTTCTAGCAATTCATTGACTTGTTTAGCAATCTCAGCATTTTTTGCCAGTGTCATTTTGTAAGGGGCCTTTTTGGGCAAAGAAGCACCAAGTATAAATTCTATTTGATGACTTACGTCCCTAATGGGTGGCAAGGAAGAAGGTAAATTAGTTGCTACTTCCCCATGATACTCCTCAAGAAGTTGTTGCATCTCTTTGGGGATTGGCTTAACTTTTTCAATGATCACTTCCTCTCTAGGCTTATGGATCAGTACATACCCCACATTTGATTCTTTAATTGTTTCAAACATCTCCTTTTCATTCACAACAACAACTAAAGGATCCTTTTCATGTTTTTGGTTAGGCAAGGGTTTCAAGGTGTAATTTTTTCCATCCTTGATTATGGTATAGGTATTCTTCCTGCAACTATATGTTGCATCCATGTCATATTGCCAGGGTCTGCCAAGTAGTAGATGACAGGCATCCATCTCCACCACATCACATAGGATAGTGTCTTTAAAGTCACCCAAAGAAAATTCCACCATTTTTTTTTTACTCACAAGCATTTTTTGGCCTTTAGTAAGCCATGAGACATGATAAGGGAAAGGATGGGGGGTCTTATTTAATTCTAAATTTTGCACCATTTCCTTAGAAACTAGATTTTCAGTTGAACTAGAATCTATTAAAAAATTACATACCTTCCCTTGGCATTTGACTCTTGCTATAAAAAAATTCTTTTTTTATGGAGGCTCTTGAGTATGTGGCACTTGCAAATATGCTTATCTCATCATCAATGCTATGCTTTCTTCTACTTCAAGGTCTCTTTCCTCACAGACAAGTTGAGCTCTCCTTTCACCTTCATTTTTGTTTACTTTCTCTGGGAATTTGTTGGATAAATGTCCTATTTGATTGCAGTTGTAACACTTTGGAGGCCTATCTGATCTTCCTCTACCCATGCCAAAGGGTCTTCTACCTCTTTCGTATCCCCTTGAACTAGATTCTCCTTGCTCTTTGGTCTCTTGATCAAGAGACTTGTCTGATTTATCTAACTTCCCTTTATTCCAAGAATTTGTTCTTATTCTATCATTCCTTCCTCTATCTGTCCCACCTTGTTCACTCCTCCTTTTGAACCTCTCTTCTACCTTAGAATCCAACATGAAACATTTTTGGATAGTAGTTTTGGTGGTTAGGCTCAATTCATCTTGGATTGACAATTTGAGTCCTTACAAGTACCTTGCAAGTTTCAAGTTTTCTGGTTATACAATACCAAATTTCATCACAATTTTGTGGAATTCTTTAGTATATGTTGAGACATCCATCTCTTTTTGTCTCAATCCCATCCTCCTTTTATGGAGTTTCACTTCATAATTTATAGGTACATGGGCTTCTTGGAGCAAGGCCACCATTTTCTTCCATGTGGAGACCTGATTTTTGCCTTTCTTTACCCTATCATCTTGGATAAAGTTCCACCATACCAATGCAGATCCTCTTAGCCTTGACTTGGCTATCTTAACCTTCTAATTTTTAGGGATAGTTTCACAATAAAAGAAACTAGTTAGGGCATTCACCCAATCCACAGTAGCATTAGGATCCATCTTCCCATCATAAGTGGAAAAATCAAACTTAGCATCTAAGGATCTCCTTTCCATGGACTTTAGAGTCTTCACAAGCAACCTCTGATCTAGAGGACATTCTTCTTCTTCTTCCTCCAAAAGGGGTTCATCATCACTCCATTGTTCAAAATTCCCAGAGTTCCCATTTCTCTTCCCAAGCTGTACCTTAAGGCTGACTATCTCATCCCCCATCTGCATTATCTCAGTATTTCTGAGATAATCCTTGCTTCTTTTTTCAATCTCTTTTTATATTTTCTCCCTCAAATACTTCACAATCTCAGCATTTGTCATCCTTGATGACAATCCATATCCTTCTTCAGACATGATGGAAAAACTTCAAGCCTTAGAGATCTTAAGGCTCTGATACCAATTGATGTAGAGGTAAGGGTTTAATAAGCACAAACCTAAGTTATGCTGACACCAATCCAACTTGATTGATAACTCACCCAAACTTCTACACCTTTATACAAGAATATCACTAAAGAACCATGACTATTCCATTCAACTTCCAACTTGGCAAACTAGACTCTTCATCCTCAAATGGTGTACCCACACATTTTTGAACCCATCACCATGCAAGGGATTGAACAAGTGTTCAAAAGAACAATGAATCACTACCAATCAGCAATCTAATCCCAACTTTCACTATTCTATCCTAATAATGCAGCTATAGGCCTAGTAGCCCTTCCAAAGGCAACTTGTGCTATAAGTGCATTTCCTCCAAAGGACCCTAGGAAAAAATTACCATTATGAACACTCTTTATTGAGTTTGACATACTCCCAAAAAGGTAGATTCTGATTTCAGCTTTTAACCTTCTAAAATAGCAATGCATAATAGGCCTAATTTCCCCAATTAGGTCACTTTTACAAATTAATTACCAAAAATTAAAGGAAGTGGACCAAACCAATGCATGGAACATCTAGGTTAGGACAAGAAAAGATGGATTCCAAAGTTTCATCCATTGGCTCAAACCCCAAGGTGTTCAATTTAGCAATTTTTAGTATGCAGCAGAGTTGTCACATGGAGATGCCAACCCATTCTTTCTTGTACAGTAGGGCCACCATCTGCTCCTACCCTAAAACCTTCAAAATCCTAAAATACACTTGACAATCTCCCATTCCTCTGAAAATCAAATTTTTCAAATGATGGAAATGGGAGATATTGCCATTTTTCTCCAAAACCCTAGGTAGTTAGGGTTTGTGATTAGTTTTTACAAAAACTCTTATATCTCCAATCTCCAGGCAATTCAAGACCTTAGAGTAGGCTCATTAGAAAGGTAACTCCTTAAGATTTAATAAAACCTAACTCTCCAGTCACCACTATCCATGTAGTCCATACAATGAATAGAAAACCAGTGTTTTTATAAGAAAAATAGTAGTTTTTATTGATTCAAAAGCAAGATATTAAATTGGATGTCTTCCACCTGCCTATAAGGGTTTATGAAGACCTTCCTCCAACAAGTAAAACTAAAATTTGGATATTGTGATGATTGGAGGGAACTTATTTCAAACAAAATTTGTTAATATAAGGTAAATGTTGCATTATTGTCATGATTATGCAACTTATTTTGATTTGATGATTCTAACATGACTTTTAAAAGATCCTAACACTTCCTAGGTCCTTTAACAAGACCCTAGGAGACTACTAGATCCCTATGACCTCATGAAACAACTAGTTTATACAAATACCAAAATTTGTTCAAGGGTTCACACAAATAGGATCAACATGCAAGAAAGAGCCTAATTAACCAATATGCTAGAATCAAGGTTTGAAATGGCCTAGAAGACCTTGAGACTGCTTAATTTTTATGGGGTGCTCCTACACCAGTTTAACCAATGAAGACATAAATTCCCATTTTAATCCATGAATAGAATTTTGACATCATTTAATCCATACCATCATCTAATCTTTGATTGTTTGCAAAAAAAAAATTATTGCATCCAACTCTTTAGCAACTGTACAAAAGTAAATAGATGATTTAAAACATATTTATTTTGAAGATGACAATAAAATAATGAAAAACATGGAACAATTATTGCCAACATAATGTGCTCCCTCTTTATTGACATCCATGGAGAAAGGCTATTGTTAATAAAAAAAACAAGCTAGATCGAGTAAACAGATCTCATCTCTCTATATGGATTGACGCTGTCAGTTGCTAGAGAAAACCTAAGATTTTGAGGTTCTTCTTTAAAATGTGGCCACTTTTCCTCTATTTCCTTAAATTTTGCACCATATGTAGTCATTCAAATAATATCATATCAACTTCTATTGCATGCATTATAATCCATAAATTGTGCCAAGCTACTACACCTGAATAATCATTTAAGATGAAAAATAATGGAGATGTAATGAAGAAGCTTATGAGGCACCTTTTTTGTCACTTGATCATCTTTACATATGCTCGTATGGAATTTGGGGCATTCTATTGCATTTTCATGTTCTTTATGATAAATTACATGATCTCAAGGACAAGCATCTATTGATTGATACTCCATTCCAATATGTTTCATAGTGGCATATAGTTCTTGGCATGATCAAGAGAGAACATTTGATGGTGGTAACAAATAGTCACCTATCATTCTATAGAAAAAAATATTAGTCATTAGTATAAACAATTTTAATGGTACATATTTCACTTTTTATAGACTATAATGATGTATATCATAAACCTTAGCGTATGTGACATTGCTATGTTGGATAAATCATTCACAACCTTCAAATTCACCAACAACAATACAAAAAAGAGAAGAGTTGATTGGGATCTTTCATAAAAGGTCATGCTTTCCTTCTCTAGTAGAGGTATATCATGGATGAACTCAATTTCATCCTCATCCTCCTCATTATCATCATCAGCAGTAGTAGCAACACCAGTACCAAATGTGCCATGGATCAATGCATTCATATGATCATCTTCAAATGCATTTTTTGGCACATGATCATCATCTTCCATGGGATCACGATCTTCTCCTTCAATACTCACACCTCCATGTTCCTTCATATTCACACCTTGATGTTCCTCCATATTCACACCTTTGTGTTCCTCTGAGATGTGTTGGTCCATATCATGTACTATCTTGGGGAGATTGACCTATATAAAAATGATGATAATCAAACCTCCGTTCTCTGGTTTGAAGTATATTAATTGTGAAAAAAATATAACAAACAAATTACCAATTGATGATAATCAAACCCCCCTTCAGTGTGAGCATTCTCCCAAAAATATCTCTTACCTATTTTATTCTTATTCTTCTTGTCTTTAAGCAGTTACAATGCTTGCAAGGACAATAACATTTGTCATCACTAGGTCTTTCAGAGTTAGACAACAATCTAGCGATTGTCTCCCTATTTTGATCAAACTCCATTGTATTATCTGACATGATCCTTCTTCATAGGAATAACTTATGTGTGTACCCTTATTGATTTGGTTGTACTTAATGTTTATATCTCCACATAGGTTTTGAAAGAAACATTTGATGTAATTACTGTGTATATCTTCAAAATTATTGGACATGTTGTACTTAATGTTTATATCTACACATATGGTTTTGAAAGAAATATTTGGTGTAATTAATATGTATATCTGCAAAAATATTTGACCTGTTGTACTTAATGTTTATATTTTCACATAAGGTTCCAAAAGAAAAATATGGTGTTGAAACAATATAGAAAGTTTAACAAAATTAATTTTTACAAGAAAATGCACCTGAAGAATTGTTAGCTCACAACCAAGAATATGGTGTTGAAATAGTACAAAAAGTGGTTGACATGAGAGGTACATAAGTGAGGGTGTTGACCAATCTTGAAAACTTGAATGTTGAAATGAAAGCTATCAAGGATCAAACACTTGTACCCCTATCCTCTATCCCTTCCCTTTCATTCATTTTGTTTGTAACTCCTTGTCACTCCCTCCATTCTTCTTCTTGTTTTTGCCTCTCTTTTTTCTTGAACATTCAGGGAGTTGTTTACATGATTCCTCATTACTTCATATTTTAATCAAATTTTTCTTTCCATCAAATTAGCCATCTATTGGCTTATCCATGTGCAAGTGAATGGTGTTAAACATGATTCATTATTGTATCAAAAAATCATCTTTGTTCAACCAAACTATAGCAAGAATTATATTATTTCTTGTTCTATCATGATCACCTTGGAAATAACATCCGCATTTGCTTAAACCAACATATCTTAATATCTTAAATGTTGGTTTCTCAAATTTGTTTGTTTTTGTGTATGTTCTTTATCTACTTTCTCCTTTCAAAATTTGCATGCATGGGATCTTTGAAGAAAACACACTTCTCATAAGATTCTTTCCCTCCAATTTATTGCATGTAAGATATTAAGATATTAGGATTTGTGATGATCACCTTGGAATTTGTCATGTATTGCATCTGATTTTCTTTTTCATTACTTATAAGAGTTTTTCAAGGTTGGTAACCATTTCAACATCCTTTCCATGATTTAGAGGTGATTACATAATGGTAGAGGCTTTTGCAAGGGAATGAGCCTCATGATTATGGCATTTCCATAGGAGTAGAACTTTCTTCTTCAACTCCTTTCACTCAACTCTTTAGTGAAGTTAGTCTTCCAAAAATGAGAATAGCTACTAAAAATTCTTGGGAGCCAAGGGACCTGATGAGTCTAAAAAAAAGCCTTTATTTTGTAATGTTTAAGATACTTTGTGATACTCTATTTATCCTTGTTTTAACACTTATAAGCCTATGTTTGATAAACCTTTGATGATTTATGGGGTAGAAAAACTATGTCATATTTTGCCTAAATTATATCTAATATGCAGTATTTCATATAAATATCCAAATGTGCATTCTTATACTTAAATTTAGTTTGATGGATGTTTATTTGCAAATATGTCTTAAATCATAACTAACCTGATGATAAGGATTAAAGGATGAGTGGAAGAATCAAGAAGTTGGTTGCCGACAGCATTCAAGGAGAAAAGAGCATTAAGGAACAACCACAAAAAGGAAGTTATAACCACTCTAGGAAACATGGAAGTGAATAAGGAGGAGCTTCTATGAGCCATTACCTTCTCTTCATTTATGTTGTAACAAGAAGATGCTGAGACTTTATTGCTCCCTCCTCAATTCTGTTATCCTTCCTTTCCAATTTCAGTTGTTCTCCTATATTCTCTCCTGTAGACTTAACTTAGGATAGTTACTTTTCTATTATGTAATAAAGAGTAGATTCCCTATATATTTCAGGATCGACTCCTGTGTGTGAAGTTTTGATTTTTGATAAGTTTTATTGAGTAAGAGAGAACACTGATTCACAGTTTGTTGTAGTTGTGTTTTACAATTCTGAATCATGTAATGACTGATTAATAAAATGAATTAGTTCTCTTTAGCTTCTATCATACGTTGGTAGATTAGAGAAGCCAACCAAGGGGGCCCACTTGGAAGGTGGATTAGATTAGGATAGAATAGATTCATTTTACTAGCATTAACAGTATTTTAAGTAAGACGTAGCTAGTTAATTCCTTCCTGTAGCATCACATTTCATAAATGTTCCTAAAACATCTGTGAGAACAGTCTAGTGGATGAGTCAAGATGGAATCTCTATTATCTTTTCATTATGTTTTCAACATTCATAGATTCAATATTTTCCTTTCCACAGTAGTAGTGTAGTTTCCTTTCTTTGCATTTTTACTTTCCTGCAGCACAAGCATAATGACTCATCAAGGTACCTAGTGCACATATTGTGCTGACCATTTCAAGTATATGTCCTTGGGTTGACAATCTAAATGCACCTCATGGTAGGGGAAAAGTAGTCCTTAGCTTGAATAGATTATTCCTAAGCCAGGCCTAGTGCATGACTATGGAACACTTATTGTGCTACATTTTTTGGAGAGATAGGAGACGTTACTACTGGATCCAATACTTCATAACATTTTGGATCATATAGTGATGTCCAAATTAACAAAAACAATAGATACTTGGGATCCTCGTAGGTAGACTATGCCAATACATGCATGGTTGCATCCTTGGTTTTCATTGTTGGACTAGTGTATGGAGCCTTTATATCCAACCATTTGGTATAAGTTGGGGAATGCACTTCATACCTGACATGCAAGTGATACATATGCATATGTAATTTTATCATCTTGAAAAACTATATTTGATCCTACTAGCTGGGAAAAGTTGATTGCTTAAATTATTTTGAATTGAAAAATTATTTCTCCATCTTCAAGTAACCTAAATCCTTACTTCTCCTTGCTATATTGTTTATCTATTGTTATATATTCTATAATAAATTTTCAATTTCTTTCTCCATGTTTTTATGATGCATAGAAAAATCCATATCATCTTAAGATAACACTAAGGAAATTTGTTGCAAATATATGGATAAAGAACTCAAAAAGGAGTTCAATTAGATAAATAATTTGTGTGTCTAATGCTATTTATAAAAATTACTAAACCAGCTAATCATCATATACTTATAATGATCAAAGTATGCACAAAGTTAGATCTTGGTACATAAAATTTCAGCAAAAAATATACCAACTACAACCCTGTTTACAATGTAATATCATTCTGTGTATTTTTTTAGTCCACGCCAAAAGAAATAACCTTGTTTTTACTATACAATTTTTTTGTTAGTCAATAACCTTTTTTCTTTTTTTAATTTGCAAAGTAATCCCCCTGAATTGGGAATACCATGTTTTCTATCCAAGTAGTATTAGGACAAGCACAAACAACTCCTAGAATTGTTGTTCATAGACCTATTGTATATTCATGAACACCCAATTCAAAATTTACTACCATTAGATCTTCTTTTTCTAGACAATCATATAAGAATTTGGGTTATGGTGCTCAACCCATGAGCACTCTAAGCTTTATCTTATCTTAGATGTCAGCTGGGTGCATTCTATTTCTCTTTTGATTAAATAAGAAAAAAGACTTAATCCCCACATGCCTTTCAAGAATCAATTACATTCAAAATTGAGATCATTGCAATTCTTTTTATTAATGGTGGAATTTAGTTTTTATGATTATGAAGGAAACTATTGGAGTGAATGTGTCGCTTGATCAGCATTGATGAGCTAGAGTAAAAACTCATCCATACCCCAAAATGACCGAGGAAATCAAAGGCTTAAGAAAACAAAAAATTGAGTATATCTTAGAAGGAGAACATCACCTAGCATTTTGTGGAGCTAAGAAAAGAGTCTAGGGTTGATAAAATTGAACTAATATTGCATAGCTCATGCTTTCAACTCTATTTATTTTTCTGTTCAAAAAATAGGAAGAGTTTGTATGGTAAAAAAATCATTCTATGTATTTTGTGTATTTTGTAATATCTACTATGATATGTTTTTGTAAAATTTCTTACAAACTCTGCCCATTTTTTGTGGTCTACATTATTTTTGCGCAGGATCTTGAGGTAAGTCATCTAGCATGGATTGAGTGAGTTTTATTATTTTATTATTTGGATTTTGAAATATGTATGCAACTGGATCATTTTTGTATTGTGTAGATAATATGTAATAAGAACCTTTAAAAGGTTCTCTCTGAATATATAAAGATATCTACTATGATATGTTTTCATAAAATTTCTTGTGAACTCTAGCCATTTTACTATGTCTACATTACTTTTGTGCAAGATCTTGAGGTAAGTCACTTGGCATAGGTTGAGTGAGTTTTATTGTTTTATTATTTAGATTTTGGAATATATATGTAGCTAGATCATTTTTTCTATTGTGTAGATAATATGTTACAAGCACCTTTAAAAATATCTCTCTAAATATATAAAGAGATACATGCTTAGAAGGAAATATAAAGGCATCCATGTTTATAAGGAAAGGAAAAGAACTTTTACATACCTACCTCTTCTCACCCTAGAAGAAAATTGTAGAGCAAGGGCATATAGATCACAAGGACATGACACAATAATGAAATTGTAGAGCAAGGGCATGACATGACTATTAGTTTGTGGTGACTGATCAAGAAAGTACTTTACATACTTCATAAATTCTTTGGAAAAAAAATTTTGGTCTACTCATAGATTTGCCACTAAAGTAATGGCTAATATTCACCAATTTATGGCTAACATGTAGTAACCCTAAAGTGGTTTAATACTTGTATAAAAGGGCTTAGGGCTAGGGTTTTTTTATATAGTGGTGATGTGAAATAAGTTCTTGTGGCAGTATTAATCTATAAGGGATTACAGATTGTAATCAGGTTGTAATAATATCAGACTTGTTGTTTGGTGGATGTAGCCCAAGGATTGGGTGAACCACATTAAATCTTGGTGCCTTGTGTTCTTTTCTATGTGATCTATTATTTTATGTTATTGGTTATATTTGCATGTAATTGTTATTTTTTGTCTGTGGTTTAATCCTAACAAGTGGTATCAGAGCAAGGTTGTTTTTTTAGTTATCCTCTATAGGAAAGTCTCATGGTTGAGTGGGAGTCTCATGGTCAAGTGGGAGCGATGGCAGATGAGGGTCAGCTGAGGGTTGACAAGTTTAATGGGTAGAACTTCCAGTTATGAAAGATGCAAATGGAAGAATATCTTTATCAGAAGGATTTATGGAAGCCATTAGAAGGAAAAGCCAAGAATTAGGAATCTATGTCAAATGACAAATGGGATATTTTAGATAGAAAGGCACTTGGAAGCATTCTGTTATGCCTGGCACCATCAGTGGCATTTAATATTACAAAAATGAAGACGATAGAAGAATTGATGTGAACCCTAGGGAAATTATATGAAAAGCCCTTTGCTTCAAACAAGGTATTTCTCATGAAGAATTTATTTAATATGAAAATGGAAGAAGGTGGATCTATTGTAGATCATTTAAATGAGTTTAATACTATTACTAGTCAGCTATCTTCTATGGATGTTAATTTTGATGAAGAAATTAGGGCTCTCTTGATGTTGTGTTCTTTGCCTGAAAGTTGGAATGGCTTGGTAATGGCTATGAGTAATTATGTTCTTGGATCTAGTACCCTAAAATATGATGATGTGATCAGTGTTATTTTGAGTGAGGAAACTCGTATGAAAACCTCAGGTGGATCTACATCAAGAAGTGCTTTGAATGCGCAAAGTAGGGGTAGAACAACTGAGAGAGGAAGTAACTCCAAAAATCATGGGAAATCAAGAAAAAAGTCAAAGGGGATGAGGTCTCAATCGAGAGGACCTAATGACTATTGGTACTGTGGGAAACTGGGTCATGAAAAAAAGACTTTTGGAATCGAAAGAAAAATGAAGGACATAAATTAGATGGAGACAAGGAAGCAAACGTGGTAAGTAAAAAATCTGAAGAGGATGCTTTGCTTCTATCTTTAGAAAGTGTTGATGATTCATGGGTTTTAGATTCTGGTGCTTCTTTTCATGCTACACATCATAGAGGTTATTTTATTGATTATATCCAAGGAGATTTTGGACTTGTTTATTTGGGGGATAATGAACCCTATCAGATTGTTGGAAAGGGAAAAATTAAGATTAAGTTGTAGAATGGGAACCATTGGCTACTACATGAGGTAAGACATGTTGCAAGGCTAAGTAGGAATTTAATTTCAGCAGGAAACTCGATGATGAGGGTTGTGTAGTTACTTTTAATGATAATAATTGGAAGGTTTCAATAGGTTCCCTTATAGTAGAAAAAGATGTGAAAGTGGGCACCTTATATCTTTGTACAGGTCATATTGTTCCTTCTACTTTAATTATTTCAAAGAAAAATGAATGTTCTAGAACAATTGCTACAGTTGAGCAAGGAGAACAAATAGTTGTTGTAGATTTTGATATAGTGATGTGGCACAATAGACTTGGGCACATGAGCGAAAAAGTTATGAAAGTACTTCATTGAAAGAAAGTTTTACCAGGTCTAAAATGTGTTAATATGGATTTTTGTGAAAGTTTTGTATGGAAAACAAAAGAGAGTGAGTTTTGTGAAGACTAGGAAGGAAAAAAAAAAGGAGAAATTAGAGCTTGTGCATACCGATGTATGGGGACTGGCTCAAGTATCTTCCCTTGGTGGCTCTCATTATATGTTACATTTATTAATGACACAACTAGAAAAGTATGGGTTTATTTCCTTAGACAAAAATCTGATGTATTTCAAACTTTTAAGAAATGGAAATGCTTGGTTGAAAATGAGACTAGTAAGAAATTAAAATGTCTCAGATCTAATAATGGTGGTGAGTATTGCAGTCATGAATTTGAAGATTATTGCTCCACTAATGGTATTTGTAGACAAAAAACTATTCCAAGGACTCCACAAGAAAATGGAGTGGCTAAACGTATGAACAAGACTATAATGGAGTGCACAAGGAGCATGAGGTTGCATGTTGGGTTGCCCTTACACATGTGGGCAAAGGCTATCAACACTATTGTATATTTGATTAATAGAGGTCCCTCTACTCCTTTGGGCTATTGTAGTGCATAGAAAGCATGGACTAGTAAGAAGGTGAGTTATTATTTTCTCAAAACCTTCGGCTATGAAGCAATTGCTCACATAGATTCTAAAAAATAGAACCAAGCTAGAAGCTAAGTCAAAGAAATGAAAAAACTGTAAGAAGTTGGGATGTCATATTCAATGAGAAAGTATTGTACAAATATCTATTGTAGCAACATGAGAAGAAAGAAGATGATTATGTAGTGTTGGATGATACTCCACAAGATGATGTTCCAGCCATTCCTCATGATGTGCAAAACTTGTAACCACAAATACCACACATATCATTGAATGCTAGATGGTCAACAAGGAAAATTAGATCTCCACAAAGATTTTCTCCCTCTTTGTATTCTATTTTACTTACTGATGCTGGTGAACCTAAAAGTTATGATGAAGCTGTGTATGTGGATACTAAGATTCAGTGGGAGTCTGCAATGAAAGATGAAATGGACTCTTTGCTAAAGAATAAGACATTGGATTTGTGTAAGTTTCCTGTAGGTAAAAGATCTTTACAAAATAAGTGGTTTTACAGGTTGAAAGAAGAGGAAGGAGGTAAGAAAATATTTGAAGCCAGGTAAGTTGTAAAAGGATTTGCACAAAAAAAGAGAATTGATTTTGATGAGATATTTTCTCCTATTGTTAAGATAACTTCTATCCATACTGTTTTATGTCTTGTGGCTACTGAAGGTTTGCATTTGGAGCAACTCGATGTTAAAATAGTCTTCCTTCATGGTGATTTGGATGAAGAGATATATTTGGCTCAGCCACAGGGATTTGCAATCAAAAGTAAGGAGAATTTGGTGTGCAAATTGAATAAAATTTTATATGGCTTGAAGGAAGCACCTCAGCAATGGTATCTAAAATTTGATAGTTTTATGCATGAGCATGGTTACAATAGGTGTCATTCAGATCACTGTGTTTACTTTAAGAGGTTGGATGATAATAGCTACATTATTTTATGTTTATATGTTGATGATATGCTTGTAGTTGGGTCTAACATGGATCACATTAAGGGGTTGAAATGCCAATTAGCACATGCATTTTCTATGAAGGATTTGGGGGCAAAAAAAAAATCCTTGGTATAAAAATTTTCAAAGATAGGAAGGATAGAACATTAACACTATCTCAGGTTGATTATGTTGAGAAGGTGTTGCAATGTTTCTCTATGGAGAAAGCTAAAGTTTTCAGCACACCTTTACTTGGTCATTTGAAGTTGACTAAGGAGATGTGTCCCAAGACACAAGAATTGAGCATTGGAATGCAGTCAAATGGATTCTCAAATATTTGAGAGGAACATCCAATAAGTGTTTACACTTTGGGGGCTCTACTACTGATTTATAGGGCTATGTTGACTCAGATTTGGTAGGAGATATTGATACTAAGTAGAGTGCTACAGGTTATGTCTTTACTATTAGTGGGGCAGCCATGAGCTGGGTTTCTAGGCTATAGATAATTGTTTGTTCATAGATAATTAGAGTGTCATTCATCTTACAAAGAATTTAGCTTTACATTCAAAGACCAAACACATATAGTTGTGGTACCATTTCATTCAATCAGTTTTGGAGGATGAACAGTTAAACATGGAGAAAATACTTACAAATGACAATCCAACAAATATATTGACAAAGGTAGTAATAAGGGAGAAGTTTAACTCCTCTTTAGCTTTGGTTGGTCTTCTAGACTGAACATGAATAACAATATAGTAGAGTCCAAGGTGGTTTGATCAAGTGGGAGCCTCATGGAGTAGCGACATCACTACAAGATTAGTCTCCAAGTGGAATATTTTTTTTTAGTGTGAAGCCTAATCATTCCCCAAGTGGGAGATTGTTAGTTTGTGGTGACTATTCGTAGATGAAAGATTTGCCACTAAAGTAATGGCTAATATTTGCCAATTTATGGACAACATGTAGTAACCCTAAAGTGGTTTAATACTTGTATAAAAGGGCTTAGGGTTCGGGTTTTTTTATAGAGTGTTCATGTGAAATAGGTTCTTGCAATGGTATTGAGCTGTAAGGGATTGCGGATTGTAATCACGTTGTAATCACTGAATTGTAATAATATCAAACTTGTTGTTTGTTGGATGTAGCCCAGGGATTGGGTGAACCATGTTAAATCTTGGTGCCTTGTGTTCTTTTCTATGTGATCTATTATTTTTTGTTATTGATTATATTTGCATGTAATTGTTATTTTATGTCTATGGTTTAATCCTAACAATGACAATGCAATCATAGAGAAAAGGCATGACATGAAAATGAAATCACAGACAAAGGGCATGACAAAGAAAGTTAGAGATTATGAGGGCACATCAACCAAATGCATTGATCACAAGGGCCATGACAAGTTCACTACACTACACCTCTTTCGCACCCAGCTCACTCCACATCTTTGCATACAACTCTCCATGAACAAAAATCAAATGAAAAATGATTGTCATGTTTTCTTTTTTTTTTGTTTATGCTCATGAGGTTGTTGCAGTTATGATGTCAACATTGGTATTGTGACATTGTTGGGAACAATTACAAAAAAAAATGAAGATCACCACAAATTGCACCATCATCACAAATTGTCATCATAATTTGACCCCAAATTTTGTATTGGCAAGTAGGCCTTTTGTTCTTTTGAGCTCCTTGTTGAGATGATTCACCTTCTTTTGTATATCCTAATCTAGCTTTTCCTTTGTGTTTCTACTAATTTTGCTTATTCAGTTGATTCATGCTTTCCTAAGATTTCATCATTCTTTCATTGGTTTTCTTTCTAATGTTGAGATCATTCAGTAGTCTTTCATTCTCTATCCTTAGATTGATAAGCTCTTGATTTCAATCATTGAATTGATCAATAAATTTTTCTTGTTGAAGGGATAGATATTGAATTTCATTGTCCTCTTCTTCTATCACTTCTTTGGCTTTGTCTTTTTCTTCCATGACTTCACATAATCTGACTGATTAGATTTCTTGCTCTCTTTTCAGCTTTTTGACTTCTTCATGAAGATTGGAATTCTTCTACAATAGGTCTTTGATTGTTGCATCTGCTTCATCTAAATTTCTTTCAAGACATAAGTCTTCAATTGTACTTTCAATGTAGAGATTTTTATCCATTTGTACTGCAAGATCTTTCCTTCTTTTCAATGATTGAGAGAGTTACTCCTTTGCTTTCTTGAGTTATCCAATGGCCAATTCCAGAGCCAGCTTTTCATTCTCAGTAGCCTTATCTAACCAGTATACCTCCATTGCCTCTAATCTTATCTCAATCTATTAAACTTCTTCTATGAGAACTAATAGCTCTAATACCAATTGTTAGAAATATAAGGTAGTCAAGGTTACTAAGAGGGGAGGGGTGAATCAGGAACCAATAGAACTTTATCTTACTTCACTAATTAATCCTTCATTTAATAATCTGATCTAATTGCATGCATAAAAGAATGAAAGCAATAAAACATTCATAAATCTTTGACACAAGATATGATGACCTAGAAACCTTCCGATTAGAAAGTAAAATTGAGGTGGGGATGATACCCACAAGCTTTAGTACTAAAGTATAAAGTTAACCTATTAAGGCTTACAATTGACCACTTCTGGTAATCTACCATATTAGGAGCAATAAGGAATGTGAGGTTCACCTTGTTAAAGGATTTACAAACATACAATGAAATATGCTCTCAATTAAGAGATTTAGAAAAAGACTATTAAGTCTACCCTATTAAAGGATTTGGTTGATGTACTTGTTAGGATAAACTAGTGATTGATCTCTGATCTACAACTCTAATTTGCTAAATGAGATTCCTTGTATTACAATGATCACCTGACTGTGATAGATAAATCCCTATTGTCCCTTATACTTCTTGTAGCCTTCTTTGATTTGCACTCATGTGCATCATAGTACTCTTCACATTCATATTTGGATATGATACAATGTATTACATATATACCAATCCAATTCATTACCTTTTGGAATCGGTTACAATACCAAATTCATCATAATTCACAATGTCAACCCAACTATTGTAACTCGAGTTCAAAAGACAAAGTCAGTGATGTTATGATACACAGTAATCACTATCAACTCTTGACAATCTTTGGTACTTAGTTGAACTTGAAGCTCAATCCATACTAATCACTTCCAAGTAGCTCAAACTTGATTTGTACTGTAATGAACACTAAGAAACTCAGTAGTTACTAAATCACTATATGACTTGGTCAAAACTAGATTCACATTATAAATACTATGAGCTTAGTAGATATAGTAGAACTTGGTTAACATAACAAAGCTCGGTTAACACTATGATCTTCTTCACTTCTGTTGAATAGCTTGGTAGCCTCTGCTACACTTGGTTTGCACTGTACATAGTCTTTGAAGCTTGGTAAGCATTGTGTCGCTTCGAAAACACTATAAACTAACTTAGGTGCTTGGTAGATACTGTATTCTGACTACTTGTCTTGGAAGCATCTAAAACACTTGGTTAATACTGCAAGATGAATGATAACCTTGGTAGCAACTGTAGAGTTTGGTAGCAATCTAACCATTTGATTAAGTGTTGAATCACTAATAGACAAATTGACCTAAATGTCAATACCTCCTTCACATGCCCTCTTTTCCCACAATTCCAATGCTTCACTCTATTCATTATATCGGTCTTCAATTATACTTTAGGCTTCTTCCTTATTTTATCCCTTTTAGTCCTCTTTTTTGGACCTTCCTCACACATTCAAGGTATCTTGGGAGCCAACATTAATGGACTTTCTTCTCAACTCTATAAAATAAGTATTATAGTAAAGGTGTCCTTTACCTCTATCCTACCACTCTAATAGTAATAATTAGATTTTCCCAAGATATAGGAAAAGTAAAAGAAAACTTGATACATTTATCTGCATCTTCTAATTTAAGATCTACTAATACAAGCTAACTCATAATCAAATTATAATAATTAAAATTATTTGTAATAGGTTCACCTTATTTCATTTAAAATGATATAACATTGTCTTGATATATAACTTGTTAGACATATTTTTAGAGTGGTAGATATCACCAATATTCTTCCATAACTTGTAAGTGATGTCTTTAGTAGAGACTTGCAAGAGGTATGTAGAGCCATTAAATTTCTTAATATTTGTCTGAGAAGTACAAGCCAAATATTTCAATCCTTTCCTCAATTTTGTTAAACCACATAATGAAATCTTCCACTATAGAAAAAACCTCCAATACTTAAAGAGAAAGGTACCCCCCTTTGTAGAAATGTTAAAAGGCACCCCCCTTTGTATAACTATTAGCTCTGATACTAAGTGTTGAGAAACAAGATGAATAAAGATTATAGTATTAAATTTCTAGTGTGATTACAAATTTGAAAATATTATCAAATCTGAAATAAACATCAATTGCATAATTTGACATAATTATAAAATCAACTATACTAAAATAGATATTGTATTTACATTCAGAAACCCTTTCTATAGAAACTCCACAAGAGAATGAGACAGTATATTATTAATCAAAAGAGAGACTACAACAATAATATAATTCATTTCTCTAAATGATCTTGAAAGTAATTGGAAACCTAAAAGAAACTATGATCAACTAATTATTAACAACTATGCCTTGGTTTCAACTTATAGCCAAATAGGAGGGGAATACCCATTCTCATTTTCCAAAAATAAGGGGCCAAAACCACTTGAAAAAAAAATCAAACTATAGAGAATACATAGCCTATAGATATAATAAAATAAGAAATAAATATTCAAGTAGCTCCTCTTGGACATCAAATTCAAAGCCACTTAGTGTTTGAAC
Source organism: Cupressus sempervirens (assembly GCA_028749045.1). Classification (NCBI taxonomy): domain Eukaryota; kingdom Viridiplantae; phylum Streptophyta; class Pinopsida; order Cupressales; family Cupressaceae; genus Cupressus; species Cupressus sempervirens. Next base: position 161,964,695 of record CM053787.1, read on the forward strand.
ATTTTGAGTTGTAACCTTAGGTAACTATTCAAATTTCCTAATGGACATCTTTTCTCTTCCCAAACTTGGTCTCTTTATGCAGTATCCTTCATTTCTCAATATGTATATGGGAAGGGTGTATTTTTTCTAACTTTGATTTATATTTATCACCATTTATGTTGAAATCTTCAAAATACAATTACCAATAGCAATTAAGTACACAAATTTAATATTTTTCTCATAAGCACTTCCAAAGAACATGGAAACATATGAATCACTTAGGATTGCATGGTCAATGTCACCTTATGCTAACACAAATTATTAAAGTTTCTTATTACTAGGATAGTTTTTGTAAACCCTTTAGAGATATTATATAGCTAGACCTATGAATATAACAAGTAAGATAATTATTATTAGCTAATGCTTTTGACATCAATTGTAATATTTTGCTACTATTCTTAAATTAATGACTACTCTAGGTCATTGTACTTAATGGACAACACCCTAGTTTTTGTTGCTTTAATATAAAATATAAGAAAGAGAACAAACCTTTCATGCAACGATTTTTAGAATTCATTAAAAAATTAAATAAAGAAAATCCTATAGAGGAGCAACATAAGATGACTAAAAATTAGAGTAGATCTAACTTCTATAGTAACAATAGAGATGATATTGGTCATGAAGAAATCAAATCCAACAAAGACCTAATGCAACCAAAATTCCTTTGACAATTAATAGAAACCTGAGAGAGAGAGAGAGAAAATGCAAAATAAATTTTAGAATTTTAAATTCTTCTTTATTATTCTTCTAGCTCCTCTACAAATTCAATGATGTAAAACATCAATTTAGATACAAATCCAAAATTACCATTTTTTAGAATTTTCCACAAAAATAAATTTTAGCTATTTTTGGTAATTTTTAAAATAACTCCTAAAAAACTATTTTTTCCTGTCAGACTTCCTAAAAACAAGATAATATGAATTTCCAACTAACATTCAAAATTGGGAATAAGATTTCAAAGTATTAATAAAAAATCTTTCTAAAAAAATTAAGGAAATATACTAAAATACTAAAAAAGCTACTAAAAGCTCCCACATCATTCTCTTATGATTGAAAAGAATGTAGCTCCTACAACTTATTTTTTAATGCATTCTTTTTTTAATATCTAATCCTTCCCATTATACCAAATATCACTTTTATTGACCCAAAGTTCAATCAAAATTCAAGTCTTCTTGAATGAAAGTATGCCCCTTCTTCCTAGTCTTTTAATTCTTGGACAATTTGTCCTTCATCTTTGCAAATGTCCTTGGATCATTTTTCTTCTTTATTTTTCCTTAATCTGTCTCCTATTCAACATCTTCAACATCATCTAGAGCTTTAGATTCTAAAATTCTATTTCTTTTGCATATACATTTGTAGCATCTTTACTTATGTCTTCAACATATAATTTATTAATATATTCTCAATTACCATAGTTTGCATATTTCCCTTGCAAATCTATACATGCCTTATGAAAAAAATTTCAAAATCTTCATTAGAAACCTTGCTATCAATAGATATTTTCACTTTTCCACTATGAACAATAGATTCAATTACTTGAAAATGATAGGGAGACTCATCTACAACTATGTTTAACTTGTCTTCTTCAGTACTTGATGTCAAAATAGTCATAGATATTCACCATTTTATTTTCCACATTCTTCTCTATTGTATTTTTCCTTGCTTTCCTTTTCCTTTTTTGAATAATCTTTGTGATAGGGTCTGCAATCCATTTCTTAATTTGTAGGTGTTATTTTTGCTTCTCCACATCTATTATCTTTCCTATTTGTAATGTTTTCTTTATTTCTCTCAATCTCTACTTGTCTCATATTTTTCTCTTTTGTCATCCTCTCTTTATCTTCTTTTTGTTTTCATGTTGCTTCATTGATGAACCCTCATCCTAGAACCTTTTCAACAAATCCATTTGTTCAAACAATTTCCTTTAACCTTGCTTCTATTTTGCTTTTACCTCACTTAGGTCTTTTCTCTTCTCTACTTGGTCTTATGGAAACCAACTTATCTCTTCATGCTACATAAATACAAAAAAACAAACACCAAACTCTCTTTCCCACACTTTTTGGGCTATGATACCAAATGATACAGACAAAATTCCAAAATAACATAAAATAAATTTTAGAATTCCAAATTTTTATTTGTTATTGTTCTAACTACTCCACTACTATAATGAGATAAAATACTAATTTAAGTACAAATTCAAAATTACTATTTTGACAAGAGACGAAGCCAAGCTTAATTATTATTGTGTTGTGATTAATTATTATTTATTTAACTCAAGTAGACTCGAGCCAAAAACCTCCTAGATAATAGGCTCATTGTGTTAAAGGCTCTTGTCTAACTAACATTCAAAATTGGAAATAATATTTCAAAGTTATTAATAATAATAAATTAAAATTAAAATTAAGAAAATATATTAAAATCTTTAAAAACCACAAAAAGTTCCATACCAATGTTTGTTGCATCCTCAACATGAAAGGAAAGGGCTTGTATTATTTAGTGAGAGAAAATTTATTAAAGATGTTTTCACTTGACTAAATGTGCATTTCAGAATGTTTGTTTCATGTTTTTCTTTAGTCTTTTTGGATCTGCATGTGCATATTGTATATCAAATTTAAAATATACCTCCCTTTTTTATTGTTTATTGTATTGATAAATCCTAGAAATTTAACCCGCATGATTACTAAAACTTTATGTATATATTTCCAATTGAAGCAACACTTTAGATATAAATTATGTATTCTCTATCTTTATATATATATATATGACAATTTTTTTCCAATCTACTTAATTGTGGTTATGGAGGCCTCACATATCTCTTTATTGGCTTAGTCACTTTTTTGTATGCATGAGTGTCATGGCTATGTGTGTGTTTATTTTTTTTTTTGTAAGTTTTATTTTCTTTCTCTTTTCCTAGGGTTCCCATGTACCTATTTCGGTGGGATTTCTCGGCCCCTTCTCTAGCTTGCACATGTGAGCCAAGGTTGGTGGAGGATGATTACACTATTTCGTGTGATCTTCTGGGAGAGGGAAAAGTACTAAATAATGATGATATGCAATGTGAACAAGATGTAACAAGAAATGATTAGGAGGATAGGGTTCATGGAGTGTTTGTTAATGATGGTAAGGAAAGCCTTGAGAACAAGAATAAAAAGCCATCATATAAAGTTGTACTCATAGAGGATTTGGTTCTAGTGTGTCCAATTTCTACATGCTTCAATGGAAATTTTGAAAGCAAATTTTTTGTAGGATGTCAAAGAGGAATGAGAGGACCTGTAGCTGATGGATTATATAGATAGGGAAACAAATATGAGATCGAGCATGGAGGAAGTGATGGTAGGGATTCTTCTATTAATTTAAAAACTCTAACCCTATCTACCAATGAGAACATGATTAAAGAAGTTAGGGCATAGCAAAGTCATTTTAAAAACATTGCAAATCTTTTGTGTGTTTAGATCATAAAGCTTTTCCATATCATTTTTTTATGAATGGTTAAATTTAGTGTGGGGTAAGAAATTTGGAATACATTTTATTTTTTTCAAGATGATATAAAAGGGGCTTTTTGTTGTTTTCTTGAAAGGCCATAGCATGGAAGAACTAGTCCTCAAAAAAGTTTTTTGTAATATAGGACATTCTTTATTATGTGCCTTTGCTTGGTCACCTAAAGGGAATTTTGAAAACATTTTAGAAAGATCACTCTAAATTGGGTGGAAGTAAAAAACCTTCAAGAAAAATTTTGGCCTTTTATTTCTCAAATTCTTAGCCCACTTGGCTCTGTATTGCAAATTGAAGAATCTAGGGTTACCTTAGCTCATCTAAATGCAAGAATTCTAAATAGATTTTTCTCCCGATATTGAATTTCCAAATATCATCTCTCAATTTAGAAGGAGAAAATTTATGTTAGGAAATTTCTCTTTTAGGTAATTTATATGCTTTCTTTCACTACAAGCTCAATGTGCATGTTAAAAAGGAGTACTTGATGATTAAAACCTATTTTGATAATGTTAAAGTGAACATGGATTTGGATAAAGATGCCACTCCTATACCAATTTCTAATATGGAAAGCTTGAATAACTTAAAGGGAAAGCCTAATATTGAGGTTAAATATAACCCTAATCTGGCCCAATCTATGGAAAATTCCTTGGTTGTGGAAACTATTGATAAAGGTGAGTTTATCACTCTCTCTAATCCTTTGTATGATAGAGATTTTGTGGTGATCCTGGTAGGTTACTCCAATCCTAATTCTTTTGGGACTCATCCCATGATTTTGGATATAGATAAACTTATAGATCATATTGAGGCTAAGTTAACCAATGCTCCCACTAGATGGAATGCTCGATAGTTGGCTATAAAATATATTAATGATAAACCCAACAAGATTAAAAGTTCTATTATAAATCCTAAGGAGAATAACAATCCCTCACTTGAGACCCCAAAAGGATTTGAACCTTGATTTAGAAGAATAGTTTATTGGAGTTGTAAAGAAAAATAGGAAGGCTTATAAAAGAAATTATCTTTCTAGTAATGACAGAAATAAAAATGTTATTCCTAATTGCTTTTAATAGATTGTATAAGAATCAAAAACCTCTCTCCAAGTGAAATCCCCATGATGATAGACCTATATAATTGGAATGTTACAGGGCTTGAAATTGCAGATAAAACATATTCTATTAGGAGTTGGTGTAATAAGTTTCAAAAAAAAGATGTTATATGTCTACAGGAGATTAAAGTGGTTTCTTTTTAGGCCACTTGTATGTTGAAATTTCTTTGGGACCAAGACTTAGGATTTCACTCCAAACATAAGAGATGGAAAGGTGGTATTTCCATTATGGTGGGCCCTAAATGGGTTGATTATGTTTTAAATCATGGATGCTCTCCATGTCAAAGATATATATGGGTGATCCTCAAATGTGAGGAAAATGTTATGGGGATCTGCAACATTTATGCCCTGAATGACTATAAGGAGAGAGCTAAGCTTTGTGAGTGGTGCTCATTAGCATTTCCTAAAGCTTATTGGATATTTTTTGGTGACTTTAACATGGTGGAGTATGGATCTATTAAACAAGAAGGATTAAAAAACTCCATGAAGGGCAATGAACAATATTTTTGGCTTAAATTCAAAAGTTTCTTTAACCTCCTAGACCCTCTCAAACAAAGGAAGAATTATTTTAATTACATATGGTTCAAATGGTGTAATAATTAGGGGGAGAATAGAGATTTTGGTGAGTCCTCATTCTCCTCCTTCTAGAATAAGCAAGGTCACTCTCTTGTAGTAGTATTCCATACATCTTTATCTGACCATTCCTCTATTCACAATAAGATTCTTTTTAACCATAATGGTCTTGACAATAACAATAATTATAAAGCTAAAGTCTTCAAGTTAAATTCATCTCTACTAAAAGGCTTTGATACCAAATATTCTATTAAAATGGTGACACTCTTGTCTAAGATGTGTGCTCAATCCAAGAGACCAGTTAAACAATGGGACCTTTTAGTGAATGCTTAGAGGAAGGTGTATTGAATTTTTGGAAAAAAAACATGCAAGTGAAAGAAATAAGATGGAAAATGAACTAAAAGTTAAGCTTAATGAGACTAAATTAAATCTTAAAAGAAAATGGGAAGATGCCATGCTTGAACAATTGTTGATCTCTACTAAGAATCAACTTAGGTATCTACAAAGATATAGGATTTAAGACTAAAGAATTTGATAACAATTGAATTTGTTGAAAGAAGTGGATGTAGGATCAAGGTACTTCTTTAATATCATTAGAGCTAAGCCTAAGAGAGAATTGATTGAGGGTATTTAGATTGAGGAGGGTAGAAATAATGATCCTAGTTTGATTAGAGGGGCCTTCTTTAAGTTCTATTCTAAAATTTTTTTCTGCAAAATTTGGGCAGAAGCAACAAGAGGCTTTGAATTGTTGTTTCAAGATGATCCCTAAAAAGATCTCAAAACTAGATAATGATAACCTTAGTAGGAACATCTCATTAGAAGAAATTATGGGATGGAAGGAAAATTCTCTCTCTCTCTCTCTCTCTCTCTCTCTCTCTCTCTCTCTCTCTCTCTCTCTCTCTCTCTCTCTCTCTCTCTCTCTCTCTCTCTCTCTCTCTCTCTCTCTCTAGGAGAGTTCAAGTTGTACATAAAGTGCTTTCTTCTCATCACCTTTATTTTTCCTCCACATGGTTGGTTGGTAAATATCAGACTATCATGCTTGAAAATATCTTAAGAGATTTTCTATGGTCATATGGCATGGGTTATGAGAAGAGACATTGTGTAAAATGGTAGTGGTGTTGTCTATTTAAAAATTTTGGGGATATTGGGTTAAAAGACATCAAAGCTCATGGGATAGCTCGGCATCTAAATGGATTTATAAAGCTATTTGGGGTGATGAACAAGGATTTTTTTAGTGGCAATTAGTTGCCAATTGGCGAATATGTCTCGATTGGGCTATAGAAATTGGCAAAAAAAAAACACCGTATACTAGTTGACTGGTTCGCCTAGATTTTATAAAATACTCATATAGTGGTCAGAACGTTCGCCACTGTTATTACATAATTTTAGTTTGGTAGTCGAGTTCTTCACCCATATTTCTCTTTAATGTTTACTCTTATTTTCTATGGAATTAATTGAGTGTCTCTTTCGACAATCATCATTCGCCAAATTCCCATTTTCCTATGTGAAATTTTTATTTGTCCTAGGACCCAGTTCTCCATGCATCACACACAATGGGGTCCCAAATTCCCACCCTATTCACCCACTCGATTACTTGAAATTATGCAGGCTTCACCAAATATTAGTTCTTATCATATGTAACGGTTGGCCCATTCGCCAAACTGAAAACGGTTTATTTGTAGTTGTCTATTTAAGACATGAGTTTCATTATTGAAACATGCCGAAAGAAGGAGCCTTCTTCATAGTATTGTGATCAGTAGAGAACCAGAATGACTATGACTACGATTCCATAATATTTTATTGCAGCCTTAATTTGATGGAGATGTCATAGTCAAATTTAAATAGGAGAGGAGTAGGACTAATGTAGGTGGAGATTTCCAAGAGAGGCCAACGAAATGCAAAAATATATCTTCATACTTTGGCAGGGGTAGACGCAAAAATGTTGGTCAAAGTAAGGAAGGTAAATCATCAGAGGAGCCTATACAATCTCAACCTACACAGGAGTCCATTCAACAAATTAGGGAGCCTAATAAATCTGGTGACGGAGTTGCAGAACCTGATATTTCTAATGAAGATGACCTTGAAGAAGAATATCAAGTAAATAACCAATACCAGGATGAATCAATCAACTTTGGTGATGATGATGGTGCAATTAATAGTAATAGTGACACTAAAGGGAGAGGAAAATTGAAAGAAAAAACTGATCCTCAGTGGGAGATGGCCAGGAGATTTAAATTTGATTGGGCAGCAAAGTATCCATTCATTGAGCCCGTGGACAATCCAATTGTAGGTGAACCACCAGTAGAATGTAGATGTGCAATTTGTAGTTGGAAGTATAAAAAGGAAAAGCGGTTGCAGCTTAAACTAGACACCGTAGAGAAACATGTTGGTAAGATTTACAAAACATCAACTATAGATGGTAAGGAAATAAAAGTGGTAAGATATAAAACAAAGGAGCAATGTCAACATAAAAGGAATGTTGAAGAATATTATATGTATCAAAAAATTTAGACGAAGCCTGGTGAAGTTCAAGGTTCTATTAATGTTATTTTTGCAAAAGCAAGTGAAGCAAAAGAACGTGGAAAAGTTGTTCAATTAAGTAATGTTTTCTATATTTTGAGCAGAGGGCATCCAATGACAAACTATCCAGAAATGAGTGGTTTTTTGCACTTTCTAAAAGTTCCTAACTATCCTGTCAGTCATTGGTCAATAAGCAGTGGATGGGAATGGGCAAGTTGTATTGCACAGGTTGAAATAGAGGATGTACAAAGAAAAATAAAATATTCAAGCTTTATTGCATTGTCCTTAGACGAAGTTACAGCAATAGATAATACGTCATGGGTATGCATGCATGTTTATACTATACAGAATAATTTCCACCAACCACATCTACTAACTGTTGCTAAATTGAGAGACAATGCAATAGCAAGAACTTTATTTCAGTTAGTAAAGAGAAATTTAATTGAATATGGAGCTATGGATTAATTGAAAATAGCAAAGAAGTTGGTTTGTGTTGGAGCAGATGGAGCTTCAGTAATGCAAGCTCAAAGGAATGGTCTTTGCACAAAGATGCAGGCTTCTTGTTCACCATATGTTGTTGCCATTCACTATATGGCCCATAGGATGAATCTTGCTTTTAGAGTTGTGAAGAAGTTTCCTTCAGTAAACAAGGTTGAAGATTTAGTAAGAGAGTTATATGCATATTTTGGTTGAAGTCCCAAGCATTTTAGGGAATTTCAACACTTTGCTAATGGAATTACCAATGAAAACAAGCTTCTAAAAGATGTTGATACCAAATGGATCTCTTTAGATGGACCAGTGCATCGAGTATTTTTCAAATATCAATCTTTGATTGGACTGATGTACAAAAATTGGGACAATGCAAAAAATTAGAGATGTGGTGACCTGCTTCGGAGGTTAAGCAATATAGAGACACTTTTGACTTTGGCATCTCTTCTTCCCATGCTAGAATAAATGAGGTTAATTATGAAAAAAGCCCAGCAAAGAGCCATGTATATTGCAGAATATGGACAGTTGCGTAAAATGTCATGCCGAGCCCTCGATAGTCTTTATCATACTGACCTAAATTTATTCGATGATAGATTTAATCACTGGAAAAAACTAACAAATTTGGATGATCCTGATAATTATTTAAACATCATTGAAAATGGAGATTTATGTGTTTGTGTGAGGGGATTTTAGATACCAATGTACTACAGTGCCCCAAAGAAGTGAGCTACAAGAGTTACAAGGGAAGAGTTTACCAAGATCATCTAGTCTATAACATCTACTGCAAGGGACATAGCCTATAGAGTTTCCTCTAAAATAATATAATGATTCCCATATGATCAACTACTTGAGGCTATGGCAATTGTGTTTCCTCAATATTGGTCCTTCAACAATAAGGAAGATTATCGTAGAAGGCTGTTGATTTTGATAAAGGAATTTTGCAAATCTATAGAATTCGATGGAGTGACTATCAATGGAATATTAGATGAGGGTCTTCTTAGACAGAAATTAGGCACCTTTTCAAGGACCATGAAGCATCAATATCAATTAATGCATAACCCACATAAAGAGGGCTCAGCAACAAAGCTTTGGATACAACTAAAACAGAGCACATTGTTGTGTGAAGAAATCTCAGAGTACTTCAAGCTTGCTGATCTATGTCAAACCATGATATTGGGTTTAGTGGAGGATGAGAGATTTTTTAGTGCTTTGGGCTTCCTAAAATCAAAGCTAAGAAACAAACTAGAAAAGAATTTGGAATCATGCTTGAGGGTATACACATCTAGGTATAATGTCAATACTTTTCCTTTTCAAAAAGAAATGGAAATCTAGAAGAAAAGATGCAAAAGAAGAAGGGTGGGATTGGGCAACACCATTAACCAATCTCCTATAGCGACTCCAACTGGGACAAGTGTAATTGGCACTGGCCATGGGATTGGGAGTCCGAGTCATAGAAGTGAAGGTTAGAGTGAACTTGAAGTTGAAGAAGACACAAGCGAAAATGAAGAGAACAATGAAGCAACTGGACTACCAAAATTGGATGATGATGATGACATAGAGATGAATTGAAAAATTTAGGAAATTTTTGCTAAATTAGTAGTGGCAACCAATAGGTATTTTTTTAACTTATTAACTACTATATGATATCCTATCATTCAATGTTCATTTTAGAAAAGCAAGAAATTAGAATGTATTATGTTTCATCATTAAATTTTGAGAACAAAGAGTATTATTACTGTAGAGTGTAGTTTATATCATGTCATCAATGATCATTCATATTTGAATTTGAAATTCCTGAATGAAGTTTTGTTTTCTATTTTATTCATTTATTCAACATACATTGAATTGGAAATCATGAAAATTAGATAGAATCATAGATTTAGTTCCACAATTAATAATTATTAATGGTTTTCATTTGCAATATTCAGCTAATATGGTACAATTCTTGTAAGCCAATGATCCTGAATTCCCTTTTATAGAAAAAAGGGAGCAACAACAGCTTCAGGTTGATTTGCCTAATGTGAAGTCTCTAAATCTAAATCAGTAAGACATCTACAAGTCTAAAAAATCTCTACAACTTTAGTTCTACATTTCTACATTTGATAGGCTGGTTTAGTAAATTAGGAATGTTAGCATAGGCAATAGCATCTGCAAGACTACAACATTGATCCTGTTCAAAAAAAAAAGTTCAAACTTGTTACTTTAAACTCAATCTTAGAGTCTAGACTGTAGCATGTAGGATAATATGAAAGATATTCATATATAGTAAAGATATAGAGATGATTGAAATTGAAAGTACTTTCACATACAGACTATAAGTTTCTGTAGTATGCTCCATTCTTCTTCAGTTGGAAGGGCAAATTTTTTGATGTTATGGTAAATGACCTACATTCTCGTCAGCACTCCATACTTGGAAGAGCGAGTTTCAAGCAATGTTCATTCCACTAGTACATGCAAATTTGTGAATGTTTTGATGCACTTTGCAATGCCTTCATGAGTTATATCCTAAGGAAGGTTGCCTAAATTAGAGGTTATTTGGTCCTCCAACTTTTCTTTGTAAACTTCTCTTCTAATGAAACCTATTATTTTGAAATCAGGTCCAGGACTCAGTAAACCAAGAGATATCAATTTTGTTGTTTTATTGTTCATCTTGGCAAGCTTTGGCCCAAATAAAGCAAGAACTTCTTTTGCTTCTAATAGTTTTTGACATTTATGAAATACAAAGGTCGCCTTTATTATTGAACCAATGTGGTCTTGAATTCCCTTGCTTTCCAAATGCCTATTAGCAGTGTTGTTGATTTCTTCCAAAATCTGCTTTGCAGTTTTCTGTCTCTGACCAAAACTTTTGTTCTCCTCAAGTTGCTCTTTTAGCTTCCCAAAAACATCTGTAAGAGCTACGTAGAGTTTGAACCAATCACACAACCTATCAAAAAAAATCTTTATTTTCCCCTAGAAGTATTTTTTTATTTTCTTTACTGTATTATTTACATGGTCATTCAAACCATTTTCATATTTTTTAATAGTATCATTTGCCTTCTTTAGGTCTTCTTTCATTTCTGAGTACTGGTGTTCACTATGTTTTCTTATTTGCTCTGATTTATTTTCCCACCCTTTTGCTTTCTCTTCCCACTCTTTTGTTTTTACCCTCTCATTTTCCAATTCTTTCTTTAACTTATTGTTTACATTTGCAGCATTCTCCAAGTTTATGTATAACTTTGTTGAAGATTCTTTTTCATCCCAAAGTTTTTTTCCCATTTTTTCCAAATTTTTCCTCAGAGTTTTTAGTTCTGTGTCCATTTGTTCTTGCTGTTTAGTTGCTTCTTTAGAGCCAGAGGATGAATTTTTTATCCTTTTCTCTAATTCTTTGCATCTGTTTACTGCTGCTTTCTCACTTGCCTTTACATTTGCCAGGTCTACCTTTAACTTATCTATTATGCCCTAAAGCTTTCCTTTCTCTCTCTCCAACTTCATCATTGAACTGTAGACCACTTGGTTGGTCATTTTGGACACATTTATCTTGTCCATATTTTTTTATTTTGGATAAATCCATTTGGAGGGTGCTAACTTGAAATTCAGATGGATCTAACTGACTCTCTGGTGGATTGTTATCTCTAGCTGGGGGCATAACAACCATGAATTCCATCATATCTTTATCTGGGTCATATGTGGGAAATAGCCTATTGGTTGTAGGTTCTGCATCATGAGCTGTAGCAATTGCTTCCATTTTCATTATCTTACTATTTTGTCTATTCTTGTTTTTTGATTTTTCATAGTTAGTTACAAATTCATTATAACGAAAATTAGGATTTTGTGAGACAATTGAATGTTTGAATGGTGAAATAGCAATAGCACTTTCTCTGATGTACTAGCTTCCACCAATACCATGAGGATAACCAACACCTAGACCCATTATTGGGGTTTGTGGACTGTTCAAAGGGTTTTGTCCTGAAGGATGGGAAATTGTTGGACTCATAGTCACCATTGGCATTGTCGTACTAGTAGTACTACTAATACTTGACATAACCTTCTGCTTCTTTACACTTTCTTGATCTCCTGGACCAAATTTTTTTGCATCTATATATAATGTCCTTTTTGGACCACTAGTTGTAGTTATACCCATGATATCTACAGTTGTGGGAGTGATAGTTGATTCGGATTGAATTTGAGTGCTTGGAACAAATTTAATTAATTGAAATGAATCCAATGTGGATGAAATTGACTGAGTTGATGATTGATCTCCATGCCCAAGGCCTAGTTTCTAACCATGTTTTGGTGCTACAGTTGGTGGTTGAGGTGGTAACCAAACCCCTTCTCCACTGGGACCCAGACCACCAAAACTTTGGTAGCCCATTTTTTCTACAATTTTTTCCCCTTTGCTATATAGAAGTTTGGTGGATGCATCAACTCCTCTCTGAATTTGTGTACTGGATGAGGGATTCAAGGAATCCTGGTCATCATAATCATCATTAGTATCACTGTGATGTGCTTTAGTTGGATGCTCCTTATTCCACAATTTGTCAAATATTGTATCCTCTTTAGCCTCATCATGATCTAAAGAGGTCTTTGGCTCACCGAGATTCTTCCTCATTTCCCAAAATTGATAAATTTTGCTTCAACTCCATCTAGCATCTATACAATCATTCATTACCTCTTTTGGAATAGGTTTTGTAGATGGTTTATCAGCTTTCTTGTAGAAATTGGACAATGTCATGCCCTGTACTTTTCCTTTCTGTTTGTGCAATGCCATTATTTGTGATGACAATTCCTATATTAACATATTATTTTCAGTAGCATCTTTCTCCATCTATTTTTTGACCTCCTCCCAGGAGTCCATTTTTTTAAAATTTTCAATCAAAGGCATACTTTCATGTTGATATTTGCTTGCAGAAGTCCCAATGCCCTTAAGCCTTGCTCCAATTATGTTTAGTGGATCATACTGCCAGTGACTATCAACATCAAATCAAAAAATTGAAAAAAAGGCTTCTGCCACTTTGAATCCTCTTCTCTCAAATGTGAACCCTCCAAAGGAGAATGGAAAGGAGGGAAATATCATTTTCTTTTGCTGACCATGAAAGAGTACATCTATGCTCTCCATTTTTTGTACATATTCCAATGTAAATACCCTCTCTGTTACATGTATTGGAAGTTTGTAGGGTCCTACCCATGAACCGTAAAACCTTAACATAGTGTACTCTTCCATTAAGTACCAGTCAGCCAATTGTAGTTCACTTCTGAGTTGAATGCAATTTCTACAAGTAACAGGCAATCTAGGCATTGGAGTGCCTGTAATTTTATGGTACATTGGTGCCAAAAAGAAGTCTACAAAATTGTTGTAGTTCCTTTTGTTATCAATCATCCTTATCTGAGGTGTCCACTCATATATTGGATTTTGGCCTTCATTCTGACTGCAAAGCTTGTTTGCCTCAAATAATGCACGATACTTTGCTAGGAGAAGATAGAACAAGTAGGTTGTGAATCTAAATGTCTTCTCTGAACCTCTTTGAATCATTACTAATTGATCTTGCATGCAATGAACAATGTGCTCAATAAAATGATATCTTACTAGTTCTTTTTTAAAATGAATCTGATAAAGCATTTCAAGAATGGTGGCATCCACTTGTTTGTTACTATCCAATCCCAAACAAAATGCTAGCAAGGAAATAATGTCCTGTAACCATGGCACAAAAAATTCAAAATCATAAGGAGGCATGTGATTTGGACTCAGCCTACAATCACTTGTTATTCCTCTGATATAAGAATCTCTCTATTCTGCATCTAATTTTTCATAATCATCTGCCAGCTTTCCTAGGTCAATATGTACATTTGACTATTGTTGTTGAAACCCTAGGTTCAACAGACTAGCAAATTCACTCTCAGTTATGGACAAAATTTCCTCCTGAGTAATTTTATTCACAATTGCTTTTCTATTTTCATCATAATTTTTGGCACAGAGCATAACAATTTATGGGCAAGGGAATACTTGAGGTATTTCCATGTGTGTCGACCCAGCTAGCCATGATGCAATTTTATTTGCAGTTGCATTTACACTAGGGTTAAATGAACAAAATTTTGAAGCCTTATTTGGATCATTCCACTTGTTTTCAAGTGCAAATCTTATCTCCATTATACCCTTATTTCCATGAATAATAGGATCATGTATATCATGGAATAAATCACTGAAACTTGGTGTTTTAAGCATATTGTGGAATTTTGTTATTTTGCCCACGTTATTCTTGGTATTTGTTTTGCCCATCATGGTAAATATTTAAACACAGCTACAAGCCTACAGGGATGATTCAAAATTAAAACCTTACAAAGTAAATTTTTTTATATAATATAAACAGTAAAGTTGTAAAATTTGAAATGTGGGATGTAAATTTTCAAGATTTTAGTAGTTACACTTACCCATTCACGTTCACATTGCCCTTAGTTTCAATTTTTGCAGAGAGCTGAGAGTCTAGAGACTGTAGTTTGTTGCTTTCCTCAGACTACAATCCTCAACCTAGAAATTAAGAATCTGTAACTTTGTTGCACTGTAACTTTGTAAATTATAATTTGTAACCCCTTTCTAATTTCTACATCTGTAGACAAGTATAACTGCAAAATTAAAGAAACTTAACGCGCCAAAATTGTACAATCTATACTCTATAGTCTATAGTCATCACACTTGTCACACAGTACACTTTCAGTTTAAATGTGAGTGGAATCATTGACCACTAGTGTTACCTTACCCATCATAATGTATTAATGTCATTCATAATGTCATTGTTAACTGCAAGTGGAATGTGATTATGTCAATGTGTTAACTGAGTAGTGACATGTGTCATATTTTTGAGACACGTTTGAAATGACAAGGTTTCTTTTTCCTTTCATCCCAAAACTCAACTTCGGTCATTGATCTATAAACATCCAACAGCATGGATGAATGGTGTGGTGGTCCCATGGGTTGTGGGTCCTACTCCCATTAACTAAGCTAGTCAGGTATCAGGATGACTCACATCACGAGTTAGACATGTCAGTGTCACATCATCACCAAATTGAAACTACATTGTTATTTGTTGGTCGACCGAGGATTTTAGTGATATGTGTCATGTGTTTGGAATGCGTTGACAGGGTTTCCTTTTCTTTTCATCCTAAAACTCAACTTCGATCATTGATCTATAAACATCCAACAGCACCGATGAATGGTGTGGTGGCCTCGTGGGTCATGGGTCCCACTCCCATTAACTAAGCTAGTCAAGTATCAGGATGACTCACATCATGAGTCAAACGTGTCAGTGTCACATCATCACCAAATTGAAACTACATTGTTATTTGTTGGTCGATCGAGGAGTTTAGTGACATGTGTCATGTTTCTGAGATGTGTTTGAAATGACAGGGTTTCTTTTTCCTTTCATCCCAAAACTCAACTTTGATCATTGATCTATAAACATCCAACAGCACCGATGAATGGTGTAGTGGCCCCATGGGTCTTGGGTCCCACTCCCATTAAATTACTAGTATAGTTAGTATATTATTATACTTTTCGGTAGGCTAGTACTATTGCATTCAGTTTGCACAATAAGTGAATTGTTGGAATATTCAAATATGGAAAGAGTACTTATGAGAGGGGGGGGGGGTGGGTGAATAATAAGTATCACACATTAGCCAATAAAACTTTTAATTTAAAGTAAATTGCATGCATGTAAATACATCAAACAAATATGAAACTAAACACATGCATCAACAACTCATAAGACTAGAGTTTGGTAACTCAGAAACCCTCCAGGAATAAGAAGGTAAAACTGGGGTGGGGATGATACCCACAAAAATTATTGCAGCAATATTATTCAACCACTTCTGATGGTCTGCCCTGTTAAAGGCTTTACACTGTGTCAATAGTGACCTAGTTAAAGGCTTTACAAACATTTAACATGAAGTGTCACCTTGTTAAAGGATTTTAATCACCTAATTAAAGGATCTACAAAATAGTTGTTAAGCTAACCTATCACCATAGGATTTTCATTCTAATACAATTGCTAGAAAGTATTAGGTATAATGAACCTGATAGATTACAATCCTTGATTGCTGAATGCAGGCACCTTTTCTGCTTTCTCTGATCTTGATCCTTTTGTGATCTGATAACCCTCGCTTCTGAAAGTAGATTTCCTTGTGCACCCTTGTATGTCCACTCATATATCTTTACAATGAAATTTTGTCTTCCTTATAAAGACTTCAAAGACTTAGGGTTAGATATGGATCTACGATCCACATTGAATCTCAATTTCTCACTCAATACTTATCTTTTACTGATTGGTTGCATGCCTTTATCATTTTTCTTATTGGCTGCATGTAGATTGCATAGGAAAAATAAAAGATCTGATCTCATCATTAAATCCTTCGAGATTTTCCTTATGTCAGCTACAAAAACTGTTTGCATCAAAGTTTATGCAATTTCAAACTCTTATGCTGATATTCTAAGTTACTCAACTCCTGAAGCATTGCTGATGCTCGGCACATGTTGTTTCCTAGATAACTCAGCACCTAAACAAAACTGTATCACTTGGCACTTGTTAACACTCGACACTTTTTAACACTCGGCACTCATTAACACTCGGCACTTGTTGACACTTGGCACTTGTTTAGTGGAAAAATGGTTAAGTGTATTGACACTCAATTGTCAACTTTATTCTTTAAGCTAACAATCTCCCCCTTTGACATGAGTGGCAAAAACACTTAACTAAGATCCTTGTGACTCCTTATTAGTTGATCTTGTATGTACACTCAGTGAGTTCTATCTTGTTTCTACATTCTGACTAATCAAAATTTGCTATCTCAAAATTTTCTCCCAAAATTTTCTATCTCCCCCTTTTTTCATACTTATCATTTCATTCCTGTACTTAACTTCCCCATACTTAATCTCTTCTTATCACTCCCCCATACTTATTCTCCCCCTTTTTGACACTTATGTCAAGGGTTTTACAAGGAAATGTCATACTTGGCCAAAAATGTACTATTTACTTCAAGGAGTACCTTCAGAGCTGCATCCCAATTTGCTAGTGTGACATCCAATGTCTTATGTTGGATGGCAATCTCTGCTGCTAGGTGTACAAGTCCATCAGATGAAGAAAGATTGGGGTCTTTCTTGAGGACTGTCTCTGAATTTATCTGCTCCTTGTGAAGTAGTTCCAAATGAGGAGTTATTGATGATTGAATTTGCATCAATTTATCTTTTGTGGTTGCCTCCTCTGCTACTAAGACAGCTAACTCTCTTTGTGTGTGAAGCAATTGGGCAAAATGCTTCTCACTCTGAGCTAGATTTTTGGGGAGTTGCATGCTAGAAATCTTTAGATTGTTCTCCAAATTCAGTATTTTTTGGCTAGTGTCCTGTGTGAATGTGGAAAAATCACACAACTTGTTGTACAGGGAAAAGATGTTTCCTAGTACAATTTTAACTATTCTAACTTTCTTTTCCAGTTCTTCTTGTGACATTTCTATATCACCGTATATTTTACTATTTACCTTGCCTTGGAACTTCCTTTCTTACCATTCGAGCAATCTAACATTTGTTTCCTGGTCTTCACTAGTCACCTGGTCAACTATATCAGATAGTTGCTCTATAATTTGTCTTGACTCATCTGGAGACTGTAAGCAGAAGGCTTCTATGAATATGTCTTTGATTTCATTCAAGGTAAGCTTATGCTTATGTTCTTTTCTTAGTGCTTCTTGTCTCCTTCTTCTGTCTAATGCACTCTGAATTTCATTGATCTTTTCTTCAATAAGAGTGTTATATTCATAATATGGGATCTTTATTTCTTTGTCAAGCTCAAGAACTCCATAGTGAAGTTTCTTGACTGCCTTTGATAAGCTCGAGCCTGGTGTCCTGATTTGTAGCTATAACCCATCTGTTCTCAGTTGCTGAAGAGTCTGTGTTGGAGTACTAGATTTTGGTAATGCAACCAGTGTTTGTATTGCAGTCTCCTCCTTCTTCTTTGTCTCATCTTTTTCTTCAGCTTGAGTATCCCTTTTATGATCGCTAGGTGGGGTTGAACTTGTTGGTTGTTCAGATGTTTCTTTTATTTCCCTTGCTGCTGTACTCGGCATTTGAAGTGTATAAGTGACTACACTTGGTGGAGGTGGTGATGGAAGAAATAGAATACCAGTAGTTTGTATGGTTGAAGGTGGCATTTGTGCTTTTACCTTGACTATCTTTGTTTTAACTTCTGGATTCTGTAATTCATCAACACTGACCAATACAGGATTTGAACTTAATTTTGCTACTAGTGATGATTGGTCAAGGATTTCTAAATCCTCTATAATTAATGGATTGATGTTTGGATTTGTAGTGTCTATAACATCTTTTATTTTTATAATATGTGTAGGTGTGATGGTGGCATGAGGAGGATTAGGAGGATATACCTATGTATCTTGCATACTTTGATCTTGTAGCTCAGCTATATCTTTCTCTTCCTCTTTCTCCTCTATATGTGCATTTTCTTCCTTTTCTTCTTTACTCTTCTGCTCCATTTGTTCCTTCTCTTTTTCTTTGGTTCTTGACACCTTCTTTTCCCTTGTCTTGGCACTTGCCTCTACCTTATATTCTTCATTATACACATCTTCTATTTTCTTGTAAACTATTTTCCACAATCTTGTGGATTTTGTAACTACTTCTTCAATTTTATTCTATAATATGTTGAATGCTCTATGCTTGGGAGTGAATCTATTATTATGCCTTTTTACTACATTTGTTACTTGATCTTTAGTCAAATCAGGCAACAATCTAGCTAATGTTGACTCCTTTATCTCATTTTCCATTTGTAAACAAAAATGCCATTTATCCTCTACAATTTTATACAATTCTTTTGGCATAGATTCATCTAATTCTAGAGGTGTGTGCTTATATTCAGCCATCATAGCATACACAGATTCCTCTAATTTATTTTGCTCTTCTTTGATGAGCTTAGAAAAATTCAGGTTCTTTAAACCTTTCAAATCATCATTCCTAATTTTTGAACATAATTTATCAACAGTAGTCTGAGGTTTGTGTCTTATCACTTGAAATTGACTGTTGTCCTCTAACTCTGTCTTCTCCTCATCTATTTCAGGCTGGGGAATAAATTTTCTTTTCTTAGGCTCGGCAGCAGTCTTCTTTGAGTCTTTCTTCTTTCCTTTTGCCTCCTCTTGGGCTTTTTGTTTTGTAGCCCTTGTGGTAGGTCTCTTTAGTGCAGGAGCAGCTACTTTCTTCCCCTTGGATTGACGAGCATGAGGAGTTGTGGATTTTGTTTTAACTAGTGCTTCCTCAGCTTCTTCTTCCTTAGCACTTTCCTCTTTATCTTCTCCTAACCCTTGAGTCAGACCTTGAGGTTTATCTCCTTCTTCTTCAATGTCTTCACCTTCCTCTTTTGTTGTTCCTTCTTCTTCAACGCCAAATTTTCTCTTGATTTGTCTCACCATTTTTTCTTTCTTCTTTACTACAAAAGCAGTCTTCAAATCTTTTATCACCCTTGATTTGACAACATCATAAGTTCCAAAAGTTTTTGCATTTTTATCAGCTTCTTCTGCAAGTAGGGTTTTTATCGTTGTAGAAGCCTGATCAATATCAAGCTCATAATCTAGTGGCCTAAGCCATCTTACTCTAGGTATAACTACTTGTATGTAGGTATAATCTATATCTACAAGAAAATAAATGTCCTTTTCATATTTCTTAGTCAATGAGACTCAAATCCTCATTCTTTGTTTCATGAACTTTTTGAAGTCCTCAAAGTAACTAGTCATTTGGGCATCAAAATTTTCACCCATCTATTCAATGTATCCATTGATTTGTCCAACAATTTTTTTTCTGGACTCCATGTTACCTTACCCATAGAAGGGAATTCTTTCATCAGATAGAAAAATATGCACATCAAAACTTATCCAAATTTTCACTAAGCTCCCTTGCTCTTCCTTATAGCTCCCAAATTTTCATTAATCTATTGAAATGTGAGCTCTGCTAGATCATAAGTGTGATCCTTTTTTATTATCTTGTATGCAACATCAACTACTATACAAGGTACACTGTTTAACCTACTTGATTGATAGAATTTGTGTGAAATGATTCTCATAGCAAAATCTAGTAGGGGATTTATGACTGTGTCGATAGTCATTCCTCTATTGTTCCATTTATCACCTATGTTTTTCTCTATTACTTCCCTTTTGTCACTTCGCAGGGTCTTTGGCCGATCTAGGGTTGGAATACTAGTAACCCTATGAATAGTTTTCTTGGTGAATTTTACTGGCCTTGACTCTAACCAAAAAGCTCCATCATGTATTCTGTTCAAAACTATCTGTACCCATTCAGTTTTGAAAACAATCAGAAATTCTATGGTTTTGGTTAATCCTTTTCTTTCTATTATTGAGAACTCGTCCTTCAGTCTTTTGTTTTCACATAGTTTTTCATATGCATTATAGATTTCTAAATCTCCTATGGCTCCAATTTTGTAGTTATAACATCTGCGAACATCTTAGACCATAAAAACTTTATCTGAAATAACTGATAATGCACCTACAGGATCATTTTTGTATGCTACTTATGGAATGGGCTTAAAATCAGGTTGTTTAACTTCATTGCTGACCATCTGTATCTCATTAATCTCTCTACCCTTAGTGGTTCTTGACCTAGATGCCATTTTTTGCCAAACTAGGGTTTATGATTTAAACAAGTTTATAAATTCTACATGGCTCGAAACTTAAGTAAAATACCTCAAATCGATGAAACTTGTCCTGAATTGCTATTGAAATCTTCACAAATGGCTTCTAAGCTAATCTTGATCTTCTCCGCTCTTCTCAACTTTGCTTCTCATTTGAATGGTGGGAAAATGATCGAAAATCAAATTTATGTGCCCTTCAAAATAGAGTAATTAATGCTTAGTGTATTGCCAACTGTCTACTCGGCACCTGAAGGGTTTCAACAAGACTCGGCACCCATTGTGTTTCACTTTGCTCAGATCCTATTGATATTTCATAGCTCGGCATCATCTATCAACTCGGTTGTTGTTAGCAACTCGGCACCTGAAGACAACTTTGATAGATCTTGCAAAGTTCTCAATTTTGACTTAGCATCTTTGCTTATGCTAATTTCTTCTTTGCAGTTCTTCTATGTCTTGGGACTGATTTATGATGTAACTTGGTTTATCAATCCCACACACTTATTCTTTCTTAATTTGACGAAGTGTGATCACTTGACCTATTGGGTGAAGTGATCTCTACACTTGATGTGCTATACTCATCTTTCTTCTTCCATGTCTTATTCATTTCACTTCTGATATGACCAACATCTATCTTTGCCTTTCCATTGATGAACTCAGAACTTGATGCCTTTGACCTTGTTGGGAAATTCTTGCTGACATGACTAGTTTTTAAGCAACTAAAACATGTAGTTTGATTCAACCATCTTTTGTAGTTCCCTCTAGAATGTGTTCTTATACAATTCTGGGGTGTATGTCCATATTCTTGACAGTAGTGACAACTGTACTTGGTGTTGTAATCCCAAAATTCATGGTTTGATGTCTTTGTTGATTGATTTTATGTCCACATAGGCTTTGATCTACATTCAAAAGCTCTATGTCCATACTTTTTGCAATTATAACAATGTCCATCAAATATTGATGTCTTAGTAGTTTTAGTTCTGCATTCATATGCTTGATGACCTTGCTTCTTGCATCTATGACAATGGTTTATACTTTTAGGTTTATCATGCTGATGGGCATTCTTGCTTCTACATACATTAGATGTATGTCCTTTCTTTCCACAGAAATGACATGTAGGTTTAACATCTTTACCTTTATCACTTCTTTGTTCTGTACTCTTTGATGATTCTCCAACTTTAGTGCTGTTGTATCCAAGTCTTAATGTATCATGGGTTGATCTTGGGGATTTCAGTAATTGCTCAAAATATTTGATGGCTTCACTTGACTTGTTGAGATTCTCTGCCACCTCTCTTTCTCTGTTCAATTCATTCTGCATTTGTTCATTTTGCATCTTCAAAGTAGAGATCTCAATATCTTTTACACTGAGTTCATGATGAAGGTTCACCATTTGGGCAAGTGTATCCATCTGCATGTTTGAGATCCTTGTCAATTCAGTACATTTTTCTTCAAGTTTGTTTGCAAGATTTCTTTTGTCATTTTCCATCATGACCTTATCATCAACTGCTCTTTTCTTTTGTTCAGTAATTTCACATATCATTATGGCCTGTGATTCATGTTCCATCTTGAAAGATCTTATCTCCTCTGTTTGAGCTTTGTTTTTCTCCATCAGTTTTGCTATTGTTACATCAAACTCTTTAGTGTCTCTGTTGGAAAATATGTTGGTGGTATCAATCTCTTTATAGTTTATCTCATTTTCAGCTATGGCTAGATCCTTCCTTTTTTTTAATGAATTTCTCAACTTGTTTCTAAATTCCTCCAAGCTATGCAGGGAAAGTTGCACATCTATCACCTAATTTTCAATGATCTTTCCAAGTTTGAAAGCTTCCATCTTTAGATCTTTTCCTCCAAGCTGTTAGGCTTTTCCTTGTGAGAACCTAGATTAGCTCTGATACCAATTATTGAAATATTCAAATATGGAAAGAGTACTTATGAGAGGGGGGGGTGTGAATCATAAGTATCACACTTTAGCCAATAAAACTTTTAATTGAAAGTAAATTGCATGCATGTAAATACATCAAACAAATATGAAACTAAACACATGCATCAACAACTCATAACACTGGAATTTGGTAACCCAGAAACCCTCCAGGAATAAGAAGGTAAAATTGGGGTGGGGATGATACCCACAAAAATTACTGCAGCAATATTGTTCAACCACTTCTGATGGTCTGCCCTATTAAAAGCTTTACATTGTGTCAATAGTGACCTGGTTAAAGGCTTTAGAAACACTTAACATGAAGTGTCACCCTATTAAAGGATTTTAATCACCTAATTAAAGGATCTACAAAATATTTGTTAAGCTAACCTATCACCATAGGATTTTCATTCTAATACAATTGCTAGAAAGTATTAGGTATAATGAACCTGATAGATTACAATCCTTGATTGTTGAATGCAGGCACCTTTTTTGCTTTCTCTGATCTTGATCCTTTTGTGATCTGATAACCCTCACTTCTGAAAGTAGATTTCCTTGTGCACCCTTGTATATCCACTCATATATCTTTACAATGAAATTTTGTCTTCCTTATAAAGACTTCAAAGACTTAGGGTTAGATATGGATCTACGATCCACATTGAATCTCAATTTCTCGCTCAATAATTGTCTTTTACTGATTGGTTGCATGCCTTTATCATTTTTCTTATTGGTTTCATGTAGATTGCATAGGAAAAATAAAAGATCCAATCTCATCATTAAATCCTACGAGATTTTCCTTATGTCGGCTGCAAAAACTGTTTGCATCATAGTTTGTGCAATTTCAAACTCTTATGCTGATATTCTGAGTTACTCGGCTCTTGAAGCATTGCTGATGCTCGGCACATGTTGTTTCTTGGATAACTCAGCACCTAAACAAAACTGTATCACTCGGCACTTGTTAACACTCGGCACTTGTTGACACTCGGCACTTGTTTAGTGGAAAAATGGTTAAGTGTATTGACACTCAGTTGTCAAATTTATTCTTTAAGCTAACATGAATTAGTTTAGAATCAACCAACCAATGAAAATGAACTATTATTCTTTTTATCAAATATTTCTAAAGTTTTTATATAAATTTATTATTCTCATATATTATCTATACTATTTATCTAAATGATAATTGGTTCTTTTTATTTAGTGTTATAAGACACCTTTTCTCGGAGGCTATCTCCATGTTCATTTATTTTCGGCTAGATTCTCGCATACTTTTTGACATAAATTTTCTTTTACATGGATTTCAATATCACAATTTGTAAATTAAATAAGAAATAATTATATTATTAAAAAAATTAATAATTCAAGAAAAAAAAGTTTATTGGGTTAATCCTAAGCTAGGTGATTTTGATAACATTTTGATATGCAATAATCTATAAATTATACAATTTTAAATCTAGAGAAGAACTGGTTAGAACCTTCTTCACTAACTTCATTTTTTAAAATTAAAATTAAATAATTTAGTAAACTATTTTAAATGTATATTTGTATAATTTAATATATTCTAATAAAATATTTAAATTATTTTGTACCTAATTAGAATTTATTTTAATTGAAGTTAAAATTAGTAAATGCTTGTCTTTATTTTAACCAATATTAGAATTTTTGTATACCCTACATAAATGTAATGCAAATTTAGAATTTTTTTCAATTTACTATAAAGACATAATATTTTAGTAAAAGTGTTAAATTTATTATTTAAATTATAATTTTTAATTAGTATAAAAACTATAACTTAACTCCATACTAATTCTATTTTTCTAATTTTTGTATAATAACTTTTTTTTAAAAAAATTAAATCCTAATTTTTAATTAATCTAATAACTATTAGGCAAGTACATGCCACGACATGGCACTTGTTAAATTATATAACTGCAATGATGTATATTAATTAAAATAGTAAAAGAATATATAAATAAACATTATAGTATCATGCTAAATTAAAATTAGATGACATCCTAAAGAACATTTATCATACCAAAGATATTTATCAACTAATTATACATGAGATATAGATAAAATTGTATAATTTTTTTTTTAAAGAGTTAAATTGATCAATTTCAATTATTAAATTGTTTGATATATCTTGTTCAAGTGATAAATTTATCCAATTGCAGAAGCTGGACAATATTCTTAAGGTTAAATATAATGCATTAAAAAAAAACATAAATTAATTTTAAAATAACATTTATGCTTTAAAAAAACCAAACACACTTATAATAAATAAAGTTGATAATATACCAAGCTAAATAATTTCAACTTTATTAAAATTGATACAAAATTAATATTATGTATTTTAAAGTATAAATTAAAAATATCCATATAGTAAAAATTATATATGTTAAATAAATGTATAATCTAATAAAATTATATATATATATAAATAATAAAAGAAAATTTATTAAAAGCATTGGTTTAGATATGTTAAAATAAAAATAATTAAATTTTAATTTAAAATAATCCACTTTAATGCTTGCATTAATAGAGGTGTTGAAAAAAATAGTTGTATTTTTTATGAAGAAAATTGAATTTTTTCATTGCCTTTTTCATCATGAACCAATAAAGTTTTAAAAAAATTGTATTTTTCAATTTCAAAAAAATGCAAATTAATAAACCTTTTGCAAACATTGGTATATCAATGAAATTTTTAGATTATAGAACTAATATGGAACTAGGTGATTCCATTAGTTTCCTGCCAAAGGAAGGAACTAATAATATTTTATATTCACATAGGCTTTTATAAACAATTCAATAGAAAATTAAAAAATGCAAAATATTGCAATGTTGCATAAGTAAGCATAAGAAGTTAAAACAATGAAATACAATTTTATATGGAACTAAAACTCAAGAAATTTCATTGATATTTCTTGAAATTTACAAATTTACAAAATTGGGTGAAAACCCTAGACTCTAGAACTACTGTACTATTTGTTGTAGAAACCACCAGAATTGACCATGGTTGCGAATTCTTGTAGCTAGTTTTGTCATCTTCCACTTCATCCAGGAAAAACTATTTTCAAAGAAAATTCAACCCAATTCTTGTGCATTTCTTATGGTGCTGCAACTGCCCAACAGTCAAGCCCAATAAAAATGGTTGTAGGACCACATTCTGGCCAAGTTCCAAAAGCTTGTGGACTTCACCTGCCCAAGGGATCCCCACTTCTAAAACTACATGAGCGACAAATTCAATGTCATCGCCCAAATATACTACTTTAAAAATCTTCCTCAGGAGCAGCAGAATTTCGGCCCTTGCTTCTCCGAGGTCAAGCAAGGAGGCTAGAAATTGTGATGTAATGTCACTGTTGACATGATACTGATTCTCATTCTTCAAAAACTCATGCCCCAGAACCATTTTGACAATAGCAATAAAAAACTTCACACCAGAGCATGGAACAACCTCATTGCAAATTGATAAGAGGTTTTCCTCAGGAACGTGACCTAGAAAGGCCTTCTACTCCTCTTCCAAAATGCATCTCAGGCGAATAGGGTTGTCCATCTTTACTACAAAGTTCAAACTAACACCAAACAATTAACAAACAATTAACAAACCAGACCTATCGACTACTAAAAATGAGATGAGCAATGATGAAAGAAGTAGCTCAATCGCCTATAAATAAGCTTGGCGGGCAGGGTGCCAGGGATTATTTGTTTGTTTTTGTCCGACTTCCAATTCAATTACATTAAATTAAAAAATATTCTCAAATCTTGAACATAGTTGCAAGTACGTGCTCAAAAGGCCAATTGTAATTAAACACTAATA
The DNA here is from genome assembly GCA_028749045.1 of Cupressus sempervirens. Taxonomy (NCBI): domain Eukaryota; kingdom Viridiplantae; phylum Streptophyta; class Pinopsida; order Cupressales; family Cupressaceae; genus Cupressus; species Cupressus sempervirens. Next base: position 161,991,304 of record CM053787.1, read on the forward strand.
CCATCCATTGTCTTGTAATGCGTGTGAAGCTACTTAATTGATGGAAAAGGCCAATTGTAATTAAGAGTAATAGTAATAGTACTACTGCTAGTGGATTGTGGCATGTCTTGTAATGCATGCAAAGCCGCTTCACCGATGGAAAAAGCCAATTGTAAATTGTAATTAACAGTGACAAGACATCAATATACTATCTCCTGCAACTTAAGTGATACACGCTGGACAGAAACGTGTCACCATTCCAGACACTTGAACAAGGTCGAGGTTTCATTCCAGACATGGCATGGCATTTAATTCTTTCTGGGTGCACTGTACTTCGCATACAACTTACCTTGATATGTGTCAACATTCTGGTGACTACCTCGACAATTCTTCTTCCTTCAAAAAATGTTGGCCAAAATTAAACCTCAGCCATTGATCTTGGATCATCAAACAGTCTGAGTTCTCAAATAATACATTTAACATAATTACAGTGGTAGTGGCCAATAATTTATGTAAGTTGGTATGTCAAGTTAGGCTACTTATTTCCCATCTTTTGAAAATAGCCATACCAACTATAACTTTCTGAAAACCATTCGCCATAACAAATTAATTAATTCAATTATTTGGAAAATAATTTCGCCACCTTTTTTTTAAAAAGTATCATTTATTAAAATATTCACCAACCAATATCCATATTTCAAAACATAATTCGCCATCAATATTAATAATTTTATTAAAAACAAAAATTATAATTGCCATTATTTTATAAAAGTTGTCTAAACTATTAAAAAAATTGCCACCAAATATCCATCCATTGATGGATAATTCGCCAACACTATTTTTTTTTTTCACCCAAATGACATGTGATTCACCACAATTTTATAAATTTTTGGAGGGGGGGGTTCCTTAAAGTTATCCCTAGTAATGAACCTTGGAAGGTCCTTGTGAGGAATGACGTTGAAAGATCTATAATCAAGAAGGGTAAGCAAAGGTTAAACATCTCATTTTGGGATATCATTATAGTGGACTTAAAATGAAAATGTTTGGGTTCAAGGTGTTCAACTCTTTTTGGAATCCATGGTCTCAAGTGAGGGAGTTTGTCTCTTTTAAGGGTGTTATTGGTGACCTTCCCAACTATTTTGTTGCTAAAAAATCAATCTGGTGGCATTTGTACCTTAACAATAAGCCTCTAGCCTTAACAAAAAATTTCTCTACCAAAAAGTGGAATGAAAAATGTATTTTTGTTATCACTAATTTGCTATTCAATAATAAGCTAGGGTGATGGGATGAGATTTCTACCAAATATGGTATTCCCCGTTCTCAAAAGAAAACATATACTTTATTCTCCAAAGTGATTAGCAATGAGAGGGTTAGAAAGATCGTGAATCATGATACATATGGAAGATTTGTTAAATGGATTGATGGTACTCTTCTTAATGATGATTCTACTAAATAGATCTATGGATTGCTCAAGAATGATCACTTTGTTCTCACACATGTGTCCAAGTGCTCGGGGTTTGATTGTCCTTTCTCAAACCGGCATTCCCTTTTTGAGTATTTTTTAAAAGGCTCCTATGACCCAAAAAAAATCATTTTAGATGGCTTTTGTTGATTAAAAAGCTCAAAATTGGTTCTATTTTATCTTCCATAAATATTGAACCTATGATTTCTGGTTTATGTAAAAAGCCTAAGAATTTTGAGCATGTGTTTTTTGACTGAATTTATGCTAAAAAGGTTTGGTCTATTTTCTTTGGTCTCTCGATTGAATGGAATAAGAAGCTTGGGCTATCATGGAGTGAGATTCTTGCTGGTTATGTTGAATCCTTTGATTTATATCAGAATATATTTTGGTTTGTGCTAACTGGTGAAATTCTATGGCTTCTTTGGAAAGATAGGAATAAGGAGATTTTTCAAAATGATAGAAGATGTCCTATTGAGTTTAATCTTAAACTCCCTCATTTTTACATAATGTCATAGGTTTCTATCTATCTAGATATCCCAAAAAGAAAATTCATGAAGCTTATCCATGGTGGAGATCTGTTGATCCACATAAATGAAGTAAAGGCCTCTCAATACTTGATAAATACCAAAGCTTTCTCAACCAAGCATAGATGGTTGATCTTAGTAGTCTCATGGAGAAATGTCATCTAGACTTAGGTAGTAGCACTAGAGGACCCATACATCAAGACAATGAAAGCCTTGAAGGAAGGAAAAATTTAAGTGGAATAGTTTATAAGGTCTTTCCTATGAGCTTCTCAGCTCCCACATATTACCAAGGTTGTTGGTATTAGGGGCATTAATACAAGCAGTCTAATATGGATAATATATCTTTTTTTAAATTGTATAATCTTATGTATAAGACACTCATGTAAAGTTACAACTAACAGTAGCTACAACTAAGCTTATATACTCAATTGGTCACCTCCCCCAATTTTGTAACTATTTATACTTATGGGGGATTGGTTATTTTATTTTGACTAATTGTTGGACACTCTATATGGATCATGTTGTTTGAACTATTTTAATACACACAAAAAAAAAAAAAACTATTTAATCATCACGTTAACATCTATTTAATTCTAAATAGTTTTTTCCCTAAACTTTCATTTATTATTTATATATACAAATTTTCACTTTAAACTTATTATTTTAAAAATATATTTGAAAAAAGTTGTTCTCTTTTACTTAATTGTATTTGTGATATGCAATATACTATTGCATCCACTTTCACTAGAAACTAAATTTGTTTCAACCAATCACAAGTTTTTTTCCTTCTATTTGACATATTTCTATAGTTTTAATTATGCCAAGAGGTGTAACCTACAATGACAGAATGTGGTGGGGTGAACCATGTGAACATGTTAATGTTAAATTATAAAAAATAAATAATGAAAAGCCTACTACTATTTATTTAAATGAACTGTCATGTTTGTTAAAATGAAACATATAAATAGAAATTCAAAAACTCAAACATTTCAAAACATTGAAAGAATATCAAAATCTTAGGTGCAAACATATTTTGAAATAAAAAAGAAGAAAATCAAAAGTGCTTCCAAGTAAGATTAAATTATTTTTTATAGATAAGACATTGCTATAAAACCTAATAAAGACCTATTTTGCAAAGATTCTTTTTGTTTTTTACCTCAAAATTATAGAAATGTTATTGGAATTACAATAGGAAAGGGTGGTCGAGTCAGTAGTTTAAACTTGGACCCATAAAACTTTCACCATTCATCCATCTCTGCATTCAATGTACAAATTAAAATAAAATGTAAGCATGTACATATAAAGCATGTAAGAAAGTAAACATTCACACATACATAACACCAAATATGATTACCTAGAAACCCTTCCAAGTGAGAAGGTAAAATTGGGGTGGGGGTGATACCCACAAATCTTCACTACTACAATAATCAAGTGTATCCAATGAAGGTTGCAATTTTCTGATCATGAGACATGATCTACCCTGTGAAAGATATGCCCTACTAAGGCTTACAATGACTATTAGGTCTCACCTTGTTAGAGGATTTCAACACCCTATTAGAAGTGTGCCTTGCTGAAGGACTTTAACTCACAATTAAGTAAGCATGTTGTTAAAAGATTTCAATATAGTTTGTTAAGACTATTCTGTTAAGAGATTTAAACTGAAATCACCTGTTAAAATGTCTCAGCATTGATCATGTGGTTAGCATTTGTTTGCTTGATAACATATGAGCTCTAAACACTTGTCTTCATGATCCTTCTTGATCAAATGTCTCTTTGTTGTATCATTTTCCTTTCCTCTATTTTGCTCTAATTGATTCTGCAATGCTATCTCATTTCATAACTTTTAAATCACCGTGAATGCTCTATTTGTGCATACAAGCTTCTCTCTTTGCTCCTTCAACACCTTACACACTCATAGAGAGTTTAGGGTTTGTCCTCCTTAAGAAGACTTAGGTGACCTAGGGTTAGATATGAATCTATGGCTGAGATTCATCCATTTTGTTGCTTAATCCTTCCCATTTTATAATTGGTTGCATGTAATTTCATTGCAAATCCAACTTAAGGTTTGTCCTTATCTCCAAAATATCATAATTCATGCTTAAGTGGGCTCAAAAATGGTTTACATATTTGATTGTTCCATTACAAAAAAAATGTCAAAACTATCTTACTCAACATATGAAGTCTCTAATGCTCAGCAAAAACTAATCTTTCTATTGTGACTTAGCATATATAACACTTGACATCCACTATTCATGCAACTCCTAAATCACTCGGCATACACTATTCGCTCAACACTTGAGTGACTTGGCACATGAGTGGCTCGACACTCACTGTGAACTCAGCATAGACTATTTTTGCTCAGCATATGTTACTTGTTCAACATGAACTAAGTAAATAGCTTAAGTGTGTTAACACTCACTTGTCAAAACCAATCTAAGATCAATGATCTCCCCCTTTGACATGAGTGTCAAAAACACTTGAGTATGCATTAATGTCCTTAATCTCACAAGCATAACATACCTATAACTTGTCTTATATACAAAACTTCAAAATTTCAAAATTTTGCAATAACTTGGATACCTCAAAATCTGATAACTTCCCCTGAGTTTATACGTCTATTCTGTATCCAAAATATGTGTACTCTTGCCGAGTAAATATGCCTCAATTGATACTCTTTGACTTCATGCTCTATTTTGTGTTGACTCCTCCTTAGCTTGATATGACTTTCTCTATTCCTTTTTCTCTCTCTTTTGCTTACTCTCCTTATATCTCCCCAAAATTCTTATTCTCCCCCATAATATTTCTTTGTCTCATTCTCCCCCTTTTTTCTTTCTCTCCCCTTTTTTGACACTTATGTCAAATAAGCTATACACTTATAGAGTGTTTGTACAGAAAAAGATTTATGGACATCCAATATCATCTTGAGAGTTGCATCCCAGTTCTCACATGCTACATCTAATGACTTGATTTTGATTGCTAGCTTAGTAGAAAGGTGAAATAGACAATCTAAGGTAGAAATATTGGGGTCTTTCTTCATTAGGTTTTTAGCATAGCCTAGCTCCTTGTGAAAAATTTCTATATGGGGGGTAAGGGTGGTTTGGATGCTAATCTATTTGACCCTTATGTTGGCCTCATCTGTTGACAATGCTTCTAACTGACTCTAGGTTTAAAGCAATGTCCTAAAATGCTTCTCACTCTGAGTTGGATTCGTAGTTAGTTTGGCACCTAATGAACTGATATGACTTTTCGAGCTCAAGAAGTGACTTCAGGTCTTGTGTGTGAAGAATGAGGGATTGTACAATTTAGTGTACAATGAGAATATGTTCTCAAGTACCTTCTTCACATCCTCAACCTTTGTGGACAATGTAACTTGTGTCAATGCTATATCACCAGATATATTTTCATTGACTTTATTTTGAAACTTCTTTTCTAACCATTCTAATAGTTTTTCATTTGTATCTAGGTCTTTATTATTGACCTTCTCCACCATGTCTATCAGCTATTCTATTAGTGGCTTGGTCTCATTAGGAGTTGGTAGACAAAATCCATCCAAAAAGATGTCTCTAATACCTTGCAGTGCCTCCTTCTACCTGTGCTCCCTTCTAAGCATTTCTTGATGCTTCTTCCTTGCTAGGGCTTCCTAGAGTATGCCCATTTTCTCTATGGTGATTGCATCATAGTCATACTTGGGCAAAATGATCTCCTCATCAAGGCTCACATCTCCATACTGTATAACTTCTTCAACCTTTGATGAACTTGAGCTTAACACTGAGATCTATAATGGAGTTGTATTGGTGCTCAACTTCAAAAGAGTCTGGGTGGAAGGAGTTCTAGATGATGGTAAGGTTACCAAGGCTTGGATGGAAACTTTCTCATTCACCACTTGACTTGCACCTTGATCTTGTATTGTAGGTATAGATAAGTCTATCTGACCTGTTTCATGTTTTTCTATAGTAACAACTTGTGTTTCTACTGTGCTCTTCTCTACTATATCAACCTTAGCAATTGTATCAACCTTGATAGATGTATCTTCTATTATTTGAACCAAAGGTTGTACATTAGTGATTGAAGGGATGATAGAAGCTAGTTCTTGTGGATTCATCTTTTCCCTTTCAATATCAATCACTAATTTTTGTATTTCATCCACACTGAACAATATAGGATTATTACAAAGTTTTTCTTGTAGTGTGGACTATTCTAGTATCCTTTTAAGATCTTCCTTAGTAAGTGGATTGATGTTCTATGTTGTGACATCAGAAACATCCTTAATAGTTATTATTTTAGTATCCATACTAGTGACATGTGGAGGACTGACACTCAGCCATTGTGTGTCATGCACACTCTGTTCTTTTTGTTGCTACTCTGGCTGAGCTATTGCATTTTTGCTCCTCCCTTAACTATATTTTCTTGATCATCTTCTTCATTATCCTTAACCTCAATGGGCTCTTCATCACCTTCCTTTTTTGTAGTCAATCCATAAGTAAGTTTCTATATCTGAGTGGTCTTCTTAACTACATCTTCAATATTATTTTGCAAAATGCTAAAGGCTCTATATTTAAGTACAAACCTAAATACATACTTCTTTATAGCCTTAGGAATTTGTGCCTTAGTTAATATAGGCATCACTTGTGCAAGTGAGGTTTCTCTAATTTGTCTCTCCAAGTTTAGAAACTAGTGCCATTTTTGCTCAACTCTGTCATATAGACTCTTAGGCATTGAGTTGGCAAGTTCTAGTGGGGTTGTCTTGAATTTTTCTATCATAGCATATATGGGTTCCTCCACTTGATTTTTCTTCACTTTACCCAAATTATCAAAATCTATACATGTAAATCCTAATAAGTATGCACTATTCTTAACATTTTCACATAAATTTTATAAGTCTAAAAGAGGATTATGACTCACTACCTTAAATTGGTTGCTGTCATCTGACTCTACTTTCTCTTCATTAGACTTGGCTTATGCCACATACTTCCTTCTTGGTTTCTTATGCTCTTGACCTCCTTGCTCTACTAGTTTGGTCTTCTCCTTGACCTTTTGAGCTATTACATGTGTACTAGCCCTTGTAGTAGGTGCAATAGCCTTAGCTCAGCTTGGTTTTATATTTTTCTTAGCCCTTACCACAAGTTGTGCCTTGGCCTTCCTCTTCTTTGTATCAATGGGTGTAGGTGCTTCCTCGGCACCTTCAGCTACTTCAGTCTCCTCCTCTTCTAGTTGATCCTCACCCATACCTTGAGTTAATGCAAGAGGTGCTTGTGCTTGAATGTCTTCTTCCTCTTCATCCTCTTCTTCTTCTTCTTCTTCTTTCTTCTACTTGGAACCCTCTCCAAATTTAGCCTTTAATTTCTTCACTAGCCTATCCTTCTTCTTGATAACTGAGGCAATCTTCATTTCCATGGTAATTTTGTACTTAGCTATTTTATAGTTTCCAAATACCTTTGCACTTTTGTCCACCTATTCTGCAAGTAATGCAGTAATAGTTGTAGAGACTTCATCTACATTATTTCATTTGTACAAAAGTGTAGTTAGCATCCACTAGAAAAAAAATATCATTATAGTGTTTTTCTACTAGTGACACTGGTATTCTCAACCTCTTCTTCATTGACTGCTTAGAGTCTTTGAAATAACTTGTCATTAAAGATTTAAAATTTTCAACTAATTGCTCAAAATACTCACAAATTTGCACTGCCACTGATCTATTGATTTTCCATCCCATAGTGCTAAATGAAGGGAATGTGTTCTTAACATAAAAGAATATGCATATCAATATACAACCAAATTTTCATTGTGCACTCTTTGTCTTTATGATTGCTCCAAGTTTCTCCATCAATTATTGCAATTGTAGCTCTGTAAGATCATATGTGTGATCTTTCTTAACAATTTTGTATCCAACATCCACTACTATATAGGGCACACTATTTAATCTACTAGATTGATAGAGCTTGTGTGATATAAACCTTGCAACAAAGTCTATCAGAGGATCAGTGATTGTGTCAATTGTCATGCCGCTCTTGTTCCATACAGCTCCAATATTTTTCTCAATCACCTCCTCTGAATAACTTCTCAGTGTCCTAGGCCAATCTAAGGTTGAGTAACTAGTAAGCCTATGGATTATTCTCTTAGTAATTTTGATAGTCCATTTTCTAGCCATAATGAACCATCATAAATTTTACCAAGCACAATCCTGATCCATTCTATTTTAAACACATTTGGAAAATCTAGGGCTCGCATCAACCCTTTCCTCTCAACAATTTTGAATTCTTCATTCAACACTCCATTATCACAAATTCTATTGTATGTTTCCCTAATCTCCATATCACCAATGCTACCAATCTTATAGTTATAGCATTTTCTTACATCTTGTACCATTAACAAATTTGATGGTATCATAGATAACGTACCACAAGGGTCTTGCTTGTAAGAAATGTTAGTAGTAGCTTTGAAAATGGGTTGCTTGACCTCATTACTCACTAACCAAACATTCAAAAATTGCTTCCCTTATATATTCTTTGAACTTGATGCCATAATGTGAAACTAGGGTTTACAAAAATGTAAACTGTGTAGCTTGGCTCTTGATAAATACCTTATGAAATCTGATGAACTAGTGTGAGATCACTAGTAGAATCTTCTACAGCTACTTTGGATGTGCTTTCCAGATCACCTTCTTCTCTGCTCACTCTTTCTCAAATTTTAAATGATGTGAAATGAGCTAAAATTGATCAATAACCCTTTGAAACTCTACAATTAATGTTGAGTGCTTACACAACTATAAGCTTGGCATCAACCAATTTTAGGCTCACTCAGCATGCATTAACATTTCAATTAATTAGAAACCACTACGAGCTCGGCATCAACTAGTTATTTTGTTAGCTTGACATCTTATAGCATTTACTCAGCACACATAGGAAATATTTCATGCTTAGTAGTAACATGAAAAACTTAAAAATTTATCTTAGATTCCTAATAACATCTTGCACCTTTATTCATGCTAATGTTATCTTTTAAGTACTAACTCCTTTGGAATTGATGTATGATATAGCTTTTCATTATCAGTCCCACATACCTCTTGATTTCATAGTTTGATGAGGTGTGATCACCTGATCAATTGGGTGAAGTGATCCCTTCTCTATTTAATGTGATGCACTCATCTTTCTTCTTCCATGTTTTGTCCATCTCATTTTTAATATGTTTAACATCTACCTTGCCTTTTCCTTTATCAAATTCACAACTTGGTGCCTTTGACCTTGTTGAACAATGCTTACTAATGTGAGTAGTCTTCAAACAACTAAAACATGTGATTTGACTCAACCACCTATTGTAGTCACCTATGAAGTGTGTCCTAATACAATTCTCAGGAACATGACCATATTCTTGATAATAATGATAGCTATAAAAGTTGCCATTGTTTCTTACCTTTGTTTGCCTATTTGATGACCACATAGGTTTGGATTTGCATTCAAAAGCTCTATGTCCATACTTTTGATAGTTGTAGAAATATCCTTCAAATTTTTGTGTGTGCATGGTCTTGGTTCTACATTCTTGTGCTTGATGACCTTTCTTGTTGCACTTATGGTAGTGAACCATGCTTCTATAATTGACATTCTAATTTGTATTATTTCTCTTGCACACATTAGTAGTATGTCCTTTCATACCACAATTATAACAAGTAGGTTTGGAGTTCTTACCTTTGTTGCTCCTTTCATCTACACTTTTGGATGACTCTCCTTCTTTAGTGCTTATGTAACCTAGTCCTGATGTGTCATTGTTGGATATAGGAGATCTCAATAATTGCTCAAAGTATTTGATGGCTTCATTTGGTTTGTTGAAAATTTTAGCAAATTCCTTTTCCCTCTTTAAGTCACTCTACAATTGTTCATTTTGCAACTTCAATGTATTTATCTCAATATCCTTGACATTTAGTTCATATTTGGCATTCATCATTTGACTTAGAGTATCAAATTGCATGTTGGAAATCTTGGTTAGTGTTGTCACAAAAGTTTGCACCCTTATTCAAATTTTTTACCTAAGGACAACCTTGTGAAACATGGAAACAACCTCCAAGCTATGGGACTTGAACTACAAGGTTGAGTCTCTAGAGAAGGTTGGCTTCCTTTTCTATTCAGATCCACCTAACTACTTTTTAGAGGAAAAGGGAGAATGAATACAAGAAATAAAAATCTACCCAATCTATTATAAGGAGGTGATGCACCAAAATAGAGTGTTCAAACCAAGCTCTGCCCATACATGCACTATTGAACCATTATGACACCAAAAGATATACACATCCAAACTTTTTTTAATCTAACAACCACATGCAAATTAGAAAACCCAAGTAAATGATGCAAGGAAAATGAGATTCACTTATATATCATTCATAGGCCAAAAGAGATACCATCATGCAAGATTGTAGATATCCATAATACACCAATGAGAGGTAAATAGTTATTGCACTACACATCAATGGCTAAAGGAGATAAGGTAGAATTTCATATAGTTCAGAGGCAGAGGGAATTTATAGTGACAAGCCAGAGCAATGCCACAAAAATAGAGAAGAGTCAACCCTTTCAAAATTTCCAAAATATGCCTTTATAGATTAGGCATAACTAAGATATTTTCTACCATAAACCTAAACCCAACCACTACCATTTAAGATTATGGAGGAAAATTATACAAATAGAGAAGAGAATCTAATCATGGAACAACTCCAGATGCAAAAGTGATAGGAAGAAACCAAGATCAATGCATCCAGCTGATGAGGCATGGAGATGCATTAACACTGTGAAACAAGCCCCAAAATGCCAGTTTGCCTTGAAGAAACAATCCTTATAACTTTCCATGATTGCCACAAATAAATCTGCACTGTTGTCAAAGAAAATGCGAGATGGGATAACATGCACATTAACCCGCCACGAAAATACAGAGTTGACTGTATGGAATCAATTTGATCTACCCAAAAAAGATGTGAGTCATCGATGTAGATCTTCATTTGAATATGGATGGCCTAAGTGTTGCAACAAATATCTCCAACACTTGATTAAAACAGAGCCCTCAATCAAGATTCTTTACCTAACCACACAGATGGCTGAGATGAAGCAAAGAATCTCCAAAATGCATCTAAATCTGACAGCCATCACATTTTCATAGAAGGGTGAAGGAAGGATGTGAAAATACGAGATCCATTAGATCAAAAGGGGCCCAGCAAGACAAAGATCCACCACTGCATGACAAGTACTCACTCTGTCACAAGAAATAAATACCTTGCAACTTTGCATAGTGACATAGTGACAACCATAGATGAAACTTGATTTGACGATAAGTAAAATGCAATGAAGGAACTAACACACCAAAGGACATTAATTAATTCATTGGAACATTCCCCAATACATAGTCAAATAGGCAGCATACAATTTTTTGATTTCATAGAAGCAAGAAAAGTCACTTCTCAAAATAGCAAAAATGCAGAATGTTAACTCGGCACGAAAGCTCGTGTTAACCTGCAACTTGGCATATGAAATAAATGAACTAGCTTGGCAAGTGGTCACTATGTCGCATAAAAAAACTACCTTGGAACTTTGCATAGTGATATAGCAACCATGTTTAATGTGCAATGTTAACCCCAATAGAAAAAAGTGTTAACCTACAACTCAGCACATGAAGAAAAAAATGGGCCAACTCAATCAACGAAGGGGCTGAACTAGCTCAACCATGAAGCAACTACATTAACATGAGATGTTAACATTCAACTTGGCACATAAATGAATTGTGCTAGCTTGGCATATGAAGAACCTAAGTTCACACGAGATGTTAACCTGACTAAGAAGTGTGTTAACCCACATTAAAAGAATCTAGCCCATTGAAGATCTCTCAGATCGATTATTAATGATGGGTTGAATGGGGGCCAAAATGGACAACAGTTAGTTTTGATGATTTCTCTTCCAATCTATTGGCCAAAATTCTTTATTCTTCTTCAATCATTTCTTTGTCTTCCATGTCTTTCTTCATCTGTTTAGTCACCTCACATAGCAATATAGCTTGTGATTCTTGCTCTAACTTGAGATTTCTAATTTCCTTTGCTTGGGCTCTATTCTTTTCCATTAAATTTGCAATTGCTACATCAAATTAATTGGATTCTTCATCTAAAAATATCTTATTAGTGTCTATCTCTTTGTATTGTGTGTCATTCTCTGCAGTAGCAATTTCCTTCCTTCTCTTCAAGGATTTCTTTAGTTCTACTCTTGCTTCATTTAGTTGATGTAGAATGAGATGTATTTTAATCTCTTGATTCTCAATACTCTTTCCCAACTTGTAGACTTCCATTTCAAGATCTTTCCTTAAAGTTGAAAAGCTTCTCTTTAAGAGAACAAGGCTCTAATACCAATTTTTGGAATTAGAATATGAAAGGTAAACTTCTAGGGGGGAAAGGGGGTGTGAATCACAATTTAAACTTTGACCCATAAAAATTTGACCATTCATCCATCTCATGCATTCAATGTATAAATTGAAATAACATGTAAGCATGTACATATAAAGCATGTAAGAAAGTAAATATTCACACACACATAACACCATATATGATTACCTAGAAACCCTCCAAGTGAGAAGGTAAAACTAGGGTAGGGATGACACCCACAAATTTTCACTACTATAGCAATAAAATGTATCCAATGAAGGTTACAATATTTTGATCATGAGACATGATCTACCCTATGAAAGGTCTGCCATGTTAAAGGCTTACAAAGACTGTTAGGTCTCACCTTATTAGAGGATTTCAATACCTTATTAGAAATATGCCTTGCTAAAGGACTTTAACTCACAATTAAGTAAGCACCATGTTAAAGGATTTCAATACAACCTATTAGGACTACTCTGTTAAGAAATTTATATTGAAATCACCTGTTAAAATGTCTCAGCATTGATCCTATGGTTAGCACTTGATTGCTTGATAATAGATCACCTCTAAACACTTGTCTTCTTGATCCTTCTTGATCAAATGTCTCTTTTTTGTATCCTTTTCCTTTCCTCTATTATGCTCTAACTAATTCTACAATGTTATCTTACTTCATAACTTCTAAGTCACCATGAATGCTTTGTTTGTGATGGGGACACAACCCAAGCATAGAATGGACACAACAGGAAAGGGAAAATTTTATTAACTATGAGAAAATGCTAATACATTCAGTACAGAGAAAATAGACTTCAAAACATACCCTAAGGGCTTCCAATAGTATAAATCTAGAGATAATTTCTCCTTTCAGTACCTCCTCTCAAACTCCACTTTGAACTGCCTTTTACAATGCCAGAAATGTTCTTAAATAGACCTCGGAGGGTTAAGGATTAGGAATACATTCTAGAAAGTGCTAGTTGGCATCCACTGACCAAATAGAAGGCTCTATAAGTTGCATTAGAAGTCGGTGCAAAATTAGAAGAATCCAAAAAATGGTAACCAAAATTTTAGGAGGCATAACTTTGGAACCGTAGCTCTAATTGACGAACCGTTTACATTTTTAGAAAGCTCTCAAAGCGCTCTATAGCCCTATAGACCAATTTCACTCATCCCCTATTTTTTGGCCCTATTCAAGGTCATTTAATGCCCCTAACCTAACTTTGAAGCATTCTTAGGATGTCTCCAAAAATCAAAAAACTGCGATAACTTTCAAACTGTGGGGCCTTTTGACCTGATTCTTTTTCTCGAATGCTCTAAATTACAATGACAATATTCCAACCAATTTACACCTTCTAGTTCACCAAAATGATGGCTCAATTACATAATCCTATTTTTTTGGCATTTACACGTATCCCAAGGTGATTAAAAACTCTATCTTAGAACATTGATAGTGGAACTGTGAGAGTTGGAACCTTTATTTGACCCAAATGCGTATCCAAAAATGAAAACACATGAAATAGAAACTAAGTCTAAGTACATTTTTTTGGGTGACACACGATTGCCCTTATACCTCTAGATGCTTCTGCATCAGACACCCAGGGTAGATTGAAAAGTGACCCTGTCAATTTATGAATGGTAGAGGAAATCCCAAATGGAAAACCTCAGCTGCTGAAATCCAAGTTAAGTCCTCTATCGGTCATCCTTTCCACTTGACTAGATACTCTTCATATTGCCTATTTCTAGTACTCCTGCCCACACAATGATCTAGAATGTCTTCTATCTCCTCCTTCTTAGAAGCAAGAATTGGACATGGCTCTAACATCAGCTCCTCATCTGCACCATCATCATGATACTCTGTTAAGTCTGTAATGTTGAAAATAGGAGAAATGTGAATTCCATTTGGCAACTCCACCTCATATGCATTTTCTGAGTCATGTTTCTTCAGAATTTTGTAGGGGCCAAATTTCTTCATTTTTAGCTTGTTGTAAGTACCAACTGGAAATATTTCTTTTCATAAGTGTACCATGACTAGATCCCCTACTTGGAATTCCTTATGTCTTCTCCTTTGATCAGCCCTAGCTTTATACTCTTGATTCATCTTGGTAATGTGTGCCTGAACCTCCTCATGAAGACGCTTGATATGTTCAGTAAATTCTTCAACTTCGGCACTTGTCCTCTCCCCTTGCTCTATCTTCCTCAACTTTGGTGCAGTCCTTGGGCTACTTCCATATACAATTTGGAATGGTGATCTACCAGTACTCCTATTTATAGAGTTATTGTAAGAAAACTCTACTTTTGGTAGAATTAAATCCCACCCCTTGGGTTTATCCCCAACTAAACATCTCAGAAAATTGCCCAGACTTTTGTTTACCACTTTTGTTTGGCCGTCAGTCTACGGGTGATGTGTGGAACTGAATTTCAAGTCTGTTCTCAACTTTTTCCACAATGTTCTCTAGAAATACTCCACAAATTTAGTGTCTCTGTCAGATACTATACTCCTTGGGAGACCATGTAGTCTTACCACCTCTCTGAAAAATAAGTTTGCAATATGGACAGCATCATGAGTTTTGTGGCATGGAATGAAATGTGCCATTTTGGAGAACCTATCAACCACCACAAATACTAAGTCATTACCCCTTTGTGTCCTCGGCAATCCAAGAACAAAATCCATACTTATGTCCTCCCATGGCTTTGATGGAACAGGCAATGGCTGATATAGTCCATTATTGTGACTAAATCCCTTGGCAACTTGACAAATCTGACAACTCTGTACAAACTTCTTTACATCCAATGACATTTGAGGCCAAAAATAATGTTCTCTAAGAATGGAAATGGTCTTATCTCGACCAAAATGTCCTACCATCCCTCCATTGTGTTTCTCCTTAATCAAATTTTCCCTTATGGAACTCCATGGAATGCATAATTGACTGCCCTTAAATAAGATACCATCCTGAATCAGATAGCCTAACCACTTAGTTCTATCTACAACAACAGGCTCTTTACAAGCTTTCCACACTTCAGCAAAATCAGGATCCTCAAGGTACATATTCTTGAGTTCATCAAACTCAACTACTTCAACCTGCATTACTGTAAGCAACAACTGTCTCCTACTTAGTGCATCTACAACCCTGTTAGATTTTCCACTTCTATGCTTCAACACAAATGTATAGCTCTGCAAGAACTCTACCCACTTCATATGCCTCTAATTCAATTTACCTTGGCTATTTAGGTACTGTAATGCCTGATGATCAGTGTACAAAAAAAATTCCTTTGGTAATAAATAATGCCTCCATTTCTTGAAGGCAGTTTTCCACTCATCTCTTTCTCGTATATGTATTTGATGATAGCCACTCTTGAGATCTATCTTTGTGAAGTACTGATCTCTACTCAAGCAATCTATAAGATCATCCATTCTTGGCAAAGGAAATTGATACTTGATGGTTATCCTATTTATAGCTCGAGAGTCTGTACACATCCTCCACTCTCCATCCTTATTTGGTGCAAGTACTGTAGGTACTGCACATGGACTCAGGCTCTCCCAAATCAAGCCCTTCCTCAATAGCTCTTGAACCTGTCTATTTAGCTCCTCAATTTCAGTAGGAGTCATCTTATGAGCAGCCTTGTTAGGAAAACTAGCTCCTAGGATTAAATCTATCTGATGACTGATTTGCCTTACTGGTGGCAATCCTTCTACAACATTATCAGAGATAATATCTCCAAACTCACCTAGTAAATCTAAAACTTCAAGTGGTATTTCACTACTACCTTCTTTATCTTTCCTAGGAATCAAAGCATAGCACATACGCTGATGTTTCATGCCATCTAAAAACTTCCTTCCATCAATAAGACAAATCCTAGCACTGCTACATACCTTTTTCGCCTTCCTTTTTCATGGGCTTAAATTTGTGGCGAACTCCATCCTTTGTTAGAGAGTATGTGTTTGCATGACCATCATGTACTGCATGCCTATCAAACTACCACAGTCTTCCCAACAATATATGGCAAACATCCATTGGAATAACATCACAAAGAACTTCATCATGGTAACTCCCAATTTTGAATTTCACTAAACATTGTTCACCTCTAGGACCTTATGATCATCTTTCATCCAAGCAATCTGATAGGGCTAGGGGTGTTTCTCCCTCTTGAGCTTTAGCTTACAGACCATCTCCTTTGATACCAAGTTATCAGTCCTACCACCATTAATGATCACATCACAACATTTAACCTCACACTTGCACCTGGTATGAAATAAACTCCTCCTTTGTCCTAGTTCAATCTCACCACTTAGTATGACCCTTTCATTTACTAAAGTCTCTCCTCTTTCTGCATCCTCTGAATGTGATGATTGTGCATCCTCATCCACATGAGCAACCCTAGCTTGACCCTCGGCTCTCCTATCTATCCTTCCTTGTTGTTGAGGGCATTCAAAGGCACGATGACCTTCTTCATTGCAATGGAAATAGGTATCATGAAAGCCTCCTCTTCCTTGTCCACATCCTCTACCTCTTCCTCTCTGATTTCCAAATTCTTGATCACGGGAGCGGTTGAAACCCTCGTTCCTTTGGTTCCTGCTAGTACCCAGATCTTCATTTTTCTTTTGGGTTTCATTTTGGCCTCCAAATGACCTACCACTACCCCTTCCTCTTTGACCATGCCCTCTTTGTCTCCCTTCAAACCTCTTATTTAGCTTCTCTTCAACTCATAGGGCAAACTGGTATGCCTCTTCAACACTGGTCATTCTTACCAAACTTAATTCCTCCTGGATGCTAGGTCACAACCCACTGATATAATGAGCAACCTTCTCCTTATTTGCTTCTACATGCCCTACTCTAATCAGAAGTCGATAAAACTCCTCTGTATATTCTTGGACTAATTTTCCTACTTGCTTTAACCCATGCATCTTCTTAAACAAATCAAGCTCATAATCAACAAGAATGAACTGCTTCTTTAGTTTGTCCACCATGCGATCCCACCTTGTGATCTTATCCTTTCCTCTTCTATTTCTTTCCAATTGAACCTCTTGCCACCAAATTTTGGCATGTCCTTTCAATTTGGCCTTTGCAAACTTAACCCTATCTAGATCTCTGATATCCTGATACTCAAAGTATTCTTCCAGTTCATTGATCCAATCGATCAACTCATCTGGTTTCAAATTTCCTGAAAATACACCCACATCAATTGTATGTCTTTTCCAAAACCTAGTAATGGCCCTAAAAAGCCTTTCCTCTACCTGATTTAGAACTTCCCTATCAAATTCCCCTTCTGGTCCAATTTTTTCTTCTTCATTATCGTCCTCGCTTTCATCGCATGCGGCAACATTTGTTCCTCTACAGAGCTCCTCTTGCAATGCTTGTACCTATCTTTGGAGGGCTCTAACCTTCTCGAGGTTAATAGCTCTAGCCCTTCCACCATGCTCTCTTCATGGAGGCATCTTCTTAACTCAAACCCTCAACCACACAGTCCTGGTGCAAACTGCCTCATAGTCGATGCTCTGTCTACACACTAAAGAAAACTAGCTCTAATACCACTTGATGGGGACACAACCCAAGCACAGAATGGACACAATAGGAAAGGAAAAAATTTATTAACTATGAGAAAATGCTAATACATTCAATACAAAGAAAATAGACTTCAAAACATTCCCTAAGGGCTTACAATAGTATAAATCTAGAGATAATTTCTCCTTTCAGTACCTCCTCTCAAACTCCACTTCAAACTGCCTTTTACAATGCTAGAAATGTTCTTAAATATACCCCGGAGGGTTAAGGATTAGGAATACATTCTAGAAAGTGCTATTTGGCATCCACTGACCAAATGGAAGGCTCTAGAAGTTGCATTAGAAGTTGGCGCAAAATTAGAAGAATCCAAAAAATGGTAACCGAACTTTTGAGAGGCATAACTTTTGAACCGTTGCTCCAATTGATGAACCGTTTACATTTTTGGAAAGCTCTCGAAGTGCTCTATAGCCCTATGGACCAGCTTCACTCATACCTCATTTTTTTTCCCTATTCAAAGTCATTTAATGCCCCTAACCTGACTTTGAAGCATTCTTAGGATGTCTCCAAAAATTGAAAAATTGTGATAACTTTCAAACCATGGGGCCTTTTGACCTAATTCTTTTTTTGGAATGCTCTAAATTACAATGAAAATATTCTAACCAATTTACACCTTCTAGTTCACCAAAATGATGGCTCAATTACATACTCCTTTTTTTTGGCATTTACACGTATCCCAAGGTGATTAAAAACTCTATCTTAGAACACTGATAGTGGAACTGTGAGAGTTGGAACCTTTATTTGACCCAAATGGGTATGCAAAAATGAAAACACATGAAACAAAAACTAAGTCTAAGTACATTTTTTTGAGTGACACGGGATTACCCTTATACCTCCGGATTCTCCTGCATCAGTTTACACATGAAAAATTCTCTCTTTTCTCCTTCAACACCTTACACACTCATAGAGAGTTTAGGGTTTTTCCTCCTTAAGAATACTTAGGTGACCTAAGGTTAGGTATGAATCTATGGCTAAGATTCATCCATTTTACTACTTAATCCTTCCCATTTTCTGATTGGTTGCATGTAATTTCATTGGGAATCCAACTTAAGATTCATCCTTATCTCCAAAATATCATAGTTCATCCTTAAGATAGCTCAAAAATGGTTTACATAGTTGTTTGTGCCATTACAAACAAATATGTCAAAATTGTCTTACTCAGCATCTGAAGTCTCTAATACTCAGCATAAACTAATCTTTCTGTTGTGACTCGGCATCCACTATTCACTCAGCTATTGAATCACTCGGCATACACTATCTGCTCAACACTTGAGTGACTTAGCACATGAGTGGCTTGACACTCACTATGAACTCGACATGGACTATGTTTGCCCAGCATATGTTACTTGTTTGGCATGAACAAAGTAAATAGCTTAAGTGTGTTGATGCTCACTTGTCAAAACCAATATGAGATCAAAACATGCTATAGTTCGTGTTTTAAATGTCGGAAGTAAAAAAATTGCCATAATGATAAGGAAACTAATTAATTATTGTAATATCTTTTAATTGTTTGAATATCTTTTAATTTGGTTCTTAAATTATGCTCATAGTAATTAGTAATTGTTCAAAGTAATATTAGTATTAATAATTACTAATTAGTATTAGTAATTAGTAATTGTTCAAACATTTATTAAATTTAGTAATTAGTAACTAGTAATTAGTAATTAGAAATTAATAAAGGTTAGATATTATTAAAAATTTGTCTCATTGCAAATATCAAATATAAATGTATGTGTTTAATTAATATTGTTAGTGAATAGTTAGTAATTGAAATCCTACTATTTTTAAAGAACTATCATAGTCGCATTGTGTGCAATGCCTTGCCCAAGACTAAATTTTAAAAATGGAGAGCAAAAAAGACAATATTGAAGATATTATGCTCGCAATTATATGAGACAATGACGTGAACAAAGGACTGGCACTCAAGAAGAGGAAGTTAGAAGTCCTAGAAATCAAGAGTGACAAATACAACATAGAGAATATGAACAAAATTATATGAGTCAATGCCGCGAACAAATGACTAATGCACAAAGAGAAGAAGAAAGAAATCATTGAAATCAAATTGATAGAGAAAGACGTGTCAAGCACATGGCAACTATGATAGTGGAAGAGATTGAAGCATAAATGAGACAACATGCAAATAATATGAGAGCACATTGTATACAAACATCTTAGGATAAACAAAATATAATGAGAAGAGAAATAAAAAGAGTTATGAACCTAGATGATTTGAGTGCAAGAGAAAGACAACAAATACAACTATGTAAACATGAATCAAACCAAGCACAAGCTCAATCTCATGAAAATGGTGGATTTATCTCTCATGGGACAAATTCTATGATAATAGATTGTGTTCTACAAACACCAACTGATTGAGTAGAAGATCTATGAATGTTGATTTAGGAATTGTAATTTACAAGAGGAGTTCACATCTCAAAGAAGAAGACAAAGACAATTGAAAATAACACAAAATATAATGGATAAGGGAACAATCAATACTAATAAAAATAATGAGATTGACTTGAGGACTTTATAATTAATATTTTGCAATGGCCTAGATAGACTTGCTATGCCAAGTATGTGCTACATTTGTGAAGCAAGTTTTCTTGCAATGAAGGTTGTATAGGTCCCTAAAGGCCTAATTTGTCATTGATGTCAATAAGAAAAGAATGAACATCAATTGTTCAACATCAAACAACATGGATTTTGGTCCACAACCATTAGAACTTTCTAATTTGACGCAAATAGAGGAAATGTTGATACACTTGTACATTTGAGGCCATTTTTTGACCAAAATTGGCCAAAATTTTGACCCAATTTTTGACCAAAGTTTGACCAAATTCAACCAACCCATTGGTCAAAGTTTTTCTCGTCAAAATTTTGACCATCCTACTACTTGGTCAAAATTTCAACCAATATGTTGGTCGAAAACTGCCAAACATGTTGGCCCAAGTTCTGCCAAGCATTGGTCAAAATTTTGACCAACCCTTGGCAGTTCTTGACCAAAAATTGGTCAAAATTTTGACCAAAACTTGGTAGTTCTCAACCAAATATTGGTCAAAATTTTGACCAATACTTGGTATTTCTCAATCAAACATTGGTCGAGAACTATCAAACATGTTGGCCCAAATTCTGCCAAGCATTGGTCAAAATTTTGACCAATGCTTGGTTGAAAACTCCAAGTATTGGTCAAAATTTTGACCAGTGTTTGATCGAGAACATCCAAGCATTGGTCAAAAAAAAATTTAGGCTCACACTTGTTGAGGTCCACTTTAGCAATGGCCCTTCCTATGAAATTGTTCTCTAAAACATTTCTAGCAAGATAATGTGTTATGAGCTCTTCATCAATGGGATGGAACGTGAATCCAGGAGGCAGTTGTGCATCACCCATATCATGATTGTAACTAAAGTTAAGAGCCTCTATTATTGAATTCTCTTCCCTATCACCCATATTCATTTCCTTTTCTATGGGAAATAAGGAAGAGAATTCAATAATAGAGGATCTTAACTTTAGTTATAGTCATGATATGGGTGATGCACAACTACCTCCTAGATTCATGTTCCATCCCACTAATGAAGAGCTCATAACATAGTATCTCATTAGAAAGGTTTTAGATAGAAATTTCATAGGAAGGGTCATTGCTGAAGTGGACCTCCACAAGTGTGAGCCTCAGAGAGGGTTCAATTCCCTCCTTTATTATTCACTATGCGTATAATCCCACACACCCATTTGATCTTGAATGATGATGTACTAAATGTTGAGTGTCTATGCTGAGTGCTCCAAAACCATCCATTTCATGCCTTCATCTATACACAATGTCTTTCTAGTTTCTTTTGACTCGCACACCCATTTCATTTCATATGATCATCTAAAAATTGTGTCACTCTAAGCTCTCAATTGTTTCCTCTTGATTGATCATCTCATAACTGTTGAATGAGAGCTTTAGGATAAGCTATAGGCATCCATCAAAGCATAAAGGATTTTGTCAAACAGTTTAGATGAAGTAGTAGCATTTTCCTTGGGAGACATGCTTGCAAAATGGAAGCATAGATAATTCATGTGAACTGTTTGACAGGATGCTTGAACATAATGTGGTCATCAAAAGCCATGGTTGTTGGATATGCACAAAATAGATACATTGAGAGAATATATTTGTTTAAGTTGCAACTACCCTAGTAGACATGCATGCAAAATGTGGAATCCTAGATGAATAGTTCAATTGAATCCTCCTCATAGAGGAAGGCTACAACAAATACATAGTCCAATTGAATGTGTTGGTGTTTGAAACTACTGAGCAACAAAATGCTCAATATCATAGTGAAATTACTCACACAATCTAAGGATTAGCCAAATATTAGTAGCAATTACATGAATAAACCACTTTGACCCAACTTCAAAAAAACCAAAAATGGTTTTCTACTCTTTAGGCTCTACTAAACCAAGGCAAGTATACCTAGGGATGATTCTAATGCAAACTGTGGTATGAAATTATCTTAGTTTCATTCTTATTCTCATCTTTTACCCTCATGTACATACATAGTTTATCAATTTTCTCTAAAAGCTTCTCAAATCTATATGTATCCCCTATAAGTAGATCTGGTTATAAATCTCCTATTAGTTTACAAGTATTCTTGGAATTAGTGGCTATCTAAGACTCAGAAAACTATACGCAAATGAGTGGTAACCAGCATTCGTAACTTTAAAAAAAATGGAATGAAATAATTTTGATTTTTTAAAATTAGTTTGATATGTAGCAGCAAAATTTACCCTTGCCCATTTCTAACTCATGTGACTAGTGTCTTATCCATTGGGCATAAAATTGACTATTGGTGGGAGATCTAATTCAAATAACTTGCAAATGAATGAATCAATTGTAATCACCCATTTCCCTTCTTATGAAATATCCCTTTTATAAGCTCACAAACCCTATTGATTCACTGAAGCATTTCCATAATTCCTTGAATTATAAGCAACAATAAAACCAGCATACAACCCATCCAGATTGCATTCAGCCAATTAAACCTTATTTAAGTGACTTCAAAGTAAACAAACTCAAAAAATGGAGATAGAAATTTGTGACACAAATATAGTGTTAATACCCCTTTGTATTATCCTTTTGAATGACTAATCCAATAACCAATAGAATTCAAAGAAAAGCCTAGAACATTTTGTTGATTCTGTCATTTCAATATCACCAGAGAGTACAAGTGGAAGCAAACTCAAAACAACTACATACTATTTGACCGACTATCTATACTTTTCTTGAGAAACACAAAAATTATACAAGTTTTTGAACCATCACATTTCCTTGAAAACTATAGACATGAGTTGCAACAAGCACAGGGCAATTGTGATTGACAAGTGTCCTTCCAAACAAGAAACAAAACATCATAACAAGAGACAAAAATGAGCATAACAGAATGCCAAGTGCAACAAAAATTCTTTGGGTAGGCCTGTTTCTATTACTATTGCAAATCATCAACTTTTGATTTGTCCCCTACTATTCTAGATCTTTAGAATATGTGGCTACCAAACTAGCCAACAAAGGGTTATCCTGTGGTGCTTCCAAATCAATTTTTTCTTATGGATTTTCACTGCTTTCACCTTGAACGGGCAATATTACTTTTTTAGCTTCTTCTTTTGTCAGATCTAGTGTTGATGTGTCAATGATCTGCACCTCACCTTTCAGTTCTTTATCATCATCTGTACTGTCTTCTTCTAACTACTCATCAGAAGTAATATCTGCCATCCAGGTGTTAAACTGTGCATCATCAAGCTAGCAAAATTGTAGGATATCATCTTGCTTCTTTAATATAAAGTTAGCCTCATTTTCGAGACCAACAAACTCTTGTCTCAAAGAATCAAAAAATAACTAGACTTTAACCAATTCCTCTATCGTGATGGCCCACCAGGAATGTCCCTTTTCACTTACAACTTTATTTATCCTTATGCAGAACAGGTCATCTAGTTCTTTACTCCATGCATCTTTATTTTTCAATTTACTTTTTCTATGCAAGGCACAAGGAAACAAATCAAATTTCTGATTCTTGTACTTGCTTAAATAAGAAACAATTTTTAGTTGCAAAGCAATTCTCCTGTTATCAAAATCTGACAGGTCATTAGCAACATCATACATTTTTTCAATATGGTCATGGGAAGACCTTACAACTAAATAACATAAAAGGGTGATTTCTTTCTCCCTTTTTCCCCACTTATTAACAATAGGCTTGAGGGTTTCATCATGGGTTTTTAGTTCCTCCCATATACTTGTTACTCTTGCCAACTGATCATAGAACAATGGCCATTCAATTTTATCTACTAAATACATTAGGGCCTTTCTAAGCTTATCCTCATATTGCATATTTAACTCTACATGTAAGGCCCATAGCTTGCTTTTCTCTTCTTCAAAATCCTCAGCTATGTAATATTCTAGCCTTTGAGGTGTGTCTGGCATTTCTACAAGGGGGGTGGATTTAAAAGGTTCCACTGGAGGATGGGGGTATGTTATTCTTGGCTTGGTAGACTTCCCCATTAGCTTGTCTTCAAGCTCAATTCTCCTTCTTACCTCCTTATTATAGGCCTCAAGAATTGTTTCATATTTATTTTGTAACTCGAACATAGCCTATTCCTCCTTCCTAGCAGTGGCCAAAATAAATTTGGATGAATCCACATTCTAGTGTGCTGCCTGCACAAGTGAAGTATCAGCAACCCTTCTTACAATTATGTTTCCCATCAATCCAGACTCATCTAATTTTGATGGTGTGGCTCTAGATTCTCTTGTTAATGACCAACTGACCAATGCAGCTTGATCCTCAACAAATGTAGTGCCCCTGAAATCCTTTTCATTGTGATCTTGCAAATTCAATTTATTTGAAACAAAACTAAAAACTAAGGCATCAACAATATCCCAATTTGGTAACAATAAAATGTTAGATGCCTTCACCATTTTCCTCCCCTCCTTAGGGCTTATATTCTGAAATTCTTTCATCATTTTTTCTTTAGTTTGTTTCTGGATGGAAGCTTCATCCATTTCTGGATGCTCTATATTTAAGCTTTTGCATCTCTCTTCAAAAATATCCATGTTTTCCCTCCATGTAAACTGCTAGAAAGCCCGAGATCTCACAAAATTGTCATCAGCCAAAAATTGATGACTTGCCTATTCTAATATAGGGTCCAATTCCCTACCTCTATAGTCTGCTACTGTTAGATCCAAACTTGGGAGGGGAGGTTCTAGAGGGTTGCCCTCATCTAATTCCACATGAGTAATAAAAATACCTCCCTATGATCCCATCTATTCAATTTACTCACCAGTGAGTTGTTCTTCTCCAATCCTCAAAGGGATTGAGTGGGTGAATATTCCTCAATTTCACACCTCTTTTCTTTCATTACCTTCTGCCTCTTAAGACTAGGTTCATCAGGTCTCTCCTCTTGGGCTATACTGGTGGGTCCCATTATTTGCTTTCCCTTATCTATAGGAGCCATTTTATTTTGAATTATAGTGTAACCAAGCTTCTTTTGTACAATTATTTGACCAACTCCTATATTAGGAGTGAAAGCCAACCTCCTCATGACTTCTCTAGCCTTATCAGGATAAGAATCAATAAAAATTTGTTTCTTCTCATTCATTTCTTCCATTATTTCAGGGAAGTTATTCATGAGCTTATTTATTCTGTCAGCCTCTATATTAACATTATCTAAAGGACTATATCTCTGATCAAAATAATGAATGAATTCTAGGACCCGGGAATAAACTCTCCATTTTTCTTTTTAGTTTCCTTCTCCTATAATGAGAATTCATTCCTTATAATGTCCTCTAGATAATATGAATCATGCTTGACCTATCCCAACTTAATTCTATGCCTCAAGCTCTGATTAAAAAATCCCTCAGAATCACAAAAATGGGGATGGAAGACAACCATCATATACTGATCCAAAATTTTATGCAAAAAGAGCCAACCCCCTTTGGTAATCACAAATTAATGGGCCATTGTATAGGTAGGGAAAATTGACCCTAGTTTCCTTTTCAATAGAAATATTTCTTCTACTCCTCCTAATTGCCACAAAACTTCAGCCATTCCTACCTTCAAAGGTACTTGGTAAGGCAAGACATGAGGACTCCCTTTAAAACCATAGATTCTAAAAACTATAGAAATAGGGCAAGGAATGATATCTCCCCAATTATGTGAAACTTTCAAGTTATGGGGTTTGTCCATAGGTCTGAGGAGATCCATTAATACCTTAGGGATTTTGGGATTGTCTCTTAATATGAGACATCTCAATATAGAAGCAAAATACCTATCAAATCTGACAAAATTGGCATTATTTGCATCCCAGGTCATATCCGCACTCCACAACTGGACTGGCAGTGCTTCCCCATTCTCTTCTTTGTTCAATTCCATCTCATTACCAAAATATGTCACCCCCTTGAACAAGAACATATGCATCAATAGAGAATAGTGGCCAAAAGTTTTATCCACTTTGCCCTTCCTAATTCCAACTAAACCAGTATGAATTTCCTCAGCCAAAAAGGAGGTAAAATCAAAGATAACATCTACACCAAAAGAAGCAATTTGAACCATCATATACATAAGGCCAATGGGCATGAAATCCTACTCATCCTCACCAAAAACATGGCATAGGGTTCTGTATATTTCTACAGCCTAGGAAGTGAAAAGACTCTTCTTAAAAGGTTCCCTAGAGGTTGTGATAATTACTAGCAGAGTTCCTATTGTACCAATGTGTGCCCTTAGTGCACCTCCCCTAATCACATCCTTCTTTTCTTTGTATTCATTTTCTAGTTCTAGTAGATTTATTGGCACATGGTAATCTTACAATGGTTCTAGGTGAAAAACCTCTCTAATTTCTTCAGGACTAATCGAGATTAGAGGCACACCACCATTTCTTCTTATACCACCCTAATAGCTTGGTCATAATTCTTGGCAATGGCTTGAAGAAAATCATAATCCATGAAAACACTTGGGACTACTAGCTTTCCCAAATCAAAATTCTAGACATTAGCATGTGGGGCAAACAAATTCCTCTCTGAAAACCACTTTTTAAACAAGACAATACCAGTTTGTGTAGTTGTTGCATCCCTAACCCAGTTCCCCTTGTCATATAGGCCATCAGCAATCTTAAGCTTAGGGTTTAAGGAAATTAACCTTTTAACTTGTGTAGGCTCAGTGGTGGATTCTGGGAGTAATTCTAGCAAATCATCATGGACATTTCTATCCATATAATTAATTTGCTCAGAAAATGCTTTCTTAGGAGGCATCTTGATCATAATAATAGGAATTAGAATGCTGCAGAGGTTGTATGTGAATACTTACTTGACTTGCTAGACTTGTTCTTCTCTAAACCTCTACAATTATTCTTTGAATAGATAAGAAATTGCCTCACATCTTTACTAGGCTTAACACAATACAATCAATAGGCTCTTGTGCTCAGAAAATGTGAAATCTTTGTTTGAGTGAGACTGGAAGTGATGAAATCTCCTATATTGTACTCTATTTTTCTCACACACGAAGCTTTCATTCATCATAATTGCAAAAAATAGAGAAATAGAGTGGCACCATACTTCCTTTTAAATTTGCGCTATCAATCTTCGAAAACTCCTACGATCACAGAATGAAAACTAGGTTGACTCACATTTCCTCTTAACACGCTGGCTGTCAACCCAATAAAATAACTCCATTTGTACCTTTCCTCTAATGTTGGCATTTCAGAATGGGCCCATGGATGACTGAGGACACGTGTGATCAACTTGCTACCTCACTATACATAACTTTCGAGCACCTTTCTATAGTAAGCTAGCAATAACCATTGATTTTACTTTGATCTTGTGGTAGATATTTGATACAACCCTGAAGAGAACAATGTTGGTTCCCTCACTTGCTACCTCACTATACATAACTTTTGCACATCTTTCCATAGCGAGTTAGCGAGTATCATCGATTTATGCTTGATCTAACGATTTAGAATCATTTACATGTTCTATGCATGGGGATTGGATCCAAGATACTATTATCGCTAAGTTGGCTTAACATGTTGGCACACATATATATTATTTAATTTTGAATGACATCATTCTTCCTTGACTCTACCATGTTTGTCATTTTTAGGCATGCCGCTACCTTGCTACCGGCAAAAGACACCAACTTCTTGGTAGCGACATAGCAAGCTCTGACGAAGTCAAAACTTCTGTCCTATAAATGCTAAGTAGGATGCCACTATGTTATTTAATCTACAAAACTCATTTTTGATGAATCACTTGTTCGAGGCCCATCTCTTTTAAAATTTCCATTACATCACAACCCTCTGACTAGTCACTACCTCATTACCGGTGAAAACACCAACTTCTCGGCTAGCGAGATAGTATCAGAGAAGGTGGTCACACATATTTTTGAACTTGCATGGGAATTTCTACAATCACATTAGTTTTTAAAACAAATTGCTGCATCCTTTAAAATCTGGGCACTCACTATGTGGCTACTAGTAGGTCGCATAGATTTTCTGATAGCGACTTAGCAAGTTGCTAGAGAAACTTCAATTCTGGTGACACCATTTGCAAATTCCTCCTTGTGTGTCCTTTTTTGATACTGAAAATCCTAGGCTAGTTCACTAAAGCCTTCTTTAATACTAACAATCTTGGGACATAGCATGTGATCATAATGTCTTGATATTAACACAACTTTGTCGGTGCCGAACTTCATTTTTCAGCACCAGGACATAGTTCTTCGATGATCGCTACATCACTAAAGGAAAGAACCTCGCAACTTTTTATAGAAAATACATGACATTTGTTGATTCTAACAAGATCCAACAATGGGTTAAGATTTTTCAAAAGGACTCAAAAATGACCTTGATGTAGGTGGGAAAGAATATTCAGTTGCTATTAAGACTTTTGTGCCAAAATAAAATTCAAAAGGCAAGGCCTACGGTTTTACACAGATTTTAAAATATATCAAAAATATGAGACCAAAACCTAAAACCCTAGGACCTAACAAAAGAACTCACATATAATTTTTTCACCATGATTCTAAGAAAAATTAATATGTAAAAAATCAGACCAATAGAATGGTCTATAGATACCATTAGGATAAATCACAACTATGGATAAATCATCATTTAGAACTATTTTCACTAGTAGTTAAGATATCAATTTGCATCATACATGGAAGAAGTTGAAGAGCAGTCAATACACATCAACATCATGAGAAGAAGTGATTTGGTTAATGAATTGATTACTAAATCAATATGGAGTGATATATAATAGCCAATGAGGAATCTGTAATGGGTATTCTGGTTCCCAATTGTTGATAAGTATGATAGCTACTATGAATGTAATGTCCCCTCTTTAGTTTGACATGACATTGATCATGGATTTTTCCTATTCCAGACTCTCGTAGGCAAATGGTGTGGAGAGAGAGTCAATTCTGCGGATCAGATGGTCATATCTTGCTCTTGAAGAAGTGTTAAGAGGTTATATTTTATTATTATGTGTTATTGGGGCCTACATGTTATAATTTTAAGTTGAGTTGCACTTTTTATTTTATAAAATTACTTTATTATAAAAAGTGCATTATAATGAGATTTTATAAAGGATGTTTCTAGAAGTTCTAGAAAAAGTGCATTATAATGAGATTTTATAAAGGATGTTTCTAGAAGTTCTAGCAACTTCTTAGAAAAGTGAATAAATAGAGGGCTGGGCCTCTCATTTTGGACATGCTTGGATTTGAGATTTCTTCTACTTCTTTCATTGTGGAGCAAATTTGTAGTCTCTTGGGTCTGCAAATTATTTGATCTTTGGGAACGAATCACTCCCTTGGATTGGCGACTTTGAGGGTGTGAAATATCACCTGAATTGTTGCATTTGAGGAGTTGGTAATTCAGCCATCTCATTTGGACTTCATTGAGATTTAGTTATAAGGGTTTACTTTGGTTGGAATAAGGGTTTCAGTTGTGCCCTAGCATTTGTGGATTGATTAACAGGGTTTGTAGACACAGTTGTGCATTATTTTCAGACTGCCAGTCCAGGGTTTGGACCCACGTTTTTGCTCATAACTCCTAATTGGCTTGACGGATGAATTTCATATTTTAGGGGGTTATTCAGCAACCCTAGGCACCCAGATTTATTGCTTTTGGAGTGACAAAAAATGCTGCAATTTTTTTATCTAGCAACCGTACCAGGCCGTACCTGTACGGCCCTGTCAGTAAGGTAGCAACAGCAATTTTGTGAGTTGGTTTGGGACAGATTGTGAGGTCTTCATGTGGCATTAATTCAGCATTCATATCTGGCAAAATTGGGGCTATTCCAGGTGCACAAACTGAAGTTTTGATTGCCAAAATATTGCATGTTCTGGATTAGAATAGTCAGCACTGTCATTGCATAAATAGTTATTTCCAGTCATTAATAACTGTTGTAAAAGTTTCGTCATTTGCATTCCAAATCTAAACTGGGTTATTGTTCATGTCATAACATTGCATTGTCAAGAGCTTGATGTGTTAGAAGTGCATAGTTGTGATAGTCTCTCATTGTAATCAGTTCTATTTGCTGTCATAAAATCAGAATTGCATTGGACTTCATATTTGAGTTTCATATTGTCATCTATCTCTTAGATTGGTAGTGTTATAATCTGAAATTGTTGTTCATACATTATTGGCATCATATATTGAGGTTTTGTTGTACAACAATTAGTAATATTGCAGCCTTATTCGGTTACATGCCAACTGTTTGACAAAATTCCTAAGTCCAGTTTGAGGGTTTCAGTGGCCTTTATAGTAAGGGTCATTACAGTGGTATCAGAGCTATAAGTCCTGCCATCCTGTAGAGGTCTTATAGGGAATTTGGAACAGCTGGATAGGAGGGAAAGTCTTTGACAAAATGTCAAAACACTAAAATCAGAACATTTATGAGCATGTGACAGAGGCTTTATAATTTCTGCAATACCAAAGCAAGACAAGATAGGATTTTAGACCTGCAGAGCGAACAGTCTAGCTCATCTGTACAGGTGGATATAGAATCCAATCATACAGACACAGGGGAGGTATTCTTTGACCAAGACTACGACTACAATATGGATAGAGGTGGGAATGCCGGTCCAGATCAGTAAGAGGAAATATTTTTACAATTATTAGACACCTTGGCACAGGGACAGTGATTAGCCGAACAAAGAGCACAAGAACAGAATCAGAGAATGGAGCTTATGATGCAGATGATGGCTCGTCAAATGGGGTTGAATGCTAACATAGGTGGAGGAAATAATTAGAATGGTAACAATCAGAATGGGAATAATTAGGATGGGATACATAATGGAGGCGAACAAATTGGGAACAATTTCGATCATGCACCCCAGCAAGCTAGGACAGTGAGTTCAAGACCTATGATTCCCACGTTCCTTCCTAGAGCTCCAGAGCAGCCAGTACCAGAACCCCAGATCACTGACATACAAGATCAGCTGAGGAGAGATTGGGAAGCAGGAGGTCCAAATTTTATAGCTACAATCACCTTTAGAGAGTATATGGATGTGCGGATGAAGCATATGCCCCGTGGACATGACAGGACTCAGAGCTATGAGTTACAAAAGAAAGTAGGGAAACTTCAATTACCATATTATGATGGCTCAGGGAAGTCTACAGCAAGAGCTTAGGTTCAAAAACTTGACACATACTTTCAATTGAACCCTATGTCTGAGGAAGAAGCTATTAAGTATGCAGCAATTCACCTGGATGGGTTAGCACACGAGTGGTGGCATCATGGTATGATCACTATGGGTCATGCACACATTACCTAATATGTGGAGTTTACGAAGAGACTGATTGAACGTTTTGATAAGAAGGATCCAGAACTCCATTTCAAGGAGTTAGCTCAGCTTAAACAATGGGGATCATTGGAAACATACATTTCAGAGTTTTAGAAACTTGCAGTGTTAGTAACAGATGTATCTGAACAGAGGCTATTGGTTTTATTTATGGATGGGCTAGTTGATCCGATGGGAGGGTGGATTAAAGCTCTCAACCCTCCCACTTTGCAGGAAGCCATTAAGAAAGCTCGTGACATGGATTCCTCTTCAGCTTCTAAAAATAAATTCCAGGCAAAGAGTTTCCCTTCAAAAGATAGGGATAGGAAACCCTTTCATAGAGAGACATAGCTACCTAAGGAGGAAAGTAAGAGGTTGGACAAGGAGACACTTAATGACTTGTGTAGGAAGAAGCTATGCTTCTATTGCAAAGGCCCGTATGAGTATGGCCATGACTGTCCTATGAGGCCATAAGGGAAGACCAACCGAGCAATGTGGGCTTATTACGAAGGTTCAGATTCAGATAGTTCAGAACATCATGATGAGGATCCTGATGAAGCAGAGGGAGAGCAAGAGATAGATAGTGTAGGGAAACAGCAGGGAATAGAGCTACATTTACAGGAAGCACGACTGTCTAGTATCTAGAGAGAGGAATCTTTCAGACTTTAGGGAGTTTTGGTTGGGCAGAAGGTTATTACATTATTGGACACAGGTGCCACACATAATTTCATTGATGCACGATTCGTGGAGAAGCGTGGACACATTACTGAGGAGTTCGTGGGACTAAGAGTCAAGGTAGCTAATGGATACACTCTTCGTTGTGACAGGATGGTACGAGACCTACCTTTGCGCCTGAACAACTATGAGTTTAAGGTGGACTATCATGTGGTCAACATGGGTGACATGGATATAGTACTTGGAATGTAGTGGCTACATTCATTGAAGGTGGTTACCCTGAGACTAGAGGATATGGAGATACAATTCGAAGTGAATGGTAGGACTCATGTGCTTAAGGCTATCCGTAATGGAGACATCAGGACTATCTCATTTAGGCGGCTGGAGAGATTAACTGGGCATAATGATATAGAGTGGGCAGCAGTTTGTACTTTGACACCTACATAGGAGGAGCAACATAAGATGGAATATCATCCTAATATTTAGAAATTGAGGATTAAGTACGAAAAGGTATTCAGTGAGATTCCACCAGGCAGGCCACCGGACAGAGGCATTGAGCATGTTATTGAGCTGGAGGAAGGTGCTAAGCCTATCATGATCGCACCATATCGACACCCAAAGTGACTCAAGGATGAGATCGAAAGGACCATCGAGGAGTTTCTAGCTATGGGGCACATCTAACCAAGTAAGTCACCTTTTGCATCTTCTGTTGTTTTGGTAAAAAAGAAGGATGGAACTCTTCGGATGTGTGTTGATTACAGGGAATTAAATAAGAGAACCATTAAGAATGGGTATCCCATTCCTCGCATTGATGAGTTGATAGATGAATTGCATGGGGCTTGTTATTTCATGAAAATTGATTTGAGAACAGGATATCACCAAATCAGAGCCTGTGAACAGGATATTGAGAAAACTGCTTTCAGATGTCATTGTGGGCACTTTGAGTTTGTAGTCATGCCTTTCGGTCTGACCAATGCACCTGCCACTTTCCAGTCCACTATGAACAGAGTTTTCCACCATCAGTTGAGGAAATTCATGCTGGTGTTTTTTGATGACATTTTGATCTATAGCCGATCATGGCAGGAGCATCTAGAGCATTTGGAGACAGTGTTGAGCATTTTACAGAAGGAGTCCTTGTATGCAAAAGAGTCCAAATGTGACTTAGGGATGATTGAGCTGTTATATTTGGGACACATTATTAGTGCAGATGGAGTGCCGATGGATCTTGAAAAGATTCGTGCTATTTTTGATTGGCCTCCACCAGAGAACCTTACACAGTTGAGGGGGTTCCTTGGTTTATGTGGTTTCTATCGCAGGTTTGTCAGTGGCTACTCACGACATGCAGCTCCTATGATAGATCTACTGAAAAAAGGGGAATTTGTGTGGACTCAGAAGGCACAAGACTATTTTATGAGATTTAAGCAGATAATGACTACGTGCCCAGTTCTAGCATTACCTGATTTCACGAAGCCATTTGAGCTTCAATGTGATGCATCTAGAGAGGGAGTAGGTGTTGTACTTATGTAGAATAAGCACCCCATAGCTTATGAGAGTAGGAAGTTCAGAGGCCTCAAGCGTTCATTCAGTATATATGATAAGGAGATGTTGGCCATCATGCATGCTTTGGCCAAATTCAGACAATATCTTGTGGGTAGCAAGTTTTGTATTAAAACTAATCATAACAGTTTGAGGCATTTCTTGGGACAGCGGGACCTGAATGATCGCCAGCAAAAGTGGGTAAGTAAGTTGTAGGCATATGATTTTGACATCTCATATGTCAAGGGAACTCATAATGTTGTTGCAGATGCTCTTTCTTGAAGGCCACACCTCACTCTTATGGTTCAAATATCAGAGGATTGGCGACACTTGATTATAGCAGAGTATGCCAGGGATACACGGGCCTCCGATATAGTGGAGGGAACAGTGATTGATACCAGATACACACTTGTAGATGATTTAATCATTTACAAGAATAGGATTTACCTAGTCCCAGGATCGAAGGTTAAGCAACTGATTTTGAGAGCATTTCATGACTCACCGACAACAGGCCATCCCGAGTACTTCAAGACTTACAGGTCAGTTCGAGAGTGGTTCACTTGGAAGGGGTTGAAAGCTGATGTTTTGCAGTACGTTCGAGAGTGTCTTGTTTGCCAGCAAAACAAACAAGAACACACCTATCCGGCAGGGTTCCTACAGCCACTTCCGATCCCTGACAGGAAGTGGGAGCACATCTCCATGGACTTTATCATAGGTTTTCCCAAGGTACAAGGATGGGATTGTATTTATGTGGTGGTAGATAGATTAACAAAATATGCTCATTTCTTTCCTATCACTACTACCCACTCAGCAGCTCAGGTGGTAGAGGTTTTCTTTCGGGAGGTTTTCAGATTGCACGGATTGCCTTGGAACATTGTGAGTGACAGGGATAGCCATTTCATGAGTCATTTTTGGCAGGAGGTATTCCAGGAGGTATAGCACTAGCTATCACCCACAAATCGATGGTCAGACGGAGATTGTGAACAAATGGGTGGAAGGGTATTTAAGGAATTATGTGGCAGCTCAGCAGCGAGCTTGGGTCAGATGGATATATCTCTACGAGTATTGTTACAATACTACATATCACATCACTATACAGATGACACCCTTCATGGCACTTTATGGTTATGAAGCACCTAGTTTCTTGGATTTGTTGTTGGGTGATAGCCGGGTACCCAATGCAGGAGAATTATTACAGGAGAGTAAGGATATAGTTGCTACTCTAAAAGATAATATTGCGAGAGCTCAGAACCAGCAGAAGTAGTATGCCAACCAGAAGAGGACTGAGCATAGTTTTGAGGTGGATGATATGGTTTACCTCATGTTGCAGCCATACAGGCAATCTACTCTTAAGAAGAGTGGTGCAGAGAAACTCAAGCCACGCTATTATGGACCATTCAGGGTTATCAGGCAAGTTGGTGAGGTGGCTTATGAGTTGGAGCTTTCAAAAGACAGCAGGGTGCACAATGTGTTTCATGTGTCCCGCCTCAAGAAGGCGTTGGGTCAGAATGTGGTACCTTCCACAGTATTACCTCCTTTAGACGATGAGGGAAAATTGATTTTAGTGCCAGAATCCATCCTAGAGAGCAGAGAAAAGCAGCTTCACAAAAGAGTGATCAGAGAATACTTGGTTAAGTGGAAAGATCTACCTGTTGAGGATGCTACTTGGGAGGGGGAAGCTATTTTGCAGCACCCGGCGTTGAGATTGCTTGAGGCCAAGCAATTTTAGGAGGGGTGGACTGTAATGTCCCCTCTTTAGTTTGACATGAAATTGATCATGGATTTTGCCTATTCCAGACTCTCGTAGGCAAATGGTGTGGAGAGAGAGTCAATTCTGCGGATCAGATGGTCATATCTTGCTCTTGAAGAAGTGCTAAGAGGTTATATTTTATTATTATGTGTTATTGGGGCCTACATGTTATAATTTTAAGTTGAGTTGCACTTTTTATTTTATAAAATTACTTTATTATAAAAAGTGCATTATAATGAGATTTTATAAAGGATGTTTCTAGAAGTTCTAGAAAAAGTGCATTATAATGAGATTTTATAAAGGATGTTTCTAGAAGTTCTAGCAACTTCTTAGAAAAGTAAATAAATAGAGGGTTGGGCCTCTCATTTTGGACATGCTTGGATTTGAGATTTCTTCTACTTCTTCCATTGTGGAGCAAATTTGTAGTCTCTTGGGTCTGCAAATTATTTGATCTTTGGGAACGAATCACTCCCTTGGATTGGCAACTTTGAGGGTGTGAAATATCACCTGAATTGTTGCATTTGAGGAGTTGGTAATTCAGCCATCTCATTTGGACTTCATTGAGATTCAGTTATAAGGGTTTACTTTGGTTGGAATAAGGGTTTCAGTTGTGCCCTAGCATTTGTGGATTGATTAACAGGGTTTGTAGACACAGTTGTGCATTATTTTCAAACTGCCATTCCAGGGTTTGGACCCACGTTTTTGCTCATAACTCCTAATTGGCTTGACGGATGAATTTCATATTTTAGGGGGTTATTCAGCAACCCTAGGTGCCTAGATTTATTGCTTTTGGAGTGACAAAAAATGCTGCAATATTTTTATCTAGCAGCCATACCAAGCCGTACCTTACGGCCCTGTCAGTTAGGCAGCAGCAGCAATTTTGTGAGTTGGTTTGGGGCAGATTGTGAGGTCTTCATGTGGCATTAATTCAGTATTCATATCCGGCAAAATTGGAGCTATTCCAGGTGCACAAACTGAATTTTTGATTGCCAAAATATTGTATGTTCTGGATTAGAACAGTCAGCACTGTCATTGCATAAATAGTTATTTCCAGTCATTAATAACTGTTGTAAAAGTTTCATCATTTGCATTCCAAATCTGAACTGGGTTATTGTTCATGTCATAACATTGCATTGTCAAGAGCTTGATGTGTTAGAAGTGCATAGTTGTGACAGTCTCTCATTGTAATCAGTTCTATTTGCTGTCATAAAATCAGAATTGCATTGGACTTCATATTTGAGTTTCATATTGTCATCTATCTCTTAGATTGGTAGTGTTATAATCTGGAATTGTTGTTCATACATTATTGGCATCATATATTGAGGTTTTGTTGTACAAAAATTAGTAATATTGTAGCCTTATTCGGTTACATGCCAACTGTTTGACAAAATTCCTAAGTCCAGTTTGAGGGTTTCAGTGGCCTTTATAGTAAGGGTCATTACAATGAAGACCAAAAACCAAGTGATAATTGATCAATGATCATATGTATATCCAATGATGGTCCATGATTACTATGTAACAGGATGATACACAAATTAGGAGAAGATGTATAAATAAACAAAAATAATCAAGAGGACATCAATCAACATAAGACTGAGCAATAATAAGCATACAACACTCATAACCAATACCGATATGGAAGAACAACAATATGTTATGATAATGATTAAGTGAAAAAATGACAAACTTTGAGATTTATTGAACCAATGAACCATATTATTATACTAGCTCATGCACATTGACTAGTGAGATTATTACTATTGGCATCCAATAAGGAGAATATTATAATCAATAAGTAAAGGTTGATTAATTATTGAATGAAAGGATGCAAATCTAACAAGGAAAAGGTGCGTCTAGAAATGATCATGAAAGGATACAATCTTCATTATTAAAAAATGTTATACTAATTGATCTTATTGTTAGAAGACTTGTAATGAAAAGGTGTGATTAGCAAAGGAAATGAAGGGACACGAGACATGTCCCATACAATGGCACTCCTAACTCAAGGATGCAGATATAAGAAAGCTTTTCCATTGATCATTCAGAAATATAATACAAATTATTCAAAACACAAAATAATTTAACACAAATATCTTATGTTCATTTAAAGAGGTTCTTCAAAATCTATTTCTTCTTTCAATCATTTTATCTTTATTATTCCTAGCTAAAAGAAATGAATATTTCTAAGTTTTGAATCTACATGAATAGTGCACAACTTTTATTCAACAGAGGTATGAAGAATACTCATGATAGATAATCATTGTCAGTACACTCCAGAATACTATCAATTGGCTTCTTCTCATATGTTTTGATTATCTCCAAGTAACAAGCACACTCTTCCACACTACAATCTCCAAACAATAATCCTAATTAAAGACAAAAAAATTCTCCCATTTAACAGAAAATAAAATAGTTTTTCATGCATGTTTGACCCTATGTTCTGAGTGTTCCTTGGTGGGGTAGTACAAAGGATCCGTGGTGTCTTCCTAGGAAAGTCTACAAGAGGTTGGAACATAGTAAATTAGAAGGAAATCCTAGTAACAAATGTATAATGTATAGTAATATTAAAACCTGGAAGGATTGCTACCGAAGAGGCAAAACTAATGCTAAAGATAACAATCTAATTTTGGAAGGTGAAGTAAAATCGATTGCAATAGATGATCTAGTACTCAATTATGAAGTATTTGCCAAGACTTCAAAACTTGTGGCAAAACATTCATGTGAGCCAGTATTTTAAGAAAAAAGCCCCATTTTATACATTTGTGAAGTTGTATATTGAAAGTGTTACTCAGCATTTTGACTTTTACTAGCATTGAGGATGAGTCTCTTTAAGGAAAAGGGCATGTTGTGTGCCTAGACACAAAATAACATTATACTTGTTTTTGAGCCTATAGCCCTAGTTCCCAAAAATACATCTCTTCCTTTCAAAATGCAATAGATAGAACCACCATTGTTTGAGTACTCTTTCTTTATAGTTAGGAATTTGTAGTTGTAGTTTATCTTAGGAGAGCATGTACTTCCCATATTTTGAAAATATGGTGTTGTTTGATATTTTTCTACAATTCATTCTATGAATTTTTAAGGAACTCCTTAGAATCCACACTATGAAGGAAAGAAAACAATATTCAAAACTAAAATGAAAACCATTTATTGCATTGGTAAATAGCAGGGACCATAGTCCTCTAATGGTAGAAATGATAGCTCAAGGTGAAAAAGGAATCTAAGTAGATGCAAGCAAGATGATTAAAGAATTTTTTTGTTCTTGATAGATAGAATCATACCTCAAAAGTCCATCCACAAGTTCAATTAGAGGTTCCCAAAAGCCATGATTTTCATTGTATGACCTTGTCACTAATGACAGATTTACTGTTGAATTTAAGTAATCGAGTCTTCCATGTAAACTAGACATGATGCCAATGAAACAAATGTTCAAGAATGGAACCATCTGCATGGACAAATGAAAAGTGAAAACCAATGTCAAACCACTGATGGATTCCATGATTTAAACATCATCATATAGATCAAAACTATTGAGATATAAGATTTACATAGCCATTTTCATCGCTAAATTGTGAGAGTACATGTAAGAAAAGTGTCACATCACAACATTCATACCCATGAAATGCTTACCAAACCCCCAAAATCATCAAAAAGTGTTGTTGAAATCCTTTGTACTTGGGCATCAATCACTAAGTCATCTAGTTCATGGGAATTGGTCTGATTAGCTAGTCTCAGGACAAACCTTCTTGGTGGCCTTTTTATTCCAATTCTTACAAGAAATGTACTAGCCTATAAATTGCCTCACATGGTCAAATTCTAGAAAAATAAAAAAAGAATCTCAATTATCCTTCTGCAAAAGTGATCAACAGATTATACTTCACTATCTAGCATCAATATGCTAAAGTCTTCTCTTGTCTGTTTAATTTTAGTTGCATCCCAAATATTGTTATCAAGGAACTGAGCTCTAGTTACTAAATCATTGTGAATGCAATGCAATGAATTGAATTCACCTGGTTTTGGGGGAGATTTGCTTGCAATGCATCCTAGAGAAACATATCCACGAGGAGCCTGAGGCAACAAGAAGGAGATACTTTCCATGCCTCTATGTTTATATATTTGTCCCTTTTTTATGAAGTCTAATGGTGGTTTTAAAAGGGCCCCATCATTTAGGTCATGAAGAATCAAACTTTCATTTGGAGGCTCAAATCTGCATTCCAAAACATTTCAACAATAGGAGAAATGTTAATAATAGTGGTCGCTTGAAGTACAAAATAAAGAAAAGCATTATAGCAATTGACCTGTACAGTGAAGAATTGAACATGTAAGGAAGATAGTTAAGAACCAAGATTGATGTACAATAATTTAAAAATATAGATAAAGTGCGCTTTGCCTATTGAGGTATAAGTGGCATCTGCTACCATTTTTGAATGGGTGTAGCTCTAGATCACCTAACATTGGATCGTTGTCCTTGTTGTGGCTGAACTAGAGAAAGATAGAAATTTGGAATAGGTGCATTTCCTAGCCTAATACTAGGGACAAGCTACTCCTGATAACCAAATCCACCAACCTGCAAAAAAATTGGCATCAGATCATAAACTACCAATGAAAACAATGCTGAATGAAGAACTTGCAAAAATTTGGAATGGTTTTCGAAGCATGACATGCTAAAAAGGGCAATTTGTTCTTATATAAGAACATAACAAATAAAAGCTGATGAACGTTGAGCTTTTCATTTCAGATTGGTCACCAAACAAAAGTTGACACATCCTTTCCTTCAAGATGAGCATAGAGCCATTTGCAAGGTATCAAAATTAACTTTGAATTTATTAGCACAGATTAACATCATCAGTAGCAAATATATCAAAAAATATGAATATATATCATATTTACTTGAGGTGGCATGAGTGTGGGTGGCCCCTTTCCATAGAACAATTGTTGGCTCAGACCTAGACCTCCAGGAGGGTATATAGGAAGATGAGTTGGCATAGCTTGTGCCATGCCAACCGAATTTTGCATTTGTGAGAATTGTGCTTGCATAAAGCAATCAAGATATGCCAAATTAGTATGGCATTTCCACTAATAGAATACTAATAATTTCAACCAACCAAATAGACATTGTGAATCAATAATTCCCAGAGTCATACTAGTTACAACAATATTTTGAGTAAACAAATACATTCCAGTAATAAACACACATTTAGGAACCCAACAATTTTTAAATTTCTACCCAGACTTAACCATCTAACCTACTGACAATATTACTACTACCCTTCCACCCCC
Source organism: Cupressus sempervirens (assembly GCA_028749045.1). Taxonomy (NCBI): domain Eukaryota; kingdom Viridiplantae; phylum Streptophyta; class Pinopsida; order Cupressales; family Cupressaceae; genus Cupressus; species Cupressus sempervirens. The sequence goes on from CM053787.1 coordinate 162,032,249, forward strand.
TATAACTTTATGACCATTCTTTCCTACTCTTGTCAGAAATAGTTCCATCAAGATAGCTCAAGTCCATACTAAATGTCTTAATGATTGAGTTTCTATATATAGTTATCTTATTTAGACTACCTGACTTTGACTTTCAGTGAATTTGCTAAATCTTAGACATGAATTGTAAGATAAGGACAAGAATTGAATATGGACCCATCTTGCTGAATTCATTTCAAAATAAATAGCATGGAATCAAGTTTGTAAATCTACTCCTCAAAAGAAGAATGAAAAGAAGTACATGTAACCTTGCTCTTCTCTCTTCTGAATTTTCACTTTATGTTCAATACTCTCCCTCCTGTGATCCCACATGGTAGGTCCCTATTGGCTCAAACCCATCTTGAAATATTTTTAATTAATAAATTAATATTAATTAATTCCTACTCGTAGCACCAGAGGCTCTCATTTCTCCATTTATGCCTATACACTACCTTTGAAACATAAGACTGGAAGCTTTGGAAAATTCATTTGCGACCATACGATGAACACTGCCCTTTACGCTCTGAAGACCTTGGATGTAGCACCGAAGAGCTTGAAAATTTTATTCATGCCCATACGGTGGGCCTCATCTCGTATGGGCATAATACATCTATCATCCACATCCCGATCATATGGGTAAGTGTAACAATGTAGAGGCTTTCCTTTTAACTTCCACACATACGCTTAACCTTTAGCAATTTCACAAATCAAAATATAATTAACCTTTGACCCACGGGCCCCTTCACATGGTTGTGGCTTCTAAAAGCCCATGTCCTTACACATACTACACACTAAGTGGGAGTGCACATTACCGCATTGCTTAGAGAACAATGGTGGGCCCTTATTTGCTACCTTGCTATACATATCCTTCAAGCAACTCTTCATAACGAGCTAGCGATAACCATTGATTTTACTTTGATCCTATGGCAGATATTTGATACAACCCTTGAGAGAACAATGGTGGTTCCCTCACTCACTACCTTGCTATACATAAATTTTGCACATGTTTCCATAGCAAGTTAGTGAGAATCATTGATTTATGCTTGATTTGACAATTTAGAATCCCTTATATGCTTTATAAATGAGTGGTGGGTCCAGGACGCTAATGACACAGGAAATTCTACACTGCCGCCAACAAGCAAAACCCTTTTTTAATCTTAGTCATCTTTCCACCTTGCTTGAGGTCCCACCATGTGTTCATTTCATAGTGCCTCGCTATGGCACACAGCATGAAGGCACATTCCTGCATTCCTTAAATTTTGAGTAGTTCTTTATTGTGGGCTTGCACCAGCCCTTGATCTTTGAAGGATCTATGGCTGACCAAACTTCGATCACATCTAGCAGGGAAACCTCCTTAATGGCACAACTAGTAGTACATGTCAACAATCACTTTTCAATTTGGTACACCACAACATATACTAAGAACTCCCGACCCCACCTTGCTATGTGTCCAAAAAACTACTTGCCCACTTTATTTAAAAGCCTTGCATCTCAATATTGTGGGAATGCAGTACTCGTTGATCTGAAAGAGATCAATGGTTACACAAAATTCATTTCACAATGGGCTTTTCTGAATAAAATAATATGATCAATAAGTTTTTAAACAAGCTTTTAAATAAAACCATGCTCGCGTAAGCCCAACCTTAGGGTAAAATGATATATTTTCAAAATCATTTTTATGAAAAACTATTTCGAGGGCTTTTCAAAACTAGGGTATAAATAAGGCATGGTACTAGGATTTCTGAGAAATTCTCTGAAGACAAACCTTGAGAATTTAATAGGATTACAAAGACATAGAGACCAAGCTATGAACTAGGGCAATCTAAGGGTTTGAAAAATAAAAGGAACAAAACCCTAATTTGCAAGACATAAAGACTCAAATGATTTTTCACTAAAAAATTTCAAAATTTCTGCATTGTGAAAAATCAGACTCAAGTGATACTCGAACAATTATGTGAAGTTTTGGTTATGATAATGAGATTAAGCTAAGAGATGAACTCCTTCCAACTGCACAGTTCAAGTGAGCACCTAACCAGGTTTTTTTTAAGATTATATAATTTTTGAGGGTCCTCATTCATGTTTGACTATTGCCTCATATAAATCAATAATCCACTTGGATATAGAAACTAAGTGACTATTATCTACCAAATAAGGGTTTGGCAATAATAGAAACTGAGATTTGTGCAGCATAAACAAGATATGGCTGGAAGTAAGCGTTCATGTATTTTGTGTAGCTAGATAGTCTACAAATGTCCCAAAAGGGATCAGACATATGTCATAAACAAAAACAATGTTGTATGGTAAATTTCAAAATGATATCCAATATGACCAAGCCTCCTTCATGATGCTCCTGATTTTCCTATTCGAATATTGCCAATTTTTTAAATGCAAGGTAAATACCATTCAATCACCTTTGATTACTATATTATCCATATTAAAAGCTCTAATCATTTGGAGGATAAGAAGTGGAGCTTCAACACCTATTTGTCTAGGACGAAGTACCAATGGTGGTCAAGTCTTAATTTCATAATTAAGATAATGTTGAACAAAAAGACATAACTGATATATATATATATATATATAAGCTAATACAACTATTCTGAAAAAACTAGATAAAATTTTGTATTAAGAGAAATTATAAAAAGTTTACCCATAGACTGGTTTGCATAAAATGTTGCATGGCCTAGTTTCCTTGATCTCTTGTGGGCTCCATTTTGAGAGGAATCTGATTTTCCTTTGTCTGTTGCGGCTACACTCTTGTCTCGTAAACCAATCAAGGATCTTTTAGAAGTTGATTTAAATGCTACCACAACCATCACTAGTTTGAGCACACGCCAACCTAATTGAAAAGAAACAACACATATAATATCAGCTTACACATAAATTTGGTAATTCCCCAAAAAGGCACTAGCAGATGTAAAAGGCAGTAAAAATGCAATATTGCAAGTTTCTTCTAACAAATCTATTTGAAGTTCTCTGTTGTCACTGTTTTGAAGAAATTTAAGGAAATATGCCTCTCCCACTTTTTTTGATTAAAATGTAACTTGTGGGAGAGGTACTTAAGCCTGTAAATATGATGTTTTTACTATGATTTAGATGCAGGTGACAGTGAACAGAGAAAGGAATAGTGGGTGACTGATGAACAAACAGTGAGGGTGCACTTAGAAAGCACCACATGGTGAATATAGTGATCTGAGGGTTGGAATGGATAAATGAGTGTTGGAAACAATTGAGGGAGTGTATTGTAAGGTGTCCAAACCATTAGAAAGGTTTTGTGAAACTGTTAAGGGTGTTTTCTAGAGAACCCTAGGCTGGAAACCCTTAAAACGAGGGTTTGATGAAAGAATGCTTAGATGTGAGTGGAAGTTCAAAAAAAAATTAGGAATCCTTCTATTTAATAGATTCCTTAAGACTATGTCAAGGTTTGGAATGTTGTAAGTAAGAGCAAAAAGGAGTTGCTTTGTAAATGGAGGGCTAATTAGGCCTAGTTGCATGTAGGAGCAGTCATAGAAAGGTTCATCAGTCACAGGATGAAAGGACTAAGATTCATAGGGTTTGAAGAACTCAATAATAGGTATTTGAAAAGGTGAAGAGGTTACTAGGTTGTTTGAGAAGTTTGGAAGTAAAGTGCTGATTACTTGCAGGACAGGGCTAATAAGTCAGGCATATTGAAGGCAGTTTTAAGTTTGAGACAAAACTAATGTTTTGTAGGAGTTGGAACTCCTTAGTTATGTTATTTAACAGGTATTGAAGCATTGTAAGGATTAGGGGATTCTTTGAGTACATAGATCAAGAGTTGATATTGAAGCATTGTGATCCTTAAGATTTCTAAAATTACAAGAAAAGGTGTTAAACAGGGCTTTTTGGAATATGGAAACATTTGTTTTTAGGGCATTGTATTGAAAGCTTGATTCGAATCCTTGTGATGTTATTCATCATAAGTATGATTCTCAAATGGCTTTAGGTATTGAGTGTTCTAGCATTGGTCATTAACCTCATTTTCTTTGAAATTGTTTGGTGAAGATTTGCACATGAAATTGAATTTAACCCTAGCTTACCTAGATGCTAGGGTTCTAATTTTTGCAAACCTGGCAGAAGTTTTATTATTCCAATTGGACATAGGGTTATTCAGCGTAAATTAATTCAATTGGGAAACACCTTTTTTCTTTGTAAAAAGAATGACCATCAAAGAAAAAATTGTCCTATTTCAAAGTAAAAATGTAATGGCCTAACCCTAGAATTCTTATACATTCTAAAGTCTCAGTTTTTTGTCAAGAGCAGGATAAAATGCAAGCAAGGTAAGCTCGTACTTTAGAGAAATGTAGCTTCTGTTGAACAGCCTGAACAAAATCATATTATATTAATGGGAAGTCTAAAAGGCAAACACCTACCTTAGAAAAACATACTTTTAAGAGGAATCCAAGAATAAAACAAGCTACATGAAATCTGATGATAATGAAGACAATTAGAAGAATAATAAACTCATAGAGATAAAAGAGGAAACCCTCTAAATCTAACTCATAGAGACGTGGAATTTGTTAGTGTACAAACTTCCTAAAGTTCCTTGGATTCTAGTGAGGACATCAATATGATAGGAAATTAAAGATACATCTTGTTGTAATAGAATACACTTACTTTTTAGACTAAAATGAAAAGGTTCCTTAGCTTTTCTGACCCTCTTGAGCATAATGAAAAAGAATCCTTAGTTTGAGCTTCACTTGGTATCAAAAATACTATAATATTCTCTACTTAACAAGGCCAACCACGTGAAGGTGGAAGCTCATCTACCCTCACACCCCCTCCCCCTAACATCAATCTAAAGTACCCATTATCATCTAATTACATACTTCATTCATTTATTCATCCATTTATGAACTATATATAACATTCAATCAATACAATCACATAACATTCATTAATACGATATAAAATTCATTAATACACAATACTAATCAAGACTTCAATAACACATTACAATATTCATTAACATAAAATAAAAACCTATATTAATATGCATCATTCATACATAATTACTTAAAACAAAATTCTTTCATTATCCAACAAGGTTTATCAAATAATATTTTTAAAACATCATTTCTTTTTTTTGTTTTTCTGAGCTTTCTTAAGAAAAGCGCTCATAGGAGCATCCATATCTGCATCATTCTCCTCCTCTTCCAGCACATGTAATGTCAAATTATGATGGCTCCTTCTCTTTGGAGGAGCAGGAGGCTGCTGCACTAAAGGGGGCTCTGTTGCAAGAACAAGTGAATGGGATAAATTGGCATACTCTTTTTCTTTGTCTAACTGTTACAATTTTGTAATTAAGTACAAATATAACATAACATGCATTTTTCTTACCTAAAAATGCCACATCATGTACATTAACATTTTGATCCACCACCACGTGAACATGTTGAACACTTGGAACATGGTCCACTCCTTCAACATGATGTTCAACATGCTTTAAAATTTTCAAAAAAAGGATACACGTCAAATTGCAATTGAAGATGTTAAATTGTATTCATAATTGCATAATTAATTTCTAATAGAAAATTAATACCTCCACCACTATAATTCACATCATGGCCTTTGTCACGAGTAGGTTCTGTGGTAGGATATGATGGCTACAGTAAAATGTTATGCACAATGTTATGTAGTTAATATATGTTTAAAACTAATACCAAAAAAGAATCTTCTCAACTATTCAATTTCATTTACATTTCATCTAACCAATTTACCTATGAGATATCATTTGGTGCACTAGATTCTTGGGCAAGGCTTATAGATTCTTCACGTAGGCATGCAGCCACAACTTTATAGCCTTCCTTCAAGGCAATTTTTCTATCTTCATCTGTGACCTCCACATTGAATTTTGTGCCCTATATTTTTTGCTTGATAATGTCAGTTTTCCATGTATGGTTTCATTAAACAAAACTGTTTGCAAATTTATTTATTTATTTTTAAAAAAATCATTGCTCTACTTACAAGTCAAGACTGGAGATTCATATAGCCACTAGAGCCAAGTTTGTGTTAACCAACCTTTTCTACTCTCGCTTTTGTAGCCACGGATGTGTCCTGCAATCTATGAACAATTTCAAACATCTTAGATTATATATTTAAAAATATCAATAATTAGTGCATGATTATAATGTACTCAATACTATAATGACATACCTCTTTTAGCCATGTGTTGCTTCATTATCTCTATCTTCACATAGCCTTTTCTCCTTTGCATCTTCTATTATTTCATTCCACTGCATCGGTGGAATCATAGGAGGATGGTTGTACTTTGGGTTATCATTAAGAGCCCTTCTATATTGATCCCTCACAGTCTTTATATGCTTTTTTGCTCTTTTCAGAAGTAGGCTAGTGTCAAAAATATTTTTCCCAAATTTCTCCTCAAAAGATGCAATCGGCTGATATTTTAATTCAACGGCTTGTACATTCCACCTTTTTAAAAACAAATAGATTGTTAGATCAATAACTTTAATATATTACAATAAATGGAAGAAAAGAAAATTTATGTAGCAATGATATGAAACTATGTACCTTTTACGTATGTTGGGACCAAATAGTCTCAATGTCATATGAAAAAGATGTTCAAAGAAAGCATTATTACCTACAAAAACATAAAGGATTTATAAGTCCAAAATGAGTAATGTAAAAGTAAACTAAACTTACACTTTAAATAATAACAATTTTAAAGCACCTGGAAGCTTTTGTTCTTTTAACAGAAACATAGTTTTCTTATTTAGTGATAATGTCCCTTCATACGAACCAATACTAATCATACAAACTGCTCCAAGAAATGGATCAGCTTCAGTGTTACTACTCTCTGTTGGTCTATCAACTGAAACATCATGACAATTAAATGACAATTCTAGTACTACTCTCAGTTGGTCTACCTCCATGCCTATCTCCATGTCTCTCTATGTGTGGGTATGTGTGTGTGTGTGTGTGTGTGTGTGTGTGTGTGTGTGTGTGTGTGTGTGTGTGTGTGTGTGTGTGTGTGTGTGTGTGTGTGTGTGTGTGTGTGTGTGTGTGTGTGTGTGTGTGTGTGTTTGTATGCGTGGTGTGTGTATGCATGTGTTTGTGTGTATGCAGGATTCTATAGACATTATTTAAGCACTGATATGCTACTTCATTGTTCATCAACTTGTAGAAATATATTACAAATAGCACATTACAAAATATAGCAAAACAAGGTTTTACCAGTTCTAGTGGGCATAGACGAGGATGTTTACATGGTCCTTGTTGCTAACAATGCACCAGGCAATACTAGACCACCAACCGAAGGAGGAGTCCACACTTCATCATGAGCTAAAGAATAGAATATTGTTAGCAAAGACATTTGCAATGGATAAAGATCAAATGGGATACTAGCGAGAAACATCCACACAAAAAAAATGTAAGTGTTATAATGTTGATCAAAACAAACAAAGTGTTACTTACACAAAGGTTGTGCGCAACAACCCTCACCATGTTCACCATGTGATGTTGCAACTGGCACATATGTCTATACAAGAACACATAAAATTAGAGATCATGATCCATAAGATACTATAAAATATTAATATCTATTGAACTTCTATTACTGCTTTAGTTGAATTACTGCTTACCTTCAAAGATTGGATTCTACGGTCCAATTCTATTCTCAGTGCCTCTTTCTCCTCACTTCTGTCACCCTCGATGATAATGTTAACAAGTTCATCAGTGTATATTTGTTTTTTTTTTGGGTGATGAATACAGGGTCAGTATTAAGGGCAATGTCATGTAGATATGATGCATGTATCTCAGATCGCATTTGATCAGCGATCATTCTAGCTTTTCCTATCATTTGTGACATCAAATATCGGTATAATTTCATCAAAATAACTCCAAAGCCATAAAAAAAAAGAACATAATAATACGACATTTGTTTCTATATTAACATTAAAATTTACAATAATTAATTTTTAACTCTATTGAAGGTGTCTGAGATGGTGCATCCATATCACCCTATGAAAAAAATTAGTAAGTCTTAGAAATCAGTAGTGAAATTAAAGTAATAGACTTACCAAAAAAAATATTAATAATAAAGTAGATTGTATATGTAAATCATTTGACTTAAGTTAAAAATTTAGTGTAACTAATGTTTATATCCAAAAAAATATTTGGCATGTTTAACTTAATGTTTATATGTGCACATATGGTTTGGAAAGAAAAATTTGGTCATACAAGACCCCATCATAGTTGGCATTGATCCTACCTAGACATTTCATTGATCATCATGATCTTCATCCATATCATCATCATCATCATCATCATCACCATCATTGTACTTGTCACTTTGATCGTCGTCGTCACCTCCACCATCTTCATCACCATCATCATCATCTTGATCACTATCATCATCATGACCATCATCGCCATGATCATCACCATCTTCATCACCATGATCATGATCTTCATAAGCATCATCATCATCATTATCACCATTATCATTAGCATTACCAAAATCATCACCATCTTCTTCTTCTTCATCACTAGGTAACTGTCATTCCTGATAATCATTTACTTCCTCTTGTGCTTCTTCAATATCTTCTTCTTTGATCACATTATACTTTATCGGCCTTCCTCTTAGGTCATGTCTAACAATAAATGACTAACCTGGTTTGTGTGGAACACCAAAGTAAAACACTTGCTCGCATTGGCTTAGAAGAACATAGGGCTCATCTCCGACTGGCTTAAATGACCTTGTATTAATCATAGTAAATCCACTATCGTGTTCAATAATAGTAATATCAGGATCATTTCAATTCAGTCGTAACTTGAACCATTTGATGACAAATAGAACTATTTTGAATGAATTAAAGTCACACTTAAGTATATCATCCAAAATGCCATAGTATCAATTTTTAGATTGTTGAGGATGTATATCAGTTCTAGATGAAATATTGGTAACCGTGAAGATAGCACTTATCCCAGAATCACACATTTTCTTCGTTTCATCTAACCTTTTTGTGTAGAATTTATAGCCATGGTAGTACATAGCTTTATGGTGTTTGACCTGCAATTATTCAAACATGTCAAGAATCTTGTCATTGATCTGTGAGTTGATATTAAATTTATGTCTTGTAATTAGTAATTGTATGCGTACCTTTGTATCTCTTAAACCATATATTAAATCAAGTACCATTGGTATAACATTGGGATCTCCATTACGATGAGCTTCTTTAACCAATGATGCAACACCATCCCATGTTAATGAGCGACCATTTTCTTGAGACTGTTCAATCCATACTATCATTCAATCAAGATTGTTTGCAATATACAAGTGTAGTGCATCCCACTAATGACAAACTATAAAGAAGACAATTACACTAGTTAGAAACCATTTTTATATATTGATGATGGATAAGAATTATTAAATTACAAAAAAAAAAAAATAGAATTACCTCTCACCCTCCTCAATCTACCTTTCCCCTTCAGGTACGCCCCTTTGAATTTGTCATTACAGTTGGGATCCCAAATGTGATCTACATGGATATATGCTGCAAACTTTGAAAGATATTCACTAATATACACCATGGTCTAGTATATCATATATCTCTCTATCATAGAACCCTCAGGACATGCTCTTTGTTGAACCAAGCCCTTCATAAATTTCAAGTGTCTCTCAACCATCCACATTGATCTAGCTTGTACAGGTCCACACAATTCAATCTCCTCAACTTGATGTATGAGGTAGTGTTCTTGAGCATTGAAAAATGTTGGAGGTAAACATTTTTGCATTTCACACATAAGTTGTGAAATTTTTCTCTTCCAATATTTTATATCTTTTTTATCAATTTCTTTAGATGATAACCACCTAAAACAGATTCAACATGCAAAAACACATAAAGGAGATTTCAAATAAAATTATACAATATATTTCAGATAAAAAGTTACAAATCTAAGAAAAAACACTTCTAACCTCATGTATTTTTCAAGATTATATATAACTTGTTTAATATTATTGTCAAACTATTGTGGAAGGGATAGAGGTAGGACGAACTGCAATCATTAAAAAATGATCATTTCAATATATTATTAAATAATACAATTGGTACTACATTCAATCTTACAAATATACTATAAATAGAGAACATGATTTACCTTGAGGAAGGTATGCCAATCATGTGTTTACAACCCTAGCCCAAAATCACCTTTCTTTGATAGAAGAGTGCTTATATTTGCAGCAAATCCTGTTGAAAATTTTGTTTTTTTTATGACTTCTTTTAATGCATCACTTTGTTGCTCCATTAATAACCAAGGAAGGGCACTTGTATTTATGTGGTCTCCATTTCTATTTGATTCAATGAAAAAATTTAGTGCATGATTGGATTCATGAATGTCGGTACAAATTTTGGCAATTTGTTCTCTATCACACCTTCCATCCAACATTTTCCATAGTGTCTCAGTTACATTCTTTCCAATATGCATAGCATCAAACAAATGCATGATTGGGAGATCCTTTTAGTATGGTAACCTACTAAATTGAGTAGGATAACTTTTCATTCCTCTAGGAAGTTGGTCATTGATGCCTTGATGACCTTCATGAGCATCAATTATAGCATTAGGAAATATAAGACAATATTAAAATACAAATTTTAAACTTCGAACAACAAATTGGACATTACATCGACAATTTAGTCGATCGTATTCCAACTTTCATAAATGAGGTGTCATTCTTCATGGCCTTGATGATGTCTCTTCTTTCCCATTGAAAAGATATTTTTCGACAATTCAATACTTGTGATTATTCTGGAGAAACTATCTAAACTCATCAAACACTTGCTTTCCTAAATTTCTTGAATGACAATATTTCATCTTCGGACCACAAACTGGACATGCAAATTTTTCCTTTGTCTGAAGACCTAAAAGATTATGCATAATTGGATCATGTACAATTATCATGTGTAACCTAAGCATTCAATAGTAATGTGTAAGCACTATAACAGACCAAAAATATGTGATCTTAACAATATAACACACCACAAAAATGAGTTAGCCCAAGGGCATCATGTATTGTCCATACAAGCATTGCATGGAATTGAAATTGTTGATGTCTTATCAGTCTAGAGATGTCATACATAGTGATGCCATTCCATAACTTCAACAACTCGTCAATTAGGGGCTCAATGTACACGTTCATATCTTTAACTTGGTATTTACCTGGCAATTAAATGAACATAAACATTACATAATTATTATAACCATTTTCATGCACTATTTATAAATTAATTTAGATAACTATAAAATAAAATAAATACCTGGCACAATCATTGACAATATTATGTGCTCCCTCTTTATGGACATCCAGGGAGGAATGTTATTGTTAATAACAAAAATAGGCCACACTGAGTAAACAGAGCTCATATCTCCATATGGATTGACACCGTCTGCCGCCAATGAAAGCTTTAGATTACGAGGTTCTTCTTTAAAGTGTGAGCATGTTTCTTCTATCTCTTTAAATGCAGAATCATTGGCAGGCATTCACATAATGTCATCCTGACTTCTATTGCGTGCATGGTAATTGATGCAGGAGCATCCAGAGGTATAAGGGCAATCCTGTGTCACCCAAAAAATGTACTTAGACTTAGTTTCTATTTCATGTCTTTTCATTTTTGGATACCCATTTGGGTCAAAGAAAGGTTCCAACTCTCACAGTTCAACTATCAATGTGCTAGAAAATCTTGAAAAAATAGGAGCATGCAATTTAGCCATCATTTTGGTGACCTAGAAAGTGTGAATTGGCTAGATGAATGTAATTGTGATTTAGATCATTCTAGAAAAAGAATCAATTCAAAAGGCCCCACAGTTTGAAAGTTATTGAAGTTTTTCGGGTTTTGGAGACCTCCTAAGAATGCTTCAAAGTCAGGTTAGGGGCATTAAATGACCTCAAAAATGGCCAAAAAATGGGGGACGAGAAAAGCTTGTCCATAGGGCTATAGAGCACTTCAAGGGCTTTCTGAAAATGTAAACGATTCGTCAATCGGTGCTACGGTTCAAAAGTTATGCCTCCCGAAAGTTCGGTTACCGTTTCTGGATTCTTCTAGATTTGCACCGACTTCTACTGTAGCTTTTGGAACCTTCTATTTGGTCGGTGGGTGCCTACTAGCACTTTCTAGAATGTACTCCTAGTCCTTAACCCTTTGGGGTCTATTTAAGGAGATTTCTGGCATTGTAAAAGGCAATTCGGAGTGGACTTTGAGAGGAGGTACTGAAAGGAGAAATTATCTCCAGATATATGCTATTGTAAGCCCTTAGGGCATGTTTTGAAGTTTATTTTCTCTATACTATTTGTACTAGCTTATTTTTTTTAGTTAATATAATTTCCCTCTTCTGTTGTTTCCATTCTGTTTGTGGGTTGTGTCCCCATCAAGTGGTATCAGAGTGGGTTTTCCTAAGTGTGTAGACAAAGCACCGATTGTGAGGCAGTTTGCACCAAGACTGTGTGGTTATGGGATCGAGTTAGAAGATGCCTCCATGAAGAGAGTGTGGTGGAAGGGCCAAAGTTATTAATCCAAAGGAGGTTAGAGCCCTCCAAAGGCAGGTGCAGGCATTGCAAGAGGAGCTCCATAGAGGAGCAAATGTTGCTGCAGGTGACAACAGTGAGGATGACAATGAAGAAGAAGTAATGGGACCAGAAGAGGAATTTGATGGGGAAGTTTTGAATCATGCAGAGGAAAGGCTTTTTAGGGCCATTACTAAGTTTGGGAAAAGACCCACCATTGAAGTGGGTGTATTTTCAGGAAACCTGAAACCAGATGAGTTGATCGATTGGATCAATGAACTGGAAGAATACTTTGAGTATGAGGATATTAGGGACCCATATAGGGTTAAGTTTGCAAAGGCCAAACTGAAAGGCCATGCCAAAATCTGGTGGCAAGAGGTTCAATTGGAAAGAAATAGAAGAGGAAAGGAGAAGATCACAAGATGGGATCGCATGGTGGACAAATTGAAGAAGCAGTTCATTCCTGTGGACTATGAGCTTGATTTGTTTAAGAAGATGCATGGGTTAAAGCAAGCAGGAAGATCAGTCCAAGAATATACAAAGGAATTTTATCGACTCTTGATTAGAGTGGGGCATACAGAAGCAAATAAGGAGAAGGTTGCTCGTTATATCAGTGGGTTGCGACCTAGCATCCAGGAGGAATTAAGTCTGGTAAGAATGACCAAAGTTGAAGAGGCATACCAGTTTACCCTACGAGTTGAAGAGAAGCTAAATAAAAGATTTGAAGGAAGACAAAGAGGGTGCGGTCAAGGAGGAAGGGGAAGCAGTAGGTCATCTGGAGGCTGCAATGAAACCCAAAAGAAAAATGAAGATGAGGGTACTAGCAGGAACCAGAGGAATGAGGGTTTCAACCGCTCCCGTGACCAAGATTTTGGAAATCAGAGAGGAATAGGTAGAGGACATGGACAAGGAAGAGGAGGCTTCCGTGGTACCTGTTTCCATTGCAATGAAGAAGGTCATCATGCTTTTGAATGCCCTCAATGACAAGGAAGGACAGATAGGAGAGCTAAGGGCCAAGCTAGGGTTGCTCATGTGGATGAGGATGCACAATCATCACATTCAGAGGACGCAGAAAGAGGAGAGACCTTGGTAAATGAAAGAGTCCTACTAAGTGGTGAGATTGAACAAGGACAACGGAGGAGTTTGTTCCGTACCAAATGCAAGTGTGAGGATAAATGTTGTGACATGATCATTGATGGTGGTAGGACTAATAACTTGGTATTAGAAGAGATGGTCTCTAAGCTAAAGCTCAACAGGGAGAAACATCCCCAGCCCTATCGGATTGCTTGGGTAAAAGATGATCATAAGGTCCTGGTAAGTGAACAATGTTTAGTAAAATTCAAAATTGGGAGTTACCATGATGAATTTCTCTATGATGTTATTTCGATGGATGTTTGCCATCTATTATTGGGTAGACCATGGTAGTTTGATAGACATGCAATGCATGATGGACATGCAAACACATACTCTCTCACAAAGGATGGAGTTCATCACAAATTGAAGCCCATGAAAAAGGAAGGTGAAAAGATATGTAGCAGTGCTAGGATTTGTCTTGTTGATGGAAGGAAGTTTTTAGATGGCATGAAACATCAGCATATGTGCTATACTTTGATTCCTAGGAAAGATAAAGAAGGTAGTAGTGAAATACCACTTGAAGTTTCAGATTTACTAGGGGAGTTTCGAGATATTATCTCTGATAATGTTCCAGATGGATTGCCACCAATAAGGCAAATCAGTCATCAGATAGATCTGATTCCAGGAGCTAGTTTGTCTAACAAGGCTGCTCACAGGATGACTCCTACTGAAACAGAGGAGCTAAATAGATAGGTTCAAGAGCTGTTGAGGAAGGGCTTGATTTGAGAGAGCCTGAGTCCATGTGCAGTACCTGTAGTACTTGCACCAAAGAAGGATGGAGAGTGGAGGATGTGTACAGATTCTTGAGCTATAAATAGGATAACCATCAAGTATCGATTTCCTTTGCCAAGGATGGATGATCTTATGGACTACTTGAGTGGAGCTCAGTACTTCACAAAGATAGATCTGAAGAGTGGTTATCAGCAGATACAGATTCGAGAAGGAGATGAGTGGAAAACTGCCTTCAAGACCAAGGAGGGTCTTTATGAGTGGTTAGTCATGCCCTTTGGATTGACGAACACCCCAAGCACCTTCATGCGGCTCATGAATGAGGTACTTAAGAAGTTCTTGGGAAAATTTGTTATTGTCTATTTGGATGATATTTTAATTTTCAGCAAGATTTTCGAAGAACATTTACTACATATTCATAGTGTCCTTGAAAGGCTAAGGGAAGAGAAACTATTAATTAATCTAAAGAAATGTATCTTTTCAAAAAGGGAGTTAATCTATTTGGGGTTTGTTATATCACCTGAAGGTCTCAAAATGGATCTAGAGAAGGTAAAAGCCATCTTGGAATGGCCTACTCCAAGGTCTGCTACTGAGGTAAGATCATTTCATGGTCTGGTTAGTTTTTACAAGAAGTTTATTAAGAATTTTAGTGGCATATGTGCACCCCTAACTGATACAATAAGAGGGGATAGAAAAGAGTTCAAATGGACTACAACAGCTGCGAGAAGTTTTGAATTACTGAAGAAGAAGGTGACAGAACAGCTTGTGTTGGCACTTCCAAATTTTAGAAAAGTGTTCCAGGTGGATTGTGATGTTAGTAGCAGTGCTATTGGGGCTCTATTAAGCCAAGAAAGTAAGCCTATTGCATATTTTAGTGAAAAATTGAATGATGCAAAGAAGAAGTATTTTGTTTATGATCAAGAGTTCTATGCTATAGTTCAGGCCTTAAAGAAATGGAGGCATTATTTATTGCCAAAGGAATTTGTTTTGTATACTGATCATCAGGCATTACAGTACCTAAATAGCCAAGGTAAATTGAATCAAAGGCATATGAAGTGGGTAGAGTTCTTGCAGAGCTATACATTTGTGTTGAAGCATAGAAGTGGAAAATCTAACAGGGTTGCAGATGCACTAAGTAGGAGACAATTGTTACTTACAGTAATGCAGGTTGAAGTAGTTGGGTTTGATGAACTCAAGAATTTGTACCTCGAAGATCCTGATTTTGCTAAAGCATGGAAAGCTTGTAAAGAACCTGTTGCTGTAGATAGAACCAAGTGGTTAGACTATTTGATTCAGGATGCCATGTTGTTCAAGGGTAGTCAATTGTGCATTCCAAGGAGTTCCATGAGGGAAAATTTGATTAAGGAGAAACACAATTGAGGGATGGCAGGACATTTTGGTCAAGATAAGACCATTGGCATTCTTAGAGAACATTATTTTTGGCCTCAAATTTCACAGGATGTGAAGAAGTTTGTACAGAGTTGCCAGGTTTGTCAAGTTGTCAAGGGGTTTAGTCACAATACTGGCCTATATCAGCCATTGCCTATTCCATCAAGGCCATGGGAGGACATAAGTATGGATTTTGTTCTTGGATTTCCAAAGACACAAAGGGGTAATGACTTAGTATTCGTGGTGGTTGATAGGTTCTCCAAAATGGCACATTTCATTCCATGCCACAAAACTCATGATGCTATCCATATTGCAGACTTGTTTTTCAAAGAGGTGGTAAGACTACATGGTCTTCCAAGGAGCATAGTTTCTGACAAAGATACTAAATTTGTGGGGCATTTCTGGAGAACATTGTGGAAAAAGTTGAGAACAGACTTGAAATTCAGTTCCACGCATCACCCACAAACTGATGGCCAAATAGAAGTGGTAAACAAAAGTCTAGGCAATTTGCTAAGATGTTTAGTTGGGGATAAGCCCAAGGGATGGGATTTGATTCTACCACATGCAGAGTTTGCTTACAATAACTCTATAAATAGGAGTACTAAAAAATCACCATTCCAAATTGTATATGGGAATAGCCCAAGGATTGCACCAGAATTGAGGAAGATAGAACAAGGGGAGAGAACAAGTGCTGAGGAATTTGCTAAACATATCAAGCGTCTACATGAGGAGGTTCAAGCACACATTACCAAGATGAATCAAGAGTATAAAGCTAGGGCTGATCAAAAGAGAAGACATAAGGAATTCCAAGTAGGGGATCTAGTCATGGTGCACTTATGAAAAGAAATATTTCCAATTGGTACTTACAACAAGCTGAAAATGAAGAAATTTGGCCCCTGCAAAGTTTTGAAGAAACATGACTCAGGAAATGCATATGAGGTGGAGCTGCCAGATAGTATTCACATTTCTCCCATTTTCAATATTGCAGATTTAACAGAGTATCATGATGATGGTGCAGATGAGGAGCTGGTGTTAGAGCCATGTCCAATTCCTGCTTCTAAGAAGGAGGAGATAGAAGACATTCTAGATCATCGTATGGGTAGGAGTACCAGAAATAGGTAGTATGAAGAGTATTTGGTCAAATGGAAAGGATGACCGATCGAGGACTCAACTTGGATTTCAGCAGCTGAGGTTTCCCATTTGGGATTTCCTCTACCATTCATAAAGTGACAGGGTCACTTTTCAATCTACCCTGGGTGTCTGATGCAGGAGCATCCAGAGGTATAAGGGCAATCCTGTGTCACCCAAAAAATTTACTTAGACTTAGTTTCTATTTCATGTCTTTTCATTTTTGGATACCCATTTGGGTCAAATAAAGGTTCCAACTCTCACAGTTCAACTATCAATGTGCTAGAAAATCTTGAAAAAATAGGAGCATGCAATTTGGCCATCATTTTGGTGACCTAGAAAGTGTGAATTGGCCAGATGAATGTAATTGTGATTTAGAGCATTCTAGAAAAAGAATCAGGTCAAAAGGCCACACGGTTTGAAAGTTATTGCAATTTTTCGAGTTTTGGAGACCTCCTAAGAATGCTTCAAAGTCAGGTTAGGGGCATTAAATGACCTCAAAAAGGGCCAAAAAATGGGGGACGAGAAAAGCTCATCCATAGGGCTATATAGCGCTTCGAGAGCTTTTTGAAAATGTAAACGGTTCATCAATCGGAGCTATGGTTCAAAAGTTATGCCTCCCGAAAGTTCGGTTACCGTTTCTGGATTCTTCTAGATTTGCACCGACTTCTACTGCAACTTTCAGAACCTTCTATTTGGTCGGTGGGTGCCTACTAGCACTTTCTCGAATGTACTCCTAGTCCTTAATCCTCTGAGGTCTATTTAAGGAGATTTCTAGCATTGTAAAAGGCAATTCGGAGTGGAGTTTGAGAGGAGGTACTGAAAGGAGAAATTATCTCCAGATATATGCTATTGTAAGCCCTTAGGGCATGTTTTGAAGTTTATTTTCTCTGTACTATTTGTACTAGCTTATTTTTTTCAGTTAATATAATTTCCCTCTTCTATTGTGTCCATTTTGTTTGTGGGTTGTGTCCCCATCAGTAATCCATAAATTGTGCCAAGCTAGTGCACCTGAATAACCGTTGAAGACATGGAATAATGGGAATGTATGGAAGAACCTTGTGAGACACTTTTTTTGTTATTTGATTTGATCGATATCTACTAACATGACAATTAGGGCATTCTATTGCAAATTCATTTTTTTTATGATATAGAATGTGATCATTGGGACATGCATGTATTATCTGATACTTCATTCCAATCTGATCCATAATGTTAGATAATTCTCGGTACGAATGAGGCAAAATGTTTGATGGTGGTAACTAAAACTCGCTAATGAACCTACAACAACAAATATGCATTGTTAATATAATGATTAGTAATTGTATGCTAACACTAAAGATGACAAAAATGACATGCCTTAGCATACGTGACATTGCTACATTGGATATACCATTCATAACCTTTATGTTCACCAACAACACTATAGCCGAGAGTAGAGTTTTTTGGGAGCCTTCGTATAAGGGCTCATGTGCCTTCTCAAGTAAAGGTATATCAAGACCATCTTCATCATCATTATCAGATTCACTAGTACCATCATTGTGAGCCTCTTCATCACCTGCCCCAATATCATCTTCTTCAATCGTGTCCTCTGGCACATTATCATCTCCTTCCATGGGAGTGTTATCCTCAGCTTGGATATTCACACCTCCATGTTCCTCCAGTAGGAAATCCACATTCAGTAATGGACAAAAATTGTAGCCCCCTTCAACATGACCATATTGCCTACAATGACTCTGGGCTGTTGTGATTAGAATTCTTTGATTCTTTAAGCCGTTACACTTTTTTCAAGGACAATAACATTTATTAGGTTTTCTTCAGAACTGATCCCACAATGCAACCATTGCCTCATTATTTTGTTTTGGGTTCATATTGTCAAGCGTGGTCTTTCTTCACAAGAAAATATACCTGTAAATAAATTGGACATGTTGTAGTTAATGTTTATATTTGCACATATGGAAATTATTGATTAATATTTTCAAATGTAACTAAAATGATCCTATAATTTCTAGAAGGCCTAGATGTTTGCAAAATGTGGATTTATAGACAATGAATCTTAGTTATTTATAAAATGTCTCAAAGAGATGTCACAAGGTGAAAGTTACTTAGGTGCTAATAGCAGCATGCCATGACTAATCCTGATAGCAATTACTAATGTGATTAATGCATCAACTAATGAAGATGAATAAAATATTGAAACATATTAATGCAATCTTCAATCAAGAACATGTGAGCTCAAAAGATGGGTAAATCTCAAAAACTTGTGAGCCTAAGATCATTACAATTTTAGCCATGAAATAATTGCAATTGAAATTTGTTGAAAAATAGACCTAAGTGGGTTGGCCTAAGGGTCAAAAGAAGAAATCAGATTTCACTTAATTAGAAATCAATTAGCTTATGCAAGTTTGGCCTCATGGTGGCTGTACAATTTTAAAAAACTTAATCCTTAGACCATTTGGGCCTAACATCAAGGGACATGAATTTAGGACTCAAACATCTATAAAGGTTGGATGTTGAAATTCTTTGGAACATCCAAAACAATTCCATAAGCATATAAGAAGAGCAGATTGGCGAGTTCCACCTTGGAGGATGATTTTGGAAAAGAAATTAGAGATCAAGATATCTAAACTCAAATGGATTTAGTGTTTAACTTAGAGTTTATAAAGGAATATTATATTTGGAGAGTTCAAATGCTTGTAGATCTGAGTTTAGAAATGCAGCATTTTGTTACAAGCAACAAGGTAAGTGTTGATAAATATTTTGTGGGAATCATAGGTTTGGAGGTGTTACTAGGTGTTGGGATAGTCATAGGTCTGGAGGTTCCATCTAAAGGAGGATTATATTTTATGACAAGGAAGGTCATGTTAGGGCTATATGAAGGTGTTGGATCCATTGGAAGGATCAGGAAATGTTTGGAAAGGTGAGTTTGGTAAAACCCTTGGTTTAGGCACCTAGGAAGGAGGGTTTTTTGGTTGGGTGTGTAGAACTTGATGGAATCTCCTATGAATTTGAAAATCCTTTGTTTTGGATGGATGACAAGACAACTTTGTTTGAGGTCAGATGGTTTGTGAGATGAGATATGTTAGTGGTTGTTTTGTAATAGAAGGGCTAAAAGAGGGTTAATTGTGGGGTAGCAATGTTGGTTTGTGCATTTGGTCCAAGGGAGTAGCATGAGCATTTGAAGTATGTTGTGTAGAATCCAAAATGGTATCTAGATATGGTCTTATTTTTTTGAGAGTTTTGGGAAAAGTGAGAGAAAAGTGTGACAAACTGATTAGGCAGGGCTAATTGGGAAATAGGCCTAGTGAAGAGCTTATAGTGGGTTTTTGGTATCAAATAATAAGATGAGCATTTGGAAACCTTTGAAATAGGTTAGTTGAAGTTGTTTGAGATGTGTGAAGGTGATAGAAACACCTAGTTGAATTGAATTCAAGATTGGAGCCTATTGAGGCATTGTGGGCATTTGATGGTTTTTGAACAAGATTGCTTGGTGAGTCCATTTGAGGGACATAGGATGATTTCTAAGATGTATAACCTATGGTGGCACAAGAGAATGGTATATGCACTCTGATAAGGTTTGGAGTTGATTGGATCAAGGAGAATGATCCTATGAAGAAGCTTGATTATGTTATGAGAACACTAGGAAAGTCCCTCTTATTGTGAATAACTGAAAGTCCACCCTTAGCATCAATGTCGAGAGCTAAAGGTGGAATGATTTCAAGGAAAGAAAGAAAGCTCCAATAATTCCTCTTTAGAATTGTAGCCAAAGTTCTAAGCATTCCAATCCAAATGATTCTGTATCAATAATATTTAACAAAAAATAATCCTAAGAACATTAAGTAAGTTAAGCTGAAACATATAAGAAAATGACTGAGTGAAATTCTATTACTTGTTACCTAAAAATAAAACCAATTGAGGAGGCAAGGGTGCATGAGTTGTCAAAACTTCATGTGCTTCTCAATTAGTTTCTATGGATAATAGGCAAAGTCTTCACATACCCTCATACATTTTAATATTGAAACACAATCAATATTTTGTTGATAGGGAATGTTTAGTAAAATGAAGCAAAGAAAAAGAAACATAGTTGCAGTAGAAAAATAAGGTTAAATTTAGTAGTCATCATTGCAAAAATGCCAACAAGATCATGATGAACCATCTAAGAATCAAAAAGATCAAACATAGAGGCAGCCCAGTGTGCCATCATGCTCTTACAATCTTATCCTGATTTTCTTCCTATATCTAGATAACCACATTTTCTCAGTGTGATGCTGACATTCTGATCTAATACAAGCCACAAGAAATTGGAATTTTTTTAGTGTTTTCATTTGGGAATATTGTTAAGGCAAATATATGGTAAAGGTGATGATGAAGATAGAATGATGAGAATTCCATTAGTTTCCTAATTTGCTTTCTTATTCATGTGCACTATGTTGTAATGTTATTATATTATCTAATCTACTATCCCCCAGTTCTTTATTGTATTCATTTCTAGCTGGTCAAATCTCTTGGACTCTTATATCCATTACATATTTTCGTCTTTAAATTTTAATAAACCTTCATCCTATATAAATGCAACTATATTTTCTAGGTTTTTGTCACAAACATCTAGCTGCTCTGTGGTGATTTGCTAGTTTACAAAAATTGGTTTTTCCAATATGGAAAAACAATCCCAAAATCAGTCTAGTTGGGTTAGATGTACAATATAATATATAATTTGATATTCCTATATATATTTATATATAAAAATTTATATGTAAATACAATAATGAATAAACTAATAGGAAAATATATATTTCACATCCCTCCTATATATCTTTATAGGATTACAAGAATATTAACTTAATTAATCAATTTACTGATTTATATATATATTTGTTATATAACATGATTTTGGGTTGCACATATTACACACATGTCATTGGTTGTCCAATGGGGAGTGTAGATTATCCAAAACATCCAATGCTATTGTTGTCAACTCCATGACAAATTCCTCTACTTTGGGTCTATCCTACCAAACTCTAGCCCAC
Organism: Cupressus sempervirens; assembly: GCA_028749045.1. Taxonomy (NCBI): domain Eukaryota; kingdom Viridiplantae; phylum Streptophyta; class Pinopsida; order Cupressales; family Cupressaceae; genus Cupressus; species Cupressus sempervirens. The sequence goes on from CM053787.1 coordinate 162,054,212, forward strand.
TTGAAGCATTCAAACATGGTTGTTAAGCCTTGGAGAACCTTCCATAAAAATTTTAACAATGGGCACCCAGAATTTTTTTATTAACATCATTTTGAGCTCCTAGACCTACAACATTTTCTCCTTCACACTCTCCATGCTTTTTTTTCTACAGATGCAAACAAATTTGTACTAGTCTTGCAACAACAACACCAAATAAATCTCAAATGCTTTGAATGTATGAGGATCACATGGATGCAATGAGTGCTAGGTGGACTATTTGTAATCACAAGAGATGAGCTCTTGTAAACCACTACTCTTTCAATTGTTTCAAGAGCGATACTAATTAAACATCACATAATTTGACATGATGAAAAATACCACCTAGTTGTTAATAAAGGAACTGAGCAGATCTATGATCAATGGTTCATAGGGCACATAGCTTGTTGAAGGTTTTGCAAATGGCATGGCAAGATAGGAAGGCTTAATCTTGGGCAAAACTTTATGGTCAAGGAAAGTTGGATCACCATGGAATTGAGTAGGTAGACCTTCTAGGAAGTTGCAATACTTCAACCTTGTAAGTGTCACCTCAATGCAATGGGTAGTAAACAAACAATTTAAGTTGATGAGAAATAGTTGTTATGAATTCAACTTGTAAGCATCACCTCAATGCATTGGGTATTAAACAAACAATTCAAGTTGATGAGTATGGGTTTTTATGAACCACAACTCATGAAATATGCATTAAGTCCTAATAAAGCATCCTAGTTAAAAGCCAACGATTGGTATTTATGAATGAAAATGGAAAAGAAGAATTAAGTCCATAACCAAAACTTTTTGAGATTCGACTTCACCTATAAATGAATGAAAGTTATATCTTTATTTTCAAATCTGAGCCCCATCCTATATGATGAAGGGAAGGTTAAGAGGGCATCAATAATAATAATAATAAATCATAGTTCATAATGCAGCCTGTGGATTATCTCTCATATTCTACATAAATAACAAAGAATATAAAAGATTTATTTTGTTCCATATTCATATTTGAAAGACTAGGAGAGTTTCATTAGGACCAGCTACCCCATAGTATTGGAAAGACTTGTAACATATTATTTATCAAGGTGTCAGAAACAAAGATGAATACCTCACATTGAGTATCAGTATCAAGACATTCATTCGCAAGTGGATATAATATATTAATCAAGATCAACATTTCCCCAATAAGTGTCATCAACTATCAATTGATACCGTGGTATAAGTAGAGTTTCGGTTTAGAAGTATTCTCTTATAATCAAATCATGAGTGAATAGTCCCTTATTCTTAGAATATATATAGAGCAAGGACATTATAGGTATAAACTGCCACCATTACAAGTATACAAGTAAATATCAAAGGAAGAGTCAGTAACTAATAGTTCCATCCATAGATATCTGAACGATTCTTTCCATAAACCATTATAAAGAGTCTGATCTGTTAGTAAGACTAAAAGATTATATTTGAAGGAGATTCTAAAACAAGATTAAATGATTAGATTATTATATAGTGACTACATCAAGTCCTTACCAAAGCTAGTGACCATCAGTAAATAATTTAATTACTTTTCAAAGGGAAGAAAATTATAGCTGATGAAATATTGATTATGTATGAAGAAAATACTCTAGCAGCTACATAAATCTTATATGCAAATTATATTATTTAAAAAAATTGTTAACTGGGACAAAAATAACAATTGAAATGATGTATAACTTTTTCAACTCAAGTACAAGAATGGCCAGAGAGAGTAAGAAAAGTAAGTTATTGTCTTAATATTCAATGGCATATGATTAAGGATGATTAAGATCCTAGATTTATTTTATTTCTTTCCAAACTAAGAAAATAATTTGAACAACTAGTGTGTATTGAACAATTCTCTGTCGATTAATGCCCAGATCCCAAAAACACTCAAAAATATGTTATACATCTAAGTTGAATGTTCAAAGATGTAGTGGAAGATACTGTGCAAGAAGAAAAGAATCATGCCTTGTCTATGAATAACGTCAAGAATCCTACCTTGTTTTGTGAAGAAAAGACGTAGTAGAAGATAATGTCAGCCCTGGCCAAGTAAATGCCTCTAACTACAATGAGGAAGATGTAGAAAACACACACAATGATTGTTCTTTCCCACATCCATTGCTACAGTAGATTCTGAAGTCTTCCCGTGCATACAAGTTTCTCATAACAATGAAAGAGAGAAACTGACTTTTTTCATTTTAACATATGCAGCCCATGTTGGTCAAAATTTTGACCAACATGGGCTTCATTTTAAAAAAATGAGATTTTTTTCTTGCATATACCGACCAATCTAAAACATTTTAATAGATGGTTGAAAATTTTGGTCTAAAACTGGGGTCAAATGTACTAGTGATAGCACATCTCAACCTCATTCTTCAAGTTACACATGCAACTGGAGGTCAATTTAATTACAAAGGGAATACCATAAGTTTTCCATAAGAAGTAAGAGAATTAACTAAAATATTACCACATCGAATAAATTTTTTACCTATTATCATTATTTGCAAAAAGGATCAGTGTGGAACAAGTTATAGTTTTATAGTGACTAAAGATAGGGTATATAAAGCACTTAAATTCACAATAAAACATGATAAGTTCTATAAAGATGTTTAAATCAATGAAAATGCACTTAGTGAGCTCACTGGTAATTCAGATGACAACATTTTTGACCAACTAAACTTAGTTCATATGGAATTTGGTTCAGATGCAAATGAATATGTATTTGCGGTTCCAATAATGGAGATGGATTAAGGACACATTATCCACCATAATACATCAATAGCCTCTAAACCACTTAATGCATGAAGAGAGATGGAACTAATTCATGCATGGATAAATAATCCAAATTTAGATCTTGGATCACTAATTAATTGGCCAAGAATTGGAACATCTCCAGTAAATGAGTATGTCACAGTAGGATTACTAGATATGGCTTTTCCAACACTATTTATGGATGGGCCATGTGATTGGTTAGAACCAAGAATGAGGAGAGTCCATCTTCATGAGTTTATTAAACATTTATTTTGATATAGAGATCATCACTTTGGACGACACCCATGATTTAGATATTATATGATGAATATGATCATGAGACACCATGCACAAAAATCATCTACAATATTTGTCAAAAAGAAATTGCACGATATGCCAATCACAATCAATGAGTTATGAGAACATATAGAAAATGTACCTCACTCACATCTATCTAATCGTTTGATGTGATTTGGTATGACGCTAAGGGGTGCAAGGCCTTATTGGGCAAAATGTCGAGCTGAATTAGCTAATCTCTTGCATCAAATTGAAACACCAACAATTTTCTTTACTTTGAGTGCAATAGATATGCATTGGCCTAATTTACATGCATTAATTCTAGGAAGATAACTAACTAATCCACAAGAAGCACAAAAATGTTGAAGACACAATATTGTTGACTACCCACATATTGTTGCATATTATATGCATCTATGATATACAATATTTCACGAGGAAATATTGCAAAAGGGAATAAAAGTAAAAGGTTTTTTTTATCAAGATATGAATGGAAACACAAAGGATCACCACACATGCATGGATTCATATGGTTAGAGGGAGCACCAAACATAGACAACCTTAATTGGAAAAATGATGATGAAATTTTAAAAAAATCAATTTTGTTAATTATATTATACATGCATGGAATCCAAGGGGAAATCCATATCAACAAAACATATAGGTATGATATAAATTCTTATTTTATAATATATTCGACACATATTATTCTTATTGTTTTCTATTTTACTTAATAAAATATGTTATATATTGAATCATAGGTCCTACATAATTTTACATAACATCCATGCCTTAGAAATACATAACAACTAAACCAAATAGATTTACAACATGACTATGAAGAGTTTCTCAATTGTGTTGAATGTCATACAATCTGTAAAGAGGGTGCTTTCCTATGAAAGAAAAGAGGAATAATGGTTTGTAGGTAAGATATTTATACACATTCATATGTTTTTGTACTAACAAAAAGGTGGTAATGTATAAGCTAATAGCTATCTTTATACTTTTAGGAACAATGCACCATGGCCATTACATCTGGATGGATCAAGATTATTTAAAGACCCAACAATAGGAGACATGTCATAATGAATTACATCACTACAACATTTGGGGTCAAATTATGACGACGGTGTAATTTGTGGTGATTTTCATGTTTGTTTTGCAATTCTTCCCGACATTGTTGCAATATTGATGTTTGAGTCACAACTGTGATGCCCCCATGAGCATAAAAATTTAAAAAAAGAAAACATGACATAAATAATTTTCCATTTTTTTTGATTATGGAGAGTTTCATGTGAAAGAGGTGGAGAGCTCTGAATGAGGGTGGAGAGCTATGAACATTATCGTGCCCTTGTGATCTATACATTTGGTTGATGTGCCCTCGTGATCTCTACATTTCATTTCTGTACCCTTGCTCTACGATTTCATTGTTGTGTCATGCCATTGTGATCTACACGCCCTTGCTCTATGATTTTATTCAAGGGCAAGAAGAGGTACATATGTAAATGTTTTTTTTCTTTTCCTTGTAAACATGCATGTCTTTATATTTCCTTCTAAATATGTATCTGTTTATATAGTCAGAGAGATCTCTTTTAAGGTGCTTATTACATATTATATCACAATAGAAATAATGTTCCCGTTGTATACATAATCCAAAATCCAAATAATAAAATAGTAAAACTCACTCAACCCATGCTAAGTGTTACCTCAAGATCCTACACAAAAATAATGCAAACCATGAAAAATGGGCAGAGTTCGCAAGAAATTTTACAAAAACATATCATAGCAAATATTTTTAGAAAAAAACAAGCCATAACCCAATTAAATTGGTCTAGTTGTTGATTAGCTAGGTTGATTACAAATTCTTGTAGAATTGTCATCAAATTAGGTACAATAAAATAAACAATCAACTTTAGAAAAAATGATCCAGTTGCATACATATTGCAAAATCCAAGTAATAAAACAATAAAACTCACTCAACCTGTGCTAAGTGACTTACCTCAAGATCCTATACAAAAATAATGTAGACCATGAAAAATGGGTAGAGTTTGCAAGAAATTTTACAAAAACTTATCATAGCAAATATTTTAAGAAAGAAAGAAGCCATAATCTAGTTAAATTGTTCTAGTTGTTGATTAGCTAGGTTGATTACAAATTACTATAGTATCATCAGATTAGGTACAATAAAATGAACAATCAACTTTACCAAAAATAATCTAGCTATACACATATTCCAGAATCCAAATAATAAAACAATAAAACTCACTCGACCTATGCTACATGACTTACCTCAAGATCCTACACAAAAATAATGCAAACCATGAAAAATGAGCAGATTTCACAAGAATTTTACAAAAATATATCATAGTAGATATTTTTAGAAAGAAACAAGCCATAACCCAGTTAAATTGGTCTAGTTTTTTATTAGTTGGGTTGATTAAAAATTCTTGTAGAACTATCATCATATTAGGTACAATAAAATGAACAATTAGTCATTCCTAACTAGTAGGATCAAATACAGTTTCTAAAGGTATTAAAATTGCATATGCAGATGCATCACTTGTATGCCAGACATGAAGTGCATTCTACAACTTATAAAGAATGGTTGGATATGAAGGCTTCATACGCTGACCCAACAATGGAAGCCAAGGATGTAACCATGCATGTATTGGAGTCTCCCTATGAGGATCCCAAGTATCTAGTTCCAATTTTAATTATGGGTGGTTTCATATTGAAATGTGGTTTGAAGGTAATGGTTTGTAAGAATGAGTACTCTCTTTTTTCAACTCTCTTTTTTAAGTTCTTGTACATGGTTATATCTTGAGAGTTGTTGGATATCGTTATGTATTTGGATATGGCCTATTGAGACCCTTCCTTTTTCAAAACTTTATACAGGACATAGGTTTTCCAAGTAAGTCTTCTGAGTGAATGAGATACATATAAAACTAATATAATCTTTAAAAATAATAGTATGATATTCTCCTTCTCATTGCCCTATTATTGATTTTGGTGTGGACTAACAAAATACACAGAATGATATTACATCGTAAATAGGGTTGTCTTTGATATTATGTTCAATTCATTATTAAAGTTAGACACTATATGACTCCCTATTTGAATTTTGTTCCCTCTATGTTTTGCTGAAATTTTATGTACCAAGATCTTACTTTGTGCATACTTTGATCGTTATAAGTATACAATTATTAGCTGGTTTAGTATTTCATTAAATAGCATAAAACACACAAATTATTTATTTAATTGAACTCCTTTTTGAGTTTTTTATTCATATATTTGCAACCACTTTCCTTAGTGTTATCCTAAGATGATATGGGCTTTTCTATGCATCACAAAAACATGGAGAAAGAAATTGAAAATCTATTCTACAATATATAACAATAGAGAAACAATATAGTTGGGAGAAGAAAGGATTTAGGTTAGTTGAAGATGGAGAAATAATTTTTCAATTGAAATTAATTTGAAAAAATAGATTTTCCTAGCTAGTAGGATCAAATACAATTTTTTAAGGTGATAAAATTGCATATCCAGATACATCACATGCATGTCATGCATGAAGTGCATTCCCCAACTTATAATGAATGGTTGGATATAACGGCTCCATACATCGGCCCAACAATGGAAGCCAAGGATGCTGCAAAATAACTTCACTGAAGAGTTGAGTGAAATGAGTTGAAGAAGCAAGTTCTGCTTCTGTGTAAATGCCATAATCATGAGGCTCATTCCCTTGTAGAAGCCTCTACCACAATGGCATTTCCTCTAAGCCTCTAAACATATTGAGAGACATTTTGTGGTTGAAATTGAGGCCCTTTCAAATGATGATCAAATAGGGCCCTAAGGCACAAATGTCTTGGACATTAATTTGAGCACCCAAGATAGTGATTAAGGACTTCAAAATCATGAGGATGAACTAGGTGATATCACCTCCCTAACATGGCTATCAAAGTGAATGTGATGGGGACAAATAATAATAGCCCAACCCATTAGGAGTTAGCAAGGTAGATCTAATATCAACATCATGTTATTGCTTCTAAGCTAATAGTTCTTCAAGTGCATTTTCTTGTAAAACATTAATTTTTTTGAACCATTGTAAACTCTTAGAAAATGTATTCTTGTTTTCTATTACCATTGAAGGGCTTCCCTTGAACAAAATCAAAATGAAGAGGCATAAATATACCAAATTTTTCTTTCAAAACCATGTGTAGATATAAATATTAAGTACAACATGTTAAATATTTTTGTAGATATATACATTAAGTACACCAAATTTTTCTTTCAAAACCATATGTGCAGAATAAACATTAAGTACAATATGTCCAATATTTTTGCAGATATACACATTAATTACACCAAATTTTTCTTTCAAAACCATATGTGTAGATATAAACATTAAGTACAACATGTCCAATATTTTTGTAGATAGACACATTAATTACACCATTTTTTTCTTTCAAGACCATATGTGCAGATATAAACATTAAGCAAATGATGCTCCTGATGAAAATGATGTTGCTAGTAATCATGATGATGATGCTTCTATTGATCATGATGATGATGATGAGGAGGAGGAGGAGGAGGAGGATGATGATGATGATTATAACCTTTTAGTGTTTATAATTCATATTTGATGCTAATATTTGATGTAATTTTGAGTGTATGTGTCATGATTTTTTTAGCTATCATAAGAAAATTGATTTACTATTGTAGAAATGTGAAGCCCTTTCATGAGCATCCCACATAGTCTCATAGATCATCAGGTATAAGTTAATACACCCCATAGAGATTAATGTCTTTTACCATTTGTAAAATATCTCTCTAATTGCCACCTATCTCTCTTATTTTGTGGAGTGCAAGTACCTGTTGGAAATATTCAAGACTATGCTAGGTTACTAAGAGGGGAGGGGTGAATCAGTAACCTTAAAACTTTATCAAATTCAAATCTTAAATACTGCAACATAAAGTTGGTCTGTTAAGGCTTACAATGATCACTTCTAATGATCTACCCTATTAGGAGCAATTAGGACTACTAGGTCCACCTTGTTAGAGGATTTACAAACATACAATGAAGTATGCACTTGGTAAAGAGATTTGACAAAACATTGTTAAGTCTAACTTGTTAGAGGATTTTGGACCAGTTCACCTGTTAGAATGAAATAGTAGATCTCTGACTTACAACTAATTTGCTAATAGAGATTCTTTGAAGTACTGATCACCTTTGTGTGATAGATATGACTCTATTGCTCCTTTGCTGATATGGCCTTACAATACACTTGTTGTTGATTCACATTTGCATGCCTCTTACACATTCTTCATTCTCTCTTTTCATTCATGCATACGCACATCTATGTCTATGTGGATATGATACAATACATTTCATATATATCAATCCAATTACAAAATTACAAAGTTGGCTAATATACAAGTTAACACCAATATTACAAAGTAGGCTCAAATGAAGACACTCGAGTTCTGAAGACTGACTTGGTGAAGTTTTGATACATGACATCCACTATCATTACTTGGCATCATCATGCATTTAATAGAAGTAAAAGCTCAGTCCATACTAATCATCTCAGAGTAATCTCAAACTTGGTCTACACTGGCAACTCGGTAGATACTATGTAACTTGGTAGAAACTGAATTCCACATTTACCATACCTGAACTTGGTAAACACTAATAATCTCATCACTCAGTTAGCACTAACTTCACTTCACAAGGACTAATGGCTCGATAGAAACTATGAATCTTGGTAACCACTAAACTACTCAGTAAGAACTGTAGGACTTCACACTACTTGAATTTACTTGGTAACCATTGGAATGTTCGGTAGGAACTGTGAAGTTTGGTGGCTACTAAATTACATGGAAAACACTATAGACTGTGAAATGAGCTTGGTAACCATACAAAATTTGAAATTTTTTTTGTCACTAATAACAAACTTGACTTAATGTCAACAATTTCCCCCTTTGGCATTAGTGACAAAAAAAATTATCAGCTAAAACTTATATACATCATTATAGTGTGATATTAGCTTGGTACTGGAATACTATTTTTGAGATTTTTCAAAATTTGTCTTTTTGAGTATATACTTTCCTTTCCTTTGCTTTTCATGATTCTCCCCCATAAAATATGCATACTAAGTGTTTCTCCCCATATATACATACTGACTCTCATATATATGTATACTATTTCTCCCCCTTTTTGACAATAATGTCAAAGATTTATTCAAAATTTATTTACACAGAGACACCAATATAAGAAAGAAACTTAGAATGTACCTTAAGTATGAGTGCTAGAGTCTTATCCCAATTTTCTTGCAAAACTTTGCATGTATGTAGAGTAATTTAAACTTTTGTAGAGAGTTCTATCATGTGATCTGCAATTGAGAAGTTGTTGTCATGGATCAATGTTTTTGAGTAAACAATGTACTTCTACATTGTGTCCATGATGGGAAGGATCATATTTTGAATATCTATTAGTGAAGATTGGATCCTTGCTTCTTCTCTCAACAATTATGCCTGCATATCTGACAAGAATTTGATTTTCATATGATGTGCAGAGCTTCAACTAGGGTCAAGTTGCAACTGTTGTGCACTAGCCTTCAGACCTTCATCAATTTTATTCAATTTTCTCTTTATTTCCTTTGTGAACTCGGTAACATTGCATAATTTTCCAAAAAGTGATGTTACATTTGAGCAAGAATTTTCAAGATTGGTCAAAATTGAGGAAAGCCCCACTTGCTAAATAGCAATTTGTTGAGCAATATGCTCAAGCACTTTGTTATCAAATTTCTTTTCTACTTTCTCAATCAATTTTTCTTGACCACTGGAGTCCTCATTAAACTTATGGATTGCTTCTTCCAATTGAAATAAAATGTGTTGAGAAGTATCAACTTCAACACCTATTACCTCAGTCAATATATCCTTAGCACTCTCTATGATTTTATATTCTCTGTCTCTTTCCTCTCTTAATTTCTTCTCTCTCACTTTCTTTTGGAGGAGCTGACTAGCTATTTGCATTTGTTCTATTGTGGCATTATCAAAATTGCACTTTGGAATCTCAATTTCCTCATCTAAATCAAGATCCTCCTCTATGCCTTTTCCACTCAAAATTTTGGTACAAGGTTGAGCCTTGAGTTCAATTTCCTTTGTACATATTGCCTTAGAATCCAAAATGAAAACAATACTAGAGATAGCAGGACTAGCAATAAAAACTAATATAGTACTAACAGATGGAATATTGACTAGAATGCTTATTGAATCCAAAACTGATATACATATAGAAGTATCCAAAGCTATGGAAACTGTAGAATCCAAAATTGTAGAACTCAAAATTGTACTTATTACTAAAGAACACAAAATTGTAGAACATGTTGTACTCAATGTTGATGAACCTAACTCAGGAACTGAAGAAGAGGGAGGCTGCAACTTAGTAGATGAAGTGGTAGACACTTTCATTAGTGATACACTGAGCTATGAGGGAGTGAAGAGTGATTGGAAATTTGATATATATGTCGTGATCACAATCAAACTTGTTGAAGATGACTCCAAATTTGATGTAGCTGCTGATTTTATTAAGAGAATGAGGAAGTGAGGCAATGACTGCTATAACTATCTTCATAGGATTAGTCTCCTCATCATCTTCTTTGACTTCCTCTATGGCTTCTTACTCTTTATCTTCTTCAACTCCTTCATTGTCAAACTGAATTGTTTTAAATTTTGTTTCTTCTTCCTCATCATCACTATCATCATCCTTAACTTATATTGGAGAATCACTTGGTTTTTGCAAGCAATAGATATTCTTCCACATGTTTGTAGCATTCTTGACTACATGCTCTATATCTTTTAACAGAATTAAACAAGTATTGAATCTAAGAGTCATCATGTCTTCATATTTCTTCATAAACTCTTTTACCTCAACATTTGTAACACTCAGTAAAAACTACCTCGGGGTTTGTTCATAGATATATCTTTCTATTTGCATGGCTAAGTCCCATCTTTGCTTCAATCTCTCTAATAAATCATTAGAAATTTGAGAAGCTCTTTGATCAGGGGAATACTTCTATTTACCCATCAAGGTTAGCACCAATTCCTCAATCTGCTTCTTCTCGGCCTCTGTCCTAGTCTCCTGCTTTAATGATTTGAATTTGGTTATGCTTGCACCTTCTTCCATTTTTTTCAATCTTTCTTGGAAGGTGAGAGGAGGCTTGCTAAACACAACTTCACTACCTTTCTTTTTGGATCTTCTAGTAAACACTGCAATTGATGGCTTTGATGGCTTGGTGATGATTACCTTGTCTTTCTTCTTTACTGGATCTTCTTCCTTCTTTGACTCATCCTCATCCTCTACTTCATCATCATCATCTTCTCCTTTAGCTTTGGTCAACAAAAGAGGTATGTTGGTTTTGAGTTTTTCTATTCTCCTCTTGCCTTTATTAACCACCTATGGAAGCTTGATTTCAAGCTCTATTCTTGCCTTGGCCTCATCATATATTCCAAAGTGTGGTGCCTTTGGATCAACATGTTTGTTTAATAAGGCTTCAATTATGTCTTTTTCTTCATCAATGTTCACCTTATAGGGAAGAGGTTTTACCCATACAACTCTTGGAATCACTGCCTGAATGTAGACTTTGTCACTGTCTACCATGAAACAAACATCATCCTTTTAATCTTCAACTAGTTTCTTGGGAATCCTAAATCTATTATTCATTTTCTCCTTGAAAACATCAAAGTAGTTATCTATTATGCTGTTAAAATTCTCGCCCGTTTCTACAATGTACTCGTTAATCTGATACAAAACTGGCACACCCTTTCTCCATACAATTGTACCTTTAGAAGGGAAAAACTTTTGAACATAGAAAAATAGACATGTCAACAATGAACCAAATTTACAAGGATTGTTCTTGGATGTCCTTATACTTTCCATGTTTTTGTTGAATTGTTTCAACAATAAGTCTGCAAGATCATATGACACATTATTTTTTTTGACTTTGAATGCCAAGTCTACTGCTTCACACAACACACTATTGAGATGGCTCGAACTATAAATCTTGTGTGCTATCACATGTATGCCCAATTTTAGTTCAGCATCTGTTACACTACTAATCTTTATGCCTCTATCATCCCACTTGGCTAGGGTTTTCTTTTCTAACTCCACCCTAACTAGGGTTTTAGTAGCTTTGGCTTTGGAGAGAACGGGAAGGTCAGTGATATAATGAATCATATTCTTAGTAATCAAATCTGGTTGCTCAAGCCATAACTGACCATTGTGAACTTGGCTTAAGATGTATCTAATCCATTTAATTTGGAAACTTCATGGTAGGTGGGGAATGTGGGTTAAACCCTTATCTTCCAAGTGCTTATGCTTGGGTTTAAGAACACCATTCGCACATAATTCACCTAGGGAATCATCCATATCTAGGGTTCCAATTTCTTAAATTACACACTTAAAATGAGTTTGGATATCGTTAATGAGAAGTACCTTAGGAGGGATTTGTGATTGTGCTCCATTTGGATTGAGGGTAATTGAAGGTACAAGTTTGAAATCTGGTGGTTTCCATTCAACTCCTTAGACCAACATTTCTAACCCTGTGTTTTCCTTTCTACTACTACTTAATGCTCCCATGGCTACTCGGTAGGTTATGGAAAACTTCAAAAAAAATTACTGCAAATTCTGCTCAAAATCACTTGATTGCTCTGCAATTTGCTTGATCGCAATAACACTTAGAGATCTTGGTGAGAAATGATTTCAATTTCTTGTCTTTTGATAACATTTTTCCATTAATGCTCGATAAAAAAGTAGCTATGATGACATCATTATGTATGACAGGATGTCATCCACTATCTGTTCAGATCACTTGGTGAATACTTCATAACTTGGTAATCAAACATGTCTGACTAGTTACTCCTGACCTTGCTTAGTAGAGTCCATGACCTAACCTTACTCGATGATAATAGATACTGATCTTCTGTGATCCCCTTGTATCTCAAATACTGATTTGGATCTTTTCTTTTTTTCTTTCACTTTTGGAACTATTTAGATGTGACTATGATAACATAGTTCCAATTCTTACTTAAGAACTTAGTTGGAAATGGTGGAGTCGCCCACTTCTTGAGTGACATGACCATCATTGCTTGGACTAGCTTCCTCGATGGATTTAGGAATCCATTGCTGCCTCATTTGCTTTCTGATGTTAGTTGCTTTTGCTTTCTTTTCATCTTCAATTCTACCTATATTCATGTAATTCTTGGCTAGATGACCAAGTTCTGTACAAGTGAAACATCTTATGGTGGTATCTCTTTCCTTGTGTGATGTTTAACACAGTTCATGCCAATGTGTCCATACTCTCCATAGGAATGACATCTGCACCAAGTGTTATAGTCCCAACCAAATAATGCTTTCACAATTTGTTCTGCTTGATTGAATGACTTGGTTCTATAGTTTGATGCCTTGTGACCTTGTTTCTTTCATTTGTGACATTTGCCTTCAAATTTTGGTTTCTCTTTGCATTTATTAACCTTGTGACCATGTTGATTTCAATTGTAACATTTACCATTGAATTTTGCTTTTCCATTACTCCAATATTTGTTTGATTTATTACCTATCTTACCATAGTGATTGCAAGTAGGTCTTTGATTCCTTTGAGCACCTTGTTTGGAGAATTCACCTTCTTCTTTGTATCCAATTCCTATTTTACCCTTTTGCCTATAGAGATCATGCTCATTTAGTTGATTCAATTGATTCATGTCTGCTTGGGATTTTATCATTCTCTCATTGACTTACTTTTTAGTGTTTAGGTCATTTTTCAATCTTTCACTAATTTTCTTTTAAGATCTCAGCTCACTTCTTATTCTTTCATTGATTTGTCTTTTTGAATTTAGATCATTCCTTAATGTTTCATTGATTTGTCTTTGACTCATGATTTCTTCATTTGCATTGGAGATTTGATCTATAAGATCTTCATGCTGAAGGGATATTTTTTTGGATCTCATTGTTTCTTTTATCCATTTCTTCTTTCATCTTGTTCCTTTGCTCCAAGATTTCGCATAGCCTTACTGACTAAATTTCTTGTTCCCTTTTGAGCTTTCTCACTTCTTCTTGTAGAGAACCATTCTTCTCTAAGAGTTCTTTGATTGCATTATTTGCTTCATCTAAACTGCTTGAAGGAAAAAGATCTTCAATCTTTTCTCAATGTACTGGTGATCATTCATTTGATTTGCAAGTTCATTCCTTCTTTTCAGGGATTGAGAAAGTTGTTCCTTAGCTTTCTTGAGTTGTGCAATGGCCATTTCTAGATCTAGCTTTTCATTTTCAATTGCTTTATCAAGTCTAAAAATCTCCATTGTCCTTGATCTTTGCTCAAGCTATCAAGCTTTATCCTGAGAACCACAATGCTCTAATACCAATTGTTGGAAATATTCAAGACTATGCTAGGTTACTAAGAGGGGAGGGGTGAATCAGTAACCTTAAAACTTTATCAAATTCAAATATTACTTGCAATAACCCAATAATCATTTAACTCATTAAATCAGATCTAACTGTATGCAACTGAAAACATAAACATTCATGGCACATGAACACAATAATTTGGTGACCCAGAAACCTTCCAAACAAAAAGTAAAACTAGGGTGGGCATGATACCCACAAAATGTCAATACTGTAGCATAAAGTTGGCCTATTAAGGCTGACAATGATCACTTCTAATGATCTACCCTGTTAGGAGCAATTAGGACTATTAGGTCCACCTTGTTAGAGGATTTACAAACATACAATGAAATATGCACTCGATAAAGAGATTTGACAAAATACTATTAAGTCTACCTTGTTAGAGGATTTTGGACTGGTTCACCTATTAGAATGAAACAATAGATCTATGACTTACAACTAATTTGCTGATAGAGATTCTTTGAAGTACTAATCACCTTTGTGTGATAGATATGAGTCTGCTACTACTTTGCTAATATGACCTTACAATACACTTGTTGTTGATTCACATTTGCATGCCTCTTACATGTTCTTCATTCTTACTTTTCATTCATGCATACACACACCTATGTCTATGTAGATATGATATAATACATTTCATATATATATATATATATATATATATATATATATATATATATATATATCAATCCAATTTACAAAATTACAAAGTCGACCAATATACAAGTTAACACCAATATTACAAAGTAAGCTCGAATGAAGACACTCGGGTTCTGAAGACTAACTTGGTGAAGTTCTAATACACGATATCCACTATCATTACTTGACATCATCATGCATTTGGTAGAAGTGAAAGCTCAGTCCATACTAATCATCTCAGAGTAGTCTCAAACTTGGTCTACACTGGCAACTTGGTAGATACTATGTAACTTGGTAGAAATTGAATTCCACGTTTATCATACCTGAACTCGGTAAACACTAATCACCTCATCACTCAGTTAACACTAACTTCACTTCACATGGACTGATGGCTTGGTAGAAGCTACGAAGCTTGGTAACCACTGAACTGCTTGGTAAGAACTATAGGACTTCACACTAGCTGAATTTACTTGGTAACCACTGGAATGCTCGGTAGGAACTATAAAGCTTGGTGGCTACTGAATTACATGGTAAACACTATAGATTGTGAAATGGGCTCAATAACCATACAAAATATGAATAAGTGTTGTCACTAATAACAAACTTGACTTAATGTCAACAATACCAACAAATAGGCATTTGTTTATTTGTCTTCCTTGAGTAAGGAAAATGTAGGAATAGAAGAAGAAAGTGAGACATTTAGTATGTCTAAATCAAGGAGATCGACTCGAGGTCAAAATATTAGAAAGAAATTCAATAATCATATGAAATTTTTCCTTGTTGAAGGGGGGTCATGTTCTTATGATGATGAGAGTAAAGGTGACTCTAATATACCCTTTAGGTACAAATATCTATAGAAACAATGGGTCCCCAGTGAACTTCCTCCAATAAACACTAATTTTTGTGTTGGAGAGAGGGTATATCACGTAGCACCATCCTCATTACATGGTTTGGGCCTATTTTCTATTGATGGCATAAAGGTTTCTTACAACAAGGTTGTTGAATTGATGGAGTATGTCGGACCTTGCTATGATTATAGTAGTTGGATGCATATTGTTAGATATAAAAAAAGTATGTGTAGGTATGCACTCGCATCAAATTATATACAACAAAAATTTAGTGAAAAAAGTAAAACAATAGCTATAGCATTAACGGAAGACCAAAAGCAATAGGTAATATGCAAGTTTTATAAATAGTACACAACTATGTCAACTAAGAAGTGACCCAATTGCATATTTGAGGCATGTGAGGAATATAATGTATTTGTATGTGCAATAAAACCAATATGTGGAGGTGAAGAGCTTCTTATTGATAAGAATTTGAATCACATAGATACAAACAAAGCCACTATCATGGGCGAGGTGGTATGTACTATGCACCTTTAAAATCAACTCCAAGCACTGAAGATAAACACACCATTAATTTATTTATTTATTTTTTGCTAACTTAGAACAATAACACATGTTTTAACCTATCTCAATGATTTTGTTTTGAAATGTAGGGCTATAGTATGGATCAACAGCCACAGGATACACATGGTGGTGATGGTTCTTCTTCCCGACAGGTAAAACTCATTATTTTTGTACAAATTAGACACAAGAAATATGTTAATGCGTATGTTTATTATGTTTTATTATTCATTACTATTTTTAATTTATTTTAATATAGAGCCAATAATATTGCTCTTGCAAATGAGTGTTGATCAGGACAAGGGAAATGAAAGAGTAGTGTACGAGGATGAGGAGTTGCATGATGAGCTAGCTGAATTTATTATTGATTTTGGTTTAGCCCCTGATCCTTTGGTTGCATTGAAAAAGCTAATTAATGATATAGGAAGAAAATTATCACAATTGGCATTAACTCAACCTCAAACTCCTACACCAGATGATATGATTGATAGATTGGTGATTTTAGTCCATACATATACAGTAAGTATTAATGTAACTTTTAATTATAACAAAAGTTCAATAATGGTTTTTATAGTATACTCTTTTATTTATGTCATTAAATAAAATGCATGTGTTATTTTTTAGAGGATGTTAAGGGCGTTCAGGGGTGATCCCCCAGAAGATGATACTTCGGGGGGTTCAAGTACATCGCATGTTCTATCCTACACTTGTGTTTTTCTCGAACAATATTTTTTTTAATAGCTCTAACAATCTTGGTTTGTTGTGCTTTAAAAATCACATTTTTTAGCTCCTATCATTGATCCTATGTTCACTATGCCACCTGCTACAAGGAACATAACCAAAGAGGCACTGTCTTCTGCAAATTTGGTAACACATAGCTTGGTGACAGATGCGTTGGCATTGCCTATTGGTAAGCCAATTCCTCTTTCTCTCTCTCATTTTTCATGTGTTTATTTCACTTGAACTGTTATTTCTTAGGGGGCATTTTGTAATATTGGATTCATTTTATGCAGGAGATGATGAGAACCTTCCTGGGTGTTCCCGTGTTAGATGTACGAGAACATTAAAGAATTGTGATCAATTACTCATTAGCAATGAAGATGGTCTTCCCTTGAAAGTACCCTAACTTCCAAGTAATTTAAAGATTGATCCTTTCTTTTACTATACAGTCTTATACTCATAATCAAATGCACTAACCTCCTGTGGAGTCCCTTGCAATAACTACTAATCACATTATTATTTTGTAGGAAATAATATATTCTATGAAAAACTTAATGATGAATGTTTGCATATATTTGGGCCGACCATACGCATAGGGTATCATATTTTAATTTCATTGCTAGATCATGTTTCCTTAATTTGATCAATTTCTTCAAGTAAATTAAAAGGTATCTTTGGTTCATTTATGAATCTAATAGTTCTTTTCTTTTCTTAAAAGGTGGAATTTGCAAGCGAAAGAGTTAAAGGACCAACTCATTGATGCAATGACAACACTTTTTGGACCCAACATCTTCCAAAGACTTAGGCTCCTTGAGAAAGCGGGTTAATCTTTGAAGTATATTAGGTTCAACTATAGGACCCAAATGAAAAAAAAAAAACCCTTGTTATCAGTGCCCCCCTCATATTCCTATTATTGAGTGGGAGAATCTTATAAAGGATACCACTAAGAAAAAAAAAAAGATGATGGAGAAACAATACCACCTAAGGAAAGAAGGTATGTCATAATATTAAGAATGAAATTATGTAATAATTACTCTTAATACTTATGTGATCTAACATATTTCAAAATTCACATAGGTTTCCTAGCACATCAAAGGAAAGTGAAGTAAGAAAATAGAAGCACAGGCAAGACAAGCTTGACTCGGGTGGCTATTCAAAACTTGTTGCATGAGTTGTAAGTATAAGTAAATGAAAAATTATATGCCAATATTTATAAATTGTAATCAATTTGTTCTTGATGAAATTTATTACAAAAATAATTAATGATACCAAGCAAAAATGTAGGCCATGGAGTTTAAAAAACAATCTCTGAAGAGGACAAGAAATTAGCCTACATAAAAGGCTATACAGCCGTGGTTGAATGACTCTGAGCAATGAGTGTGCAAGATTCTTCTGCTGGATCTATCGATGAGGTAAATAAGTCAATTGATTTTTATTTCAAATTGAATACTTTAGCAATTACTGTATTTGACATTAAGTTCCAAAAATATAAGTCATTATATTTGTTTAAAGTAAGGAAACAATAATTATATATTTGTTTAAAACTTTAAAGTGAATATATTTATATGTATTAAAATGAATGATTAAGATTTCTTAGTATTTGTCTTGTATTTATATGTATATATTGCTGATAAATGCACTAATTATTTACTTTGGATTGTAGCCTGCCAATCTTGATACATCGGCCGAGCACCATGGAGGTGGCAATTCAAATATGGATCCTAGTACTCAAGGTATATATTTTCTATTTGATTTTTTATTTCTGAATTATAATTACAAGTAAACATTTTAAATTGATTTTGGCATAGTAATACAAATTTAACTATAATATGTGTTGGGATTAAAAAAAATATTTTGTATTGTAGTTGCAAGAGATGCAGAGGTTGTTCCTAATGAGCATGTTGAGGTCCAAGCCAACAGGAAAAATGATGTGGTTGGACAAGGTAAAGAGCGCTACAATGTTCTTTAAAATCTTGAGTCTCAATTTTTTTAAATTTGACCATTTTATTGGTTATTGCAAAGGACAACGAGTGCACATTCACAGGTGAGAAGAAATATCGATGACGACATGGATATGCCTCTGCAACAATATAGGGAAGGACAAAAAAGCAAAAAAAAGAAACGATTCATGTAACTTATGTAACTTATTTGATAATGATTGATGTGTTAATGTGAATTTTCTAATGAAACAAATGTGTTAATGAATGTTATCATGTGATAATTCATGAATGTTACATTTTATTAATAGAATGAATGAATTTTAGATGTAAATGGGTATTCTAGATGTTAGGGGGTGGGAGTGGGGGGGGGGGGGGGGGGGGGAGGGGAATGAGCTTCCATCTTCACATGGTTGGCACTAATTAGTAGAGAATATTAAACTACTCTCAAAATAAAGTTAAGCTCAACATTAACATATGATTGCATGACAACTAACTATGTGAATCTCTTGGTTTTAGGCAATGCAGAAGGATGCCATAGTCAAACTCATTTATTTATGAAATTTAGTTGCAGTGTATGAAGTATTCGAAAGAATGACTTACTATGGGATTGCCTCAAATTATTCCTCTCTAAGGTATTCTATTGTTTCTATTTATCTACAATCATGTTTAATTGCATTTGATAACTTTTGTTGTAAATTGGGAGACAGGAAGAAGAATTTGAATAGTGGAAACAAGTGATATTAGATCATTCTAAAGTATAAATTAGTTCATGAACTATTCTCATTATTTATTTTGAGTGTTGTGATATGTTGAATAATATTATAGGGAGGAAGCAGAGGATCCTAAAGTTTGGTCAAAGATTTATCTTCAAAACATGGCCAAATTAGCAAAGGAGGCCACCACAATACACCATGTACTCGAGCCTATGTTTCATTTTTTTGATAGTGGGAAACACTAGTCCCTTCAGAATGGACTCATACTATGTGTTCTATATGACATGAAACACTTAATTGAGAAAGTAGGTAACATTTATAATTTCACAATTTATAATCCTTGTTGCAAATTACAATATGCAAAAGTCAAACTTCATTGGCTACATCTCTAGCTAGGTTTATATATGATATCTACTAATTTGAATTTTGAATTCGACTTTCAAAATACTTTGGTTTAATTTATACATGAATACTTCAGTTACTATTTCCAAATGCCAAGTTCACCTTTTCATTTTAATATTTTATGATATTTCATGCTTTTTTGTTGGTCAATTTGCAGGCCATTCTAGTCATTCTCTATTGTCCATGCTCATAAACATCTTGATCACAAGAATGTTGTAACACTAATGAATGTTTTTAGTAACTCTGGCCAATGTTGGAACTTCAAATTCTCAAATATTTTTAGAGATTGTGGTGAAGTCCTCATTGAATTGGTGCTTAGCCAAGAATAATATTAGAATGCTACAGGACTATCACGCTTCACAGAATATTGTAAACATTTACTTGGCAGCACTAATGTCAAGGACTTGTTATTATTTAGTGTTTTGGAAGAAAAATATTGTCATATTTCTTTGGAACTCAACAATCAACATTCTTCCAAGAAAGAATGGCATCTTATCTAGTAACGGTTACTCAACGGTGTGACTATGACTTTGCGAATAAGGTTGAGCTTGATCCTTTCTTCATCATAGAATAAACTCATTGATAACCTTCTTTGTCAAGCAATAACTAAATTTTTTAATGTTCCTTATATTAATTAATTCACACATGCTTCATAAGAGTGTCTATTCGTATATTTCCTAGCCTCATGGTTATTCGTCCTGCACCTAGGTTACTATGTGATCTTGCCTACTATTATCAAATCTTGGAGTATAATTTGTCTCAAGAAAGAGCAGAAAACTCTTGAGATATTCGAGCTTGTATTGACAAACATCAATAGACATTATTTCAAACTCCATAGAACCTGCCATCATAGAAGAGGTATCTCTCTAAATAAATATGACCTTTCTCTTAACTAGGCTCTGATACCATGTTAAAGATCCCATTTAAGATTAGAGTTCTAATTATTCATCAAGTCTGAAATCACCAAACACCAAAAGTAGAGAATATTAATAGATTTTGATATCTCTCTTAGCTTTGAGAAATTGGTATAAGTATGTTATGAAGGAGACATGTCATGAAATGACATGTCTCTATGATGTGGAGCCATGTCCATGGCATGGCTTCACTATTAACTAATCAAATCATGATAGTGGCCCATGTCAAATTACTTAACTTTAACCAATATTATTATAAGCTCAAGTCATTGATATGCATAGAAGAAGAATGGATAATATACCCGATCCCTTTCATGTATCAACATTATTGTATTTGATCCTTTCTTGACTGATTCTATGCATGAATATCACATCATTACTCAATCTGTTACAAATAAAGGATAGCAATCAATAATATTTTGATCCCCTCCCAAGCTGCATTTATGGGACTTGTCTAAAAAATGAATGTGGTTGAAGCTCTATTAGAACATAAAAGAATCTTAAACACAAAGTACACAAATAATTATGTAACACAACACAACTCTATTACAACATAAAATAATCTCTTTTATTCCATGCTCAGGCAACATAATTTTCTAAAATTTTCTTGACACATATTGGAGAAGACTAAACAAAGAGTGGTGCTTTGCCTATTGCTTTTTCGTACACCATATATGTATAAGATTGAAGAAGAGATGCCCAGCATTGTACTTGTGCCCTTTCCATATGATAATTTAGACATTTTCATTCCTTGGAATACCACTTTCTCCATTGGATAAGTGCTAAAATAAGAGTACTACATTTTGATATTTAGTCATTGTATTGGCCTCTGATATTTATAGAAATAATGATTCTTTGGTGACTAACATATACCAAACCAATCACAATAATAATGGATTTGATACCAATATGATGTAGAGGAAATTGTGGTTTAACTAACCAAACACATTTTTTCTTAAGAAGGTCTTAATGACCATTCAATAGTATACTCATTAGTGGCCTTCCTAAATAATCACTTAGTGCTTGTCCTCCACCTTCCTAAGGTATGTAACAAGACAATCCAACAATTCTTGGTAGAGTTACAAACACTCCAACCAAACAAACCTTGAATCCTATTCCTTCCCAAGGACTACCTTTCCACAAGCACTTTACTAACTAGGATATAATTAAATTAGAATTTTTCATAGAGAATGAATGTGTTTATATGTTACTTAGACCCAACATGTATCCATAGATACTTTGGTTCTTGTTCACGAAAAAACCCACAATCCAATTTGTTGCAGTAAGGGCTAAAAGAGACATGACAAAATTAACCCTCCTAATGAGGTATTTGAGTTTTTTCTCCTACAAATCCTAAATGACCCCCAAATTAAATGGCATATTTAGAAACTCTTTTTAGGCTATGAAATAGTATCAAAGAATGGGAATTTGGTTTTTCTCCTAACTCACTTCACCTATATTGAGCAAGATTAGGCTTGATTTGTAGATTTAGGACCAACTTGCTTTGTAAGTTACTATTGAAAATATTCACTAGACATCTTTGTTACTAAGGACAAAATCCTATACCCTTGATGGTATGATTTTTATATGTTTTTATTGTTGGTCAAAACCTTTATATTATGTTGTAAGACATAAGGAGAAGTGTTATCAAAGAAGTGTTATTGATATACTTATAATTTGGTCCAACTTCCATTAACTTCTGCTATAAATAGATCATTGGATTCCTCATCTTGTATTTACATTCTCATTGGGATGTATTTTTAGTATTCTATTGACTATTCACTGTTATATTTTCCAATTGCTTGCAGTGTTTTCACACCATTCTTTCTTTGTTTCTACCCAATTGTCTATTTGTTCTCATCTTGAATGCATCCTTTTGGCATAGGGTGAAATCATTTGTTAGACAAAGGATTTGCATTTTGTGGAGTAATATGTTTACAAGAACAAGAAATAACTCCTTGTGTTGTTGCCATTGTATAACAAAAAATTGCATCTTTGATCTCACATAAACCTTGATCCAATATTTCCTTTTATCCCCAAGTTTTCGGGATGGGGATGATGGTAAGGGACAACAATTAAAATAAGGAAATTGGTAGAAATATAGAAAAAATTCAATTATTCACATCATAACATTGTTAAATCATTCATCATTAAACATAATGAAAGTTTAATTCATAACATTAGACTTGAATTGTGATTTCATATAAGAATTGATAATCAAATCAACAAAAAATGCTTCCACTGTCAATATGCATAAATCTCATATAACAATTATAATAAAAAAATGCCCAAGGAGACAACATTAAGGCTTGAATTTTGGGTAACAACATTAGCTATGTTGTTGTTGAAGGAAAAGATGGTATTGGTGAGCTAAAATATTTTTCATAGCAGATTGAGGATAGTAACTTTTGTTGAACTATAAAATGTTACCGGTAAGTTGATAACCAAAAATGGTTCTTAGTAACTCATGCAGATTGTAATTGTTTTTAATAAAAATAACTTGATGGCACAACACACGACCTTACATGAAATTGAAATAAATTGAAGTCTTAATTGATTTTGATTTGGTGGAAGCATCTTGTTAGTTCTTTGCATTGGTATTGTTGTTGTCTTTTTCTTTTTAAGTTATTTGCCAGATGGTTGGCCCTTGTTTTCATTCAAAAACCCATTTTGTTGCATTTTTCCCCTTTATGTTTAGTTTGGCCCAATTATTATTATGTTTTCCATGGCAAGAAAAAAATAGCCTTTGTAAATGAATTATTGTCAAGGGGGGCAAATGCAAGGTTTATTTTGGTGACTATGAACATTAGCGTGTGCTCAACTCATCACCTTTTATGCCTCTCACATTGTAGTTCAAGCCAATTTTTGTTATGCTTACTCCTTTGAATTGGAATCTCATGCTATTTATGTATTTTATAAGCCTTTTCTTGGGTTTTTGGTCTTTTGAAAATTTTGTATGTTTAGCAGATTTGAGCTCATACAAACTGTAGGGAAGAAATGTATTGTAGCTTCTATGATTTTTAAGTTATAATACATTTAATACAACTTTTGCAACATTTGTGCAAACACATATGACCTCAAATCCCTTCAGTATAGCTTAATTGTCAATTGTGATAATTTCGAACAGATCGAGAGTTTCTTACTCAACATTACTTTCATCCACTTTAGTGTCAAGTTGGTCCTACTTTTCACGTCTTCTTTCAACTACAAACGAGAGTCTTTGGTTGAGTGAAGAGGACAAGAAGAACAACTAGGTCCCTAAGGATCAACTTGCACCAACAATTTATTTTACATCTTGGATCGCTTTTTGTCCTATGTGGAATTTAAGTTTCTGCTTTTATAAAGTATCATGTTATCCTAGAGTAGATTAATTGTTAGATATGGTGTAGCATACAAATTTGCTTGTTTTAAATTTTAAATGATTTTTGTTTACAATTGGATTAGATAGATGTAGATCTAAATTATTGTTGGTAGACAAAATTTATCTATGCAAAATCATTGTTAAAAGAAAATTAGTTGTAGAGAAAGCCAAACCAACCAACAAACAAAAAAAAATGGAAATTAGTAAATCAATAAGTTTTATTTTGAACTGAGAACAATTCCTTCATCCAAGCACTAAAATCAAGTTCAACAAGTAGCGAACAAATTATAATATAAAAATATTAATTTTTTAGCCTAAAAGCAATATGAAAAGTTAGTTTATTCAATCATTACTTTGATGTACTTATTTTTCTTCTAGTTTTGATTTATTTACATGCAATTACAAGAAGGGAAAGATTTGTTGTTTTGTTGATTTTAGAAGCTCTATTTCTTTTTTTAGTTGTAAAGCATTTCCTTCCATGCAAGCATGAATACAAGAACATAGAAAATAAGGGTTTCCTTTCATGTAAAGTCACTTTGACCCAAAATTCCACTTTAATCATTCGTCTATGACATATTCAAATTTTTTTCACCAACATACAGTCTTCCAATGGAAAACATGATTTTCAAAGTCCCTGATGTGCTTGACCATTCTCATGGCTTGGGTGATATTCTTAGCTTGCATGTTCTCTAACATTCTATGCACAATCACTATTGTGGACCAAAAATTCTAAACCAAACCAATTTGTTTTTTGTTTTTCGACAAAAATCAATTGACTCTCTTGATGAATCATGATGAAAAGGGTCTTTAGGAATGATGAGTTTGGTTCTTGTATAGAGTAAGAGTCAGTCTTTGGAGAATAGACCAACAATAGGTGATCTAAAGGAAAGGGCCAATGTTTTTTTTTTTTCAGCCTTCATGCACGATGAAGATAAAATGAAACACATCTATGTAAGAATTTTTTAAATGTTTATGAAATGAGCCAAGTGAAAATTGTAGATTTGTGTTGAAGTCTCTACAATGGGCCATATGTTTTAAAAATACCACTAGCCAGAAATTGACATTGATTCTCATGAGTAGCACTATGCCAACAAAATTAAAACAATTTAAAAAAATAAAAGTTTCAATCATAAGTCCAATTTCATTGTAAGTCATATATTTTAGAAAATTCATAACATTGACCTTCAAATAGTTATCAAATTTAGTCTTGAAGATATACTTAACGTTTGTTGGATCCACAGTGAAAAAGAGTCTAAAACATATGGGGCTCACCTTGAATGTGGGCATTTGCATTGTAGGTCTATGGTCCAGTCATGTTGATTGTGAAATCCTCCTCCACAACATCATTGTTTTAAGGGTCCTCCTCCACTTCCTCTTTCAACAACATTTTTAAAAAAAATATTTTAGTAGGTTGTCGCAATTGCGATAACCTGATCCGACAGAACAACGTTGGACGAACAATATTTCCATCACATGGTCGTCATCATTACGATGGCTAAATCTAACAAATATCCATCACACACATGACACTACTATCACAAACCATCACAATTATGATGCCAACTCCAATGGATGACTATTGACCTTTGAGCATGGGTGTCACTATTGCGATCACATAGTGAAACTATCAGGTGTTGTAATTGCAACGGTGGCCTATCACAACTACGACAACATGATTATGAACTCTTGTCCTTGGCTTCTACCAAATTGCAATGGCTTTTGGCATCCCAATTGTAATGGATGAGCTTTTCATCATTTACAACACCAAAAGTATGATGCCCATCTGATGGGAGCCAATTCTTGGTATTATTGTTTAGGCGAGGGGAGGCCATCATAATTTGGGTCCAAATGTAGCAGTGCATTGCAAAGTATGCAACAAAAGTAGAAAAGAGTTCAAAGACATACCATCAAATATTGATACGAATTGCAAATATTGAAAATTCAAATGAAGTAGCATCAAAGGCATATAGCAGATTACTAACTAAAACCCTCATTGAAAGAGACATTGGTGCATAAGAGACATGTCATATGTTATTGGAATTGTCATTGGTAGAAAGTAGCAGAGTATTTTTACTTTAAATGTTTCAAGAGAGGTGTTCAAGGTAGTGATAAAAAAGTGATGAAAATGATGATGAAAGTCACCTCAAACATTTCATTGAAGGATACATGGAAAGACCATTTGCAATGGAAAGTGTCACACTCAGACACAACTAGATCTTGGACTTATAACTCTAAGAGAAAAAGAGATGGTAAATGGAAAGCATTGGCAATGACAACTATTGTGAGAGTGTTTCCAAGATTTTTGAATGTGCCATCACAAAATTTAGAAAATGGGTTGATTTTTGTTGGTCAGAGTTATTATTGTACAAGTCATTTCATAATATACAAAGAGATATTGGACTAGATGATAATACAATTATATCTAATTGGGAGTCATTCAATTATAATCCATGGTATGTGGATAGGAGGACTACTAAAAATGAAATTGAAAATCATAATGATTCTGACGATGACAATGAATTACCAAATAATCAAAATATAATTCAACATGAGTGGGAGATAATATCAAGATTACATCATGGACAAATTATGGATCACAAAAATAGATATGTTTAGTAGAAGAGATATAGATAAGACAAAATCCATGGAGTGAAGAATATCAAGGAGAAGAATACACAAATAAAACAATACATTTTATTAATACTATGAAGGAAAATGATTTACTAATACCCGATGATATGATGATGACTATATCACACATAACTTTAGTTGCTAAGCAAAAAAAGGTACTTGATATTATTATGACACATTATAATCGAGTTGAAAATGCCATGCCGCTATATATGATAATTCAATGAACTAATGTTTGTGCAAAGTTTTTATGGGAAGACTTTAAGACTATTGCTACTTTGGATAAGGTATTTAGACAAGAAGGTGAAAGTAGAGACCAACAAAGGTTTCACCAATTACTCACTAATATAAGAGATGCACATCCAATTATAGAAGGTAGTACAAATCCAAGAGGAGGTCAAAGTAATGAATTAGATGTTGAATTGTTACTTGCAAAGGATGCAAGAGTCTTATTAACCTCTAATTTATGGATAGAAGCATGACTTGTAAATGGAGCTCTGGGATACATTTGAAATATCATATATAGACCTAGAAATGCCCCACCAGGTTCACCAACATATGTTTTGGTTGAATTTGACACTTACTCCAGATTTCCATTTGAAGATGAATCTTCAAAATTAATTCCCATTTCTCCAATACAAAGGGGTCACACACATTAATTGCCCTTACATTTAGCTTGGCCACTAACTATACATAAATCACAGGGATTAACTCTTTCCAAAGAAACAATTGACATTGGACCAAGAGAAAGCGCATGATTAACATTTATTGCTATATCACGAGTTAAGTCTTTGGATGGACTTAGAATTTTACCACCATTTTCTTATGATCATTATGACAAGATGAAGACATGAAAACAACTCATCAGAAGGAAATCAGAAGAAGAAAAACTCAAATCTTTGGAAATAGATTAATTGTTTGCAATGTATATATTATATTGTATGTACGCAATGAATATGACAAGGATCATACTTTAAATTAAATTTCACTTTCAATTTTTTTAATAAAAAAGTACACTTTACATTTTGCAATGCAAATGCTACTAGCTTAGATAACTTTATACATTTATCTAAAAGACACCGAGAGTTGTCAATCTCAAGACACCTATTTCAATAAATAGTGATTAAAAATATATATAGGCACCTCAAAACTAATATCTCTTGGCATCTTTTAGATAGATGTATAAAGATATCTAAGCTAATATTTATTTGTGTAATTTATATGTTATAAACAATATTTATCTAAAAAATGATTAGTTAAATTAGTTTAGTTTTATAGGACCCCTTTTGGCAAGGCTATTTCATATTATATTTTTTTAGTCAAGATTTTTGAATGCACATTAACTTCTAAAATAAATATTTTTAACTTTTAAAAGAACTATTAGTTAGGTTTTAAAAAGTATTTCAAAGATAGAGGGGGAGAATAGAGAAGTGGGTCTCCACTTTCACTACTTCTATAAAATATGAAATAATTTAATTTTAGTTAATTTTTTTAAAAAAAATATTGTAATTTTTAATTATCATTTTAAAATTTTGAATGTTTAAATTTCAAAAATTAATTTTTAGCTGTTGAAAATTAGGTTTATTATTTCTAGTTTTTAATGTTTATATTTAAAACTAAATATTTACGATTAACAAATAAATATTTAATTTATATTCAACAAATATTAATTTCTATTTTTGAAATATTTTGAGTTGGTCATTTTATTTCTCCTCTTCACTTGAGTTAATAAAATCTTTAACTCACAAGCAACAATTATTTATAATTCAATTTTTTTTTTTAAAATTTATAATTCAATTTAAACGTAAGTGTGTGTAAATAATTGTATCAATTGACATTTTAAAATATTTCAAGTTTACAATCTTGTTTCTCCTCAATCTTAATTAGTCAATGAAATACTTAATTTGTAAATATTGAAAAGAATTAAATTTAAATATTTAGTCTATAATTGACAAAAATTTCATTTTCAATAAAAAGTATGAATTGATATAGCCACTTTTTAACAATATCATTAAATAAATTGTGATTTGTTAATGTCAAGATTCACTAAATATATAAAAAAATGTTTACTTTTGAAAGTGATATGTTAGTTGAGACATTAATATAATTGTACTAATAATATATTTTAATCAATTCATTAATAATCCATTGTGACATTTTACAATTCAATTAACACATCATATTTTAAATCAATTCAAATGTATACAATAATATTTCTAATAAATAGTTAAATCAAATTATTATTATTATCAACTCTAATCCTCAATTTCATTGAATCAAACAAAACAAAAATTATATTGTAAATAATTTATTATTAGTACTTGCGATAAGTACTATTATGACACATTTTGAATTTTAGCCTTTAACTAGTGATTAAATTTTTTTGATTGTACGACTCAAAATTAATTGATTTTAACTTTTGTTATCAAACTAATATGCTGCATAGCATAGATGTAAGATTTTTAACTTTACAATTTTTAAAAAATATTTTGCTAAGATTTAATTGGGTGAATTCATTTAGCTCTTATATTGGCTGGGTTACTTGTCAGGTGAATGCGATTCATTTTTAATATTTTTTTGTAATGTAAGTAGGTCGGTTTATATTTTTATATTTTAATATTACATTTTTTAATCAATAATTTTTGTCATTCAATTTAAAATACTAAAACAAATATTTCTTATATTATATAATCATTTAAGAAATATTATTATTATAAAGATATTATAATTTATTTGTAATATAATAGTATCACAATAAAACATATATATCAATAATTATATTAATAAATAATATATATAATTAAATTATAATTAATATATTATAGAAAAAAAATTAATATCTTTATTAATTAAAACATTTTATAAACTATAATAAATTTATTAAATTAAAATTATATTTATATAAAAACTAAAGGCAAGTACTAAGCCACTATGTGGTACTTGTTATTGTATATTACAATTTTTTTTAATTGGTAAGAGCATTATTATTAGTCTTACAGGCGGAGACTTATGTTTTCACCTCAAATTCTTACTATTTATTTTATTAAGTCACAATTGTAATGTCTGGTTCTATTTTTATTTTAATTTTAATTTTAAAAAAATATATCTCTTTTGTCATTGGCTATTCATGTTTTTTCTAGTAGTTTTTTTCTTCGACTCAAAAAAATGTATTATATGACTAAGAAATAAGTAAAACTAAAAAATCTTTGTAGATTTCTTAAAATGTTGGACAATTTGATTTGAAAAAATAATAATAAGAAATATGCAAACAATAAATAAATGAATGAAATTTTAATTAAGTATTTTTTAATAATTAAAGTTTAAAAATATTGATACATATTTATATCTATATATTTTTTTAATATTTATATTTATACATTTTAAAGTATTTTATAGATTTATGCAATTATAATTAAATGAACCTTTTTTCATGATACAGTTTTTAATGTATCACTTTATCATTTTAGCTATGTAATGTAGTGAGTAAAAACTCATTTCTTAACAAAATATCTTTACTTACTTTTAACATAAGGTGGGACTCTAGCTCTATAGAGCTCTGTTGTGTTATAAAATTAATTATTATTATTATTATTATTATTATGTATTAATCTTGAGTACCTCCCACATAGCAGACTCACAATTTACTTGTAGGCTCTTGTCTAGATGTACATTGCAATTATGAGATAGTTGACTAAGTTTTTAAAATATTTTATATTTTATATTTTATATTTATCCACATTTATAAATTTGATAAGGATATATTTTTATGTGGTATTTGTTTAAAAAATATTAATATTAATATTTTGAATATAAATGATTATAAAATTTAAATCAAATGTTATGATTTTTTGTTAACCTAATTACATTAGGATAGAGAGAAGTAGTTGAATGAATTGTCATCCCTATGATAACACTTCTTGATGTAATTTTCAATAGCTTTGGCATTTATTGTATCATTAATTATAATCTTATAGTTGTTATTGTTGATGATAGCAATATGATTTAATGAAATGTATTTCTTCCATCTTAAAAAGCAACAAAAAAAAATTACTTAAATAATTAAATGAAATGTATTTGTTAGATTAAGAAACAACAAATCACTAAAATATGACCTATATAGGATGTCTTAATAATGACTTAATAATTAAATGAAATGTATTTGTTAGATTAAGAAACAACAAATCACTAAAATATGACCTATATAGGATGTCTCGTCAAAAACCACATTGATGTAGCATCATATTTGTTGTTATGGTCTAGAAAGTTTAGTTAACAATTAGAAATGATATAAATTTTCTCTACAAAATTTTGGGAAGTCTAATGGTAGCATACTCGATAAATTTTCTATATAGAATTTTGAAAAAGTCCCATCATTACATACTCAATACTTTGGATGCTCCAACTGTTTTAAAATTTCCATATAAGATTTTGAGACCTCCAAAATTCAGATGTCTACATAGAAACCCTTCCTTGTTACATTCCACCTCTTGCTACCAGTATAAAACATGTCCCCCCTTAACCAATCATATGATATCACATAGTGCTCTAATAAAAAACAAAAAACTTGACTTATATAAAACGTCAAAAACCATATTGATATAGTCGAAAAACTTCAATTAACAAATAAAAATGATATAAATTTTCTACATAGAATTTTGAGAAGTCCAAGAAAATGCTCATAATTCTAATCCTTCAACCGATTTCAAATTTCCACATAAGATTTTGAGCCCCACAAAATTCGGATAAAAGAAATATTTTTTAAAAAAAAATCCCTCCCTTATTACTTTCCACCTCTGGCAACCACTATAAAATGCCTCCCCCCTTCCCCAAAAACTTTTAACATTGCAGAAGAGTAGGAGGACGTCTTTGCAAACGCCTTCTTCCCTGTTGCTCTCGCTTCACAGCAACACATTTCCTTCCCGCTCTTGTGTGAGAAAAAAGCTTTAAAATGAGGGAGTGCATTTCGATCCATATCGGGCAGGCCGGAATCCAGGTGGGAAATGCATGCTGGGAACTCTATTGCCTGGAGCACGGCATTCAACCTGATGGACAAATGCCCGGCGATAAGACCGTCGGAGGCGGAGACGACGCTTTCAATACGTTTTTCAGCGAGACTGGTGCCGGCAAACATGTTCCTCGGGCTGTATTTGTAGATCTGGAGCCCACTGTTATAGATGAGGTGCGCACCGGTATTTACCGTCAGCTCTTTCACCCGGAGCAGCTTATCAGCGGCAAAGAAGATGCGGCTAACAACTTTGCGCGTGGCCATTACACCAGTGAGTTTTTTGAATCATTTTGAAATACGTTTTTGCTCTGGTCATCCGGTGCTTGGAGTGTTTTGCCGAAGGTCTTGCCTGTTTAGGGTATTTTATTTATTGATTTGTTTGTTTGTCGTTAGGGAACACAGGTTTAGTTGATATGCTTTTCTTTACAATGTAGATCCTTTATTTTTCTGAAATTTTCAGAATTTACTCTGTTTTGGCATCTAGCCGGCTTAATAGTTCGATACTTGGTTCCGATTTTCCTATTGTAGTTTTTGAAGTTAAGATTTCTGGCTTAATGGATTAATACTTAGTTTTTGGACATTTTTAATTGTAATTGTTGAAATCCAGGCTAATTTTGAAAGTACTTGTTAGATCTAATTTTGAAATTTTATTAAGATCTTTATTTGTCATTAGGGAACAGAGGTTTAAATGACATGGTATTCTTCACAATGTAGATCCTTTATTGTTGTGAAATCTTCACAATTTCGTCTGTTTTGGTACCTAGGCCGTTTAACTGTTTAGTATTTCGTTCGGATTTTTGGATTGCAGTTATTGAATTTCAGATTTCTGACTTAATGGTTTAGTACATGTTTTTTGGATTCTTTTTTTTTCTTTAAATTGTAATTATGGAAATCAGGGCTGATTTTGAAATTACGTTTGTAGATCTAGTTTTGATTAAGATCTTTATTTGTCAGTAGGGAACAGAGGTTTAGATGAAATGCTTTCCATCACAATGTAGATCCTTTATCATTCATAGATCTTCACAATTTCTTCTGTTTTGGCACCTAGGCGGTTTAATTCTTTAGTATTTGGTTCGGATTTTCCTCTTGCAGTTACTGAATTTCAGATTTCTGGCTTAATGGTTTTTGGACTTTTTTTTTTTTTTGTAAATATTGAAATCAAGGGTGATTCTGAAATTACTTGGTAGATCTAATTTTGAAATTGCGGTAAGATCTGATTTTGAAATTATTGAAGTTCAGATTCTGATTGTCAGATCAAGGCTGATTTTGAAATTATTTGTTGGATCTAAGCCTAGATTTCAAATGAGTTAACGGGTTGGATCTAAGCCTAGATTTCAAATGAGTTAACGGGTTCCTTTCGACTATTGCAGTTGGCAAAGAGATTGTGGACCTTTGCCTGGACCGTATCAGGAAGCTTGCAGATAATTGCACAGGCCTCCAAGGTTTTCTGGTTTTCAATGCAGTGGGCGGAGGGACCGGATCTGGATTAGGTTCGCTTCTGTTGGAGCGCCTTTCAGTGGACTATGGAAAAAAATCCAAGCTAGGCTTCACTGTGTATCCTTCACCGCAGGTATCTACATCTGTGGTTGAGCCCTACAATAGTGTGCTCTCCACACACTCACTTCTGGAACACACCGATGTCGCTGTGCTTTTGGACAATGAAGCTATCTATGACATTTGCCGCCGTTCACTGGACATCGAGCGCCCGACCTACACAAATCTGAACCGTCTCGTCTCACAGGTAATCGCCAACTCTAAGCTGTAATGTAACCCAAGGAAAGATTAATCCTTTGTTTGTAGTTTTAATAAATTTCGGCTGCATTTGCGATCTGCAGGAAACCCTAGGTTTATGTTGAAATCGAGATTTGATTTGGTTGAATTTGCTAGCAAAGTCTAGCAATGTAGCCTCAGCTACATTGGAATTTGCAGGAAACCCTAGGTTTATTTTCAAATGAGATTTGATCTAGTTGAATTTGCGAGGAAAAATAAATAGTTTACTCTGAAATCTTAAGAAGACCTCGGCTGCATTGAAATTCGCAGTAAACCATAGGTTTATTTTGAAATCGAGGTTTCAGTTGGTTGATTATGTTAGGAAAAACTGATATTTTTCTTTGAAATCTTAATAGAGCCCCAGCTAAATTGAAATTTGCAGGACACCCAAGATTTATTTGAAATGGAGGTTTGATTTGGTTGAATTCGATAGGACAGATTCATACTTCTGCTCTGAAATATTCATAAAATATCAGTTGCATTGAAATTTGCAGGACACCCTAGGTTCATTTGAAATCGAGGTCTGATTTGGTTGAATTTGCTAGGAAAGACTCATACTTTGCTTTGAAATCTTAATAAAATCTCCGCCGCATTGAAATTTGCAGGGAACCACTGGTTTATTTTCAAATCGAGTTTTTATTCGGTTGAATTTTCAGGATACCCTAGGATTATATATTGAAATCGAGGTTTAATTTGCTTGAATCTGCAGGTGATTTCTTCACTGACAACTTCCCTTCGCTTCGACGGAGCTCTGAACGTGGATGTAACAGAATTCCAGACAAATCTGGTTCCGTACCCTAGGATCCACTTCATGCTCTCCTCTTTCGCCCCGGTGATCTCAGCAGAAAAGGCTTACCATGAACAACTCTCCGTAGCAGAAATCACCAACAGCGCATTCGAGCCATCCTCCATGATGGCAAAATGTGATCCCCGCCATGGAAAGTACATGGCGTGCTGCCTCATGTACAGGGGAGACGTCGTCCCAAAAGATGTGAACGCCGCCGTAGCCACCATTAAAACCAAGAGGACCATTCAATTCGTGGACTGGTGCCCCACTGGATTCAAGTGCGGAATCAATTACCAGCCTCCCACCGTTGTTCCAGGCGGCGATCTGGCCAAGGTACAGAGGGCTGTGTGCATGATCTCGAATTCTACCAGTGTGGCCGAGGTGTTTTCAAGGATCGATCACAAGTTCGATCTCATGTATGCTAAGCGAGCATTTGTTCATTGGTATGTGGGCGAGGGTATGGAAGAGGGGGAGTTTTCTGAGGCTCGTGAGGATCTGGCCGCTCTAGAGAAGGATTATGAGGAGGTTGGCATTGAATCTGGTGAGGGCGACGAGGGTGATGATGGAGATGAGTACTGACCCATTTTTTTAGCAGTAACTGAGTTTCTTGTTTTCTTTTCAATGGAATAAGTTCAGACAACAACTAATATGGCTGCCATCCTTGGCTTTTGGATGAAGCTTGCTGGTAAATTTGATTTGTTTAAAACCATCTGAGATTCAGTCTGTTAATGAAGTTTTTCATTTTTTTCTTCTTCTGTTTCAATGGTGCTTTATTATGGTGCTCTGCACTCTTTATCTTTTATACTTCCATTTCACAAATAATTTAATAGTATTTGGGTTCGTCTTTAGATTTGAAGAGTAAGAAGTTTGGGTTCGACTTCAGATTAGAACTGAAAATATACAATTTAGTAAATAGACATGGAACAGCAGTAAGGCCACTAATTCGAAACACTCCACTTATTCAACGTAATACTCTTGATAGGAAAGATGTATTGTTCCCCATAACAGCATATAAACGGTATTCAAAACTAAAGTACATTGCTAATGTGTATAAAATCCTGTTGTTTTTGTACATCTTATATAGTATGTTTAGTTCTTGGTGTTGTAGCTTCTAAAGTAACCAAAATGTCACTTAATCAACACCTAATAATTACATTTTATTGAAGTGTTGTTTAAATTTCAATGACAAGGTAATGAATAGAAAATATTTCATAAATAAAAAAATATTTTTAAAATTTTCGTAAATTATTTATATTTCTCATATTATTCAGATTTGTGATATTAAAATATAAGTCAAGGTGTTTTTGCTTTTTTGATTAAATTGTTTGGTTTTGAATGAATTTTTGGTGCGAATGAGTCCTTAGTCTATTGATGAAGTTTCTATAATCAATTTTTGGCAAAATGAATATTTGTGAATGAAGCCTTAGTCTATTGATGAAATTTTGAGCACATGTTCTTGGAGAAATGATTAACCTTCAATGCTTGACTCACTTAAAGAAATTGAGAACCTCCAGCAAAATATTTAAATACAAATAATTTATTATATATTTTATTTTCTTAAGATGTTCATTTTAAAAGGAAGTTATTTGAGTTGCTTTTTAGTTAGTATATTTACTTTATAGGCATTTAATTTAATTTAATTTACTTAATAACTATTTTTAATGATTTTAGTTTTAATTTTTATTATTTTGATGATAGCTTTTTAATATTTTATTGTTAAATAGGTTTTAATTGACATTTTGAAAACAATGAAGCAAAATAATTTAATATATTTTTTTTCCAAGATTTTAAGGATATTTCTAAAGTTCCTTGGAAAAGTTCTTTGACTAAGTAGTTTAAGTTTTAAGAATATAATTGAAGTATTATAGCCTTAAAAATAAAATTTAGTATATAGCTTTAATTTTTAATACTTCAAATTATGTGGTTAGGTTGTGTTGCATAGTTTATTTTCATTGTATTATATTTTCATGGTAATTCTTGTATTGAAATCATAAAATGTGACTAATAGAATTTTATTTTGTGTACTTCTATTTTTATTTTATTTTTGCAAGTATTATTTTTCAATTTATAACTAGATCTATGTAACTATAGCTACAAAAATTCTACACCATGACTCTACCATTTCTAAAATTGATGTCATGTCACCACAAAGTCTCTTCCTTGGAGACCAATCCTGAAATCTCAAGGCATAAAGGTAAAGACTATGTTTACATTGGAGTAGTATGTGTGCTGAAACCACTTAAAATCTTTCCCCAAGTTGAGGTTGATAATCCACCAAAACATGGCTCATTTATCTTAAACACTCCTCAAACAAGTTTTTGATATATTGCTGAAGCAAAGTTGTTGCTTTAGAGAGATCAATGTGAAGTTCGCCTCCATGACCCTTTTCTCATTGTAACTTCATAGACTCACTAAAGATGAAATGTGGCAAAAAAACACCTACCAAAGGGCTTAAATACAAAAATAAACATGCACCTCGTTTCTTGCCTATCACATCTCATAATTTCCCTTACCTCTAATGGTGTATGAAAAAGCAAAATTCTTACATTTGATCTCTAAGACCTCTTCAAAAGTCTCACATACATTATTATTCATTAATGACACAGTGGTGTTTGAAAGAGTGCTCACTATCTAATTGCCACTTTGTTTTAAGAAATCTTACATCTTGAAAAGGGACACAACTATCCTCATGACAAATATCCATCTTTGACATAAAAACTCGATTTGATTGATGGAAATTAATCACACACTTAATGCATATTTTAATTTTAAAAGACAAACCTTCTTTTATAATTATATTATTATTAAAAAAATTCAATTAAATATTATTTTATATTATTATTTTCTCATTTAAAAATTATTAGCTTAAATTTTGTGTTTGGACATCGAAGGAATTTGGCTTATCATAGAAAGATTTTATTGCTCCTTCAAAATTGAAAAGTCTAGCGGATTTGTGTGCTTGATAGTTGATATTATAAAAAAATTGCACCTTCCACCAATTTTGTGCATGCATACCTATGTGCTCCTCATGAATGGATTTCACCCCTTTATCCATGAAGAAATGTGCTTTCTCTCTATGGATGGACAAGGGTGCATTATCCATAGAGATATGCATATGTAAATGCAAATCCCAAGGATGAACAAGGGCTACTTATACCCGCCAAGGATTGGCTGCAACAAAATTAAAAATTATAACACTCAAGTATAATACAAGGGAGGTCATAAGTATGCCCACTACTTATAATGGCCAAGTAGCCATAAACATCATAAAGAGAATCGAGGATATTTACTTCTAGAAACATAGAGACATCCTTAAACAACAATATATTCCACACGCTTAGTGAAGAGAATTGACCCTCACAAGATAGCAAAAGAGAAAATCATGAAATAATGTTTTCTAATGAGAAGATACCCTTAAAAGGAAGAGATCTTGTTGGCAAGACATCTACCTTCAAGAGGAGTGTCTCAACAAAGATAATAAACTCAAGACAAAATATAGGGAGGAGAACACAAATACACCCATTTAGCCCATTGTTTCTAGGTGAGATAGGGATTCTTGATGAAGGATGACAAACTTTAAGCACATAGTAAGATAAAAGATATATTAAGAGCACAATTTTACAAATAAAGAAGAGGTGATGATTACAGACATACACCTATTGCATGTAATAGAACTCCAATCAAAATAACAATTCCTTATAGGAAAATAATGTAACACAATTAAACAAAATCATTGTACTAAGGAAAATATATCCTTAGACAAAAGAGAGAAATAATGTACAAGAAACCTTTCCCCCCAAGAACGAAGGAAGGATACCTCATGGGACATAACATTCCCAACAACATAAGGTGTAACATATATGCTAGAAAGTATATCCATATGAAGTAAATGATTGAGAAGGAATGAGACAATAGATGATTATCAAATGATAAACATTCAAATCTAATGCATGAAAATAATTGGTTAAGTAGAGATGATCATATCTTGCATAACATAAAGTATCACATTCCAAAGAGAAGAATGTATCATAAAATAATATAAACCATAAACAAATGAAGAGGAAGTTGATCAATGGAAAAGGGGTTAGACATCTGACAACATATAGAGGACACCAATAGGTAACTCAAGTGATTTTGACTTAGAAAAGATAGTCAACTATTGAATATAACAACAGTGAATATCTAGGTGTTAGGAAATTAGGGATTAGGACTTGGAGAATTTTTTGAAGGCTTCTATTTAGGCTTTTTTTCCCCTTATTTCATCTCTAATCAATTGTGTGACTCAAACCTTGTAATGGAAATTGATATGAGAATCAAATAATGAAGGGTCAACATTTTTTATGATATCCATGGAACACTTTCCTGTTAAGCATACAAATCAATAGCCTGTCATTCCATTGGGCATTAAGTCACCATGACAAAATAAAGGTCTACAACCTCTTGCAATTGATCATAACAAAAAAAAATCCATTTCCCCGAGAAATGGTTTTTCTTATGCACTTCTTGAAAGGTTGTAATTATCTAACCTACTATGTGCAAATAATTACATAAAAAAGGCTACACAAATCCATTGACTTGTTATTTAAGTAGCTACTCTTCTCAATCATTTTTTTGTTTCTTTCATGCTCATGGACAACTAGGCAAATAGCAAATATGACAGACAAACTACCATTTTCTAGAATATTTTTCCCAATATTAAGACCAAAAAAGCCTTCTAATCTCCCTCATGTTTTGATACAAACATGACTGGGACAACTTTGATCTATTACAAAGATAGATGCCTTATGGGGCATCTGCTTGAGGACAATGAGTCTGGGAGATCAACCTTGATCTCACTATTGTGCTCTGCAACCTTGGTATCTTGTTGTCTTGAAAGTAACTCCTTTTCTTATGAAAAGATGATGTTGATTTTCCCCTCATATTGCTAATGATCCACTTTCTTGGGAGATACTAGTGTGGTAGCAAACCTTGAGCAAA
This sequence comes from Cupressus sempervirens, assembly GCA_028749045.1. Classification (NCBI taxonomy): domain Eukaryota; kingdom Viridiplantae; phylum Streptophyta; class Pinopsida; order Cupressales; family Cupressaceae; genus Cupressus; species Cupressus sempervirens. The sequence continues at coordinate 162,094,016 of CM053787.1, forward strand.
AATCCATTACGATGCTGAAAAAATCATCTTCCATCTCATATCTCCCATCCATCTTTCTTCATCCTTCTTCCCATGCTTGTCTTCTAGTTGCGACTAATGTTTTCTCTCTTCTTTTTCTTGCAAAAGGTCTGATTTGGGAGATGATGGCTTGATATTAGTAAATACTATTTCAAGTTTATACTAAGCAATGTCCCTCATGTTTTGTAAATCTCCCATTTCACAACATTCTTCATGACAGGCTAAAGAAGCCATGAAATCCTCCTACTTCAAAGCAAAAATCAAAGTGATGTTACAACTAAAACATCTCGAATGAAAATGGGCATTCTATCAAGTATATAGAAGGAGATGTAAAAGGAAAGCTAACACACTAAGAGTTCAATTAAGAACTAGCTCAAATCATCCTAGGTACAAAATATGCAGGTGAAAAATACCAAAAGAGAAATGAGTTAACTATATATCATGGGATGCTCATAATATGAAGACATTTGAGCAAAATATATTGATATTTTTTAGAAGTCAAAATCTTTTAACTGTTTTATTTAAGAAAGAATACTTAATCAAAATCTGAAAAAGAAAAGAAATAAAAATCATTGAAAAATTGTAATTGAGATTACAAATTTAAAGTCATTTCGTACCTTTCAACTCTATAAGTCATTTAAATTCATTTTATTTCGTACCCTTTTTTCATCTAAGGCTTATGGTTTAAAAATATTTGAATTTGAATGATGTGTGAATGAGTGTAATCGGCACCCTGGAAATGCCCAAAAACTGAACCAACTGCTAAAAGCGATTTTAATGTCTTTGCATAGATTTCAATCTGCATAACATGAACAAGAGGGAATTTATGCAAATTGAAGATTGAACCACTGCTGAAATAATATTAGTTCTCAAAATGATAAAATTGTCACGAGCCCAAACTAATAGAACATATGAATATTAAAATAACATCTTATATAAATAACAATTAAGAATAATAATATTAAACTAAAATATATTATAATCTATTAAATACAATGATATGTTTGCAACACTTTATAAAGATATAAATTAACATAATCATATTAAATATTAAAAAATAGTTGATTTTAAATATGATAATATATATACATAATAGTGATATATTTGAGAATATAAAAATAAATCAATATATAAAAGTATAGCATAATTATAATATAAAATATTATAATATTAGTGAGTTAAACAAATTAAATAATAATTGAATATTATTATAAAATATTATTTTTAATTAAAACATAATTAATGTATTCTTTCCTTATTAAAACCTATGCTTATATTTGTCTTATTATTAAAAGTTAATATCTTCAATACATTATCATAATAGCACTATTGTTGAATTATGTCAATCAATAGCGTACAAGTTGTAATAAATAGTATTAATGTTAAATTGATAATCACCGAGCCAAATGTGATCATTCATAATTATATTACTACAAACATATTACATTAATATCATAAACTACACATTAACTTTAAATACATTAATCTTGCCATTACTATATATATAAATATTTTTAATTTAATAAAATAACCTAAACCTAATTAACCATATAACATTTTAAAAACATCATATGGTATAGGCATGACTTTTCATCACATCTGCTCAAATGAATATAAATTAGGGTTAGGTCAAGTTTGTAAGGGATATAGGAAATATGAAAAAAGGCAAGAACAAAATAAGAGTGCAAGTCACTAGGTACGTCCAAACCATGTTACGTTATTATGCATCTAAGTGTAATGTAAGTTTTGTTGTTAATTTTGGTATAAGATTTCAGCATTTAAAAGCACATACGGAATTCAATTAATGAAGATCATTACTTTATAATTCTTAAATCGACTCCCTTTCATTATTTCAAATTATAAATCTCAATTGATTATTAAAGTTCTAAGTAGATTGCATACGTAAAGGAATATACACTAAGTGACCGTAAGTCATTGGAAATGTAAATATAATCATCATTCTATCGTAGATTTAAAACATGTACAAATCATTGAGAAAGAACATAGATGCTAAGCATTAAATGATCAGCATTAAATTGTATTTGAAAATTGCATTCATTATACACTAAGAAATAAAATGATTCATTAAACCTTCCAAGTATATGGCATCCAAGAATTAAAAATAGGAACGGTTAATGAATTTAATCAAGTAATTCATAGAGGAAAGGAATGAATATTAAAAGTGATCTTGTGTGTGTGTGTGTGTGTGTGTCTATATACATGATGATATATTCATCAGAATAGATATGAACACATGACATATAAACAAACATTGTATTAATGGAATACTGGTATATTACATCAAAATATATATTCCTTAAGATTTAAATAACATCGAGATGCATTTCAAATTATAGTACAAAAAGTCTTATCCTCACCTGAGTTATGAAATCTTGAGATAGGGATTGGTGGAGGGAAAGGCAGAGTAATTTCGAGCACTTGTCAAAACCGCTTGGAGCTTGTTTTACGCGCCCTCTGCACCATCATTCTACCGTCTCGAGATGGTCGTAACCAGGATGAGAGAAGATGATCTGGCACTATGAGGAGAAATCTTCCAAACAGACCAATAAATTAATTTTAATGCTCAACTCCTCAAATATCTTAGTAGCAGTAAGGATCATAGGTTTGTTTAATTTGGATGACTTCCTAATTTATGCCTAAAATTGAATATCAGGTTAAAGATTAAAAAAGGGTCATCACAAAAATCAAATGCATAGCAATGGATTTCAAAGGCCAAACCCCAAGGGAATGACATCTAAAATGTCACAAGAGAGGATGAACATTCTCTAATGCCAAGAGCAAAATTGTACATCCAAGTTACTATCAAATGCAATTCACCATCATCTGATGCTAAACAATGAAGCTCCCACCTCTATTTATACTTTCTCTACACCCTTCTAGAAAGAAATCAAATATTAATTAATTGTAAGTACTAGAAGCTTCCCCCTTCCAATAATTAATGCACTCTCTAGAAACTCCTCCCTTGCAATACAATAATTAATTGTGCTTTTAGAAAATTAAATTACTAGAGGCTTCCTCCTTTACAATAATTAATACCCTCTAGAAGTTTCTCCCTTGTAATAAAATAATTAATTAAATATAAAGTCACTTTTTAATCAATTTAATTTCCTCTTATGCTCTACTTAGTCTTTGGAGAACGTGAAGGCTAAGAATTCCACTTAGTTGCTAAAAGATGGGGACATTATAGTCTGCTCTCCTTTAAATTGCTTGTCCTCAAGCAATCCAGCAACACAATGAACTCCAACCTCCACCTGGATCCCAATTGAAGTAGTACGTGACATCCCTGTGGACATTAAACCAATTGCAAACTAGCATCATCAGGATCAACCACATGTCCTGTAGCCTAGCACCCAAAACTTGTGTTGATGATGTAGAAGTTAAAATGTCACCAGAAGGCAACTCTGTAGAAGATCTATGAAAACTCTTCTTCCTTGTATCCACCCACATAATAGATATTGGACTAGAATCTTGATCATCACCAACATGCATTAAAAAAAATGTAGCTATACGCGAACCATATGCACTCATGCCAACAATAGGTGTAGCCGCATCAAAATATATGGACATAGGAACAACACTAACTGTTGCAACATAAAACTGAATAGAATTTGTAGTTGATGAAAACTCATAATCAACATGTGTGACATCATTAGAACACACATCAACAACTGCATGCATATTGCTAAACTCCTCATTGGATGGTACAATTGATGTATAAGTGGTTGTTGATATGACAACATCCTCGCATTCTCCTAATCCCACTATTGTTGCATCACCATCCCTTGAGAAAGCTTTGTATGTGGACTCCTAACTCTACACATGACTCAACACCAGATTGTGAATCAATAATACTAGAGCGTAAACCCACATCTATTGACTTTGTTGAAACACCCACATCACCAACATCATAGCCAGGGGTCTCTATAAGAATCTCAATCCCACCTGAGGAATCAACTACCTCCTGCACTAGAGCAACATAAAATCTTCAATATTGATGCCCACCTGTCTAGCCATAAGCTACAACATCATATCCATTTGCTTGTTCTACTCATGTTGCATCATATCCATTCGCCTATTCTGCTCTTGTTGCATACTGTAATATCCTCCCCTGATTTGAACTTTGACTTGTAGAAATTTAACTTAAGGAATATTGTCAAACACTTTGTATGCAAACTCATAAAGCTGATTTCCTCAATAAATTACTTTCCAATGAGTAGATTTACGAACAACTATGAAGTGACATTAAAATGCATAATACCCATCATAACATTTTCACAAACACTTGGCACACATTCAACAATATATGAAAAAATCTGGAAACTCTTTCAATCTGCTGATAAAGGGTGATTTTTAAATGTAGATGTGCACTTACAGCTGCCTTAAAGGATGCAACAACTATTCAGACTTGTATTCAACAATTATTATGCAAAGTATCAAAATTTGACAGAAGAAACCTGGAATTAGTTGCCGTAGTATTATGCAGATGTAGTCGGTAGCCTTCCAAACTTCTAATCAATCGAAAAAAAAAGTAAACTTGATACCAACACCGTTCACGCCGTACTGTAGCAAAATAATGTTCATGCCGACTGTAGCAAAAATATTGTTCATGCAGCACTATAGCAATAACTAACTTCAGATCTGCACCTCAAACCCTTGTAAATTTCTTTATTCGAATGCCCCAAATGAAACCCAGTGTGTTTCCTGAAGTGAAAACACCATTGATCCTCCTGACTGTGTCTTCCAAGAGCGAAGAGAATGCTAGCAAAGAGGGATTCTGTCCTCCAAGCCTGATAATCAAATATCCAACAACATAACATTAATCTTCATCCAAGCATAAAAAAAAAAAGCTCTTCCATTTCTTTTATAGTGTTCTCACAAGAGCTCAATCCTTCGTTTTCTCAATGTGGGATAAAACATAACTCCCTTTATGTACCTTATGTCTCCAATGTGCTATAAAAATAAAGGGAACTCTTTTAATTTAAATATTTCCCACAAACTATAGTCTATGCATTAATAAAGTTAAATATTTAAATTTAACTTTATAAAATGGCTTTATCAATGCATAACAAATCTTATCAATGATAAATAAGTCTTCCTGTCGATTTTAAACAATTACCATCGACATACCACTGTGACTGAATGTCCGGCCATGTCCAAGATGACTTACTATAAATAGTAAGTATGCCTAAAGTTGCCTCAGAACCCCTCAGAAAGACCTGCAACTGAAACTGTCTAGGCCAAATGGCCTCTAAGCCCCTTTAATGTCCTAGTTAGCCTACGGGACTGTGGGGAAATAGGCTAACAACAACATCATGCTATGAATGCTAGAAAGGGGACATTACAGTTCGCCCTTCCCAAAATTGCTTGTCCTCAAGCAATTTTAGCTCTGGATGCTGCAATATCTGCTCATTTTCCCAAGTAGCATCCTTGACAGGTAGGTTCCTCCACTTCACTAGATACTCCCTGATAGTCCTCCTGCGAAGCACCCTCTCCCTGGAGTCAAGTATGGCCTTGGGAACCAAGATAAGCTTCCCCTCATCATCAAGAGGTGGCAATACTACTGAAGGCACCACATTGTGACCCAATGCCTTCTTAAGGCGTGACACATGGAACACATTATGCACTTTACTATCTGCAGGCAACTCCAACTCATAAGCTACTTCGCCCACTCTCCTGATTACTTTGAACGATCCATAGTAGCGTGGTTTCAATTTCTCTGCTCCACTCTTCTTGAGAGAGGACTGTCTATATGGCTGTAACATGAGGTACACCATATCTCCCACCTCAAAAGACCTCTCAACCCTGTGCTGATCAGCATATTGCTTCTGCTGATTTTGTGCTTTTTGCAAATTTTCCTTCAAGGATCGCATAATGTCCTAACACTCTTGCAAAGTATCCTTGGCCTTAGGCACCCTGCTGTCCCCAAATAACAAATCCAAAAAATTAGGAGCATCATACCCGTACAGTGCCATAAAAGGGGACATTTGAATAGACATATGGAAAGAGGTATTATAGCAGTACTCCCCTAGATGTAGCCACTTCACCCAAGCCTTCTACTCTCCTGCAATGTAGTTTTGAAGGTACCCCTCAACCCATTTGTTCACTATCTCTGTCTGCCCATCAGTTTGGGGGTGGTAGCTGGTACTCGGAGTGAGCTCTATTCCACATAACCTGAACAACTCCTGCCAAAAGTGGCTCATAAATCTGTTGTCTCTGTCACTGACTATGCTCCGTGGTATCCCATGTAGTCTGAATACCTCTCGAAAAAATAGTTTTGCTGTTTGTGCTGCTGAATATGTAGACGAAATTGCAAAGAAATGTGCAAATTTCGTCAATCTATCTACCACAACAAAGATACAATCCCGACTCTGTGCCTTGGGGAGGCCGGTGATAAAATACATGGAAATGCTATCCCACTTCTTCTCTAGTATGGGTAGGGACTGTAGTAAACCACCCGAAAAAGGATGTTCCTGTTTGTTCTGCTGACACACAAGGCATTCCCTAACAAACTGAAGCACCTCTGATTTGAGTCCTTTCCAAGTGAAGCGCTCTCTCACCTGCTGATATGTCTTAAAGAATTCGGGATGTCCTGCCATTGGTGAATCATGAAATGCCCTCAAAATCTTCTGCTTCATAGCAGACCCGGGTACTAAATAAATCCTTTCCTTGTAGATGATCAGATCATTTACGACAGTGTATCGACTATCTTGAATAGCTCCCTTAATAATGCTAGATGCCCAACTATCCTTAGCATATTCTGCCAAGATCATCTCTCTCCAATCATCCATGACTATCCCAACAACAAGCAAATGAGGCCTTCTAGATAAAGCATCTGCAACAATATTTTTCTTCCCTTTGACATAGGCTATGTTGAAATCATAGGCCTGTAATTTACTCACCCATTTCTGTTGCCTGTCATTAAGGTCCTTCTGTCCAAGGAAATGTTTCAAGCTATTATGATCTGTTTTTACTGTGAACCGGCTTCCCACTAAGTACTGCCTGAACTTAGCTAGCGCGTGCATGATTGCTAGCATCTCTTTCTCGTAGATGCTATAGGTTCTCTCCACACCTCATAATTTTCTACTCTCATATGCGATGGGATGTTTGTCTTGCATGAGAACAACTCCTATGCCCTCTCCCGAGGCATCACACTACAGCTCAAAGGGCCTGGTGAAATCTGGAATGGCTAAAACAGGACATGTACTCATCAGCTCCTTAAACCTGTCAAAACAATCCTGAGCCCTCTCTGACCACTTGAAACTATCTTTCTGTGTCAAATCTGTAAGTGGTGCTGCTATCTGTGAAAATCCCTTCACAAATCTGTGGTAGAACCCACAAAGCCCAAGAAATCCCTTGAGTTGTGAAGTGTTCCTCGGTGGTGGCCAATCCAGAATGGCCCTGATCTTGTCTGGGTCAACCCGAACACTTCCTGCACTAATAATATGCCCTAGATAGAGCAACTCTGTCATCCCAAACTCACATTTACTCATCTTGGCATATAATGACTCCCTCTCTAGAATACTGAGCACTGTATCAATATGCTTCAAATGTTCCTCCCAAGTATGGCTGTATATCAGTATATCATAAAAAAATATCAACACAAACTTCCTCAACTGATCTCTGAACACTCTATTCATACAGGACTGGAAAGTGGCAGGGGCATTTTTCAACCCAAAGGGCATGACTAAGAACTCAAAATGTCCATAGTGGCATCTAAAAGCTATCTTCTCCACATCCACCTCTCTAACCCGTATCTGATGGTAGCCGGATCTCAAATCAATCTTGGAGAAGTAGCATGCACCATGCAATTCATCAATAAGCTCATCGATGCGCAGGATAGGGTATCGATTCTTGATTGTCTTCTTGTTTAGCTCCCTATAATCAATGCACATCCTCATTGTACCGTCCTTCTTTTTCACCAATACTACTGAAGAAGCGAAAGGACTTTTGCTTGGCCGTATGTGCCCCATGTCAATCAACTCCTTAATTGCCTTTTCTATTTCATCCTTACATCTCTTCGGATGGCAGTAAGGTGTGATGATAACTGGCTTAGCCCCTTCCTCTAATTCAATAACATGCTCGATTCCCCTATCCGGGGGTCTCCCTGGAGGTATCTCACCAAACACCTTAGTATGTTTGGTTATTATCTTTTGTACATCAGGTGGATACTCTTGTTTATGCTGCTCTGTCATCTCAGGCATTACTCTAAACTCTGCTGCCCACTGCACCTGATCATGTCTAAAGAAACTTTGCATTCGCTTGAGTGAGACCACTCGAAGTCTCCCATCTGACAAACCTCTGAGAACTATCTTCTTACCATTTTCCTCAAACCTCATTTCCATTTTCTCAAGGTTAAATGTAAACTCTGCCAGAGACTTCATCTAGTTTATCCCAAGCACCATATCTTGATCACCAATGTTGACCACAAAGAAATCTCCTGTCATGTCATAATCTCCCAAACGAAGCTGCAAGTTGGAAATTTTCTTGGTACATTCAATTTTGAAGCCATCGGCAACCATCACCTTAAATCCCCTATGCTCCTCTGTATGTAGCCCTTTGCGTGTCACAAACTTCTCATCAATGAAGTTATGTGTCGCCCTTGTATCAATGAGTGCCACAACTCTCTGTCCATCCAAGGTTCCCCTAACTCTGAAAGTGACGGCCTCCTGTATACTTGACAACTGAGCTATCGTGCTATCACCGCATGCTTCCTCCTGTGAAGAACTATCATCATCTCCATCTGATTTGGATGACTGCTCTGAATCTCCATCTACTGACTCTTCGGCTGAAAAGTACTCCATCTGCTTAGCTTTTGCTTTCAATGGACACTTATGTGACAAATCCCAAGGCTCCCTACAATGAAAACAAAGCTTCTTCTTCCTGAGATCATTAAGTGTCTCATTGTCCAACCTCTTACTTTCCTCCTTAGCTGGCTGAACCTCTTTATGAAAAGGTTTCCTGTCTTTATCTTTCCTTGAAGGGAAACTCTTTGCCAGGAATTTTTTTTTTGAAGATGAAGAGGAATCCATGTCACGAGCTTTCTTAATGGCTTCCTGCAAAGTGGGAGGGTTGAGAGCTTTAATCCACCCTCTCAATGGATCAGCTAACCCATCCATAAATAGAACTAGTATCCTCCATTCAGATACATCTGTTACTAACACTGCAAGTTTCTGAAACTCTGAAATGTATGTTTCCAATGATCCCCACTGTTTAAGCTGAGCTAACTCCTTGAAATGGAGTTCTGGATCCTTCCTATCAAAACGTTCAATCAGCCTCTCTGTAAACTCCACATATGAGGTAATGTGTGCATGTCCCATAGTGACCATACCATGATGTCACCACTCGTGTGCTAACCCATCCAGATGAATTGTTGCATACTTAATAGCTTCTTCGTCGGGCATAGGGTTCAATTGAAAGTATGTGTCAAGCTTTTGAACCCAAGCTCTTGCTGTAGACTTTTCTGAGCCATCATAATATGGTAACTCAAGTCTCCCTACTTTCTTCTGTAGCTCATAGCTCTGGTTCTTGTCATGTCCACGTGGCATATGTTTCATCCGCACATCCATATACTCCCTAAAGGTAATTGCAGCAGTAAAATCTGTCCCTCCAACTTCCCAATCTCTCCTCAACTGGTCCTGTATATCGGTAATCTGGGGCTCTGGTACAAGCTGCTCTGGAGCTCTAGGAGGAAATGTAGGAATCATGGGCCTTGAACTCACTGTCCTAGCTCGGTGGCGTGCATGACCGAAATTGTTCCCAACTTGTTCATCTCCATTATGTGTCCCATCCTGATCATTTCCATTCTGATTGTTACCATTCTGATTATTTCCTCCACCCATGTTAGCATTCAACCCCATTTGACGAGCCATCATCTGCATCATAAGATCCAATCTCTGATTCTGTTCCTATGCCCTTTGTTCTACTACTCGCTGACCCTGTACCAAGGTCTCTAATAATTGTAAGAATCTTTCCTCTCTAGGCTCTGGACCGACATTCCCGCCTCCACCTAATCTTGTATTCCTATCATCTCGGTCACCCATATTGCTGTCTTGATCAAAGAATACCTCCGCTGTGTCTGTATGACTGGATTCTATACCCCCCTGTACGGATGAACTAGACTGTTTGCTTTGCAAGTCTGAACTCCTACTTTGTCTTGCTCTGGTATTGTGGAAATTATAAGGCCCCTGTCGCATGCTCAAACATAAATGCTTTGATTTTAGTGTTTTGACATTTCATCAGACACTTTCCCCTCTATCTGCCAGTTCCAAATTTCCTATAAGACCTCCACAGGATGGCAAGACTTATTGCTCTGATACCACTGTAATATCCTCCTCTAATTTGAACTTTGACTTGTAGAAATTTAACTTAAGGAATATTGTCAAACAATTTGTATGCAAACTCATAAAGCTGATTTTCTCAATAAATTACTTTCCAATGAGTAGATTTACGAACAACTATGAAGTGACATTAAAATGCATAATACCCATCATAACATTTTCACAAACACTTGGCACACATTCAACAATATATGAAAAAATATGGAAACTCTTTCAATCTGCTGATAAAGGGTGATTTTTAAATGTAGATGTGCACTTATAGCTGCCTTAAAGGCTGCAACAACTATTCAGACTTGTATTCAACAATTATTATGCAAAGTATCAAAATTTGACAGAAGAAACCTGAAATTAGTTGCCGTAGTATTATGCAGATGTAGTCGGCAGCCTTCCAAACTTCTAATCAGCCGAAAAAACAAGTAAACTTGATACCAACACTGTTCACGCCGTATTGTAGCAAAATACTGTTCATGCCGACTGTAGCAAAAATACTGTTCATGCAGCACTATAGCAATAACTAACTTCAGATCTACACCTCAAACCCTTGTAAATTTCTTTATTCGAATGCCCCAAATGAAACCCAATGTGCTTCCTGAAGTGAAAACACCATTGATCCTCCTGACTGTGTCTTCCAAGAGCGAAGAGAATGCTAGCAAAGAGGGATTCCGTCCTCCAAGCCCGATAATCAGATATCCAACAACATAACATTAATCTTCATCCAAGCATACAAAAAAAAAGCTCTTCCATTTCTTTTATAGTGTTCTCACAAGAGCTCAATCCTTCGTTTTCTCAATGTGGGATAAAACATAACTCCCTTTATGTACCTTATGTCTCCAATGTGTTATAAAAATAAAGGGAACTCTTTTAATTTAAATATTTCCCACAAACTATAGTCTATGCATTAATAAAGTTAAATATTTAAATTTAACTTTATAAAATGGCTTTATCAATGCATAACAAATCTTATCAATGATAAATAAGTCTTCTTGTCGATTTTAAACAATTACCATCGACATACCATTGTGACTGAATGTTCGGCCATGTCCAAGATGACTTACTATAAATAGTAAGTATGCCCAAAGTTGCCTTAGAACCCCTCAGAAAGACCTGCAACTGAAATTGTCTAGGCCAAATGGCCTCTAAGCCCCTTTAATGTCCTAGTTAGCCTACGAGACTGTGGGGAAATAGGCTAACGACAACATCATGCTATGAATGCTAGAAAGGGGACATTACACATACGCTGCCCCTCCTCTAATGTACCCAGTAATTGTTTGAACATCACATCATGATATGGACCAATATACATTTTGTCAAACACTTTTTCCTCTATTCGGCTATCCCAAATTCCCTATAAGACCTCCATAGGATGGCAGGACTTTCGATCTAATACCACTATAATAGGCACCTTGGAAATGCCTAAGAACTAAACCAATTGGTAAAAGAGATTGTGATGTCTTTGCATATATTTAAACCACATAACATGAACATAAACAAATAAATTCATGCAAACGGAAAATTGGACTATTGCTGAAATATTATTAGTTCTCAAACTAATAAAATCAAATACATATCAATGAATTCCATAGGTCAAACCCCAAGGGAATGATGTCTAGAATGTCACAAGAGAGGATGAACGTCCTCTAATGCCAAGAACCAAATTGTACATCCAAGTTACTATTAAATGCAATTCACCGTCATTCGATGCTAAACAATGAAGCTCACAACTTTATTTATACTTTTCCTACACCCTTATAAAAGGAAATCAAATATGAATTAATTGCAAGGAAATCAAATATGAATTAAATTACTAGAGGCTTCCCCCTTTCCAATAATTAATACACACTCTAGAAGCTTATCCCTTGTAATACAATAATTAATTTAATTAATTAAATATAAAGTCACCTTTTAATTTTTATTTTATTTAATGACTTTATAGGAAATTAATTTAATGTCCTCTTATGCTCCACTTAGCCTTTGGAGAATGTGAAGGCTAAGAACTCCACTTAGTTGCTAAAAAGATGGGGACATTACAGTCTGCTCTCTTTGAAATTGCTTGTCCTCAAGCAATCCAACAACACAATGAACTCCAACCTCCACCTGGATCCCAATTGAAGTAGTACGTGACATCCCTGTGGATATTAAATCAATTGCAAACCAACATCATCAATACCAACCATATGTCCTACAACCTAGCACCCAAAACTTGTGTTGATGATGTAGAAGTTAGAATGTCACCAGAAGGCAACTCCGTAGAAGATCTATAAAAATTCTTCTTCCTTATATCCACCCACATAATAGATATTGGACTAGAATCTTGATCATCACCAACATGCATTGAAAAAGATGTAGCTACAGGCGAACCATATGCACTCATGCCAAGTGTATCAATAATAGGTGTAGCTGCATCAAAATATATGGACATAAGAACAACACTAATTGTTGCAACAGAAAACTGAACCGAGTTTGTAGTTGATGAAAATTCATAATCAACATGTGCGACATCATTAGAACACACATCAACAATTGCATGCATACTGCTAAACTCCTCATTGGATGGTACAACTGACGCATAAGTGGTTGCTGATATGACAATATCCTCACATTCTCCTAATCTCACTATTGTTGCATCACCATCTCCTGACAAAGATTCATATGTGGACTCCTAACTCTGCACACATGACTCACCACCAAATTGTGAATCAATAATACTAGAGTGTAAACCCACATCTATTGACTTTGTTGAAACACCCACATCACCAACATCATAGCCAGGGGTCTCTATACGCGTCTTGATCCCACCAGAGGAATCAACTACCTCCTACACTGGAGCAACATACAAATCTTCAATATTGATGCCCATCTGTCTAGCCATAAGCTGCAACATCATATCCATTCACCTGTTCCGCTCCTGTTGCATCATATCCATTCGCCTATTTTGCTCCTATTGCATACGCTGCCCCTCCTCTAATGTACTTAGTAATCGTCTGAACATCACATCCTAATATGGACCAATATACATTTTGTCAAACACTTTTTTTCTCTATTCGGCTATCCCAAATTCCCTATAAGACCTCCACAGGATGGTAGGACTTCCGCTCTAATAACACTATAATGGGCACCTTGGAAATGCCTAAGAACTAAACCAAGTGCTGAAAGAGATTGTGATGTCTTTGCATAGATTTAAACCACATAACATGAACATAAACAAAGGAATTCATGCAAACGAAAAATTGGAGGACTACTGAAATATTATTAGTTCTCAAACTAATAAAATCAAATACATATCAATGAATTCCAAAGGTCAAACCCCAAGGGAATGACGTCTAGAATGTCACAAGAGAGGATGAACATCCTCTAATGCCAAGAATCGAATTGTATATCCAAGTTACTATCAAATGCAATTCACCATCATTCGATGTTAAACAATGAAACTCCCACCTCTATTTATACTTTCCCTACACCCTTCTAGAAGGAAATCAAATATTAATTAATTTCAAGTACTAGAAGCTTCCCCCTTCTAATAATTAATGCACTCTCTAGAAACTCCTCCCTTGTAATACAATAATTAATTGTGCTTTTAGAAAATTAAATTACTAGAGGCTTCTCCCTTTTCAATAATTAATACACACTCTAGAAGTTTCTCCTTTGTAATACAATAATTAATTTAATTAATTAAATAAAAATTTAATTTATTTAATGAATTTATAGGAAATTAATTTAATTTTCTCTTATACTTCACTTAGTCTTTGAAGAACGTGAAGGCTAAGAACTCCACGTAGTTGCTCAAAAGATGGGGACATTATAGCCCGCTCTTCTTGAAATTGCTTGTCCTCAAGCAATCCAGCAACACAATGAACTCCAACCTCCACTTGGATCCCAATTGAAGTAGTACGTGACATCCCTGTGAACATTAAACCAATTGCAAAGCAGCATCATCAGGACCAACCACATGTCCTGCAGCCTAGCACCCAAAACTTGTGCTGATGATGTAGAAGTCAGAATGTCACTAGAAGGCAACTTCGTAGAAGATCTATGAAAAATCTTCTTCCTTATATCCACCCAGATAATAGATATTGGACTGGAATCTTGATCATCACCAACATGCATTGAAAAAGATGTAGCTACAGGCGAACCATATGCACTCATGCCAACTATATCAACAATAGGTGTAGCCGCATCAAAATATATGGACATAGGAACAACACTAACTGTTGCAATAGGAAACTGAACCAAATCTGTAGTTGATGAAAACTCATAATCAACATGTGCGACATTATTAGAACACACATTAACAACTGCATGCATGCTGCTAAACTCCTCGTTGGGTGGTACAACTGACACATAAGTGGCTGCTGATATGACAATATCCTTGCATTCTCCTAATCCCACTATTGTTGCATCACCATCCCCTAAGAAAGTTTCGTATGTGGACTCCTAATTTTGCACACGACTCAACACCAGATTGTGAATCAATAATACTAGAGTGTAAACCCACATCTATTGACTTTGTTGAAACACCCACATCACCAACATCATAGCTAGGTGGCTCTATACGTGTCTCAATCCTACTTGAGGAATCAACTACCTCCTGCATCGGAGCAACATACAAATCTTCAATATTGATACTCATCTATCTAGCCATAAGCTGCAACATCATATTCATTCGCCTGTTCTGCTCCTGTTGCATCGTGTCCATTCACCTATTCTGCTCCTATTGCATACACTGCCCCTCTTCTAATGTACCCAGTAATCATCTGAACATCACATCCTGATATGGACCGATATACATTTTGTCAAACACTTATTCCTCTATTCAGCTATCCCAAATTCTCTATAAGACCTCCACATGATGGCAAGACTTTCGCTTTGATACCACTGTAATGGGACCCTAAAAATGCCCAAAAATTGAACCAATTGCTAAAAGCGATTTTAATGTCTTTGTATAGATTTCAATCCACATAACATGAACAAGAAGGAATTTATGCAAATTGAAAATTGAACCGCTGCTGAAATAGTATTAGTTCTCAAAATGATAAAATCAAATACATAGCAATAGATTCCAAAGGCTAAACCCCAAGGGAATGACGTCTAAAATGTCACAAGAGAGGATGAACGTCCTCTAATGCCAAGAACATAATTGTACATCCAAGTTACTATCAAATGAAATTCACCATCATCCGATACTAAACAATGAAGCTCCCACCTCTATTTATACTTTCCCTACACCCTTCTAGAAGGAAATCAAATATTAATTAATTGCAAGTACTAAAAGCTTCCCCCTTCCAATAATTAATGCACTCTTTAGAAACTCCTCCCTTGCAATACAATAATTAATTGTGCTTCTAGAAAATTAAATTACTAGAAGCTTCCTCCTTTCCAATAATTAATACACACTCTAGAAGCTTCTCCCTTGTAATACAATAATTAATTAAATTAATTAAATATAAAGTCACGTTTTAATTAATTTAAATTTTTTTTATACTTCACTTAGACTTTGGAGAACGTGAAGGCTAAGAACTCCACTTAGTTGCTAAAAGATAGGGACATTACAATGAGGCTTGAAATTGAATTGGTGTATGAATGAGGTTTAGTTTGCTGGATAGCCACAGATGGCAACCCATTCTTTTTACTAATCTAACCGTTATTATTAAAAGATATCTGAATTTGAATTGGGGATGAGGATAGCCACGGATGACAACTCATGCTTTAGCTAAAAAATCTAGCCGTTATTCTTTACAAATATCTGAATTTGAATTGGGTTATGAGCATCGCGGGGAAGCTTCGGCATACAAAATAACTCAGCCGGAATTACAACAACAGTCCACAAAAAGATGGTTTGCAATTTATGTGAGGTTCGTTGGATTTTCTTACAAAATTCAGAACTTGTGCAAAATTTTCGAGGCTACGGGAAGAGGTCTTCAACGGCGAGGCAAGTTGAATCCATATAAAACATTCTGCCAAAACTTATTTTTCCTTTAAATCCATTTTCGACACTGAACAATCCAAATGGGGTATCTCGCACATACGAGAAATTACTCAATTAACATTCAACATGTCTCTTGGAGATTTGAACACTTGATTCTTTTCGTGCCACCCTGTTTTCTGACAGCCACAAGCCTGGATTTGGATGTGGCATTTCAGCCAAACATAATTCTGAATATATCTCTTGTGGATATAGATTCGAATCTCTGCCCATGAAAACTTTTTTTGGGACCTTGTACTCTGCAGATCTCAGGGAAAGAAACTTTCATGAATACAAAGGAATCATTGCTAAGGAGTTTGTCTTCCTCAATTTGTTCCTCTGTTTTTCTCATGGCTGTGGTAAGCGAATCATTGATTGGAACTTGGCATTGACCTGAAAATTGTTTAATGTACAAGGGAAAAGAAGATGCAGTGTTTCTCTGTTTGACCCTTAAATTTTATAAGCTGGGAGTAACTGTTGAATACGTGCCTGTCTGGAAGTTTTTAGGCAAATTACTTATTTATATTGATCCCATTAATTGTTTTTGGCTATTCTGAGTAGATGGAAGCAATTCCTGAAGACTACTGTATGGTACGGAAGAAAAGGAAATTAGACTGGGAGTTTGCATCTTGTTCAAGGATTTTGAAGTTCCATTCTGTAATACATGCAATGAAGCAGGGATCAAGGTATTTTTCTGTCTGTCGGACCTCTTTTTCTATAGAATTTAAGATTAAGGTATTTTTTATAGTCATCTTGACAGAATGGTTTCCAATAATGCACACAAAAGGATATGTTTACAAATTATTTAATATGATGCAACATAAATTCAAGAGGATCATACTTGTGATATGAAGGGCAAGGAGTGGCATGCTATAATATAAATAAGTAAAACGGCAAAAAAGTAAAGCTACCAATCATTTGGTTTCGTGGTCATGTTTGGAAGCCCTTAACACTGAAATTAAATGCCTGGTCAGGGTCTTTTATAGGTATTTCATTGACACGGACAGATTCCTAGACATTTCCAGTGCGATGAGGGTTTCTATCTGTTCAGCCAAAAAAAAAGAAAAAACATTATTTTGTCAAAGGGTATCTTTTGACCCATCATTTTACCGTATTTCTGCCTTACAATGCCAGATTCCATCATTATAAGGGTTTTGTGAATATCTTTCAAAAAACTATGACTAGATGGCCATATACAACGATTTGGATGATCCTACAGAAGCCAGACCAAAAATGGCCTCCAAACTCAAAGCTTCAATCCTCTATCAATCGTAACAAAGCCCCACCAAAAATGGCCTTCAAACGGGCTCCTGTACTTGCAGTGTTTTAATGGTTTTAACCTTTAGGGTCCTGCAATGCTTCATCAAACAATTCACCAATTACTTATACTAAGTTCCCTAAGAATGTTTTCTAACTTCTAGAGTCAACAACGATTAAACAACATGTTCTTCACTTCAGTAACAATTACTTATACTGAGTTCCCTATGAATGTTTTCTAACTTCTAGAGTCAACAACGATTAAACAACATGTTCTTCACTTCAGTAACAATTACTTATACTGAGTTCCCTAAGAATGTTTTCTAACTTCTAGAGTCAACAACGATTAAACAACATGTTCTTCACTTCAGTAACAATTACTTATACTGAGTTCCCTATGAATGTTTTCTAACTTCTAGAGTCAACAACGATTAAACAACATGCTCTTCACTTCAGTACCAATTACTTATACTAAGTTCCCTAAGAATGTTTTCTAACTTCTAGAGTCAACAACGATTAAACAACATGCTCTTCACTTCAGTAACAATTACTTATACTGAGTTCCCTATGAATGTTTTCTAACTTCTAGAGTCAACATAGATTCCTGAATTTGGGCAAAATAATTGGCTATCTATTGGGTATAGAATCCTATCCAAGTTATTTGGATATACTAAATGAGGATGCTGCCTTACCACTCTATTCCAAACCTCTGCACTAGGCTTACATAAAAATATGCCTCATTTCTTCCCTACATCGAAATCTGAATTTTATGTCCAATTCATTAAATTAATAGAGAAAACAAATGATATATTGAATAAAACAAGCAACAGTTCCATGGTAGCAAACATATTATGATAAATTACAGTCTGTTATTACCATTGATATATCTTGTTATGCACATTCTCTTCTGATGTGTTAGAGAAATTATCAGGCCACCATTACTGGTATTTTCACATCATTTGAGGGAAAAAGGGAATGAGGAAGATAGAGCAGAGCATAAGAATTAAGGAGGTATTAAGGGAAAGGAAAGGGAAGAAAATAAGGTAGTAAATTTCAAAAGGTGAAGGGAAGGGTTGTGACTCTTTGAAAAGGTTGTAATTATCAAAGTTGTGACTCTTCAAAGCACTATGATTATGAAGGGTTGTGACTATTTGAAAGGCTGTAATTAAGAAGGGTTGTGTCTCTTCTTAAGAGGGTCAACTATGAATGACCACGACTCTTTCTAAAAGGCATATATGATGAAGAGGTGTGGCCTCTCCCTCACAAGGGAAGATATAAAGGAGAAGGATTAAATGAAATGGAGGAAAAGGAGTAGAGGAGTTCAAGTGCAAATTGAGACAAGGAGGGATCTAAAATAAGACTTGAGAAGGAACAAGAAAATAAGAAGAGGATATGCAAATGTTAAATGGAATATGTTCCAATTTGAAAAGTAGTAAGGACAGATTTGAAGGGGCAATAGTTGTTGTCAATTAGATGTATCTTTTCATAATGAAAGGGGTGTGACCATTTCATAAGGGTATTAACAAATGAAAGAGTATGACTCCCAACACTCAAAGGAAAATGTTTCATTTGAAGAAGAAATTAACAAAAAGGGAAATCAATTAGGAGAATAATATATTATTCTCAAAGAAAACAATGAAAGTAGCATTAATACCTCATAAGATAGGTAAGTCCTATTGTGGAATAGACCAGCTTACATCATACAAAGGCAAGGGATAAGTCCTCTGGTGGAATGGGTTATGCTACATCATACAAAGAGAAGATCCCAAGGATGGAATGAGCATGAGATACATCATACAAAGGCAAGGGAATAAGACCTATGTTGGAATGGGCTATGCTACATCATACAAAGGAAAAATTCTTGTGGTAGAATGGACATGAGCTACATCATATAAAGGAAAGGGAACAAGAAATGATACATTGAAATTTCTATGTAAACTCCTACAAGAACAAGTGTTGCCATATATAGTAATCACAATGTTTTTGTTGCATCAAGTGGCTCCTCCTATGCAATGAGGAACTCGGAATGCCAAAAGCTCGAGTTTCAATAGACCCTTCAATGATATGGGAAGTTGTACCTCCCAATATATGGTGCAAGTCAAATTGTGTATGAGTTGGAAACAATTGACAACAATCACAAGACACCTAAAATCTCAACCCAATAAGAACCATGATCAAGTTGAAATATTGTTCACTTTAGCCGAAAGTGGTTGTTCATGATTGGTAATAGTAGCTCATGATTTGAAAATTTCAAGATCCACAATATGAATAGCAACTACAATACTAAAACTTCAAAAAACAAAATTGTGACCATTATAGATTCATAGATTATAGATGACTTGATGATGAGATTATAGATTCATCCCTAAAGGCTATTCCATAGTTCATGGATAAAAAAATTACCACCTCCCATCGAACACTCTAAATACACAACACATTTTTTTTAGTGCATAATGTTACTCAATATAATATGGATATGATACTAGTTGTAGCAAAGCTCAAATGCTACAAGAAACTACAACTTACCTTTATTCACAATTAGGATGAAAACATTATCAATAGTTTGAGGATATGAATCACCACATATCTTTAAGTCTTACTTTCAAAATATAAAAGATAAGATCTATCTTAGGTTTGGTTTAAATCATTCTAATACTTTGTTCCTATATTATTTGAGATTTTAAATTAGTGATGTTATTGTGATGATTTAGTGTATAAGAGGAAATTCCTAAAAGCATATGGCACAACCATTATACTTGAAAATATCCTAGCAAAAGCTAGAAAATAGCTCATGGGCCTCCAACACCTCCTTGAAGGGGGGGGGGAATCTTAATCTTCAACAAGATGACGAGATTATAGAGTCATCCTTGAAGGCTATTCCATAGTTCATGGACAAAAAAATTACCACCTCCCATCGAACACTTAAATATATAACACATTTTTTTAATACATAATGTTACTCAACGTAATATGGATATGATACTAGTTGTAGCTTTCTTGAAGGAAACAAACTCTATCTCAAGTTTGGTTTAAATCATTCTAATACTTTGTTCCTCTATTATTTGAGATTTTAAATTAGTGATGTTATTGTGATGATTTAGTATATAAGAGGAAATTCTTGAAAGCATATGGCACAACCATTATACTTGAAAATATCCTAGCAAAAGCTAGAAAATAGCTCATGGGCCTCCAACACCCTTGTACCTTGAGATTCTAGCCAAGTTTGGCACCCATTTCTATGAACACCACCAACTAGCTCCTCTTGCCACTCTTTGCATTGAGCTCCATGAGGTTAAAAACTTACCCCAAAGTTATGGTAATGAGTTTCTGATGAAAGTATGCACTGATACCACTAACAAAGGGCCACACCACCATTACCAACTCATAACCAAGAATGCAACAATATGAAGATAAAGAGAGAATAAATGCTTCCCAAGAAATTTTATTAAACTTGAAAATCCTTAACAATTACAATAACATTTCTACAAGATCTCTCAAGATCCAATCCAAACCCAAGCTAGCCCAGATCCACACTCTGGTAGAAATCTCTGAGATCTCAACTTGTGCTCGCAAGCCACCAAGCAACCTCCTTGTTTCTAAACTGCAGTCACTAGCTCTTCTCCAATCTTATCCAAGATCCAAGTGTAAACTGCCTCACATTCAACTCTCTGTTTACACTCACAACTCCACCATAATCCTGCTGTAAACTGCCTCACATTCGACACTCTGTCCACAGACTCAGGAAAACTCACTCTTCACTTTATCTTTCTCTTTCACACCTTGAAGCCTTCACACCTTCCAACTTTCACACATTCAAGCTTTTCCTTCCAAAGCTTTCACCTTTCCAAGCTCCACCTTCCACAGCTTCTACTTCCCAAGCTGCTACTCCTCGAGCTTGATTAGAAATGCTTATATGCCTTGCTTAAATAGGCACTTACCACCCAATACATGACTTATCCACAACCTTCTAGAATTCCTCCACAACCTTCTACAACTTCCATAACCTTCTACAATATCCACAACTTTCTACAATATTCATAACTTTCTAGAATTCTACCCACACACCTTGATAAATGGAATGACAACAATTTATTTATTATTATTTTTTCTATTATGCCACCTATGCACCTCGAAAATAGAAATCCCCTTTTCCTTCTCTCCTTTTTCCCTTTTTTATTTTATTATTATTTCTCCTCTAATTTTTGTCACTTTCTCTCTCCTCCACAATTTTTTTTTTAATGATAATTTTCCCATGCAAGATGCTCCTGCATCAGTTTCTTGCCTTGAAAAGGAAGGAAACACAATCTAATAGGCTATATTAGACTATAAATAAAACTACCAAACTGATAGAGATCTCTACAAAGTTAATATGTAGAAGAAAGGTCATTGGTATATTAAGCACTTAAGTTCCATAAACATGGCATCTACAAATACTCCATAAGCTCTTATATGCGAGAAAAATAACTTGGCACAAGAACATGAATTGTGTTTTTCACACAACAAACCCACAAGTAAAAATTCAAGTCAAAATAGGACATACAACCAAGATCCCATGGTTCCAATTTCAAAATCCACCTACACTTTTAGGACACTAGGATGAATCAACTTAAGAAACCATGGGAAGGCAAAAGGATGTGCAAGGTGAATCTACTTTAATGAACAAGTAGGAAGCTAATTTGTAAGGTTTGAATGAGGTTGAAATGCTTAGCAAAGGCATAAGTATTATGATACACAACACTAGATCAAAAAAGAGAAAACGGAGGATGAGTAAGCTACCATGGTTGGTCAACAGATCTTACCTAGTGCCTTTATTTGTTGAATCCCATGTCCAGTCCACCACAGATCTTACCTTGTGCCTTTGAAATACTTACCAACCATCATAATACGCAGAAGAATAGAAAGATGAGTAGGTAGAACCACTATTTTATTGATATAAGGAACTACAAAAATAATAGATAATCTAAAAATAACATATTACTTTTAAAACATGCAAATACTTGATGTGTTCTGTCAAAATGACTCAAAAATGAATTATTTTTTAGTTAGAAAATAATATCTTTGCTAAAAGAGATTTGGCACAACTATAAATCATATTATATCAACTACTCAATAATAGATAGTTGTATTGTATTAGCTATTCAACCAGAGAAAGTTCTATAATATCACCTTTTCAACCAGAGAAATTAGGACAAATGTTTATGGCCACTAACGCAAATCATGTTTTTGCCAACCTCCAATTGGTGATAGGAAATTCAATATCCTATTTAATCTCCTTCAAAATCCCCATTATTGCATGAAGAAAATAATTGGTTGACCTATTAGATATAGTGTATAAATTCTCCTTCTAAGTCCCATATCATGAAACTATCTCAACATGTATCAAAGGTAATGAAATATTATTTGGCTATGGTCATTGTTCATTGTGTAATTGATACCTTTTGAGTCCAAAAATAAATCATTATTTATTATGATGTGTTCATCCTCCTATTAATCTATACTTTATTTTGAACAAGTACACATTATTGTAGGCACTTTTTAAGGACCTTCACATGACCCTTGATGCTTTGCATTCTCTTCATACTTTTCTTTAACAAGATCCTTTTAATGACATTTATTTTTAATGAACCTAAATTTTCCATCTTTCTCCTTCTATGGCATTATTTAAATAATATGTTATACAATTCTATAACCTTCATGTCATGACATCATATTTTAACCTACTACAACTTCTCTAAAATTTCTTATCATTCTAGTAGGACTATCTTCTTTTTCATTCTATGACTTTGTCCTTGATATCCATGTTAGGCCTTTCTTCTCTTAACCCATTAGATGTATCTTCTATAGTTGCATATATTTAATTATTTTAGAATATTTCTTATTTCCAATGGCATTTACCAATTGAGGCTTCCCATCATCATCTAGCTTGTGAGGTTCTATATTCTTAAACCTATGATTCATTGATTTTTTAGCTATCTCTTAAAATACTACTAGTAGAAGCTTTATATCATTAATTTAATGCTCCTTTGTAGTATTTACATCTCTATGGAATCTATGTATCACATAACAACGTTTATTATTATCATCTTCTTCACCCACCATTCTTTGTTCATATGACTATACTTTATAGAATCTCATTGTTCACATTAATTTTTACGTTTGGTCTATTTTCTTGTAGCTTATGTTTAAAATAAATTTTGAGTGCTTTTTAGGAAAATATTCTTCGTTGTGTCCTTTCTATTTTGAATATATTTAGTAGACTTTAACCATCATAAAAGATTTGCATCTCCATAGAGTGTACCAAGAGGGCTTACCTCTTCAATAAAAAAATTTGAATTGTTTTGTGATGTAGAATCTAATCAGACCTAGAGTTTAATTTTTTTCTCACTTTATTTGACGTGGTTTCCCCTTAGATTTTACCAGGGGATTTGGGTGCAGTGCCCCCGAGACGGGTCAAGGGGCAATGCCCCTTGCGGGGTCTTGGGGTAGAGCCCATAGTGTGCTCCTTGTTACAGTACAACATAGGGTCAAGGGGCAACACCCTCACAGGGGTTTTCAAGGCCAGCACCTCCCGAATGGTTGACCAACTTTATTATTGTAAAAGGTGTTGATTGCTCATCTTAATCTTCAACAAGATGACAAGATTATAGATTCATCCCTAAAGGCTATTTCATAGTTCATGAATAAAAAAATTACCACCTCCCATCAAGCACACTAAATACACTACAAATTTTCTTTTAGTGCACAATGTTACTTAATGTAATATGGACATTATACTAGTTGTATCTTTCTTGAAGGAAAAAACACTCAAATGCTACAAGAAACTACAACTTACTTTTATTCACAATTAGGATGAAAAAATTATCAATAGTTTGAGGATATGAACCACCTTGTATCTTTAAGTCTCACTTTCAAAATACTAAAGATAAGATCTATCTTAGGTTTGGTTTAAATCATTCTAATACTTTGTTCCTATATTATTTGAGATTTTAAATTAGTATTTTGTTATTGTGATGATTTAGCGTATAAGAGGAAATTTCTGAAAGCATAGGGCACAACCATTATACTTGAAAATATCCTAGTAAAAGCTAGAAAATAGCTCATGGGCCTCTAACACCCTTGTTCCTTGATATTATAGCCAAGTTTGGCAACCATTCCAATGACCACCACCAACTAGCTCCTTTTGCCACTTTTTCCAGTGAGCTCCATGAGGTTAAAAACTTACTCCAAAATTATGGTAATGAGTTGCTTGCCTTGAAAAGGAAGAAAAAACAATCTAATAGGCTATATCAAACTATAAATAAGACCTTCTAAACTGGTAGAGATCTCCACCAAGTTAATATGTAGAAGAAAGGTCATTGGTATACTAAGCACTTAAGTTCCATAAACCCAACATCTACAAATACTCCATAAGCTCTTATATAGGAGAAAAATAACTTGGCACAAGAACATGGGTTGTGTTTTTCACACAACTAACCCAATAGTAAAAATTCATGTCAAAATAGGACATACAACCAAGATCCCGTGGTTCCAATTTTAAAATATACCTACATTTTTAGGACACTAGGATGAATCAACTTAAGAAGCCATGGGAAGACAAAAGTATTAGAATATTTCTAATAATGCTCTATCTATCGTATGTAGATAGTTTCTATTTTCTGTTAGTTTCTATTTTTTGTATTTCCATTTTGTATATATGAGCTTGTAAGCTTGTTGTAATTAATTAATTCATTAATTATTCAATATACAAAATAATTTTTCAATTATTTTATGGTATCAGAGCTAATACTTAAAAAAAAATTTCTGGAAAATTTTATAATTTCTTCTAGAAATTATTTGTTTAATTTTTTCAAAAACATTTCAGTTGATTTTCTCTAAAACCTTCTTAGGGTTTTCTTCCTAGAGAAATCTTGAGCTAAGGTTTTGCAACTCACATCTAAAAATCATGATTTTGCAACTATCACTCTGCAACTCATGGCAAATCGAAAATCCAAAGGTCACTTTTTCTAAGAATCCTCTCTGAAAATCACGACTCCTCTTTGCAAATCGCGACCAACACAAATCATGTTTTTGGTGGTGGTATTTGGCATGTTTGGCAACTTGAATCAAGACTCCACACAATTTTTTCAAGGTTCAGTAATGAGTTTGCTCCTATCTTCGGATTACTACTTTACAAATCGTAGAAACCAAACATGCAGGTCATTTTTTTAGAACAAAAACATGCCATTTTTTGCCTGATCGTGTGACTTCCGGGCATCAATCTTCATTCTCTCTATCATCATTGCCAAAATGCCTGTGTTTTGAAACAAATCAGGCATTTTCAGACCTGCATACACCATTTTTCTGTTGTTTTGACCTTCATGTTCGTTGACTGGTTTTTTTATTCGAAACCCTAATTTTTGGGGTCAAAAATTTGTTTTGTTTTCATATTCTTGGTGGGTTTTTTGAGACCTCATCTATGTCTTCATTAGAATTTTTTGGGTATCTCATTTTTTGTGCCTCAATTTTTGGGCCAACAAATTTGTATTGTGACTGCAGATTCCATTTGGGTTTTTTGTCTACTCTTTTGGGTACTTGTCATTTTTTTTGGGTTAGCCTAAAATATTGCCTCGAACTTCGTGTAAATGGCCCGTCCTTGACCAACCTGATGCTAGAAAATAGTTAATAGTTTAATGGTAGAAATTACAACCACTAGAAGCAACACATGTAAACCATCTTCAAGTATCGTCATTTGGATGCACTTGTTTTAGGCACAAAAACTCATCTTGCCCCCACTAGCATGCCTGGTGGGACCTCTATTACAACAGATCAAGATAAGTTTGATGAATGGAATCGCAAAGCTATTATGCTTCTCAAAATCTTTGTTACAGATGATCAACTACCTCATATTCCCTCTAGCAAGTTGGTTGCAGACATTTGGAAATATTTAAAGGAGCTGCATGAAACATCTGACAAGAGTCAAGCAGTCTTTTTGAAGAATCAGTTGTTTTCCATTATGATGGATGAACATATGTCCTTACAGGAACATCTCACAAAGATTAAGGACATTCGAGATCAACTTGAAGCCATCAGTCAAACAATGGAGGAAGAATATATGGTAGTTATTACCTTGAAAAGCTTGCCAACATCTTATAAGAATTTCATAGAGAATCTCTACATTACCTCAACTAATGTTGATCTAAAATTCCCAAAGTTATGCACCAAACTCCTACAGAGGGATCGCTAGAAGCAATAGTTTCGCAGCCATGCTTCCTCACCCTCCTCAAAATAAGCCTTTGTAGCTAAGTTTTTGCCATCTCAGTCATCTCCACAACGTAGTTCCCATCAATCCTCAGGCAATTTTCAACAAAAGAGTGTTCAGTTTCACTACTACCGTAAGTACGACCACATGAAGAAAGATTGTCGTCAGCGACTCGCTTCCAAACAAAAGAAGCTAGGAGGGTCCAATCAATAGGCCAATTCTGTTGAACATTTTGAGACAAAGGAGTCTTTTTTTAATGCTTTTATGGCTAGAAGCCCTTCTGATTCAGCCCGATCCTCTACTTGGTATATTGACTTTGGTGCTTTATGTCATTTGTCTCATCGACATGACTGGTTTATATATTTCTATTCGTATAGTGATTTAGTTGTGTTTGGCAGAGGAGAGGAGTTCAAAATTATTAGCAAAGGAAATGTTTAGATAAAATCTGGTGGGTGTCAACACATCTTTCTCAATGTCTACTATGTTCCTAGTATGGCACTCAATCTTCTCTTTGTGAGCCAGATCATGAGAAATTCTCCTTAGTTTGATATGGTGTTCAGTGCCCACAAATGCTCCATTATTGATTGAGAGACTCGTCTTACTGTTGCTACCAGTCTAGAGGATCATGGTCTATATCGCCTTACTGGCACTAGTGATTCTCCTAAAATAGCTATGGAAGCTTGTGATTTATCTCTTAGCACTTTATGGCATAAAAAATATGGACATCTCAACATCCAATATCTCTCTCCAGGAGGAACTTGTTTCTAGACTACCTCTGATTCAACCGCAACATCTTGGAGTATGTGATGCCTGTCAAGCTGGAAAACAACATCGGACTCCCTTCAAAGATGGAGATTATTGGCATGCCTCTCAGGTACTTTAGTTACTTCATGCTGATATTTGTGGTCCTATGAATACATCTTTAGTTACTGGTTGCAAATATTTTTTGCTTATTGTTGATGATTTTAGTAGAAAAATGTGGGTGTACTTTCTTTAAAAAAAATTAGATGCACTTAGTACATTTCAAAATTTTAAGTTGTTGGTTGAAAACAAGTCTGGCTGTAGTATCATTTCACTTAGAATAGATAATGGGGGGAAATTTTGTTCTCATGCATTCTCTGGTTTTTGTGCTAAACATGGCATCAAGCGCCAATTCACCACACCTTACACTACTCAACAAAATAGTGTTGTTGAGTGTCGCAATCATATGATTGTTGAGATGGCTCATTCTATGTTGCAACATAGGAGTGTTCCTAATAAGTATTGGGCAGAAGTAGTGATTATTGTTGTTTACCTTTTGAATCGTTCTCCTACTCAGGCTATCAAGAACAAAACTCCCATAGAATTATGGTTTGGTCGTAAGATCAAGATCAACCACATGAAGATTTTTGGCTCTCTTGCCTATGTCTAGATTCTTGATGCTAAACGTTCCAAATTAGATTTCAAGACTCAGATACTCATCATGACAGAGCATAGTGACAACCATAAGGCCTATAGATTGATAGAAATCGACACTGATCATCTTATCTTTAGTTGTGATGTTGTTTTTTATGAAACTTGAGGACCATTTTTGTCCTCTTTTGAGAAATGTTATGAGGAATAGCCTCATAGTGTTCCCCTTTCTTTAGCATCATCTGATGGGTAGAATGATACAGATAATGCCTATCCTAGGACACCTAATGTTGATCCTATTGAGGCTCCTGAGAATGATCCTCCTCCCGTTGTTTCTCCTAAACCTCCTCTAGCTCCTCTAGAGGTCACCTCTTCTACTCTTTGACCTAAATGGTGGGTTAAAACTATTAGTGATCTAAGGGATGATGGGCTCATCGAAGGTAGAGCTTCTCGAGATAAGTGCAACCAAATAATTAATTTTGCTCTTATGGCTAATATTCAAAGTGTTTATGAGTGTCAGACTTATTCTGAGGCTAAAGGTATTCCTGAATGGGAATAGGCTATGGAAGCTGAACTTCAGAGCATTTAGAAAAATCAAACTTGAATTCTTTTTTATCTTCCTGCAGGGAAGAAGCCCGTTAGCTGCAAATGGGTATTCAAGGTCAAATATAAAGCTGATGGCACCTTAAACAAGTATAAGGCTCATCTTGTTGCTCGAGGGTTCTCACAAAGCGAAGGTATTGACTATGAGGAGAATTTTTCTCCTACAGCTAAAATGAGTATCATACAACTTATTCTTGCTCTAGCAACTCAATTATATTGGAAAGTTCATCAGATGGATGTCAAGAGCTCTTTTTTGAATGGTGACTTACAAGAAGAGATCTACATGATGCAACCTTCAAGATTTAAGGTTGCTAGTCAGGAACACAAAGTCTGCAAACTTGTCAAAGTTCTCTATGGTCTGAAACAAGCTCCTCGGGCTTGGTACATGAAAATTGATAAATATTTAATCGACCATGGTTTTCAGAGCAGTTCATCATAGTCAAACCTATATATCAAACATGTAGGTGATAATGTCTTGTTTATCGTTGTTTATGTGGATGATTTGATCATCACTAAAAGTTTAGCACATTTGATCGTGGAAATCAAATAGGATTTGTGCAACACTTTTGATATGATAGATTTGGGACTCTTGCACTATTGTCTCAGAATTGAGGTTTGGCAAATTGAACACAGTATCTTTCTTTCTTAGTCCAAGTATGCTAGAAGTCTTTTGGATAGGTTCAGAATGCAGGATTGCAAACCTGCTCTCACTCCTATAGAACCTAGGTTCACCTATTGTAGATGAATCCTTGTTTAGACAACTAGTGGGTAGTCTCATTTTTCTTATTGCCACTAGACCTGACATTAGTTTTGTTGTAAGCTATGTCTCTCACTTTATGACAACACCCAAGAATGATCATTGGATAGCTGCAAAGCATGTCCTGCACTATGTGAGTGGTACTCTTGATTATGGTCTTCTATACACTCAGAAGTCTAATTCTACACTATGTGGTTACACAGATTTAGATTGGGTTGGCTCTATTGATGATCATAAGTCTACCGCCAAATATGTGTTTAATTTAAGATCTACTGCTGTGACATGGACTAGTAAGAAGCAATAGGTGATGGCCCTATCTTTGACCGAAGTAGAGTATCGGGGAGCAGTTAAGGAAACTTGTGAGGCAATTTGGCTTTGGTTGATGCTTGCAGATATGCATGTCCCTCAATCAAGACCAACTCCTATATTCTGTGATAATCAGGGAGTACTCAAATTGGCAAAGAATTTGGTCTTTCATGAACGAACCAAGCATGTCGAAACACATTGTCATTACATTCGTCAGCTGGTTGAAGATAAATCTATTTAGTTGTTGTATGTTCCCACCGTAGAGAAATTTTCTGATATCTTCACCAAGTCTCTCAGTTCTAATAAATTTATAAAATTCAAGGAGGCTATTGGTGTTATTGATAGATTAAGCATTATGGGAGGGTATTAGAATATTTCTAATAATGCTCTATCTATCGTATGTAGATATTTTCTATTTTCTGTTAGTTTCTATTTTTTGTCTTTCTATTTTGTATAAATGAGCTTGTAAGCCCATTGTAATTAATTCATTCATTGATTATTCAATATACAAAATAATCGTTCGATTATTTTAAAAGGTATGTACAAGGTGAATCTACTTTAATGAGCAAGTAGAAAGATAAATTTTAAGGTTTAAATGAGGTTGAAATACTTAGCAACTTAGGCATAAGTATTATGATACACAACACTAGATCGAAAAAGAGAAAATGGAGGATGGGTCAGTAGATCTTACCTAGTGCCTTTATATGTTGTATCCCATGCCCATTCTACCATAGATCTTACCTAGTGCCTTTGAAATATTAACCAACCACCATAATACACAGAAGAAGAGAAAGATGAGAAGGTAGAACCATTATTTTATTAATATAAAGTGCTGCAAAAACAACACATAGTCTAAAAATAACATCTTATTTCTTTTAAAACATGCAAACACCTAATAATTTTAGTCAAAATGACTACAAATGACTTTTTTTTGAGTTAGAAGATAATATCTTTGGTAAAAGAGATTTGGCTCAACTACAAGTCATATCATATCAACTATTCAATCATAGATAGTCGTATTGTGTAATACCCCTCCTTTGTTATCATTGTAGACTTAGTTGTTAAAGTTCTATATGACTCTTATATAGATGTGTTAGCCCTTATTTGATATTTGAAATACAATATTTTGATATGTTGAGTAATTGATTATGTTAGGTTGAGACAATTTCCTACTTGCAGTGATGATGCTTTAATTTCTCTTAGTTAGTTAATGAAATTGCTTTTATAATATGTCATATGGTGTCTCTTAGAAAGATGTTTATTATATCCTCATGATGATGAGATCTTCATGTTAGAATATAATGTTATTTATATTTGGGATTTAGTATAATACTTGCCTCAATGCATGCATATGGTGTGTCTGTCTACTTTACTATTATGTTTGATGTTTCTGATATGGTTGAGGGAGGAAGTCATAGTCACTTGCTAGTCAGGATCTACATGATGTACCACTCCCTACAATTTCTTGTTTAATTTAGATATATATGCACATGTGCATGCTCGTCTTTTATATAGATTTGGAGGTACTGGGCATGGACTTCCTTAAATTTTCACGATGAGCATGCCTTATCACAATAACTCAATGGTATGGATAGGGAGATAATATTTAGGTCTAACCCGAACCATAGGCTAATTACTTTTCATGAGAATGATGAAATGTACATATTACTTTTCACCCTTTTTTAACCCATGAGTTTATCTTTATTAGTGTTGTTTAATTTTGAGTTTTGGTAATCTTGCTTTTATATGGATTTGGATATGTGATTTATTTCGTAAATGATTTAATTATAATATTTGAGTTAATCATATGATATTAGAATTATTAAATATTATATATGATTAAAAATAAATTATTAAAATATGAGAATATTTAATCAACTAAAAACTAATTAAATATGTGCTTTAATTTAAAAGGCTTAATTTGAAAGTCTAATTTATAAAATTGGTTAAAGAGAAATTAAAATATGATATGATATTTAATTAATAAAATATGTGCTCTAGTTTAAAAGGTTTAATGTAAAAGTCTAAATTAAGAAGTTAGATTTTTTTTTTTTAAATTATTAAAAGATTAAACATTTAATATTAATTTATTATAATTATTTAATTAATAATAATTAAATTAGAGTTGTATTTAAATAATGAGTTTTAATTAATATTATTAATTTAAATAATAAACTACACTTTAAATAGTGCTTGCTTTAATTAATAAAGTGGAGGAAAAGAAAAGAAAAGAACAATTATTTATTAAAAGGTTCTTTAAGTGTGCATGAAAGGATTAAATAATTAAACTAACTATTATCAATAAGGTTAGTGGTTTTTAGTAATTGAGGAATAGAAACCCTAGTTAAGATTATGGTTCTTTACCTTAGAGGGTTTGTAGTTAGTTTGAGGGACACACAGGTTTTGTGAAGCAAAATTTGGAATTGGAGCAAAAGAATTGTTGAAAATTTTGCAAGGTTTGGATTTCCATGCGTTCAGAGATTGTATCATATTTTAGATGTTTTGATATAGGGATTGAAAAGTCATTGTAGAATTTTATTGAAAGATTTGTCTACTTTGTCTTCTTGGGTGCTTGCATAATGTTTCTTAATTTATTGTATTGATTTTTGGATAAAGAATTATGTTGTAGATTTTGAAAAGAAAAACTTATTAATCAAGAAAATTTGATTGAGGAAAGCTATCAAAAAATTTAGAAAATTATTATGACCATATTTTTGTAAAATTTTTTCTAATATATGAAATTTTTTATTATAGAAAATTGGAATAAAACAACAAATTGAATAGTTAGGGTTTCAACTTTAAATTTGTCATTAGAACCATGTGATTACTATGAATTTTCTAAATAAAGATAAATATTCTTCTTATATCTAAAATAATTTGGTTGCAAAATTTATTCAAAAAAAGTTAAAGATTAATTGAGAGGAAAATATGTTGTAACTACACTTATATATAAATGTGAGAAGAAAAATATTAAAGATAGCAAACTAAGGTTATTATGGGTGCATAATTTGAGAGATCAAAGGCATGCAAAAATACTAATTGTAAGTTTTTTTTTAATTTTATAAAAATCTAATTTAGTTTTCAGATTTATTAATAAAAAAAAATCAATTAAAAGAAAATCAATTTTAAAAGATTTTTTTTTTTTTTTGAACATTAAGTTAATACATACTAATTTTCTTATAAGTGAGTTTTTAATATCAATTCTTTTTAAAACTCGTAGTGGGTTATAACTTGTTATATATTTATTAATGCAAGTGGAGTTATAAGTTAATAAATATATACTTGTGACATAATTATATTTTAAGAAAAGTTATAACGGAGTTCACTTTATGATCATCTAGTTATGAATATTTAATATTATCAGAGTAATTATAGATAACTTAATTATAATTATAATTTCAAATTTGAGTTATCTTTAGTTGCATTATTAATTAAATGAAAAGTAAATATTAATATTAGACTTAGATAGAAGTCATATTAATATTTTAGAAATGAAATTGATATAAATATTTAATCTAATAATATACATATATGTTATTAATTAAATTATTCATGATTTAAGATTATTTAAATTTATAACATGATAATATTGCATGCTATTTTATATGCACAAAGAGATTTGACATTTAAATACTTGCTTATTTAAATAAGTATATTAGCATAACAATCTATGTAAACATGTATATTCTTACTTTAATGTTAATCATTCCTTAATAGCCCCAACTAAAGAATAGAAAATGATGGAATTAAACCATATGACTGAAAATTATGTGTTTTCTTAAATATTCTATATATTGTCGTGTGATGTTTATTTTTATGATAGTTTTCTTTGTGGGTTGTTTAGTTGGCCAAGTTAGGTTGTGCATTAGAGGCATTTTTGAGATTTCTTTTATGATTGTTTGACTAGATGTGATGATGTATTTTATGATTCAAATTGAGACTTATTTTATAAGATAACTTTTGATGAGTATTTATGAGAACTTGGGTTTTGAGAATCAATGTTATTTTTGGGTTGGCTATTAAGGAACCAGATTTGTTCAATATTATATTTGTGGTACATGGGACACAATTGTGGTTTGTGAGCTTTGGGAAGGTAGTCTAGGTGCATGTTTATGAGTCTGACTTTTAATGGGGGCCCAAAGTGGTTGTGAGGTTAACTCATTGCAAGTTGTGTAACAAGTGATAATATAGTAATTAAAAATCTTGCCTCGCCCTAACTTGATATAAATTAAAAAGATAAGTTAGAGATTTTTTCTCATTCGTGCCTTGAGTTCTTGTATAGGCTAAGGATGGGAATGAGATGATACTTTGAGAGATATGACTAGTTTCTCCATCTTCACAAGAGGGTATTCTAGTTCTGAATAGTCACTAGGGGGTCAAGGTCATGAGAGACTATCAGGATAACCTTAGAGTTGGCCCATGTGATGACAGTCCATAGATATAGCCTATGTCTCTTTCATAGTTTTAATATATTTACCTCTAGTGGTGTACTTGTTGGATGTTACTTTTGATGGTGTATTTATTGTGAGTTGTTACTTTGATATGATGTCATTTTTTTTTGACGATTGACTTTATTGATGAGTGTTAGGCTATTCATTGGTGGTGTTTTTATTGTTGGAGTTAGTGATTGGTGATTTACTTTTATTGATGACAATTGCTATCTGGTTGTTATTGTGCTTGTGACATTTGACATTAATTTGAAGGTGGTTGTATCTTTTCAATTTTGATATTTGATTTGTACTTGATATTTGTTGTTAATTTGGATAAGTGTCTTTTTAAATTTGATTATCTTTCTTTATCATTAGTTTTATACCCTTGAGGAAGACTTGGCTATCAAGATCCCTTGCCTAGAATTGTTTTATGATTTGATTACCTGTGTGTGAATCGTAAATTATCTCTCCTGCATAGTGGGAGTGGGAGTCTGATTAGGTGACCATGTGGTCAGGAGGTAGTGACTTCTTACCATTTGTGTCCCCCGATAGATTGGAAGATGTTGGATGTTCATGGAGCAATTGTACCTTTATTATTCTTGTTCTTATCTTTAAGTCTTTTATTTATTTGATGTATTTATGTATCTTGTATTCGAGATCATATGACATGTTGTTTAATATTTTAATGTACTTGTATTTATTATTGCATACCTAGTGAAATGTGTAATGGATGATGTTATCTAGAGGTACTTTATCATACTAGTTATTTTTATGTATGTGTATATCAGATTATGTATTTTTTAATTTATTTTATGGACATTGCACTTGAGACTTAAACTTATTAATAAATTTTTCTTAAATATCCCTTAACTCTAAGGAAATCTTGAGTAGTGAAATTTGTATTTGTATTACTTATGTGTAAACAATGTGTATGTGTATATTGCTTCTGCATTGTTAATTTGATGTCGTATAAATTTGAAAAAAATAGTTGAATAAATTTTGTATAATATTAGTTTAATTTCTTCTAGGTTCCTAAGTGGGGCATTACATTTGGTACTAGAGCCTAGTTTCAACATTGGGAGCTCTAGGCATATTGTGTGCCATATGTTAAAAACTAGTTAAACTTGCAACAAGATTAAAGAAAAAGAATTATCAACCAAAAAATATAAACACCAAAATTGAAAATAATAGAACTATGAAAATAAAACTTTGGTTCATAAAACTTGGTGTTTCAAACACTATTTTGCGACTATATATTTCATCTTTGTTATCTTACTAGAAATAGTTAGCTTCCATGAGCAAGCCCATTTTAAGAGGTAGAGGATGTAATACCCCTCATTTGTTATCATTGTAGACTTAGTTGTTAAAGTTCTATATGACTCTTCTGTAGATGTGTTAGCCCTTATTAGATATTTGAAATATAATACTTTGATATGTTGAGTAATTGATTATTGTCAGGTTGTAACAATTTCCTACTTGCATTTAAATAACGAACTTTAATTGTTATTAGTAATTTTAAATAATAAACTACGCTTTAAATAATGCTTGCACTAATTAATAAAGTGGAGGAAAAAAATTTAATTAAAAAGTTTTGAAGTGTGCATGAAAGGATTAAATAATTAAAGTAATTATTATTTAATTAAATTAGTGGTTTTTAGTAATTGGAGAATAAAAACCCTAGTTAAAGTTATAGTTATTTATTAGAGGGTTTGTAGTTCATTTGAGAGACACATAAGTTTTGGGGAGCAAAATTTGGAATTGGAACAAAGAAATTGTTGAAAGTTTCGGAGGCTTTGGATTTGTATGTATTTAGAGTTTGGCTTAGATTTTAGATAATGTTTTAAGGTAGGGTTTGAAAACACATTATATAATTTTATTAAAAGATTTGTTTACTTCGTGTCTTTCTGGGTGCTTGCATAATGCTAGTTAATTTATTGTATTAATTTTTGGATAAAGAATTATGTTGTAGATTTTGAAAAGGAAAAGTTATTAATCAAGAAAACTTGATTGAGAAAAGCTATATAAAAATTTAAAAATTTATTATGACTATATTATTGTAAAACTCTTTCTAATATAGGAAAAGTTTGATAATAGAAAATTGGAAGAAAATAACAAACAGAACAACTAGAGTTT
Organism: Cupressus sempervirens; assembly: GCA_028749045.1. Classification (NCBI taxonomy): domain Eukaryota; kingdom Viridiplantae; phylum Streptophyta; class Pinopsida; order Cupressales; family Cupressaceae; genus Cupressus; species Cupressus sempervirens. Next base: position 162,130,467 of record CM053787.1, read on the forward strand.
CAACTTTAAAATTTTCATTAGAATTGTGTGATTATCATGATTGTTTTAAATCATGATAAATATTCTTCTTATATATAAATTAATCTGGTTGTAAAATTTATTCGAAAAAGCAAAAGATTAATTGAGAGGACAACATGTTGTAACTAAACTTATACATGCATGTGGAAAAACATAGTAAAGATAGAAAATTGAGTATATTATGGGTGTATGATTTGAGAGATCAAAGACATGCAAATATACTAATTGCTTATTTATTTTAATTTTATAAAAATATAATTTAATCACATTTCTTAAAAAGTAATAAAAAAAAATTATTTATTTATTTTAAAAATTAATAACCAAAAACTACTTATTTTCTTATAAGTGAGTTTTTAATACTAATTCATTTTAAAACTCTTAGTGGGTTATAACTTGTTATATATTTATTAATATAAATGGAGTTATAAGTTAATAAATATATATGTGTGATGTAGTTATATTTTAAGAGAAGTTATGGTGGAGTTTGTTGGTGTAATTAAATATTCACTAATTACACTTACTTAAGTTTACTTAGGATAATGCATTGCATAGTAGTTTGTGATTGAGACACTTGGGAGTTTGCACCTCAACTAAACACATGGTGTAGGAGAATTCCACTCTGGAACCTGGTCATAGTTGTTATCTCATTCCACCTTTGTACTTATCACATTATCATCTTTATCATTGCACATACTTCATTGCATAATGGAGGATGATCCACCTTTCATGGACATGTGATTCCACCTTATGTGGGTGATAGCTTATCTTCTCCTTATCATTGTCTCTTATCACCTCTCCTATATAAGGAGGCCTATTATGTACATTTCAAATCAATCCATTGGATGTCAATCAAGTCCATTATCAATAATAGCATTCTTGCATCTTCATGCAATTGTCTTGCCAATCTCTTGTGGAAGTTATCTTGGTCTTTCATTTGATCCTGAGGGTATTGTAGAGTCACCTAAAACTCTAACATGGTATCTTCTATGGATGTGTTTTCTTCTATCGAGCCTTGTAATTCTCCACCTATATATTGATGGGTAATAATAAATACATGAAGGTTTGTGGAAAAGGTTCTATTCCTATGGGAGAGGGTACATTTAATGATTTTCTTTGTGTACCATCCTTGACCACTAATATCCTTTCCATTTACCAAATTACTCATGGGGCACAAAGTAAAATTGTTGAGTTCACTCCTGATTATGTTTATATTAGGGACATGGGAACTAGAGATGTCATAGCTATGGGAGTTGTTGATCATACATCACGCTTATATTCTTTTGCACATTTTGTTGATAATGATGATGATATTCATGATGTACCTAACCTTTATCAAGGGTGAATAATTCATGTGAGGAGAACATTGGACACTTGAATCATTTTGTTCTTGAGACAAGTGTTGAACTTCCTACTCCTTCACCTCCTACTTCTTCAAACATGAGTTCTACTATTCAACAAGATGATCTTTATGTTTCAGATCTTGGAATGTGGGATGAATTCCTAGATGCTCTTTCAAAAGAGTCTCATAATGTAGATTTGGTTAATACATCTAAGGAGGTTTCTCTTTGACATACTTCTTCACCTTCTTTGGAGATTGGATTTCCCAACTCTTCATGTTCTCTTGGTTTTTCACATCTTATAGGTCAGCTTGATGGTGTGATAGAATCTTTGAGCTTGGAGACACCTATTTAGTCTTCAGAGATGCATACATGGACACCTTCCTCCTTCTTATTTTTTAAATTGATTGGCTTCTTCATCTTTTGATGTATTTACCTCTTCCTAAGGAGAGACATGTTTCTTGTGGGCATTGGATTATATTTTTCTTGCAGGTACTCTTCATATACATTGGAGCTTTGTCATTATGGAGGGGATATCATGTCTCCTTATTTCCTTCCTATGGGGGTTCATTCTTTGTATATACATGACGTATGTAATTTTTGGGGGGTCTTGAGTACTCCACCCATCCATGCATCTTATTTTCATCTCTTTTTTTGGAGGAGAGTTTTTCCCATGAGGTTTTTACTCTTTCTCCACTTTATGAGAGATTACATTTCATGTATTGCATTGCATATTGTTCATGGGTACCTAAAATGGCCTAGTAGCCAGGGCCCATCTTGCATTGTGACTTTAAGTGCATTCCCCTAAGTTGCACTTAAGGGGGGTGTTCGTGTAATTAAATATTCACTAATTACACTTACTTAAGCTTACTTAAGATAATACATTACATAGTAGTTTGTGATTGAGACACTTGAGAGTTTGCACCTCAATTAAACACATGATGTAGGAGAATTCCACTCTGGGTGGTCATAGTTATCTCATTCCACCTTTAGTGTACTTATCACATTATCATCCTCACCATTGCACATACTTCATTGCATAATGGAGGATGATCCACCTTTCGTGGACATGTGATTCCACCTTGTGTGGGTGATAGTTTATCTTCTCCTTATCATTGTCTCTTATCACCTCTCCTATATAAGGAGTCCTATTATGTACATTTCAAATCAATCTATTGGATGTCAATCAAGTCCACTATCAATAATAACATTCTTACATCTTCATGCAATTGTCTTGCCAATCTCTTGTGGAAGTTATCTTGGTCTTTTATTTGATCCCAAGGGTGTTGCAGAGTCACCTAAAACTCTAACAAAGTTCACTACATAATTATCTAGTTATGAATATTTATTATTATGAGAGAAATTATAGATAAATTAATTATAATTATAATTATATGTTTGAGTTATCTCTAGTTGCATTATGAATTAAAGGAAAAGTAACTATTAATATTAGACTTAGATAGAAGTCATATTGATATTTTAGAATTGATATTAATATTTAGTCTAATAATATACATTTATATTATTAATTAAATCATTCCTAATTTAAGATTATTTAAATTAATAGCATGATAATATTGCATGATATTTTATATGTAGAAATAGAATTATTATTTTTTGATTGGTAAACAGTTGAAGCCTAGATTAATTATTGTTATTTATTATAAATAATTATTTTTATGTGTTAAGCGAATTTGAACCCAAGACCTCCCACATGAGAGGCTCACAAGTTACCATTGTGTTGTAGGCTCTTGCTTATATGCAGAAATAGATTTGACAATTAAATACTTGTTTATTTAAATAAGTATATTAGCATAACAATCTATGTAAACATGTATATTCTTACTTTAATGCTAAACATATTTTTATGGTCCAAACTTTGAATTAAACCATATGACTGAAAACTATGTGTTTTCTTAAATATTATATTTATTATCTTGTGGTGGTTTTCTTTGTGGGTTGTTTACTTGGCCAAGTTAGATTGTGCACTAGAGGCATTTTTTTGATTTCTTTTATGATTATTTGATTGAATGTCATAATATATTTTATGATTCAAATTGAGATTTATTTTATTAGACATCTTTTGATGAGCATTTATGAGAACTTAAATTTTGAGAACTAATGTTGTTTTCGATTTGCCTATTAAGGAACCATATTTGATAAATATTACTTTTTTAGTATGGAATACAATTTTGGTTTGTGAGTTTTGGGAAGGTAGTTTAGGTGCATGTCTATAACAATGGCTTGCAATGGGGTCAGGGCCCAAATTGGCTACTAGGATAACTCATTGTAAGTTGTGTAACAACTGATAACATAGTAATTAAAAATATTGTCTCACCCATGCCTTGAGATAAATTAAAAAGATAAGGTAGAAAATTTTTCTCATCCATGCTTGAAGTCCTTGTATATGCTAAGGATGTGAATGAGATGATACATTGAGAGGTATGACTAGTTTTCTAATCTTCACAAGAGGGTATTTTGGTTTCACATAGAGTCACTAGTGGGTCAGGGTCCTAAGAGACTACCAAAGTAACTTTAGAATTGGCTCATGTTATGACACTCAATATTATGTAGCCTGAGTCTCCTTCGTGATTTTATTATAGTTTCCTCTAATGTTGTACATATTAGATGTTACTTTTGATGATGTATTTATTGTGATCAGTTGTTACTTTGATTGAATGTCATTTATTATTGATGGTTGACTTTTATTAACGAGTGTTGGTTATTCATAAGTGGTGTTTTATTGTTAGAGTTAGTGATTGGTGATTTACTTTTATTGATGACAGTTGTTATTTGGTTATTAAGTTGTAAGTTGTGTAACAACTGATAACATAGTAAGTTGTAAGTTGTGTAACAACTGATAACATAGTAAGTTGTGTAACAACTCATTGTAAGTTGTGTAACAACTAATAACATAGTAATTAAAAATATTGTCTCACCCATGCCTTGAGATAAATTAAAAAGATAAGGTAGAAAATTTTTCTCATCCATGCTTGAAGTCCTTGTATATGCTAAGGATGTGAATGAGATGATACATTGAGAGGTATGACTAGTTTTCTAATCTTCACAAGAGGGTATTTTGGTTTCACATAGAGTCACTAGTGGGTCAGGGTCCTAAGAGACTACCAAAGTAACTTTAGAATTGGCTCATGTTATGACACTCAATATTATGTAGCCTGAGTCTCCTTCATGATTTTATTATAGTTTCCTCTAATGTTGTACATATTAGATGTTACTTTTGATGATATATTTATTGTGATCAGTTGTTACTTTGATTGAATGTCATTTATTATTGATGGTTGACTTTTATTAACGAGTGTTGGTTATTCATAAGTGGTGTTTTATTGTTAGAGTTAGTGATTGGTGATTTACTTTTATTGATGACAGTTGTTATTTGGTTATTATTGTGCTTATGACATTTGAAATTGATTTGAAGATGGTCGTATCTTTGTAATTTTGATAATTAATTTATACTTGGCATCTGTTGTTGATTTTGGTATGTGTCTTTTCAACTTTGATTATCTTTCTTTATTAGTAGTTTGTGTACCCTTGAGATATATTTGGCTTTTAGGATCCTTTTCCTAGGATTGTTTTATGATTTGATTACTTGTGTGTGAATCGTACATTATCTCTTCTGCATGGTGAGAGTGGGAGCATGATTAAGTGATCACGTGGTCGAGAGGTAGTGACTTCTTACCATTTGGATCCTCCCTCAGATTGGTAGATGTTAGATGTTCATGGATACAATTGTACCTTTATCATTCTTATTGTTATCTTTAACACTTGTATTCATTTGATGTATTTATGTATTCTATGACATGTATAATATTTTGATGTACTTGTATTTATTATTGCATACCCTCTAAAATGTATAGTGGATGATGTTGTCTGGAGATACTTTATCATATTAGTTATTTTTATGTATGTGTATACAAGATTATGTATAATTTTATTTATGTTATGATGACGGACATTGTACTTGAGACTTGAACTTATTAATAAAACTTTTTAAAACATGCCTCAATGCAAAGGAACCCTTGAGGAGTGAAATTTGTATTTGTATTGTTTACCTGTAAATGATGTGTATGTGTATATTGCTTTCACATTGTTTTTGATAAGATAAACAAGTTTTAAGGGATCCTGAAACCCATAAGTTTTACAAAAACAAGGCTGATAATAAGCAAAAGAAGCCCGGCCAAAACAAAGGTCCAACAGTTGAAAAAAAAAAGCCCGAAGGCCCAACCCAAAACAAAGGCCCACAGAAAGGCTAGAAAACAAACAAACTAAAATAGACAACAAAAAGCTTGTCCAAAAGCCAAAAGCCAGGAAGACGAAAAGACAAAAGACAAGAAAATTATTCTTCAGTTATCTTCTCCATTTCCTACATAGTCTGAGCTACCTCGACTATCTTTTGTTGCTCCTTTGCCATTTGATCCTGGACCTTCTCCATGCCCTGATCCATATTGTTGAACATACTAATTATGGCATTGTCATCATCTGACTTGGCCTTATCCCTGTTCTGTCCTCCCTCCTCCACCAACAAACCCATGTCCTTAAGTTTACCAGCAAGGGATTGGATGTTGTCATTCATCGAACTCAGGAGAGAAATCATCTGACTTGTCAGGTTGTGGTTGTAGTTTTCAAGATTTCTAAATCTCCTTTCATTTAAGCTTTCTCTATTATCCTGGTCCTCCTAGCTGTCATTACCTATCTTATTCTTAGTACTTTCCATCTGGGATACCCTTTCTCTAACTTCCTCTAGCTCATGGAAGAGCCATTTGATTGATCTAAAGTTGTCAATCATACTACTGCGGGCATTATTTAGAAGGTTCATTCCAATCTCCCTTGTGTTGTCTGAAATGGCCACGATAGTAGGGTCTATGAGCTCATTGAGCCTAGGCTGCTCCAGGTTGTCCACCAGGATCTGAGGGTTCATAACTTCCCTAAGAATCCCCATAGTTGCAGTTCTCACATTGAAATTTTTCTAGGCCTTTCTTCTATTTTTGACCTGCACTTCCCCCTCGTTCTCACCAGTGATGACATTCACTTTTTCCTCCGAAGGAGGTTGAGACTGGACAGGGGAGAGGGGAAGAGGAATAGCATCTGTCCTCTGATTTCCAGTCTCCTCAACTCTCACTACCTCCCTCTTCCATTTTTCTTGGGTTTCTCCTCTTCCAACTCCTCCTCTGACACTTTGTCAGAATCTTTCGTATCCATTTCCTCCTCCTCCTCAACATAACCCTCTTTTTCTTGAGCATGGCCATGATCCCTAGGGCTTTTCCTGCTGGGAGTTGTAGCTGTGGACTATTTCCTGTCTTGACTTTTTTTCTTCTTTCCTGAGGAAACATTCTCCTCCTCTGAGCTAATGCTCTCAATGTCATCAGAGTTTGAAGAAAAGTTGGAGCTGCCTTTGTCAACATCCTCAACTTGAGGAGGTTTATTGCATATAGAGAGCAATAATCCCTCATGCAAAGCAGGGTTAATAGTGGCTTTCTTCTTGAAACTAGAGATTGCCTTGTTCATAGAAGTGAGAAGGTAAAAGGGAATGGAAATTCTACTCTTATGGCAAAAATGATTTAAAATCACAAAATGGTGAGTTCTGACCCAATCAGACCTAGGGTCTAGGGTAACATAATCAATGAGGGCATATAAAACATACCTCCAGAACTTCTTTATAGTCTCCATCACATAGAAAGACTCTTTCTTTACCAGCTTGTTCATCTCTGCAGAATTTTTCACGAACTCCTTGACTGCATTGGACGAAAGTTTCTTGTCCCTGTAGAATTTGAAACCCTCCATAGGGATACCAGTGACCTTCGCAACCACCTCCTCTGTGATTCGGAAAGAAGCCCCGTTCACCTTGACCTTGCCATTGTTCCACGAGTTCATGATGTTGTTGGTGACCTCAGGGTCAAAACCATGGAGTTTCTCAAAAAAATTCGCAACCTCGCCCTTTTCCAATTTTTTCCAGACTTTGCCCATATTCTTCCACTTCTCCACTTCACCCGCCGGCTCCTTTCTACTCTGTTCTCCAGTCATGACATCCATTTTTTCTTCAACTATTCTCATGAGCCCCAATCTCTGCAAATTTTTTCCAGCCAAGATTTTGGCTCTGTTTCTATTATTGGGTTCGTGATCATTCGCCTCTCTGATGCAATAGCAAGTGAAAATGATAGCGATCCTCCAAACGTGTCTAAATGACGAAAAAAATCCCTTGAGATTACGAAAACCAAGAAACTTATTATGGCTTGTGCCAACATCCAATCTTTCTTTATTAAACATGATAACAGTTAGATTGACTCGTACTTCCGTGGATTTTCTCCAGCTCAATTAGTGACTTAGCCTCCATTGAAAAATCTTTTTCGGAATGCCAGATCATCTCTTTTTTTGCTCCCACCCCTTTGTTAGCGAACCAGTTAGCAACTGGGTTTGCCTCTCTAAATGCATGAGTGACGCAGACCTTCTCAAATTTTGTGAGGGTGGCACGTGTCTCATCAATTATATTTGCAATCGACCACGAGGGGGGGGGGAGATTCCATTAATATTGTTAATTATGTTTTTGGAGTCCCCTTCAAGCCAAAGTTTGGAAATGCCAGCTTTACCACACTGCACGTGGCTCTGGCTTTGGCCAAATGGTTGGGCTGGGTTCCAAGCGGGAGAGCAAAGGCTGCAATCCCCTCCCCAAAACTGTTTCTTATAATTCCACTGCTTCCAGAGGGGCCAGGGTTGCCCTTAGAAGCACCATCGAAGTTGGCTTTTGACCATCCTTTCGGGGGTAGAATCCATCTGGCATCTCGTCTTTTGGGATTCCTGTCTTTTTCTTTAACCGTCTTCCTGTCCCCTATATCAACTTCCCCCTCCTTCATCACTTGAAGGTTTTCTTTTATGTTTTTCAATGTCTTCCTTCCTAGAATATTGCTTTCACATTGTTACTTTGATGTTGTATAAATTGAAAAAATAGTTTAATAAAATTTGTATCATATTAGATTTATCTCTTTCGAGTTCTTGAGTGAGGCGTTACATCTAGTATCGAAACCTAGTTTCAACACTGGGAACTCTTGGTATATTGTATGCCATTAGTTAACAAGTAGTTAAACTTGCAACAAGATTAAACAACAAGAATTATCAACAAGAAAATATAACTAACAAAATTAGAAATAATAAAATTATGAAAATAAAAGTTGGATTCATAACACTTGGTGTTTCAAACACTATTTTATGATTGTATATTTCATCTTTTTATCTTAGTAGCAATAATTAGCTTCTAGGAGTACACCTATTTTAAGGGAAGGGTGGTGTAATACCCCTCCTTTGCTATCATTATAGATTTAGGTGTTAAAGTTCTATATGAATCTTCTATAAATATGTTAGCTCTTATTTGATTTTTGAAATACAATACTTTGATATGTTGAGTAATTGATTATGTCAGGTTGTAATGATTTCCTACTTGCAGTTATGATGCTTTAATTACTCTTAGTTAGTTAATGATATTACTTTTATGATAATATCAAATGGTGTGTTTTAGAAAGATGTTTATTATGTCCTCATGATGATGAGATATTCATGTTAGAATATGATGTTATTTATAGTTAGGAATTAGTATTATACTTACCCCATACTTGCATGTGTATGTTTTGTGTGTCTATTTTATATTTATGTTTGAGGTGCTTGATATAGTTGAGGGAGGGAGTCATAATCACCTTCTAGTTAGGATCTACATAATGTACCACTCCTCGCCGTTACTTTTATAATTTAGATATATATGCATATGTACATGCTCATCTTTTATATAGATTTACATGTATTGAACACTGACTAATTAAATATGTGCTTTAATTTAAAAGACTTAATTTGGAAGTCTAATTTAGAAAATTGGTTAAAGAGAAATTAAAATATGATGATTTTTTTTTTAAAGCAAAGGTGGACATGCCACTATATATTATTATATAATAAAATGGTTCAAAATCTCAATCGGGAAAGAACCATAAAAGAAAACCAACATTATTGTTTTATACAGTGTGATATTTGTGAGAAATCGATGTCAGAAAATTAGTGCAACTACCATCTTGAGACACCCTCAAAATTCCAAGTACAACTTAATCTACTCTAAACATTACATATGTTGACACAAAGCTCTTTACATATGTTGAGACTATAGTTTAAAAGAAATTAAACTACAGTTAGTTAATACGATGATGTATAATTAATTAGAAATTAATTAAATATGTGCTTCAGTTTTAAAAATTTAATATAAAAGTCTAAATTAGGAAGTTGGATAAAAAAGAATTAAAAGATTAAAAGAGTAAATGTTTAATATTACTTTATTATAATTATTTAATTAATAATAATTAAATTAGAATTGTATTTAAATAATGAACTTTAATTATAATTAATTTAAATAATAAACTATAATTTAAATAGTGCTTGTAATAATTAATAAAGTGGATGAAAAGAAAATAAAAGAATATTTTTAATAAACAATTCTTAAGTGTGTATGAAAGGATTAAATAATTAAAGTAATTATTATTTAATAAAGTTAGTGGCTTTTAGTAATTGGGGAATAGAAACCTAGTTAGGGTTATGGTTCTTTTTTAGAGGATTTGTAGTTCATTTGAAGGAGACACAGGTTTTGGGGAGTGAAAAATAGAATTGGAGCAAAAGAATTGTTGAAAGTTTCAAAAAGTTTGAATTTGCATGTATTCAAAGATTGTCTCGAATTTTAATTATTTTGAGGTAGGGTTTGAAAACCTAGTGTAGAATTTTATTAAAAGGTATGTCTACTTCATGTCTTTCTAGGTGCTTACATAATGCTTATTAATTTATTGTATTGAATTTTGGATAAATAATTATGTCATAGATTTTGAAAAGAAAAACTTATTAATCCAAAAAACTTAATTGAGGAAAATTGTAGAAAAATCTAGAAAATCATTATGACTGTATATGGTAAAAACCTTTCTAATATAAGAAAATTTTGATTGTAGAAAATTGAAAGAAAATAACAAATTGAACAACTAGGATTTCAACTTTAAATTTATCATTTGAACCATGCGAATATCATGAATTTTTAAATAAAGATAAATATTCTCCTTATATCTAAAATAATTTGGTTACAAAATTTATGCAAAAAAGCAAAATATTAATTGAGAAGAAAACACATTGTAACTAAACTTATAAATGCATGTGGAAATAAATATACTAAAGATATAAAACTAAGTATATAATGGGTGGATGATTTGAGAGATCAAAGGCATGCAAAAATACTATTTGTACGTTTATTTTAATTTTATTATAATATAATATAATTTTTGGATTTCTCAATAGAAAATATTTTTAAAATTAATAAAAAGAATATTATTTATTTATTTTAAAAATTAAATAAATAAATATTACTTTTTCCTTTAAAGTGAGTTTTTAATATTATTTTTTTATAAAATTCTTAGTGGGTTATAACTTGTTATATCAGATAAGGTGAAGAGTATTTCTCTAGATGAGGTAGTGGCTTGTGATAATTTTTACTTGGTCAAGGCTCGAAATCAAAATAGGGGTCAAAAGTGGCCTTTTAAAGAAAGGTGTGATGATGGTACCTTCAACATATTTGAGGTTTTTGATGAGCTTAGCCAATAGAAGGTGAACCCAGGTTTGATCAACTTGGATCAAGGGCTTGTGGGCTTAGCTCAGGAGGATCCTATTGTTGATGCTTCTATGGACCCACAAGGGGATGATTGTCAGCACTTGGAAGTAGATCAGCAAGGGGGAATTTCTAAGATGTAGGAACCCTTGGCCATTGTTACTATAGTAGGAGTGGATTCTTCGTCTATTGGGCAAAACATTAGTTCAAATTTGACAACGAAGACTAAGCCTCCTCCCAAATTGGGCATTTTGTAGAAAGATATTAAGAAGGGTGGGCCAGAGAAATTTGTTAACCCTAGCAAAAAAAAGGATATGAAAAAGATTAAACTAGTTGGTGAGAATTTGGTGGAGTCAAGGGTAGTTAAGTCTCTAGATTCTATTTTTTCATGCCCCTTGAAATGATTGTTCTGTCATGGAATGTAAGGGGCTTGAACAATGACTCTAGACAAAAAGCGGTTCATGAGTTAGTTAGAAGGCAAGGTCCTGATCTAGTCTTTTTATAGGAAACTAAGTTATCTATTGAGAGTATGCAAGGTTTGGCGCCTAAGTTGTGGAGAAATGGGGAGTGCCAGTGCATTGGAGCTCATTGAGCTTTTGGGAGTCTGGCATGCTTATGGAATCCTCAAAGAGTCCAGCCTCTTTGGTGGATTTCCTCTAAATCCTCTATGTCTATGATTGCTACTAGCCTTGAGACAAGAGACGTCATGTTATTTTCCAATATTTATGCTCCTACTAATTTCCAGGGTAAACAAGGTTTGTGGTCCCACATCAAATTGGTCCATAGCATGAAGCCTTTCCATCCTTGGATTTTGGCTGGAGATTTCAATGCTATTTATGAGTTGGCTGAGAAGCATGGTGGTACTAGAAGGTTGGAGCCCTCTGCACTGCTTCTTAGAGACAATATCAATACCTTGAATCTTGTTGATATCAAATGTAACAATGGCCAGTTCACCTAGAACGATCATTGAGTTGGTGAGTTGTGTATTGCAAAAAGGTTAGATTAGTTTCTGGTTTCTTGTTACTAGGTTGGAGGGATGTGGTCATCTTGCTCTGAGATCTTGGATTGGAGAGGATTAGACCTTTGGCCTATCAAGCTAGATACAAAGTCAACTTGGGTGCTTCATAAGCCTTCTTTTAGGTTCCAACTCATGTGGTTATGGGACCCATCTTTGAATGATTTGGTTTCTGATTGGTGGAGGAAGGGGAGACCAACCTATGGTACATCAATGTATGTCTTTGCTAAGCTTCTTCAATATGTTAAATTTGAGCTCAAATGGTGGAATTATCTATATTTTGGGAATGTCTTCCATGCAAAGGTGTTGGCCCAAGCAGATCTGGATGACATTACAACGAGAATAAGGGAGGATGAGATCATAGCTGAATTGCTTCAAGATGAGGCTCAGGCTATGAAAATGCTAGAAGAATGGGAACTGAGGGAGGAAATGTATTGGAAATAAAAAGGCTCGGATTGAGTGGCTCTAGGAAGGGGACAAAAATATTGCTTTTTTCTTCCACTCTGTGAAAGCTAGACGCCATGGCAATTCTATTTCTAGATTGGTGAATGACAGGGGAGACCATCTTTCTTCCTTCCTAGAAATTTCTAGTGAGGCAGTGCAATACTTTGAGTCTCTCTTTTGAGAGGACTCGTAAGGGGGGTCTCCTAAGGAAGTGCAAATTCTTTCCTGTATCCCTTCTCTTGTATCTAGAGAGATGAATCAGCAGCTCATGAGAGATATCTCCCTTGAAGAGCTTGAAGGGATTGTGTTTAATATGAAGAAGGGGAAGGCACCAAGTCTGGACGGTTTCTCAATTGCATTTTTTCAAGAATTTTGGGATATCATCAAATTTGATCTCTTGGCTATGGTTCATGAGTCTCAACACAATAAGTAGATGTTAAGGGCACTAAATCCTACTTTTCTTGCTCTTATCCCCAAGAATGAGGGGGTTGATAGTTTAAGCCAATTTCAACCCATCTCTTTATGCAATGTTATCTATAAAATTATTTCTAAACTTATTGCTGATAGGTTGAAGAAGGGGCTTGTAGATTTGATCTTCGAAGAGCAAAGTGGTTTTGTAGGTGGTAGGCAAATTCTAGATGGGATTGTCATTGCAACTAAAGTCGTCCATTCTATGGCTAGATCAAAAGAAAAAGTGATGTTTATCAAACTGGACATGGCTAAGGCTTATGACAGAGTTAGGTGGTCCTTCCTTCAGCGGGTTCTTAGTACTTTTGGCTTTGTGGAAGAATGGATTCAATGGGTTCGGAGTTATGTTACTTCAGTTTGTTTCTCAATGCTTATCAATGGGAGTCATTATGAGCTTTTTGGGGCTTTGTTAGGGAGACCCTCTCTCCCCTTATTTGTTTATTCTTTTGGATGAAGTCTTGGGGAGATGGATTAAACGGAATGTGGAGTCTGGTCTTATTCAAGGTTGGAGGTGGGGTGGAGCCTTACCTCTGCAAACTCACTTGCAATTTGTGGATGATATTGCTTTGATGGGAATGGCTACAATGATGGAGGCCTCTAATCTACAAAGGGTCTTGGATGAATACCTAGTTGCCTCCAGTCAACATATTAATGAAGTAAAATCTTCTATCTTCTTCTTCAATACTTTGGGCCCTATTCAACAATGGATGGCTCACACTTTGAGATTTTAGATTGGGAGTCTTCCATTAACATATCTTGGCATTCCCATCTTGGTGAGTAGACTACCCAGGGAGTCTTGGTAGATTATTTTGGACAAATTTCAAGTGAAATTTAATCATTGTACTCATCATTGGTTATCCTTTTTTGGTCGCATCTAGTTGATTAAGTCAGTTGTGTAGGCTCTGCCCATTTATAGATGCATGCTCTAGGTTGCTTCTATGGGCTTTCTTAAGGATCTAGATTCTGTGGTGCACCAATTTTTATGGGATGGTTGCTTGGAGTCCTCCAAATGGATTTTGGTTAGATGGGAAGTGGTGTGTAGTCTGAAACATTATGGGGGATTAGGCTTGAGGTAGTCAGCTCTAATTGCGGAGGCTTTGGATGATAAACTTTATTGGCCAATGGTGTAATGAGCAGGATAAGAGTTGGACCAAGTTTTTTTCTCAGAAGTATCTCCTGGGGATCCCTCATCTCAATATGTCTAGCTACCCCCTGGTGGGGAAGGGAACTATAATTTGGGACACCCTTAAGAAAGGGGCTATGCTTATCAAGGATGGATTATTTTGGATGTACAAGAGAGGGACAGAGGCCCAATTTTGGTTGGATTCTTAGGATGGTTATCTTCCCATCACTTCTTATTTTTCCAACTTGGTAATTCTTTTTCAATGGTTTTTGGAGGCTAGTTGGTCACAAGTGAGTGAATTTAAGTCCTTTTTCCCCTGTGGTTAGTTGGAGATGGCTAAATGGAAGTCCCCAAATGAATGGTCAATTGTTGACCTTTATAGGAAGAATGTGATGTGCTGCAAAATATCCTCTCTAGTAGAAGATGTTGCTCTCTCTAGGAAGATGACATGCTTCCCTAGTCTTCCAATCCTATGGGGACCTATACTGTAGCCTTCGGTTATAGCAAGTTGTTGTCTCATAAGTTGGTTGGGCCTGAAATGCAATGGTGGAAAAATGTTTGTAACAAGCTTTCTTGGCCAAAATGTAATTGTTTTGTTTGGATGTTGGCTTGGAATAAGTGTTTGACTTGGTATAATATTCAAAAGAGAGGATTCCTCGGTCCTTCTATGTGTGTTACATGTGGGGCTAATGAGGAGGAGTCTACCCACTTATTCTTTCATTGCTCTTTTGCCCTACAACTTTGGCATTTTTGGTGGTGTATTTGGACAACTCCTTGTGTTCATGCTTCCTCCTTGATTGAGTTTTGGCAGGGGATGGGTCAGCCCCCTTCTATGGCTCCCTTTCTACAGGGGGTGTGGTTTGTGGGGCCTATCTTCTTATTGTGGCAGATTTGGATGGAGCACAATTGAAGGATTTTTCATGGAGAATAGAGACTTGTGCAACAAATTTGGTAGAGGTTATTGGGCATGCTTCAAGAGAAAGTGGAGGCTAAGTGTGAAGTGGAATTCCCTTTGGGGAAGAGTGATACAAAGTTGGTGGAGAGATTGGGGATTCTGGGGTCTTCTTTGGCCTTGACCAATGCTAAGAGACAACATCATGAGAAGCAAAAAAATTGGCAGGGTTGGCAAATGGTAGTTTCCCCCCTATGGCATTTTGAAGATCAATATCGATTGATCTTCAAGTGGTAATCTAGGTCTGGCTAGTATTGGTGGGATTGGTAGAGATTCTTTGGGCTCAATGATTTTTATCTTTTCAAACTATGAAGGGATATAGACCATTAACCTAGTGGAAGGGTTGGCTATTCTTGTCATTCTTGAGAGAGCTCATGCTTTAGGGTGGAGAAGGATAGTTTGTGAATTTGATTCCCGAATTTTGATCAATCTACTTATTGAATAGAAAGTGGCTGATGTTAACTGGCAGTTGGTTAGGATTGTGCAACAAATTTTGTGAATTAGTTCTTTGATGGAAATGGTGACTTTTGTCCATATTCAAAGGGAGTGGAATATGGCAGTTGATTGTTTAGCAAAATGGACTTTTGAGCATGCTAAGGGATGGAGAATTGAGGAGTGGGAGTTGATTCCTCAGGAGCTCCATCTTGATTTAATCAATATTCTTGATAAGGACAGAGTTGAGAATGGTGAGAGATGATGGTGTTGGTTGTTTTGTCTTTGTTTGGGGCTATGCTTTTATTTTTTCTTGGGACCTTAGGTCCTTGCTTTCTTTGTAATGGTGCTTTCTGATCTTCAATAAAGTTTTTACCCCTTTTTTTCACAAAAAAAAACTTGTTATATTTATTAATGCAAGTGGAGTTATAAGTTAATAAATATATATTTGTGATGTAGTTATATTTTAAGAGAAGTTATAGTGGAGTTCAATATATAATTATCTAGTTATGAATATTTAATATTATGAGAGAAATTATAGATAAGTTAATTATAATTACAATTTTGAGTTTGAGTTATCTCTAATTGTACTATGAATTAAAAGAAAAATAAATATTAATATTAGACTTAGATAGAAGTCATATTAATATTTTAGAAATGGAATTGATATCAATATTTAATCTAATAATATACGTTTATACTATTAATTAAATCATTCATGATTTTAGATTATTTAAATTAATAACATGATAATATTGCATGTTATTTTATATGCACAAAGAGATTTGATATTTAAATACTTGCTTGTTTAAATAAGTATATTAGCATAACAATATTTGTAAACAGGTATATTCTTACTTTAATGCTAAACATATCTTTATGACCCAAACTAAAGAATAAAAAATGATATAATTAAACCATATGGTTGAAAATTATGTGTTTTCTTAAATATTCTATTTGTTGTCTTGTGATATTTATTTTTGTGATAGTTTTCTTTGTGGGTTGTTTAGTTGGCCAAATTAGGTTGTTCACCAAAGGCATTTTTGAGATTTCTTTTATGATTAGTTGACTGGATATCATGATGTATTTTATGATTCAAATTGAGATTTATTTTATGAGATATATTTTGGTGAACATTTATGAGAACTTGGGTTCTAAGAACCAATATTTTTTTCAGGTTGCCTAATAAGGAACCAAATTTGATCAATATTATTTCTATGGTATTAGACACAATTTTGGTTTGTGAGTTTTGTGAAGGTAGTCTAGGTGAATGTTTATGAGAGTAGCTTGTAATGGGGTCGGGGCACAAAGTGACCGCCAAGGGAACTCATTGTAAGTTGTGTAACAAGTGATAACATCGTAATTAAAAATCTTGCCTCACCCATGACTTGAGATGAATTTAAAGATAAGCTAAAGATTTTTTCTCATCCATGCCTTGAGTGCTTATATAAGCTAAGGATGTCAATAAGATGATACCTTGAGAGGTCTGACTAGTTTCCTCATCTTCAGAAGAGTGTATTATGGTTCCACATAGAGTCACTAGGGGGCCAAGTTCCTTAGAGACTACTAGGGTTACTTTAGAGTTGGTTCGTGTGATGACACTTCATAGTATGTAGCTTGAGTCTCCTTGATGGTTTTATTATATTTGTCTCTAGTGGTGTACTTGTTGCATGTTACTTTTGATGGTGTATTTATTATGACTTATTACTTTGATTGGATGTCATTTATTGTTGACAGTTGACTTTTATTGAAGAATGTTGATTACTCACTGGTGGTGTTTTTATTGTTTGAGTCAGTAATTTTTGATTTACTTTTATTGATGATAGTTGTTATCTAGTTGTTATTGTGCTTGTGACATTTGACATTGATTTGAAGGTGGTTGTATATTTTTTATTTTGATACTTGATTTGTACTTGTTATCTATTTTTGATTTTGGTATGTGATGTTGGTTTGGATGAGTGCCTTTTCAACTTTGACATCTTTCTTTATTAGTAGTTTGTATACCCTTTGGGTGGATTTGGATATCAGGATCCCTTGCCTAAGAATATTTTATGATTTGATTACCTATGTGTGAATCATACATTATCTCTCCTACATGCTGGGAGTGGGAGCCTAATTAGGTGACCATATAGTTAGGAGGTAGTAACTTCTTACCATTTGGGTCCCCAATTAAATTGACAAATGTTGGATGCTCATGGATGTAGTTGTACCTTTATCATTCTTGTTCTTATACTTAAGACTTCAATTCATTTTATGTATTTATGTATCATGTATTTGAGATCCTATGACATGTATAATATTTTGATGTACTTGTATTTATATAACTATATACCTTGTGACATGTGTAGTGGATGATGTTATTTGGAGGCACTTTATCATATTAGTTATTTTTATGTATGTGTATATGAGATTATGTATTTGTTTATTCATTTTATGATTATGGACATTATACTTGAGACTTGAACTTATTAATAAAACTTTCTTAAACATGACTCAATGTGAAAAAACCCTCAAGGAGTGAAATTTGTATTTGTATTTGTATCATTTATGTGTAAATGATGTGTGTGTATATCACTTCCACATTGTTACTTTGATGTATAAATTTAAAAAATAGCTCAGTAAAAT
Source organism: Cupressus sempervirens (assembly GCA_028749045.1). Taxonomy (NCBI): domain Eukaryota; kingdom Viridiplantae; phylum Streptophyta; class Pinopsida; order Cupressales; family Cupressaceae; genus Cupressus; species Cupressus sempervirens. The sequence continues at coordinate 162,148,509 of CM053787.1, forward strand.
TTGTATCATATTAGGTTTATTTCTTTTGGGTTCCCGAGTGGGGTGTTACGTATTGTATCAACTATTCAATTGAAGAAAGTTCCATTATATCACCTACTCAACTAGAGAAACTAGGATAAAATTTTATGGCCACTAAAATAAATTATATTTTTGCCAATCTCCAATTGGTGATGGAAAACACAATATCATATTTAATCTCCTTCAAAATCCCCATTGTCCCATTATTGCAAAAAGAAAATAATTGGTTGATCTATTAGATAAAGTGTATAAATTCTCCTTCCAAGTCCCAATTCATGAAACTACCTCAACATGTATCAAATGTAATAAAATGTTATTTTGACTATGGCCATTGTTCACTGTGTAATTGATACCTTTTTGTGTCCTCCAATAAATAATTCTTTATTATGATGTCTTAATCCTGGACTATTAATCTGTACTTTATTTTGAATGAGTCCACATTATTGTAGGCACTTTGTAAGGACCTTCACATGGCCCTTGATGCTCTACATTCTCTTCATACTTTTTTTTAACAAGTTTCTTTTAATGACATCTATTTTTAATGAATATGAGTTTTCCATCTTTCTCCTTCTGTGACATTATTTAAATAATTTGTTATACAATTCTATAACCTTCATTTCATGATTTAATATTTTAACCTACTATGACTTCTCTAGAATTTCTTAGCATTGTAGTAGGACTATCTTTTTCTTCATTCTATGAATTTTTTCTTGATATTAATATTACGCCTCTCTTCTCCTAACCCATTAGATGTATTTTCTATAGTTGCATATTTTTAATTATCTTAGAATATTTATTATTTCCAATGGTATTTTCCAATTGAGGTTTCCCATCATCATTAGGATTGTGAGGTTCTATCTTCTTAAACCTGTGATTCATTTATTTTTGAGCTACCTCTTAAAACATTGCTAGTAGAGGCTTTATATCAATAATTTAATGCTCCTTTGTAGTGTTTACATCTCTATGGAATATGCTTATCACATAACTACCTTTATTACTATAATATTCTTCACTTATTCGATTCTTTATTCATATGAATGTACTTTATAGAATCTCATTGTCCGCATCAATTTTTATGCTTGGTTTATTTTCTTACAGCTTATGTTTTAAATAAATTTTCAGTGCTCTTTAGGAAAATATTCTTTATTGTGTCCTTTCTATTTTGAATAGCATTAGTAGAATTCAACCATTATGAAAGGTTTTCATCTACATGGAGTGTACCAAGAGGGCTTATCTCTTCAATAGAAAACTTTTAATTGTGTTGTGATGTGGAGTCTAATTAGACTCAGAGGTTAATTTTTTACTTACTTCGAGGTTGTGCCCCCAAATGCTCAACCAACTTTATTATTGTAAAAAGAATTGACTCCTATTTTTATATTGGACAACTTATTCTAGCCCTAATTTTGTAAGAGGCAACAATCTTGTATAAAATGACTTGGGGTTATGGATTTCATGATGTATGGTGAGATTGTAGCTTCTTTCGGCAAGATTGAGCTGTAAGGGATTGTAGATTATAATCAGGTTATAATCACTAGATAATAAGAGCATTGGATTCACTGTTTGGTGGATGTAGCCCAAGTATTGGGTGAACCATGTTAAATCTTTGTGTCACATGCCCTCTTCTTTACAATTTATTATGTTTTGATATTGGTTATATTTGCATTTAAATGTTATTTCTATCTCATTAATCCTAACAAATTGGAAGTTATTGGCTTCAACTATCTTTGAACTATTTTTATATCACTCTTTTATCATAGATTGCACTTGTAGTCAAACTTACTGATCTATCATTACTTTATCTTTCAAAGGATGTATGAAGGATTTTAGAGAAATGTCCTCTTTTGTTTGCATGTTTCTACCCAAACTGACCAGCCTCTCCTTAGATCTCTTTTCAACATGCTTGGGACCATTTTCAACATCTACATGAGAGGGTGGAGCATAATCTATTCCATAAATAATTCTTCTATCATCTTGGTTAAGCCACAATGTTTCTCTCAATTTTAATATCATTGCCCTCTTCATCTCTTCAATACACTTATAGAATTTCATTATAGAATCCATTACATAAAGGATTATATTTTGCTTATATATTTCTATTGATATCGCTTCAATCCATCATGATAATTGTCATCTTACTCTTCATGACCATCACATTCTAATTATCAATGTTGGAAGGCCAATTGAATTCTTTCAAATAGATTTAGGAATTTTATTGCTAACAACCCTATTGTAAAATGACATTTTCTCAAACATCTTCTTTTCCAAGCTTCTTAATAGTTGTTTTAAGCTTTGAATCCTCTCATCTACAAAATAGTTATAGATGCCTTTTCCCTAACTTTGTGATCTATGATTTGTAAGGAGGTCCAATTCTTAGAATGACTCATTTCTAAATTAGAAAACAATATCTTTGTAGAAAGAGCTTTGAGATAACTAGAATCTAATAAAAAATAAAGTTAGAAATGACAAAAATATTCTACGCAAGTTGTATTATATCAACTATTCAACTAAAGAAACTAGGATAGACTTTAATGGCCACTAAAACAAATCATGTTTTGACAAACTTCAAATTGGTAATAGAAAATAAAAGATCTCTGTAATCTCCTTCAAAATATCCATTGATAGAGAAACAAGATAATTGATTGATGTTTTGTATAAAGTCTAAAAATTCTCCTTGTAAGTCTCATGTCATGACCACCTCAACATGTTTTAAATGTACTTAAATATTATTTAGATGTCTATGGTTAGTATTTCTTGTGTAATTGATACCTTTTTGAATTCTAAAACAATTCATGCTTCATTATGATTTGTTCATCCTCTTATTAATCGTTATTTCATTTTGAAAAAGTCCACATTATTGTAGACACTTTGTAAGGACCTTCACATTCTCTTCACACTTTTCTTTAAAAATCTTCCTTTAACAATTTCTATTTTAAAAGAAATTATTTCCATCTTTCTCTTTCTATGGTATTATTTGAATAATCTATTATACAATTCCATAACTATCATGTCATGACCTACTATGACTACTCTTAAATTTCTTATAACTGCAGTAGGACTATCTTCTTTTTCATTCTATGAGTTTTTCCTTGATATTCATATTGAGCCTCTCTTCTCTTGACCCTTTAGATCTATCTTCTGTAGCTACATATTTTTAATTTTCATAGAAGATTTATTATTGTCAATGTTATTTATCGCCTAAGGCTTCCCATCATCATCAAGCCTTCATCAAGCTTGTGCAATTCTTTGTTCTCGAATATGTTTTCCATTGACATTAGAGCTACCTCTTACAATACTATGAGTAAAGGCTTCATATAATCAATTTAATGATCCTTTTTAATTTTTCCATCTCTTTGGAAGCTTAATATTGTCTAAAAACCTTTGTTACTATCATGTTCTTGACCCACTATTTTTTGTTTACATGATTGTTGTTAAGAATGTTAGCAGTTAAGAATGTTCTTGACGCACGCACGCACACACATACATATATAAAATTATAATTGTTGTCACTAATAATATTGCAGTGTCTCCATTATTAAATACATTATCATAATATTCTTATGCATTGAGATATTGATTACATCAAATAAATGATCACATCCAATAAACCAAAATATTATGATGATGATAGGCAATAAACCGTTGCTATCAAATGGGCTCCAAACTCAATCACATCGATTGTATTATCAAATGACATTTTGTGCATTTGTTAAAGTATTACAATGTTATCGGGTCTATCCAAATATCATGGGATATATTGTATTTTCTATTGGTTAAATAATCTTTATGAATCGGTGCTAGTTTATGTGCATATTGAGGCATGACCACTTAGGGTCATGTCCCTACCCAATTGTTCTTCAATATGTATATATTAGTTCCAATCTTATATCTGCAGATCATATCAATAAAAGTGACATTCAAATATTAGATAAAATAGGATACTATCACAATAAGAATATATAGAATAAAGAGTCTAGCATTATATAAGGAAGACACCAGTCTACTTTATCATAGAAATATGATTGAAACTAATTGATAAGTCTCCAACAAATAAGATCCATTAAACTTTACATGGTATCAAAGCCTAATTGGTAGAGAGACTATTAAATAAAACACATCGAATAATGTAAGAGTAGAAGACACACTTGAAGGTGTTGTAAACTTCTTCTCGTGGAAAATTTAGATTACTATGATTCTTGAAGAACTATAACTAGAATCTTTTATTAAATCTAATATTTTGATTCCTGAAGATGAAACATAAAAAGCCACTTGGAAAAGGTGAAACAATAAAGCCAAGAAAATCATAGTAGACTCCATAAAGGGTCACATACTTCCATCCATATTAAATCTAATGAAAGTCTTTGAAGTATTCATAACAATCAAAAATGCATTTGAAATCAACAACTCAAGAAGATTGATTACTCTAAAGAATCAACTGATGAATACTAAAATAAATAAGGGAGAAACAATCTCATCTTATTTTTGAAGGATCTTTGAAATTAAAAATAATCTAAATTTTATTGGAAACAAAGTAGAAGATCAAGAACTCTCTATATTAGCACTTAAAGGATTACCACTATCATGGGGAGCATTCATTCAAGTTGATAGCAGACCTTCAATCCCATCGTTTGATCAACTAAAGAAATGTGTACATCAGAAGAGTCAAGATAAACTTCCAGAGGTATTGTATCAAATCAAGAGGGAGAAAATCAAACTCTTTTCTTAGCTACAAATCATCAAGGGAAAAAAAAGGAAATTTAAACGAAAGAAACATGACTATAAGAAAAAGAATAATAAGTCCAATAGAACTGATTTCTCCAAAGTTAAATGTTATAAGTGTGAGAAATTCAAACATATCTTCAGTAAATATCCTGAAAGGGAAAGAATCTTAGCCTCATTAGCTGAAAGTAAGATGAAAATCTATTATTCTACACTGCTTTATCAAGTGAAATAAATTCTAATGAAAGTGTTTGGATAATAGATAGTGGTGCTTCCTGATATATAATAGGATTTAGGGATCAATTTGAAACACTTGAAAATTACAAATCTGAAGGAGTTACTATTGGAGACAACTCAACTCATCTAGTCAAAGGTATTGGGACCTATTTTATTCAACTAAGGACTGGAGTTAAATTGAAGTTGAAAGATGTTCTGTTTGTATCTGGCATAAAAAAGAAATCTAATTTCAAGCTCTGGATTAATTGATGAAGGATTTCAAGTTACATTCAACGAAGACAAAGTTTTGTACTAGCCTAAAAACTCAAATGTAAAAAATATTATCACCACAGCTACCAGAGATGGGACCTTATATAAACTATGAAACATTAAAAAATAAACTCTTAATCATAAAATAAAAAACTCTAATGAAATTTTGCATAGAAGACTTGGGCATATTGGTTTTAGCTCGCTAGCAAAGACAGGAAAAATCACCTCTGGAATACCAAACCAATTTCTGAACATATAAGTATATGTAAAGAATGTGCTCTAGGAAATAACATTAAAAAACCTTTCTCTCCTAGTGAACACAAGTCTAAATCAATCCTGGAACTAATTCACTCTGATCTATGTAGGCCCATGCCAACTCTCTCCATAGGAGGTTACTCCTATTACATAACATTCATTGATGATTACTCTAGGAAGGCTTAGATTTTCTTTCTAAAAGCTAAAGAATCAAATGAGGTGTTATCAAAATTCAAAGAATTCAAAGAATTGGTAGAAAATCAAGTGTCAAAGAAAATTAAAACTCTAAGATCTAACAATGGGGGAGAATATACTTCTAAAAAATTTAAATCTTTTTTTACATCTATTGGGATTGAGAGGGAGTATATAGTACCTTATAATCCTCAATAGAATGGGGTAGAAAAAAGAAAAAAATAGAACTATTGTTGAAGCAAAAAAATCTATTCTTTGTGATCAAAACCTACACTTCTTATTCTAGCTGGAAGCCACAAATACTGTTATATATCTACAAAATAGATGCATAACACCTAAAGAAGTCTTTACAAGAAATATACCTAACTTAAGTCACCTCATGATTTTTGGTGGTCCTTTGTATATACATATACCTAAAGAAAGAACAACTAAGTTAGCACCATCTAGAAAGAAAGGAATATTTGTTGGGCATAGTGAAAACTTGAAAGGATACAAATTTTATATTCTTGGAAAAATATCAAAAGAAGTCAATAGAGATCTCATATTTGAGGAGAACACTACCTTAAAACTATTTACAAGCATAGATGATGAACCCATTATAGACTTAGATAAAAGTCCACAATATGAAATTCAGAGGGAGAACATATTAGAAGAAACTAGACCAGTACAAGATGCAAAAAATAGAAACATCTCAAATATCGAGAAGAGACCTTTGTGGGAAAGAAAAATGCTTGAAGAAAATGATATTTCAAACCAGATGAAATTACTAAGGAAGTCAAGAAAACCAAAAATAAATCTTGTTATACTGCACTAGTAACTAAGCTTACTAAATCTAAACCTACATCTCTTGAATAAGCTCTAACTTGTCAAGTGTGGAAAGATGATATGGTTGAAGAATATTGATGACTACTACAAAATGATATTTGGGATATTGAACCTAGACCTAAAGTCAAATCTATTGTCTCTTCAAAGTGGCTCTATAAAATCAAATATGCAGTAGATGAGAGCATTGAGAAACATAAAACAAGATTTGTTGCTCAAGGTTTTTCAAAGAAGGAAGGTATTGATTATGAAGAAAATTTTGCCCCAGTTGCTCATTTCACTTCAGTCAGGGCAATTCTTGCATTAGCAATAGCAAAAGGATGGAAGGTGCATCAAATGGATGTGAAAACTACATTCTTAAATGGGGTTATAAATGAAGAAGTTTATATTAAACAACTTGAAGGTTTTGTGACAAAAATGAAAACCTATATGTATGTAAACTAAAGAAAGCTTTCTATGGCCTTAAACAAGCACCTCAAGTTTGGCATGAAAGAATTGATAGCTATCTCACAAAATTAGGATACTCTAAAAATGAAGTTGATCTTAACATCTATTTTAAAATTTCTAATGGAGATATGATCATAGTGGTTCTTTATGTTGATGATCTCTTAATAACAGGTGAAGATCATCTTATTGCTAAATGCAAAAAAGATCTTGTTGTTGAATTTTACATGAAAGACCTAGGTTTACTACATGACTTTCTAGGGCTAGAAGTATGTCAAAAGGAAGATTACATATTCTTAAATCAAGGAAAATATACTCAGGATATTCTAAATAGATTTGGGATAATGGATAGCAAGCCACTTGAAATTCCAATGGAAACTAATCTACACAAGCTAAAAGAGGAAGCAACACTTTTAGAATCTATTGATCCTACCCTTTATAGACAAATTATTGGATCCCTCGTGTTGTTGGTAAACACTAGGCCTGATATTTGTTATTCCATAAATGTTTTAAGTCACTTTATGTGTGAGCATAAGAAAATGCACCTAATGGATACAAAACATGTTTTGAGATATCTACATGGTACTATTGGTCTTGGACTAAAGTACAAAAATCTTGAAATCAAACTTGAGGGCTATATTGATTCTAATTGGGCTGGTTGTTCCATAAATCATAAGAGTACCATTAGGTGTTGCTTCAAACTTGGATTAGCAATGATATCATGGTTCAGTAGAAAAATCCCTATAGTTGCCTTGAGTTCTATTGAAGTAGAATATATGGCAACCTCCATGGGAGCACATGAAGCAGTTTGGTTAAGGAAGCTATTATTTGGATTATTTGGAATGAAGTTAGATTCTACTGTGATCCATTGTGAAAGTCAGAGTTGCATCAAAATTTTTGCAAATCCAATGTTTCACAATAGGTCAAAGCACATTGAGACTCCTTACCACTATATCAGAGACATGGTTGACAGGAATGTGATCAAGCTAATCTATGTTAACACAAATGATCAAAATGTTGATATTTTCAGTAAACCTCTTGCAAGAGTGAAAATAGGGTATTTTAGAACTAAACTTGGTATGAAAAATCTATAATTACATTGTTGTAAATTTATTCATGAATATTATATTAAATTATAATGTTTGCAAACTTGTTAAATGAAAGGTGATGATCTTTCATTAGTGTTTAAAGGTCTCTATTGTAAGGTGATGATCTTATCAATAGATGACCAACCTTCTAACACAACACCAAAAGTATTGAAGGTTATTGGTGTCATTTTTATTAGGTTGGATTCTGTCGAACATCATGAAAATTATTAGTGTTATTGTTATTAGGTGAGACTCTATTGTACACATTGATATCCATCATGGTTATTAGGCCAGATTTTTTTGGACACCATGAAAATCATTTCTTATGGTTCGTTAGGATAGATTTTGCTAGATATCATATTCTATCATATATAATTGAGTCCTACTTAATTGTATGAAGAAGTTTCAATCCCTCATTGCAAAAGAGGGAGCGTTAAGAATGTTAGCAGTTAAATGTATTGAAACATCTACTCAAAAGTTAGTAATTGATATATATATATATATATATATATATATATATATATATATATATATATATATATATATATATATATATATATATATATATATATATATATATATATATATATATATATATATATATATATATATATATATATATATATATATATATATATATATATATATATATATATATAAAATTATAATTATAATTGATGTCACTATAATATTACAATGTCTCCATTATTAAATACATTATCATAATATTCTTATGCATTGAGATATCGATTACATCATATAAATGATGACTCCTGATAAACCTATATATTATGGTGACAATAGGCAATAAACCGTTGCTATCGAATGGGCTCCAAACTCAATCACACTAATTGTATTATTGAGTGACATCTCATGCATTAGTTAAAGTATTATAATGTTATCGGGTATGTCTAAACACCATAGCATATATTGTATTTTCTATCGGTTAAATAATCTTTATGAATCAATGCTAGTGTATGTGCATATTGAGGCATGACCATGTAGGGTCATGCCCCTACTTGATTGTGCTTCAATATGTATATATATTAGTTCCAATCTTATATCTACAGATCATATCAATAAAAGTGGCATTCAAATCTCAAATAAAATAGGATACTATCATAATAAGAATATATAGAATAAAGGTTTTAGAATTATAAGGAAGACACTACTCTTCTATATCAAAGAAATCATACTGAAACTAATTAATAAGTCTTCACCAAATAAAATCCATTAAACTTTACAATTGTTCTTTCTAGAATATCATTGTCCACATCATTTTTTGTGTTCAACCTCTTTGACTTGTAATTTATGTACAAAATGAATTTTGATTTATCTTTAGGAACATTTTCTTTATTGTGTCTTTTCCATTTTGAATAGCTTTGGTAGGATCAACCACTCTAAAAGACTCACAACTACATAGATTATACTAAGAAGGCTTGCCTCTTAATTAAAAATAACCTCTAAATTGGAAGTTATCAACTTCACCCAACTTCAAATCATTGATATATCTCTTTCCTCTCATAGATTATTCCTATACTTAGACTCATCGGATCAATCATTACATAATATTTTAGAGAACATGTGAAGGATTTTAGAGGAATGTCTTCTTTATCTTGGATTTTTCTTTCCAAACTGATTTTTCTTTCCCTATATCTCTTTTCAACATACAATAGGCTATTTTTAGCATATGCATGAGAGATTAGAGTATATCCTATTCAATAAATGCTTTTTCTATCTTCTTTCTTAAGTGTTGCCCTAAATTATATGTTATTATCATGTTCTTTTCTTCAATGTACTTATCATTTTTTTATTGTAGAACCCATTACATATACGACTGTCTTTCTCTTTTGTACATGTTTCTACTTATGTTTACTTCAATCCATCATGACACTACTCTTCTTACTCTTCATGACCATCATATTCTAACTATACATGTTGGAAGGCCGATAAAGTTCTTTTGCACATATTCAAGGATTGCATTGGTAACACCTTATTGCAAAATGTGATTTGCTTGAACTACTTCTTTTCCAAGATTCTTAAAGCTATTTTTAGATTTGAAAGACTCAATATAGATGAAGTTTCCCAAATCCTCTCATCTACTAAAATAGTTATAGCTTCTTTGGCCCAAATTTGTGACCGATAACTTGAGTCCATATGAGAATAATTTCATCTTGATACCTTCTTGTAGTTGTTGCTGCCTCCACATTTTTTATGAGATTGGACAAAACCTCATCTAGCTCCTCTTTTTAAAATCTAAATTGCTTAACTATATTTTGAGAAGTAATACCCATTGGAATCAATAAATCTCGTACCTATTGGTTCATCAGAACAATTGAATTATAATCACATCAACATATAGAATGGTCTAACATTAAATTGAAAACCCTACCCCAGTCCCAATATTGTAGTATCTGCATGATAGCACTAGCCACATAACTTAAGGCCTAAATTATAGGAGAATATTTTCTATTGACCATCGTAATATGTAGTCTCTAGAAATTATACAAGGTAAATAGCTAGAGTGGAAGTTCCTAGACCTTTGAAAATGAGGGGCCATAAATGTTCCAACAATAATGTTACAAACTTCATCTAGTTTTATTTCAATATTTTTAACATTAACCTTTAAAATAGGCTTGGATAGATCCTCTAAATGAGAAACCTTGATCCCCATGTTTGACCTTGCATTTGAGATTTTATCAATTGAGTTATGGAGATTTTTTTTGTGAATAGGTCAATATATCTTTTATCACCATCCAAATCATTTTAAACCATTAACATTATACATAATGGAAATGTTATCAAGTATCTCATAGAATTCAAAACCACTTTTTTACTCATCCTCCATAAATAAGTAGAACATATGTACTTATGTTTGACCTCACAACTTTATTTATATTAGAGTTTATGCCTCAACAATGCTAGATTCTCAACAACATAAAGTACCTTTCAAGAATACCTGGTAGGAAATGCGATAAAGATGCACATACCAACAACATACCATAAACCTTTACTTAATGGTTACAACATGCTCTAAATCATCTCTTTTTTTCCTTCAACATGTGCCAAAATATTTAGATTACTTTGACACCATATTCCTCATTCCTTCAATTCTATCTACCATCAAACCTAAATTCTTTGCAATGTGTATAGGAAATCTTTCTGGAGTAATTTTTTTTTATCAAGGAAAAAAAAATTTTAAAGGGACCTGAAACCCATTACAATATCAAATAATATGTTATTAAGTTTGAAATAGACCATCCACAATGGACTAAACAAAAGACTAGTTGACACCAAAAAAAGGTCAATAGACCAACAACAAGGCATAAACATATAAAATAATAAAAATAGAAAACCATACACTAGAGACAAAAAATTGGAACACCCAAAATTAGTCTAACTCCTTAATAGTGTTAGAAACCTCTTCTCCCATATTACTCATCCTCTTGACAACCTTTCTAAGGTCATCCAAATCATCAATAAGAGCCATAGTCATCATATTTCTTTTGCTAGATCTGATACTCTTTCTCAGACTCTTGTATTCGTCCTAGTCATTGTTAGCAGTAATGAACATATCCCTCTTCTTTATATTCCCTTCCAATTTTTGGACTAGCATATTCATGTTTTCCATAGAAGCCTTCATGATTTTTAGAATATTTTCTAGGATATTCCTCAAGGTGTCTTCTATTTTTTGAGCGCAGGAAATGTGGTGTCAATTCTTTTCTTCAGAATTCTTCTAGCACTACCCCCAACCTCTATAGAATCAAGGAAAATATTCTTCTCTTGTGTAATCCACTAACCACTTCCATTCCCTAGCTACCTTATCATCCATATCCACCATAAATTCAAATTTTCTAAGGAGGGCCCTATGCTTAATAGTAAGGTTCTTAATTTCATGGAAATCCCACTTGTTTACCCTATAGGTACTTACAAATAATAAGCTTGTAGTCTACAACACACCAAAAGGAGGGTTCTTCTTGTCTTGGAAATCAAATATAATACAAGTCAGTAGCCACAGATTTGGGTCTCACTGTATCCTTATCATCAGAATCAAGTGGGGAAACATGAACATCATGGATAATTATACTGGTGAAATATTTAAGAAGTATAATTTCATTTCTTCTACTAGCCAAATCCTTATCCTTGTCAGTAGCACAAATAGTAGTCTTTATTTCCTTGGTAGTCTTTAAAAAATGGAAGCCAATACACATTTCTCCTAGGCTAAGCTTTGTTTTCATGGGTATCCCCACAATAACATCCTTCTCTAATATCACATAAGATGTTTGGAGAGGGCCAACAATTGGTGACCCTTTCACAGAGGAAACCTCTTCACTATCCTCCATATGATTTCTCTCTTTCCCTTAAAAAGTGGGAGTCTTATAGCCTAAATTGGAAAGGGCTTTCTTATTCTTTTTCTTTGGAAATTTAGTGTCACTATCTTTAGTACCATCCTCAACATTTTCCCAATAAATCTTTTTCTGGGGCATCTTATTCTTTTTAATCATATTTTATTAGAATCTCCACTATTCTTTGACTCCTTAAACATACTACCCTCTTGAAAATCTCCATGGCAGGTACCCTTCCCTTCCCCTACTTCATCAATTCTCAAATTGGGGTTTTCAACCTTCTTTCTTTTCAAATGATTATATAGAATCAAAATGAGTCCTTGGTGTATGACCTTCTTCTTAGGGTTCTTCTTATTGTCATAAATGTCCGCTTTCAAAGATGACAACATAACAAATAGAAAATAAAATTGACATTTATGCCTAAGATAATTCAAGAGAATGAAGTGAAAAAGATAAAGGTACATGAAGCTACCATCTAGAGTGAAGAATTCTACAATGACTTTGAACATCCACTTCTAGAAAGGTTTGAGTTTCTATGAGTCATAAAAGGAATTGTTACCTTTGTCCATATAAAGTCTCCCCCCTTGAGTCTTGGAATACTTAACAAAAAACCTTATCAACAAGTTTCCTATCATTGTAATTTTTGTCCCATCATTCAAAAACCTTGTTGCTTCTACAATCAACTCCTCATTAATGACAAAGCTCATGCCTTCAATGTTGATAGCACCATTATCTCACTCCCTTTTTGGAGTTAAATATTTCCTCCCAAAAGGTACATAGTTTTGGAAAACATGAATCTAACTTGTTGACAAAAATAAGAAGTAAACACTCTAATTTATTTTTTATACTATTTTTTGAATATTAGAGCTATTTTTAACTTTTAACTAAAAAATGATAATAATAAGTATAGGGTAATGTTGGAAATATAAATGGAGTAAATGAGAGGGGAGGGATGAATCAGTTACTACAAAAATAATTCCAAATCCCTTAGATGTTAATACAAACTTCTTAAAAATCCAAATTCTTGTGCAACTCAGTTAGAACTAGATAAACACTATAGATCAATTAACAAAGCAATCTTAAACTAATGATGTGTGTTAATCTTTAGTAACTTACTTATAGAAAAATAAATCAATAAGTAATAACATGACCATAAGAGACACCGAGATTTAATGTGGAAACCTAATTTAGGAAAACCACCAATGCAACTAGTTACAACTTTTCACTCTTTTGAAGTGAGCCCTATTAGGAGCCAACCCTTTTAAAGGTTACCAAACACATTATTAGGTGTGACCCTATTAAAGGATTTGAATCACCTTGTTAGGAGTGGCTTTTTTAGAGGTCTTAAGACACTTCAATCTAGAAATGTCACCTTGTTAGATGATTTGCAAAATGACTATTAAGTTAATTGTATTAAGAGATTTCTTCATTGCTACAGTTGTTAGAGAGTAACAATGATTGACCTGATTAATGAAGCAACTAATTTGCAGATTTAGATGACTATTCTGGTTTATCCTTTGGATCCTCCTTGATCATAATATTCTTTGCATCTCCTTGGATGTCTTACTCTTAATTTATTTATATCTTTTTCTCTTACACTACTTCATTTCTCTATCCACAATTTGACTTTTTATATAATGAAACCTAATGTCAAGTTGGATTGAATACCCTTTCAAACAAATAATTAACATCCAATATCGAAAAAGGCAAACCCTAAATGACAACAAGGAAAAATAGGGGGAGGAAGGTGAGAAGGTGGAAGGGGACCCCATTGATAGGGAGTGACTTGAACAAGGCTACAAGGACTTTGGCACTACTAGCTATAGATGCTTGGTCACAGGGAAGGATAGGAAGGTTGTGTGGAGGAAATTTGACTCTGCTTCAGCCAATATGGGCATTAAATGGGAGCTAATTAGAACTTAGGTCAAGGAAAATGAAGAGGGTAGAATCTAGCTAGAGGAGTTGATCGATCCTGCTCTAGTTATCCTCGGCGACATCACTAAGGAGGACCTAAATATGGATGTCATTAACAATGTGAAGAACAACATGGTGGAAAACTTCTAAACCACCAAGTGGATTTTCTATGAAATCCTTGACCTCAAACACAAAATGAGGACTTTTGAAAGGGAGACCTATAGCTTAAAGAATAGGGTCAACAAGGATGAACAAAGCATGGACAGAAGGGCGGAGGAAATCAACAATAGAACTCATGCAATGGATAGGAAAATGCAAGGTATACTTGAGCAAAACTCTAGCATCCTCAAGGACAATGAGAACATCAAGAAGTTCATCCAGTATGGAGATGATCAAAGCATCAACAAGGAGTAGGACCTTGACATCCACAGCTTAAAGGATAGGACTTTGGATGAAGGTGCAAGGAAGTGAACTAGATCCAATAGTAGGAAAAAGGATACCCTGGCCCCTAAGCAGGAGCTTTCTCAGATGAAGAAGGTAGGAGGAAAGTTGTCAGAGCTGGAGATCAACACAACTAAAATGTTGAGAGACATCATCTAAGCACCCTGGCCTTTTTTGGTTGCCTTGGCCTTTTTTTGGTTGCCTTGGTTTTTTGGCAACTCTCCCTGGCTTTATTTCTATTTGTTTCTTTGTTTAGCAAGATGTTCTTTCTTTTTGCCTTCAGGCTTGGTTTGTAGCCTTTTGTGCTCTGTTGTAGACTGGTCTTTTATGTCCATGTTTAAGGGCCCTTTTAAAGCTTATTTTCCTTAATCAAAAACATCTACTAAGCCAACTTGCATAAACCAAATAATAAACAAAATTATTTTTCTATTACTCAAATGATATTGAAACCAAGTCACTCAATTAATAATGAGTTCCATTAGTAACCAACCTAACTTAGTTTACACTGAACTTCTTTGGTAACCGACCTAACTCAGTTTTTACTAGAATCCTTCATTGTTTGACCTAACTCGATTTATACTAGATCTTTGAACTTGGTTTCTTCTAAACTTATGCTCGGCTGATACTGGAGTCTTTTGGGCTCAGTAACTACTAGCAGTGTTGTCTTGGAGTGTGACATTTGTGTAACATCAATGACAATTTACAATTGAATAATTATTTTCAACAATTTCCCTCTTTGGTATTGATAGAAACACAACATGTCATTATACAAAGAAAGCTTTGGAACAAATATCCTTAGTTTGATTTTGTTTTGTCATCCATTAGAACTCTCTCTGAGATTCTTTCTTTGACATCTTATCTTTAGACTCTATCTAAATAAATTCTCCCTTTTGCTCTTATAAAAATCTCTTCCTCTTCTGATTCTTTAACATGACATCAATCTCACCCTCTTTTCTTTTGATATAAACATCACATGTTTCAATCTCTCCCTTTTTGACATCAAATTCCAAAGACTTTATACAATGAGCTTACAATGTACCTAATGTACAGATTCATATGCAATGAGCTCTAAGATTCTTGCATCAACTTGATAGATCTTCAATGTAGTTTGGTTGATGCATCACTAATCTATACTCTAGTGAACATTAGATAGGGAAATGACCCCTATCTTACCTGTTAGATACAAAAATACATCCTTAGGTAATGGCTTAGTAAATATGTCAGCAATTTTCTCCTTTTTGTTTACATATCCTAATCTGACCTCTTTATCTTGAACTAACTCTCTCAGAAACTGATACTTCATTGAAATGTGTTTTGTCTTGTTGTGCATCATTGGATTCTTGGATATATTGATTGCACTTTTGTTATCATAATAGATAGCCACTAGATCCTTGATTTCTTCCTTCATTCTTGACAAAAGTTACTTGAACTAGATTATGATGGAATACTTAACTCTTGCATCAACATATTTTACCTCTAGTGTAGATTGAGAGATACAATTCTACTTTTGCTTGTCCATGATACTAAACTTTTTCCAATAAAGAATGCTCCTCTACTGGCACTTTTCTTGTCATCAATGCTTCCTGCCTAATCAACATCAGTAAAGGATCTCAACTCAAAATTTCCTTGTTTCTTGTGCCATAGACCATAGTCTTGAGTTCCTTTTAGATATCTCGTGATCCTTTTGGCTGTCATCATATGATTTTCTCTAGGATTTATAGAAAATCTTGCAACTATACCAACTATAATGCAATATCAGGCCTTGTGTTAACCATATACTAAATTTTCTCAATCATTGATTTGTAGGTAATCTGATTTGCCTCCTTT
Organism: Cupressus sempervirens; assembly: GCA_028749045.1. Lineage (NCBI taxonomy): Eukaryota > Viridiplantae > Streptophyta > Pinopsida > Cupressales > Cupressaceae > Cupressus > Cupressus sempervirens. The sequence goes on from CM053787.1 coordinate 162,165,058, forward strand.
GAATCATCATTCTTGGATAGTCTGAGTCCAGTAGTCATAGGTGTTCCAACTAGTTTGGAATCTTCCATCCCAAAACTCTTCATTATCTTTGTGATGTACTTTGATTGAGTAATGAAGATGCCATCCTTTATTTGATGAACTTGTAATCTAACAAAGAATTTTATCTCTCCAAACATTGACATTTCAAATTCTTTCCTCATTTCTTCAACAAATGATTTGCATAAGTCATCATGATCTATAAATAAGATATCATCCATAAATATTTATGCTAATAATGTCTTGTTTTCTGGTCCCTCTTTGATATAGAGACTACTATTATCATTTATTCTTTGAAAACTAATCCTTACCAAATATCCATGTAGCTTTTTATGCCATGCTCTAGGAGCTTTTTTTAGACCATATAAAGCTTTGTGTAACTTGCAAACCATGTCTCTTTTGTTTGGATCAAAGAAACCTTCAGGCTAATGAATGTATACTTCTTCTAGAATTCCATTCAAGAAGGTTGATTTTACATCCATTTGATATACTTTGAATCCTTTGTATGCAGTATATGTAAGTAGTGTGCTGACTCCTTCAAGTCTAGCAATAGGAGAAAATGTTTCTCCGTAGTCTATACCTTCTTCTTGAACATACCCTTTTCACACTAGTCTTGCCTTATTCCTTGATACTTCACCATTTTCATTCAATTTTTTTTTTCTAAAAACCCACTTTGTACCAATTAAATTTTTGTCCTTGGGTCTAGGAACAAGAGTCTTGGTTTTGTTCCTTTCAATTTGCTCAATTTCTTCATTCATTGCCTCTATCCAACTTTCATTATTTAATGCATCTTTAATAGTTCTAAGTTCAAATGTTATAATAAAACATGTACCTTTAGTTTTTTCCTTGTCATTATGCCTCCTGTATGATCTCCAATTATTTGTTCAGGTGCATGATGCCTTCTAACATGTTTAGCAAGTAAAGGTTCCTTTCTTCTAGATTGTGGATTTGTTTCACTTGGTTCACCATGATCAAAGGTTTTGTGAAATTTTGAACCTTGGTTGAGTCCCACTAATTGAGACTCAGTTTCCTCAAAGTGTGACTCGAGCTCCTCTGTTGTTGGCTACAACTTGGGTTACACTTGTTGTTGCTCAGTTTTCATTGGTTGCAACTCAGGTTGCATTGTAGACTTAGGTGACTTGGGTGGTGTTGATTTTTGAGGTGGTGTTATCTATTATTTCCCAATCATATATGCTTGTACCTTAGGTAAAGTATCAGGCTCAAAGTAAAAATGGTTTTTTTAGTCTTTAGGTTCCTTGCTACTTTGTTCTTCACTTTTTTTGTAAACTCATCAATTTTCACATGTACACTTTCTATAACTTTGTGAGTAGCAAGATTCAAACATTTATACACTTTGCTCTTGTTGGAATAGCCTAGGAATATGCCTTCATCAGTTTTTACATCAAATTTTCATTTTCTTGTGTCTTTCAAGATATAACATTTGCTTTCAAATATAATACCCCTCTCGGAGATCCTTGGAACAAGGATAAATATATTTTTAAAAAAAATTAAAACAAGTATGGATGCACATGAAAATCAACATACAAGGATCACAAAGATTACAACAAAAGAGTAAATAAACATCCAACACCAACAGATATCCAAATGCCACTACTGACCAAAAATGGCAAACTATAGAAGTCACAAAAGGCATTCAAATCCAAAACATACTAAATTTGGAAAGTCAAATGGTAGGGCTCGAGAACTCCTTAAAGGGTATCCCAATCACCTCTCAAAACCTTTCAGTCAAGTTGAAAAGTGCCTGCTAGTCACCTGAGAAGGTTTTCTCATAGACCTAGGCGATACTTTCATATAGCCTAGGTGATACTTTACCAATATCATACGACATTTATTCAATGGGTGTGTGATACTTTCAAGGTTTGGGCAATAAATTTTTTAAGGTTGTGTAACACTTGTCCAATGTCATACAATAATTCTCCAATGGGCGTGTGATACTTTCCAGTATCGCATGATAGAATTCCCTTGGGTGTACGATACTTTCCAATATTGCATGATATTTCTTCCTTGGGTGTTTGACACTTAATAAGTGTCACCCAATGCTAGAACACTGTCACCTAAAGAATGCAAGAAACATTCCAACAAACATCTAGAAGGATAAAACAAAGAGTTAGAACCTGCACATAAAGGAGTACTAGATCCACAAGTCGAGACTTGGACACTTGAACACAAGAGTAGTAGATAGAATCACAACTAACCATCTAACATAAATTAGTATAAGCAAACATAGTGAAAAAAACATAGCAAATTACAAAAAAAAAAAAAAAACTCTTGTGTTGTTCCTCCCAATCATAATAGTATCATGAGACCTCTAAGGCCCTAGCCATCCCCTGCGCATAACATCCCAAACTACCAACTAGATATTCCAAGCTATCTTATGAGGGCATCACTACTAAACATAATAATATCATAAGAACAAGAACATATAACATGCTAAACCAATAAGCAATAGATATTCCAAACAAGTAAATCACATCATCTAACCATATGCTAACATAATAATAAAGAAATGTGTCAACTAAAATAACATCATCTAAACATGATATCGAAGCATTCCAATTAAAGCATAAATAACAAGGTAATATACTCTAGAACCCAAAGTAGCAAGTGAAACATCAAGTATTGGTCGCACTAGAATAATAGACTATCTATGTACATCAGTCCCAAATAGTGGTATAGGTTGCTATGCCTCCCAACTATGTGAAACTCATAGGTCCACTCATGTCGTGTTAATGAAGGTAATGATCCAACTACAAACACACATAAAGATAACTTTCATGGCTAATACTCATGCTAGATAGTAAAGAGGACTGCAACTAAGATCATGAGATAATGTAGGTACAACAGGACCTCGTTAGACACTCAATGGGTCAGCTATGTAGGGACTCACTAGAGGGTAAATCGCTTGGCATCGGGTAGCCCAAGCTAGTATCGTGCAAACTCAACTCCCTAATGGAAAGTTCTTACACTATGTCCTCAGAATAAAATAATTTCTCACAACATTTAATTATCTTAAATTTATTACCCAACAATTTATTAGTTATCACTTAATTAAGCTTTCTTAATGCCAACCTAGAAAATAGTCACCAAGGTTGTGGTAGAAGCTCCTCCATGGTGCTATCCTACCCTACCCATACTCATCGAATGATGAGTGCCCCTAGGTATGCATATTCCCAACCCAACCCCAATGAACATAGCTCCATTGAATACAATTGGGAGTTCAGGCCTCGCAAGTCACCTGATAAATGCACCAATAGGGCATAACCAACAACCAAAAATAGAGGGGAACACTAGTATTCAGCCTTCTAACATACTGCTACAAGAAACGAAAACTAAAATAGAGTAGAAATAATAAAACAAGAAGGCCCTACCTGACAAAAAAAGGGGCAGAAACCAAAACCTGCAGAATAAAATAAATATCTTGCTAAAACCATTGAAAGTGATAGCAAAGCAAGAACTCCTCAAGCCAGATCCAACGAGTTTAATCTCATGAAAAACCCATGCTCACAGCTCCCAAAATGAACATAAATTGAATCCTTCAGAATAGGATTCTCAAAAGAGCTCTCAAATTTCTTTTTCAAAAAGTGAGAAGTGAATAATAAAAACTCTTTTCCAATACTTATTCACTTTTTGAGTGAATAGTCGATTAGGGCACATAGCCAGTTAGACTAGCTAGACTCTGAATTGACCCAAATGAAAATAGGTCATTCTCCATAATAGGAATTCACCTAAAGAAAAGCTACTAGAAATTAAATCTGAAAGAGTTAAAGCTCGAAAATGTAAAATCACTGAAAATCATTGAAAAACTTTTGTGACAATGTCAACCTTTAAATGCATAGGCACACTCACTGGTCTAATCAAATAATGTAGATGAGTTCAGATTTAATAATCATCGAAAGGTTTTAATTTTAATAATTTAAAATAAGGATATGTTGACCATACAGGGATGACATTGGTAAATATGAAAAGATAAATCACTAACTCCATGTGCCACTACTAGGGATATAATTCTTGTACACTAAAATACATGATCAAGTGCAATTGCATATAGTATCATAGCCAAAGTAAAATGCATTAAATACCTAATTAATCCATTTACATCACTCATGTTTGCATAAAGCATAAAGATACAAGAATGAAGTAAATAACCATAGCATAAAATCCATCACATAACATAATAAAAAATATACCCAAATACTAGATAATCGGATATCATCATAGATCTACTGTAATCTCAAAATGGCATCAACATGGAAATATGATAAACTAAACAACATAGCAATAAAGCATCTATAATACTGGATCAAAGTATAACATCTAACCCTCAAGTCATCTCAAAATACATAAAATAAAAGTATCAAGTATCTCTCAAATCAAAATAGGCAAGGCACAGACTGCAAACATGAGAGGCACTACATCTTGCCCCACTAGCATAGGCTTACTCCTGGAAGCCAACAAAAAGGTAGGGGTACAATCCCCTCAGTCGTGTAGCATCCTCCCAAGTTGCAGAGATCTCATCACTCGAGTCCCATTGGACCCTTACCTGCTCTATGTCCCAACCTCATAAGGTTAGCCTCCAATGTTGTAGGATACGAATGGGCTAGAAAGTAAGTTTCTCATCCGCTACCTGCAAAGCATCCCAATCAAGAACATGGGTCACATCCAGAATATACTACCTCAAAATAGAAACATGAAAAACATCATGGATGTGTGATAGGATAGGCAGGAATGCTAGTCGATAAGCAATAGGACCAATCCTCTTGAGGATCTCAAAAGGTCTGACAAAATGTGGCACCAACTTAGAGCCTTTCCCATAATGGATGGGGCTCTTCCTTGGACGCACTCTTAAAAACACTCTATCACCAACAGAAAAGTGATGATCCAACCTATGGGCATCTGCATACTTCTTCTACCTATCATGAGCAGTAATCAAATGCTCACTAATATGAATAACCTATTGCTCCATATCATGAAGCATCCCTAGACCCAAAAGAACTTGATCCTCTAAATGATCCCAACTCAAAGGGGTATGACACGGTCTACCATACAAGGCCTAAAAAGGTGACATGCCAAGAGAACTATGATACCCATTGTTGTATGCAAACTCAACAAGGTACAAATAGTCCTCCCACTTCACCTGCCTATCCATAACATACATGTGAAGCATATCCTCCAGAACTTGATTCACTCTCTCAGTCTGACCATCAGTCTCAAGGTAATAAGTCAAACTAAAATTGATCTGTGCACCCAAAGCATGCTGGAGAGATGTCCATAGTATAGAAATAAAGATTGGATCTCTATCTAAAATGATTTGATAAGGAATACCATGCAAATGTATAATATCCTCCAAGAAAAGATGCACTATAGAAGAAGCTATGTAAGATGCTCTCATGGGTGAAAAATGTGCTACCTTGGACAACTTGTCCATTGTCACCATGATAAAATCATGTCTCCATATTGACATAGGCAACCCTCTAATAAAATCAATGGATATTGTATCCCACTTCCACTCTCGAATGTTATGTAGCTGCAAAAGACCCGTTGGATGCTGATGCTCTACCTTCACTCTTTGGAACTCAATACATCTAGCAAAAAAATTAGCAACATCATGCGTCATCCCTACCCAAAAGTATAGTTGTTTTACATCAACATGCATCTTCTTAACACCAAGATGTGAGGAATATGATGCACAATGCACTTCCGACAAAACTAAGGTATGAAGATCACCCGATACGAGTATATAGATATGCCTCAAATATGATAATAGTCCATCAGACTCAAGCAAATAACCTAAAAATCTCCCCTCAGGGGTACACCCTGACTCGATCTCTACCCTCACCTCCTGATACCAAGTGTCACTAGGGAAGGCCTCCAAGATACGACCTCTCAAATCTACTCCTAATGACATCACTCATACCTCGTGTCACCTTCTACTAAAAGCATTAGCAATGACATTTTCTTTCCCTTTAATGTAATCAATATCAAAGTCATACTCACATAAGAAATCCATCCAATGACATTTTTGTGCATTCAGGTTTGGCTGATTAAAGATATATTGCAAGCTCCTGTGATCTCTATGTAACTCAAACTTGTGTCCCAAAATAAAATGCCTCTAATGAATGAGGGCATGCACTACAACTGTGAGTTCCAAATCATAAGTGGGGTAGTTAAGCTCATGGTCCTTGAGTTTCCTATATTTATATGCAATCACTCGACCATCATGCATCAACACCACACCCACACCTTCCAATGGAGCATCTGTGCAAACCATGAAATTGCCTATAGGATTAGGCACTACAAGGACTAGTGCACTGGTCAAACACTCCTTAAGAGAATTAAATGCTATCTTGCAATGATCTAACCAAACATACTTCTTCCCTTTCCTCTAAAGAAAAGTGATGGGATGAGCTACCCATGAGAAATCCTTTATGAAGTGACGGTAGTAACTTGCCAATCCCATAAAACTATGAACTTCTGATACATTAGTGAGTACTAGCCAATCCATGTTAGCACGGATCTTCTCCAGATCCATTTCAATTCCATCAGCAGTGATGATGTGTTGCAAATACTTCACCTCTGACTAGAAGAACCCACATTTACTCAAATTTCCATACAACTAATGGTCTCTCAAGCAATATAATACTTGACGTAAATGGACTTTATGCTTCTCCACAGTCTTCGAATAGATCAATATGTCATCAAGGAATACAATGACACACTAATTAAGGCAAGCGTAAAATACACCATTCATCAAACTCATAAATACTGATGGTGTATTAGTTAACCCAAAGGGTACAACCGTGAATCATAATGCCCATATTGTGTATGAAAAGTTGTTCGATGAATGCCAACCTCCTAGATATGAAGTTGATGGTATCCTGACTTTAGATCAGTCTTTGAGAGCACTTGTTCTCCCTTCATCTGATCAAACCATCTATCCTCAGCAAAGGATAATGGTTCTTCACCATCACTTTATTCAACTGTCGATAGTCAATGCACAACCACAAGGAACCATCATTTTTCTTCATAAAGATGACTAGTGCACCCCATAGGGATACACTAGGATGAATATGGCCCTTGGCCAACAATTCGTCCAACTACAATCTAAGTTCACTCAACTCCTAAGTAGTCATGCAATAAGGAGCTTGTGAAATTAGCTCCACTCCTGGTACAAGATCAATTCAAAAATCAATGTTACATTGTGGTGGCATACCTAGAATCTCATCAAGAAACACATCTACATACTCACAAAGGAGTGGGTGATCATCAAGTGTCATTGTATGACTCTTGGCTTCCTCGATATCACTAACAGGAACAAGAAACAATTGTCAACCTTTCCACACACTCTGTTTCAGCTAATTAGCTGAGATCATCTAAAGTGGGACTGGTCTTGGGACTCCCAAAAGTTCCACCTGCCCACCTATGTCATCAACACACTATACTTTTTCATAACAACAATTGATTTTTCTCCTAATGGATGGCTAACTAATCGATGCCCAACACAGTGTCATATGATCCCAAAGATAGAATGCATAGATTCACTATGGTGGTGAAGGCTCCCAAATTCAAAACACAACTCCTAACCAATGAGTCAACAACCACCTTGGAACCCGTGGCTAACTCAACCTACCACCTATCAACCTAAAACATTGCCACTAGCCCACATTGCTAAACAAGAGATGGTGATATAAAATAATCTAAAGCACTAGAGTCAAACAAAACTAAAGTTGAAATACCATGCAATGTACTTGTAGCCTCGACTACTATACCTTATTGATCTGCTGGATGATTGTTAACTGTCGCAAAGACTCTATGATTCCTACTAGCATCTCCTATAGTAGGCTTAGATCTAGCTACACCCTTACCAGACCCTATGGATGGTCTGATGGAGCACTCAAAAGACTTATGGATAGGTTGGCCACAAGAATAATAGTTTCCTTCAAAGTTGGAACTTGTTCAATGGCCACCTTTAGTAGTACTAGGATAAGGTGCACTACCCCTGCTAGAATTTTACTGAGCACTCTGAGGAGGATGGTCTTGCTTAGATTTCTATCCTTGATTCTGGTTATCTCCCTTCTTCTTGGTGGTACCAATAGGCTGGCCACCCTTTCATCAAAACTTCTTCTTACTCTTACCGTGATAACCACCCTGAGAGGGCTCTTATTGGGCTTGACCCTTTCCTGATGACTGAGTGAACTGAGCATCCTATCCTGAATTCTGGGCACTTTGGTTCTAAGAACCAAATCTACCACTAAAACCTCGAGCCAGATCCTCCTCCACAATTTATGTCTTCTCAACAACAAGAATAAGATTCCTAGGCTGATGCATACGAACTTCTCCAATAAGGTCATCCTTAAGGCCTCAGATGAAATGATGAGCTAGTAGTAAATCATCATTATTGTAGCATGAATACTTCCTAAGTTTAAAGAATCAAATTTCATATTGATCCACTGTCATGTTCCCTTACCGGATCGCATGGAACTTATCAGCATGGGCCTCTCTAAATTGAGGAGATAAAAATCACTCTTAGAACATCTCCTCAAAGATCTCCTAGGTGAGATCAACAACATTAATCTAAATCTTCTAACTCTTAATATTCCACCAAATGGATGTGTGGTCCCTCAACTACATAATTGCACAATGGGCCCTCATGTTGGTTGAATATGGATACATGGTGAAGCAGCACTCCATGTCCAATAACCAAGTCTCAGCCTTGAGGCCAGTTCCCTTGCCATCATACAATGGTAGTTTGGATTGCTAAAGAGGCTTCATGACATCCAACCTAATGGAATCTTCATTGTTGTGGTCCCAACCACCCTGACGGTGCCCTCTACTACCTAGTGGAGTAAGAGAATGTTCACGTTCACAGTCCTCTCTATGCTTTGAATGATGGGAATCTCCATGATGAGATCCCTCTTCCTAATCATGATCATGTCAACACTCTTCAACGCAAGGGCCCAACTGAGAAAGAATTTCCTGGACCACTAGAAATAATGCCTCCATGCCATTCTAATTAGTGTTATTACCCTATTCTCCCCCTCCTTCCTAACATCCTTCTTGGTGTTCATCTCCACAGTTATCACTACGGGTACCACCATGGCCACCGGGTCTACGTATAGGAGGCATCTCATTGGAAACAACAAGATAACGTTAGAACAATCATATCACAATCATAAGAGTCAAAAACATGAACTAACAAGATATCAAAATAACAACCATAATATAATAATACACAATAGAAAATAAAACAATAGTGGAATCATAACACAGAGATCCCAATGTTGCAACATGGGTGTTGATACCAGATGTAATGCCCCACTTGGAGATCCTTGGAACATGGATGAAATACAAGCCAAGATATATTTTTTAACAAGTATGAGTGCATAAGATTGCATCACACATGGATAATATAGATTGCAATGAAAGACTTAACCACCATCCTGGCAACCAACACATCTCCTGACACCACTACCAAAACTGATGCAACACAAAAATGATAGAAACTTGAAGATGACACCCAACACTAAGAATCTCAAAACTTCTCAACCAAGATAATTTAAGAAAACCCAAAAGGTACTAGAAACTTCAAAAATTGAACCCCAAAAACTAAGGGAGACACCCCCTATTTTCTGCGTGAGAACTTACCTCTACCAAAATTCTGTGTGAAGAAGTGCATCATGTCACGTGAAGAAGTACCTTCTTGCGTGAAGATATGCACAACAGAGCGAGCATGTGTTTGGACGTACAACCAAAATACTAAAAATTTGATGTAGAGTTTCATGTGAGGAAGTGCCCAGCCACACAAAGAAAACCACTACACCACACGAAGACTTGCATCCTCACGTGAGAAAATGCAATCTCGTGCAAGATCTTAAGTTAGCACACAAACACAAAAATCAAGAAAAAGCTAAGAAATATAAGTGATTAAATTTCTCCACACCAAGGAGTACCAGATCCACATTTTGAGGCATAAACACTTGAAGAAAGTTAAAAGACGAAAAGCTAGAAATAACATCTAACCATCTAGTCAAACAATGAAGGAAAGGAATATAAGGGAGACATCACAGTAAATGGAAATAACATTACAATGAGTAGTACAACCAAACTAAGTACGCAGTTCCTCCCAACTATCAGTAGCATCATAAGATCATCATGGGCCCTAGCCATCCCCCACACATAACATCCCAAGCCACCAAATAGATCATCAGTACTATCATAATATGGACATCACTACTAAAACATGCTACAACATAAGCATAATGAAATCTAACATGCTAGAAGTAAAATATAAGATAATCCTACAAAGTAGATAACATCACCTATCACATGTTAATCATCATAATAAGGAAATGTGATAGTAACTACATCATCTAAACATGATATACACACATTCTAATGAAAGCATAAATCACAAGAAAACATACACTGGAACCTGAAGTACCAAGTGAAAACATCCAGCAACAGTCACACTAGGACAAAAGATTGTCTTTGTACACCAGTTCCTAGTAGTGGTATAGGTAGCTATGCCTCCCAACCACATGGTACCCATAGGTCCACACCTATCATGCTAATGGAGATAATGATCCAACCATAAATACACACAAAGAAAACATCCATGGCTAACACACATGCCAAACAGTATGATGACTGAAACTAAGACAAAGACAATGCATAAACTAAAGTTCCTAGTCAGACACTCAATGGGCTATTAAGTAGGGGCTAACATCATGGAGAGTTTCTTGGCATCAATAAGCCCAAGCTCAAATTGTGTAGATTTAGGTCCCTCAACAGAAAGGCTCTAGCACAGAACATTTTTCATTATCTTAAGTTTTATTACCACCTAGTGTTTTATTTAGTTATCACTTATATAAAGCTTACTTTGTGAACCTTTGGCACCATGATTGTCAAGCTGTGAGATAGGAGCCCCCTTCATATGCTACCCTACCATACCCATGCTCATCCAACAATGAGTGCCCGTAGCCATGCAAATTCCCAACCCAACCCCAATGATCATAACTTCTAGAAGTACCACAAAAGATCGGGCCTCACAAGTCACCTAAAAAATGTACTTGCACATACTTGTGTGTGGCGCACCACCATCACAAAGATCATAACACAAGGATTGGATGAGAACACAAAGCAGAAAGTCACTCAACCAAAAATAGAATCAAGAGGACGAATGCAACATGCATCCCAATGCAACATAAAAGTAAAATAGTGGTCTGACTGACATCCAAACAGATCATCCAGGTCCACAATCCACATTGTCCCAAGAAAGCATGAGAAAATAAGTGTAATGCCCCACCAAGGGATCCAAAGAATTAACTTAGAATTTTCACTAAGTTTGGTAACATTTTTTTTTTCCATGAAAGTAAATACCACATATAACTTATTCGTAATAACAGAAGCAATAGCAATGTCCATCTAAAGAGTAAACATAACATATACAACAGATTACATTCTTTAAGATCCCTTAACGTGAATTACATACATGATTACAACATCCACGTGAAATAATAATGATAAGTCCAATGTTCAATTATTACATTTCCAGCTGCTCATTCATCCACTGTACATGTCACAGGGTATGAAGGCTTAAAGGTATATACATATGTAGAATAAGATACATCATCCTATTCTAATCCATGATACATCAAGGTAAAGATAATCACATGATACTCATGATACATCACCATAAAAGTCATATACATCCATCATAAAGATAAACAAAATAAAATAAGTGCACGGTTCCTCTCAACCGTTAATAGCATCATTAGACCATCGTGGGCCCTAGCCATCCCTCCGTACGTAACATCCCATATCACCAAAGAGATCATCGGTATTAACATAG